>OZ018380.1:66648810-68020685 GCA_963969555.1 Polydrusus pterygomalis | reverse complement strand
TGCTCTGTATCCCATTACTTTTGGGACACCCTGTATAATAAAAAGAATAGTCCATCCTTTATTTTTCTAATCTTAAATAAGTCTTATATCTTATCCTATTGTAGCTTCAGTTAAATAAATTTAAAGTTAATACTGCTCAAGCATATTATACAGGGTGTCTCACGGTGACCGTCCATTAGAATATTTTGGGAAGTAATGCGATTTGAATCCGGCAAATTTGGATATTGGGGTTTAAAGAGATGCTCTTTTCAGAGGAAATAACGGCGACCTTGTGCGACTTCCGGTGATGCCGGAAGATGTCTCAAACTTGCTTATTTTAAATGAAACACCCTATATAATATACTTTATTTGTATTCATTTCTTCATTTCTAATAACTTTTATTAAAAATATTTTTGCCCTACTCAATCCGTTTCTGAGATAAAAATTATTTTCCTCAAATTTTGACCTTTCACAGGGTGTCACCTAAATTTGAATATCTTTTCAAAGATCAAAGATAGACACTCGAAATTTGGGTTGTGTCATTAGATAGTATGGTGCTTGATAATGTATTGTCGAAAAATAAAATTTTATATACAGGGAAGTGGAAAAGTAACAATTTTTGATCTTTATCAAAAAATTAACAAAACTTAATTTTTTTAAATACGATGCTATGTTGTTAGTTCATTGAATGGATAGGCGATAACATTTCCTATCTATCCACATATGATATCCCTATACCTAACTAGTATAGTTTTGAACTTATTTACGATTTTTCGCAGAATTCTCCAAATATCAAGCAGTTTTATTGATTTTTGGCAAGAAGGCCATGATAAGCAAAGTAAGTAATTATAAAACTAGTCTCAAAATGGTGTATTACGTAATAAGTGTTGTAATTGCCTTAGAACTCGAATTATGTACCATACTTTACCTACGATCATAATTAGAAGTATTTAGTAACTGATGTCAGGCTTTTATTTATCATTCAAAAATAGTATTCAATAAATTTAACGTCATATACATATACGGTAGTGAGCTTATTTTATTACTATTTACAGAAGTGGTCATAGGCAAACAATTTAATCTAAATGTTCAATATGACCCCCATTGGCTCTTAAACACTTTTCATTCTTAGACATAACAGCATCTGTAGTAGCGCTTGCTATTTCGGCTGGATCAAGTTGGTCAAAGGCTCTTCTTATTCGGGCTACTAGTTCTTCCATTGAATCGACGGAAGTAGAGTAAACTCTTTGCTTCAGTGTTCCCCAAAGATAGAAATCTAATGAATTTAGGTCTGGGCTTCTTGGTGGCCAATTCCACGGTCCTAGGCGCCTAATCCATATGTCTTTAAACATCTCATACAATTTCTGGCTAACCACATTTCCGCAATGTGGCGGAGCGCCATCCAGTTGATACCAACAATCGATTCTATCCAAAGGCAGATTATCAACAAAGTCTGTCACAACTGTTTGCAAAATGGCCATGTATCTTGCGCTATTCAACACTCCCTCATAAATATGATAGCGTACTTGATCATGCATAATTAAAGCAAATACATTTACACTGAATTTATTTTGAAAATTTCTTTCTCGAATGACATGAGGATTTGTAGTGCCCCAGAAATGAGAATTATGTCTATTAAAAATACCTTCTCTTGTGAATTTTGATTCGTCTGTCCATATAATTTTACGTAAAAATGCTGGATCTTCTTGTGTTTTTACTAAAATCATTTCACAGAACTCTTCACGTTGTGGTGAGTCCCCGGGTTGAAGAGAATGAAGAAGGTTAAACTTATAGGGATGCATGTCATGTTCTGCTAAAATTCTTTGAACAGATGGTCGCGAAACTCCTAAATCATATTCTGCTGCACGAGTAGAGGCTTCGGGATAAACATGAAAATAGGCCAACATATTGATAATGTTATCTTCATTTGACGTTATTGGCCTGGGTAAAATTCTTTCTGCATTAATCGTTCCATATTTAAGATGGTTTTTCATAATGTTTCTAAATTTTGTTCTGGTCATTGGTGTTAAATTCGGATACCTTTCGTTGAAAACTCTGCATGTTCGACTTATGATTCTGTTGCACTCGCCATGAATAAAAAATAAATTTAATATGTCAGCATTTGTATAGGTACGTATTATTTTCCATTTTTCAGCAATATTTCTCTGGAATAAACTCGGTATCAAAACGTCGATAAATAAATAATTGCAACTGACAATGACACGCGTCTGTATAGATGCGTATTATTTTTTTATTTATCATGGCCTTCTTGCCAAAAATCAATAAAACTGCTTGATATTTGGAGGATTCTGCGAAAAATCGTAAATAAGTTCAAAACTATACTAGTTAGGTATAGGGATATCATATGTGGATAGATAGGAAATGTTATCGCCTATTCATTCAATGAACTAACAACATAGCATCGTATTTAAAAAAATTAAGTTTTGTTAATTTTTTGATAAACATCAAAAATTGTTACTTTTCCACTTCCCTGTATATAAAATTTCATTTTCCGAGAATACATTATCAAGCACCATACTATCTAATGACACAACCTAAATTTCGAGTTTCTCTCTTTGATCTTTGAAAATATATTCAAATTTAGGTGACACCCTGTGAAAGGTCAAAATTTGAGGAAAATAATTTTTATCTCAGAAACGGATTGAGTAGGGCAAAAATATTTTTAATAAAAGTTATTGGAAATGAAGAAAGGAATACAAAAAAAGTATATTATATAGGGTGTTTCATTTAAAATAAGCAAGTTTGAGACATCTTCCGGCATCACCGGAAGTCGCACAAGGTCGCCGTTATTTCCTCTGAAAAGAGCATATCTTTAAACTCCAATATCCAAATTTGCCGGATTCAAATCGCATTACTTCCCAAAATATTCTAATGGACGGTCACCGTGAGACACCCTGTATAGTGTGTCCACGGATAGAGTGTGAAAGAGGTAAAACTTTTTTATTAGTAGATATAGAAGAAAAAGTCAGTTTTTATAAAAACGTCTGCTTGTGCTAAAACTACAATAAAATTTCAAATATCACATTTGCGATTACTATACAGAGTTCGTCAGAAATAACATTTTTAGTTTTTTGGATTTCGTTTAAAATAAGTTTACGTAAAAACAAACAACTATTGTTGCTTTCTTACTTCGAATGTGATTTTATATCTGACCGAGTAACGATTTTGTTGTAAGAAAACCATACTTTATTTGCCTACTTTTTAAGTATTTTTATTATTACATGTCATATTCTTCAATTCATTCAATCATAAATTATAAAACTTTTATTCAAACGTGGTACCACCTAGTTGAAGCACTCGACATCTGAATTCCCGATTATAGTTCCTTACTTTCTGTATTGGTATATTTGCAATAACTACTCTTATTTTTTCTTTCAAGAAATCTAAGTTATCGATGAAATTGGTTTTATTCACATGTAGCTTCAGATATCCCCGCATAAATGAAAGCCGATAATTGTGAAATCGGGACTCCTACGTGCCCAAGCACGTAGCCAGGGGGGGGGGGTCCAGGGGGTCTGGACCCCCCCCGAAATTCTCAGAAAATATTTTTTACTGCTTCCAACTTATTGAAGGAAATTTTCGAAGCTGATATTAAAATTCCTAGAGTCGCCTGTAAACAAACTCAAAGGGCAAATTTTAACACCAACTCACCTGAAGATTATTATAGAATATCTATATTTCTACAATGTCTCGACCAACTAATTACAAGCTTGGAAAATAGATTTTCAGAGAATGAAACCGTTCTTTCTGCCTTTCACATACTTTGGCCAGGTGCCGCTTCCCAGGAAAAAGCCCACATGTTGGACTTATTGTCTGCTTATTACATGGACGATACTTTCGATTCAGCAATAAAAGCGGAATATCATCTTTGGTGTCAGAAAGTTTCATGTATGGAAAACAAGACAGAAGTACTCGAAGTGATAGAAAATTGCAATAAAGACTTTTTTTCGAATATCTACCACCTACTAACAGTGTTAGCTATGATCCCAATAACAACCATGACTCCAGAGCGTTCATTTTCTACTTTGAAAAGAATACATACCTGGTCAAGAAATAAAATGGGAAATGAGAGACTCAGTTCACTGGCTCTCCTTTCGATTCACTGGGATAAACAAGTGGATCCTGATCAGGTTTTAGACATCATGGCAAATAAAAAAACCCGACGCTTACTTTTGTAATTATTTCTACCCCCCCCCCCCCCCCAATTTGATTGGAGCGTTGATTGAAGTTGAAGAAACTATTATTATGTGCAACCTTACGCGAGAATCGTGGCGCCCGACGTCCGCTAAAGCGGCAATAGCAAGCACAAATTAGTAGCAATCGCGACAGAGTAAAACATCTCCGTCTGGCGCATTCTTCTTGCCACGCTTTCTGTCGTAAGGTGCGTATCTTAATAATTTCTTTAATCAACGATTTGAGTGTACCTATACATTTTGCAGTTGTTGTACTTAAATAAAATAATAAATAATACCAAACAAAACTGTTTTTTATTTAAATAAGCAGAAAATGCTTTTGTCTTCATTCTAAAATTCCGGACCCTAGTGAGGTATATACGGGGGGCGCAAGCCCCCCCCCCCTCCCCCCTAGAAATGCATTTTGCATCTTCTCTTCTAATTTAGGTAAGGAAAATAACACATATTATTATACATAACTTAAAGAAAATAATTTTTAGAATAAAAATTTTTAATTTTCTATATACAGGGTGATTCATTAAGGGTGGCGACCGGCCATATCTCGGAAACTACTAGGCATAGAAACTTGAAAAAAAAAAAATTATGATTAAAGCGGTCATGAGAAAATTCTGGAAATTACTTTTAAGTTCCTCATTTCGCCGCAAGGGGGCACAATTAATTTTTTTTTTTTTTATTCTAAATTTCTCCGAAATTTCCCATATTAAGGTATAACTCTGATTACATCATCAAAGAGCTTAGAGAATTCTGCATCATTTTGGTTTAAGACTCATTGGCGTACCGACCTTGATAAGAGTGGGGGAAGCTATTAAATGTGTAAACATTAAAATCGCTGTAACTTCTAAACGACTTATCCGATTTTACTAAATTTAGGCTTGTTTGGAAGGGAAAGGTAAGTATCTTCAATCGCCGTATCCAACAGTACACGATAGTGTTTAATAAAATTGCTAGAGGACGCAATTTGTAATAATAACGGTTTTTTCGATTTTATCCCGGAAATTCAAATCATACGGTATAACTATGACATCATAATCGAAAAGTAGATGAAATTTGCAAGCAAAGATGTGAAGACCGCAGTTCGATATCTTTGTTCGTTTCAGAGTTATTGCCAAAACAATAATTTTTAATACAAATTGCGCCCTCTAGCAATTTTATTAGAAACTATTTTGTACCATTAGATACGACAATTGAAGGTTCTTCCAAACAAGCTTAAATTTAGTAAAATCGGATAAGTCGTTTAGAAGTTACAGCGATTTTAATGTTTACACTTTCAATAGCTTCTCCCACTCTTATCAAGTGAAACTGTAAACATTAAAATCGCTGTAACTTCTAAACAACTTAACCGATTTTACTAAATTTTAGCTTATTTGGAAGAGAAAGGTAAGTACCTTTAATTGTCGTATCCAATGGTACAAGATAATTTCTAATAAAATTGCTAGAGGGCGCAATTTGTATTAAAAATTATTGTTTTGGCAATAACTCTGAAACGAACAAAGATATCGAACTGCAGTCTTTATATCTTTTCTTGCAAATTTCATCTACTGTTCGATTATGATGTCATAGTTATACCGTATGATTTGAGTTTCCGGGATAAAATCGAAAAAACTGTTATTATTACAAATTGCGCCCTCTAGCAATTTTATTAAACACTATCGTGTACTATTGGATACGGCGATTAAAGATACTTACCTTTCCCTTCCAAACAAGCTTAAATTTAGTAAAATCGGATAAGTCGTTTCAAGTTACAGCGATTTTAATGTTTGCACATTCAATAGCTTCCCCCACTCTTATCAAGACCGGTACGCCAATGAGCCTTAAACCAAAATGATGCAGAATTGTCTAAGCTTTTCGATGATGTAATCAGAGTTATACCTTAATATGGAAAATTTCGGAGAAATTTAGAATTAAAAAAAAAAAAAAAATTAATTGTGCCCCCTTGCGGCGAAATGAGGAACTTAAAAGTAATTTCCAGAATTTTCTCATGACCGCTTTAATCATAATTTTTTTTTCTCCAAGTTTCTATGCCTAGTAGTTTCCGAGATATGGCCGGTCGCCACCCTTAATGAATCACCCTGTATAATATCTACGTTTTTTAGGCTATCGAAACTAAGAATTTCCAAGTTTCGTAAGTCAAAAAAGGGCGTGGCACCTAAAATTTTCTTGCCTGCGGCGCATTTTTTAAGAAAGAAAGAAAGAAAGGCCACCCACTGCCGGACCCCCCCCCCGAATACATTTCCTGGCTACGTGCTTGTAACGTGCCAACTGATTTGAACCCTTACCTTCCGATCCATTTGTTTCCAAAGTGATGATTTAGCCAATCGTCAAAAGGAATAGAAAAAAAATTCAAAAAACAAAAAATGTTGTTTGTGACTAACCCTGTATAGTAACCGCAAATGTAATAGTTGAAATTGTAGTTTCAGCACAAGCAGACGTTTTTTATAAAGAATGACATTTTCTTCTATACCTACCTACTAATAAAAAAGTTTTTCCTCCTGTTTCAGTGGACACACTGTAGAGTATTTATAACCGAACTTTATAATCAGGTGACAATTTGTACATTATTTTTGACTTTAAAAAGCTTTTTGGATACAGTACATACCGATACTCATGCACAAGGGCGTCCATAGGGGGGGGGGGGCAAAACGGGCACTTGCCCCCCCCCCTAGGCGTCCACATTACTATTCGATTTCATAATTCAGTATAAATCGAGGGGTAATTCACTGAGAAAAATTTGTACACCATTTTCCATATTGCCGAATTTTCTTCGTATTTTCCTTGTGCTTTCTGTATTTTCCTTGTATTTTCTTAATTTTTCTCGTATTTTCTGTATTTTCTTAATTTTTCTGGTATTTTCCATGTATTTTCTTAATTTTTCTCGTATTTTCTGTATTTTCCTTGTATTTTCTCGTATTTTCTAGAACTTGTACACCATTTTCGCCAAACAAAAATTGGCTTTACTAAATTTTTTTTTAGAAGTCAAAGCAGCGTTGTTCCAGAATCTTAAGTTGGTTATTCCCATCATTAAAACCGTTGAAAACCCGGCAGCGTTAACGACTTTACGTCATTGCCAAATTGATTGGCGCGCGTATTTTCCATATTTTCCTTATGTTGCCTGTATTTTTCTCGTATTTTCTTTGTATTTTCTTCGTATTTTCTGTATTTTCTTCGTATTTTCTGTATTTTCTGCATTTTCCTCTTATTTTCTGTATTTTCTTTTGTATTTTCTAGAAGTTGTACACCATTTTCGCCAGTGAATTACCCCTCGGTATAAATATTCAAGCGCGGATCCAGGGGGGGGTCATGGGGGTCATGACCCCCCCAAAACAGAAAATAAATAAATGAATTTACTGTTTTGACTACCTCTGCAGCTTTTTCACAAGATTCATGACAGCATTACTATACCATAAATTAGCTGTTATATTTTTTCTTTTTTTGAATTCACTTTAACATTAATTTACATGCATATATTATCCTTTTTAATGTAAAAATTTATCATTGAAAATTTTCTCGCCTATAGCGCATTCTCTGGCAAATTTTGGGCGTGGTCGCAAAAATTTTTCGCCTGCGGCGCTTTTTAACTTCATTTATATCATGATGACCCCCCCCCCCCCCCCCAAAGCAAAGTTCTGGATCCGCGCCTGTAAATATTGAATAGTACAGTGGTTAGTTAGTAGAGACCAACAAATCACTAAGCTGATTATGATTATTTACAAAAAAATAAAGAAAATTTAATAAAAAAAGTAATCAACGAGTTTGGCAAGACGTCTAGGAATTTAACATTTTTATTTTATGATGAAAACTTATAAATTGTAATTTTGTGTTTATTTTTTACGAATTCTGTAGGTTCCGTTAGGCATAAGGTACCTATATGTTAAATAATTAGTCATATATAAAAAAATATTGTTGAAAAACGCTCTATGGACGCCCTTGCTCATGCATGCTCGTCCAGCAGGAATTATTCACTGCAGGAATATTATTTGCCCCAAAGGATCAAGGCTAAGACTATTCACTAAATAATTTTTAGGAACAAACCTCCATATTATAATAAAATTTTTATGCTAACAGTATTTAAAAAAAATAAATAAACTCAAGCGTTTTAAACCCCTTCAATAGGGAACTTTCCAATTTTTTTTTCAATAATATGATTTAGTTAGGCCTAAAAAAAATATTCCCCAATTATTACTCCTTAAAAATCAGTAATAACTTGGTAAAAATTCTTTAAAGTTTCGCGCGTGTCAAAAGCATTTCAAACTACCTTTTAAGCGCGCCAAGCCCGATGACGTCAGGAAGTATGACTTTTCCGTCATCCTTAATCCTGACCGGTGGCCGAGCTACCGAGTTTGCATTTGGATTGCCGCGTGTTATTGTTATTGTATTGTTGTTTTAAGGTGGAATTCTCAACGTCGTTCAATTTATTGCCAACCGATTTCGTGGATGTCACACACGAATTATACTTCTTGACGTCACGACCCGTTTTTACCCGCTTGGGAAAATTTGAATTTTGGGGCATTTTTAAATCTTGCTAGCGGTCTTTTGGGACGAAATATGTTGTTTTTTTTTGCTGCCATATGTTTTATGACAATATATAGGTACTTATGATTTATAGAATTTTTTCCCCATTTAAAATTTTTGTCAAGTTCCCTATTGTTTCGGTTTGTTTTATGGGGGAATGGGGCAGGTTTATTCTAATACCACCTCCATTGATTTTTAGCGCCGTTATAACATAGTATTGTTACCGTTGCAAAAGTATCTAAAGATAGCTCTATAATTTTTCCGGCTTTAATTTTTAAAGGCTCTTTTGAATTTTCCATGATTGTGATGAAAGCTTTCTGGCATTTCTGATCTAGATCCAGCCAATCGGTTAAATAAATATCTGTCACAAACGTCGAACTCTAAAATAGAAGAAAAATTACTGTATCACTATCAACTCTCTTCTTGACCTTATAGTAAAAATATATCCCAAAATGTCATTGTAGGTTAGTAGGTTCCTAATCATAGTCTTTTATGTTCAGTAAAACGTGTATGAACATGATTGATACGGAAGGCATGATTAATAAATAACATTGTATTATTTTATTATGCCCAAATAGAAGTAAAATACCGGGTATTTCGTAGTTTCAATAAGTATAAAGTAGTGATATAGTTCTTGATATTATGTAATTTTATTTTATAATGATCAATTTTAATCACATCTAACTAGGCCTAGGCTATACAAACAATATGTTAAAGCCCGGACCTGTCTATTGTCCTATTCGTTAAACGATAATTTGGCAGTGCGCATGCCTATTCCTGTGTGGTTTTGTTTACATGTGCAAGGCCATAAAGACTTAAATAGATACCTTACTTTTTTTCAAACTAAAATGTAAAATTTGTTTTTCGCCATCTTTGTAAATAAATAAGAACCGAAACGAGTACTCGGAATTTTCCCAAGTTTTCGACGTCATGTCCAATTTGCCCCAATTTAACCAACGCAACCATGTGCGCAATGCGTGCACCGCTCGCGGGCGCCACTCTAAAGGGGCGCCAAATCAAAGGTTTAAAAAAGTATAACTGTGTTAAAAAAAATATTAATCAAACAAAATATAAAATTATTAATTTGCCACATGAACTTCAATTTTTAGATAATTTGAATGTTTACTTTTTCAACAATTTGCAACAATTTGCGTACTATAACGAGATCAATTTAATTTTTTTAACTGATTCTCAACTCTCAATGTCCAATATCCGTAACCCTCTACTCACACATGGTGTGTCAAAACTATTTAAAGAATCTAAATGGTTTTCCAATAAGATCGATATGATTTCAAAATGAAATAAAATTAAAATAATTTCAGATACACCAAAACGTTTTATATTATCTTAAAGTATAGTCGATAACATTTGTTTTGAATAACACATCGTTTAAATGTCCTCCGCGACTTCGTGTACACGAACGAATTCGACGAACCCAATTTTCGATGACTTTATGCAATAAATCGGGCGTGATCTGACGAATGCAGGGTTTAATGTTCAACCTTAATGCATCAAGTGTTTGTGGCCTGTTTTCATAAACCTGAGATTTTAAATAGCCCCACAAGAAGTAATCTAAAGGAGTTAAATCACAGCTTCTTGGAGGCCACTGAACAGTAGCATTCCTTGAAATTATCCTTTCGTCAAACTTTTCTTGCAGTATATCGATAGTTTCATGAGCAGTGTGACATGTGGCACCGTCTTGCTGGAACCACATATCCTCCAAATCAAGTGCATCTAAATTTGGCCACAAAAAAAATCTTAACATCTGTCGATATCGTTCACCATTCACTGTAACTGAATCTCCTGCCTCATTTTGGAAAAAAAAATGGTCCGATGATGCCACCATACCATAAACCACACCATACAGTTACCTTTAGCGGATACAAAGGCTTCTCATGAATCTGTTGTGGATTGTTTTTACACCAATAACGGCAATTTTGCTTGTTAACGTATCCACTTAACCAAAAATGAGCTTCATCTGAAAAGATAATTTTTTTGGCAAAATTAGGATCCCTTTCAAGTTGTTCTAAACTCCAAGCAGAAAATTCTCTGCACCGACGATGGTCCAGTGGCTTAAATTCTTGGGTCAAAACAATCTTATACGGGTGTAAATTCAAGTCTTCTTTCAAAATACGCCAAGTTGTCGTTTTTTTAATCCTTAGCTCTTGAGCACGACGAGGAATTGATAAATTTGGATCCACTGCAACACTAGCTCTTACAGCAGCAATATTATCAACAGTTCTTGCGTTTCGATGTCTTCTTGGTGTTTTTACATCGTGAAGAGTAAAATTATTTTCAAATTTCTCAACGATGCGACGAATGGCAAGTAAAGGAGGACGATTATTTACACCAAAGTTTTCGCGAAGTGCGCGATAAGTGTTCATTTTCGTAAAATTTTTGGATAATAACCAAACGTTCTTAAAGCGCGTATTTAGCCATAATAAATTGTTATAGTTTACTGACAATAAACTGACAACTGGTGACAGGTATAACTTTATTACCATGGTTACCATATCGTTTCAAAATCATATCGTTCTTATTGGAAAACCCTTTACTTGATCATTTTACGAATTATAAAGATGATAAAGTTTTCGAGGAAATACTTGCTCAAGCTGGAAAACTAGCTGCTGAATTTGAGATAGAGCAAAGTTTTCCTGCGTTAAATACTGTTAGACGAAAGTATAAACCAGAATTGTTCGATTATGAACAGAGGGATGAGACACCTCAAGATCCAAAAACCGCGTATAAAATAAATTTATTTTTAAAAATAATTGATCAAACGCTAAGTTCTTTAACTAGTAGGTTTGATATGTTGTCTGATTATAACAATGTTTTCGGTTGTTTTAGTGATATTTTAAAATTAAATGACGACGATCTTTTACAAAATTGTCATGCTCTACAACAAAAGCTAACAGATCAGGAAAAGAAGAAGGTTGACGTGGAAGCAAATGCCTTATTCAATGAGATCAAAGCTCTAAGATTATTTTCATTACCTGCAGCGTCAAATCCTCTCGACATTTTACAGTATATATTTGAAAATAATCTAACTCTACTAACTCTACCAAATATATGCATATCATTAAGAATCCTCCTCACTTTACCTGTGTCTGTTGCTTCTGGTGAGAGATCCTTCTCAAAAGCAAAAATAATTAAAAATTATTTGAGGTCGACTACGCTGCAAGAAAGGTTATCTGGTTTAGCAATCTCAGCAATAGGGCAAGAGACCCTTGATAAAATTGATTTAAGTAATATTATTAATGAATTTGCATCAGTCAAATCTAGAAAAATATCCAGATAATTTTAGAATTAGCTCATAGATTTATTCTTTGGTTTCTGTTGTGTCCTTTTATCTAATTCAACGAAGAATAAAGTTTTAGGTTGAAAATTTCTGTTATTTCATTAAGTACCCAAAATACTATATTTTAAAGTGTTAAATTAGGTAGGTACTTATATCTTAAAAATATATAGTACTTAAGAGCAGTTATCACTTGCCGCATTTAGGTAAAAAGGAGTGACAAACTACAAGAAAACTATTGGATAGCATTGGTTAAAATTTGGAATTTAGCTTCGAAATTTGATACTACGTGACTGTATCACCTTCATTTTATCAATTTTGAAAAAAATAATTTATTTTGAAAATTTGTTTTCTAATTTAAAAAGATTGAAGGCGATATAGTCATGTAGTATCAAATTTCGAAGCTAAAATTCAAATTTTAACCAATTCTATCCAATAGTTTTCTTGTAGTTTGTCACTCCTTTTTACCTAAATGCGGCAAGTGATAACTGCTCTTAAAGGGAGTCAAAATGATCCCCGCACGCGAGCGCCGCTAATCCTTGCGGGGGCCCTGATGGTGAACGTCAAATTTGTAACACCCTGTAGACGTATCATTTTTCAAATAACAATAATTTTTTTAAATCATTTAGTTAAATTATACATCTGTACTGTAACACAAAATGTCTTTAGAATTCTAAGTAATGTAAAAAAAAAACAGTAAAAGATTTTAGGTATTTAAAAATAAAATTTGACAGTTTCGGTATAACGCATAGATATTTACCTTTAGATAAACAAACAATAATCACGAAAGTGGCAAATTTATGACCTCGCGCATGTAAACAATGCTACGCACGATTAGACATGCGCACTGCAACATTATCATTTGACGAATGGGAAAATAGACAGGTCCGGGCTTTAAAATTTAAGTTCTTGCTAAAAAAATTGTAAAAGTTGACCTTCAATTTATTTTTACGTGTAAACAGCTAAAATTTGCCCCTAATTCTTGCAAAAAATCGGAATTTTTTCTCAACTTTTGATCAAGTTGGGAAACAAGGTAGTTATTTCTGGCATTTTCAGTACTTAGTTGCAAACCTATCAGATTTTGAGGATAGAAGCTTCTTTTTAAGGGTTTATTTCTAAAATTTGTTTAAAAAGAATTCTTCGTCAAGCTTTTAGTTTAAAAAGAAAGAGAAAAAGTCAATGAACTTATAAAACTCATAAAATCGAATATAAAAAGCAAACAAAACCAGCAAAATAACTAATCTTCAATATTATCGCGTACCTAACCTCCAGTCAAATATTAGTTGGTATAATACAGGGTGCTGATAAAGTCTGGAATAATCGATTTTTCTTGAAAACGCAAAAGTTTTTCGAAAAACGCGCTCGGACCCGTCGATTTTATTTTATTCTTTAAAATTTTTTGACGTTCTTCAATATTATACCGGATGCGCCAAAAACGCTAGGCAAGTGTCGACTTCACTTTTTCAAATAGAACACCCCTTTTTTTCTCCAATATTCAGATTCCTCTCTTAACTCTAGACAAGTTTCATATAACATATTGTATGGCTAAAGTCAACAGGAATTGAAATACAGGGCCCCCAATAAAAATCAAGGTATAATTTTAAGGTCTAGGTGTTTACCTTTTTACCGGGTTCTACATAATAACTTAGTGACGTAAATGTGGCGAAGTAATATAAGCCAGTTTTTAAACCAAAAATGTATTTTGTTAGATGCATTAAATTAGAATGCACGATTTTTTCCCGATAACTATAGGATATATATATGTTACTTTGCTATGATTATTTTAAATCTAAGTTGTGGTTTTAATGTTTTATAATTTCTATACTAGAAGTGTGACATATTCCTAAGATGGCATATCCATTGGTTTCCTATGATGGCATACCTATAAATACATATAAATAGGTATGCCATCATAGGCGTCATATTCAAAACTGCGCTACTTTTACTTTTCTTTGTGTCTATGTCCCTAAACACTACTTATATGCTTTGTAAAGTGTTTGAATATACATATCTTTAGATTGCACTTTCCTGATAATGTTTTATTATTTTTTTTAAAGTTTTAAACATGTTCCCTAGAATGTAATATATTATTTTAAGTATTTTTAAACAGTTTTATGTGCTTGAATTTTTTAACAATAAAAATGTGCAAACTGTAAGAAAAATATTTCTTTTACATGTATGCGTCCTTCAGATTTTTGCATTTTACTGGAGTATGCCATCATAGGCAACGCAGTTGCCTATGCTGGCATACTTGGTGGTTTTTTCTTTTCTAGTCTTTTTACGAAAAAAATAGTTTTTGTATATTTTTAAAGTTTTATAATGAATATTTAAGTAGTAACAAATATTTTAACATGGTTAAATGGGTTAAAAACTTTGAACTAAAAAATATATTAGGTGGTAAAAAAAGGTGCCATCATTGGTCACCTTCCCCTACCTACCTACCTACCTACCTACCTACCTACCTACCTACCTACCTACCTACCTACCTACCTACCTACCTAATTAGATTGCAGGGCTACAAATAAAATATACCAAAACATGCATCGGGATAATCTGTCTTGGTGTGTGTTTCTCTTTATCTTTATACCTTATTTGCGTAGCCCAGGCCTAGTTAGATGTGCTTAAATTGACCATAATAAAATAAAGTTATATATCAAGATACATCACTACTCCATACTTACAAAAAATACGAAATACCCGGTATTTTATCCCTATTTGGGCATAACAAAACAATACCACGGCAGTTACTAGTCATTGTTTATATTCCAATCGGAGTCACTAAAAGCACAACCACAATTCATTAAACTACAAAAAACTAGAAATCCGTAAATATAAAATACCCACAATAAACAACAAGGAATCCACAGAAAAACCTTAAAAGACAACAACAAAAATGACGGTCGAGCCGATTCTGGAGTGTATTTTGACCATGTCGCTAAAGAAGGACAGGCCGATAACAATGGGTTTGTGCGCATGCCCAATTCTGCTGGGAGGGAAGGCATCGGACCGGTAAGCAGTGCGCTCGGACGCATTTATTCACCCATAAAACGTAACTTTTGTTTGCGCAGGAGATAAGCTGTACGTATATAAGGGTCCGGGTATAACGATATATCAAAAAAAAATAAACATGGTAAGCTTGACTAAGACTTAAATCAAATTCGAGTCGACTCGTAAACTTTCTTCACACTTTTATGATGTTATTGATTTTTGCCTTTTTAAAAAGTATCTGGCACTGGTCTACATTTAATAGGTATTTTAAAATAAAGGTAATCAGTGGCGAAACTACCGGTGTTCAATGTGTGCGAAGCACACGGGCCCGGGCTTCAAAGGGGCCCGGGAGCGGAGCCACAAAAACATAAAAATGTACGCATAGAAAAAAAATGCAATACTCCGGAAATGTATCCGCAAAACTACTTTACTTAATACTTTTATAGATATCTAGTAACTGAAATAATCACATAAAACGGCCTTAATTTTTTTTATTATTATTTTTATTAAACCGCAATTCGCAATATCGGCATTTAGTTTAAAGGGCGGTGTTTGTGTCAAAATAACTTTAAAAAATTTACATCCACTCGATGGTCATCGAGACACGATGCATTAGAAGCTCTTCGTTTTAGATATGGATATTTTTAAAAACACTGGCAAAAATAATTTTAACCTCTACAAATAAAGCGGAAGTTAATGAAGCAAAGTCTTTAAGAAAACACTTGGAAAAATTTGAAACCATTTTAATTATTGTTTTCCAAAATAAAATTTTAAAGAGTATTAATGTATTGTCAAAACTTTTACAAAAAAAAAAGCAAAATATTGAAGCTGCGTCTAAAATGTTTACCACCGCCACTGAAATTATAAATCAAAATATGAGAAATAATTTTAATGTAATTAAAACGAGCTCTGTTATTTTGGCTAGGCAATGGGGCACTACTCCTGAATTCGAAAACAAAAGGATATCAAGCTCAAAAATAATTTTTGATGATGTTAATAACCATTATCAAGTTCAAACAAGTGATGATTGGTTTAGAATAAATGTGTTTTTTAAAACTATGGATATAATTACAGCTCAATTAAAAAATCGAAGTTCTGGCCTTTACAAAATTGTTCTTATTTTCGCGTTTTGTTTCCCAACGTTTTACGAGATCCTTCTCTTTCTGATGAGGATATTTACGATTTGAGTCAAAGCCTTGCATCTTTAATATCTAGAAGATATCGCTAATAAAATTTCATCGCAAGTGCTTTCATTTAGAGAATAATTTAAATAATTTAACTTCTATTTTTGATTTATTACTTTTTATATTGGTATAAAATTATTATTCATCTTCCAGTTTTAGTGAAATTGTAACTGCCTGCATTTTTTTTTACCATCCCTATTTCGGTTGCATTAGCTGAACGGTCTTTTTCCAAGTTAAAGTTAATTAAAACTTATTTGGGAAATTGATGCATGACCGATAAAAAATTATCGGCTTTAGCAATTATTATTTCTATAGAAAATGAGGAAGCTCAAAAAATAGACATTTCTAATCTGATTTCAAACTTTGCGCATGTAAAAGCAAGAAAAAAAGATTTTTCTCCATTGTCCACAAACTGGCAGCTTTCTGGCGTGATTTCACGCCACAAAGTTCATTATTCCATTATTGTTAACCGTTGCTACGCAATGAGACATAATAACATAACGATACGGGAATATATTATTCCCGGCCTAGGCCAGGAATATTATAATATTCTCTTATCGATATATTATGGCCCATTGCTTCTCAACGGTTAACAAAACTCGAATAATGACTTTTAATTAATTTTTTATTAGGCACAATCATTTTATTTTTGTATTTATTTTATTTTATTTTCGATTGCAGAAAAAATAGTATGTGCACATAACAATAATTATTGCTTTTTTGTGTACCTACTCAAAATTCATAAATTAATAGGTATGGTTATCAATAATAATACTCCGTATCATAATGGAGGCCCGGCAAAGTTTTCGCACACGGGCCCGTGGCTACGTTGTTCCGCCACTGAAGGTAATACATTGTATAGGACAACAAACAAACTGAAGCTGGATAAGGTAGGGTTTGCTGTCGCCTCCTGGATTATACACCATTTTCATACACGACTTACCTCGTAGTGAAGGAGTGATCCAAAGAAACAATACAAAAATACTTCCAGGGTCATGGTCAAAGTCCATGATACTGATACAAAGAAACTTATAGACCACAATTCAACCTAAAAAAGTGATAATATCAACATTATCATCAGGGCCGTTTCTGGCCTGTTGGCCGCCCTTGTGCGACATATGAACTGGCTGCCCTTTAAATCAAATCAGTTACTATTTTACAATTACCTACCTGAAATTATGGCGCAAAGCAATTGTCAGAAAAATAAATCTTTAATAGGTGTCTATTTTTAATATTTTTCTTTTATTCATACTTACCTACAGAGGGGCTCAGCAATTTGGCTTTCAATGGCGATAAGGGCCAAGCCACTAATCCTTTCTTGGGACATAATTGACCGCAAGTAATTTTTAATTAATTTTAACTTTGAAAAACTACGTTCGATAGATGCAACAGTAACCGGCAGAGTAATAAAAATTCTCAGCGCAACACAAAGATTTGGAAATGATGAGATTAAATCTTTTTCAGCTATGGATTTTAGCGTATCTACAATTATTATTTTGAACGTTTTATTGGAAAAATTTCTGGGAACGACAAAATTTCCTGGTCGAGCTCTGAGCGATCAATATCTTTGTTTGTGGGACTTCCTTGCTATGGAAGCGCTATATCGAGATCTTTGCAGGATTTTAACAATTTCTCGTCATTTATGGTATTAGCTTCATAGAAGTTCGACAAAAACCCAAAAGTTTCATTACACTTATTAAGTGAAACGAATCTCTCCTTAATTGATTCTATCGCAATATTTAAAGAACAAGTAACCGGTGCCCATAAAGGGTTTCCTCCCTGGCAAAAAAAAAATATATCCAAAATCGAAAAATAAAAATTCACATTGAAACTCTGTTTGGCCTCGACGATGGGGTCATCTTTTAATTCGTAATCAAAATGTCTGGGTACTTTTTTTCGGCGTCGGAAAAGTTATTTGTAACAGCATTTGAAACCGGACATCGGCGGCAAATTTAAATAGGGTGCGTTCTTTTGCCCTGTGAGTATTTGTGCCCCCACCTACCCTACTACCAAATTAATAAGACCTATAGTTAAATTCACATAAAGTTTTAATGCCAAATGTCAAGACTTGTCATTGTCTAGTTACTTTAGATTGCATCAACTTACTAAATTTCTTATACAGCTGAGATTGTTCAGTGTTTTTTCTTTTTCTTTTCTGGAATTGTTCGGCCAACTCTTTTTATTTCTATCTCTTTTTAATCGTATGAAATAATACAAGATAGACATACTTTGTGTGCAGTACAATTATACTAATTAAATTTAGCCATTAGAAATTTATATTTTATGAGTTGCTGCAGTATTTGACAAGTATGACATAACTGAAATGTCACGGCATTAAAAGTTTATGTGAATTCAACTATACCTACATAATTATTCAAATAATATCAATTAGTTTTAATTTTTTGAGTAAACCTAAGACAAAATGTAATTGACGTGGGTTGCAGGGCGGCCACCTCCGTTGAGAATTATTTTTATTTTTCCGATACTTATCTATCTAAAAAGAAATCTCTAATTAACACAAAGGGCGGCTGCCTCATTCTTGACAGCTACTGCATAATTTTTTTTTGAAAACTGAATTTACCATTCTTATTTGACCCTTCATATTTATGAAATCTCCTAGAATTTTTTTTTACGTCTAACATTTTTTTCTGTGAAACTGCAGGCGGCTTTCGCCGCCCTATAACTTTGGCCGCCCTTGTGCGGGGGCACTCCCAGCACACCACTCAGAAACGGCCCTGATTATCATATTATTAAAGTCTAAAGATTTACTGAGATCTAACGCACTAATCTAATTATTCCAATAGTTTCAATAATACGCAAATATATTCACTTCATACCTATAGGGTTTTCATTTCAAAAAGAATCACCCTAAATAGAGTTAACTTTTTCTTAAAACCAAGCGTTTCGACAGAAGACAACGACATTTGATATTAACAGCTGATCTGGTTTCGTCGTTAAAGTTCCCAGATCAGCAGTGGGCCGTAGCCAGCTCACGCACCAGGTTGCGTCATATTATTTTCTTCCGATTTTGGTGTTTTTTAAGTGTTTCCGTGGCTGTTTTTTGTGTAGTGTGTGTTCTAAACATTTTAATTTTGGATTTTATATACTTCAGAGACAGATTTTTTTGGTGTTTATTATTTAAGTTTAATAGTGAGTACAAACACCATCTATTATGAAATCAATAAAGTGCCTAGTTAAACCATTTACCCATCAATATATACAGGATGTCTCATAACTAATGGGCAAATACAGCAACAGGAGATAGTAGACTTGTAAATATGTCATTTTAGGTATGCTTGAGAACGCACGGTTAATTTTCAATAAATATGTTTCGTTAAGAAAGGTGTTTATTTAAATGTTTCTTGCCATCTAGCATTTAAATGCAATTATCTCAACAACTAATTGAAATATCGAGATTAATGTAGTACAACTTTTTTACGTATAAAAGATCCCTCTTCCATAAGTTGAGGTAAAGCGGTCAGAATTGTGAGAGACACAAATTTTATGCGAAAATTCAAAACTCATATTGTGTAGCTAACGTTCTCTAGGAGACAGGGCCGTTTCTGAGTGGTGTGCTGGGAGTGCCCCCGCACAAGGGCGGCCAAAGTTATAGGGCGGCGAAAGCCGCCTGCAATTTCACAGAAAAAAATGTTAGACGTAAAAAAAAATTCTAGGAGATTTCATAAATATGAAGGGTCAAATAAGAATGGTAAATTCAGTTTTCAAAAAAAAATTATGCAGTAGCTGTCAAGAATGAGGCAACCGCCCTTTGTGTTAATTAGAAATTTCTTTTTATAGATAGATAAGTATCGGAAAAATAAAAAGAATTCTCAACGGAGGTGGCCGCCCTGCAACCCACGTCAATTACATTTTGTCTTAGGTTTACTCAAAAAATTAAAACTAATTGATATTATTTGAATAATTATGTAGGTATAGTTGAATTCACATAAACTTTTAATGCCGTGACATTTCAGTTATGTCATACTTGTCAAATGCTGCAGCAACTCATAAAATATAAATTTCTAATGGCTAAATTTAATTAGTATAATTGTACTGCACACAAAGTATGTCTATCTTGTATTATTTCATACGATTAAAAAGAGTTAGAAATAAAAAGAGTTGGCCGAACAATTCCAGAAAAGAAAAAGAAAAAACACTGACCAATCTCAGCCGTATAAGAAATTTAGTAAGTTGGTGCAATCTAAAGTAACTAGACAATGACAAGTCTTGACATTTGGCATTAAAACTTTATGTGAATTTAACTATAGGTCTTATTAATTTGGTAGTAGGGTAGGTGGGGGCACAAATACTCACAGGGCAAAAAAACGCACCCTATTTAAATTTGCCGCCGATATCCGGTTTCAAATGCTGTTACAAATAACTTTTCCGACGCTGAAAAAAAGTACCCAGACATTTTGATTACGAATTAAAAGATGACCCCATCGTCGAGGCCAAACAGAGTTTCAATGTGAATTTTTATTTTTCGATTTTGGATATTTTTTTTTTTGCCAGGGAGGAAACCCTTTATGGGCACCGGTTACTTGTTCTTTGGATATTGCGATAGAATCAATTAAGGAGAGATTCGTTTCACTTAATAAGTGTAATGAAACTTTTGGGTTTTTGTCGAACTTCTATGAAGCTAATGCCATAAATGACGAGAAATTGTTAAAATCCTGCAAAGATCTCGATATAGCGCTTCAATAGCAAGGAAGTCCCACAAACAAAGATATTGATCGCTCAGAGCTCGACCAGGAAATTTTGTCGTTCCGAGAAATTTTTCCAATAAAACTTACAAAATAATAATTGTAGATACGCTAAAATTCATAGCTGAAAAAGATTTAATCTCATCATTTCCAAATCTTTGTGTTGCGCTGAGAATTTTTATTACTCTGCCGGATACTGTTGCATCTATGGAACGTAGTTTTTCAAAGTTAAAATTAATTAAAAATTACTTGCGGTCAATTATGTCCCAAGAAAGGATTAGTGCCTTGGCCCTTATCGCCATTGAAAGCCAAATTGCTCACTGAGAGAAGATTCTTGCTGCGGTAATAAAAATCTTTATACCGCTTATAAAAAAATTTACTTAAATAGGGGACAAAAGAAAAATTACCTAGGACAGTAAAATCGATTTGGCTGTAATTTCTTTGCTGGCGTAATAAAGTTACTTTATAAAAAATGATCACGTGTAACCCAAACAAATAAAATCCTGCGTTTGCAAAGTCACTTACTACCCGTTATAAAGAGACTTTGCTAGAACAACAAAGATATTTTTTCCGCCTGCCGCGTCGTTTCCATTAAAAATAAGTTACTTTTCTGTATCAGTATAACACTTTGCTGTAATAAAAAGAATTTTTATATCCTGTATAGCGTTTTGCTTCTTATAGCAAAGGTCTTTGCTGGATCAGCATTTCTTCTCTCTACTTATAGGTACCTTTTTTAGCTAAGGTAGCAAATAAACATTGCTGTCGTAGTAAAGTGGTCTCTACTGTGGCAGCCAAAATACCTATATATATGGTATATGGCCCAAAAAAGAAGCCAAATATTTTGTTGCAGTTTTGATATTATTTAATGTAGGAGACATTATTCTATAATACATTTCTAATAGACAAACTTTTATTATTCAAACTTATTTAATTATTTGTAACATGTTCACTTTCGAAAGGATATGCGACGTCTAAAGCATGAAATAGCTTAAAAAGCAGCTCAAGTGCCCTGATACAAGTATTCACCGTGTACCAATACTGAACATCATCAACAACTATTACAAATGAGGGTTTCTCCAAGTTCCCAACTACAACTCCAAAGGTAAGGCCAAATTTTTTTAACTTCTCCTTCCGTTCTTCTATGCTGAACTATGCTCTCGTGTAGCTTGTTCACATTCTAAAACAAAATTAAAGATTACTTACTCTAGAAACCTTGACTGGGTGGGGTGACATGTTGAAGTTTATAAATCATAACCTCAATGTACGAAGACATTAACAACAATGCGTCAAGAATTTCGGCTGTGGTCAAATACTGCTTTGTAATTGGTAAACGGTAAACGTGATTATAAAAATTACATTGCTGGTGGCATTTATTTTAATGGGTGACTCGAAGCTTTTTGCCCAAAATCACCATTGAATTACGTTCTTTGGACTTAGAAACAAGCAATAAGTAAATACTTATGTAGGTATAGTACTTACGTTCAAAGTTTTCCATATAGATAATCTTGAAGTCCCCAATTAGATATCAAATCTTTAAAATTAAATGTATCCATTTCCATACTGTCAACAAAACAACACTTCATTTTCTCATACAATAATAATACAATGATCGCGATCAGCTCGAACGGCAACCTGCACGCTTTCAATTTTCAACGTGAAATGAAGACGAGCTGGGCGGGTGCGGGTAGGTACCGAATATGAAAATTGGCCCAATCAGATTGAATTTGCGACCACGAAAAAAGCCGATTAGAATCGAACATGTGACTAATTTCCATTTTTAATAAAAAACTTTTTTACCGTTGGAAAGATATTTTGGAGTTCCAGAAAAGATTATTTATAAATATTTTCTTTCAATAACAATAAGTCGCATTGCTGCCCCAACAAAGCAAATAGTAGTAACAAGAGAGGCGTTTTCATAAAGCAAATCTCAACTGTCATCATAATATAAATTTTTCTACAATAGAAAAGTGTTTTGCAACAGGTATAAAGAGTTTTCAGGTAAATCGTTTATTTTGCAATAAGAAACCAATATTACTATTGTAGGTTAAAAATTTATTGTTGCAGCCAAAATAATCTTAGCAAATAATTTCTTTCTGGAGCTTTTCTCAGTGCTGAGCCGCTCTGTAGGTAAGTATGAATAAAAGAAACATATTAAAAATAGGCACCTATTAAAGATTTACTTTCTGACAATTGCTTTGCGCCATAATTTCAGGTAGGTAATTGTAAAATAGTTACTGATTTGATTTAAAGGGCAGCCAGTTCATATGTCGCACAAGGGCGGCCAACAGGCCAGAAACGGCCCTGCTAGGAGATATCTTAAAACTCATTATGAAATCCTCCTTCTTGTCCTCAAAAACATAACTAGGGTAAGTGCACCAGTAATAGACACTAAAGAGAAAATTCTGAACTATTTATGTTAGATCTAAGGAAGTATTTGACTTAATTTTTTTTGCGAACAGATATTTTTAAATTTATATACTTTTAGGAACATTCAAGAAAAAATTATTTTTTCCAAAAAATATTTTCCAGTATGTTAATGTCGAACATCGCCAGTAATGGTCACGGATATCCTAGTTTTGGACACTGAAAAATTTAGTAATGGACACTTTAGCAACTAAATATTTTTTATCCGTTATTTAGCTGAATTACACGTAAATCTTCTACAATTATGAAAAATAAACGCACTGAGAAAATACTTAAAGAGTAAGCAAGTAAGAAAGTAATTTTTATTAAAAAACTAGGTATATATAACAATGTGCTTTAAATAAAACTAGAGAGTTCCGGTACAGAATAATGTCCCCGCTTGTTTTTAACAAATGGCTCCTTTATAATTTGTTTAATGTTTTCATAAAAATAAAATATTCGATCTTCTCTTTCTGGCCATTTCCAGTCATTGCCTGCTTTCTCCATTGATAAGACTTCTGCGCCTTCCTGGTTAACTTTTGTTGCTCTTCCTAGAACAGTGGTTCTTAACCTTTTAGTGATGAGGGACCATTTGAGTAAATTTTTGTCTTGTTATGGACCACAAACGGTCTGGCGGTAATACAAGTTATTCCAACATCACATAGAAATGTCTTGATGGTTATTTTTAATTATTAAAAGCGCCAAGAATCCCTGCCACATAAGTATATGGTTGAAAATAAAGTTAGGTAACGTAAAGCAGTTTCTCGAATTTTAGGGAATTGTTTTTTGGGCCCAAAAATCTTTAAGTTTAATTCCTGCTTCGAATGTATTCTTGCAGTTACTATCGTGTTGTATTTCAATTATTTCTTCTTGAATTGCATCAGGCACCTCAGAAATATTGACAATGAAATGATTGCGGATCAGTTCTCGAATACCTTTGTCCTCGTAGTCAGGAAAATAGCAATTAAATTCATTTTTTAAGTTTTACAAATGGAGTGTAATGTGCTTTTTCATTTCTCCTGTGATCTCAACTCATTAATAATTGGATTCAGCGTATCAAACGCTGAAGAGTTCTCTCTTTCGACTTTGCTGATCCATAGGTCGATTTTAGCGGTAAACGCACTGATTTTATCCTCAAATGCAAATATATTGCTCGTGCATTCCAACTTCATATTTCCTGACCTTTGCAGCTGAAGGTTCAATTTATATAGTTGTGCAAAAAAATACACTAAATAAGCGAAATGTATTTGAAATTTGTACTGACAGAACTGATCCAGAAACTCTTTGTTCTCCTTATTAGTTAAGAATAATTTTACTTCCTCTCTCAGTTCATACAACCTTGACAGCATGTTTCCTTTGGAAAGCAGCGTTTCGTGTTCAGAGTTCATATTAAAGCCTAATTTTTTGAAGAGACGTGTATACAGTGCACTCCCTTTTGTTGTTGACTACTTTTATAGCTGACGTTATGTATAGTGGGAATCGTGGTTAATATGGTCGTCGTTTTAATAATTTTAGAATGACTTTGCGGACCACTTCAGATACTTTCAGGGACCACCAGTGGTCCACGGACCACCGGTTAAGAACCACTGTCCTAGAACAAAGAAAAACTTTAATCAATAAAACATAATCCACACGATGACACACACAACTATTAGGTTTATGGTGTAATTTAAATAGAAAGAGACAATGGGTGAAAAAGAAAAAAAAAACGCTACCTAAATAGGCAGAATATAAGTGACCATTAATAAATATTGTAGTCATTTAGTAATGGACACTTTTACCATGTCCATTTTTTATGAATTTCTAGAGAAATCTTTATTCAGTAATGGTCACCATTAATCAAAAACTTCCACGGTCGTTTTTTAAACTAAATTGAATAGAAAATACAGACTACTTGCCTTTTAAAGATGTAAGGACACAAAAGAAATACTTAAACTTTAACACTGACTTCGCAACACTAATTTTCGTCGGAGGAGCCCACAACTTGTCGACAGTTTAAAACCAACTGTTTTACAACGCGCCAAAATTTTGACGTATGATAATCGAGGAGTAAATGCCGTTGGATAGTGCTAATGTCGGCTTTATATTTTGGGCTGTCTACGTTAGAATGTAACATAAAAACAATTGGTAAAACTCAAAGGAAATATGAGATAATAAGGTTAATTGGCATAATAAGTTGACCATTACTAGCGGTATGTCCATTACTGGTGCACTTACCCTACACCCAATTTGATTCATATCCGCTTAACATTAAATCATCGCCAATTTTATAAAGTAAATATTTACTTGTTGGATCACCCTGTATCTCTTTAACCGTATAAGAAATGAAATTAAATGACATATTTTCAAGTCAACTATCTCCTGTTGCTGTATAGCCCCTTAGTTACGGGATACCCTATATATATATTTATATATCCATATATAAAATTCACACAAAAGTAACAATTTTAAAGGGTTCCCAATATGGTGTTTTAATAAGATGTGCACCACAAAGCTTACACCTCGCAAAAATGTATTACCTTTTTAGTTTTTCCTTGTATAATAAATAGGTACATAAATACCTATTTTGCTTTTTACAAATAAATACTAAAAGAAATAAATGTTGTTTCCTAAATAATAAAATTAGTATGTACCAGTGGCGGCTGGTTAATGAAGGGCTCTGGGGCGCCGCCCTCCCTGCAATTATTTCAAACAGAATCCAAAAATACTTTACTTAAAAAACCAATAACGCAATGTATGTAAGCAATCAATTAAAATAATTCAAACCAAACGTAGCCCTATTCTAACGGGCAGGCTATACTCATAGACAAGCGAGTTGCGCGCTCTCAAGGTTGTACTAAGCGTGGGCGGCGGCGGGCGACCGATTATCCGTCCCGATTCAACGCGCCTTCTCGATGGGTTGTCATGACGACGGAAGCCTGACGTCACCTACACATCGCACAACGAGCGGCCACGGAGAGCTCCAATTTTCCGCGCCCGCGATGCGACCTGTCGTCTGTCGATGCCGCTGACTCGCTGACGTTTTGTTTATTTGTTTTGAGTTATTTATTAGTTGTTATAAAGTTCGAAAATTTCGTCTAATATGAAGGTCAGTGATTTACAGAAGGCTGTGTTTAGTTCTCTGAGCTTAAGTGAAAAACTTGATTTAAAAAATGCAGGGCGGCCACTACCAATATTAAACATTGTACAAGTGCAATCAAAATATAAAAGTAAGGCACAGTTTACGCGTAAGTTTTATAAAGAAATATATAATAAAATATTCTGGATATGCGGTTGTGAGGACAAAAATTCTCTTTTTTGTTTCGTGTGTCTTCTTTTTGGCGAGGATGATAATTGGACTAAAAATGGGGTGCAGGACTTAATACATCTTTCAGAGAAAATAAAAAACATGAAAATAGTGCAAAACATCGTTATAACGTAAGTTTTGAGATGTTAGGACAAACTAATATTTTAACTTGTTTAAGTAGTGCTTATGCTGATGAAATTAAAATTCACAACGAGAAATTTAGTAAAAACAGACACGTACAGCGTTATCAATTTAGTTTGTCCCACTTTTAAGAGCCTGTAACTTTTTTGTATTTTGAGTTAGCGAGCTCATTCAAAACGCAAGATGTACCATTTTTAGCCAAGTTTTTATGAGTGTTGTCAAAACTGACAGTAGGCGTCACATGTCACATTTAAAGGCAAAAATTAAATTTTTTTAAATGGGACACCCTGTATGTTAGAGGCGCATTAGATGGTCCCTTTTCTTCCTATTTCAAAAATATAACACACATATGCATTATTTTCTTCATTCCATCAAATATTGACAAAAATATAAAAAAATATATTATTGTTAAAAAACATCAAGATAGCTATGCAACTGTTTTGGTTGTTAGCCATGAAACACGACACATTGAAACGAATAAACAATTTTATTATATTAACTAGAAAATAACAATCGTTTCTACTGAACCATACGATATAGGCAGTTCTCGTAGTATATCGGGTATAGATTTGTAGGGAAATGCTCGAAAATAGGCTAATATACATTCATTTCCATTTCTTCCGTAATAATTGTTTTCCGCCTAATTATTCGTTTTTTCTTTATACCTCCAGTCTCGAAAAATGTCTTCTTCAGCCGATAAAATATGTTTTTGGAAGGAACCCGTCTATTGGGAAACTGAAGCCTATACCTCCTAAAAGTGCTAAGGTTGCACTGTCCGTTTGACGAAAAATATCAAACATAAAACACTTTTCCTCCACTGAATAATTATATCTCATGTTAGTTAATTTTTGCATACAAAATAACTTTTCTACAATATTCGAAACGATTAATAATACTGAGATTGACCGACTGAAATATAAATGAAGATAAAATCCATAGCAACCAAAACAGTTTCATATAATAATATGTTGATGTTTTTTAACAATAATATATTTTTTCATAAATTTTTGTCAATGTTTGATGGAATGAAGAAAATAAGGCATATGTGTGTTAAATTTTTGAAATCGGAAGAAAAGGGACAGGGTGTCCCATTTAAAAAAATAAATTTTTGCTTTTAAATGTGACATGTGACACCTACTGTCATTTTTGACAACACTCATAAAAACTTGGCTAAAAATGGTACATCTTGTTATTTGAATGAGCTCGCTAACTCAAAATACAAAAAAGTTACAGGCTCTTAAAAGTGGGACAAACTAAATTGATAACACTGTACTTTCGAAAATAATAGACATTTAAATTTTTTTTTTATTTAAAGCCAGCGCCCCCCTGACTCACTAGTCACGAGCCGCCACTGGTATGTACACTATATCTTTACAAAATATTAAGACTTTATTACAAAATTTAACAGATGGCGAAGGCGAAGGTAAAAGAACTTAGTGCGGTTATGTTTCTGTAGCCAACCGGTTAACGTAAAATACACCAGACTTCAACAGGGTGTTATTAATGACAGATGATGCGGCAAGTTCTTAGAATAATTTGACTTTATCTCTCGATTGTGGGGGAAATAAGTGGTTAAAAAGTATACTTACAAAGAAAAATTGTATACAGGCAAAGCACAACACAACAACACTGGCGATAAATTGCCAAAAAAGTGTAAATGAGTAGGTTTCTTCAATATCCCTCGTAAACCTGTAAGGAACGGATTAATAGAATATAGGTAATATTTTACGTTTTTAGCGCATTTTTTTTTTTAATTTGGACTTTTACTTATTTTCTTTGGTAATAACATTGAATGTCAAACTATAGGAATAGCGGATCTTTGAGAAAACTTGACAACCCTGTTTTAGACTGTATTGGCGATGGTTTGGCCGCCATTGTGAAGTTGATCGTAAATCTACAGCTCGACACACCAGTCTATGTCTACGACGTATCGGTAAGGGGAAAGCACAATCCTTTAAAAATGGCTTAGTCATGGACGTGCGGCATCGATTTATTTAAATTTAACAAAAATAGGGAATAATTATTCTAGAATAATAATAATTGCATTTTATATATAAAAATTATTATTTTAATTAGTTTTAAACAGCTCCATGAATGATTGATAGTTTTTCGGTTTCGATCGTTTTGCGAAAAAAAAAAATTAAAAAAATCTCCCTACCCCTGATTAGTGTATACCTATCTAACTGTCTTCTTTACCTTCACCCTCATCACTATCACTATCATCGGAGTCTGTGTCGTCGTCAGGCTCAAGCTGTATTATGACAGGTTCAATCTCCTCCATCATATAGTCGGTCTCCCAAGACCGATTTTCTATGTCGACAAAACTTTTCCCAATCAGCTGGTGTCACTGAGGCGATGGCTTCGTCCATAAGCTCTCTTAGTTTAGAGATGCTAAAGTACCCTAGTGTCGCTTCTCAACTTTTGCAGCAGTTTTTTTTAGGTTGGAACCACTTTTAGTTCTAAATAAAACATTTCTATTGTTCTCCGAACAATTCCAAAATCAAGATGTTCGATTTTTTCCACCGCAGAAAGACGAGGCCTCTTCTTGCCTGGAGAAAATAGCAAGTGATCGGGGTTGTTTTCTTTCCTTTCGATGTCTTCTTTGTGGATTTTTTTTACATCACCCACGCTCCCGTATACATCGCAACTTCGCAACCATGTCTAATTTTCGCTTTGGTGGCAATTTAAAAGTATTATTTTCAGATTCCTCCTCACATATATTGTAAACATTAGCAATTAGGTACTTCACGGGTTTGACTGTGAAGGGTTTTACCACGAATATGTTGATTCGTGTTCACTAATTTACAACACTTAGAAAGTTTATACTCACACTTCCAAAGTTTAAAATTCCAAGATATCACACTACAAAACACTACGACACAAGACACGATGCCGACCGCCGACGTATTTATAAAAATAAAACAGTAACTCTTGCTCATTCTATCGCTACGTCACTGACTAAGAAAACAAATTACCAAGAATCAATCACATTTCTTCAAAGGTCGGCCATTACTTTTTGCGGGTGTCAGATGACACCCGTAACCAATTACAATAGTTATAGCCACCTGTTCCCTTTGAACTTACGCTATGTTGCCATATTTTTACGCTAGAAGTACTTTAATGAAGGAACTCTCTATTTTGCATTTCAATATCAAAATTAATAGGATAAAAAGAAATTTTAAATAATGTTGAAATTGTAATAAAATCTAAAATATTAGTTTCTTAAATATATTACTATTTCTTTTCAATGAGTAAATTAAATTTATTAATTATTGTACTGTTGACCCGGTAAGAGATATTAAATTAGAATTTAATAAGCTATACGTGACAACATCGTATTCCGCAAACCATTTTTTGCTCGCATTCTTTTCGTAGACACAGATCCGTGTGTCGACCTGTATAGTTATAAATGCAGCGCCTCGGCAACAGATGTCTCAAATTCACTAATGTGATGTCGTGGTGTTGCCGCATATAGTATTTTATTGGAATTTTTAAGGATTTAAGCATTTTCAACAGATAATAAAATGGTAGGTTCTCAATTCCAGCCAAATGTATGTTTTTGATAATAATATGTACGTTGATTACTCCGGGGTAATTGGAATGATTTTACCGTTGCATTAGGTGTTAAATGTTAAACAAATAAAAGTAGATAAAAAGCAACAGCAAGATTTTTTTTCGTCAAAAATTAATCGTATTCTGGGTTAGTTAAGATAATAACAAATAATTAAGGACAGATTGTTAGAATTGTTACAAAATAAAGCCAAAAGTAAAGTAAACTAATTATTTATTTAAAATTACAAGTACATCGCAAAAACTGCCAAATACCTTCTCGTTTCTATTTCTCAATTATTTTTTCTTATCGTCATTCTTATTAACAACAAAGCTAAGCGAATATAAACAGTGGCGTCATTTTTCTTTTTATTTTTGCTGATGGCTGCAACTAGTTTCTAACATTCGGCCATACTCAACTGGGTAGAAGCCCCATACCACCCATGTCATAAAAGGTGAACGGATAAATCTTAGGAAATGGCCTCAGGCGATTGCGTGTCCACTTAAAAGGAGCGGGTAGTAACGACCTTATAGACAATTTCAACAGAAACAGGCAGTAACTACCTTAGACAAATACTATATAAATAAACAGTATATAACGGCCTTACTTCAACATAAATTAACGTTAGAACGCCAAAAGGTTGAAAATATTATATGCTACAAAGCAATTAAAAATAGGGACATTTTTAGGTCTAGACTATAGGTAGGGAAATAAATGTAAGCTACTTAAACCTAGGATAGGTGTAGGTCTTATGTGAAATCAGGTTTTACGATAAGCTATAAAAGTAAATTTAAAAAACTCATGCAGGAAGTCACAGACAGGCGGCAACAATGTTTTAATTTAGCAGTAAAAAGGCTTGTCGTTAGTGGCTGCATCAACACGCTTTTATTATTGGTGAACTCATTGTGCCATCTATGAATTTAACGTAGCAAATTTAGGAAATCGTAGCAAATTTAGGAAATCTGCTTATATGGTCTTCTTATAGTTTGATATTCAATGGTAATAAGGATAATTAAACAAAATACGGTATCTAATAAAATCACGTGAAAACACTAAGCCCCGTAATAGCCGCCTTAAACCAACATTAAAAATGTATTTGTTATAATTTGCTACAGTGGCGGATCCAGAACTTCACTAAGAGGCGGGGGGGGGGGGGGGCAAATGGTCTTTAGAAGTGAACACAGTAATACAAAAAAAAATGTTACTTCAAAACAAGTGCATATATTTATTAGACAAAAGAGAACTTACAAATAAAACTCTGATGAATAACACAAAACTTCTGTAAGTATGGACAGTATATATGGAGCACCCTGCATAATATTTTTTTGTGTTCTTTTCTTCAACTTAAATAACTCTTATTAAAAGTTTTCGAATCGTTCTCTAACCGGTAAAAAAATTAGTTTTTCTTAAATTTTGACTATTCACAGGGTGTCGCCCAAAATGGAATATATTTTTAAAGGTAGCAGAGGGAAACAAGAAATTCCGGTTGTGAAATAAGATATTATTGTGCTCGATAATAAATTATCGGAAAATGAAATTTTAAATACAGGGAAGTGGAAAAGTAATAATTTTTGATCTTTATCAACAACTTTATAACATCCTTATTTTTTTTAAATAGGATCCTACGTTGCTATTTCATTAAATCGATAGCCTAGTTTAGAATAGTTTTTAATTTTATTTACGGTATTTTCCAAAATCCCTCAAATATCAAACAATCTTATTGATTTTTGGCAAGAGGGTACAAAGGCAGGCACAAATTATTAATTGCAACTAACAATGACACGCGTCTGTATAACAATATTTTTTCTCAGAAATGGATAGAGTAGGATAAAATACCTTTCGATAAAAGTAATTGGAAATAAAAAAAGGAGCACAAAAAATATATTATACAGGCTGCTCCATTTAAAATAGGCAAGTTTGAGACAACTTCCGGTCTGACCGAAAGTCGCATATGGTCACTGTTACTTCATTTGAAGACAGCGTCTCTGATAACCAAGTTATCCAAATTTGCAGAATTAAAAACGCATTACTATCAAAAATATTCCATAAAAAGATCACCGTCAATCTTTTATAAAATCTGAATGTAAAAGGGTTATCCCCATTGCCCCCTCCCCCTTGGATCCGTTACTGATTTGCTATACAAAAATAAATGTTGAAGCTTTTGCCCGACTTTTGTTGACATATTGATAATCTGAATATTATGGTTATACTTAGGGATGGTTTTAAATACTATTGAAATGAGAAAACTTGTCTACTGCCCCCGTCATTGTTTACCCATGTAACATTGTGAAAACATATCTAAATGTGTTTCCTTACTCTTTAACTAAATTGTATCTGTCGACACACTTGCAAATTTCATCATAGATGTACCGGTTTTTCATCAACTCAAATTCTGTAGCAGATAAATTGCCATGTTCCTTCCTGATTTTTTCCTCTACGTGTTTGACAACGTCCCTCAGAGTTTCTTTGATTATTTTTAGTTGTCCAGCAGCATGATAAATCAACCCGATTGTAATACAATCTAGGGAACAGTTGCCAAAACATGCGTTCGAGGTTCCTACAAATTAAAGTTTAAAAATTAAAAGCAACCCAGTGTGAATAGATTTTCATACATTTATTATATAGGGTGACTTATTATTCCCGTAGGCGACGAGGAAAGAATGAGGGTATATTATAAACTTCCAAGGAATCAGTTATTGTAATAGCCTAAAGGAAATTTGCAGCTGGAATAAAGAAGAAAGAATAAAGAAAAAAGAAGAAAACTAGAAGTAATATAACGATTTAACTTCTAGCCAGAGCCAAGGAGTTGTTAAACTAGACGCTGCCTTACCTAGTTTAGTAGTTAGTAAAAAAGCCAACAAAGACCAACAAAAAAAATTATCTACCACACAAGAACTTACTGCACACAACACTGCACTAATGCCACCTACACTAACACCGGTAAGTTCTTAGCAGCTTCTTACTACTGCTTCAGAAGCACAAACACGTACACTGCACCAAAAGTCTTACACCTTTACAGTAAGCTACAAATAAATAAACAAGTACTATGACAAAACCGAAACCTATTTACACCGGTACCTAGGCCTAGGTGAAGTACGAAACAAAGCACGCACTAGGAGTGCAGAGCGGAAATACTAATCGAGTGGTCTGAAGGTTTATACGCATATGGCGCGGAAACTGCAGGAACACGGGGAGTTTAGTCGGTAGACAGCCCCATCAGGGTTAAATTCGACACTACTCTGCCTTACAGGGTACCAGTCTTTAGAAGATTCTCATCAAAAAAAAAATATATTTAAACCCGCAAAACCTCAAACAAATTGCAGTCAAAGTAAATTGCAGAGAAATATTTTTTTGTACAACTGCCATTAAAAGTGACACTTTTAATGACAGTCAACAGTGTTAAAAGTGATTGTTTACATGGAAGCGTGTTAAAAATATTTTTAATACCAAGACACCAAATGTCATTCTGGAGTGGAACAGACTATGATAGGCAATCAACGTCGATTCCTGACCAGCTGTGGATCGTATTTAACGCAAAGCATAAAGCGAAGAAGAAAGTTTATCACATAGGGAGTTAATATGGTCACGCCATGACAAAGCTGAACCAAATTGAACACCCAGAAATGTATGCGTTACATTATTTAATCGACCCCTCAATTTGAAATTTAACCGATCCGTCGTAGACTTATTTAGAAGGAGTTGATTTGCGAAGAACCATGCTTTAGCCTCATCAAAAACCGATTGGGCAATACCAGCAAGGGATTGGTTTATGCTGCCTCTATACACGAAACTGGAATCATCTGCAAACAGTATTGTACAGCAATCCCTAATAGAAACAGAAATGTCATTTACGAAGATTAAGAAGAGTACAAGCCCCAGGACAGAACCTTGGGGTACACCCCGCCTAACTCGTAGAGAGGAGCCGTGCTGATTACCTATGTGGACCTGTTGATATCGGTCATTAAGATTTGTTTATGATTTGTATGTTATTGTTTATGTATTTGTCTACATAAACAATAAGATAACACTGTAGTATATAGGCGCCATTATAACAATGTAAACAAAAAAACAGGTTTTATCCACATCCATCCATAAAATTTAAAATATTCACAGCCTAATGCTTGCATGTCCTTCTCAAGAGATTGAATCCCTCTATAGCCAACAATCGATTGTTTTGGAATTCCATAGTCTACTTGACTGAAAGTAAAATTTGGTAACAGCTTCTTTATTTTTTACTTCACACCACTAGTGCATATAACTTATTGTTTAAGTCGACGTTGTGGTCTAGTGGTTAGCGCTACAGCCTTACAGATCGTAGGCCCGAGTTCCATTCCCGGTGCCGGCAACGTCGATGTTAAATTTGGAATTTGGTTTAAGAGGTGGCGCCGTCTTTCGGAAGAGACGTTAAACTGTGGGCCCCGTGTCATGGATGTTGGCACGTTAAAGAACCCTACCCTCGACAAAGAGGGATTCGGCAAAATTACCAGATAGTGTGTGACAAATTCCCTGGCGTCGGTGATTGGCCTCGTTGCGGAAAAAGGCCGACGTAAAATAAATAAATAAAAAAAAAAAAAAAAAAAAAAAAAAAAAAAAAAAAACTTATTGTTTAGATACATTTTTGTAACCGACAAGTAGAGAAATATACAGGGTGTCCCATTTGAAAAAATTACATTCTTAAAAATAATTCAAAAACACGTAGTTCATTTTTTTCCCGTTTATGTCATTTTAATTGGCGAGAAAAATGGTACTATAGTTTCCTTATTTAACCAAGATCATAGGCCTAATAATAGCAGAGTTCGCAATAGTGCCGGCTTAATCAGAGGCATCCTGTATAGTTACCATTAGGGCTGGGCAATATTGAAATTCCAATATTGAATATCGATATTAAAAAAAAATATCGATAATATCGTTATTGGATATATATCGATAAAAATATCAATATATCGAATTTTTGCCCAGCCCTAGTTACCATGTAGATTCTATTAGGATTCAATTTATAAAAACAATATAAACCGATCTTACACAGGGTGATCCACGACGAGTGGCGAGCAGCTGTATCTCTAAAACCATATATGCTATATGACATTGGGGTAAAAAATGTATTATGAAATATGAGCAAAAAAATCCCTGCGCTCGCGAGGACGAGGCGAGAAAAAGCGACGAGAGTGAAACACTATGCTAACTATTTATAAAGAAATTTTACATTTTTTGTAACACCCTGCAGTCTTATTTCCACTAAAATAATAACTTACCCACCATTACCATAATATATATGAAAACAAAAACGTAGTCATGCTCGTATGGATCAAATGGCAGCCATATAACATTAGGAAACTTCTTTTCACCAAGTAACAGAGGTTTAAAACACCAAAAGAGTAATGTACTGGTAGCGGTCGACACGTAGTAGATATAAACCTTCCTGCATATATTAGATGTTCTTTTAGAAATGTGTTCTTGATCAGGATGGCATGAAGTGAATTCTTTCAAAGTTAACCATTCCAAACTATGTCTAACTCTTTCTGGGTACAACCTTATAGGCATGTATTTAAGAATGGTTATTCCGATTTCAGAAACCATAAACAAAAGATCGATAATACTAACAAGATCCAAGGAACTTAAGTTGATAAATAAATATGTAAAGGCCAGAACTGGAACAGGAAGAGTTAGGACGCAATGTAAAAAAGCGGCATAAATGTAGTAAATCCATTTTGGTAGATCGTTTATGGGATACATTCCAAACACTTGCATGGGTCTAAGAGTTATAGTAAGAGAATTGTATAACACCGAGTCTGTTTCAAGAATCCACTTCATGTTTTCAGGAGTTCGTAACTTGTTATTTGAACCCGTGTTTCTTAAAAATACGTATTTACTATCAATATTAACACAATTTATACCATGCCAATTATGTCCTATTCCTTTTGAATTTACCGGAATAAATTGGTCATAATGAAGTATTTATGCGATTCCCGTATTTGGTAACGTATTAGATTAATTAAAATTGTAGGGTAAAAATAAGGGTTTTCACCCCCTATTTTACCTTAACCCTATAATTGTATATTTAGTAGTACAAATTAATGTTTTGTTATTGTTATAAATCACATATTTATCATTGATTCAGGGTATAACCTATACCGGATGATATTATGTTATTAAACATAAATGTTATAACAATAACAAAATACTTTTAGAGTGTTCAAGTTAGGTTTAGTATTTATAGAGACTGATTAGATATAGGAATGTAGTCAACAGCCATCATAGTCAATAGTCAGTAATAATAGTCATAGTCATAGAGACTGATATACAAAATGTAGTGCATAAATTTAATATACATTTTATACAGATCCTCTAATATCCTCAATTCACAAGTAACCCGATAGTTCCAGTACAAAATAAGGATTAAAAGAGAATATTTTAGTTAGTGCTACGCTTTTTTTGCGCCGGAAGAATTTAGTTTTACGGATTCTAAAAGTTGATAATCAAAAAATATTATATTATTATAAAAAATTGGTTTGATAACAATTTGTTAACAATTAATTTTAATAAAACAAATTATATTCCTTTTACTTTAAACCTAAATAACCTACCACAAAATATGAATAGTATTCAAATAAATGACGACATTCAAGTTTTTAAAGTTAATAAAATAAAATATTTAGGAATTATTTTTGACATTAAATTAAATTGGAAATTTCACATAGAATACTTAATTAAAAAATTAAGAAGTTTACTACCGATTTTTAAAAACATTAAAAAAATTTTAAATGTAAGACATGAAAATATTATATTACGCGTTAGTTAAAGCTCATTTAAATTACGGAATTTTAGGTTGGGGAGGAATAAATAGAACTTTAGTTAAGAAATTAGAAATATTACAAAAAAGGTTTCTAAAAATTATATACAATAAAGATTATCTTTATCCTTCAAAAGAATTATATTCAGAAACAAAAAAGTTGAACATAAGACAACTTTACATTTATAACATCTTAATATATATGTATATATTTAAAAATAAAAACCTTATACAATTTAAAAACCATAATTATAATACACGTCATAAAAATGAAATAACCATTAAACCTAAAATAAATAAGTCCATAGGACAAAAAAATTTCAAATATTTATGTTTTTATTTAAATGATTATTTACCAACAAAAATTAAAAAATTGATTTCATTAAAAAAATCGAAATAAAAACATGGATATTAAAAACAGACAGTTTGAAAATATTTTAAGAAACGCTTTATTTAATTAATATTGTTCTGAATAATTAATATAAGTGATATTTTTTACTTAAAAATTATAAATTAATAATTTTATTATAGGTAATATATTTTTTCAAAAAAGCTGCGTTTATACTATAAATTAACATTTTTACTTTAAAAAACCTGATTTTTAATGCATATTTATGATTTTACATACTAAAACAAAAAATAAGATTTGCCCCAAACGAGCTCAGCTTCAGGGGATTGAAAAATAAGTTTATCGAAGACAACATAAACATATTTATTATATTATTAAATTTTAAATAAACTTATTATTATTATTAAAAGGAATTACAAAATATTAAGTATTATAAAACACCAAATTTGCTAGGGGTGTATACTAAAAGTTAATAATCAAAAAGAATTATAAAATATTCAATGTTATAAAACGCCAATCGTATTTAACTGAGTTAGAGGGGCTTATAACAAGCGAGCAAAGTACCCTAGCTCAAATGCCGGTGAGTAGGGGGGGGGGGGGGGTTAAAAGAAACTTAAATTAAGGCGCCACTGTTTTTTGGCCAGGAGAAAAACAGAAACCCACCAAGTTGGTTTTGGGTCCCCCTTCTCAGGTAAATCGATAAAAGTCTAAACTAACTAAACTGTATGTAGACATTGGCATAGTCAAGACATTGATGTCACATACGGATCATATCGTAAATTCAACAAAATAAAACCTTAATAAAAAATAAAAGCATGGGTATACTTTTTTATTTTTTTTTATTTTACGTCGGCCTATTTCCGTAACGAGGCCAGGGAATTTGTCACACACTATCTGGTGATTTTGCCGAATCCCTCTTTGTCGAGGCACCGAACATTAACAAGGTCGAGGGTAGGGTTCTTTAACGTGCCAACATCCATGACATTGACACGGGACCCCATGGGTATACTTAAATCATGCTTCGATAAAATTCAAGGCGTTAAAAGCTTGAACCCGTACTCAGAACTGGTACTCAGAGCTGGTATTAAGAACTGATACTTAGAGTTGATACTTAGAACTGGTACTTAAAGCTGGCATTTAGAACTGGTACTCCGCGTTGGTACATATAGCTGGTACCCAGACTGGCATTTAGAGCTGGTACTAAAGAGGACCCTAAGAATGGAACAGTGCTCGTCATCAGTACCATAATAATAACAATATTAAAAATTTATTCCGCAGCAAAAAAACTATTCCCAAAATAAGTGATGACTGAAGGCCTTAACAATAAAAACCAAGAATGATGAAAGAGTTTTGGACTTCCATTGTCTTTATTTGTCTTAAATCACAACGTTTCAACTGGTAAGTATCTTCAGTCGTCTTCAGGTGAATACTAAATAAGTAAAGTAACTACAGGACTATTTATACTAGCTAGGTGCACTGAAGCATAACTGAGGTGGGTGCAGTCATGCGTTCAGTTGGCACGTGATCTTATCATTATTAACAAGCAATGAAGAAAACTTATTGGCCAAGGGTTTAAACTTTACTATCGCTCCAAAAGAGATACCAATACTGGACATAATTAGCGCCGTCGACTCAACAACCATAGGAGAGACACAAGGAAAGGAATTTAGATGGAAAGTTAGGGAAGTTCTAGAAAAATGGAAGCCTCCAAAACAAAATATCAGTAAGGAAGAAAAAATCTCCCTTGCAAACCTTCGCAAAGACTCCACTATCAAGATTCTACCAGCCGACAAGGGAAAATCGACCGTCATTATGGATGTTCAGACCTACGATCAGAAAATCGAAGAAGTCCTGCAGAAAGGAAACTACTCTCTTACTGCCAAGGCTCCGACCTCTACCATCGAGAGAAGAATCTACCGAACACTCAAGAAATATGAACGATATAATATACCAGAAAAGACACGAACACGCCTGACACCACACCACAGTAAGCCTCCACATCTCTATGGCCTGCCAAAGATACACAAACACAACATGCCTCTAAAACCCATTACGAGCTCCCGTAATTCTCCAACATACGAGCTAGCTAGATTTCTACTCCCTCTACTCAAACCTCTCCAAGGAAATAGCACATCATTTATTAAGAACTCACAACACTTCGTACAAATAATAGGAGGAAAGGAAGTACAGCCAGGAGATCAGCTGGTAAGTTTTGACGTGAAAAGTCTTTACACCAACGTTCCCGTAAAAGACGCCCTAAAAGTTATCAAAAACAAACTTGAGAAAGACCATACTCTACAGGAAATAACAACGCGTCCCATTAATGCCATTTTGGAACTATTAGAATGCTGCCTCAACAATTCCTACTTTCAAGAAAAGGATAGATTCTTCAAACAAGTAGACGGACTACCGATGGGCTCATCTCTCTCGCCAATAATCGCCAACATTTACATGGAATGGTTTGAATCCAAAGCAATGGAACAGGCAAAGAAGAAACCAAAAATGTGGCTGAGATATGTGGATGACACCTTCATTATTTGGAATGGAACCGATGAGGAACTAAGAGATTTTCTAAATCACCTTAGTAGCTTAACACCAACAATCAAATTCACCATGGAGAAAGAAGAAAATAACCAATTACCGTTCCTAGATGTCAACGTGAAGAAAAATGGCAACAGCATCCAAACGTCAGTATGGGTACTTATTCTAGCAGCGCCATCTACAATAACTTCTCTAGATAGCTATTTTAATGTAGATTCTTTGTTGCGATGTTTTGTTAATACACCAAGCAAGCGATTTTGTACAATAACAATGAAAATTTATTCAATGATGAATTTTATTTTGAATTTACAAAAAAAGTGTCTCAACTTTGGGTCCCTTCCTCTAGTAAACTCAAAATAAGCTAATATGCTGACGCGCATGTGCACAAAATTGCTTAAACCCATCAAGTATGTAGGAAAATAACACAGGCCTGCATTTTTTAACACTTTGAAAGTTGATTTAAAAATTTTAACTGTTTTCTAGTAATTTGGTAGCGCTGATTTCAAATCTGCTTTCAGTTTTTTTATATCACATAAGGTTATTTTTCAAACCGGTAAAATCCAAAAATATAGAAAAAACACGATTTATTTCATTTATAAGCTAGTTTTTGAATATATTAAGGAAAAAATACAAAAATATACACATGTAAACTATTATAAATGGTTATTTATTCGTTACGCTTCTTCAAAAAACGTTTTCTTTTTTCAGAAAAGCTTCTTTTGGTTGTTTTTCTGTTTCAGCTAAAGGAAGATCTCCTCTTAATGTCCAACAGAAATCGGCCATCATTTTTGGGTCCCAGTGCCCCTGGTATCTTTTTCCTATCTCTTTAATATATTGATGAAATATTTCACCTTGCTCTTCACCCGCGTCCCCAAGATTTTCCGGGAATTAGTCCAAATGGGAATGTAAAAAGTGAATTTTTATGCTCATATTCTGAAATTCCTAAAATTTTCCAGCATATTTTCAACGATCTCAACATAGTAGTAATTTATGTTCAACTTCTTTAAAAGCATTCCATGCATGTTTTTCCTTATAATCTTCCATTACCGTAACTTGGGGTGAATTCGGACAGAAGGGGGGAATTCGGACACTCGCGGTTCTTCGAGCATTTCCGTCGACGTGGCCGCAACGGGCCTATGAAATTAACCCATTTGCGGTGAAGCGGTTCAGTTGGTAGAATACTTTGTTGGTGTGTAGTTGTAGACCGCCGGAATTTTCATTGCCGATTCGCAGGTGAGATTTTATAGAGCAGCATGTTTTTCTTATTTTTGCTAAGCTTGAATAGAAACTTTTACTGGTAGAAAGTTAGTAGGGATATTGGTATTTAAGTTTTTGGTAATGATTAAGCATTATATTGACAACATTGTGTTAAAAAAGAATTGCCCAATAACTACTAATCTTTTGGAAAAAAATACTTATACAAAAAATTGTCCATAGGTAGGGTCAATTCGGACACGATGGTTAGGAAATATAAAAAAAAGATTCATAAATCATAAATTTTATGAACTATACCACAGAAACGCTAGAAAAAGCATTAGCAGACATAAAAAATAAGAAAAAGAGCTTAAGGGGTGCAGCAGAATATTACAAAATTCCAAAATCTACACTAAGTGACAAAAATAAGGGACAACATAAAGAAAAACAAGGAGGTCAAACAGAGCTTTCGGAGGTTGAAGAAAAACAGATTTCCCAAGGAATTACACAATTCAGTGAATGGGGTTTTCCTTTGACTCGAAATGACATACGGGGTCTTATAAAAACATACCTTGATAGGAAAGGGCGGACAATAAAACGTTTTATAGATAACAGGCCCGGATTGGATTGGTTTTATTCATTTTTAAAAAGAAATGATATTATAACGGAGCGTTTTGCCCAGAATATTAACAAGTGTCGAGCAAACGTTACCAAAGAGATCGTTCAAGATTATTTTAATAATTTATCTAACTTTTTGTTGACTAAAATTTCTAAACTTGCCACTATTGTGTTATTCTTTAACCTTAAATATTCCATTTTGTGCTTAAAACTATATATTTTTAAATTTTAGTGTCCGAATTGACCCCAGTGTACGTTTCAATTCAATTATTCATTGAAAACCAGGGGTGTCCGAATTCACCCCACACATAGGGGCCAATTCGGACACCCTATAGATAAAAAAACTATATGAAGGAATAAAAACGGACACACTTTTTTATCGTTAGACGAGGCCATAAAGGCACACGAATTTGGTTTTTTTTTTAATAATTTTTTCATTAAAATTAGTAAAGTTATTAGCAAAAACCTGAAAAATCGTCCGAATTCACCTCAAGTTACGGTACCTTTTCAAATTCTGTATCTTTCATCAAGCTGCTAATCTGCGGCCCTACAAAGATTCCCTCTTTTAATTTTGCCTCTGACAGAGCCGGAAATGTCTTACACAAATATTTAAAACAATTTCCTTCTTTGTTTAATGCCTTAACAAATTGTTTAATGCCTTAACAAATTGTTTCATACGTCCAAGTTTTATGTGAAGTTGTGGAAGTAAAACTTTTTGAGGGTCAATAAGACTTTTTAGAATTACATTTTTGTTTCCAGGTATTAAAGTCTCTCTTTGTGACCAGTCTTTTTTTATCCAATGCTGTTCTCGATTCCTGCTAGCCCACTCGCACAGGAAACATGGAAATTTAGTAAATCCAGACGGCTGACCTAAGAGAAGACCTACAATTTTTAGATCTTCACACACTTCCCAGTTGTGATTTTCATATTGTATTCTTAAAAGTAATTCCTCTAAATGTTCATAGTTTTTCTTTAACTTAACTGTATGGCCGACCGAAACAGAAGCAAAAACATTGTCACTATGTAAAAGAACAGCTTTAAAGCTTCTTTTTGACGTCGATAAAAGTCTCCAGTCGGAAGGTTTGTAGCACCACAGAAAATCATTTTTTATTCATCAATCATTTAGAATTTGAAGTACTACATTCATTTTAAAATGTATTAAACGCCTATTTTAAGTTTTTTTTTCTTTTTTTTTTGCAAAAAAAAAATCTGTGGGTGATAGAGACCAATTGTATTTTAATTAGTTATTTCTATATAAAAATTGAGCTCAACAAACAAAAATTACTTCATCACAAATTTCATGCAGGCCTGTGTAATCAATAAAAATACTTAAGTCATAAATCTCAACAAAACAAAAATTAATAGAAGAAAATTAGCAATCAAATTAATTAATCCCAAATATATATAATGATTAAATATATCTACGTAAAAGAATAAAACTATAGTTTCCTACTTGATCACTGTAAATAATGAATACAAGTTTATTTCATTTAAAAGCCGCAGATTCAATTACACCCACACAATTCCATATCAGCGACACGAGATACCAGAGACAAGTTCAGTTACAGCGATATGCTAAGTTGCAGGATTAACTTTAATCTGGTTTAAATTGACCTTTACCGTGGTATATCATACGAAAAAAGCATTTAAAGTCAGATTAAAGGATAATCTGGATTAAAGATGGGTGCTGCATACCGCTGTTAGTCATTAATTAAAAGAAACAACTATCAGTTAAGTCATATTTTTCTGACAAATCAAAGTAATTAAATATCAAAAATAATTAATACTGGATGGCCGATTAAAACCTGACTGACCTACATTAGAATAGTAATGTCTTAGAAATTAAGCACAGCTGGTGGCTTTAAATTTTAACTAATAATTTTATAATTTGAAGAAATAGTCCATACTTAAAGTAAAGTTGAAAGTATGAAAAGGAAAGAAAAACACAAAGTCTTCCTCCACAAAATTTATTAGAATAAAAAACTCTAGTTTAAAGGTCTCTACATGTTTCGAACGTAGAAACGTTCATCTTCAGGAGACAGAAAGTTTTTTAAATTTATGCTGATGGTGTTAGCAAAAGAGAAATTGAAATTTAGAACCTTAATGGAGCTTTTATGGATTTAAAACTGAAGTATAGAAGAAACATGAAATAAAAGATTTGATAATGGTAAAACCATGTGTTTAAAACATTATGAAGGTACAATCGTTGTGTTTTGCCGTAATATTGTTGTAGCGAAAATAATTTTTGGGGTCCTGAGGACTAAATGTTTAATTTTTTAATTACCTTTATTATCGGTTTCAAATTAACCTCTCGCGGGGTTACTGAGGTTTAGTCCTCAGGACCCCAAAAATTCTTTTCGCTACAACAATATTGTAAATACTAACCTATTATTTAAAATTAAAAATTCTCTCTAAAACATTGAAAAAAACTTTTGTACTCCTTCACTTTATTTTAATTTCGATTTCTATTTTTACAGATGTGAAAACACAACGATTGTACCTTCACAATAATGTCTTATATGTTCCATAAGTTCCTTTAAAAGTTTTTAAATAAGTTTCGACACCTTAGACAGGTTTTCTTCTTCCCCAATTTATTTGGTTGGTTTACACCCCTTTATAATGTTTTAAACAGTCTATGGTTTTACCATTATCAAATCTTTTATTTCATGTTTCTTCTATACTTCAGTTTTAAATCCATAAAAGCTCCATTAAGGTTCTAAATTTCAATTTTTTTTTTGCTAACACCATCAGCATAAATTTAAAAAACTTTCTGTCTCCTGAAGATGAACGTTTCTGCCTTCGAAACATGTAGATACCCTTAAACTTGGAATCCTTTCCATTAAGCTTTGTGGAGGAAGACTTTGTGTTTTTCTTTCCTTTTCATAATAATTTTATTTTATTTTTATAAAATAACGCACAATGTTTTATCGACATTTCATAGGAAATAAATTTATACCTAGTTAAAAAAACTAAAAAACACGCTTTAATAATTAATCAAACTAAAAAGCGGAAAATAAATATAGTTTAAAATAATTTTTGAAATTCTTAATATAGGCAGAAAATAATAATGAACGATAAACATTAGTATTATTGTGAAAAAAGCGTGAGGTGCTCGATATACGAAAAATATAGTACAAAGCGACCCACGTTTTTTTCACAATAATACTAATATTTATCGTTCATTATTATTTTCTGCCTATATTAAGAATGTCAAAAATTATTTTAAACTATATTTATTTTCCGCTTTTTAGTTTGATTAATTATTAAAGCGTGTTTTTTACTTTTTTTAAACTATATTTATTTTTCATTTTTTAGTTTGCGTTATTGTTAAGAAAAAAATTTTTTTTGAGTAGATTGAGCTAGATTAGTAGATTATTGTATTGTCAGAGGTTCTTGATAAGTCTACAAAATTTAAATTAAATCTGACCGTTTAAAGTGGGTCAAAATCGGGTTCAAAGAAGTCGGTTACAAACAAACATACATACAAACCCGAACAACCGACAAAAATTTTCAAAATTTTTAAAAAAAATTTGTCAACATTTTATTTTGACAGGTAGAATTTTTTTTTTAATTTTTCTCTATTCTTAGCGACAATATCTATATGACCCCCACGTTTGTTTCATTACTATCGGTTATTGTCAATTTTGACAGAAGAATTTTTTGTTTATTTTTCCCGAAGTCTTCGCATCGAATACTATACGACCCATAATTTGTTTCGTCAAAATCGCTTCTTCGTTTAATACCTGACAGCTGTCAAAATTGGACAGGAGAATTTTTTGCGTGTAGATTATTGTATTGTCAGCGGTTTTTGATAAGACTAAAAAATTTACTAACCGTTTAAAATGGGTCAAAATCGGGTTCAAATAAGTCGGTTACGGTCAAACATACAGGTGAAGCTAATAAAAGCGTGTTAAAAAGCTAAATGAGACTAGATTTATGAAAAATCGTCAAACAAAGTACCTGGATAAGTCAAAATATTATAATTGTTAACTAATGAGTGGCTTCTTGAGTATTCAAGTCACAAAACGGCTTATCTAGTTGCCCGCACATGGCGGAACAGAATGCACGCAAGTGCAAAAATGGGTCAGTTACCGGCCGGCACCAGACTTCTAAACACACGTGTCTGTCTTGTTTATCTGTCTTTTTTTTTGAAAAAATGTGTGTAATATGTTTTAAATATAGTGTAAACTATACTTTAATGTTATCTTAACTGGATAATTAATACACCGGGACGTTTTCTTGTTTTTTTTCCCATAAACCATTGTGGAAATTTAAGTTTTATTGCTCCTTGTAATATTCGTTGCCTATTTGTGTATGTAATACCTAACTGTGGTAATAACCTAACAGCAAAAAACAATATCGGTGTTACAATACTGAAGTTTATTGTAAATTGAGATACATTGGCGGTAAATTAGGGTAGGTACATTTCGTCAAGCGTTACATATGTCCTGGCGATAATTCAAATCACATTGTCCAAATAAAATAAACAAATTCATAAGAACTGCATTTGTATAGTTTTCTTCCAAGACTTTAAAGTGTATTTCTATCTTGTATCTAATCTTAATGAAATGTCAAAACCATAACCATAGTAACATACGTAAACATCAGTTCTTGTCACGGCTAACTTACTAATAACCGAATGAAAATTGAATTGTATAGAAAATTTTACAAGTCATGCTTAATACGTCAAAAAAATGATTAAACTAGTTAGTTAGGTACAGGTATTATATACAAGAATTAAGAAAAATTTTAGCAGCTTTTCAAATCCGTAATAATATGCACTGTGTTACGTTTGAAAAAAAGGACTTATGGTCACTTTTTCAAGTTACCAGAGTAAGTGTATTTTTAACTACCCTGTATATTGCAACTAAGATTTGGGACTAGGGCAAAGAGCCGTATGGTATTAGTTAACTATTTACCAAATTTCAGGGTTTCCAGTGTATTACAGTTCAAAATTATCAGCATTTTTAAAAGTGACGTTTTCGAACAAAAAAACCGGAAATTAATTTATATCTTAGAAACGGTAAGAGATAAGTATAGAGTAGAGTTAATACAAATTGTAAGGAAAGTAATGGGGTTTTCGAAAATAAAATTAAATATATTGTGTTGCATTTAAAAATCGAAGTAACTATTATTTTTTGTGTAGAAGCGGCATCACTGTATTGTCAAAAATATTTTAGGTTGGTAGAGCATGTCCGTTTATGTACCTACGCGACCAAATTTTCAGAACGATTCCTTTACTGGTTCGTCAGAAACGTCTAACGTTCCATATCCACCGTGAAGCACCCTGTATTGTGATCATGAAGCAAGATTCCTTTAATTGACAACATGACAACGGCAATATTTAAAAATAATAATACCAAAAACAAAACTTGCAATGTTCCAGGGTGCAAATCAAATTACCATAGCTTTTTAAAACAAGGTAAAAAACGTTATCTACCTTAAAATTTTTTAGCCAGTTATGATTTATAGAAAAAAAATAATTAAAAGCAATTCCCAGAGACAACTGGACACCATCAAAATAGTAGGTATGTAGTTTTACTCGCTACATTTTGCTGAAAGTGGCATAATATTATAGGGTAAAGTGGTCTATAGTGGGACAAAAAATTAAAAATGCTGTAATTATTTTTATATAGGGATTTTACTGATGGTAAGTATCTATAACTAATGAGAAGGTACACTGAGGAAAATAATTTGTAGCCATTACTAAAAATTTAGTTACCACAGCAAAATTTTTCATTAAAATAGGGGACAGCAAGGTGGATGACTTATAACAACTAAATCAAGTTTGCTGGAATAGATTAGTAGCTACAACTATAGGATTTAGTAGATAACGAACTTATGTTGTTGGGTTTACTAAATGGTCTTACAGTTACTAAAAAAACTGAGTTAGCACAGCTAATATATATATTCGTTACAAGTAGGTGGTTTGTTAAAGCTATTATATCATTTAGTTGCAGGAACTAAGCGTAGATGTTAACGTTACTAATAAATTATATAATAGTAACTAAATTATGTAGTTAACCCAAATTGGATATTTAGTAAATACAAATAAAAATATTAGTTAAAAAGTAACCCCAAAAATTTTTTTTTTTATTTGGCAACGATTGCAAGCACCTTCAGTCCCCTAAGGCCTTATTATATAAGGGCCTCTTAACAGTAGCTCAAGTGAACCTTTAACTTGAACCTTCCCATAAAAATCACATTGTCGTCAAATACGGTTTTTTCTTTGGAACTGGCAGCAACGAAAAGCTCACTCTAGTCACCACAGCAAAAAGTATTTCGCTGTCCCCTATTTAACAAGAGTTCTATGCTGCATTAGAAACATATTTGTTACGGCTGCACATACAACTTGTAGATAAAATCCACTGTAATTGCATGTGTGTATCGCAACCGAAAAGCTCGGTATACAGCAGAAACAACTCTAAGCAGCAAAGCGTAGTTTACTGGAGCTTTTCTGTAACCACCTATAAAACCATTTTGGAGATGTTGAAGCTTTTCGTCTAAAATATATTGCTGCCAGTTTCAAACAGACACAATATTTAATTTAACTGCAATGTGATTTTTGTAAAAAACTTTAAGTACCAGTAAAGGTTCAGTTAAGCTGATGTTAAAAAGCCCTTTTATACGGCCTAAGGAAACTGAAGGTGTGTGCAACGGTAGATACCAAATAAAACACTTTAACTTGGCTGTTTAACTAGTTGATCAAAATTTGTCTTTGTTTCTGGGAGTAACTTATTCAATATATCTACACGTCAGAATATTTAAATTCAACTATCCCACGATGCTACACACAGATTTATGGTTGTTAATATAAGATTAATTAAAAATATTTCAATCCATAAGTGATACATAAATCGAGGGATGATTACAATAACTGCTCTCACTCGTGAAGCCTTCCGTGATAGCTTGTAGATGAAATTTCATTTCAGATAGATTGAATTATTTTTAAGGCTTTCTAGTTGAGGTAGGTAATTACTTCCCTAAAGCAAAAAGTTTGTTTTCTCTTCAACTTAAAATACAAAAAATAATTTTTTCAGTTTTTAAAATTTTTATTAAATAAATAACATGGATAAATCCTATAAACACAACACAACTTTACCTTCAAATGCATCTAGATGGGTTTGAAGCCCCCATTCTAACAATAAAAGTCTGTAATACATCTCTATAAACTATAATAAATAAATAACACTAATAGATACACACACACCGCGGCAAGAAGCACCTGAAGCACGGAGACGAAATGATTGTTACCGCGTGGATGACCAATGATCGCGTGCGCGATCGGGTAAATTAACTAAATATTTAGTAATGGCTACCATATTTTTCGTTACGACAACTTAAGGCATTATTTAAAATATATTTTTTTTAGTTGTCATAAGTATAACAAAATCTTACGCCCTTGTTAGTTATCACAACAAAGGATGTATTTACCGCAAAAGTCTACCAAATCAATTTTCGGCGTACAGCCTACTAAATCGATTAGTAATTGTAAGTGGAGGGCAAAAAATAGATTTGTTAGTCCCTGTAAATAGCTTTGCGGTATTATGGTAACTAAGTCTGCGGACATTTTTAGTAGCTACAACTTTAAAAAAAATCAAGTAAGTAATTTAGTTGGCGGGTTTTTCTCAGTGTAAATAACTAGTTTATGCTATTATGTACTAACCCTAAATTGTTAAGTACCTATTAATAATAATTAATAAATCCCACTATATAGTACCATTTTTCCCACTATGAACCAGGCAGTGGTGTATAGTGGGAAATACCTTGGTACTTAGTGGGATTTAGTAATTAGGTATCAAATTTAGTACAAATCATGAGAACCGAAAAAGTCTATTCATACAAAATGAAGTTAAATATTGTTGTACTTGTCCAAATTGACTGAAAAAGAATATTGGCAAGATGCTCTTTTAGTGCTGCTTTATTTAAATGGAATCGACAGTTTCATCACAATATCTTCTGAACTAACAATATCTTCGTCACTTTTGTCGGGAAAAACAAACCTATCAGATGACAAGCGCTTTAGAAAAGAAACATGATAATCATCCTTTTCTTTAAGAATAACTTGCCCAACAAAATGTTTAACGTAAGATTTCTTTTCGTATTTAACCAACACATAATCGTTTACTGCCACGGACTTGAGTTCTAAATCATCTTCAGGTTCGCTCTCTAGGTCTGTCGAATCGCAATAAACATTTTCATCTACATCGCTGTTCGAACTTAAATCGTCCAAAACCTTACGTGTAACCTTCTGAACAGCCCTTTTCTTCGATTCAATCAGCTTTCGATTCACCATTATTTCTTCATAATTTTTTTCTATCTGCTCCTTTATTGGAGTAGGGGAGAGCCACCAACAGTGGCCATGGCAGGTACAGTGGCCGCCAGTGACTATTCTCTTACAAAACGTACACCGCTAGCGCCCTCTCTTGAATCCGTGCCTAAGTATGTTTCCAGCACGTGGCGCGCCGAATACTCTCAGTTAAATGGCCGGCTTCGTCGTAATAAGTGCGACATTAAAATTCGGTGTGGAAAGTTTTTTATTAGAGTGACTTTCCGTTTTAATCATTCAAAGCTGGTAAGTGTTTCAGTCACTTTATTGCGTGCTTCTTAAGGATGTGCTATTGCAGTACGAAGTTCAGTGGTAAAAGGCTAAAGAATCTGCATTGTTTTTCTATTAGGTAAGGTTTTATTTTTTATGTTCCCTTTCTTACAGTGGCCACCTTAACGGAGGGTACATTGGCCACTACTCTCATATATTATAAAGGGGTGGCCACTGTTTCTTAAATTATTTGAATAAAAAAAATTGCATTTATATGATACATGTTTCTTTTGTTTTTCGATGTGTATACTTATAAATTTCCTAATTAAAGGATTTTGTATGAAGTCTTATTACTTATTACAAACTTAAAAACAGTCTTTACTATGCTTTTTCACTATGGCCACTGTACCACTATGTGGTTCGGTACAGTGGCCGTAGTGGTATGTTTTTAAAAACATATTGAGGAGAAGGTCCTATACTTTTTAAAATTAAATAGAGTCATATTTGTACAGCCTTATCGTATATGTAGTCAAAAATAATGGAAATTTCTTAAACGTTTTTGAAATACGTGGAAATAAAAAAAAAGGATGGCCACTGTTGGTGGCTCTCCCCTATATGTCAAAATTAGTGACTTTGCCTTTTTTGGGTGCGTGACACCTTCGGCATGGTTTAAATCTAAAATTAAAAATACAAAATATTAGTCCCACTATGCACCACCACATACTTTCCCACAATAGACCACATAGCCGATTTTCAAGAACTCCATAAAGTTATCGAACTCTGATGGTAGAGCTAGAGTGAAATATAAGGATAGTTGAAGCAAGCCAACATTATTTTGAGGTTATATTAACAATGCGAAAAGAAAATATTGGATAACTTGAAAACCATGCATGCTACTTAAAAGCTAAAAGGTAAAAAAAAATTATGCTGTTACTTACCCTTGTTTTTAAATTCTTGATTTATTTCTCAGAATTTAGTTACTTTATGCTAATTCCAATACGCGGGTAGTGACAACAATACCGACGTTAAAATATAGTTTTACCTCAACAATAAATAGTTTCGCAGCATAAGTCATTTCCCACTATGGACCACGTCCCACTATGGACCACTTTACCCTACTTAATTTGCAAAGACGATTATAGTTTATCAAATGGTTTTCTATATCAAACATTTCGACAAAAATTATAAACGTTATAAAAAAAGGTTAATTTTTTTTGGTCCTCTTTTCTATTGTTTTTCGGCAACGTGTCCCGATTTTTCCCTGGCCTTCTTGCAATATTTATTTATTTATTGAAAACTACACAATATATACAGGTTGATACAGGACATATCATTAACCCAATTATACATGTAGTATTTAATTAGTAAACCTAATAGTTACAATCAATTTCCTACAATAGAGCACACTTAACTTATATGCATAATATACTTATAATGAATATGATAGAATTTGTATAGAGAGAGTCTCTACAGAATCTGTTATGTTAGCGATTCGTTTTTTAAGTTTATTTATAAATAAAGTTTTAGAATCGCCAAATATGTCACAGTATCTTTGATTTTCATTGTAATTAACAATCATACATCTAACGGGAGATTTTTTTTTGATAATTAGTTCTAATTGATTTATAATGACAAGTTCTATAACCTAGTTGTCTAGTTTTATTAGGTATACAAATACCCACCTTATTTAATGTTGTATTGTCTAGTGCTAAGTTATTAAATATTTTATAAATATAAACAGTACTACTGAAGGTCCTCCTATTGTGTATAATGTCATTAAGTTGTAGCGCTTTAGATTAGTAAGATAGCTAATGTCATGGGTTTTTTTTAGTAAGATGTCCGAGATGCGAATAAATTTCTTTTGGATTTTGTCAATCATTTGAATGTATTTGGCATAAAGTGGAGACCAAATAATACTGGCGTATTCAAGTTTTGTTCTAACTAAGCTAATAAATAAAACCTTTAGAGTTTTTGTAGAAGTAGAGTTTAGCGTTTCGCAAGACAAATCCGAGGTTTTTATAAGATAGCTTTACTATTGATTCGATGTGTGAATTAAATGATAATTTATCGTCAAATAAAACTCCTAGATCATATTTTTCGGATACTGAATCTACTTTATTATCATTGATTGTATAGGCAAAATCAGTCGTTTTTTTTATAGTAGGAGAACCTCATATGTTTACATTTATCAATATTAAAAGGCAGTTGATTTGCCATGAACCAATCATACAGTGAATCTAAATCTCACTGTAGAGCACTACAACCAGTAGGTACCTAATGACCTAATATCCCCAATTTTTTAAAATAATTTTATATCATCAGCAAAAAGAAGAACCTTCGAATTCCTGACGACATCCACCGAATCGTCAATGAAAATCAAAAACAAAAGAGGACCCATACCCAAGTTGGAACCTTGAGGAATACCAGATGTCGCGAGAAAGTTGGATGAACCGCAACCTCCCAACCCAATATCGGTAATAAAGATAGCTTTTTTATCCAGTGATACTAACTGGATCATTTTTAAAGCTTATCGCAAATCCTAATCAAAATCTTAAGATTTTGCGAGATTTCTCGTTCTCGCATATTTTTATTTTGTCTCACGAGATTCTCGTAGAATAAACTCTCGTCTAGCCTCGCAGGAGACCGGGCCACTCTCGTCTCGCGAGAACAGGACTGTACAGGACTAGACGAGAAAAAGAGAGACGGGAGTGAAACCCTATACTAACTGTTAATTTAAAAATTTTACATTCTTTGTAACAACCTGCATTCTTATTTCCACTAGAATAATAACTTACCCACCATTACCATAATATATATGAAAACAAAAACATAGTCATGCTCGTACGGATCAAATGGCAGCCATATAACATTAGGAAACTTCTTTTCACCAAGTAACAGAGGTTTAAAACACCAAAAGAGTAATGTACTGGTGGCGGTCGACACGTAGTAGATATAAACCTTCCTGCATATATCAGATGTTCTTTTAGAAATGTTTTCTTGATCAGGATGGCATGAAGTGAATTCTTTCAAAGTTAACCATTCCAAACTATGTCTAACTCTTTCTGGGTACAACCTTATAGGCATGTATTTAAGAATGGTTATTCCTATTTCAGAAACCATAAACAAAAGATCGATAATAGCAACAAGATCCAAGGAACTTAAGTTGATAAATAAATATATAAAGGCCAGAACTGGAACAGGAAGCGTTAGGACGCAATGTAAAAAAACCGCGTAAATGTAGTAAGTCCATTTTGGTAGGTCGTTTATGGGATACATTCCAAACACTTGCATGGGTCTAAGAGTTAGAGTAAGAGAGTTGTATAACACAGAGTCTGTTTTAAGAATCCACTTTATGTTTCCAGGAGTTCGTAACTTGTTATTTGAACCCATGTTTCTTAAAAATACTTATTAACTATCAATATTAACGCAATTTATACCATGCCAAATATATCCTATTCCTATTCCTTTTGAATTTACCGGAATAAATTGGTCATAATGCAGTATTTATGCGATTCGCGTATTTGGTAACGTATTAAAATAAGCATAAAAAGAGAATATTTTAGTTAGATTTGCAATTTTTTTTTTAATGATTACATCAAAGGAAAATAAAATAAAGTTATCTTCAATTTTATACGTATAAAATTCTTATAATGACCTTATTTCAGCACAAAAAAGATGCCACTTGAATAATATAATATCAGACCGTTTATAAAATACGTACCTATATCCAATAACAGATGCAAATGGACGAAAAAGTTACTTCTTGATTATACTTATTATTACTCCATGTATATTTTTCCTATATAGAAGGATGTGATTAATAAGTGATAATCATTTAAGGTTGAATTCTCAACCTCATTCAATCTATTGCCAACCTATAACCTATTTCGCGTTGATTTTTTGAGTTTATTATTTTAATAACTAACATTTAAAGAAAATCAATATCGTCGGTACATTATTTAGGTAGTATCTGATATATTACAAAAATATCAATTTATTTTATTGCTAATTTTGGGAGAATTGTATAGTGAAAGAACAATGAGTGACAATGACATAATAATGTTTAAAAAAATCTTACCCGATATTTTTCGCTATACAATTCTCCTAAAATAAGTTGTGAAATTCCTTGATATTTATTAAATATGTCAATTATTACCTATAGAATATCAAATCGATACTGATTTTCTTTAAATTTTGTATAAAAGCTAGAATGCATAAATACATCTACGCGAAATAGGTTATAGGTTGGCAAGCATGTTGATATTCCCACCTTAAGTGATTATCGCTTGGTGGCCATATTGTAATTGTCATTTTTTGACAAATTATTTCAGAAGTAATTTCTGTAAGTTCTTGTTACAAAATGGCAAAAGAAAGATTTGGTAAAATTTGGTTGCCTCAAGTCGATGATCCTATTAAAAATGTGAAGCCAAAAAATACCGAGCGTTCAGACAAATATGTATGGAAGCAGTTTACTGAGTTTTTTCTTACACGAAGTTTCAAAATTGAGAAAACGACAACAGACGAGGATTTGTGCAACATTTTAAAAGACTGGGCATATAATATGCGAAAATCCGATTTGTTGCCCGAAATGCAAAACGAAAAGAGTTGCAGGCGGTACCTCGTGCACGAAAGGACAGTTCCACAGCTTTAACGAGACAGGAAATAGAAAAAAACGGCCTTTAGTTTGGATGAAAAAAAACCAGATGGGCGTCAACGGAAATTTTTCCACATAGCTGCCCGAACTAGCATGGAGGGGACATGAAGCGGTTTTTATGCTATTGGAATATTTTAAGGAGAAAAAATATAATAACGGGTCTAGTACAAGGGCGGATCCAGGGGGTGCAGCTTAAAATATAATCGTACTGGACATAAATCCGGATTCACAAGATTTTTTACAAGCCACTTGCTTTCGCATGTTCGACTTGCTCCTCCTTGAGCTGTTTTAGCAAATATTGGGTTGTACTCCAGACGACCGGTACTAGACCCGTTATTATATTTTTTCTCCTTAAAATATTCCAATAGCATAAAAACCGCTTCATTTCTCCTCCATGCTAGTTCGGGCAGCTATGTGGAAAAATTTCCGTTGACGCCCATCTGGGTTATTTTCATTCAAACTAAAGGCCGGTTTTTTCTATTTCCTGTCTCGTCAAAGCTGTGGAACTGTCCTTTCGTGCACGAGGTACCGCCTGCAACTCTTTTCGTTTTGCATTTCGGGCAACAAATCGGATTTTCGCATATTATATGCCCAGTCTTTTAAAATGTTGCACAAATCCTCGTCTGTTGTCGTTTTCTCAGTTTTGAAACTTCGTGCAAGAAAAAACTCAGTAAACTGCTTCCATACATATTTGTCTGAACGCTCGGTATTTTTTGGCTTCACATTTTTAATAGCATCATCGACTTGAGGCAACACAATTTTACCAAATCTTTCTTTTGCCATTTTGTAACAAGAACTTACAGAAATTACTTCTGAAATAATTTGTCAACAAATGATATAATAATAATATTTTAAGCTAATGTCCAAAAGAGGCGAAAACATTAAAACTAATCGATTATTTTTGACGGTCAATCAGAGATGGAAACAGAATGATAATTCCCCATGGTTTAAGAATTGTCCAGCAGGTATTAACATTATAAGAAACTGGACAAACATGGGGAGCAATCAACATCGGCCTAGATACTAAAAATAAAAAAAATCGCTCTAATAGAGCTTCAACAATCAACAGTAAGTACTCTTAGCAGTTCAGGCGCTAATCTCCAAGAAGTAATCGAAATAACGGGCCATAGTTCTATAAATTCTGTTATGTCCAGCTCAGCGAGCAGTATCATAATATGAAGATTTTGTCGCAAATGAGAGCCGAAAATACACCGTCATCTACTTCTAATGCTGAAGCCCAAAGTCAAACACCTCCAACCTATGATAATAATTAATCAAATGGTTCAAGTTTTCACTATAATTATTGTAATTTTGTTATTAACAATAATTATTATAATAAAAATGTCTAAGATAAGGATATAATATTTACTTTATTTCGTTGTATAATCTTTTGAATACAACTCGATGTTTCGGGATTACCTAATACTTTTACCTGACACACAACGCGATACCGACAACACTACTCCTCCTTCGGAGTCGTAGTGTGTTCCGGGTGACGCGTTTCGTGTCAGGTAAAAGTATTATTCGGTTATCCCGAAACATCTTGTGGTATTACATTTGATAATCCTAATAATTTACATACATTTAAAGATAGGTATGTATTATGTAATTGATAATGTAATTTTTTTGTCTGTATTAAATATCCGTTAACCATACAGTGTCCGCAAGAAAGTCCGCATCAAATGGGATTTTTTTTTATTATTAGGTATAGGTAAAAATTGAAAAGGCAGTTAGTTTTTGCTTACCTAAAAACCAAAAATGACGTATACTGAAGCAGCTGCACGACTTGCGTTACCTGTCAAATTTGACATTTTTAATAAAGTAGGTTCAAAAATGCCCTTATTTAACAAAATATCAAAAAACTTTATTCGAAAAAGTTGTTTATTTAGGCATTTTTAGTCACTGTACGAAATTTTGACAGTCTAATACAATTTTTATTTTTTGCCAGGTTCTTGAAAATTTTGATCAACCCTCGTAGATTAACTTTTATACATCGATGTAAAACCATTTGCCTTTACTTCATTTGTAATCTTAATGCAATTTTGTGTAAACTTTTTGTTTCCTATTATTTGTTTTGCTTCAAAAACTGAAATTGTTATTGATTAGTATGTAATGTTTGATGCAAAGTTTATCTAATTACATCAGTTTTGCCAAAACCGACGTTTCTTATTTTTCATAAGTTAGTAAACAGATGTACAAAAAGAAAATATTAGGAAGCTTTCGTTGAAATTTTACTTAATTAATATTGGATTAAAAATAATAAATATTAATCGCTCGAAACATTTTATTCAACAAAAATATAGTTTAATATAATTTTAATTTAATATTAATTAAGTAAAATTTCAACGAAAGCTTCCAATATTTTCTTTTTGTACATCTGTTTACTAACTTAAGAAAAATAAGAAACGTCGGTTTTAGCAAAACTGATGTAATTAGATAAACTTTGCCTCAAACATTATACTAATCAATAACAATTTCAGTTTTTGAAGCAAAATAAATAATAGAAAACAAAAATTTTACACAAAATTGCATTAAGATTACAAATGAAGTAAAGGCAAATGGTTTTACATCGATGTATAAAAGTTAATCTACGAGGGTTGATCAAAATTTTCAAGAACCTGGCAAAAAATAAAAATTGTATTAGACTGTCAAAATTTCGTACAGAGGCTAAAAATGCCTAAATTAACAACATTCTCAAATAAAGTTTTTCGATATTTTGATAAATAAATGCATTTTTGAACCTATTTTATTAAAAATGTCAAATTTGACAGGTAACGCAAGTCGTGCAGCTGCTTCAGTATACGTCATTTTTGGTTTTTAGGTAAGCAAAAACTAACTGCTTTTTCAATTTTTACCTATACCTAATAATAAAAAAAAAATCCCATTTGATGCGAACTTTCTTGCGGACACTGTATATTCCTTGAGCAAAAATAATATGACTTTTTTAATGCCGTTTTTCATTTTTGATCCTCATAAGTTATATGAAGAGGATACACAATGATTCAGAAGAAACCCTCAGCACTGCACTTTTATACAATGTTATAAATATAAGTTAAATTCCATTGTAAATAATTCTTTCTCAAATCTTGGTTCATACATAAAAATAAATTTTTTAAAAACAGTTTTTCGGCTATGCAACCCTTATTTACACGAAAATCCTCAATGTTTGCATGTAATGTTTTTATAAATACATATCTGTTGTAGAGAGTTTCTGATGCTTTGATAGTTTCATGTTCAACAATCCGACGAATTTAGACAAAGGGGATAGAGAAGGATGTAGATTTTAAGAATCGCAATCATGTAGCCATTTTTCATCCCGTGGTCGTCAACTTCACGAAATTGATAAACATACCATAAAAGGAGTATTTATGGGATGCATAGAGCAGGTACAACAACACAACACAATTCCAATAAACCTTAAAATCATTGATGGTGTTAAAATATCCACTGGTTCATTAGCGGACTGTTTTAAAAAAATTAAGTTAAACGGCGTAAATGTACTGTATCAAACAGGCGTTTCTTAAAACTGTGTTTTATTTCGTACTTAGGGAGATCGTCGTCGTCTTTCTTCAATTAAACTCATTGGGTAACAACAGTAACAATTTTTATTAGGTACAAAAAGTTGCACTTTATACAGGTTAGAAAGCAAAAACCGAGGTAAAAACTTTAACTAAACCGACTCACGCTGCACTCGCTCTGAGACGGAAACCGATTACCAAAAGTCATTATTTTATTACTAAAACACTAAAAACGCGCTGTACTCGCGCTGAGAGAAACTAATTTAAATGTAGGCAAAGATGCGCCACGAACGAGCAGTGGACTATAATTCTTTTTTACGGAAAAGCTCAAGGTGTCATGACAACAACGAATTCCTGTCAGCCGGTTGACATAAAGGGTTGCGATTTCTACGCCGGACTTGTCTAGCATGCCAACCACGATGCAACGAGATTCCAATCTTAGGTACAGGGAGAGCCAAATTAAATGTATATGTTTTCTGAACATACTGCATACAATTATTTTTATTTTATTTTAATAGGTTGGACGAACTAGCATTGCAACATGGACCTTGAGTTTTATGACTTTCTCCATATCATTGCCACTTTAATCCTATTGACATGGTTTGGTCGAAATGTAAGCGCTATTATGATGTAAAAATAACTTCTATGCATCCTGTAACAAATGACGTAGTTTTGGGTCTGTGAAGCCATAGAAAATGTAACATACACTACAACGGCGTATACAGGGGGGGGGGGTAATGGGGGTAAACCCCCCCCAAGATTACTTAAGCGTTATTTAATTTTTGTCCTTACTCCTTAAAGTTGCTAATATCTAGTATCCTAGCCAGGCACGTAGCTAGGGGCGGGGGGGTACAGGGGGCCCGGGCCGCATCTAGACATTCCGCTATAGGATTCGGCACCCCTCTATTCTGATTGGATGATTTCAAATTCCGTTTAAAATGTATATTGGCAGCCGGTTTGTTCGTTGTTACCTAGAGTATTTTTTTTAATTCAACTAATATTATTTTATAAAAATAAAATGCTCTGGGTAACAACGAACAAACCGGTTGCCAACATACCTATTAGATGGGATTTTAAATCATCCAATCAGAATAGAGACGGGTGCCGAATCCTATAGCGGAATGTCTAGATGCGCCCTGCCCCCCTCCCCCCCCCCCCCCTCGAAACTCTTAAAATTATAAATGATATGTAAGAACGGGAAAGATTTATCGATGCTTCAGATACTCTTCCCTTTATTATTAACTTCGAATCTGATGATGACGATCCTTGCAGAGATGATTTATTTTCATTATTAAAGAACTGTATTTTGTTGTATTGTCATTTTTTAAAATATTTTCTTCTTTATGATTTTATGAATAAGATGAAAATATTTGAAACAAAATTTATAGACTGATGCACTAGAGATGCACTAGAGAAAAAAATATATGATTTAATTTTAAATTTTATAAATGTGTTTTATTTTTTTTCAAAAACAAAATGTTTTATCCCGATATGATGATTTTACCCTAATAAATAAACTACTTATTTCTGACTTCATTAACAATATAAAAATAATTAAAAATTTGAAATAACGCGCTTGAATTTGACTTGTTCACATGCATCCGTCTTTATGTAGATCATGCCTTAGAAAAATCATTTCCTTTACCACCGGTCGGTCAAACTGACTGAATTAATTTACGACGTGCCTCAAATATGAAGAATATGACGTAACGGTCAGCGGTCATTGAACAGACATTACTTAAAACGCTATAGCATTCTATATTGGAATCTTCTAAGACGATTTATTGCCCCTAATTAGTTAAGTAAACTTGAAGGGAACACAAAAGATTTTTTTAATTGATTTTTTTTTGTTAGGTGTCAGTTTTTAAAATGAAATTTTTAGAAGAAAAAAATAAGAATGTTACACTTTATTGAGATTATACCCAAAAACAATTTACCTAGTTCCTTTAATTACTGAGTATAAGGGCACAAGAAATTAAAAAAAAAAATTATGTTTGAGCTTTTAAAGTGGGATAGTAACAACCAAAAACGCCATTGTTCGTTATCTAGATGATCATCAAACATCACCACGACAATAAAAAACCTGTTTTTACAGACGTGTGATTTTAACTGTTGACAAGTGCGATTTTCAGTTTTGACGGGTGAGATTTTTACTTTTGACAAGGGTGATTTTTACCGGAGAGCGGGAGATTATCGCTGAATAATCAGGTGAAAATCAACCCGCTTTTATAATGGATGAGGTAAATAATCCTAAACATTTATTTTATAAATGAAAATTACTTAAATTGATTCTTATTTTGAGGGGTAAATAAAATTCCGCACAAAAAGTATTTTATATTATGTTCAAAATAAAATATTTAGAAGAAAAAACTAAGAATGCTACACTGAGATTATACCACAAAATAATTTATTCCATTCAATTACTAAGTATAAAGACACGAAAGACATTAAAAAAAATGTTTTTTTTTTTGAGCTGTTAAAGTAAAATTTTTATGGTAAAAACTAAGAATAATTTAATTTATTGAAAATTACATGCCCAAACAATTTATTTCCCTTAAATCTTTTTTTTTTTTTTTATTGTTTTTTTCTTGTTAGGTTTCTTAATGTGAAATTTTTAGATTTAACTACTACGAATGATTAACTTAATTTAAATCATACTTTAAGGACACACAAAAAAATTTAAAATAAAATTCTTGTTAAGTTTCACTTCGTAAAGAAAAATTCTTAGACGAACTTACTAAGAACGATTTTATTAAAATAATATGTTGGCATTACAATGTAATTAGTAAAAAAATAATTCTTGTTGTGGTTCTGTATTTATTTAGTAACTTTTAATGCCAATAAAACTATAATATACTTTGACAATAACAGGATTGCAAACACTTTAAATCATATGGATTTAATAATAAATACATGTGTATACTGTATTATGGTTTAAATATTAAAGAGTGATTTATGCATGCGAAACCATATTTTAATAAATATAAATAGTAATTATTTATTAGAGCAATCAATGTTTAATTGCGCTTCTTCAGTTCTTTAAACCGGGTTTTATTATATCCAAACAACCAATTTTATTAAAAAGATAACTATATTACTTTTAATAATTTTTGCAAAACATTGCCATTTTAAATGGGTACCAATAAATTATATAAACACATAATAGATAAACAATTTTCAAAATATCTTCCATATTTTCTAAAATATCTAACCCTAATAAGGTCATTCCTAATATTTATACACCAATAAAATTAAAACTTTAACATGGAAAAAGCACTTTATTGCATGATAAAAATACACAATACAAGTTTTTTAGATAAATTATGGCCGCCAATTTGCTTTGTGTAATTAAATATTTATGCGGGCGCTTAACCCGAACTTTACAAAATATAACTTAATAAAATGTCCATCAAATTAGTATTCAACTTACTGGCGTATAAAGTTTTACAATAAGGAAATCCGTAAAAGGTATAATTAAAAACAGGTAAATGCATGTTGTTTTAGATCCATTCGCATATACAGGGTGTTACAAATTCGACATACCAGCATTGGAATCTCGGAAACTATAGGAGTTAGAGAAACGGTTAAATGGGGGCAAAGTTGTGCAATTCGGTGCTGATTATAATGCCGCTTTAAAAGTTTTCAAATTCCGAATACTTCCGATTTTATTCGAAAAAACCCGAAATTTTGAAAAATCGTTTTTATTTTTTCCTGAGCTCATTTTTTAACTAGCTATTTAAAAATAAATGACACTTTGTCATTGCCACTTTTTCTCCTCTACAAAATAACGTTACTAAACTAAAGATCCGCCATTTCGTCTCCGAGCGGCCATCACCAACTTTACTTTTTTAAATACGGACCTGGATTTTTTTAACCGATTTTTAAACCCTCCTACCCTCAAAATTTAATGGTGATATTACTTTCTCATAATGATGAATTGTCCTTGCTTATTTTTTTAAATTCATATTTTTTACACTTCTTGTCAGTCCGGTCCTGGCAACGAATCACAATATTAATTAAAAACTTTATTTTATTTAAAATCCTAAACACCACTTTTAAAGGATATCTGGACGAAATTTCTTTAGCTAGGTTACCCCATGTTTGGCTCCAGCAAGATGGGGCGCCGCCGCACAATACCAGGGCAGTAAAATTGTTCTTAAAAGAACATTTCCCTAAATAGGTGGATCGGAAATGGTGGGGCAATAAAATGGTCAGCGAGGTCGCCAGATATTTCGCCGCCGGATTTCTTTTTATGGGGGGCATTAAAAAAGTTATTTATAAAAATGACGTACATATCATGGAAGAACTGGAAGAACGCATACAGGTTGCATTGGGTAGGATAAGGAGAAGATCGGTTGAAAGGGCTGTCGCCAAAATTGGAAGAAAAATCGATCGTTGTATTGAGCAAAACGGCAATATCTTTGAACATTTAGAAAATTATGATTTATAATTAGTAAATTTAGAATTATTAGAAAATTCTTTTAAACTAATTTATATTACTTATGTATGAATGTTTTAAATAAAGTTTTTGATTAATATTGTGGTTCGTTGCCAGGACCGGACTGACAAAAAGTGTAAAAAATATGAATTTTAAAAAATAAGCTAGGACAATTCATCATTATGAGAAAGCAATATCGCCATTACATTTTGAGGGTAGGAGGGTTTAAAAATCGGTTTAAAAAAAATCCAGGTCCGTATTTAAAAAAGTAAAGTTGGTGATGGCCGCTCGGAGACGAAACGGCGGGATCTTTAGTTTAGTAACGTCATTTTGTAGAGGAGAAAAAGTGGCAATGACAAAGTGTCATTTATTTTTAAATAGCTAGTCAAATAAGCTCAGGAAAAAATAAAAACGATTTTTCAAAATTTCGGTTTTTTTCGAATAAAATCGGAAGTATTCGGAATTTGAAAACTTTTAAAGCGGCATTATAATCAGCACCGAATTTGCACAACTTTGCCCTCATTTAACCGTTTCTCTAACTCCTATGGTTTCCGAGATTCCAATGCTGGTATGTCGAATTTGTAACACCCTGTGTATATATATATATGACTCTTAGGGATCTTTTAAGAAGCTGAGCTAATGGCGTTTTCCATTTGTAGAATCAATGAGTACTACATGTTTTTCTGTTCCTTTGACTATATCAAAAGGTGGAGTAGGATGCAAAATACACTCAGTCAACACTAGTCCTTTTAAAAGAAAATGCTATGAGAAGGGTACGAAGGCGTAGAAGGGCCACAATTTATAAAAAAAAGGTACACCCAAATTCCGAGTTGTAACTCGGAATTCCGAGTTGCATCTCGGAATTCTGAGTTGTAACTCGGAATTTCGAGTTGTATCTCGAAATTCCGAGTTGTATCTCGAAATTCCGAGTTGCATCTCGGAATTCTGAGTTGTAACTCGGAATTCCGAGTTGCACCTCGGAATTCCAAGTTGTCGGTATGTTCGCAGTGTTGCCATTTGGGGCGGCAAGTCGCCAAAATGACGACTTTTTGTCTCTATGAGAGTGTGGCGGCGATTTTCAATAAAAACTTATTTTTGGTGACTTTTTACAGGTGAAAAAATTGAATATAGGTACACGTTGTATACAATACGTAGAAAGAAACAACGTCACAATAATAATCATTATTGCACCGAAGGATTTCTCAAAGAGAATTTCTGAACGCGCCACGAATTGTACGTCAAATTTTGGGGAATCCCCGAAAGCCTACTTGTCGGTCGGTCGATTGTCGAATATCCATATCAAAGCCAGTGCCATTAGGAGGCGATAATTAGAGGAACAAATTCCGTCTAAAAGGTATATTGGCAATCGGTTTGTTCGTTGTTACCCAGAGCATTTTTTTTTAATTCAATTTTTTCAACTTTTCAACTAATATTATTTTATAAAAATTAAATTTAAATTAAATTAAAAAAAATGCTCTGGGTAACAACGAACAAACCAGTTGCCAATATACCTTTTAGAAGGAATTTGTTCCTCTAGTTATCGCCTCCTAATGGCACTGGCTTTGATATAAACATTCGACAATCGACCGACCGACAAGTAGGTCATCGGGGAATCCCCAAAATTTGACGTACAATTCGTGGCCCGTTCAGATATTCTCTTTGAGAAATCCTTCGGTGCAATAATGATTATTATTGTGACGTTGTTTCTTTCTACGTATTGTATACAACGTGTACCTATATTCAAATTTTTCACCTGTAAAAAGTCGCCAAAAATAAGCTTTTTATTGAAAATCGCCGCCACACTCTCATAGAGACAAAAAGCCGTCATTTTGGCGACTTGTCGACCCAAATGGCAACACTGCAAACATACCGACAACTCGGAATTCCGAGATGCAACTCGGAATTTCGAGATACAACTCGGAATTTCGAGATACAACTCGGAATTTCGAGATACAACTCGGAATTTCGAGATACAACTCGGAATTCCGAGTTACAACTCAGATTCCGAGATGCAACTCGGAATTTGGGTGTAAATTTTTTTTTTATAAATTGTGGCCCTTCTACGCCTTCGTAGAAGGGTCTTAGGAAAAGCAGTAAAAAATAGTATAGTTCTTATATATTATATTTTCACCTAATTCCGAATTTTGCAATATTCATATCAATAAATTTGTTCATTCGATGATTATGTCAGATATAATTAGGAAAAAAATTGGCGTAAATGTGGCAATATGCATTTAAAAAAAAATATTATACAAGGTGTCCGGAAATGATGAGCAAAAATTCAGGGGATAATTCTAGACTGAAAATAAATGCTATCTCTTTTTATAACATATATTCGAAAATTGATTATTAACGAAGTTACAGGGTGTAAAAGTTAAATTTTATTTGCAGTTTTAAAATACGTAAGTTACTAGAACAATAAATTAAACATTCAAATCAAAGGTTCAAAGTGACTTCCTTCCTCTTCAATGCATAAATTAATTCTTCTTGAAAAATTCGGACGAACTCCATGGAATATTCCTTCCTTTGCTATGCTATGTTTAAGGTTCCAAATAAATTAAAATGATTTCGTATTAATCACATGCAAGCAATGTTATTTTAGCGTTTTTCTCTAAAACGGTTCGATTTATCGAAACAAAAGTAGTATACCTTATTTTTGTCAAAAGGTTAGGAGAATAAAAATACTCAGTCAAAATGCGCATACAGTGTAGGACAAAAAAGGTGGAACCATTCAAATTAAATTATAGGCTCCTATGTGGCGCCCTCTACATAATGCGAAAAAACGGTGGGCAAATTTGTATTCCTCATCCCGAAGAAGCCGAGATTTCGGCAAAATATTATGAGCGTGGCAAGAGGTATTGCAAAAAAAACTGCAAATAAAATGTAACTTTAACACCCTGTCACTCCGTTAATAATCAATTTTCGAAAATATGTTATAGGAAGAGACAGCATTTATTTTCGGTTAATTTTGTTGCTCATCATTTCCAGACACCCCGTATACATTGCTAATATTTTCATGCCAAATTACGTGCTGTATGTACATTATCTAGCAATCGTAGCCAGATTAATTCGTATATTATATACATTCTTTTTTTAGTACTCTATTATTTCTTACAACTCCTCTTACACCCCATTAAGGAAGAAATGTACATTAGTTTTTCCTTAAACATAAAATTAATAATAAAAAATATATATAGGTACTTTATTGTAACAATATATTTCTAACCTATTTAACATTTAAATAAAAAGTAACTGCAGCATTAGATTAATTCAAGCATGTTTCAATCATTATAATACTTTAGGAGTCTTTACATCATTTGTTTTCATCGTTCTGTGAAAAGTTTATCCCCAAAAAACATAAACTATTATACAGTGTGTGTATAAAGTCTGGAAACGGCTTAATAACATCACAATTTACTGGCCGATTTAAACCAAATTTGGTACAGTTGTGTAAGAGGATCTAACGCACCGAATGACGATATTGGCGTTGTTGCCAGCTTTTTAGTTTGTCTGGAATTCGAACGAATTTTATATTTTTAAATATAACACCCAGTATATTTTTACATTTTTAAATTCCACATAAAATTATAATTATTTTTTATTAAATGCATTATTAGTCTATACTTCATAGTTTCCGAGATATTGACTCTCGAAAAGTGACATTTTTGAACTTTGACAGCTTATAACTTTCTAACAGTACGTCTTAGAGCAAAACGGCTTACATGTCCCTATCTTCAATTTTTATTATCTTCTCAAAAAAATCAACTTCCAGTTAAACCGGAACAACTATATTTCCTGCTTTCGAGTTACATCCGGTTTAACCGGAAGTTGATTTTTTTGGGAAGATAATAAAAATTGAAGATAGGGACATGTAAGCCGTTTTGCTCTAAGACGTACTGTTAGAAAGTTATAAGCTGTAAAAGTTCAAAAATGTCACTTTTCGAGAGTCAATATCTCGGAAACTATGAAGTATAGACTAATAATGCATTTAATAAAAAATAATTATAATTTTATGTGGAATTTAAAAATGTAAAAATATACAGGGTGTTATATTTAAAAATATAAAATTCGTTCGAATTCCAGACAAACTAAAAAGCTGGCAACAACGCCAATATCGTCATTCGGTGCGTTAGATCCTCTTACACAACTGTACCAAATTTGGTTTAAATCGGCCAGTAAATTGTGATGTTATTAAGCCGTTTCCAGACTTTATACACACACTGTATATATTCTGAAAGGGTTTTAACGTTCCTTATAGACACAAATTAAGTAAACCTAGATTTCCCATCTGAATGGGTGAAAGCGAGGCGCAAGATGGATATTCGTGTTTGTTAAACGTTTTTTTCTACGGATGCTATAAAATGTTCCACTTTTCTCATCGCTGCCATACGTTCAAAACGGAGAATTTCTCACGCAGTGAGAAATATCCGCCCCTATAGTGAGAAATAATTTCTTACTATTATTACGATAACCCAAGTCAGCCATAACGACGCAACGCCAACGATTAGCGCGCAATATCTACTTAGGCCATGAAACCATTTGCCGGCGTTTCCATAACAACACGACCGAAACACTGAACAATTATTATTGCTGTCACCTTGCCAAACGGAAATACTTTTACAGCCCGGTGAAACAAAGATTGGCGGAATGGAAGCATATGTGACGTTACCACCTGACGTCAGAGCCAGACTTTTGTCGCTAGTAGGCGCCCTACGTTTACCGTCCCCATCATTTATGAGTTAATATAACTCCTACGTCGTTATTTGCACAAACTGAACGTGTTTACTAAGCAAGGCGACCTTTCTTCGTTCGAGCTATACTTGTCTCTCTTTATATGTAGCAAAGGTAACTTAATGCAGACAGAGACAGATATATGCTACAAATGGTCCGAGCCATTAAATTATTTTGCAACTTAAACGTTCAGTTCAGTTTCTTCTTGGACTCGGCCACTCTTTGTCGACCACAATGGAATCGCCCAGCCCAACCTCGCCTTATAAAATGATAATGGCTGACAGAGTTTGTCAAAGAGTTTGTTTAACTTGATCTTTTATATTAATATTGTTCATGAACAAGAGCCTTTTTATATTTCATTCTGATAAAGGTAAGTTTGTTAACTTTGATTAATTATTTTTATGATTATACAAATCATCCCATATAAGTCATATAACTCAATATTAACCAAAATGTGCCAACACTAAACATGTTTGATTATTTTCTCCTAAATTTTGGTAAATGTATAAATACGCATATTTTAATTACTAAACCCTACGATACTAATTTAAATCTTGCTGATTCTTGCTTACTCGTATATTATACGATCTATTTTTTTGATCTTTTTTAAACCTTTGTAGATTCTCTGCCTACTAAACTCAAGTGGAAATAATTTTATTTTAACCCACTCTGAAGTGTTTTTTTCAATGATCTGTAGGTAGCAGATCTCATTGGTTTTTTTGCATTGTGGCATTTTTGTTTTAGATCAGCTGTTCGTTATGTGAAAGAATGAATTTTGGAGACAAAATTTTGTCGTCAACTTAAGGTTAGCTATAAAAAGTTTTTACCCAGGCCTTTCCACTTTTCCAGGCTGACAATGGAAATAAGTATTTTAATTGAAAATACACACATTGCTGAGAAAGCTTGTCGAGAATGAATGAAAAACCAGTTAACGAGGAACTCTATCAGGAGATTACGAGGAATTATAAGACAGACTCAAATGGTAATTGTGATTTCCTTTTAATATTTTAATAAAATTATGTCATGTGCATTTCCGAGTAGAATGCTGCTATTTGATTTTTACTACATATAAAATCAACTAACGGGATTTTGAATAGTTTTTTTTGCTTAAATATTACTTTAAAATATTTCGCCAGAAAAAAATAACAAAACTATGGGCGTTTAAACGTCCCGCCTCTTGACTCAAGATTCCAACCAGACCCGATGGAGGCGATTGACACTTTTGACATTTCCATAATGTAATTTTTGCTTCGACCAATTAACATGCTTGTTTGTCTTCTTCCTGGTGTAAGTATTCGTTAAGTTTTATTGTTGTTTTTTATACTAAAACAGTTCAGATTTGTTAAATATTGATTATAATGAAATACAAAGATTTAGAGTTTGAAAATACACCTCCTCATATTGTTCAAAAAGCATCCGATGTTTGTAATAATTTGCTACCAAGCACATCAAGACAAAAATATGAAATCGCTTACAGTAACTTTATGGACTGGAGAATGCAAGCCAAGGAGAATTCTTTTTCTATGGATACTTTGTTGGTTTATTTGAAAGGGTTATCAAGAAAATTAAAACCATCAACATTATGATCCCAGTACTGGATGCTGAGGAGTACCATAATCATTAAAAACTCTGTTGATATATTAAAATACGCAAAACTTCGCGCATTTTTGAAACGAAAATCGGAAAAATATGTTCCAAAACAATCAAAAACCGAAGAACTTCTGAAGAAACTCAACAATTTCTAAAAAGATGCACCTGATGAAAAGTATTTGCTGGTAAAGCTATGTTTAAAAACAAAATATCTTATGGAAGATTGCATTTTTGGTTTTAATTGCAGGCTGCTTTAGCTATTGGCCGTTGTGACGAACTTCGAAAATTAAAATTTCATGACATGGAAGATTTCAATTCGGCCCTTTTAATAAAATTACCCGATACTAAAAACAAAGTTCCTAGAAATTTCACAGCCACAGGAGTATTCTACCAAATTTACAAAAAATATGCAAGGCTTCGACCATGCACGGAAGAGACCGGCTTTTTTTTTAAATTACCAAAATGGCAAATGTACAAAACAGCCCGTGGGAATAAATAAATTTGGCACCATGGCGAAAGATATAGCGAAATTCTTGCAATTACCGAATCCGGAATTATATACAGGCCACTGTTTCCAAAAGTCATCTGCGACTATTTTAGTTAATGCAGGAGCAGCAGATCTTTTAACTCTAAAACGCCGTGGGGGTTGGAAATCCAGCAATGTTGCTGAATCCTATATCGATAACTCTATGGCTAACAAAACGAAAATATCAAAAAGTATAGTAGAATCGATTCAGCCTCCAGCGCCACTAGAACCTGAATACAACAATGCTGTGTAAGCTCAGTACGTTTCCCCATCAACTTCAACTTCGACCTCGGCTAATATTTCAATTACCGAAAATGTGTTGAAGCGCAACGACCTACCAGGAATTACTTTTCAAAATTGTTCAAATATAACTGTTAATTACAATTTTTAGTAAAATATAAAAATAAGTTAATGTAATATGTATTATGTATTTTAATTCTGAACCTCGTTTTGAACACATAAAAACAACGCATCCGTAGAAAAAGTACAGTGTACAGTGACACGTGAGAAAATCACATATTTCTCCTGAGCGCAGAAGTTTGTTAGCACGAGCGGAAGGCGAGTGCCGCAAATCAAATCATTTTTTTTTCCCTAAGGCGATCTTGTATTGTAATAATATTAGCTAACATTTAAATAAAATCAATATCGTCTGCACATTATTTAATATCTGACATTATAAAAAGATCAATTTATTCTAGTGTTAATTTTGGGAAAATTATACAGGGTGTTAGTGAATAAGTGCGACAAACTTCAGGGGGTGCTTCTTTAAGTGATTTTAAGAAAAATAGTTCATATAAACATGGGTCCGAAAATGCATAGTTTTTACGATACAGGGTGTCAAACTTTTAAAAAAAAATCGGATGTTCGTAAATATCTCGATATTTTTTTATTCGATTTTGTTGAAATTTGGTAATTTTATTTATAATAACAAGAGGATAATTTAGCCTCAATTAGATTTAAATTTTTAAGTCCAGTGGCGTCCCGGAAGACAGTCCAACTAATATTTTTGACAACAAAACTGCGCGCCACTGGCTTTTTTAAAAATTATGTATTTTTCGAATTAAGCAACTACAAATACAAATATGTTATTTTTGAGTTTTTTCATATCTTGCTTTGTTTTTGAGAAAAAAAATAGAAACCACTTTATTGCATGTCCCCGGGACAATAAGAGTAAAAAATGTAAACTACTTACTATGCTATTAAGCAATTAATTACACGAAAGTCCTCTTTTGAATTTTAATATTTTAAAATCTATACGAAAAATTCGAAAGAGAACTTTTGTGTAATTTTAATTGGTTATTAGCATAGTAAGTGGTTTAAATTTTTACCCTTATTGTCCCGGGGACATACAATAAAGTGGTTTTTATTTTTTTTTCTCAAAAACAAAGCAAGATATGAAAAAAAACTCAAGAAATAAAATATTTGTTTTTGTAGTTGTTTAATTCGAAAAAAATACATAAGTTTTAAAAAAGCCAGTGGCGCGCATTTTTTTTGTCAAAAATATTAGTTGGACTGTCTTCCGGGACGCCACTGGACTTAAAAATTTTAATCTAATTGAGGCTAAATTATCGTCTTGTTATTACAAATAGAATTACCAAATTTCAACAAAATTGAATACAAGAGTATCGAGATATTTACGAACATCCGATTTTTTTTTAAAGTTTGACACCCTGTATCGTAAAAACTATGCATTTTCGGACCCATGTTTATATAAACTTTTCTTCTTAAAATCACTTAAAGAAGCACCCCCTGAAGTTTGTCTCACTTATTCACTAACACCCTGTATAATAAAAGATCGTTGACAATAATGTGAAAAAAATCTCAACCAATATTCTTCACTATACAATTCTCCTAAAATTATTCATTAAATTCCTTGATATTATGATGATGAGATAATAGATACTAACACTTTTAAATGACCCGTTTGTGGTTTGTCATGGCTTTTCCCTGTCATTTAAAACGTAGTAATATTTTTGTGATTAATTTTGATAACAAAATAATTTCATACACCAAAATGTGGTTTGTTTTCATCTTTTAAAAAAATACTTTTATAAATTCATTACATACGAAACTTTGAAGACCACGTGGCTAGTGTAAATTAAAAAAAAAGGATATAAATATATAACTGTGAAATTGTCTAAAACTCTGGATTACAGAAATCTACATATTATATCGTCCTGAATCCTGATCTATTATTAAGCTAAAGAATTTTAGAAATAACTTCTACGGAAAATTTTGATTTATTCAAAATGGCATCGTTTTTTGGTAATTGATTACTGCTAAAGAATTACAATGCTGCGTGAAACAGCCTGATTGCCAGACAAACAATAGTTCAGTTCATTCCAATGTATTACCACGGCTGTAGAATATTTAACTCTTTGTTAGCACCTGTAAGGTCAACAACCATTTAATATTTCGAACATTACAAAGTTGCAAAGTAACAAAACAAATTTGTAAAAATAAAATATATATAAAAGACACATACTACTTATTTGTTAGATACAACTTTAGTTTATATCCAGCTGTTGCTATACGTGGTTGCAGTCTTATAAAAAAAAGCAAACTCCTCCCAACCGTGGTAGTACTTATTATTATTTCCAAAAGTTACCGCCATGGTTTTGCTGCTAGCTTAGCATTCCTCTTATTTCTTTATGCATATGACATAAAAAGTCGACATAACTAGCTGATCCATCAGTGCCTCTGTCTTCTGCTAAGAAGTGTTTAAATACGGGTTCCAATTTTTCTCTCTGACGTACAATTGTTAACTGCAAATAAAGAAAATGAAATTAAAAATTGTTACCCACTTCTTGACAATAAGTCAATCGACACCAAATTGAATGAGCAAGAAGTTATTTTTTTTTTGATCACTCAATACTGTTAAAAAAGTTAAATAGAGCGGGTATAAGGGGCAGAGGGTTTGATTGGTTTGCTAGTTATTTAAACAACAGATTTCAATGTGTCTCGCTTGGTACGGAGGGCAGAAGTTCTCTTAGGAAAGTAAAATGCGGGGTACCCCAGGGATCAATACTTGGGCCAACATTATTTTTAGTGTATATTAACTCGATCTCTAAGCTAAATCTTAAAGGTGCTCTTCAGCTATATGCTGATGACACTGTCCTTCTGTATTACGGCGAGACATATGAAGCTATCAGGGAAAATATAAAAAGTGATTTGGAAACTTTATCTATATGGTTACAAGCACACAAATTAGTTCTAAATTTAGAAAAATCGTCATTTATGTATATTGCTAAAAAAAATCTCGAAGGATCGCCAGATCACATAACTATTAATGGTCAAATATTAAAATATTCTCAAATTACAAAATATCTTGGTCTGTATATTGATGAGACTTTGTCCTGGGAATACCACATAGATGTTATTAGAAAAAAAATAGCTGCTCCAGTTGGTATACTCAGACGCTTAAGTCATACTGTGCCAAAGAAACTCTTGAGACCTGTGTACTACTGCCTTATACACAGCCATCTGCAATATCTAACGGCTTTGTGGTATCCCTCAGGACAAAAGGTTAACAAATTAAAAACATTACAGAACAAAGCAATAAAGAATCTTTACTTGTTAAATTATAGATATAGTAGTGTCTCTTTCTACAAGAACTTTAACATCATGTCGTTAGAACAAATATATAAATTTCAAGTTTGTGTCTTTATCCACCAGGTCTTGTGCAAGTCTCGATTGTCAAATGCATCATTCACATATAGACATCAAACACACCCGCTAAATACTAGATATAAAAACAATCTGAATGTACCCCAATTTAACTCAAGAATGTTGGGCATGTCAATGTATGTAAAGGGTGTAACCCTGTATAATAGTCTTCCACAGAGTGTTAGAGAGTTGGATTGCAGAAGATTTAAACTATATGTTAGGCGTCATGTGGGTCAAATATAGGTGTAATTTCGTGTAGAGACTGTTTGGGAGTGTGTTATAGCCCCGCTGTCTCATGTTCGTTTTCTTTATGTTTTTGTATATTATTATTTGTTATTATTAAGCACTAGTAAGTAACTTACTTATTGTTAATTAATATTATTACTACTAGGTATTGCATTTTTAATTTCTAATATTATAAGTCCTATTGAAAACTTTGAGAGGAATCTGCACAAAAATGTAAACATTTTTTTTGATTCAATAAATACATTGTTGTTGTTGTTGATTGGCATTCCTAATAAAAAGTTGCCTGGTATATTAGGGACTGAATAAACATTTTACTTTTTAGTATTGAAAATACTATTGGTCGCGTATATACGGGTCCATTTCATGAAAAATGAACGACATGCAGCAAGCGTCACGCTAGATTAGTCGACCGTGTCGGCTTGGCGGTCAAGGTTGCATATAGGCCAAAATTAAGGGCATAAATAACACGGCGGATCTGTAATAAGCCAAACGTTGAACCGGCTAGAGTAATTCTTATTGATCGGGAGCTCTGATAAATTGTAGGAATTAAAAAAAAACAATAATTCAATTAAGAATAATTAGTCAAGATTGTATCACATATGTAAATCCTGAAATAAATAATTTATTGTGATTAGCGGTAATGAAAGGTCACACTGACAGGTCAGTTAGACATAAGGGTCACTTAGACCGGTGGTCAAAAGTGGATATCCCCGGATCTAAGAAAAATAGCGCGGTGGTCTTGAAATATTACAAAGGAAGTTGGGGGTAAAGAATTAAAAAAAAGTGGAAAAAAACTAAACCGTGAATGTCGCTGAAACAAAGCGATATAGCGCGGCGGTGTTGGCGTATTACACAGAAAGTCAGGGGTAAAGATTTCAAAAAAGCAGAAAAAACTCAAAAGTGAATTTTTCTGGAACTAAGAACACTAGCGCGGCGGTCTTGAAATATTACAAAGGAAGTTGGGGGTAAAGAAATAAAAAAAGTGGAAAAATCTAAAAAGTGAATATCTCTGAAACAAAGCGAAATTGCGCGGCGGTCTTGACGTATTACAAAGAAAGCTGGGAGCAAAGATTGCAAAAAAGCAGGAAAAATTCAAAATGCATATCTCTGGAACTAAGAACAATAGCACGGCGGTCTTGAAATATTACAAAGGAAGTTCGGGCTAAAGAAATAAAACAAGTGAAAAAAATTAAAAAGTAAATATCTCTGTGTCAACACGTTACATACTCACAGATAGGAGTAATCCGTGACATAATGGTTTACTTCTCGCCACTGTATGTGGTAGGTATTTTAAATACGCCTCTGATACTTGCGTAAGATGCAGTGGCGTAGCGCTACTACCGCGAACCCCCGCAATTGTGGGGGGGGGGGCCGAAAGAGCCTATTGCTATGGCCCTGAAGGGGCCGAAGTCCTGGCCTAAAAAGGCCAACGCCCAGGGGCTTAGACTCGATGTGTGTCTGTACTCTGTTTTGTCGTTTGATGTTTTTGGCCCTGCATAGCTACTGTACAGAAACAGTTTCTGTACGGCGGCATAGCTAAAATAGCTATTAACATCTGTATAGACTGTGTGGTGCTATTAAAATAGTAGTAGGTAAGTATGAGTACCTACTATAAGTATAGTTTATAGTTTCTTTGTTTTATCTTTCACTTTTTATTTTCTTATTTTATTAGCTTTCCTATGTTCCCGGTGTTTATAATTGTGGAAAATAACACTTAATCATCAAATTTTCCAGAGGTAACAACAGCCTTATTATTATTTTTAACTCTTCCAGTAAGTGTTGTTACAGCTAAAAGATCCTTTTCCAAATTAAAAATCATTAAAAATTATTTACGAAATAGTTCCTCTCAGACAAGGTTAACTAACTTGGCTATACTGTCCATAGAGGCGGCCAAAATGGACGATATCCATTTAATAAAAAAATTTGCGGAGGCAAAAGCTAGAAAAAAACAATTTACCTAATTTACCACCTTAAAGCAACAATGAGATAACGGCTATAATAATTGTACTAAAATAATTTTACAGTATAATAATTAGGATAGGCAAATGCCTCGCAATAACTATTGAAATATTCAAGATTTTTTTGATTAATTTAAAATATTGTTGTTTTTATCTCACTGTTGCTTTCAAGTATTTAGTATCGCTACCTTAGCTACCTAAAGAATATTTTAGTTTTTGTCCCTTTTTATTTTAAAGAATATTTTTTATTTTGTTCTTGTTCCTTGTTCAATAGTTATATTTATTGTAACGTTCTTTACATATCATGTATTGTACTTTTCTTAATGTTTTTAAAGAATATCACTTGCTATGTCATTCGGTCATAAAATTATAAATAATCTCATCGACTGTCCGGAACTACTTAGCCAGCTTAGATTTCGCATTCCAGCGCGACCAACTAGACAACTGGAACTGTTTTCTTTGCGGCCACACCGAACTGACGTGGGAAAGAATGAACCAATGAATCGCATCATGGATTACTTCAACCGTTTCTTGCCATATGACTTTAATATTAACTGTTCACAAGAATCATTCAAACGCAAGATTAGAACAGTCGTTAGTTAATACTTCCACTTTCATTCAGTGTTTATAATTGTTGATTGTTATATGTCTTATTGTTTTTTATATTGTTATACTATTTGGGCATCTGCCTGTTATGTATATGTAATAAATATTATAGGCATTTAAGTTAAATTTTATATTAGGTTAGTAGTTTAAATAATAAACAGTTTTACCTAATTTTGTTTGGTAACACAAACTTTATATATTATATTCTTAATATAGGCGAGGGGGCCCTAACACAATTTTCGCGGTGGGGCCCATAATTTGTCGCTATGCCACTGGTAAGATGCAAGATCTGTGAATTTTTTTATCAGACAGTCTTAAGGGTCCGCCCGACTCCTAAAAGAATCATTTAGCCCAAATTATTACCTAGTATACTAATACTTTTTTGCGTATCAAAAATATATATATTTGTTTTGCATTATCCATGATTAAAGGGCAAGTTCTCATGCATCCGCTATCTGACGGAACGATGTCCGAAATTTTTAAAATCGTATAAAAACGTCAAAATGTTGCCGAAATCGTACCAAAATTTGTGAAAAAAAAAGATAATTAGTCAAGAAAAGAATAAACATGGTTAACAAAAATTGCTTCCAATTTAATTTTTCTTTAGATTTTTAAAGATAAAACATGAAAATGGCATCAAAAAAATTATTTATAACTAAATTCTATCAACTGTCATATAGAACCAATACGTTATTTTTACCAGTTTTCGTATTTGAAGTTTATATACATTTATAGTATTCATCGTAATAAGCAAAGAAAATATAGTACTGGTAATAAATTCTAAAAAACTTAAAATTCCGGCAGAAAACATGATATGGAAGAAACCATTAAAAAAAACAATAAAAAATGGAAGTTAATTCAATTTAATTCAGTAATAAAAGCAATTTAAAAAAATAGTATAAATAATTTAATTTAGTAAATATCTGTTTAATTGTTTTTTAAAAGTTGCCAATTTTTCTGATATTTTTTTGAAAGATTGTTATATTTTATTATTCCGTCATTTAAAAGCGATTTTTTTTCCAAAATTACTTTTTACTGGTATAGTTTGACAATAATTTATACAACGTCTGGTGTTATGATCATGTAATGTCTTATTCTCCTAAAGTGTTTTGTTTGATTTTTTTTCTTTTAAAATAATAGAGTGAATTGGAATACAAATTTTTAATTTATAAATGTTTTGAACGTGTAAATACCCTTTCGGTCTATATAGATTAATAGTTGGTTCTAAATGTGGTAATTTGTGTATACATTTAAGATTTTATTTTGCAATTTTTGTAATTTTTTAAAGTTTGATAAACAAGCAGATACCCATACAGAGGCTAAGTATTGTAATTTTGAATAGATTAATGAAAAATATATATTTTTAAGTATTTCAAAGGAATAAAATATCTAGCTTTGTACAAAACAGATAACAAAGGAGATATCGAGTTGACAATATACTGGTTATGGCCTTTCCAATTTAAATTTTGTCGTTTTTGAATATTGAATATTTAGATTATTAAATGTTAAGGGGTTAATGATAGAATTTATTTTGTTTTTAGTTCTAAACATAAAAGAATTTGTAAAATTTAACGTAATTTTATTTGATTGAAGCCAAGAAAGAAGTATCACCTGCCCCGGGTGAAAAACTTTTCTCAATTTTAAAAACTTTGTCTGCACGCCGATTAACATTTTTCAGTTATATTTAGTACATACATTAAAAACTACCATTTATAAAACATATTATTAAATCAGAACACAAAATGCAACTTTTCGGCACTAGTGCTAATTTGATTCCCAAGATTTAATTGGCTTTACCCTACCTACATATTATAACGCAATGGGTTGTCCGCCCATATCTTAGTATTAAGTTTAGGATAATATGTAAACTATGCTTCCCCCACTCCATCATATCGCATCATCTTGTTCATCGCTCTACTGGTGTCACGCCTCCCACTTCGAGCTAATATTGAAATAAATATTCATTCTTTCGTAAGCAATTTTATTTAAGTATTTTACAACAGAATATAACTTTTATTTTTTCAGACAAAAAATAATTTTCCCCCCAATTAGTTACTTAAGGAAACACAAAAGAATTATTTTTAAAAGTATTTTTCTTGTTAGGTTTCAGTTTGTAAAGTAAGTAATAAAATTTTTTAGACGAAACTATTTGGAATGATTTTATTGAGATTATATGCCGGCACTGCAATGTAGTTAGTAAAAAAAATTATAAAGCAAATAAAGCTCTAATACTTGGACAAATAACAGGATTGTAAACACTTTTAAGCCATACTGTTTTTTTTTTTCTCTCCTCATTTGGCTTCTTCTGTTCTGACAGTTTAAACCAGGTTTTATTATATGTACTAAAATAACCAGTTTTATTAAAAAGAAACTATATTACTTTTAATATTTTTTGCAAAATAAATACTGCCATTTTTAATGGCTACCATAAAATTATATAAACACAAAATAGATAAACAATTTTCAAAATCTTTTCACATTTTCTAAAATATGTAACCCTAATAATGTCATTCCTTGTATTTATACACCAATAAAATTAAAACGTTAACATAGAAAAAATTATTAAAAAACACACAATACAAGAAAGTACAGTTGACGACAGATAATTTCGTACACTAAATTGTGACACTGTTAATGTAACTTTTTTACCTTTATTACCTTTGTATCGTGTTAATTGTTATCATCATAGACAAGCGAGTTGCGTACTCTCAAGTTATCATGATATCTGTCAAAATATTGTCATTATCTTATTTGAGTTAAACATGCCTCATTTAAGTATTATTGAAAAAGCAAGAATAATATGTTTAGTAGAAATAGGGTGGTCTTATGGAAAAATAGCTGATCATTTTAGAGTACCTAAAAGTACTGTTCAAGGAATTGTAAAAAAAATGGCGCTATTATCAAACACTTGAAAGGTCTGTTGGGTCTGCTTTAAATAATGCACATAACAGGATTCCCTGCATCATCTAGAACTACGCAACGCCGAGTAAGACAATGTTCCGTATTAAGAAATCGAGCAGCTGCATCCAAACCGATTTCAAAAAATAGTGATAAGGAACAAAAAATTGGGTTTGCTATGCAATTTACCAGAAAATGATTTTCTTTTGGCAAAATGTTATCTTTTCCGATGAGAAACTTTTTAGTTTACATATAATGGAAGAATTTGAATATATAGACCACCAACTTCGCGATATGATGAGAAGTATACTCAAAAGAAGCAAACCGGTGGACGTTTCTCCGTTAATGTGTGGGCATGGATAAGTTACGGTGCAGGTGTATGCTGGAATATTGGTGGAACACTAAACAGTAATATATATCTTCAGATTTTGGAAAATGTTTTTTTTTCTTCTGCCGCGATTGTTTTTGAAGGAAATAACTTTATATTTCAGCAGGGTAACTGCCCTGTGCATACTGCAATAAATATAGGAAACTGGTTTAAGACAAAACAACGTAGCATGTCTGCCTTGGTGCTCAAGAAGTCCTGATTTAAATCCAATTGAAAATGCTTGGGGATTGATGTTAAAAAAATGTACAAAATAAATTTTAAACCACAGAATAAAATAGAGTTACTTGATAAAATAGAAGAAATTTGGGAAGGGCTAACTCCGGATTACACCAGGAGTATTATTTGGTCAACGCCAAGAAGATTACAATTAGTGTTAGAATGCAATGGCGCAGCAATTAAATATTAGTATTTTGTTTGTTGCTTGTTAATAAATTTACCCTTTTTGGCTTTATACTTTTGTAGCTTTCCTGGTATTATTTTATTTTCTTATTTCGCGGCTGTAAATTAAACACAAAAATATTTAGAAATAGCCATTATTACTTATGGTCAAAAATCGTACATACAATAATTTACAGCTATGTATATAGCTGGTGTTCTATCCAGGTATAAGCAGCAAGGTGAGAAACCGTTTTACCCAACTTTCTTGTAATTGAGTTATGTATGGGTGGAGTGTACGAATTTATATGTCGTCAACTGTATTTCGGATAAATTATGGCCGCCAATTTTTAAGCGTCATTAACTATTTGTGCGGGCGCTTAACCCGAATTTAATAAAATGTCCATTAAATTCGTATTCAATTTACTGGCGTATAAAGTTTTACAATAAGGAAATCCGTAAAAAGTATAATTAAGAACCGGTAAATGCATGTTTTTTCAGATCCATTCACACTTAAGGTGGGAGTATCAACATGCTTGCCAACCTATAACCAATTTGGCGTAGATCTTTTAGCTTTCACACAAACTTTAAATAAAATCAATATCCTCTTTATATTCTACAGGTAATAATTATTATTGACATATTAAATAAATATCAAGGAATTTCATAAAGTATTTTAGAGGAATTGTATAGCGAAAAATACCGGGTAAGATTATTTTAACATTATTATGTCATTGTTCTTTGACTATACAATTAGCCCAAAATTGGCAATGAAATAAACTGATATTTTGTAATATGTCAGTTATTATTCAAATAATGTGCCGCGACAATATTGGTTTAAAGTTTAAATGATCTAAATGGTAGTGCCGTTAGATTTTGACAAGTGTTATTTTAAATTACTGCGCATATTTTGGTGCACTTTTATTATTTTTTTTTGATAAAATATAGAATTGCTTCTATATTTTCGTAAAATATTATAATATTTTTTTAATAAAATTTGTAAAGTGTGTATTACACGTTAAAATTTAGTTGTAAACAAAGTTCTGCTTAAATTTATCGTCAAATTTGCTACTATGTAAAGCGATACTTAGTTAATAAAATAATAAACTAAAAAAAACAAAGCGAAATAGGTTATAGGTTGGCAATAGATTGAATGACGTTGATAATTCCACCTTAAGGTTGAATTCTCAACGTCATTTAATCTATTGCCAACCTATAACCTATTTCGCGTTGATTTTTTGAGTTTATTATTTTAATAACTAACATTTAAAGAAAATCAATATCGTCGGTACATTATTTAGGTAGTATCTGATATATTACAAAAATATCAATTTATTTCATTGCTAATTTTGGGAGAACTGTATAGTGAAAGAACAATGAGTGACAATGACATAATAATGTTAAAAAAAATCTTACCCGATATTTTTCGCTTTACAATTCTCCTAAAATAAGTTATGAAATTCCTTGATATTTATTAAATATGTCAATTATTACCTATAGAATATCCAGTCGATACTGATTTTCTTTAAATTTTGTATAAAAGCTAGAAAACATAAATAAATCTACGCGAAATAGGTTATACGTTGGCAAGCATGCTGATACTCCCACCTTAAGGATCTTTTAACAGCTGAGCTAATGGCGTTTTCCATTTGTAGAATTAATGAGCACTAAATGTTTTCCTATTCCTTTGATTGTATCAAAGGTAGGATGCAAAATACACTCAAGTCAGCAGTAGTAATTTTAAAAGAAAATGTTATGAGATAGAAGGGTCTTAGGAAAAGCAGTAAGAACAGTATATTTCTTAATATTTTCACCTAATTCAGAATTTTGCAATATTTATATTAATCATTTTGTTAATTCCATGATTATATCAATATAATTGGGAAAAAATTTCGCGTAAATGCAATAACCAACCAGATTATTGTGGCAGTATGCATCTATTATACAGGGTGTCCGGGAAAATGAGGGAAATCTCCCAGATATGAAAAAAACACGTAAAAAGAATACTACAAGTTCATATAAACGTCTTTCGTATCGGCCTCCTCTTCGGAGATATGGGCTCCCAAAGAGCTCCCATGGAATTAAGTTTTTGACACATAATTATTAAACCAACAGGTATATTTCAATTTTTTTTCATATGATCTATACCAGGTAAGACCCTTCAAATTACTATCCCAGAAAGTGTTGCGAATTACTCACAGCTGCAGGGACAGGCTAGCTGTGACACTAATGTGCCCATTTTTTTAACGCCCTGTATGATAAAAACTTGGACAACGTTTTTTACATACCTTTAACTATTGACTAAAAATTAAGTACTCTTCATTCATGTCGCTAATCCTAACAGTTTTCGGAAAAACGTCATTTTTAACATATTTACATCATGTATATTTAGCGTATTTCAATAAAAGATACATGTTTGTTCCTATAAATTATAAATGTTCACTTTTAACTGCTTAATATTAATACATGATCGCAAAAAAATGACGTTTTTCCGAAAACGGTTAGGATTAGCGACATGAATGAAAAATACTTAAAAGCTGACCATGCCTGGAAACATGGCCACCATATCATGTGGTCAGAAGCTGAAATCCTACATAAGGAGACACACTGGAGGAAAAGAAAGTTTAAGGAAGCTGCTACTATTCACCAGAATCCAGGCTGTTTTAGTAAACCATCCTTAGACTTAAGAAATATCTGGAAACCATTGTTAGATAGATGTAAGCTTAGGATAAGATCGCGTGCTAACTGAACGCATGACTGCACCCACCTCAGTTGTGCTTCGGTGCACCTAGCTAGTATAAATAGTCTTGTAGTTACTTTACTTATTTAGTATTCACCTGAAGACGACTGGAGATACTTACCAGTTGAAACGTTGTGATTTAAAACAAATAAAGACAATGGAAGTCCAAAACTCTTTCATCATTCAAAAGTACTTAATGTTTAGTCAATAGTTAAAGGTATGTAAAAAGCGTTGTCCAAAGTTTTTATCATACAGGGCGTAAAAAAATGGGCACATTTAGTGTCACAGCTAGTCCGCCTGCAGCTGTGAGTAATTCGCAACACTTTCTGGGATAGTAATTTGAAGGGTCTTGCCTGGTATACATCATATGAAAAAAAAATGAAATATACCTGTTGGTTTAATAATTATGTGTCAAAAACTTAATTCCATGGGAGCCCATATCTCCGAAGAGGAGGCCGATACGAAAAAAGTTTATATGAACTTGTAGTATTCTTTTTACGTGCTTTTTTCATATCCGGGAGATTTCCCGCACACCCTGTATACATAATCGTAACCGTATTAATTTTTATAATACATACAATAATTTTTTTAAGGATTCTATTATTTCTTACAACTCCTCTTACGCCACTTTTAGGAAGAAGTGTGAATTACTTTTGGCTTAAATATAAAATAAAAAATATATATATACTTTATTGTAACAAGACAATTCTAACTTATTTAAAATTTAAATAAAAAGTAACTGTAGCATTAATTCAATGCAAGTATGTTTCAGTCATTATAATGCTTTAGGAATCTTTAAATTTTTGTGTGAAAGTTAAATCCCCAAAAAAATATAAACCTCCGTATCCTGAAAGGTTTTTAAAGTTCTTATGGCCAGAAACTAAGTAAACCTAGACTTCCCATCTGAATGGGTGAAAGTGAGGAGCAAGATGGATATTCGTGTCCGTTAAACATTTTTCATGGGTAACGTTTGGCGGAACCCGTTTTAAATGCCGCGCTTCCCCCGTCGTCCAAAATTATGAACGGTAAATTATCGTTTTTTGGTTTTGTTTTTCTTCGGTATTGATCTTGTAGGAATAGAGAGAGGACTAAAACTTTTAAATGACCGCTTTATGGTTTGTCATGTTTTTCCCGTTATTTAAAACGTAGTATGCTATAAAATATTTTTGTGATTATCTGATAAAATAAATTTTATACACCAAAATGCGGTTTGTTTCGGGTTTCTCACAGAAATATAATAATATTATACAGTGTCCGCAAGAAAGTTCGCATCAAATGGGATTTTTTTTTATTATTAGGCATAGGTAAAAATTGAAAAAGCAGTTAGTTTTTGCTTACATAAAAACCAAAAATGACGTATACTGAAGCAGCTGTACGACTTGTGTTACCTGTCAAATTTGACATTTTTAATAAAATAGGTTCAAAAATGCCATTATTTATCAAAATATCGAAAAACTTTATTCGAGAAAGTTGTTTATTTAGGCATTTTTACTTTCTGTACGAAATTTTGACAGTCTAATACAATTTTTATTTTTTGCCAGATTCTTGAAAATTTTGATCAACCCTCGTAGATTAACTTTTTTTTATACATCGATGTAAAACCATTTGCCTTTACTTCATTTGTAATCTTAATGCAATTTTGTGTAAAATTTTTGTTCACAATTATTTATTTTGCTTCAAAAACTGAAATTGTTATTGATCAGTATGTAATGTTTGATGCAAAGTTTATCTAATTACCTACATCAGTTTTGCCAAAACCGACGTTTCTCATTTTTCTTAAGTTAGTAAACAGATGTTCAAAAAGAAAATATTAGGAAGCTTTCGTTGAAGTTTTACTTAATTAATATTAAATTAAATTAAATATTATATTAAACTATATTTTTGTTGAATAAAATGTTTCGAACGATTAATATTTATTCTTTTTGATCCAATATTAATTAAGTAAAATTTCAACGAAAGCTTCCTAATATTTTCTTTTTGTACATCTGTTTACTAACCTAGGAAAAATGAGAAACGTCGGTTTTAGCAAAACTGATGTAATAAGATAAACTTTGCATCAAACATTACATACCTACTGATCAATAACAATTTCAGTTTTTGAAGCAAAATAAATAATTGTGAACAAAAATTTTACACAAAATTACATTAACATTATAAATGAAGTAAAGGCAAATGGTTTTACATCGATGTATAAAAGTTAATCTACGAGGGTTGATCAAAATTTTCAAGAATCTGGCAAAAAATAAAAATTGTATTAGAGTCAAAATTTCGTACAGAAGGTAAAAATGCCTAAATAAACAACTTTCTCGAATAAAGTTTTTCGATATTTTGAGAAATAATGGCATTTTTGAACATATTTTATTAAAAATGTCAAATTTGACAGGTAACGCAAGTCGTACAGCTGCTTCAGTATACGTCATTTTTGGTTTTTAGGTAAGCAAAAACTAACTGCTTTTTCAATTTTTACCTATACCTGATAATAAAAAAAAATCCCATTTGATGCGGACTTTCTTGCGGACACTGTATAGTATAATTTATTATTATTAGTATATTATACTAAAATACTTTTTCTTTTAGAGAAAGACTTCTATGCTTTCATTTACAATACAGAACTTTAAAGACCACGCAGCTAGAGTGAAATTAAAAAAAAGGATATAAATATACAGTGACTCCACGGATAGAGTTTGGAAGAGGAAAAACTTTTTTATTAGTAAGAATAGAAGAAAAGTCATTCTTTATTAAAAAAGTCTGCTGGTTCTGAAACTGCAATCTCGAATATCGGATTTGTGATTACCTTACAGGGTTCGTCATAAAGAACATTTTTAGTTTTTTGGATCTTTTTTTTTTCAATTCCTTGATTTATTAAATGTATTTTGCTATTGTTGAAACTACAATTTCAACTATTACATTTGCGATTACTATACAGGGTTCGTCACAAACAATAGTTTTTGTTTTTTGGATTTTTGTGCAATTCTAATTTTCAATTCCTTTTGATGATTGGCTAAATCATTACTTTGGGAACAAAGGGATTGGAAGGTACCTATGGTCCAAATCACTTGGCACGGAGTCCCGGTCTCACAATTATCGGCGGCTTTCATTTATGGGGAAATCTGAAGCTACATGTGAATAAAACCAATTTCAATAATAACTTAGATCTCTTGAAATAAAAAATTTGAGTAGCTATTGCAAATATCCCAATATAGCAAGTTAGGAACTGTTATCGGGAATTCAGATGTCGAGTTAAACTATACGCTAACTCGGTGGTACCACGTTCAAATAAAAGTTTTATAATTTATGATTGAATAAATTGAAGAAATATGACATGTAATAATAAAAATACTTTAAAAGTAGGCAAATAAAAATGCTTTTCTTACAACAAAGTCGTTACTCGGCCAGATATAAAATCATATTCTAAGTAAGAAAGCTACAATCGTTGTTTGTTTTTACATAAATTTATAAAAAAAAAACTAAAAATGTTGTTTCTCATGAACCCTGTAGAGTAATCGCAGATATGATATTTGAAATTGTAGTTTCAGCACAAGCAAAATTCATTTAATTAATCAAGGAATTGAAAAAAAAAATATCTTAAAAAGTAAAAAATGTTGTTTTTGACGAACCCTGTATAGTAATCGCAAATCTATTTTCGAAATTGTAGTTTCAGCACAAGCAGACTTTTTTTTATAAAGAATGACTTTTTCTTCTATAACTACTAATAAAAAACTTTTTCCTCTTCCAAACTCTATCCGTGGACACACTGTATATTAACTCTCAAATTGAATAAAATATTGGATTAAAAAAATATACATAATATATCGTCGTGAATCCCGTCCTATTATTAAACTTCTAAAGAATTAAAATGCGTGAAACAGCCTGATTCAAATGCATTACCACGGCTGTAGATTATTTTACTGTTTGTTAGCTCGTGTAAGTTTAACAACCTTTTAAAATTTCGAACATCACAAAGTAGCAACGTATATTTATAAAAAATAAAATATCTATTATAGAAGACACGACATGCTACTTATTTGTTAGATACAACTTTAGTTTGTATCCAGCAGTTGCTATATATGTGATTCCAGTCTTATAAAAAAAGCGAAATCCTCCCGACCGTGGTAGTACTTAATATTTCCAAAATCTACCGCCATGGTTTTGCTGCTAGCTTAACAATCCCCTTATTTCATTATGCATATGACGTAAAAAGTCGACATAACTAGCTGACCCATCAGTGCCTCTGTCTTCTGCTAAAAAGTGTTTAAATACGGGTTCCAATTTTTCTCTTTGACGTACAATTGTTAACTGCAAATAGAAAAATTGAAATTAAAAATTGTTGCCCACTTTTTGACAATAAGTCAATTGACAATATTTTAATATTATTTATTATATTTTCAAATTTACTTAAAAAAGCATAATTGTGACTTGGGGGAATAGACACAACAAAAAAGCTCTTTTTCGCCGTTTTTTGCGTCGATGGATATCCAGATATCCTCGGCATCAGACTCAAGTTCGTCACACCTTCTAGATTGTAAAGCACTCTTTACAGCCACCAGGATACCACCGCCGTCCTTCTTAGAGGAGGCTGAGCTATCGCGAACTCTTCTATAGACGTCATAGGAATTAGGGAAAAGTTTAGATGATAGCACTCCACTATTTAGCCAAGTTTCAGGTAATCATATGACATTATAGTCAGATGAAGATATTTTATAGAACTGTCCGAAAACGACCTGCTAAACGCAGCACGCGACGAACACGGATTTACAGTAATGATTCTTACTGATAAATACTATAAAAATATAAAGAATATTTTTGGGATGAAATAGGATGAAATAACAACAACTCCTCTAATTGGACATCGCTACCGCCACCGTGTCAGTTTGAAAGAACCTATCTGTCTATCACGACGAAGCCCATACTGTTTACCGCGTAAGTTTGCGGAATACTTTACTACTAGTCAGGCATCTAAGATTTGCGACAATCCGGAAGACCTTAATATTGAAATTTTAAACATCAAAAAAGATTTCAAACAGAATGGTTACCCTGAAACCTTTGTAACCAATACCATCTCAAAACTTAAAAATCGCGAAGTAAAAACTAATACAGAAACGAAAGAGGAGCAAGCATTTCTTACAATACCTTATGTCAAGGGGATTTCTGAAAGGATTAGAAGGATAACCAAAAACCATAATATCAAAACAGCCTTCAAATCCGGAAATACGCTTAGAAGCTTTCTTACAAAAGTAACCCCCCGTAATGGAGACAAAAAATTGTATCTATCAAATCCCTTGCGAGTGTGGCGAATCGTACATTGGAGAAACAAAAAGACCTCTACCCGTACGAGTTAAAGAACATCTGAAACATACTCAAAGAGGTGAAACTTCGAGATCAGGTATAGCGGAACATGTATGGACCGGCCAACATAATATACAGTGGTCAGAAGCCAAGGTTTTGGACATGGAACAGCACTGGAGAAAACGAAAATTCAAAGAAGCAGCTTTTATGAGTCAAAATACCCATATATTTAGTATAGATATCCCCAATATCTGGAAGCCTCTTTTTGTCCAAAACCAACAGTTCAAACTTCACACTTCAATAAGCACGTAGGCGGATGTCATCAAGCTTCATTGCACATGGATAGTATTTAAGACAGTAGCCTTAGAATTATAATTTAGTTTACACTTGAAAACGGGTATTTAAGACAGTAGCCTTAGAATTATAATTTAGTTTACACTTGAAAACGGGTATTTAAGACAGTAGCCTTAGAATTATAATTTAGTTTACACTTGAAAACGGGTATTTAAGACAGTAGCCTTAGAATTATAATTTAGTTTACACTTGAAAACGGGTATTTAAGACAGTAGCCTTGGAATTATAATTTAGTTTACACTTGAAAACGAGTATTTAAGACAGTGGCCTTAGAATTATAATTTAGTTTACACTTGAAAACGGGTATTTAAGACAGTAGCCTTAGAATTATAATTTAGTTTACACTTGAAAACGGGTATTTAAGACAGTAGCCTTAGAATTATAATTTAGTTTACACTTGAAAACAGTTAGAGATACAAACCCGAAACGTTGTGTTAAGTAATAAAATAAAGACAATGGAAGTCCGAGTTTAGTTTTAAAAAACATTTTTTTGTTTTTTTTTTAAATCCATAATTTCGATATTTGTTTAATTTTTTTCGGCAAACTGTTCTAAATTGTTATTCCTTTATATAATATTGATCTTTGGCCAAAACTACTCTTTACCATAGGTGTTTGAATATGATGTTTTTGTCTCGTGTTGTGAATAATGTTGGTCGGATGAAATATTATATTCGATTGTTTTTCTTTAATAATAATAGAGTGTGTTAGAATGCATAGTTTTAATTTATAAAGCTTTTCTAAATTTAAATATCCGTTTGGTTCATACAAATTTATAGTTGGTTCTAAAAAAGGAAGTTTATGTATGCATTTAATTATTATGTTTCGTAGTTTTTTTAATGGCTAAATTGTAGTTAAATTCGCTAATCCCCAAATTGAACTGTAATTTTGAATAAACCAATATAACTTTATTTTATTATGATCTATTTAAACACATAAAATTAGGCCTAGGCTACAGAAACAAGATATGAAAATAAGGAGGGTATATTTTATTTGCAGCCCTGCAATCTAATTAGGTACGCCTATTTTTCGGGCAATATATTGCTTCAAAAAGTGTAAAAGACACTTTTCTCTATACTTATATTATATAAAAGAAAAAAGTAAACGCCTAGGTATGTTTATATTAATCCAAGGGTGGAAGTATTCCACGGTTCAAGTTCTCGGGGAAAAACTTTTTCAAATTCTTAAACAAGAAATTATCCTTGAAAATGTTTTACACGTACCCAAGTTGTTGCCAAATTGTAAAAATCAATACAAGTTATACAGGGTGTTATTTAAATATGTGACCAAACTCCAAGGGGTGCTTCTTTAAGTAATAATTTTAAAAAGAAAAGTTCATATAAACATGGGTCCGAAAATGCATAGGCATAGTTTTTACGATACAGGGTGTCAAACTTTAAAAAAAAATCAGATGTTCGTAAATATCTCAATACTTTTTTATTCAATTTTATTGAAATTTGGCAATTCTGTTTGTAATAACAAGAGGATGATTTAGTCTCAATTAAATTAAAATTATTAAGTCCAGTGGCGTCCCGGAAGACAGTCTAACTAATATTTTTGACAAAAAAAATCCGCCACTGACTTTTTTTTTAATTATGTATTATTTTCGAATTAAGCAACTACAAATACAACTATTTTATCTCCTGAGTTTTTTTCATATCTTGCTTTGTTTTCGAGAAAAAAATAAAAACCACTTTATTGCATGTCCCCGGGACAATAAGAGTAAAAATGTAAACTACTTACCAAACTATTAAGCAATTAAAATCACACGAAAGTCCTCTTTTGAATTTTTTCGCACAGATTAAAACTGTTTTCGATAAAAGAAATTAACATAAAATAATCGCATAACGTAATAATTTATTACTACAAGTTTGACACTCTGTATCGTAAAAACTGTGCATTTTCGGACCCATGTTTATATGAACTTTTCTTCTTAAAATCATTTAAAGAAGCACCCCTTGGAGTTTAGCCACATACTTAAATAACACCCTGTATACCAACTAATATTTAACTTGAGGTTAGGTACGCGATAACATCGAAGATTGGTTATTTTGCTGGTTTTGTTTGTTTTTATATTCGATTTTATAAGTTTTATAGTTTAATTGACTTGTTCTCTTCCTTATTAAACTAAAAACACGACGAAGAATCATTTTTAAACAAATTTTAGAAACAAACCCTTAAAAACAATTTTCTATTCTTAAAATCTGATAGGTTTGCAACTGCTAAAAATGCCAAAAATCACTACCTACCTTGTTTTCGAACTTGATCAAAAATTGAGAAGAAATTCCAATTTTTGGGCAAATTTTACCTGTTTACACGTAAAAAAAAATTGAAGGTAAACTTTTACAATTTCTTGAGCAAAAACTCAACTTTTAAAGCCCAGACCTGTCTATGTTCCCATTCGTTAAATGATAATGTTGCAGTGCGCATGTCTGATCGTGTATAGCTTTGTTTACATGCGCGAGGCCATAAATTTGCCACTTTCGTGATTATTGTTTGCTTATCTAAAGGTAAGTATCTATGGTTACGCCCACTTGAAGCTTAAAAATAATTTCTTGCAATTTCTCTTAAGTCGTTTTTGTAATAAATATTTTTTCCGCAAGCCGTAAAAGGTAAACGGTTTCCAAGAAACGGCCGGCGTCCCTTTTTAGTTATACACAAAGTACATGGAAACATTGCACCCAACCCTTTAATGAATCATCACTTTTATTCTATGTTCACTTACCCTCATACATCTATGTCTCTCGATTCGAATCTCATCTATAATAGTCCGGACAGCGTTAGATAAAGGATTATCTAATACAGGTAAAAATGGCTTTTCGACATCAATTTGGAGTGCTGTGGGCGCTCCAAATACATTATGTACAAAGTCTGGACTAGCTCCCAAACCTACCCAGAGAAACATGTGAATACCATTTTCTGAAACATAAAAATAAATTTTGTTAATATTATCATAACGAATAAATAATTAATAATAATAATAATAATATAATAATATAATAATATAATAATATAATAAGTTTATTTAAAATTTAATAATATAATAAATATGTTTATGTTGTCTTCTATAAACTTATTCTTCAATCCCCTGAAGCTGAGCTTGTTAGGGGCAAATCTTATTTTTTGTTTTAGTATGTAATAATAATAATAATAATAATAATAATAATAATAATAATAATAATAATAATAATAATAATAATAATAATAATAATAATAATAATAATAATAATAATAATAATAATAATAATAATAATAATAATAATAATAATAATAATAATAATAATAATAATAATAATAATAATAATAATAATAATAATAATAATAATAATAATAATAATAATAATAATAATAATAATAATAATAATAATAATAATAATAATAATAATAATAATAATAATAATAATAATAATAATAATAATAATAATAATAATAATAATAATAATAATAATAATAATAATAATAATAATAATAATAATAATAATAATAATAATAATAATAATAATAATAATAATAATAATAATAATAATAATAATAATAATAATAATAATAATAATAATAATAATAATAATAATAATAATAATAATAATAATAATAATAATAATAATAATAATAATAATAATAATAATAATAATAATAATAATAATAATAATAATAATAATAATAATAATAATAATAATAATAATAATAATAATAATAATAATAATAATAATAATAATAATAATAATAATAATAATAATAATAATAATAATAATAATAATAATAATAATAATAATAATAGTAATAATAATAATAATAATAAGTTTATTTAAAATTTAATAATATAATAAATATGTTTACGTTGTCTTCGATAAACTTATTCTTCAATCCCCTGAAGCTGAGCTTGTTAAATGTAAAATCATAAATCATAAATATGCATGAAAAATCAAGTTTTAAAGTAAAAATGTTCATTTATAGTATAAACGCAGTTTTTTTGAAGAAATATATTAATTATATAAATTATTAATTTATAATTTTTAAGAAAAAAATATTAACTATATAAATTATTCAGAACAATATTAATTAATTAAAGCATTTCTAAAAATATTTTCAAATTGTCTGTTTTAACTATCATATGATAATTGCGTTTAAATGCTACATGACAAGAAACATTTAAATAAACGCCTTTCTTAACGAAACATATTTATCGAAAATTAACTGTGCGATCTTAAGCATAAATTACATATTTATCAGTATTAGTACTACCTACTGTTGCTGTATTTGCCCTTTAGTTATGAGATATCCCGCATATAACGATAAGTAAATGGTTTAACTAATCGCTTTATTGATTTCATAATAGATGAGTTAACCAAAATGGTGTTTGTACTCACTATTAAACCTTAATAATAAACACCAAGAAAGATATAAAAATATATAAACTCCCGGACAAAAAAAAACGGCACCCTGAATTTTTTGTTAACTTTGATCCTTTATAACTTCTTTATCTTGAATCCGATTTTTACAGTTTTTTGACATTTTATAGATAATTTAACTAGGAATCTGCTGAACTTTTTTATTTATGGGTCATGTTCGATAGTGCGATATTATACCGAGTGACCCAATGTGTGTTTTTTCGTCCTAAGTTTTAAACACTCTGTGGAGTTATTGAGGATATTATTTTTCATACTGTCAATTTCAGAATAAAGTTATATGTATTCCTAACATTTTCTTTTTTTTGACTCATTACGATATCTCTCTTTTTAAAAGAGATACGATTTTTTAAATGAAACTCTGCAAATTACATTATTTTATTAGACCACCAGGTGTGGGCGGATATTTCATCTGATTCGCGAACTGAAATGATATTTGTGGATAACGGAGCACTAAATGCACATCGGTACAGTGAAGATATCCTTCAAGAGACAGTAGTTCCATTTACTTTTGCTCCATTAATCGGTGAACAATTTATACTAATGCATGATAATGCTAGGCCACATGTTGCACGGATAGTAAATGAATATTTGGATGAGGTTGGTATTTGACGGTTAGATTGGCCTGCATGTAGTCCGGATTTGAACCCAATTGAACATTTTTGGGATCAGTTGAAAAGAGCTGTTCGTCGTCGCCCTATGCAACCAGGTACTTTACAGGAGCTGAGGATAGCACTTTCCCAAGAATACAATGTAATCCCTCAAGAAAGAATCGTGACACTTATTTAGTCATTACCTAGCAGAATGCGCTCTGTTATTGAAGCTAGAGGAGGACATACACGTTACTAATTTTGTTTAAACTTTAACATGGTTTTAAAATTAATTGTTTTAATAAAAAAGGCTTTATAAATAGAGTTTCATTTAAAAAATCGTATCTCTTTTAAAAAGAGAGATATCGTAACTAGACTGGGTACATATCGCTAATCGTCAGCCGAGAGTGCATCTAATATTAGTACTAAAAAGATTTACAAAAATTTACAATAAAAAAATACTTTTCTTTTCTTTTTTTCTATTTACTATTGCTTTTTTTGCCTCACCTTCCTGCGGAACGTGAAGGGAAAACATATCGCCAAACTGTCATTATAACAACTGACTAAAACTACAAAATTTCCGTTTTCTCGTATAGGTAGATAGTTTTCTGAGACGGCGGCGTATAGGTGCTTTTTAAACTCGCACACCTTTGTGCAATGTGGGATATACTTTCCATATTTGCTCTATAAAAATATGTAAGTATTCAATCGATTAAAACATAAGCAAAAAATTATTCTTACATGGAAGCTATCAATTATCAGCTAATAAATTTGTAGAAATATTATTGTGCCGAGCCCTTCGGGCACGGCACTGTTCTAGTTCGTTCGTTTAATTATACGAGAGCTGTCACTTTGACAGGTAAGTGTCATTTTTTTTTAGCTTTTTCGTAGCGAGGGTTATAGCTGTAAGAATTCGAAATTAAAAAAATTTCAGGTACCTAAATAAGAATGTTTTATACGATAGCTGTCAAATTTTGACAGGTAGGAGTCAGTTTTTTTTTTATCCTTTTCGTAGCGAGGGTTATAGCTGTAAGAATCCCAAATTTAAAAAAAATTCAGTACCTAGATAACAAAGTTTTATACGACAGCTGTCAGATTTTGACAGGTAAGTGTCATTTTTTTTTAGCTTTTTCGTAGCGACGGTTATAGCTGTAAGAATCCCAAATTTAAAAAAAATTCAGTACCTAGATAACAAAGTTTTATACGATACCTGTCAGATTTTGACAGGTAAGTGTCAATTTATTTTAACTTTTTTCGTAGCGAGGGTTGAAGCTGTAATAAAACTAAATTAAAAAAAATTTTCAGTACCAAAATAACAAAGTTCTATACGACAGCTGTCAAATTATATATACTTAAATAGTAATTCTTATTTTTTATAATTTGCTACCATTTCTATGCTGTTTAGGTATAGAACAATATATTTGAAAAAAGTAGTATTTGAGATGACCTAAACGAATATCCAAACCAAAATTATATCGGACGCACCCAATTCGATTTATTAACGATCCAATATGACCCTACATTGATTTTAAAAAAATCAAAAAAATTACTTCCCAACTTTCGATCGCGTTCGCAAACAACAGTGTTTTGTAGCCCAACGTCGTCTACATGTCGAAAAAGTTTAAATCGATTAAAATGATTTTTGCCACCTGTATCGCCCTACAACGAAAAAAAACATATTTTTTAACTTTGACTTTAATAACTTTTTTCCGGTACACCCTGTATATTTGAAATTGTTCCCAGAACGTGCCCCGACTATTCCTCTCTACGTCCAGAAAGTTTGAATCGTTTTGCTCTAACAGTTTCCGAAAAAAAATTCGCGAATATCGAAATGTCGAATAACCTTCTACCACGTGGCGACGGATTATCAATGTCGAAACGCCATCTTTAAAATCGAGATTACAACCATTTCTGAAACATTTTGGGCAAATATTTTGGTCAGTAAAATTAGCAGAAGGTTCAAGGTAGATATTCCACCCGATTTAAAATCTGGAAATGTTCTTATTATTCTAGCAAGTCACGCTGAAAACACCCATTTTTCGCCATTTTTGACAGCCGGATTTTTAGAATTAATAATTAATTTAGAAAGATACATCAATATCAAGGCAATCTTAGTCAAAAGTGAATGGTGTTAGAATTTGTAAAGATTGCCTGTTTCCGCACCCAAAAAAGCGACTTTTCTCAAATTTGCGAATATATTTTTATAAGTTTAGATATGCAGGAGTGTCGAGAAGATATCAGCGCATCTTTTGGGAGAAAAATAAAACGGTTTTGTTAAAAATTGAATAATCTACAGTCGATGTAGTAAAACGTCAGCTTCTTGATCTCTTGATAATTCATAAATTAAAAAATGTTTTCCCAGAGCGCGTTTATTATGCAAACTAAAGCTTGTTTATCGGTCGATATGGTAGACCAAGAAAAAATTTAAAAAGTTTTATATAGACACTTGCAGAAGTATTTAAGCAAACCAGTGCGACGCCAACCGAAATTACGGGATTTCAAAATCATAAGCTGCCGTTTTTTCCGTATTACAGATAAAGAAACGAAAAAATATCTCTTAAATACAATTTGACGAGCTCTATCCGCTAAAGTATACAACGTTTCGATCAAAAGTCGTTTTCCGTACGAAAGAAAATAAAAACTGCGAAAAAAATCACGCCTTACTCTGTGGTTTCCACTTTCTTACAATTTTCGGCAATTTTCATTCCAGTTAGGTATAGAACGATATATTGGAAAAAGGTAGATTTTGAGATGGCCTAACCGATTATCCAAACCGAATGTCGATTGGATGCACCCAATTCGACTTATTAGGGATCCAAGAGGTACCATTTTCGACCAAATTTTGACTTTGAAAAAATCAAAAAAATTACTTCCAAACTTTCGATCGCGCTCACAAACAATAGGGTTCTGTAGCCCACGGTCGTCTACGCGTCGTAAAAGTTTAAATCGAAAAAACTAATTTTTGTGGCCTGTATCGAATGCCAACGAGATCCCGATATTTCTCGACTTTAAAAATTAATAACTTTTTTCCGGCACACCCTGTATATTCGAAATTTTCACACAACGTAGCCCCACTATTCCTCTCTAAACTGAAAAAGTTTCAATCGTCCCACTCTAACAGTTTCCGAGAAAAAAAATCGCAAATGTGAAAATGTCGAAACTGACGGCGGCGACGACGCCGACGCCGACAACATACGCACATTATTTTCACCGAAGCGCCGTATAACATATCGCGGTGTAGCGCGATATGTAATGAGTCAAAAAAAGAAAATGTTAGGAATACATGTAACTTTATTCTGAAATTGACAGTATGAAAAATAATATCCTCAATAACTCCACAGAGTGTTTAAAACTTAGGTAGAAAAAACACACAGTGGGTCACTCGGTATAATATCGCCCTATCGAACATGAGCCATAAATAAAAAAGTTCAGCAGATTCCTAATTAAATTATCTATAAAATGGCAAAAAAACTATAAAAATCGGATTCAAGATAAAGAAGTTATAAAGGATCAAAGTTAGCAAAAAATTTAGGGTGCCGGTTTTTTTTGTCCGGGAGTTTATAATATATTTATATAAATATAAAAAAAAAACACCAAAATCGGAAGAAAATAATATGACAGAACCTGACGCGTGAGCTTGCTATGGCCCACTGCTGATCTGGGAACTTTAACGACGAAACCAGATCAGCTGTTAATGTCAAATATTGTTGTCTTCTGTCGAAGCGCTTGGTTTTAAGACGAAGTTAACTATAATATGTCTCGTGTATCGCGATAACAAAAATAAAACACCACGATAACCTTAAACTCACCTAATATATAAGCCCCTTGTTCATTCATTTTATCTATCGTACATCGTATAGGCGGTGGTATTTTAACAGGATCAGCTGATGCGTCTATGTCATGAATTGGAATAAGCCTTGGATAGAAGTAATTTACCGAAGTCCCAATATCCATCGTCAATACAGCTTGCATGGCGAAAGCTCTATCGTCGATCGTCATATCGGACCCGCCCGACAAAGCATCACTTTTTAATAGACAATTTACATATAACGGCAGCAATTTCATACATTCTGGTAAAATAAGCTGACCAGCGCTACTAGGTGTGGCACAATTCTTTCTATACGTAGCTAATATTTGAGCCGCCCTATTGACTACAGCATCTTTCACCGCTTTGGGACTATTATCTAATAATTTAAATGTAGATTGTTTGGCGACAAAATTGATCATTGTGTCGAGATCGCAACTTCTGTACAAATCGGCCATTTGTGAACATGTTTTTAGGGAGAGATTAATGATTCTAAGCCGTCTTTGTCCGGAGCACGAGGTATAGAGGAGGGCCGCCTGGATGTACACGCCTTCTTCTTCGGATAGTTTGTCGTCGTGCTTGATTTCTACTGCTACGCCCTTATCACAATCTGAAAAAAAATTGTACGAAAAATAAAATTAAAAATGTTAGTAACATGCGTTTTATTTAACAAATTCGGACAAGATAAAGATAATCTTTATTGAATATAATTTTTAGAAACCTTTTTTGTAATATTTCTAATTTTTTTAACTAAAGTTCTATTTATTCCTGCCCAACCTAAAATTCCGTAATTTAAATGAATTTTAACTAACGCGTAATATAATATTTCCATATGTCTTACATTTAAAAAATTTTTAATGTTTTTATAAATCGGTAGTAAACTTCTTAATTTTTTAATTAAGTATTCTAAGTGGAAATTCCAATTTAATTTACTGTCAAAAATAATTCCTAAATATTTTATTTTATTAACGTTAAAAATTTTAATGGCTTCATTTCTTTGAATACTATTCATATTTCGTCGTAGGTTATTTAGGTTTAAAGCAAAAGGGATATAATTTGTTTTATTAAAATTAATTGTTAACAAATTGTTATCAAACCAATTTTTTATAATTTTAAGATCTTTTTTAATTTTATTATTTAAGTTGTCCCAATTTGTGTCGGTATAAAAAATTGTAGTCTCATCTGCAAAACTATGAATTTGTCCATAGCAATTTATACTAAATAAGTAAACAATAATAACTAAATGTAAACCCAGTTTACAGCTTATGTTTAAATTTTTGTTTCATGTAATGATTGTAAAAATTGTTTTTCTCGCCAATGGCAATAGGTACATTGAATTTTGCCTTGATTACAATTTCTCAGAATTCAACTTCTAGAATCGTTCAATATTAAAAATCTGTGTGTAAACCACTTTCTATCCTTACAAGCATCCAGTTAAAAACTAAAAACTCATCCGTTACCTATTGCTGCAAGTTCCATATCCGTAGTATTAGACATAAAAAAGTAACCATAAAAATCAGTCGGCCTAATACCAGTGGACGTCCTTACTCGCATAATTCCATCAAATGCGATGGGTCTACTAATGTTCATTAAAAGATCTGCTATTAATCGATCACCATCGACATCAGCCTAAAAAAGAAATTAATAATAATAATAATAATAATAATAATAATAATAATAATAATAATAATATAATAAATATGTTTATGTTGTCCTCTATAAATTTATTCTTCAATCCCCCGAAGCTGAGCTTGTTAGGGGCAAATCTTATTTTTTGTTTTAGTATGTAAAATCATAAATATGCATTAAAAATCAAGTTTTAAAGTAGAAATGTTAATTTATAGTATAAACGTCGTTTTTTTGAAGAAATATATTACCTATAATAAAATTATTAATTTATAATTTTTAAATAAAAAATATTACTTTTATATAAATTATTCAGAACAATATTAATTTATTAAAGCATTTCTAAAAATATTTTCAAATTGTCTGTTTTTAATATCCATTATATTTCGACTTTAAATTTTTTTCATGAAATCAATTTTTTAATTTTTGTTGGTAAATAATCGTTTAAATAAAAACATAAGTATTTGAATTTTTTTTGTCCTATGGACTTATTTATTTAAGGTTTTATCGTTATTTCATTTCTATGACGTGTATTGTGATTATGGTTTTTAAATTGTATAACGTTTTTATTTTTAAATATATGTATATATTAAGATGTTATAAATGTAAAGTTCTCTTATGTTCAACTTTTTTGTTTCTGAATATAATTGTTTTGAAGGATAAAGATAGTCTTTATTGAATATAATTTTTAGAAACCTTTTTTGTAATATTTCTAATTTTTTAACTAAACTTCTATTTATTCCTCCCCAACCTAAAATTCCGTAATTAAAATAAGATTTAACTAACGCGTAATATAATATTTCCATGTCTTACATTTAAAAAAATTTTAATGTTTTTAAAATGATCACATTGCGTATCAGGTTTTAGTAATGGTACTCCGAATTTTAAAAATCATCCGACACCAACAAAATAAACATGAGTGTCTTTAACACACTTGAGCATTATGCGTAAGCAAACATATTTTTTAAATGATCTCCAGTTAGAGCTATGTAAAAATATCTCCCTCTGTTTTATGTGAAGGTTGACAATACCCTAAACCAGCTATACTCTAAGTGTGTTCCGCGGAACCCTAGGGTTCCGCGATACCTCTGTAGGGGTTCCTCAAGAATTTAGAAAAAAAATCAAAACACCTCTCTCTGGTCGAACGTTTTGACTCCGCGGCCGCGCGTTACAAATGTTTCTTTCAGCAGATACTTCTTTTAATTTGAAGGACCGTTTGTATGATAAAACTTGGTTGTTCCGATTGTCTTTTATGGCGGATATCTTTCAAAAACTGACGAATTGAATTTATCATTGCAAGGTAAACAGACAACAGTGTTTCAGGCCTATAACAAAATAACTGCCTTCAAAAGAAAATTAGATTTTTGGATTATTTGCGTTGGTAAGAAAGAAATAGAAAGCTTTACGTCACTCAGTGAGTTTGAGGGCGATAACGACTCAGAAATGTTTCAAGATGATGTGTTTGAAGAATTGGTCCAATATCTCAGTTCGATGCGCGCATCTTTTGAAAAGTATTTTCCCGAAGAACAGAATACAAAAATGAAACTGAATTCATGGATTCATAATCCTTTTTTACCCAACTTGGAAAAGCCCGAAAGTATGTCAAACGAGATATATGAATCTCTTTTAGAAATGTCATCAGACACAAGTATGGAGTCACTGTTCAAAACGACGCCTCTCAACGATTTTTGGTGCAGAATCCGTGATGAATATCCAATGCTTGGCAAAATGGCTCTGAATATTCTTCTCCCGTTCCCAACAACATATTTGTGCGAAACAGGATTCTCAACCTATGCAGCCACGAAAACAAAATATCGCAATAGACTGGACGCCGAATCTGATATGAGACTTCAACTGTCTTCTATCAAACCTGATATCAACCAATTGATGAAAAATAAAAAACAGTTTCATACCTCCCATTAGTTATATTTTTTATTTTTTAATATCTTCTATTATTGTACTTGCCATGTGGTAAAGTAAGTAATAATTAGTAACTGTTACATTGTACTTTTATTATGCTTATTAATAAAGAATACACTTTTTAAAACTATTGTTTTATTGTAAGGTTCCATTAAGTATTTTGCTTCCCAAAAGGGTTCCGTCACCAAAAAAGTTTGACAACCGCTGCCCTAAACAAACAATAAAGCCAGTAGTCCATCTCTCACAATTTTATATTTCTTGGATTTTAAAAACCACTGTTATTTATAAGGGAGTGGATTGCCGTCCGGGTGCAAATAGATTTTATCCCCGTCCGCATCCGGATGGCACTGATGTTTCAAGCCGTCCGGGTCCGAACGTATTAACTCTTCTTGGCCGTTCGGTTGCAGATTCTAACCTTCAAATTTGACATCTTAGTTTAATGTAGGTAATATAAAGTGTTCTATTCGTTGATGTTTAGTTTAACTTTCAAAATGCCTTTATTCCAAACTAACACAGTTCATTACATGGAAAATGACAATATAATATGGAAAATAATAACCATTAAAAAAAACAACAAATAATAAAATTTAATTCATTAATAAAATCAATTTAAAAATATAGCATAAATAATTCAATTTAGTAAATATCTTTATAATTGTTTTTTAAAAGATGCCCATTTTGGAATTTTTCTGATATTTTTTGAAAGATTGTTATATTTTATTATTCCGTCATATAAAAGCGATTTTTTTCCGAAATTACTTTTTTCTGGTATACTTTGATAATTTATACAATGTCTGGTGTTATGATCATATCATGTCTTATTATCCTGAAGTGTTATGTTTGATTTTTTTTCTTTTGAAATAATAGAGTGAATTATAATACAAATTTTTAATTTATAAATGTTTTGAACGTGTAAATACCCTTTCGGTCTATATAGATTAACAGTTGGTTCTAAATGTAGTAATTTGTGTATACATTTTAATAATTTTATTTCGAAATTTTTGTAATAGTTTTACGATTGATAAACAAGCAGAAGCTAAGTATTGTAATTTTGAATATATTAATGAAAAATATATATTTTAAGTATTTAAAAAGAATGTAATATCTAGCTCTGTACAAAACAGATACCAAAGGAGACATCGAAATAATATACTGGAGAAGGCCTTTCCAATTTAAATTTTCTTCCAAAACTAATCCTAAAAATTTTGTCGTTTTTAAATATTGAACATTTTCATTATTATGTTTTTAAATATTGAATATTTTCATTATTATTATGTATTATTATTATGGGGTAATGATAGAATTTATTTTATTTTTAGTTATAAACATAAAAGAAGATTTTGTAAAATTTACTTAAGTTTATTATTTGATTGAAGCCAAGAAAGAAGTATTTTTAAATCATTATTAATATCAAAATACATTTCTGCGAAAGTTTCAGTAAAATAAATAATTGTTGTATCATCTGCAAATAGCTTTATATGCCCTTTAAGTTCAATTTGGAAACGGAATTAATGTAAATTAAGAATAATAATGGACCTAATATTGATCCTTGTGGAACTCCACACATTATTTCTTATTCCAAACTTTTCTATTCCCAATTTGAACAAATTGTTGATAGCTTAAATAACTTTAAAGTAGTTTGTGTGTATTTCCCCTTATCCCAATACTGTTTATTAAAATATTAATAAAATATTATGGTTTACAGTGTCAAAAGCCTTACACAGATCTAAGAATAGTAAACAGCATTTTTTACTGCTGTCGACATGACTTGAATATTTGTTATGATATCTGCTACAGCTATTTCTGTAACCTTAGATCTGCGAAAGCCATACTGATTTACAAAAAGTAAATTTTGGCATAAATTAAAAAAGTCATATAATTTATTATTTATTCCAATATTTTGGAAAAGATTGGTAAAACAGATATTGGGCGATTTTTGCTGCATTTATATCTTTTATCAGTATTAAAAACAGGTGTTACTTTAGCAATTTTCATTTCTTCTGGAAAAATACCTGTTTTTAAAGATAATTTAGTTTTTTAACGAGTTTCGCACTTTAAATTGCAAGTAAGTCAAAATAGGAATTAATGCGATTCGTTCTTTAATATTTATTTGTCGCATTTTGTTATCTGTTTTTCTAGATAATATGGCTATTTATAGAGTTGCCGACCTTTAAAGAAATATGGACATTCAATATCAATAGTAAAAGCGATAGAAATGGTAAGTCTCCGAAATATAAGATTGTTAAAGTAATTTTAATAATTCTAAAATTAGTATATTATGAGAACGGTAAATAGACAATTACCTAAAAGCATTAATAGATACAGTTTGACTTTTACCTACTAATTTTTTTAGGGTCAATAAAAATATGACAAATAATTCAAAAATAGCAGAAATAATAATTGATGAACCATATAAAAAATGATCCAGCTTAACTGCCATAGTACATATACAGGGTTTTTCCGTATATTTTGGAGCACCCCTGGAGCTTTTATTTGAAGACCTAGAAAAAACTTTAAATTACCAAAGTTGCATGACTTCTCCTGAACTGTCAGAATTTGTTATCGGACAAAACAAATGAACATCGTAAATTTGTTTAATAATGCCAATGTCGATTTTTTAAAATGGAACACACTGTATATTAATTTTTTTTTAACTCCTCACTCTTTTCTGATTCCAAATATGTATATATGTTATATGTTTACTTGAGTCATTTAGGCAAAATTTCATTTCAAAATATTGCGATTTATTAATAATTATTGAATTTTTCATCTTTAGAGTAACCCATTATACCAAGACAAGACCATTCAAGGTATGAAATATTATTTTTGAGACATAAGTCAGTTGCCATAAGCGATTAATAACAACCAAATTGTTTTTCAGGGCAATCTAGATTTTCTAATCCGCAATATTTTGAAATGAAATTTTGCCTAAACGACTAAAGTAAACATATAACATATATACATATTTGAAATCAGAAAAGAGGAGTTAAAAAAAAAATTAATATACAGGGTGTTCCATTTAAAAAAATTGACATTGGCATTATTTAACAAATTTACGATGTTCATTTGTTTTGTCCGATAACAAATTCTGACAGTTCAGGAGAAATCATGCAACTTTGGTAACTTAAAGTTTTTTCTAGGTCTTTAAATAAAAGCTCCAGGGGTGCTCCAAAATATACGGAAAAACCCTGTACACAGTGAGCTCAAAAAGGTTGGAATAAACTCGTTTAAAATTCAGGTGATTATTTTCTGGAAAAACCCTTGGACACGTCGATTATTATTTTTAATTACGGATTTTTTGACATAAGAAATGTGTATACAGTTTGTCTCAGGAAGAACATATACCGTCAACATTGGTTTTTTTAAATAGAACACCCTGTATATTATATTATTTTTAAATTCTACGATACATTCTAAACACTTTTTGTATAACATACTATATCTCCAAAATTAACGGTTTTCGCTATATTGGCATTTTAATATTTTTCTGAAAAAATGCTGAGTTTTTAGTTTTATTGCGCATTTCTTTAATATTATTTTTACCTGTTACCTGAATTAATGTATTTTGACACAGACATTTACTTCTTGTCAAAAATTCTTCAAATTGTGTAGATCTATCTAACTGCAAGTAATTCAAGACCAGTACCGGTGAGTACTTGGATACAGTCTTTCCTGGCAAGTGGATTGGTTGACGGGATCCAATAGAATGGCCGGCAAGGTCACCAGATTTGACCCCGCTAGATTTTTTTTTCTGTGGGGCTATTTAAAATCTAAAATATACTTTAACAGACCTAACAATATCGATGAACTTAAAGCTTGAATAAGGCGTGAGGTTAGATTAATAGAGCCTTAGGTAATCCATAAAGTTTTGGAAGAGTTCAAAGATTGACTTGCATATTGCCAGGAACTTGGTGGCGGTCAATTTCAACATTTATTAAAAAATTTAATATAGTCTATGTAAATATTATAGGACTAAATAGATGTAAAACATAGATGTAAAACAGCCATGACCTCGATATTCATACCACTCATTCTAAGTTTAAATTTGATCTTAAGAGAAAAATACGTAGTAGTGTATTACCACTCTGACCGACCAATACTGATTAACTCTCTGAGAATATTACCAAGTGTGGATTATTTATCTTTAAGCTACTGCTTACTAGTTTATATTATATATATAGTCTGTATCTGTATTGTTACTTTCCTTTGATTTAATGGTGTATACCGTAAATATTACAAATAAATAAATAAATAAATAAAGAGTTCATTTTTAATTGTAGTTTTCGTACCAGAAAAAATGTCAATATATCGAAAACCGTTGATTTTGGAGTTATGGTATGTTATACAAAAAGTGTTCAGAACGTATCGTAGAATTTAAAAATAATATAATATACAGGGTGTTCTATTTAAGAAAATCAATGCTGACGGTATATGTTCTTCTTGAGACAACCTGTATACACAATTCTTATGTCAAAAAATTCGCAATTAAAAATAATAATCGACGTGTCCAAGCGTTTTTCCAGAAAATAATCACCTGAATTTTAAACGAATTTATTCCAACCTTTTTAAGCTCACTGTATAATAAAATAACTAGCCAACCTGGGTTTTCATAAACATGGCACTTTAGAATTTCAAATTTACTTATAAAACTCATTATATGTATGCTTAAATTTCAAGATAAAAACGCATTGATTAATTTCTACTACCTTCCGGACGACTAAAAAAGCGAAATAAGTCTGGATTCGGACAATTTAAAACATCAGTGCCATCCGGATGCGGACGGGGATAAAATCTATTTCCGTCCAGATCCGGAAGGTGATCCACTTCCTATTTATAATTCATACATTTGAGCGCATTATGTAACGAGTAAATCGGAGAACTTATCGACAGGTTTAGCTCAAAAATGACTGAAATTAAAATGGAATAAAATTAAAACCAACCTGAAAGTAAGTATATTTATAAACTTCACCGCCTGTAAGTCTGGAAACCTGACTTATTGTCGCCACATCAATAAACGAGTTGTTAAAAATAAATAGATCCACAGAACAGCCGGCGGCTACACAGTCTTGTCCCAGCTGGTTATAGGCCTGGGTCTGCGGGCTTAATACTGTCCTTTCCTTATCGGTGGCCAACAGTTTTCTGTCATCTCTGTTTTTCAGCTTTCCCGGTGCCTCGGCTGTCGGCAGAGTCGAGTGGAATACCATAAGTTTACCGGCACATTCTGAAGCCTACAAGCAAGAGAAAGATATTTTAGTTGTATTCATACAGAAAATTATACAGCATTTTTATCAGTGCATCATAGAAATTGAGATACTAAAAACTTCACCTGGTGTTATAGTATAGTAAGTATAGTATAGTATAGAAAGTCCTTCATGGGCTTTTTCACTAAACTTTGATTTTTATCCTAGCGCATAGAGAATAATAGTTATTTATGGTACTAGTGTGTTATGTCGAAAATAAGTTACGCGAGAAAGATATATATACCACGAGTGGTATAAATTATCAAGTGACTTAGGAAACATAACACACGAGTGGCATACAATGTTTTTTTCTATTTCACGATCATAATAAGCTCAGTACGATACGCATTTGCGTATCGTAATGAAGCTATTTCGATACGCGTTTTCCTTTATTTGATGTTGGTAACATTTAAATGTTTTATTTCATTGACTTGCGCGGCCTTTGTGATTTACGAGAACCCATTTTTTGCAGAGGAAAAATAGCTTGATAACTTACTTTTTTATTCTGTGTGGATAACAGTCATGTATGTTGGTTGCATAAATCTATAAATCAATCTTTTGTAGATGCTTCAAGCTATCATTTTCTGCCAAATCCTATCCAAAATTCAATCTACTAACCTTCCAATGTCGATTTTAACTTCAACTTTATTTGAATTTTCCTCCCTATATACTAAATTGCAATGCCGTGACGTAAATTCACGTCTTTTGAAATTCGAAAAAAAGTAGTAAAATCGCCCGAATTTCCGAACGCTCTGTATATGTACCGAATGTACAAGGATCACACAACGTATTCCGTCCAATTTCAAATCTCATATCGCTAAAATAACTTAAGAATCTCGTGGTGAAAATGGGTCACTAAATCAAAAAATTACAGTTTGCAAAATAATTTTTGTTGACCAGAGGGTACTATGATAAAAAATAGTATTACCAACATAAAATTTAGACATAAAAATTTACAAAATTTGAAGGATTTATTTTCTTTTTAAAATGTATCTTTCTTGATTATAAAAGGTGAAATAGAAAATTTTTTATAAAGCACATGTTTCATAAGGCGTTTTCGCGCAGGTGTCAATAAAAAAACTCGCCTTTTTAAAATAGACGCGTGCGCTAAAACCGCTTCTTATGAAACGTGTACTTTAATATACTATTATCCAATAATTGGAAGAAATCGTTTTTTTATGAGATAATAATTAATAATCAAAATTATTAAAATAAAAATAATCAAAGCTACTTGCGTCTCAGTAGCCTATAATGTCAGAATGACTTGACAGTGACTTTTTTACATTTTGGTCGAAGTTGGTTGATTGTTTGGTTGCCACGGGCATGATACATTGCAAGCAAATGTTTAAATAAATTTTGACACTTGTCAGTTTTCCCTGCTGATAAGGGAAGCTTTTTTGAAGAAAAAAACTTATAGAAAATGGAGGAAACCGATGAAAATTACGTTCCTGAGGATATCCTTAGGGAAGCGGAAGAAGCAGCGACGCAGATTTTTCCAGAAAAGTCCCGAGATGCTTACGACAAGGAGTTCAAAATGTTCGAGTCTCGGATGAATTCACGGAAGATAAAAGGTATCGATGAAAATGTTCTATTGGCTTATTTTTTACATTTGCAAAAAAAATTAGCCCCATCGTCGCTATGGACCAAATACTCCGATGCTTCGCTCGATTATTCACCTTTATAAAAAAATCGACATTTCAAAATATGGCAAACTAACGAGCTTTTTAAAAAGCAAATCACAGGGATACAAACCAAAGAAGTCCAAGACATTAGAACGACCTGAAATAGAGAAGTTTTTGAACGAAGCTCCCGACGACGAGTACTTGTTGATGAAAGTGGCTTTCATAATGGGGATTAGCGGTGCTTGTAGATGCGATGAATTGATCAAATTGAAAATATAAAATATTCAAGACAAAGGGACATTTTTTTACCTAGTTTTGCCAGACACTAAAACCAAGAAATCGAGAAGTTTCACCATACTTGAAGAAGGATTTCCAGTCAACCCGATCAATTTGTGTAAAAAATACATGTCTTTGAGACAAAAGAATACTAGTTCTAGCAGCTTTTTTGTTTTTTATAAAAATGGGAGGTGTACCAGCCAGTGTGTGGGAATAAATACGTTGTCGAAGATACCTTTAAGAATTGCAATGTTTTTGAAATTGGAGGAACCAGCGCTCTACACCGGTCACTGTCTGAGAAGGTCTTCGGCGACTCTTTTGGCCAATGCAGGGGCTAACATGACTACATTAAAGCGTCACGGAGGATGGAAGTCCTCGACGGTAGCAGAAGGATACCTAGAAGAATCGGTGCATAACAAAATACAAATTGCAGAAAAAATACAAGGTTCTAATGTGTCGGCGTTTTCGAGCACTATCAGCAGCTGTACCGATATGGGAGCGTCTGGTTCCAATGAACCAACGAATTTTACAATGACTTCCAATTCGAATAAACCGTTGGCGTTTTCCTTTAATTTCAATATCAATGTGAATTCTGCTTGTAATTGTAATATAAATAAATATAATACTACTTTAAATCAAAGAGTAATGTACTAATAACGCGTCGTCCTACGTGAGCGGCACCGCGCGAACGGCGCGGCCGACGCGATTACAGCGGCGATGCGGTGATTGCGTCCTAGGTGAGCGGCATCGCGACCGATATTCGCGCGCAAAACATCAAAACATGGCGTGGTCAAAGAAGAAACAGGTGTTATTAAGTGAAAATATTTACTTAAAAATTCTAAATCTACAAGCAAAAAGGAGAAGACGTGAAACAAGCATTGTATTCCTGCAGAGAGAGAAGTATGGAGAATTTCATCATTATCACCATCTTATGGGACATATCTCACAAGACCCCACTATTTTGCACGCTGCTTATCAGAATTTCATAAAAAGTTTCAGTCATTGTGATGTGTGCGCGCTCTTTATACAAACAACACTGCAACAAAACAGGCGGCACACGCGGATTTATCAAAATTTTTGACCGCCCAGGCCGCTTCAAAGTCGCGTCTACCGCGGTTGCCGCGTTGAAGTTGTCACGTAGGACATCTCCAACGTAGAGATTGTTTTGTTCTTGCCGCGTCGACCGCGCCGATCGCGCCGTCCGCGCGGTGCCGCTTACGTAGGACGCCGCGTTAGAGGCGAAAGAGGGCCTTTTCGCGATAACCAAATTTGTATGCGCATGCGCGAAATTGACGTTTCTCTGGTGGTATTTCAATCAAATTTGCTGTGTCAGATTCTACTGTCAATTAGTGTCAATCGTGTTTTGGCTACGAAATTGTAAACAAAGCTGTAATTATTGCATTTTTCTTTAAGTATTTTGTTATTAGTGCGTGCTTTTGAATACGATTATTTGTTTTGTGAGTTCTCCTTGAAATACTCTTTGTTGAAATGTCGGAAACGAAGCGAAAAGGTGGCACATCGTGTGCTTACCGTGGGTGTCTTAACAGAACCGGCGAAGGAATTTCATTGTTTAGATTTCCCAAGGATGCAGGCAGGTATGTAAAACGATTTTTGTGATAAATAAGCCTTAAGTTATTCGATTTAATCTAAAAACTTCTTGTCCGATCCATTTGTCTTACACAACTCTTAATATTTATGACAAAATTAACATTATCAGAGAGATTATCTAGCCATAACAAACATGATTTTGTTAAGTTAAGGTAATAGAAAGTGTAAAAAATAATACTATGCCATGCTACACTTAGCATATAAAGTACCTTTAAATAATTATAACTCCTGAAAACATACTGAGAAAACGACTAAAATGTAACAAATTTATGGAAAATGCTTTTTAATCAAATACTTTATTCAGTAATATCTTGCTGATACACACTGAACTAATAAAATTCAATATTATATTAAAATGTTTAACATACTTATATTATCATAAAAAGGGAAAGATTATCTTCCGTGTATCTGATGATTTCAAACAAATTTATCATACTTTTTACTGTGTGAGTTAGGGGTATCAAGGTCACAATATCAGGTTACATCAACATCAAAGAAGCCGACAAAGCTTTCGCCTCTTATTAGTGCATTACTCTTTGTTTAAATATGAACGTGAAATAATAGTTTAATTATAGTTTACTTATCTAAAATGACATTGATAATGATAGTCATAACTGTCATGTGTTGGATTTAAAATTTTGAATTATTTACTGAGAAAATCAATAAAGAAGATACGCTCTCTAATAAAAACATGCGAAAAACTGACTGACATCTGCCTCGACCAGCGAAGGGATTCGGGCTGAAGGACGAGCCTAAATAATATCTAGATAGATAATAACCAAAATAATGATACACATTTGGTCGAAACATGAAAATTTAGGTATATTTGTGGTAAGGTAACAAGATCCGAAGACGTAGATTATATAAAAACAGCACACATATTTACGTTTAATTACCTTCAGTGCTTCCAATCCAGCTAAGATAGCAGGCAATAATACGATTTCTGTCTCCTTGGTATCGGCAAACATGGTCGGTATTTGTTCCATCAGTGCGTCTATAACAGTTTCAGATTCTTCAGGCGTACATAAGAAGCCATCCAGCAAAGGCATAAACATCTCTTGGGTGTCACCTACAACTATCATTTGGGGAGCTGCTAATGTACCCTAAAAAATTGTTATTTTAAAATTAATTTTAACATACAGGGTGATTCATTAAGGGTGGCGACCGGCCATATCTCGGAAACTACTAGGCATAGAAACTTGGAGAAAAAAAAATTATGATTAAAACGGTCATGAGAAAATTCTGAAAATTACTTTTGAGTTCCTCATTTCGCCGCAAGGGGGCACAACTAAATTATTTTTTTTTAATTCTAAATTTCTCCGAAATTTCCCATATTAAGGTATAACTCTGATTACATCATCGAAAAGCTTAGGCAATTCTGCATCATTTTGGTTTAAGGCTCATTGGCGTACCGGCCTTGATAAGAGTGGGGCTATTGAATGTGTAAACATTAAAATCGCTGTAACTTCTAAACGACTTATCCGATTTTACTAAATTTAAGCTTGTTTGGAAGGGAAAGGTAAGTATTTTCAATCGCCGTATCCAATAGTACACGATAGTGTGTAATAAAATTGCTAGAGGGCGCAATTTGTAATAATAACAGTTTTTTCGATTTTATCCCGGAAATTTAAATCATACGGTATAACTATGACATCATAATCGAAAAGTAGATGAAATTTGCAAGAAAAGATGTGAAGACCGCAGTTCGATATCTTTGTTCGTTTCAGAGTTATTGCCAAAACAATAATTTTTAATACAAATTGCGCCCTCTAGCAATTTACTATATTTACTATATTTAAATTTTGGATACGACAATTGAAGGTACTTACCTTTCTCTTCCAAACAAGCTTAAATTTAGTAAAATCGGTTAAGTCGTTTGGAAGTTACAGGGATTTTAATGTTTACAGTTTCACTTGATAAGAGTGGGAGAAGCTATTGAAAGTGTAAACATTAAAATCGCTGTAACTTCTAAACGACTTATCCGATTTTACTAAATTTAAGCTTGTTTGGAAGAACCTTCAATTGTCGTATCCAATGGTACAAGATAGTTTCTAATAAAATTGCTAGAGGGCGCAATTTGTATTAAAAATTAATGTATTGGCAATAACTCTGAAACGAACAAAGATATCGAACTGCTGTCTTCACATCTTTTCTTGCAAATTTCATCTACTTTTCGATTATGGTATCATAATTATACCGTATGATTTGAATTTTCGGGATAAAATCAAAAAAACTATTATTATTACAAATTGCGCCCTCTAGCAATTTTATTAAGAACTATTATGGACAACTAAATACGATTGGTGAAAGTGCATACATTTTTCTTCCAAACAGTCTTTAGTTTGCTAAAATCGGATAAGTCGTTTAGAAGTTACAGCGATTTAAATGTTTACACTTTCAACAGCTTCCCCCACTTTTATTAAAGTCGGTACGCCAATGAGCATAAGACCAAAATGATGCATAATTGTCTAAGCTTTAAAATGGTGTTATCAAACATATACGTTAATGTGGAATTTTCGGAGTTATGTAAAATTTTAAAATTTACTTTTCAATTACGCCCTCTTGCGGCAAAATTCGGAACTTAAAAGTAATTTCCAGAATTTTCTCATGACCGCTTTAATCATTTTTTTTTTCTTCAAGTTTCTATGCCTAGTAGTTTCCGAGATATGGCCGGTCGCCACCCTTAATGAATCACCCTGTATAGGTAGGTGAGGTTTTATTGATGATTCATACGATGCATACAACACCATCATTTTTGAAAGTGTCAAAATTTGATGATATAATTGATACTTAATAAGGAAATTTTTTTTTTAACTTTCAGAATGTCTTTATTCCAAACTAACTTTTACAGTTCATTACATGGAAAGTGACAACATAATATAGAAAATTTTAAAAAATAACAATAAAAAAATGGAAGTTAATCCAATTTAATTTATTAATAAAATCAATTTAAAAAAAATAGTATAAATAATTTAAAATTTAATAATATAATAAATATGTTTATGTTGTCTTCGATAAACTTATTCTTCAATCCCCTGAAGCTGAGCTTGTTAGGGGCAAATCTTATTTTTTCTTTTAGTATGTAGAATTATAAATCATAAATATGCATTAAAAATAAAGTTTTAAAGTAAAAATGTTAATTTATAGTATAAACGCAGCTTTTTTGAAGAAATATAATATTACCTATAATAAGATTATTAATTTATAAGTTTTAAGTAAAATATATTAGGTGCCCAAATAAATTATTCAGAACAATGTTAATTAATTAAAGCATTTCTAAAAATATTTTCAAATTGTCTGTTTTTAATATCCATGTTTTTATTTCGACTTTAAATTTTTTGTGTATTATGTTTATGGTTTTTAAATTGTATAAGGTTTTTATTTTTAAATATATATATATATACAGGGTGTCCGAAAACTTCGTTCGTATACTTTAAGGGGATATTCTACATATGAAAATATGAAAAAAAGTTCATATGAATGTAGGTCCTTAAATGACTTATAAGGAAGCTATGGCCGTCCAAAGGTGACCTCTAAAGATTAGTTTCTATTTTATATCTATGCAACAGCTTAAGGTACCGGTGAGTTTTTTGGTGGCTTAGTTTATTTATTCCTAATTTTTTTACATGACACATTTAAAAAATTTTACCCAAAAATTATAATTCCAGTGATTTTTCTATACAAAAAAGGTATTCTTAAAAAAAAATTATTGGACCAATGATTTAGGAGAAAAATCGATTTATTTAAATCATTGCATAAACTATTATCGAATTGTGTTTAAACTAAAACATCAAAGTAGTCTTATAACAAATACAAATTTGAAGTAAAAAACCCATCAAGAAGCCCATGGTTAGCATTAAAATAAATTGATAATGACAATAATTAAGTCAAAACGTTGTTTTATTGTCATTTTTAAACAAAATAAATTAAGGTTTAACAAGAATAATCTGAAAAAAGTAGAAAAGTTACAGCAAATGTTGAAATTGGTTTCCATTCATATAAATACAACCAACTAAACGATTTCTCATTGATGTTCGTACTCTTGCGAAAACTCCTTCCTTATTACGAATTTCCTCGCAACAATAAATAACACGTTGTTCCAATTGTTGTACATTTTCAACAGGTACTGAATATACCAGAGACTTCAGATATCCCCAAAGAAAGTAATCCAATGGATTGAGATCAGGTGAACGGGGAGGCAAGGCAATGGGCCCACCTCGGCCTATCCATCGGTCTGGATATGTTTGATTTAAATGATCTCGAACCAATCTACTAAAATGAGGTGGAGCCCCATCGTGCATAAAATAGTTTGTAAGTATTTGCTGGTACGGCACATCTTCAAGTAGAACAGGCAAAGAGTATTGTAAAAAATGTAAATATGCGGGCCCATCTAAACGTTGAGGCATAATGTATGGTCCTATTAATCGATCGCCCAATATACCTGCCCAAACATTAATTGAACATTTATTTTGAAATCGACTTTCGAAAATTGCATGGGGATTTTCTTCTGCCCATACATGGTTATTATGAAAATTTACGATGCCTTCACGGGTAAACCCTGCTTCGTCAGTAAACAAGACTTTATGTAGAAAAAAACGGTCTTGATGACATTTTCACTGCATCCACTGACAAAACTCTGCACGAGGAAGTAGGTCTTGAGGCTTAAGCGCCTAAACTCTTTGCATATGGTATGGATAAAGAAGTTGTTCATGCAAAATTTCCCATCTTGTACTCTTAGGGATACCCTCTTGTAAGGCAATTCCTCTTGTGCTTATACCCGGATTGGCTGCAACGCATTCGAGCACTCTTTCTTCTGCTTGTGGAGTCCTAGTAGTACAGCTTCTCCCAGTTTCATTCATATTTGGCATAAAAGTTCCGGTTTCCTTTATCGTTGATGTAAATTAATGAATAATTTCTCACAAGGAATTTGTTGGTTTGGAAAATATTCTTGATACAACCTGCAAGCTTCTCGAGCACAACCATTAGCTTTGCCATACATAAAATGCATATCAGCTAACTCAGCAAATGAATAACCTGCAATTTTTTTAAATTTGCACCTTAATTAATCAAAAACACTTTGCACTTGATCAATAATCACTACAATAAATCACAAAAACGTCATTGTCAATTTATTTTAACGCTAACCATGGGCTTCTTGATGTTTTTTTACTTCAAATTTATATTTGTCATAAGACTACTTTGATGTTTTAGTTTAAACACAATTCTATAATACTTTATGCAATGATTTAAATAAATCGATTTTTCTCCTAAGTCATTGGTCTAATAATTTTTTTTAAGAATACCTTTTTTGTGTAGAAAAATCACTTAAATTATATTTATTGGGTAAAATTTTTTAAATGTGTCTTGTAAAAAAATTAGGAATAAATAAACTAAGCCACCCCCCGTAAGAACGTCCCTGACTAAATTTTATAATAACTCTCAATATCATAAATTCGCAATTGTTAATATTAGTTTGTGTGCCAAAAAGCACACCGGTACCTTAAGCGGTTGCATAGATATAAAATAGAAACTAATCTTTAGAGGTCACCTTTGGACGGCCATAGCTTCCTTATAAGTCATTTAAGGCCCTACATTCATATGAACTTTTTTTCATATTTTCATATGTAGAATATATAAAATTATTTTTCTGATATTTTTTTTGGAAGATTGTTATATTTTATTATTCCGTCATATAAAAGCGATTTTTTTCCGAAATAACTTTTTACTGGTATACTTTGATAATTTATACAATGTCTGGTGTTATGATCATGTAATGTCTTATTATCCTGAAGTGTTATGTTTGATTTTTTTTCTTTTAAAATAATAGAGTGAATTGGAATACAAATTTTTAATTTATAAATGTTTTGAACCTGTAAATACCCTTTCGGTCTATATAGTTTAACACTTGGTTATAAATGTGGTAATTTGTGTATACATTTAATAATTTTATTTTGCAATGTTTGTAATGGTTTTAAGTTTGATAAACAATGAGATCCCCATGCAGAAGATAAGTATTGTAATTTTGAATATATTAATGAAAAATATATATTTTTTAAGTATTTCAAAGGAATAAAACTAATCCTAAAATTTTTGTCGTTTTTGAATATAGAATATTTTCATTATTAAATGTTAAGGGGTTAATGATGGAATTATCAGACAATAATTTTTGGATAGTATGTTCATTATTCTTGAAAATAAAGGTAAATGAATTTAGTGTTATACATATTTTACGTTTTTTAAAAGTTGACAGTTAAATAAATCGGTCGGAATATATTTGTTTATCCTGTATTGCAAGTACCTGTGTGCACCATAAGGTATAAGTAAACGCAAAGGCGGTAAGTCAATACATTGTGGGGTGATTACAAAATTCATAACTCCATGTAAAATACATACATTTGAGGGTAACGCATATATGGAATTCAAAAAAAAAATTCCTACAGTCGTAAAAAAATATCGACTAGATCGATTAATAATAATAATAATAATAATAATAAATGTCTTTAACGAACGCTTACCTTTATATTATAAAAATGCACAGAACTGTTGTATGTTATAAATCCCACTCTCATGTTGCTTTTTTCTTGACCCTGATCAACAGGCATATTTTTAATAATCTCCTTAATATGCGAGCACAACAGATGTACCAAGCCCGACTTCATATTGTTATAAGAAACGTCAATTATAAATATGACAGCTGGCGGTTTGGGCAGAGTGTTATTTCGACAATAATCCGCAGTAGCGACAAATTCGTATGTCCCCAAGACTAGTTCTGGGCGTTCGTATTTGTCCATTCTTTGTCCGGTGTGATCCAAGTGTTGAAAATATTCGGTTGGAACTAAAAATACAGAAGTAAGAAAGATAAAATGTAAAAATAGGAAAGTTTTCTTCATTCTCTTAGTCTATTGTAACAATAATTATGGATTTAAAATGACAAGTATGAAATAAAGTCAACTAACGTCAGGTTGCACGATAATGTTAATCAAGAATTAACTAACCAAACTATTTTGACTGTGACATAAATGGCATAGTCAGAAATGATTTTCTAACAATTTAAGTTGACACGTTAGTTACTTATTGTTTCAAATCTTTGTGCAAATTAACTTTCACAAAGTCTTCCAATCTAACTTTTACAGTTCATTACATGGAAAGTGACAACATAATATAGAAAATAATAACCATTAAAAAAAAATAACAATAAAAAAAATTGAAGTTAATCCAATTTAATTCATTAATAAAATCAATTTAAAAAAAATAGTATATTAAATGGTTTAATTGTTTTTTAAAAATTGCCAATTATTTAATTTTTCTGATATTTTTTGGAAGATTGTTATATTTTATTATTCCGTCATATAAAAGCGATTTTTTTTCCGAAATTACTTTTTACTGGCATAGTTTGATAATTTATACAATGGCTGGTGTTATGATCATGTAATGTCTTATTCTCCTGAAGTGTTAATTATGTTTGATTTTTTTTCTTTTAAAATGATAGAGTGAATTAGAATACAAATTTTTAATTTATAAATGTTTCAAACGTGTAAATACCCTTTCGGTCTATTATAGATTAACAGTTGGTTCTAAATGTGGTAATTTGTGTATACATTTATAAACTTTATTTTGCAATTTTTGTAATGGTTTTAGGTTTGATAAACAAGCAGATCCCCATGCAGTATATATTTTTTAAGTATTTCAAAGGAATGAAATATCTAGCTCTGTACAAAACAGATACCAGATAGGCGATATCGAGTTGATAATATACTGGATATGGCATTTCCAATTTAAATTTTTGTCTAAAACTAATCCTAAAAATTTTGTCGTTTTTGAATATTAAATATTTTCATTATTAAATGTTAAGGGGTTAAGGGGGTTAAGGGATGGAATTTATTTTATTTTTAGTTATAAACATAAAAGAAGATTTTGTAAAATTTAACGTAAGTTTATTTGATTGAAGCCAAGAAAGAAGTATTTTTAAATCATTATTAATATCAAAATACATTTTTGCAAGAGTTTCAGCAAAATAAATAATTGTCGTATCATCTGCAAATAGCTTTATATTGCCCTTTAAGTTCAATTTGGAAACCGAATTAACGTAAATTAAGAATAATAACGGACCTAATATTGATCCTTGTGGAACTCCACATATTATTTCTTTTACCGAACTTTTTCTTTCCCCAATTTGAACAAATTGTTTACGATAGCTTAAATAACTTTGAAGTCGTTTGTGTGTATTTCCCCTTATAATTTTCTTAATAAAATATCATGGTTTATGGTGTCAAAAGCCTTACACAGATATAAGGATAGTAAACAGCATTTTTTACTGCTGTCGACATTAGCTTGAATATTTGTTATGATATCTCCTACAGCTATTTCTGTATCCTTAGATCTGCGAAAACCATACTGGTTAGCAAAAAGTAAATTTTGGCTTTCTAGAAAGTCGTATAATTTATTATTTTTTCTAATATTTTCGAAAAGATTGGTAAAACAGATATTGGGCGATAATTGCTGCATTGATATCTTTTATCAGTTTTAAATACTGGAGTTACTTTAGCAATTTTTATTTTTTCTGGAAAAATACCTGTTTTTAGAGAAAATTTAGTTAAATGAAATAAAATTGAAGTAATTTAATTTTTTAAACACTTTACAATTTTAACCGATATATTGTCAAATCCATTTGCTATTTTTGTTTGAAGGTCGTCAATAATTTGTTCTATTTCGTTTTGGGATTAACATAGGTGTTCTACCGTAATATACTCGTACATAGTTTATTATTAGGAAAAACTATTTTACTATGTACTGTTACCCTGACTAGAACTAAACAGCATTTTCCCAACAATGTCTCGGTGAATATACTAATTTGCAAGATACGTTTAGGTATAAGTCACCAAAGCTGCGGTACTGAGTACTGAAAGTGGTTGAAATTATATAGAGCACTTTACTTTAAGTACGGAAACAGGCCAAAGTACTGAAAAAAAGAAGACTTACGTGAATATAAAAAAAAGTACCTAATACATTTAAAAAAAAGCTTGTACTAATTGGAAGATAAAGTATTGATACCTACTTGAAATTTTATTTTTACTAAGTATTTAAAATGAAGAGACAAGTGCAAATATTTGCTACTTAATACTGTTAAGTCGACTTGTACTGACACTTGTTTTTTGGAAAATACTGGCACTTAACACAGGGATACCCTCAAACAACTTGCTTACCCAAATTCTAAATTCGATAGTGGACCAAATTTCGCCTTTTTAGTTTTTCTGTAATCATTTTAAAACTTCATACTTTTAATTCTATATAGTAGTATGTCACAAAATCTTATGAACACTGTAGTTTATTATCAATCAAATAATACTCACCATCCGTTGTAGCTTTACAAAACAGACATTGGAACCGCCTACCCGAATCTATAAACTGCATGTAAGGACACATGTAAGCTTTACATCTGATGCACCTGACAGGACCCAACTCTCCAAAATTGACGATGGGCGGTGGATATTCGTCTTTACCAGTTCGAGCCATTGGACTTATAACTAAACTGAAGGGAACCGCGGTCTGCTTCATAATATCCTAAAAATAATTATTTATGTTACCAAGGCCGTAAAGTTTTAAGCTCGCGAGTGAAATTTGGTTTCTTGAAATAATATACAAGAATAATCGAAAAGATGATTTTTTTGCCTAGTGTCAAAACACCCTGTGGAATATTTATGTACAAAATTACTTCAAAATATCAGTTTTCACTGAACGGCAAATATTCTTTGCATTTTGCTTTTTGGTTCATGTCAATGTGTGCATTTATTCTCACCCAAATGCAAAATGACCTTGATGATGTCAATAATTCAGAAAACACAAAGCTAAAGCTATTGATGACCGATTTCTTGTACTTAAAACTCTTCGGAATCGTCGTTTGACGTTAGTAAAGGCAAAAAACCAACTTCGAGAGGTTCGAAGTAAAAATGTCAGTTCTTGGACAGCAACTGGACCTAAATTTCTACCACGTTATAAAAGTAGCAGGATTACAGTTTGGTGGTAAACATTTAGATTGGAATTTGGCACAATGGAGCAGTGCACTCTTTATTGATGAGTCTAGATTCTGTCTACACTCACCAGATGGAAGAGAGTGTGTATGGAGGCGAAGTGGAGGACGATTTGCTGAATGTACGTTCGGCATCGGCGTAGCTATAAAGGAGGTTCCGTGATGGTGTGGGCAGGAATATCAAGGGAGTACTGAATTATTGTTTATCGATGCAGGATCGCTGACAGCACTGAGGAATATTGAAATCATGTAGTTTCATTTGCTCTATTTATAGGAGACAGTTTTATCTTGATGCAAGATAATGCCCGACTACATGCAGCAATGTGCGTTACTGAGTATTTGACAGAAGCTGGCATTAAAAAAATGAATTTGCCAGCATGTTCTCCGGATTTAAATCCTATAGAGCAGCAGTTCTCAAACTATGGTACGTGAGGCCTCCAAAGGTGGTACGCGAAACATTGCCTTTAGATAAAATTATCGTTGGCTCAATTTTATTAAGAATCTATCGTTTTCCACATTTTATATTGTAAATGGCAACACTGTTGTTGGTGTTTATTCGCAAATTAATGGACGATATGGATAAGTGGCTTAAAAGAGAGATAAAAACGTTGGAAAATCCTGTTCTACTTCAAAATCAGAATGTGTTATTAATAAATATGAAGAAGATTCTTCCAAAAAAACGGAAAGGTATAAGAAAATATGATCCGGAATACATTAATTTAGGATTCACGTTCCCAAACGTAAACGATGAGCCTTATCGCATTCCCACTGACTTTTAAGGTGATGTGCTGATGTACATTATTTTAAATATTTTATTATTATAAATTCTTTGTTATTTATTAAAATCTTTTAAAAAGGTTGTTTTAATACTATAACAATCTGTTCTGTTGCACGGTTATCAGTATTTCTTATTACACTACAAGTTCAATAAATACGTACACGCAGCACTTGTTTTATTTAGTTCAGTGGTACTCGATTAATCCACATTGCACATAAATGGTAGGCGAAAGAAAAAGTTTGAGCGCCGCTGTTATAGAGCATGTGTGGGATATACTAGGAAGACGCATTAGAGGCCGAGAATTGGCACCAGCGACATTAAATGAGCTTAGTGTGTCACTATGGGAAGAATGGAGGAATATTACCCAGGATGCTATTCGCGGGTTAATTGATGGCATGAACCGACGTGTACAGGCAGTAGTAAGGGCTAGAGGCAGTGGAAATTATTGAGATGTATTTAAGTAACAAAATTGTTGTTGATACCTGTTAAGTTTGTTTTGCGATTTTTTTTAAATCTTAGGTATAATATTATGTTTTCTTGCATATTAATGGTCAATTTTATTTAAAATGCAATGGCAATGAGAAAATTATGAAAATTTTTTTAATTATTGACATCATCAAGATCATTTGGCATTTGGGTAAGAACAAATGCACGTATTGATACATGAACCAAAAACCAATGCCCGTTTTTTTTGCACGATCATACCTATATATCTTAAAAATGAAAGTTATAATCAGTTACCTAAGAAACACAGCATAAGGATGCTCCTGTCAATATCCCCAAGTAACTCTTATGACCCAATTGAGTGAAATGTGAGAAAAAATAAGTTTTTTTTTATGCTATATAAAACATTTGTAATTAATAGATTACTTACCTGGGAGATTGGCACGTTGTACATTGTGGATCGGATTAATCTGGGACTGGCGTTACCCTGATCTTGAACCACGAATTCGGTGGTCACCAGTGGAGGTACCAAACCCTTTTGATTTGTAACAAATGGACCAGATCTGTTTTGTTGATCGTCTTGAGTAACTTGAATCTAAAAAATATTGCCAGTTTTATAAAAACTATTTTGTTATGTACAGGGTCTTTGATTATATTTACGTGGGTTCTGGAGTCTTTGTTTTTGAAGATAGAAAAAAATGTTTTATATAAAAATTGTAGTTTGTCTTTTATGTTATCTTTTGAAATAATCATTACAAAAATATCGCTTTTGAAAAATGGGAAAATATAGGTAATTTCAATTTTTTTTTAATGGAACACCCTGTATATTATGAGTCACAATGAAAGATCTTTTTTTCTGATTTCAAATATATACATATTGATGCTATTTGGGTGAACCGTTTTTGAGATATTTCAGCTTAAACTATAAATAAATTGCAAATAAATTTCATATATTGTATCAAGAAAGCCATGGAAACAATAAACTTGTTATGTTTAATAAATTTATAACTTAGGTGTTTTCTACATATCCTCCTTGATTTTGGATACATTTTAACAAGTTTCCCTTCATTTTAGAATTAACAGAAGCGGAAATAGATAGTTATAAAGTTAATCTTTATAATTATTCTTAATAGTTAAAATGCTAAACTTCAAAAATATCGAGACGTCAAATTTATCAAACATACAACATAACAATTTTATTGTTTCCATGGCTTTCTTGATACAAAATATGAAATTTATTTGCAATTTATTTATAGTTTAAGCTAAAATATCTCAAAAATGGTTCACCCAAATAGAATCAATATATATATATATTTGAAATCAGAAAAGAAAGATCTTTCATTGTGACTCATAATATACAGGGTGTTCCATTTAAAAAAATTGAAATTACCTATATTTTCCCATTTTTCAAAAGCGATATTTTTGTAATGATAATTTCAAAAGATACCATAAAAGACAAACTACAATTTTTATAAAAAACATTTTTTTCTATCTTCAAAAACAACAATTCCAGAAGCCACGTAAATATAATCAAAGACCCTGTACATTTTTTTTTCTATTTGCTTTATGGTACACAAAACAATATTTCATTATAAGTGAAAAATAAGCTTCAACAAGACTTTTGCAGGAAATGATACAAAAATATTAACTATACCTATTATACCTAAATATAAGCCAATTACTTATTATTTATTGTTAAAATTATACTAAGACCAACTAGAGCTGTGCATTAAATATTATGTGTGTCTACTTAAGTGGAATCATATGGACATTTTTTTATTATTAATTTTGGGGAAAAACGTTATTCCTCAAAAAAAGTTATTCCTCATAAAAAGTTCTACATGATCTGAAACCTTAAATGAAATAATCATATATAATAATAATAATAATAATAATAATATTATGTCAATGACAGGCCTCACACCAGGAACATTCAAATCACACCTGAAACAACTAGGAGTCAACACAAACATACATCGAAACTTTCAGAAAACAGTCATTCTAAAAACATGTCATATTGTTAGATCATTTCTCAATTCAGAATAGTAATAATAGAATATGCACTGACTTGGCATAGCCCGTCAGTCCAAAATAAAACCACAATTATGTGAGAAAAAGAAAGATAATAATAATAACAATAAGTTTATTTAAAATTTAATACTATAATAAATATGTTTATGTTGTCTTCTATAAACTTATTCTTTAATCACCTGAAGCTGAGCTTGTTAGAGGCAAATCTTATTTTTTGTTTTAGTATGTAAAATCATAAATCATAAATATGCATTAAAAAATTAGGTTTTTTTTTTAAAGTAAGTAAAGTAAAAATGTTAATTCATAGTATAAACGCAGTTTTTTTGAAGAAATATATTACTTATAATAAAATTATTAATTTATAATTTTTAAGTAAAAAATATTACTTTTATATAAATTATTCAGAACAATATTCTTTTTTAATTAATTAAGATCTCTAAAAATATTTTTAAATTGTCTGTTTTTAATATCCATTTTTAATATCCATGTTTTTATTTCCACTTTAAATTTTTTTAATGAAATCAACGGCATTACGTCCTAAGTCGTTAAAAAAATCAGAGATCAAGTGGATGATTAGTTCACGAGATATAAGCAGTAGTAATAGTTTTCTGAGTAGGACAGTTGACAGATGGTAAGTGACAAATCATCTGTGAGCTGTCATGTGCGCCAAGGCGTATCACGCATTCAATAGACCACGTAAACCGCTTGAACCATCTGCTTCCACTACTGGAAATACAACTATGACAACCACTTAAAATTCGTAAATTAAATAATAAGATAAGTTAATTACATCTATAATTCAGTCTTCTGTAATTATGTAGAATTTCAATTAGAAAGCCTTTTGTATGAATGTTTATTATTAGTTATTGCATCTTGTAAGCGGTAAATTGTCCCGTTAAACAAATGTAAGCACCTTTATTTAGCATTGTTTAATGCTAATTAACAAGCTTACCAAGTGTTAACGACAAGCAAACAAGTTTTTTTTCTAAATATTTATTACATATTTATATTATTATAAATGCTCTCGGTAAGCGCTGTCCCGCTATCAAGTTGTAAGCGGTCCCTTTTGTATACATGCGTCTTCGGCATACTCTCATCGACGAGCAAATAAAACATCGAAAACTGTCGCTGGCTCATGGACCAAAAAACTTTGCGCAAATTACGCTATTATGTCTGACTGAAACTGGATTTTAAAAAGGTCCGCTCAAACCGGTCAGATCTTTTGTAAGTAAAAGAATTGTCTATTTACCGTAAGGAATATGGCCTTTGATCTCTTGGTGGCCAGCCAATGAGAAATTTTTCGGAATTTTGGACATTAAATAGGTTAGAAAATGTAATTGTCCATTGACATGTACGTTTTCATTACTTTATATATGTAACTGAAGGTATTTCACAATTTGTCACTTTAGCATTTTATATCCAATGGTTATCCATTTAAAACAATTTAGACAAATGCTATGGTTGCTCCGCATATCTTGTTTAATAAAGGGCAGCAGAGGTTCTTTCCCCTCTTAAGAAAAAGTTTTTACACGTTATATTTTACTTACAGGACTAGGCATTTGATCAGGATCTAATCTTTTCTGTGCTTGAGCTGGCTGAGCATACCCCTGCGGTGGATATCCACCTGGTTGTTGAGGAAGTGGTTGATAGCCAGAAGCTTGTGGATTTATCATTGGTGATTGGTTAACATAGCCAGGTTGATTTAATGGTGGTGGCATATGGGGTCCTGGTCCATTCAGAGACATACCTTAAGAAAATAAATCACACATAATAATAAAATGCATGGTATTTTTACTTAGTTAATGTCAAAGGTTGGAACAATGGAATTGGTGCAACTTATCCTGTTATGTATATTTTTGAAAAGTGTCTATGGGGTAAGTATTTGTAAACAAAATATGTTTTATACCACACTATAATAAATAATTCGGAAAATGAAATGATAAAGCCGGAAAATTACAATCCATTTTAAAAGTTATATCAATTTTAAGAAAAACTATATTATACATAGTTGTCTTCACTGAAGGGTTTTAAAATTAAAACTGTCTTGAATTGACAGTTTAAAATTACAAGCATCAGAATAAGTCAGCTAAGTTTTGAATCGTAATAATTTTTGTATTTTTGTAAACACGGGTGTCAATCATAGACAATTTACCTTTAGATAAACAAACAATAATCACGATTGTGGCAGTTTTATGGCCTCGCGCATGTAAACAAAACTGGGAACTATTAGACATGCGCACTGCAACATTATTTATTTATTTATTTATTTATTTATTTAATACATTTAGGCCCAACAGAAATGTAATTAATAGGGCCGATATAACAATTACAATTTACATAATTTAGTAAAATCTATAACTACATTAAATAATTTGATATTAACTTAAATTTTTCGATTTATCACAATATCACAAGTGCGCTAGGGCGGTTCGAACAAAAGTACTTAAGGACATATCTAGATCACAGTAATTTGCTACTCTATTATATCTGGAACACATATTGTAGACTGGAGCGGTCAACATTATATTTGTTTTAGCTGCTGGCAAGTAAAAACAAGTGCTAGTTCTAGTAGAAATCCTAGGTATTAAGAAATTTAGTTGCTCCAAGAGGGATGGACAAACTGTAACACCATTAATTATTTTAAATAACAATAACCGCTGATATGTCATTAATAAAAATCAAAAACAATAATGGTCCCAAGTTAGAACCCTGAGGAACGCCCGAGGTGGCTCGAAATGGCGAGGATTTATATCCATTGTACTGGACGTACTGAGTTCGGTCTAATAAATACGACGTAAAAAAAGTTAGAAAGTCATCTGTAAATCCAAATAACTTAAGCTTTGCCAGTATAGTCCCATGATTAATCTTATCAAATGCCTTTGAGAAATCGGTAAACACCACATCAACCTGGCCTCCCCCATCAATAATATTTGATGCAAACTGAGTAAAACATGCCAGGTTGGTGGTCGTTGACCGACCCCTCAAAAACCCATGCTGATGACATGATAATATTGGTTCAACCCTGTACATAATATAATCATATAGAAGCATCTCGAAAACTTTTGAAAACCCACATATCAGAGATACTGGTCTGTAGTTTGTTATTTCATTTCTTTCCTCCTTTTTATAAATTGGACATATTTTGGATATCTTCCAGCATTCAGGATACACCCCTCGCCTTAGAGCCATATTAAAAATCAAACACAATGGCCTAGCTAAAGCTGCTATTATATCTTTTACAATAAAACTTGGAATACCGTCAGGGCCACTCGACATCTTTGGTTTCAACCTCTTTACAACCTTGATTATATCATCTTCTGTGAACTGTGGTAATGTAATCGCACTATTTACAATTCTTCCTATATCTAAACCCTCTGCCTCAATGTCAATCCCGCCAGATCCATAAACACTCTTAAAGTATTCACCAAATGATTCAACAATATCATCAGGTTTTGTTACAACTTTGCCTTGGAATGACATTTCAGCAGGGATAGCACAGTTGTTATGCTTTTGGTGGATATATCTCCAAAAAGCCCTCGGGTCACTATTAATGTTATTTTGTATGGTTTGAATGTATTGTGCATAGGCTGTCTTAATCATATTGTCTGTACGTTGTCTAATTACCTTAAATCGGTTTAAATGAACAATATTGCCAGATCTCTTCCATTTTTTACGAAGGTTTTGCTTATGTTTTAAGCTTTTTATGATATCCTGATTATACCATACTGGAAATTTGTTTTTTCTATAGTTATTATTTTTTGGAACAGATCTGTCAAAAATTGTGTACAGAATACTGTAAAAGTTTTTGCACAATACATTCACATCTTGGTATTGATTTAGCTCATCCCAGTCAGCATCCAATATTTCTGCATATAGGTTATTGAAGTTTGCTCTTTTAAAATTATAACTAAAATGCTTGTTATTTGTGTCTACTGTAAATTTAACCTGCTTTGACTGTGATGGTGCTAAACAAACCTCTAGTGCCGGATGGTGCATGTCCTCAGTAACCATTGGACCAACAGCTTTTTCTACAGTGCAATCAAAATTAGTAAAAACCAAATCTAAGCATCTTTGGTTTATATTGCTAATAAAATTTTGTTGTTGAAAGGAGAACATATCCATGAGATTATAAGCTAAATTGCATTTTTGATCATTCGAACCTCCTGCATTATTAAAATTTACCAAATTAAAATCACCTAATATTACCAAATTTTTATTATATAGTACTTCACATGATTCAATCGACTCAAATACATCCTGATAATTGTTAAGTGTACATGACGGCGGTATATATACAAGTAAAAGAATAATAGGGGTGTTATTAACATGGATCTTACAGGAAACTATATTTATTTCAGGCACTAATCCAACGAGATATTTATCCAAGTTTATCACGGATGATCTTAATGTTTTACGAACTGCAATGGCAACACCACCCCCTCTGGAGTTTTCTCGATCACATCTGAATACTACATAATTATCACAGAAAAGCTCCGTACTTTCCACGTTTATCGTTTGACGAATGGGAAAATAGACAGGTCCGGGCTTTAAAATTTAAATTCTTGCTCATATGCCACCATAGAGGGTTTATTTTACCCCTATTTGGGCATAATACAATTATACAACGGCTGCAACTAGTACTAGTCATTGTTTATATTACAATCCGAGTCACTAAAAGCACAAACACAATTCACTAACTAAACTACACAAAAACCGGAAATCCATAAATATTAAACACCAGTCCCACAATCCACGATAGCCGATCCGATAGCTGAAAACTTTAGAAAACTACAAGGAATCCGCAGAGAAAAGAAACCTTAAAACACAACAACAAAAATGGCGGCCGAGCCGGTTCTGGAGAGTATTCTTGAGCGCGTCGATTATTGTCGATAAAGTAGGACGGCCGATAACACGAGGTTTGTGCGCATGCACGAAGGTTCCCCGAATGAAGACAGCTGACCGACGAGTCATGCGCTCGGACGTATTTTTTCACCCATAAAACGTAACTTTTGTTTGCGCAGGAGATAAGCTGTAGGTATCTAAAGGTAAATTGTCTATGGTGTCAATGTGATAACTAGCAAGACTGTGGTATCCTTATGAAAAAACTCATAGATTTCAAATTTTGAGAATTATTATGTTTGAGTATGAAGTACATTTTGAATGTTTGAACTACAAAACTACAAGCCAATGCCTAGATATTACCATTGTAAAATTCCTGGAGAGTATAGTAGGGTCTAGTAATTAGTTGCTTTTTTAGTCTTTGCTTAAAAAACCTGCCATCAATCACCTGCCGATAAGCGATAAGTATGTGGTTATAAATCTTGATGCGCAAGGAATTTTTGGTGAGAGTTGTATTTGGTATAGGAAGATGAATATCATTCAAAGTACGTATGTTATAGAAGCTGATAATAGCATAATTTTTATATTTTTTATGTATAAGGTTTCCAAGATAAAAATTTAAATCAAAGTTAAAATCTTTTCCCTGACAAATAAAGGTTTATCAACCAAGTATCTTAATGCCCTCTTTTGCAAAAACAATGTGGAGCCCAATAGGTCCTTACTACTAAATCCCCAAAAAAGCAATACCATACCTCAAGTGACTCTCAACAAAAAAAAAAAACCATTCTACCCACACTCTTTCCCAATTTTCTTGAGACAACTCGCACTGCGTAAGAACCGGACGCTAGAAGAATGTGGTCCTTAAACTTAAGTTTGTCGTCGATTTAAACACCCAAGAATTTAGCAACGCCCGAATTTTTAACAAAATTATCTGCCAAAGTTAAGGTCAGTAAACGAAAACTTAAGGTAAGAATACTAGTTTTGCTGATAAAACATAATAGGATCGCATCACACCATTGTTTGACAAGCAGTAAATCGTCCTGCACGATTAGCCTCAACTCTACTGCATTTTTTCCACGCCACAAGATGGTAGTATCGTCGGCGAATAAAGTAAAGATATCACTGATATCAATGGAAGACAAGGCATTAACATACAATATGAATAAAACCGAGCCAACTACAGAACCTTGAGGTACCCACCCACACTGGATGTTCAACGTAGAACAATCAAATTACTGGCCCCGAACTACTTGAGACCTTCCAGAAGGATAGGAAGCGAACCAGTTTAGGGTAGTGCCTCTAACGCCGTAATGCTCTCTTTTAGCCAGCAGTATTATATGGTTAATATAATCGAATGCCTTAGAAATACCACAGAACACTGTGGTACCATGTCGCCCTCGTTTAAACTGCCGTAGAGGCCTTCCAAGAATCGCAACAGCAAAACATGTATTACTTCCTATACCTATCTTTGACAGTTATCGAGAAAATAGCTATATCGAATATGTTAACTTTATCAAAAATTATTGCGTTTGGACAAAGAAACAAATGAATGTAGAAATAACGTGATGTGCTTATTTAATAGCGTTTTCGGTTTACAACTCCGAGAGCGCTCTGTGACGTCATCGATCGGCCCGAGATTTGCTGTCACTCCGAAGGCGGTTGCCCTCGGACGGAGTGTAAATTGAACGTAATTGCGCTTGAAAATTTGACAGATGTCAACATACAAAAGTAAACAATTAATTTTCAAATTTAAATCTACTTGAGTGCGTTTATGACATATTATATACAATATTCATCGAACTAACGAAAAACAAACACAGAAAACACAACAAACGAGGTTACACATCAACAAAAGAATAGAAAATGGTGGTGGTTTACGGTTCTGCGCAAGCGCTGCCTCTCTACTCTGTAAAAATTTTCAGATCGAAAAAGAGCACTCTCAAATGGATTGAGAGTAACCAAATTTGTAAATCGAACGTCCTACTCCGAGTGAGAGCAGTGGATTTTAATAACCGAACACGCAAATCTCGGGGAGAGCACCTGCGAGAGCAGTAAATCGAAAACGCTATAAGTTTATTTAAGGAGTAGGTACTATCTAGTAATATCACAAAAATTTCACTTCAGGTTTTTACAAAAATTGACTTTTATTCTCAAATTTCTTTAATAATTTAAATGAAATAAAAAGTATTTAATTTTATTTCCACATACATTTCTCGATACTTTTTATTTATACTCTCCTATGTCTCAACCTAATAGTTTTCGAGTTATCGCCAATCAAACTGTTCTGAGAATAAAAATCAATTTTCGTAAAAACCGGAAGAGAAATTTTTGTGATATTAGTAGATAGTACCCCGTAAATAAACTTAAATAAGCACATCACATCTTTCCTACATGCATTTTTATAAATATATCATTGTCAATCGCCATTTTCTCGACAACTGTACAAAGATAGATATAGAAAGTATTACCTGTTTGACTCTTATAATTTTTTGTACCTATAATAGAATTTTTTTTTTAAATAACGAAGTTGATAGCGCTTCCGGTTAAACCGGAAATGACTTTCACTTGTTTTCAATTTTGCAATGATAATATCTAGGCATTCGCTTGTAGTTCTGTACATTCAAAATGTACATCTTGCTCAATCATAATAATTCCCAAAATTTGAAATCAATCAGTTTTTTTGTAAGGATGCCATTTAGCCTTGCTAGTAATCTCGTTGACATTCGGTATATTCATAAAAAAAACAAAGACATTGTAAAAATACAAAAAAAACAAGATCTAAATAATTTAATTGACTAAATTCAAGCCACTTTAGTGAATAGAGGGTAATATGCTTAAAAAAATTTAAATAATTTTGAGAATTTCATTTAACTTTAAAAACCAGAGCATTTGGAAAAATTTTATTTCTATAAAAATATCAGGGAAAACGTTTGCAATATGTTTCACAATAGGATTTTAAAAAACAGGGCATTGTATTTTTTGAGTTTTGGGAGTTTACCAGAACAAAAATTCGTTTTGTTACATACTAACCTTGCATTTGATTTGATAACTGATTGGATCCATTAACTTGGCCGCCCAAAGGTGGGTATTGACCAGGCGCAGGATATCCTTGACTTTGCTTTGGTGGCATTTGACCTGGCATAGGTGGCATTTGACCTGGCATAGGTGGCATGTGACCTGGCATAGGCGGCATGTGACCTGGCATAGGCGGCATGTGGCCTGGCATAGGCGGCATGTGGCCTGGCATAGACGGCATATGACCTGGCAGAGGTGGCATTTGGCCCGACATAGGCTTCATATGACTTTGCATGGGTGGTATTTGACCAGGTCCAGGTGGCAATGGACCTTGCATGGGTGGTATTTGACCAGGCGCAGGTGGCAATTGACCTTGCATGGGTGGTATTTGACCAGACCCAGGTGGCAATTGACCTTGCATGGGTGGTATCTGACCAGACCCAGGTGGTAATTGACCTTGCATGGGTGGCAATTGACCTTGCATGGGTGGCAATTGACCTTGCATGGGTAGCACTGGTGGTATTTTATTTTGTCCTGGAGGTACCTGACCTTGCATTGGAGGATTTTGACCCTGCATTGGCGGCATATGACCTGGTAATGAAGGCATTTTACCTTGTCCTAGAGGATTCTGATCAGACATTGGTTGCGGTTGACCTAAGCAAAAAAGGATGTGCAAAAAACTAGAAAATAAACTATTGATACATCACAAAAGCATGCATCAAAAGAAAAACTCTTATTTTCATACTTACAAGTATAAACCACTAAATTTAAAATACTTACTTAATGTTGAATTACTTAATGAAAAAAATAATTAAAGAAAATAACGTTTTAAAGGTGAAACTGGCCGACCCCAGGTGTGTTAATCACCGGACGAAGTCAGTCATTCTAGCTGTAATAGTCAAATATTGTGGCACGACCCTGTCTACGTTGTGTTCATTTTTAGGTTATTTTAAGGTTTAAAACAACAGTGAAGTTATTAGACCAGGGCTGAAGCCTTTGCAAATGGTAAAAAGTGAAAAAAATACGATTTATCTCGATTTTCGCCAAAACTACAAGTCCTATGAAAAAACGTTAAATAGCAAAATTGTAGGTAATAAAAAGATCTACAACTTTTGTATTTGCACTTTTCTCACATAACCTCAAAATTTATGTGAAAAATTCAAATAACCAAGTTTTTGGTTTTTTATTTTTATCTTTTACAAGAAAAAATTTAAAACTTACCTTTTTATGTCCCAAAGACACTGTAATTTTTTTGATTTAAAATATTTATTTTTTCACCGTATTTTGACTTAATATCGAAAAAGCACCCTAATTTTCAATCGAAAATTCTCACGTCAAAATATCTGGTTTTTTAAAAAAGTTGGTAGGCTTTTTGTTCGTTGAAATCTCTATTCTAATGATGTAAAAAAAAATATACATTTCTATGGTAAATGTGATGAAATCCCCTTTAAATCCTACCTTTAATTATATTTAGAACAACTATTTTCGCATATTTTTTGCGATCTTTATGTTTTATGGATTTGTACTTTTTTTGTTTATCAATGTGACATGGAATCTTACGTTTTTCGAGTAATTAAAGTATACATTTTAATAAATAGCTCAAAATTGTACATAATGATTTTAAAAAAAATTTCGGATTCGATTTTTTTTCGTTTCTTTGCATTTTTTGAGAATATTTACCATAGTAATCTATATTTTTTTACACCATCAGAAAGTGGAGATTTCAACGAACAAAAAGCCCCACCGACTTTTTTAAAAAAGCAGATATTTGACGTGAGAATTTTCGATTGAAAATTAGGGTGCTTTTTCGATATTAAGTCAAAATAAGGTTAAAAAATAAATATTTTAAATCAAAAAAAATTATGTGTGTTTGGGACATAAAAAGGTAAGTTTTCACCAAATTTCGTGTATAAAAAAAATTTTTTGTAAAAGATAAAAATAAAAAACCAAAAACTTGGTTATTTGAATTTTTCACATAAATGTTTCACATAGATTGTTTGCTGATAATACAACTATTTTATACATCGCTGATTCATACGAAATTACACAAAATTTTATAAATCATAATATGAAAATCATTGAATTATGGATGTAGTCATAAATTGACATTAAATTTAGAAAAATCATCTTTTTTATGTATAGGAAAGAAACCCAATTTATCAGAAGTGATTTAAAATTAAAAGTCGGGCATTTAAAATAATCAAATAAAATTAAATTTTTGTGGTTGATAATAGATGAAGCTATTAATTGGAGTGAACACATTGAATATATTAAACAGAAAATAGTTGCACCAGTGGGGATTTTAAAAAAACTCAGTTTTTTGACTCCAAATTATATGTTACGTCCTATTTTTTCGCTATTATTCACTCTCATTTACAATATTTAACTTTAATATGGGGATCAACTTTTCAAAATTTGCTTAACCCTTTACAAGTTTTACAAAATAAAGCAATTAAAAATATATATTGCTTGGATAGACAATATTCAACTAAACTTTTATATAAAAATTTTAATATTATGTCAATTAAGGATATTCACTTAATGCAAAATATTGTTTTTGTTCACCAAATTATCTCAAAAAATAAACATTCAAATATAAAATTCAATTACAGACGTGACGTACATGATCATTTAACTAGAACTGTTTTCAATATTGATTTACCTTTAATACACACTAGGGCAGGTCAGAACTCCATTTATTATCAAGGTATGAAATTATACAACAAAATACCCCAAGAATTAAAATTTTTAAATATAAAACGTTTTAAAATGATAACTAAGAAAATACTTAAAAAGGGGAAGCTAAATTTTAAATTAAAAAATATTTAAAAGTGCACCTATTTTATGATTAATTATTCTTTTCAAAATTATTTATAAATGATATCTAAACGATATTATTGGTTATATTATTTTATTAAAAGAAATTATAATTGAATAATTTTTTACATACTTATTTAAATATTTTTTTTTAATTGAATATTAACATTTTAAGTATTATTTTGACTTACCTTGTATTTTAATTAATTATATTTAACAATTACATTTTTCTATGTTGTTATTAGTAGATAATCCCTCATGAACAAATGTTTTTGGGATTTTATTTGAAATAAATAAAATAATAAATAAAAACAAACTATCTATTATAAAAGTAGTATTTTGGCCATATAAAATTTATTAAGATTTTATTCATACCTTCAATACCAAAAAAAAAGAAAAAAATATCCAATTATTACATCTCATAAAACTTAGTGTAAGATGGTCTGTCTCCCATAATTTAGCCCGTTTGCCCCAACACCTGTCTGCGACAATGATACGGGATGCTGTTTTAACCTTGTATTACCAATTACGTCTGCGACTGTAATGGTGACACTTTACCTCCCTAAAATCCCCCTTTTCTTATGTTTATATTTGGTCTGCGCCAAACTATGGTTTTGATTGGTTCCCTGTTAATCTGCAATTCATTTGTTAAATATCGCCCCATTTTCGTGTACTTATTATTATTAAAATTGTTGTGCCCCTACACACACCAAGTGGGTATTCAGAGGTATACAGATAATGAGAACATCAATTTGTGTGAGAAACACCTCTACTTTTGTGTATTTCATTTTCATTTAAATAAAATATATATTCCTACCCTGTAACGGCATCGGTAACGTTCTTTGTGATGGATTTAATGAAGGTCCCATAGATCCAAAGTTATTTGGCTGACCCTGTCCTGATTTTTGACCAGGAAGTGGTGGACCTCCTGGTAGCGCTGTACCATTACCAGAAAGTCCAAATTGACCTGGTGGATCTTGCCCAGGCATAAATTGTTGGTTGGGTTTAGTTCCAGGAACATGAGGCCCACCTGGTTGGGCTGGTCTACCCATGTATGGTGGCTGACCCATTGTAACAGGCCCAGCTTTCATCCCTTGAGGTTGTGGACCACCTGAAGGTTGAGTAGGCGCACCAATGGATGTAGGTGGGGCATTCCCGTGAGGGGTAAACCGATTAGGCGGGTGTTCTCCATGTACAAATTGTTTCTGTTCGGGAATGTGGGACCCACCCCCTGCCAAACGATATCCGCCTAAGGGCGAACTGGCACCTGGAGGATGTCCATCTGAAATATAAATGGATCTTTGAAAAAATGTTATTTAGTTTAAAATAAACCAATGTCAAAAAACAGCAAATATTGTGATTAGTAAGAGTAAAATGAATTAAAACTCTTTTAATAAATGGTCCTGTTGAACCTAACCTATCTTATAAAAACATATCAAATAATTATGCATTAAATTATTTGGGCAATGTTCATATATACCTGGTACATTTCACTTCCATCATACTATTGTCTATAACATAAAGAATGTTTTAAAAACATTAGAAAATATAAACACTGCTGGATAAGAAGATAACTCTTTAAAATTAATTTTAGAACTTCCAATCCAAGTAATAGATGTCCTTGCCGAAACTATTAACCTGTCTTTTTCCGAAACTATCTGCCCGTGCCTTGAACTGGCGACCGTTTTTACCTCTTTTTAAAGCAAGGAACCGGTTAACTTTAGACCAATTTCGTTATTACCAACATTAGCCAAAGTTGTCGAAAAAAGTACAGGGGTGGGTACTTAGCTTCTTCAAGAAGCGCAAATTGTTCAGAGTGGAGCAGTACAGTTTTCTGTCATAAAAAAAAAACAACCGTTGCTATTTTTGCCTTTTTGGGGAACTTGTATTTGAGGTTTTTGTTTGGACCATTAGTGTTTTTAATTTACGTGAACGACTTATCAATGTTAAATATTAAACTTATATCATTACTATAGAGTAAAAATAGTATAGTAAAGGACTAAAAGTGTACTTCATTGAGGTACACACAGTTTGATTAATGAGTACCATACAAATGCGAAAGTTTTGCGCAAGTTTACATTGCCACATGGACTCCACGCACCCAAGCTGCCAGCCAAAGCTGAAGCGATTACGCCAATGTTATATTTTCCAATTTTGGCATAAAAAACACTAAAATGAATAAAATTCAGGTTTTTTACCATTATTTAAAGGAACTCCTCCCATTGAACCAGGTAATGGTGATCCAATGGTTGGTCCATTTTGATTCGACCCTGGAAAATTTGAAGGATTCATACCACCAATACCTGTATTGTTCGGTCTTGGAGAAGACACATTTGGAGGTGGCGGGTAATTATTTTGCTGTGGTGGTAGATAGGCTGGATTCATCTTATCTAAAACACAAAGAAATGATAGAATATAGGTATCTAAATACTTGCTGAAAAATAGCTTATCATAAAATGAGCAGAAGTCTTGGCTTTGTAGGTTACATATTTTGTCCATCATCATACCTTAGAAAACAGTTAACAATTAATTGAAACTATTTTAAACAAAAATAATATACATTACAATATCCAGACTAACACTGTGATCTTTGGGTCTTGTTTTTGTTTAAAATAATTTTAATTAATGCTTCAACTGTTTATAAAGTCTGATGAATGCTTGTATGGGGCAAAACTGTAACCTACAAAAATTAACAAACATTTTTCCTGAGGCCAAGACTTAAGTGTATTTTTTTTCATTAAGCTGTTACTTAAATACCAAATCTCTTTCAGAAAAATGCCCAATTAGAAAAAGTATCAGAGTTTGCAAATATCATGATATTTCTGTAAATATTATATCCAGCTGGAACGCTGCTCTTGACGCGCACCCTGGTAAAACAAGTGACCGGCCAACTAACAGGCCATTGTCACTTAAGAAAGCACCTTTAACGAATGGGAGTCTACCTATATGGACCCACTGAATGTAGACTTTGCGGCGAAGAGGACGAAATAATATCATATACAGCTGCGAAGGGCTAAACCGTAAAAGATTCAAAATCTTCGAAAATATTCGACGCGGCGATAACCTCCCGCATGACAAACTTGGAAGAAAGCTACGGGACCTCGTAGAAGGAACAAACCTTTTCTAACAAGACTGGGGTGAACAATAAGCCAGAGGGCTGCAGTGAAGAAGCTTGGGCCACACGTCGAACCCGACCCCCGCCTTTAACCAATATAAATATGTATTATATCATTTTCAAAATTTAATTAAAAACAGCCTTGTTTTATGCACAAACTATATTTTAATTAATAACACATTAACAAATCGATACAGTTACAGAGGTTTATACTTTTGTACCGCGGCGTATCGCGGAATTTTCCGATGTTTAGAATATAGAATGGTAAAAAACAATAATTTAATAACTGAAATTATCAAATATATCTGATATATACAGTGTGGTTGTTTAAGTGTGCAACATAAGGGCATTTTTTTTATTACCGATTTCTCAGCAAATTTTATTCTTGATAAAAGTTGGTGCATGTTCGATAATCATATTTGATGCACTTGGAATGGTTGCAAGTCAAACGGCGTACAGGGTAGGCCAAAAAATATAAAACTTGCACAAGAATAAAGTTTTTTAATAAACATTTAAAATAAAAATTTTGCACGTTAAATGATAGTTTTTTAATTAGCATTATCATTACTAATGTTTTATCTTGTTAAAAAGAATTTTTAGGATATTTTAAAGTTGTGTTTAATATCGTTGCCACAAACATGAAGTTTGTGATTCTTTAATAAATTAAACATATATGCTTGAATTTGAACAAAGATATGTGAAATTGATTTATGAAGGTCTTTATGGTGAATATAAAAAAAAAATTTTTGGGAAATTATTAATGTTTTTTAAAAAAATATATATTTTTATTTTAGGAGGTCACGTTTTTGAATCTATGCATAACTTTTAATTCTAAACAACTTTTCTTAATAACATTTTGCTTAATTTTCTGAAATAGGGGTACTTTATTCTTGTACAAGTTTTATATTTTTTGACCTACCCTGTACGCCGTTTGACTTGCAACCATTCCAAGTGCACCTATGATTATCGAACATGCACCAACTTTTATCAAGAATAAAATTTTCTGAGAAATCGGTAATAAAAAAAATTCCCATATGTTGCACACTTAAACAACCACACTGTATATTATATCAAGCTAATATCATGATATACAGGGTGATTCACGTTGAGTGGCCTATTAGAAGATCTCAAAAACGAGTAAAGTTATATTTCTACAAATTTGGTAGCGGGCATGATGGGCTTTGAACTTTTAAAATATTATATTTCGACGTTTGTATCACTTCCGGTTATACCGGAAGTTATGGTCAACTTTGGTATTTCTAATGGAATACCCTGTATATTTTAGCATTTTTGGATACCTTATTGAAACCTAAGTAACTTTTATTAACAATGATCTATACCTATCTCTAATTGTTTTTGAGATATGAATTATAAAATGAATTTTTTATGTTAAAACCTTACCGAGATTAAAGTTCAGTAATTTTTATAGCTATTAATATAACGAGATTATTATACGATTTATAATAGTCGAGGACATTGCTAGGTGACGAGGCGACAGCCGAGTCACCCGCAATGTCCGAGACGGTGTTAAATCGCTAATAATCGAGTTATATTCAAAGCTTTATCGTATCATTGACAACGGCGATGCGAAAATAAAAACAAGGTTTTTGACATTTCATTTTGGTATTTCAAAAAGTCATCATTAAAATCATGCAAGATTTTGATATTCCTGACGATATATTAGCTGCAGCCAACATTATAAGGTTGAACTTGCTTCCGGACAAATCTAAAATCCATTATGAAAAAGAATATCGGCAGTTTTGTGAGTGGCGAAACAAAATACATGTTCAAGGTGCAGAAGAAACGGTATTGCTGGCGTATTTCTCAAAACTCTCTGAGGAATACTCTGCTTCGTCCTTATGGCCGAAATATTCCATGTTACGAGCGACTTTAGAACTGAAGGAAAGAGTGGAAATCGACAAATACGGCGCCTTAATACGTTCCATCAAGAAGAAAAATGTTGGATATAGAGCAAAAAAATCGAAAGTATTTACAAGAGAACAAGTCAACGAATTTGTGTGTTCTGCCTCAGACGAGAAGTTTTTAATGATGAAAGTGGCTTTTTTAATTAGAATTGGAGGAGCCTGTCGAACTAATGAATTAGCGAAGATGACCACGGAAGATGTTGACGTTTTAGAGGACAAGCTGATTGTTACTATTCCCGACTTAAAAACTCACAAGAAACGTATTTTCGCTGTGATATTTGACGGCGAAGTCAATCCTGTGCTTTTATTTAAAAAGTACGCAATGTTAAGGCCATACCATGTCACTCACCAAAGATTGTTTGTATCATATAGAAAAGGGAAATGTTGTACGGTACAGCCCTGCGGCATTTATTTCTTCTCTAAAATACCTCAAAAAATAGCTGAGTATCTCTCACTTGAAAATCCTAATTTGTATACTGGTCACTGCGTTAGAAGATCTCCGGCAAATTTTCTTGTTAATGCTGGAGGAGATATATTAGAACTACAAGAACTTGGTGGATGGGAATCGTCGAAGGTTGCTAGAGGGTATTTAGAAGAAAGTGTGACCAAGAAAGTTTCCATTGCTCGCAAAATTCAAATCGGCGATGTTTCCGGCAGTGGATTAGGTACTGGGGAACCGCACGAAATCGAAAGGAGTGCTTTCTCGGTCATTAATCAGTCTTCAGCGGGCATACCTAAGATCGTGGACGTTAAAGACAAAGGTGTATCCATCAAATTTGAAAACTGTCAAAATATTGTTTTAAATGTTCATGAAAAGTAGTTCTAATATTATTTGGTATCTAACGTATTATGCTTTCGTAAGTAACATATTAAATTATGGTAACTAATGTATTATGAGTAACTAAGGTTTTATGTAGGTTTTAGTATGTTTATGATGTTAATAATTATTAATAAAGATATCATATAAAAATGACTTAGTATTCAATGATACGATAAAATTAATAAAGCTAAATATATAAAATTTTGTAGGCTTTTAACTAAAACATAGGTCATTAGACTACATTACTTAAGTTTCATGTTTTGCATACAGGGTTTTTTAAAAGTGTGCCATGTGGCCATTTAGATAATTGTGCATAAGTCAATTTTTGCAAATGAAACACTATATTTTTTATTTTAGTAACGTGTAGAGAATCAATTTTCCCATCTAAATGTTTAATATTTCAGTATCAATATTTTTAGTAGTTTTGGAATTATGAGCAATTTAAAAAAAAATAAGTAATAATAAGTTCATAAGACATTATTTTTGTAAAAAAGGCATCTGGATAGGCATGAAAATATCCTAAAATAGTAATTTGCTTTTCTTCAGAGTTCAGAACAGGCATAGGAAATGTCATTTTGGCTTTTGTATGACCAAACTTATAAAAATTGGCCTCAATTCTTCTAAATTGTTTATATCGCTAATTGGTAGTAAATGTGGATATCGTTCATTAAACACTTTGCATGTTCTGCTTATGATTTGTAGACACTCTCCATAAATATGAAATATCGTTTTTAGAATAATTATTATTATTTGCCATTCTTAGATTATAAAGAATGAAAGTAATTTTCAATACCTCTATGTAAACTAGAATATGACAACAAACCTAAGGTGAGTGTCAACTTTAAAACAATTTCAGTCAAAGCCTACTTTACTCAATGTCAAACAAAAGTCGGAGTCAAAGCCTTCTTTACAAAAATAATGTCTTATGAACTTAACACAAACACGTATTATTATTTTAAGATATATTTTTTTTTAAATTGCTCATAATTCCAAAACGACTAAAAATATTGATACTGACGTATTAAACATTTACATGGGAAATTTGATTCTCTACACGCTACTAAAATAAAAAATATGGTGTTCCATTTGCAAAAATTGACTTATGCATATTTATCTAAATGGCCACATTGGAACACTTTTAAAAACCCCCTGTATGCAAAACATGAAACTTACGTAATGCAGTCTAAAGATCTATGTTTTAGTTAAAAGCCTACAAAATTTTAAATGTTTAGCTTTATGAATTTCAAAATTACTGAACTTTCATCTCGGTAAGGTTTTTACATTAAAAATGCATTTTATAATTCATATCTCAAAAACGGTTAGAGATAGGTATAGATCATTGTTAATAAAAGTTACCTAGGTTTTAATAAGGTTTCCAAAAAATACTAAAATATACAGGGTATTCTATTTGAAATACCAAAGTTGGCCATAACTTCCGGTATAACCGGAAGTGATACAAACGTCAAAATATAATATTTTCAAAGTTCAAAGCCAATCATGCCCGCTACCAAATTTTTAGAAATATAACTTTACTCGTTTTCAAGATCTTCTAATAGGCCACTTAACCCATTTAATCCCAAGGGTAGATATAATGAAAAAAATAATATTTTTTTGTCAATAGTATTTATTTTTAGACCCAACAAATACATTTTTGCTAAATTTAAAAATTAAAGTCGTTACATTACAAAAAAAATTGGTGGTGCGCTAACGAACCACTGGTATGAAAGATATAACAAAATATTTTTTTAACATACATATTTCAAGGAAACTCGAAAAAAACTACAAAAAAAAAAGAGTTATATGGTACATACTAAAGAATAAGCCTATACAAATATTATTACATTCAAAGATTTCAAATATAACCAATTTTTTTTTGGTGCGCAAACGAACCACTGGTAAGAACCACTATAAATATTTTTACTGCTGGTGGTACATTGCAAAACACGAGACATGTAAATGCACATTACATCGTACACACATAAAAATAGTATGACTGTGGCATACCCTACATCTCCTTCGTGTCCTAGCTTCATGGGAAATAATGGTGTGTGGCTGATGACCAAGCCTTATTTCTTCCAAAGTCATTGGAACATTTCTAATAATTTGTAACATTTATCCAATTTGTCATTGTCCGATAAATGTGTATTTTTTTTATAGATTGAAATCGATTTCTACTCATGCACTTTTTTATACAACTTTGTCTTCATCAGTTGACCAATAAGATGGAATGTTTGGTAACGTGTGATAACCAGAAAATAAAAGTATGCCAATAAAATTTAAGAGATCTTCTTTTGATAATTGAAAATCGTGTCGGTTGTTATCCGCGGCGTATTACCAAAAAGCTCATTTTTTAATTTTTTCTTGTCCTGTAACTCATTTGAAACAGCGAAATGTGTATATTCGATCTGTCCTTCAATCCATTTGGGTGTGGGTAAAACATCACAAGATGATGACGGGGTTATCAATCGGCATTTTTTAGCAGCTAGGGTTTCTTCATCTGATGAGTCCCAGTGATACTCTCTTTCATTTTTATTTCTATCTGGCGATGTATGTATCTGCATCTCAAAACTTCCCACAATATCCATCGGATTGGACATCTCTGGAAAACTAGTTTCCTCATCTATATCTTCCTCATCCGTTAATGTGTCGACATTAGGGAGTATACACCGCATCTATTACCTCTGAAATTTTAAAATAAACATAAATATATTATAATATATTATATTATATAACCTAATATATATTCTAATGAACATACTGTATAATTTTTACTTACCGTTTTCGTCATTTTCAAGTTCATCCACAACTTTTTCCAGCTCAGCTTCTAACTGCTGTTGAGTTAAAAACTTTTTAGACAACATTCTTAAAAATCAAACTTAAAACGTACATCCAACTAGCATAAATAGCGAAAGAAGACTATCAAAGTATAATAAAACACTTTAAGGCTTGCAGATGTTTGGGCATTTTACTTCCATATAATACCAGTGGTGCGTTTTCGCACCAATGGTTTTTCTCAACATAGAAAACTCCGATTTATTTTCGATTAGTGATTACAATTGCGTTTATCAAAATCTACACTCAAATAAAGTATGATAAATGTAAAATAGTTTACTTTTTATTAATTTAAATATTTTTTTTTAGCGTTCAAAAAAATTAAGAATTTCCAACAATTTTTTATAATATTTTGAATATATATTAAACCAGTTTATAAAAGCCATAAAGTTGTTTTATATTTTTTTTATTTTACAGTGGCAAGTCAAATACTTATTTTATGCATAACTGACGGTAAAAAAAAATTTTAAACTACCAAAAAACAAAAATTTGTACCCTGGTGCGTTTATGCACCACTGGGACGAAATGGGTTAACGTGAATCACCCTGTATATAACTTGATATAAATCCTCTGAACCCTGAAATACCTATTTACTCCTGCTTAGGTAAATAATGATAATAATAAAAATAATTTTTTTATGTTCAGTATTAATTTATTTTTTTTGATAATACAGGGTGTTACAAATTCGACATACCAGCATTGGTATCTCGGAAACCATAGGAGCTAGAGAAACGGTTAAATGGGGGCAAAGTTGCGCAATTCGGTGCTGATTATAATGCCGCTTTAAACGTTTTCAAATTCCGAATACTTCCGATTTTATTCGAGGAAAACAGAAATTTTGCAAAATCGTTTTTATATTTTCCTGAGCTCATTTGACTAGCTATTTAAAAATAAATAACACTTTGTCATTGCCACTTTTTCTCCTCTACAAAATGACGTTACTAAACTAAAGATCCGACGTTTCGTCACCGAGCGGCCATCACCAACTTTACTTTTTTAAATACGGACCTGGATTTTTTTAACCGATTTTTAAACGCTCCTACCCTCAAAATGTAATGGCGATATTACTTTCTCATAATGATGAATAATTGTCCTTGCTTATTTTTTAAATTCATATTTTTTACACTTCTTGTCAGTCCGGTCCTGGCAACGAATCACAATATTAATTAAAAAGTTTATTTTATTGAAAACCTTTACAAATAAGTTTCATGAAAAAGCTTGTCTAAAGTTAATATTAGGTATTAGGATTTATAATTATTAGTAAATTCAGAATTATTAAAAAATTCTTAGAAAATAAATTATATAACTTATGTATGAATGTTTTAAATAAAATAAAGTTTTTTAATTAATATTGTGATTTGTTGCCAGGACCGGACTGACAAGAAGTGTAAAAAATATGAATTTAAAAAAATAAGTAAGGACAATTCATCATTATGAGAAAGTAATATCGCCATTAAATTTTGAGGGTAGGAGGGTTTAAAAATCGGTTAAAAAATTCCAGGTCCGTATTTAAAAAAGTAAAGTTGGTGATGGCAGCTCGGAGACGAAACGGCGGATCTTTAGTTTAGTAACGTCATTTTGTAGAGGAGAAAAAGTGGCAATGACAAAGTGTCATTTATTTTTAAATAGCTAGTCAAATAAGCTCAGGAAAAAATAAAAACTATTTTGCAAAATTTCGGTTTTTTTCGAATAAAATCGGAAGTATTCGGAATTTGAAAACTTTTAAAGCGGCATTATAATCTGCACCGAATTTCACAACTTTGCCCCCATTTAACCGTTTCTCTAACTCCTATGGTTTCCGAGATTCCAATGCTGGTATGACGAATTTGTAACACCCTGTATATATAAATAGATGCAATATTTTGTATTTTACAATCTTGTGCAGACTTGTACAAGCTAGTGCAAACTTGCACAAAGCTATACAAGACTTGTACAAAAGCTAACTGAGCCACTTTGATTGTGAGTAAATTATGTTTAATCAATATCATTACTGTCGCAGTCAAAGTTGCCTGATTAGTTAATTATTGTTATATTCTTTATTAGTTCTGTCAAAATACAAAATAGCATAGAAATTATGCTAAATATTATTAAATTAAGAAAAATAGTTTAAAACCTTTATGCAATCTAGCATAAAAAAAGCCTAAGAAGGCTACAGGAAAAGATAATAAGAAGATGATATAAAGTCCGCGAAAATAATTAAAAGAAAAAAAATATTGTGGCATATCGGAAAAGTGTGTAACTATTTTCGTAAAGATATTGTTCCTGTTTAAGGGATGTGTTGACATATTTGTTGAACCTCTAGTTACATTGTTCAATCTGGCTATTAAGACCAATACCTTTCCTACTAGATTAAAAGAGTCTGTCATTACACCAGTTTTTAAGGCAAATGAAAAAGTAAAAATTGAAAATTACAGACCAATAAGGATACTCAACACTGTAACTAACATTTTTGAATCAATTCTCTCTATTGGACATAATTGACAATTTAAAGCATACTTTCGTTGAGCAACAGCATGGGTTTTTGCAAGATCCTCTGTAACCAATCTATATTCAAATTCAAATATATATATATTTTTTTTTTTATAAATATAGATACAATATAAATATTACATGTTAGTATACTAAATCCATATTCTGGTATTTGGCACCTAACCGATTTAACAGCTGTATGTGCCCTATTGCCTTTGTTATCTATTTAAGAAATTTATTTGTTTTCCGAAACTATAAATATACCTAATCCAGGGCTAACTAAACTAATTATATAGCTGAGGCTATACATGGCAAAGGTCAGATTGACGTGATTATGACAGACTGTGCAAAGGCATTTGACAAGGTTGACCACGGTATATTGTTGGGAAAGCTGAGAGATTTCGGTTTCTCTAGCAATGCATGTGTGTTTATGAGGTCGTATCTTATGTTTAGGTACCAACAGGTTAAAGTTGGCCAATGTTTATCTCGGAAATTCCTGATGACTTCTGGTGTGCCCAAGGAAGTAATTTAGGGCCTCATTTAGGGCCTCTTTTTTTGCCATTTTTATAAATGACCTGTCCAACTGCATCAAGTATTCAATGGACCTTCTGTTTGCCGATGACTTTAAGATCTTTAGACAAATCACTTCATTTCAGGATTCTTACAAATTACAGCTTGACTTAGACTCAGTTACTAAATCAATATTTTCTTGATAAGATTTGTGTTTAATCAACAATATAAATATATTAGTAGGTACCTAAAATTAATTTTGGAATTAGAAATATGAGGTTGTTTTATACAAATCCAATAGATTGTTCACCACTTAATCATGTTAGAACAATGTAATCGATTAATTGATAGGGCTAATATTGAAGCCATATTTCCTTAGATAACAAAACTATAGATCTAAATCTTGGATAGTAAAGTTCAAATGTTGAAATTTTCTTTAGTCTTCTTCTAGTCCCTAGTTTTAAGCTCTCTTACTTGTTAATACTTTTTTGTGTTTGAAAGAGATTAAATCAATAAATAAGTGTTGCAGCTCCCCCCTGTGACCCTCAATGTATGCATGCACTTTGTGGTAAGTACTATGATAATTATGTGTAAAATTTTAGTCTCTGATAATAAAAACTAATATTTTCCAGTTAGTCCTCATGCCAACTATGGTTTAAAGGTCCTTTCATTACCTTATATCCGCACTATAGTCATACCTAGTTATCGTAGTTATTATTTTGCTTTAGTACAATATTTGTCTTAAGTAATTTATTTGAAGACAATAAATCAATTTCGTTTGTTCAAATATTTAAGGCTGTTTAATAGTAAAAAATGGGTATGTTTTATACAAGTTTACACTAGATGTAGGAATAACAGTTTCGTGAAAATAAAACTTTTATAGATTTATTTTGTAGCCTTTGTAGCTTCTTTATTAAGTAGTCACTTGTAATTAAAATAACTAAATTTAGGAAAAAACTTCTAAAACCCTATTCAGTTGTGACTGTGGCCCAACCAAACAACAACACAATAAGAAAAAATAGAAAATGACCTTTCCCTTTATGAAGAAAAAGGCTATAATGGGTAATTTTTTAGCTTATTTTTGAAAAAAATATAGCCCTGGTATAAACTCCTACTTTGAAAAAAGTTAAAATATTGTAGGGAAATCAGTATCATCTTGAAGACTTGGACGTCTATAAATATAGACAAAAATAAAATATAAAGTCCTTAAACATTAGAAGAACAAGTTTTTGTTAAAACCAAATTGGGGCTCCGGTACCTACATAATACATTATATTTATTTATTCTTAAAAGTCACCAGTGATATGGACATGGACTATGTTATTTTATTATCTCGTTATAAAAACACTCTGGATACATAAAAAAGATGGAATGACAAATAGATACTATAAGAAACGAACTAGATAATATAAAAGAGCACTTACGTGTATTTTTCTGGACAAATAGATATAAATTGTAGAAATTCGAAATTCAAACCCCTTAAAAATATCTACAACACAACTTATGCCACGTAAGGTTACAATGCGCAAGATTTGGTTACTTCCACGTCAATTTGCCTGAAATGTTACTAAAAATCCTGTTTGAAGTTAAATATGCAGTTGCTTACAATGCTGTAAACAGTTATAATATAAAAGTCCCTAACTACGTTTAAGAAATTGACAATATTGTACAAACCATAAATCCCAAAAAGTATCACAACCAACGAAATAAGAATACAAAGGAAGTAGGGTATGGTAGATTGACAGTTGTCCGGGATGGGGTCTGATGGCGGCAACATTTAACGCACGCGCGTTTCCGGTTTACCTGTGGCGTATCATTAAAATGGTAATAACAAAATGATTAATGAAATTTTATTTGGACGAAAAAAATAAAAAATATATTTAGATTCATATATAGCTATAAGATACGGCAAGGTTGGTGTAATAAAACAATACAACTATTTCTTTTAATTATTTATATAAATAAGGTAACGGAGGTGAAAGGGTAATGTAAATATCTGGTTAAATAACTAAAAAACACCTGTTATTATACATTAAAAAAAAATTGCAGAAGACAAATTGTTTTAGATAATCGGCAAAATTATTGCCAAAACGTCTACGTTAAAAAATAAAATTTTAAAAAAACCTTACTCTTTCTTCATGAATCAAATCACAAGAAAATAATAAAATATAATATAATATAGTCCTGTTTATTATAATATGTACCTAAATAATATTAATGAGATTTCTAGTATACAAGAAAATTGTCAAATGACAAACTATGCAGATAATACAAACATTTTATTTATTTGTAGTATCAACAACTTAACAAGTTAATTATAGATACATAAACCCCATTTCTAAAAGCTATCCTAAGCTATAATAAATATTCAATAAGCATTTGCCCAAGCAGTTCATTCCTTAATTTTAATTTTTGATAGTTTAAATTATATATTTCAATGTCTCCACAATATTTATTAAAATAGAGCACAGTCACAGTGGTGAGTTTTTGTATAGATTTGTCCTCGGTGTAGGAATATAAAATACATGTGCGGATCTAGTATTGACTAAGCCTATTCTAAACGGAAGCAGTCCTAAGAACTCTTTATTATCTATTTTGTCTCTAAATATTTTATATAAAAAAATAATTCTTGCTTCTATACACAATAGTCTTAAAGAAGGGATATTAAACAAATTACACAAAAGCCCTTGATCTGTACCTCTTGGCGGATAAACTGAAAATGACTTGTAGTATAAAATTTTTTAAAATTTACGCTGAATAGATTTTGAAAGAGCAATCTTATTGGCATACTGAGGATCCCAAATAGTGCATGCATACTAAAGTTTTGTAGCTACCAGGGATTTATATAAAGTTATTATGGCGTTAACATTTTTAAAGTATTTACAAGTTCTTATTATAAATCCTAGCATATAAAGACCATGAGCTTCTCGAGCAACATATTTAACAATTTATGATTGAAGTAAATAATTATTGGTTTTCTAAAGATAAACTGATATTAAATAAATCAAAGACAGTTATCACCTTGTTTAAGACTAACCCATACACTTTGGAGAATCCGGAAACAGTAACCATTAATGATTGTCATATAAGATTAAAGGAATATACTAAAATCTTAGGTGTGTTGTTGGATAGTAAAATGTCCTGGAAGAACCATGTCCTGGAAGAGGCATATCCTGGAAGAGCCATGTCCAATATATGTTGTAACCAGAAGGTGTTCCAGTTAGATTCACAGTAGGATAATTATCTTCAGGCAGGTTTTGACAGGGTGTCTTATACGATATTGCATAGGAACGTACCTGCCAAAAAAATATAAGTTTTTTAATTATTTGTTTGGCACCTTTACGAAATGACACAAAAGTAACTATAACGTGATACTAACTCTCTTTGTAAAATTTTTTTTTTATATTTTGATATGAATTTCTTTAAATGATAGAAGGTTTGGGACTTGCTTTGAATTTATTTTTTTAATCAATGGTATCTCCAGTCGTCCTCAGGTGAATATTGAGAAAACGTTTCTATCATTCTAGAAACATCATTGTATTCAGTCTTTAAATATGAATTTCTTTGTTTATCGTACCTACACGTCCATATTTTATTACATTCTTTATCCATGGGTTTAAAATTTTAAAAGTAGATTAAACCAATAAAACATCTAAAAACTTTTATCGATACATAATTTATGAAAAAGTGACAAAGCAGCTTCCTCAGAAGCATAAATAAGGCAGAATTATTTGTATTCATATTCTTAAGTACCTACCTACATATTTTCCAATATATTATGTAATGACCCGATACAATAGTTTCAAAACTTACATTTTTTAACCTGGCTACTTCAAAAGTAGGCACTACCGCAGTTGGGACCAATCTAACTTTCAATCTTGAGGTTCTGTCAAAGCAATCTTCAGGAAAATGCTTCTAGCAAAGAACTGTATTTCGTGTAGGATCCCAATCACTTCGGTTTACAATTTTCAACCACGCCTTTTTTCTTAGGAGGAAGTAAAGAAAACTAAAAACCAATAAGTATTTTTAATTTGCTTTTCTGTAGAAATGGGGTAACCCAGTCGATTAACAAATAAATAATATTTTTCTGGTTTTATAAGACGAACGCCCATGAATGACATGCGAGGTTCGGAGGTTATCTATACAGATTAAAAAAGTTTATATATCTAAACATAAACTTACCGATGAAATGTAATGCCCAGTTTTTTACTTCATAGCGTTTGGGAGCACCCACAAGCAGCACAACTAACCATATTTAAAGCTTATTAATTAACCCAGAATAACAACTAATTAAAATGTTTTAATCGCTGTCCAGCGCTAAAAGTATACTCCACTGTCACACTAAAGTAATTATAAGTTTACTAGTATTCGTTAAATATGGTTGTTAACTAATTAAAATGCAAAATAACTCAAAAACGGCCAAGAAAGCAGAAATCACAGCTCGACCTGTCAACCACGGTCAAACACCAAAACAAACATGGAGTCATATTGTGGTGTCTCAAAATGGCCGACTTCCGTCGGTCGGTTTGTTAGGCGGTTTATGCAAAATCCTACTTCCTTTGTATTCTTATTTCGTTGATCACAACCCTGTCAAGCTTTCACCCAAAATTAATTATTTTCCACCTTGGCAACAATGAATTATATCTTTTGTGTCATGGCCACATTGCTATGCGGTTTTTTAATTGTCATCTGTCAATTAATTGTCTTTGCGTTTGTACGTACGATCGTAGTTAATTTTTAAAAAAGAAATTTAATTTTCCTTTTAAATGTTATCACAGTTTAGTACTGTTTTGTGTCCAGCAAGAAACTACATGAAATTAGCTTTCTAAAATGCCGCAGCGTTCGAAAGACGACAATTTCCCAAAAAACCCACCTCATTATCTTCATGAGTTGCCTCAGGAGGATGAAGAGAGATTGGAAAATTTGTTCATAAAACTAGATAAAAATGGTAACGGAAAAATTGATATACATGATCTATCTGCGGCCCTGCATGAACATGGGGTACATGAAGGATATGCAGAGGTAACAATTTTTTTTTATTTAATTTTGGTCTTGCATGAAAGGAAATGACCCAGCCTTTTTTTAGGTTTCAAAGTCGCATTATTTCTTAAATTAGAACATCCGTGGTTAATGTCCTCATTCAAAGTATTTCTAAACAAAGTTGTCGTTAAGTTTCTTTGATCTTTTGTATATCTAACTTCTTTTTTAAGATATGCATGGTGTTAAGTCAACTAGAACTATTTTCCTATCTAGATAGGTAGGTAGGTACTAGTAAATGTTACATACCCAAACCAGGATGAACCTGTAAAATTAAGCAAACAGTAAAATATAGTGATTTCTAAGGAGCCATTACCGAACAACAACACTACCTTGCCAGAACCTTTTCTGCATACATTGGTACTAGGGGAGGATGGGGGAATAAGAAACACATGGGGGAATAAGAAACCAATAAAATTTGTACAGGTGATAGTTTCAAGTATACCTATAACTCTGATTTCTCTTCCTGGTATTAATTTTACCTGAGGGTACTCATTTATATGTAATATATCATTTTAATTCAAAAACCAAAAATGATATGAATTTGTTTCTTATTACCCCTACCAAATGTTTCTTATTTCCCCCAATGGGGTAATAAGATACAACAACCGAACTGAACTGATTTACCAACATTAAAAATGGACTTGGGGTGTTAAGATACACTATTGAGGTGTATCTTATTACCCTGAAATTTTTAGAATTTTTATGGAAGTGGTTCTTTTTTTACAGCAGCAACAAGAAATAAAGGCACAAAAGTTGTTTTTAATGTTGATAATGACCCTAATTCCCTTTTTTACATATTTTATGGGCATTGTTGCACTATTTAAGTAATTAGCCTGAAATTTAAAAAAAAGGTGAATTTCTTATTACCCCCACATGAAAGAAAAATTGGGGTTATAAGAAACACACCTTTTTGTGGTCTCTGTTTTAAGTTAAAAAAATAATTTTTTTTTTTTTTTTTTTATGATCGAGCACAAGCACTTTTAAAAAAACACTTGAAAGCCCTGTTCATTATCCACAAGACCATGCCAAAAACTTGGTTTATAAATTTAACTCCAGATTAGAAAAAAAGAAAATGTCTTAAAAAGCACTACTTTGGGCTGATTAAGTTTTATACAGACCCAACTTGTTAAGCAAAGAAATTATAGAATTTCGTGACAGTGCTTGAAAAACCTTTTAGGTCTTGTGGATGAAGGTTATAGGTATCTTGTGTTTTTTTTTTAGATTTTTTCCATGTACAAAAAAGGAAGGAATTTTTTTTTATCTTATTACCCCTGTTTCTTATTCCCCCATCCTCCCCTAGGCCTTTTGTAATATTAACAGGATAAATTTAGTCACAGTAGGTACCTACAGGATGAGCTACAGGACTGTAGCAAGCAAGGTACCTACTCAAGCTTAGCTACTCAATCTTTGTGCATTGTGCAGTACCTACCTTTGCAAAAAAATCACAGTACAATTTAAGCTATGCCTTTAAGACTTTGTCAGTATCATTCTGTAAAAACAATCGCAGTATAAGTTTTGCTATTCCTGTAAGACTTTGTCAGTATTGTTGTGTAGCACTCTGAACTGATACCTATAATTAGGAACCTATAAATAAACACAAAAAGGGTCAGAGGGAGTAAGGTCTGGAGAATGGGGTAGCCACTTAACAAGCGTGTCTTGGCTCCGATCAATCCAGCGGTTAGAAAATATTTGGTGTAAATAGTTCCTAACATTTCTATCTAAAACGCTCGGTCTAGTTGAACCGAAATATTTTGTTTTACCACTAGAGGCAAATCATCAAATAAAACGGCCAGTGTATTTTCAAGAAATAATATAAATAAATGACCAGTCAAATTTACTTATAAAATTACTGTTATGTGAAGAAGATTAGCAATAGTAAGTTCTTAGTAAGGCAATAAAATAATTTCATTTAACTGGTTTAGTACTTACTTCAGGTTTTTATCTGTATGCCACTGTTCTTACATTATTTTTGGCTAGACCTTTGCTTTTGGTATTGTCACCTTATTGCAAAGTTTTATTTACTTAATTAGGTATATCTTGTGTCCATGATAATGCCACATAAGATATGGACCCATACTTTTTAAATTATCTCCAAAACGCATCATTTTATACAAATTTTATAAGTGACAAAACATAATCAAAACCAAATAATTAAGTACCTGAAAAAATATAGTTTGGAAGTCACTTACGCACATACTAAAAAATAAGGGAGGTCAGCGGATACTGTACCCCCCTATTTTGGATATTTGACAATTGTTTTTGTTTTGTAGTTCTCAAAAGATGTAACTCTTTATGTTGAACTAATGTACCAAATTTGAAATTAATATTTTTTTGAATAAGTAGGTACTCCAATTATTCAAAAAAAAGCAGTTTTTAATTTCAAATTTTTGACGCCCTGTATATCGAAAATAAGTGTCAAAAATGAAAAATGGCATTTAAAAAATCATATTATTGTTGTTCAAGGAATATCTGGTTAGGGTCAATCTTCTGCAAGCGTATTATCTGCTGTGAATGTTAAAAAAAAAAAGAAGTATTTTAAAATATATTTTTATTTTATTTTTCATCTAAGAATATTTATTAGGGTTAAGCAAAATATAGAGATGAGATCATTTGCCTCTATTTTTTCAGTTTTTGGTATTTTTATAATCCCAGTGACTACTCGAGTGATGGATTCGTCTACGCGAGTGATTTTTTCGTTAGATTACTACAATGAAACCAACCAATATTTTTGTAAAAAGGTTTATTAAGGTAAGTATAGATGTATGATGTATGTAACGCAAAAACTTTAACAAAACATTTGGAAGTAGTGATATACTTATACTGTAATAGTGGTAAAATAAAAGAAAGGTAATACAAATTTTAATATTAACATAGATTTGTAATTTTTATTAAGCTTAAGTCAAATATATAGTGCTGTCTTTGATTCACAAATGGTTGTTTTAATACTTTAACAATATCAAAAACATCTACATTGGCAACATCATCTTGTTCGGGAAAGACAAATTTTTCTCCTGATTTTCTCATAAATTTAATTAAACAATCATTGTTGGTTTTTGACAAAATAATTCCAACATAGTACCTATTACACTTGCGACCAGCAAATTTAACAATAACATAGTCATTAACTGCTATGTTAGTTTTTTGGAATGCGTAGGAAAGAGGTAGGTTTTCTGAATCTGAATCAGTGTCTGAAGAGGAATAAACATCAGAAACTTTAAGGCGTTGACCAATATCTGTTGTTAATGTTAAGAATAATATATAGGTATTTACAGAAACAAAAACAAATCATATGATTAAAAAGGATACTTTTGGGGACAGTGTTTATCTGAACGACAAGAATTTGACCCAGTTCGTAGTGGACACAAATCTCATTTGGGCTACATTGAAGACAGCTTAGTCTTCTGGCATGGAGTGTGGATTTTTCATTTCCTGACCAAGCAATTTGATGAATAGACATTGTACCACTAAATGTGCAAATTTAGTCATCCTTACGATTTTGTCAATGTGGGCATATAAATCTGAATTAACTGTTTTAATATTTACTCCTTTGCAACTTTTGGACAGCAGCGAAATAAATGTTGCAAAATTTGGAATATCTAGTCCTCTGGCGACAATGGCATCGGCTGTTCTTTTAAGGCAGCCCCCGATACCATCGGGGGCACCTTTGCCATGGCAATGGCACCTTTGCCATGGCAATGGCATGGCATGGAGGTGTACACATTTCGGAAGTTATTTTTAACAATTTATTTTCTGCTATATTATTATTTTCAAAAGTACTTGATCCAGAAAGTGGTGTTGACAATTTGGGTTGTATATTCTGAAATTTTTCGCCAATAGCAGGTAGGTATATATTTACTGTGGGACTATTTGGTGGAGTGGTTGCCTCAATAAAATCTTCAGCCTGTCTCTGTATCTTTTTCTTATCACGGTATTTTTTTGATCTTATTTTCCAATCTTTTCGTATTGCTCTTTGAGAACGAGCGCTTAAATCTCCAATGCATTTAATCTCTCCTCTTTTCTTTTTTTGTTTGTATTCTATTCTTCGCAAATTTTTAGCTTGTGCATACTTTTCTGGATCATTGTACAACTTTTCTCTTGCCTTTCTCATGGCATCTCTTTTTTGATTTCTTCTTCGCGATATTTTTTCATCTTCTGTCAATTTCTTTGTCTTTGCCATATCAATAGCTGGAAAGATGTAAATTATCATAAATACTTGTAATAATGATTATTCTTGTACATTTAATTACATTAATCACTGGTGTAGACTTGCGTCACTAGTGTGGACTACTTTGGACCACACCAGTGATGTCTACACGAGTGACGTTTCACATATTTTAAATTTGTATTAAATATGTGGTTATTACAAGGGTAGTAAAATTTTGGCAACAATAAGTAGTCCCCTGACTATATGCGAAAATGTAAAAAATTTTTTTAAAGAAGTGATTACTTACCTTTTTGATAAGGCCACACAAATGATGGTATCATCAAAACAATAACCTCACATTCACACCTTCCCGTAAAAGGTCTCTAAACAAACTGACCCATCACGTTTCTTGTAACGGTTATTACTTGAATTTCGCGTATCACCCATGTTGCAATATTTATTTTAATTTCAGGGTTGCCACTTTTTGCTTAAAATTGGGTGTTTTAATGTGTCCACACATGTGAGCCGTATATCAATTACACATATAATTATATTTTTAAATCAGTTTATATTTTTTAAAATTCTAAGATTTTCAAAATTAGTTCATCTTTTTGAGATTTACTAACCTTATGCGTGAAGGGTTTGCACTACTGTCAATAATTACTATTTTTTATATTAACCTGAAGTTGTCGATTTGGATAATTACATTCCACACCACGTGATGAATCACGTAGTGTGGACTTGAATTATGCTATAAATAATTAAAATTAAATAAAATTAAACTACAAGAGGGACTCCACATTTGTCATTTTAAATCATATTAAATTTATTGACGAAACTAGTTCACACTTTTTAAGATATAAGTTGATTACAACAAATGTTACGCTTTTAGAAGATTGACCCGTTAATAGATTGACCTCCTTGTTCCGGAAAACCTGTATTTATATAATAAGCCTTTAAACTTAATGCACCACAACTAACATATTCTCAGCTGGAATATAATATTCAGATCAGATTACTCTCTCAACGCCGTCATCTAAAAGACCTTAAAATGTTATATAACATATTACACAATAAATATAACTGCCCTCTTTTGCTGGAAAAAATAAGGTTACATGCACCTTCAAGGGAAACACGTCTAAGAAATACATTTTCGATACTTCCTCATAGAACTAATTATTATGGTCAAAATAGTTTTATATCAAGGTCAGGCAGACTTACCAATGAGCATCCCACACTTGATTTCTTTTTAAATAGATCAAATTTTATGCGAAAAATGCTTACTATAATGTGAAATCTCTCTAATTTTACCACATTTGCTGAATTTTACGTTTTTCTTAAAAATTTAATGTTAACTCTGCGTTAGGATTAAGATTATTTATATTTTTGTGAAATTGGGCAGTGCCCCTGAATAAATAATAAATAAATAAATAATATATAGAGCTTTGTCAACAGGTACTACGTATAAAAAATTACCTTGTCGGGCTTCCATTGTCTTTATTTTGTTACTTGACACAATGTTTTGGTTAGTTAGTAGTATGGAGAACTATAGGGTAGGAGGCCGATCGACAATGGCAGCATTTTCAAATTCTGTCCCGGTTTTTTGGTTAGTTCGCTATTGGCCGATAGATGGCTCTCGCGTCCGAAGTGGGCTGATGTTGTTTTCTTCTTCTTCGTTTTTAATATGGAAAACTAGATCCTCCATAGTTTTTAACTTTTACTTAAACCCTTTATTTTTCTGTGCTTTTACTTTTGACAATTGACATTTTATTTTTCGAAATAACAAATAATGTTTGAAGGCAAGACAAGACAAATAACGTTGTATTGTAATTAATTTCCATATTTATAATGAATAATGGTACAATTTATAAAAGTAGAGTTTGCTTTGTGTCGGGGTGTAAGACAGGATCTTCTTCAGAGATGAAACGCAGCCAAATAAGTCTCTTTCTAGCTTCAAAGGTAAAACCCTCTAGCTAGAATGTTCCTGTATTTTAAAAACGAAGCATCGTTGGAACTTTATACAGGCCGAGTTTACTAATAAGTATAACAAAGTAAGTGTAAATTCATATAAAAGTCCTTATTTGTTTCTTAAAGAACTAATTTAAATAAAAATAGTTATCGCGTCCATAAGAAACCATTTATTTGATAGCCCACTTCGAACACGAGCGCCATCTTATGGCAACTCGTAAAGCTGAATTACCGATTCTAATTTGGGACCGAATCCAATGCATTGCGATCGGCCTCCTACCTCAAGTCCTCCATAGTTAGTAGGTATCGCTATAAGTATCTCTAACCGTTTTTTTATATTACTTTATTGTCTACCACCTTCAAACAGGTACTCCCGTACCTACTACCTATATTTATCTAAATGACAATGATGCATGTTTTGATTTGATTAATTAAGTACCAAGTTGGATTTGTCTAAAAAAAATTATTTTATATTAAAGGTGTATAAAGTTATATCAACCACATTTTGGATTTTTTTTTAATATTTAAATTTTATTTGATAAGATTATAAATATGTGTAAATTTTCTTACATTTTCTAGACATAACTATAGTACCTACTTACAATGTGATGTGTATATAGACCTAATAAATCATTATTTGTATTGAATTTGTATTAAGAGATCAGATATTGTGTCTTTTATATAAATTATCCATACCTATTATGTTATTTATTATCTGACATTATTTATTGTCTGGCAAAACAAATGTCATATTATATGATCTGACTGTGAATGAATAAATAAATTTAGTTGAGTATGTTATAACTTATTTACTAGAATGGTAATTTAGCAAAGTGCCATTCTATCAGTTCCCATTTCATCAGTGGTTGATGTAAATCTACCTGTATTTGTCCTGGTTCCTCAGTTGGTATTGTAATACTAATGAGTATAGTTCCCATGTTAGGTAGTGAAAGGACCTTCAAGCCAGAGTCGGCCTAAGGACTCATTGAAAAATATTATTTATTATTATTAAAGAGACTAAAATTTTACAGGCAATTTACTTAGTATAAGTGCATACGTACATTGATGCCACCCCTTTCCCCAGCGGGTAGCTGCCCCTAATTTTTTGTCAATTTGTTTTTGGCATTAGGTTCTGCATGACCCGAAACAAAACAAAAGAAGCTTAATGTATCAAAATGTACAGTATTGCATATTGGCCCAAATAACCCTTTCTTGTGAAACATATTTGCTAAATAATCTTCAACTTATTAGTGTTACAGAACTAGTGATGTAAAATTCTCGGTAATAATATTTTGGAGAATATTCTCAAGTTAGAGAATTTTCTGAGAATGGTAAGAAAACCGCTAGAAATGGCAATAAAAAGAAATTAAAAATTACCTATTCTGCTTATTTTCGGCAAATGTCAAACGGCGTTAATCAAACAAAACGTAAATAAATAAAATTTTTATTTAAAAAACATAACATACCTTCCCAAGAATAACTAAAAACTAAACAAAAAGAACAGTCAATGTTTTTATACTTATAGACGGTCTAAACTGAGCCGAACGGAACGCAAAAATAAAACTAGTCTCACCACCACCACCACACCATTTACTACAATTCACACAGCTGTATACGAGTAACGTTCGCGCTTCTAGGGGATTTCTCTGAATCACTGTTGCCAGACGTAAAACACTGTTGCCAGAGTTATAGAAAAGGTTAGACAGAAACTCAAAATTTTAAAAATCATTGCAAAATTTTTCAGTGTAAATCGAGGCGGTGTAAATAATGTAGAAAAACTTCTCTAGATAATATTCTCGGGAGAATTTTCTTACAGAGAATATTCTCCTCTCACATCACTATACAGAACAAACAGATCTGGGGTTACTAATTTCTTTTTCTAGCATCTTTTAAGAATAAATTTAAATGCATCAAGTAGCCTGTGACCAGCAAAACTCATAAAACAAAACCATGAAGGTGTGATCCAACTTTATGGAATTTCCGGTTTAATCGGAAACGACATAAACTTTCAGTTTTTAAATGAGATACCTGGTAATTTTTTTTAATGCATGCATATAACATTTTAAATAGAATCATTAGTCAGTTTTTGACATAATTTTTTTTTGGAATTTATTTATTTATCTATAAATAGACTATTATAACTACATAATTACGTATTATTATGTATTCATCTTTAGAGTTCCAAATGTTCAAAGAGACCTCCATCTTGTTGCTGAAAAAGCCTTACTTTTTGTATTGTAGCTCTTACAACATTTCTTAACTGTCGTGGTGTTATTTTAAAGATAGCTGCCCTTACTTTGTCCTCCAACTCATTCCGTGTAGCAGGAGATACATCAGTGAATCAATAAATTTGAAAAAAAAAACATTTTCTTGGTGACAAAAAGTGACACATCGTTATATTTAGAATGTCATTATGGAGTCAAAAAAAGGAAAAATATACCAGTTGTCCCATTTAAAAATCGAAAGTTTATGGTACTTCCAGTTAAACCGGAAGTTCCATAATGTTGAGTCGCCTGTCAAAAAATGCAGTTTTATGTCTTAACAAATCCCCCAAATTTTATTCCATTATTTTGAAAAACCAATAAGTTAGAGGGGCGAACCACCTTCCGTGGACACCCGGTATGTTAACTTAGAACATTTTAGTAACAAAAACCCTTAGTTCTTACCCCTGCAACCTGTTCCCCGCTAGGTCAGAATATTTTATCTAAAACGAATGTAAATAAATGCATCTAATATTCTTGCTAATAAAAGTGCCTAATAATATTTTTGATTTTTACAGAGGTTCCTTAGAAACAGCCATTCCAGTGGTGACCTGTCTTTGGCTGACTTTATCTACTATGTGAGGGAGCATGAAAAAAATTTAAGGCTGCACTTTTCTAGTTTAGATAAAAACAGAGATGGTAGGTATTAAAACATAGCTAAGTATAGTAAATAATTCATGCTTTTTGGTCATTTTGTGTGGTTTTTGTTTATATTTGAACTGGTTATAATTTCCAGTCCTCGTCAGATCACCTAATATATTATACATATAACTCTTTATTTTTATTGCATTGCTATTAAGGCATATAAGACACTTAATATAAGATCAAAATTCAATTAGAATAAATAAAATTTAATATTCAAAACTTCACCATCGAAAACTATATTATAAAAATATACTTACTATTTTAATAAAATCTGAAGGAATATTCCATGCTTAAAGTGGACTGTAAAGTATAGGACAGAAAAAAAAAACTAAAGTCTTCCTCCACAAAAGTTATAAGAATATAGAAATTCTTTAGGGGTCTCTACATGTTTCGAACGTAGAAACGTTCATCTTCAGGAGACATAATTTTTTTTATATAGTGCTGATGGTATTAGCAAAAGAGAAAATGGTATAAAACCTTAATGGAGCTTTTATGGCATTGAAAAATTAAAATGTAGAAGTGACATATGTACCATTGCGATAAACAAAAAGTAGTACAAGAATTAGTAGTCCCAGATAGAACTCTTGGTCTATAAGGATATAGAGAAGTGGATATCGTCGTCACTATGAAAACAATATAATTATGCCACCTAACTTTTTAGGCGTTACCATGAAGAATTCTGGTGACAGTATTGTAATAAAGGTGACACTGACATGACACTGACAGAATAATTCTGGTGACACTGAGTTATCCGTTTGAAAGAAAATATTTTATAATAGACCAGCAGATTAAATTATATTTTGTTGTATTACTTTTTTTTATCGCAATGGTACATATACAGTGTCACCAGTAAAGTCCGCATCATATGGGATTTTTTTTTATTAATAGCTTTATTCAAAATTTGACTTTGGCATCAAGTTCTGCTTCGATTGAGATGAAAATTAAGCAAAAAAATAGTAGTCACGTGATTCGCATTATCTGTCAAATTTTAATTTTTTCAAAATAATAATTCAAAAGTGGGGTTATTTCTGAAAATACCGAAAAAATTTATAAGAAAAAGTTTTTTAAAATGCGGTTTCTAGTCCACATGTAAAATTTTAGCTGCATACGATAAGTTTGATTTTTTACCTATATTTTGTAAATTGCACCACTTTTGCAATATAACACTCAACGCAACCTACATAAAACTTCTTAGTTTTGACGATGCTTTATTTCAGATACATTTTCTTTAAAGTAGCGCCATATTAAATGTGTGTTTTTATACAAAATCAAAATTGGGCTATTAAAATTTGGTCGCATGTGATGCAAAGTTTATTTGTTTTGGACCCTGTATAAGGTAACTTTATAAAATAAGTATTTTTGAAAACGTTGTTTGTGCCTGAAAGTAAAAAAATATAAATAAAGTAAAGGGGTTTTAAATTAAATCGTTAAAAATAGATAAACTTTCTTTACGTTAAGTTAAACTAAAATTTATTTTCTATTTAATGAACACTTTACTGATGACACTGTGTTCTTTTTGTCTTAATATTAAGGTGTATTACTTTCAGACACAAACTACGTTTTCAAAAATACTTATTTTATGAAGTTACCTTATACAGGGTCAAAAACAAATATACTTTGCATCACATGCGACCAAACTTTAATAGCTCAATTTTGATTTTGTAGAAAAACACACATTTAATATGGCGCTACTTTAAAGAAAATGTATCTGAAATAAAGCATCATCAAAACTAAGAAGTTTTATGTAGGTTGCGTTGAGTGTTATTTTGCAAAAGTCGTGCAATTTATAAAATATAGGTAAAAAATCAAACTTATCGTATTCAGCTGAAATTTTGCACGTTTGCTATCTCGATCGAAGCAGAACTTGATGCCAAAGTCAAATTTTCAATAAAGCTATTAATAAAAAAAAATCCCATATGATGCGGACTTTAGTTTAGTTTAGTTTAGTTTAGTTTAGTTTCTTTATTTCAGATTATGTTACATAATTTACAATAATTACAAACATAAAAGGAAATGACGTCACATAGAAAATATAAGCTTAAAAATTACATATTCAAAAAGTCGTCCATATTATAAGGCTCTAATTCCACCAAGGTTGCTCTAACTTTTCTCTTAAATTGTTTTTCATTATTTATTCTTTTTATGTTCTCGGGCAGTTTGTTGTATAGTTTCAAGCACATATAATTGGGCGACCTTTCAGTCAGAGTTAGCCTGTGTATGGGATAATTGACATTTAAAGTTCTTGTGTCATGTTGATGATTGACTGGGGTTTGAAAACAGTTTTTATTTTTAAAGAAAAATATTAGGCACTCGTAGATGTATAATGCATACACTGTCAATATCCCAAAGTTTTTAAAAACAGACCTACATGTTACATTAAAATCTAGTTTTTTAATTATTCTGACTAATCGCTTCTGAATTACAAATATACTTTGAATTTGACTATCTCTTCCCCAAAACATTATCCCATATTTCATACAAGATTCAAAATTAGCAAAATACAATATTTTTAACGTTTTTTCATCCATGTATTTACCAGTAACACGAATACCATAACAAATGCCATTTAGTTTCTGTGATAGAGATTTAATATGAAGCGACCAGTCAAAAAATTCATTAATCTGTACTCCCAAAAATTTTGTAGACTCTGATATGATAATTTTTTCTTTACCGATATTCAGGTTGGTTGGTTTTTCCACTTTTGACGCTTTTGTTCTAAAAAGAATTACATGGGTTTTTTCTTTATTTAGGATAAGTTTATTTTCCGCAAACCATTTTGTGACTCTGTTAAGAAGGTTTATACACTCTATGACCAGTTGATCGATACTCTTGCCCCCTAAAAGTAAATTAGTATCGTCGGCGAAATTAACCATATCCTGATTAGCTTGAATTAGATTATTTAAATCATTGATAAAGATAATAAATAAAATTGGTCCTAATACACTCCCCTGTGCTATACCGACACTGTTTGGTAATGTTTTGGAGTTATACGATTTTCCATTCTTACTGATACAGACTTTTTGTTTTCTGTTATTAAGATATCCCGTTATCCACTTAAGAGCGTTACCTCTTATTCCATACATTTCAAGCTTCCTAATTAATATATCCCTATCTAGGCAGTCGTATGCTCTGGACAAATCCAAAAACATGCCCACAGCCACACTACCATCCTCAAGGTGTTTCAAGGCCGCCTGAAGAAATTGAAAGATTGCAGTTTGGGTGGATCGTCCCTTTAAATATCCATGTTGCGTGTTATTAAATAAATCACAACTAGTCAGAAAATCTATTTACTGGTGACACTGTATAAAAATGGTTGCGGAGAGTTAAAACATGCTGAGCATGGGAAGAAAGTTAGTAACGGAAGTCTAAACAACCAAATAAAATGAGGAAGAAGAAAAAGGCCTTCTAAGGAGAAGGTGTCGAGGATGTTTTAAACTTTTTATATAAAAAAATTCTTTGTAAAATTATTGATATGATGTCTGTTAGACAGTATAAAGATAAGAATAGTCATTTGTAGAAGCCACAATGTCAAAATTGTTGAAGAATGGTTTTTGTGGTACTGGGGGTTAAGGCCCATTTACACATGGCAAGTTTACTGGCGGAAAGTTTCGTTTGTATGTATACACATTGGAAGTTTACTTGCTCAGTTATCAAAATTCAAGATGGCTCCGATTACGATAGTGCGTGCTGCTGTGAAACTTATTGTAGCTGGTATTGTGGAAAACATGAGTATTTTTGAGGAACAAAAGAAAAAAAAAAGAAACGCGTATGGGTCAGGAACTGAATTAAGCATCGGAACGCTTTAGGGGCCTCTGCTCAACTTCTAAAAGCGATAGCAATTGAAGATAGAATTGAATATAGGAATTTTAGGAGATTATCCCCAATAATGTTTGATATTTTTTTTGTTTTTTTTTTTGGAAACTGAAATCTACAAATTCTGTCCCGGTTTTTTGGTTATTTCGCTATTGGCCGAAAGATGGCTCTCGCGTCCGAAGTGGGCTGATGTTGTCTTCTTCTTCTTCGTTTTTAATATGGAAAACTAGATCCTCCATAGTTTTTAACTTTTACTTTTGACAATTGACATTTTATTTTTCGAAATAACAAATAACGTTTGAAGGCAAGACAAGACAAATAACGTTGTATTGTAATTAATTTCCATATTTATAATGAATAATGGTACAATTTATAAAAGTAGAGTTTGCTTTGTGTCGGGGTGTAAGACAGGATCTTCTTCAGAGAGGAAACGCAGCCAAATAAGTCTCTTTCCAGCTCCAAAGGTAAAACCCTCTAGCTAGAATGTTCCTGTATTTTAAAAACGAAGCATCGTTGGAACTTTATACAGGCCGAGTTTACTAATAAGTATAACAAAGTAAGTGTAAATTCATATAAACGTCCTTATTTGTTACTTAAAGGACTAGTTTAAATAAAAATAGTTATCGCGTCCATAAGAAACCATTTATTTGATAGCCCACTTCGAACACGAGCGCTATCTTACGGCGACTCGTAAAGCTGAATTACCGCTGCTAATTTGGGACCGAATCCAATGCATTGCGATCGGCCTCCTACCTCAAGTCCTCCATAGTTAACAAGTAAGAAGAATGGCCGATAAGGTAGAAGTTAAGTTTGTTTCGTTTCGTTTGTAAAGATTTGTGATTGTGAGATGCTAAATAAAGTGTACATAATAAAAATACTGGCTTTACTTTAACGCTGAAACCTTAGTAAAACAACAGTTTATACTTCCTTTACTAACTTTCTTCACATACTCGGCATGTTTTAACTCTCCTTAACCTTTTTTATATAATATGCTCGATAATATGTCACTTCTACATTTTAATTTTTTAATGCCATAAAGCTCCATTAAGGTTTTATACCATTTTCTCTTCTGCTAATACCATGAGCATTATATAAATTTTATGTCTTGATGATGAACGTTTCTACGTTCGAAACATGTAAAGACCCCTAAAGAATTTCTATATTCTATTAAATTTTGTGGAGGAAGACTTTTAGTTTTTTCTTTCTTTCCTTTAATAAAATCTTTTATATTAAAACGAGACATTCCGTTCCGAGCTTAAAAAATACTTTGAAAGTGATATATTATTTGATATAGTAAGAAGAAAAATGTATCTTAAAAATAGGAAACAATGCGTTAAAATAGGAAGTAATGTTAGTTCCTATCCTGATGTCACAATTATTTATTATGCTAAAATTACGACAATATGACAATAAAAATCTTTAAATAAAAAAATAGTAAGTACTCCTTTTTTGGTACCTGCTTTAGCACAAAAATCTTATTAAAAATTCATCGTTAATATTAAATATAGGTTTGTGGAATTGACCGGTGAAATTATTTTTGATCATTTGACCAGTCAATTGACCATTTGCCCAAAATAAATTTGAAAATAAAACAAAAAATTATTATAAATTGTTTGTAAAAAAGGCCAGCAAATAAGCTTCGTTCGTACAGCAGTCAGGAACCATTAGCAAATTAATGACGCATGCGTACCATAGACATTAAGCTTTAGATAAACATACAATAATCACGAAAGTGACAAATGTATGGCCTCGCGCATGTAAACAAAGCTACACCGGATTAGACATGCGCCCTGCAACATTATCATTTGACGAATGGGTAAATAGATAGGTCCGGGCTTTAAAATTAGTTCTAGCTCAAGAAATTGTAAAAGTTGACCTTCAATTTATTTTCACGTTGTAAACAGTTAAAATTTGACCCAAATTCTTGCCAAAAAATTGGAATTTCTTCTCAATTTTTGATCAAGTTGGAAAAAAGGTAGTAATTTCTCTCATTTTCAGTAGCTTTTAAGGTTTTGTTTCTAAAATTTGTTTAAAAATGATTCGTCCTCGTGTTTTTAGTCCGAAAAACAAGAGACCAAGTCAATTAAACTAGTCTTATAAAATCGAATATAAAAAACAAACAAAACCGGCAAAATAACCAATCTTCGATGCTATCCATAGACAATTTACCTTTAGATACCTACAGCTTATCTCCTGCGCAAACAAAAGTTACGTTTTATGGGTGAAAAAATACGTCCAAGCGCATGACTCGTCGGTCAGCTGTCTTCATTCGGGGAACCTTCGTGCATGCGCACAAACCTCGTGTTATCGGCCGTCCTACTTTATCGACCCGCTCAAGAATACTCTCCAGAACCGGCTCGGCCGCCATTTTTGTTGTTGTGTTTTAAGGTTTCTCTTCTCTGCGGATTCCTTGTAGTTTTCTAAAGTTTTCAGCTATCGGATCGGCTATCGTGGATTGTGGGACTGGTGTTTAATATTTATGGATTTCTGGTTTTTGTGTAGTTTAGTTAGTGAATTGTGTTTGTGCTTTTAGTGACTCGGATTGTAATATAAACAATGCCTAGTACTAGTTGCAGCCGTTGTATAATTGTATTATGCCCAAATAGGGTTAAAATAAACCTTCTATGGTGGCATATGAGCAAGAATTTAAATTTTAAAGCCCGGACCTGTCTATTTTCCCATTCGTCAAACGATAATGTTGCAGTGCGCATGTCTAATAGTTCCCAGTTTTGTTTACATGCGCGAGGCCATCAAACTGCCACATTCGTGATTATTGTTTGTTTATCTAAAGGTAAATTGTCTATGATGCTATCGCGTACCTAACCTCAAGTAAAATATTAGTTGATTTACATTTCTGGACAACTTTTCGTCTAGAAAATAACCTTTTTCCGATCGCAAGACCGGAAAAGTGACGTTAGAGACCGGAAAAGATTTTTTTTTAAAACCGACCAGAAAATTTACACTTTCTGGACAATTTTTCGTCTAGAAAATAACGTTTTTCCGATCGCAAGACCGGAAAAATCTTTTCCGGACTCTAATGTCACTTTTCCGGTCTCTAATGTCACTGTCACCCTGTTTTTTGTTTTTCCAATCGCTCTTTGATAATACAAGATACCTTGATTTCGATATTATGACAACAACATTTTGATGTATTGTCGAGTGACAGTTCGTTGATTTTTAATTTTGTTCTTTATGTCAAACTTGTTTCGCGTAGATTATAAAATATATCGAAGTATCGGTCTTAATAAAAATATTGTACGTCACGCAACCGAAAATTAGTGTTTTCCAAATCTCTCCAAGCTTCCAGGACTCGCCTATGGCTCGCCCTGGAAATGCTTGTCTCGACCTGAAAAACACTTTCCGGTCTTGTAACGTAAATTACTATTCTTTCCGGTCCCTGTTTTTTGTTTTTCCAATCGCTCTTTGATAATACATGCAACATTGATTTCGTTACTATGACAACAACATTTCGATGTATTGTCTAGTGACAGTTCGTTGATTTTTAATTTGTTGTTTATGTCAAACTTGTTTCGCGAGTTCGCAAATTTACCAATATGAATTCAGATTTTGAATTATCCGACACGGAAAATGAGATTTCAGAAATAATTTTGGAAGCAGCAAGGAAAGCGACTTACGATATATCGCCAGTAAAATCAAAAGCCCGTTACGAGAAATCATACGACGCATTTAAAAATAATATAAAATAATTTAATGTAAGTAATCGAAGTGTCGGTCTTAAAAAAAATATTATACGTCACGCAACCGAAAATTAGTGTTTTCCAGGTCTCTCCAAGCTTCCAGGACTCGCCTACGACTCGCCCTGGAAATTCTTGTCTCGACCTGAAAAACACTACTTTCCGGTCTTGTAACGTAACTCACTATTTCAAGCACAATTCTTTGTTCAACAATTTGAGAAAGTTTTTGCCCGAAAACTTGACCCGTGGAAAACTTTCACCCTTGGATTAATATAAACATACCTAGCTACTCACTTTTTTCTTTTATATGATATAAGTATAGAGAAAAGTGTCTTTTAAACTTTTTGAAGCAATATATTTACCGAAAAAATTGGCGTACCTAATTGGATTGCAGGGCCGCAAACAAAATATACCAAAACATTCATCGTGATAATCTGTCTTGGTACTTGTTTTTCATATATTTTCATACTTTGTTTATGGAGTCTAGGCCTAGTTAGATGTGTTTAAATTGATCATAATAAAATAAAGTTATATATCAAGATACATCGCTACTCCATGCTTACTGCAAATACGAAATACCCGATATTTTACCCCTATTTGGGCATAATAAAATCATACAACGGTTTTTACTTGTTCTTGTTTATTTTCCAAACAAGCGTCTACATTTTTGTCCTTAAAGGGTTCCCCCCTTACATGCATTTTGACAAGGCAACCTTGGTGCTTATGTTCTTGTGATAGTAAAGCTCTATTTGACTTTGACTTTATACATTATCACAATGAATTTCTGTGCTATATATTTTTTAGAATTGAGCCTAGTTTTTCGACGGTCGTAGCTTTCTATATTAGTGAATAAGGGGGAAACATTCTACGACAAAAAATATAAAAGAAAACCTAAATCTAAAATTGTTGCTAATTGTGCCATATTTTGTGTAGGAAAAATTGATCTCGAAGAACTGATTCGTGCATTTATTGATTTGGGCATTCCTTTGGAGAGAAATGAAGCCAGAAATCTTCTACAGAGGTAAAGTTATTTTATTTATAACGTTCAATCTGACACTGTTGTTTATAATTTAATATTGGGGATAAAGATAACCATCTACAGAGTAATCCAGATATAAGCGAATTGTTGTTTTCTTGGGAGAAATGAATGAATGAATGAATGAATGAATGAATGAATCACTCGAACAAAACGTTATAAGCTACAAAAAGTTGAAAATGGCCATTTTCTATTATATATGATACATTGGCCTTTACAAAGTTACGAGATTTCCTTCTGTAATCCATACTTTTCCTTTAGGATGGACCAAGATGGCAGCCTTAATATTAGCTATGACGAGTGGCGTGATTTTCTTCTTCTTGCCCCGAGTAATAACATCCAAGAACTCATTAAGTATTGGAGACATTCAACGGTAAGTAATAGAATACTTACTCTTGTTTATAATAGTTACTTTTTTACTTGATATAAATGAACCGTAACATTAGGCTAACGTAAATAATATTAAATTAATAACACTAAATTATCTAAGAACGGGACGTCGTTTTTGTCGCTTTTTTTATTAAACAATTTCCAACAAGCAAATAATATGTACAGGGTTATCCAACCAAGACTAGACAAGGCGATTTTTTGACTTTTCCTGTACTTTTATAAAAAAAAAACTGAAATAGCCATCTTAAGTCATTTTCTCCCGCGAATTCGAATATCTTCAGCAAAAAACAATTGAACATCAAACAAAAGTACTAGGGGTCACTTTGATAAGTTTTTTAAATGGAACACCCTGTATATTTTTACATTTTTAAATTCCACATAAAATTATAATTATTTTTTATTAAATGCATTATTAGTCTATACTTCATAGTTTCCGAGATATTGACTCTCGAAAAGTGACATTTTTGAACTTTGACAGCTTATAACTTTCTAACAGTACGTCTTAGAGCAAAACGGCTTACATGTCCCTATCTTCAATTTTTATTATCTTCCCAAAAAAATCAACTTCCAGTTAAACCGGAACAACTATATTTCCTTCTTTCGAGTTACATCCGGTTTAACAGGAAGTTGATTTTTTTGGGAAGATAATAAAATTTAAAGATAGGGACATGTAAGCCGTTTTGCTCTAAGACGTACTTTTAGAAAGTTATAAGCTGTCAAAGTTCAAAAATGTCACTTTTCGAGAGTCAATATCTCGGAAACTATAATGTATAGGCTAATAGTGCATTTAATAAAAAATAATTATAATTTTATGTGGAATTTAAAAATGTAAAAATATACAGGGTGTTCCATTTAAAAAAATATCAAAGTGACCCCTAGTACTTTTGTTTGATGTTCAATTGTTTTTTGCTGAAGATATTCGAATTCGCGGGAAAAAATGACTTAAGATGGCTATTTCAGTTTTTTTATAAAAGTACAGGAAAAGTCAAAAAATCGCCTTGTCTAGTCTTGGTTGGATAACCCTGTACAGGGTGTCCAGTTTTCGGCACTTTTGACGGGTATCTCAGTTATTAGTACAGATAGAATGATGCGGTTTTCGCAAACCTGTGTCACTTTTTTTTTAAACAAACGATGCCCTTAACGGATTTATCATGGCCATCTGGGTTTTTGAGATACAGGGCGAAATTGAAAACGGTGCATTTTCAGACACCCCTTGTATTTTAGTTATCTTATACCTTATCGAAAATATAAGAACGGGGTGTTATACAGTTTTTTACGTAGAATCCAGTGGCGTAGTTAGTATTTTTCCAGGTGTCCCCATTTTTGAGAAATATACCAAAGTTATGTTTTTTTTAAATGGAACGCCCTGTATATTTTTTTCATACTTGCATTCTGCTTACTGAGAGCTTTCCAAAAATATAAAATAGTTGGGACTTTGTTTTAACAGGAAGGTTAAAATTCATATTTTTTTTAAAATTGGGAGCAGGCCTTGGATTTTATTTCACTAGAACAATTAAAGTGTGGATTAAAATGCATACTTTTTATTTATAAATATTGTTGAAAATGGTTGCCATTCTCCCTAATTCAACGCTGGCACATTTCGGTAATTCGTCTCAAGGCGTTTAAAATTATTATATGGTGGTTTGGAGAAATTGAAATGCTAAATGGGTAGCGTGTCGAAGTTTCTCTGCAGTTCTGTGCCTGGCATTGTATATCTTGCTCTGCAAAAAACCCCAAAGAAAGAAGTCCTACACTGATAGATCGGGCGATCGCGGTGGCCATCTTACAGCTCCATTTGTGCCTATCCATTTTTGTTGAAAATTATTTTCTAGAAACTGCCTTACTACGTGAGAGTTATGACTCGGCGCACCGTCTTGCTGGAAATGTATAGCATTTAGCTGGGCAAGGGGAACGATTTCTAATAACTCGGGTATAACCTCTTCCAAGATTTCCAGATATCTATTTGCTGTAAGGCCTCCCTCATAAATACGGTAAGTTATTTGATTACCTAATATGAAGCAAGAAACGCCAAATCCAAAGCGCCCTTGCTGCTCCCTTTTTTAAATAACATATGGATTTTCTTCAGACCAATGCCTTGTATTATGCCGGTTAAAAATTCCAGCACTAGAAATATGGCTCTCATCGGACCAGATTACTAATCTTCCAAAATTGGCATTGGCCCGGATTTGTTTTGTATACCAACGACAGAAGATTAATCGCCGATCTGCATCTCCAGGATGTAAATTTTGCACAATTTTAAATTTGTATGGATGGTATTTATATTTTCTTAAAATTTGTTGTGAACGACTTTTCTTTATGCCAATTTCCTTTTCTATATTTCTGCATGAAGTTGAAGGAGTAACGGTTGCATAAGCCAAAACATTTACCTCATCTGTTTCACGATTTTCCTTATTGTATGTTTTAGGTCGAGGCTGTGTTTGTTCATTGTTCCATGTTCAATTAAATTTTTCTTTAGTAGGGAAAATCTATCTATAAATGGCTGCCTTCTTTCAGGATATCTATAAAATTAAGATAATATAAGACGCTAATTAAACAAACACTCCGTATTTTTTAAAAAAATTTATTTTACGTCGGCCTATTTCTGCAACGAGGCCAATCACCGACGCCAGGGAATTTGTCACACACTATCTGGTAATTTTGCCGAATCCCTCTTTGTCGAGGGTAGGGTTCTTTAACGTGCCAACATCCATGACACGGGACCCACAGTTTAACGTCTCTTCCGAAAGACGGTGCACCTCTTAAAACCAAACTCCAAATTTTAACGTCGACGTTGCCGGCCCCGGGGATCGAACCCGGGACCTTCGATCCGTGAGGCCGCTGCACTAACCACTAGACCGCAACGCCGATAACACTCCGCATATAACTTTAAAAATGGTCGTTGTAGAAAATAATAATATGCCTACCTAGTGAAATATAAATCCGCAGCTTCATAAGAGCAGCGTATCGTATTTTTTATAATTTTCATACTTTTGGGCCATCCTTGAAATTGAACAATATCATAAATAAATTATGAGTAACTTTTCAACCTTAAATACCTAAATACAATTCTGACAAGAGCTAAACGCCATTATGAAAATTTTGTTTTATAGCCTGGATAAGTCAAGGCCTACTAGATGTTTTTGTTTATTCCGATAATATACCTACGTAACAATAAGAGAAAATTACTTTTTACTATTGTAAGTATTAAAAAACTTGAACGTTTAAAATTAAACTATAAAGTAATATTGATGGCGTAGTCAGTGTATCGTCAATTTATTTTTATTAAAATAAAATACACGGCCTACTTACTGTCAACTTACAGCTTGTTATTTAAAAAAATATGAATTTTAACCTTCCTGTTAAAACAAAGTGCCAACTATTATATATTTTTGGAAAGCTCTCAGTAAGCAGAATGCAAATATGAAAAAATATACAGGGTGTTCCATTTAAAAAAAACATAACTTTGGTATATTTCTTTAAAATGGGGACACCTGGAAAAATACTAACTCCGCCACTGGATTCTACGTAAAAAACTGTATAACACCCCGTTCTTATATTTTCGATAAGGCATAAGATAACTAAAACACAAGGGGTGTCTGAAAATGCACCGTTTTCAATTTCGCCATGTATCTCAAAAACCCAGATGGCCATGATAAATCCGTTAAGGGCATCGTTTGTTTCACAAAAAAGTGACACAGGTTTTCGAAAACCGCATCATTCTATCTGTACTAATAACTGAGATACCCGTCAAAAGTGTCGAAAACTGGACACCCTGTACATAATAATATTTATATTGACTTTTTGAAAACTCTTACAGTGGCTATGGTCCCGTTCAAAAAAAAAAAAACGGGCATAATAAAATTTGGATTAAGTTTAGGGGGGATTTAAATAATGTTTTTGTGAGCTATAGATACATTTATTAGTTTTAATATACAAATTTTAAGAGAAATTGGTTTTTTGACACACTTACTATACAAGGATAATCGAAAAGTTTTTTTTTGCATAGTGTCAGAACACCCTGTGAAATAATTAAGAAGCAAAATTACTTCAAAATATCAGTTTTCATTAAGCCGCAAATATTTTTGGCATTTTGGTTTTTGGTTCATGTCAATTCGTGCATTTGTTCTCACCCAAATGCAAAATGATCTTGATGATGTCAATCATTTAAATGTTTCCATAATTTTCTCATTGCCATTGCATTCAAAATAAAATAGACTATTAAAATGCAATAAAACAAATGTTATTGTAATAATTAAGATTCAATAAACAAATACATTTACAAAAAAAGGTGAGTATACCTAAGATTGAAAAACAACATTTTCGCAAAACAAACTTAATAGGTACCAGAGCTGTCGGTAATTGAATGAAAATAATTAAAAAATCGTGTTCCAATTACTTTTTAGTAATTGAATTACTGTAATTGAATTACTTTTTGAAAATAGTAATTGCAATTGATTTTCCAATTATTGTGATAAAGTAATTGTAATTGGTAATTGGTTTTAAGAAATCTGAGGTAATTGAATTACTTAAAAGTAATTAAATTATTTTAAAAAGTAATTGAATTACTCCCAAATAATTCAATCAGAATAAAGGTAATTAAATTACTTCCAAATAATTCAATTACATAAAAAGTAATTTAATTACTCCCGAATAATTCAATTAGATTAAAAGGAATTACTCCAGAATAATTCAATTCCTTTAAAAATTTTCATAATTCCTTTACTCTAAAAAGAAAAAAATATTGTTCGGTTAAATCGCGGCTAACGTTAACAGGAGGTTTCCTCGGGCACAGGGAGCCTGAGCTGAGATCATTAATAGCCCCCCGAAGACATGCTCTATCAGACAAACATTTCGAAGAATTTGGTATTTGTTTTTGTAAAAATTTCTCGTTTCTTTGTACCTATCTGTATACTATAGTACTATTAGTAGTAGTAGGTATTAGTACCTATCTAGTTTTTTTTTCAATTATTTTTTATTTTCCCTAATATTACGTTTGTTTTATTTCAACAAATAAATCATATTATATAAAAAGACAGTTGTTATTATTGGTCAATTTGTTAAAGGATAGTAGGTACTTATCAAAATTAGGAGATCAAGTTTAACTATAAATTTCGAATTTTTTTTAATTTCTTCCTATAACAAAGTGTGATAGTAGGACCTACTGCTATTAAAAAAAATAATACGTTACCTATACAACTCTTTTTTTGTAAAATGTAAAATAAGTAATTCCATTGCTCATATACAAATTCAATTTTAAAAATGTAATTCAATTACCAAACTGTAATTCACTTACCAGAATGTAATTCAATTATCAAGATGTAATTAAATTACTCAGAGTAATTTATTTGCCAAAAAAGTGCCTATATTAAAGATTCAGAGTAATTCAATTACTTTTAGGGTAGTTCCATTACTATAAAGTAATCGAATTAGTAGAAAAGTAATTGAATTAAAATCAGTAATTCGATTGCGGTTATTGATCAAGGAATCAATTAGTTTTAGTGGGTAATTGGTAATTTAAATATTTTTATCATACTGTTAGTAATTGGTAATTATAATTGATGCGTTTTTCGGAGGGTTTTGGGTAATTGTAATTGAATTACTTTTTAAGAGTAATTGCAACAGCTCTGGACCAGCAACAACCTTTTCACTTAAACACATCTGAATAATTTCTATTGCCTCCTAGCTCTTACTACTGCCTGTACACGTCGGTTTATGCCATCAATTAGCCCGTGAATATAATCCTGGGTAATATTCCTCCATTCTTTCTAAAGTGACACACAAAGCTCATTTAATGTCGCTGGTGCCACTTCTCGGCCTCTAATGCGTCTTCCTAGTATATCCCGTACATGCTCTATAGGATTTAAACCCGGAGACCATGCTGGCCAATTCATTTTGTCAAGGCCAACTTCTGTCAAATATTCAGTAACACACATTGCTGGATGTGGTCGGGCATTATCTTGCATCGAGATAAAACTGTCTCCGAAAAATGGAGGAAATGAAACTACATGATTTGCCTATAGAGAGGTAGGCTCGTGGCCCGATGTTCTTATACTTCATTATTTTTGCGCCTTGTATAATATTACCTTTGATGAATAATACTTTGATCAGGTCCAGTAACCCTGAGTTACACATTCGGGAGACCATCATCGTCACCGCTATCGTTTATTCCAAATATTATTTCTACAAGTTAGACTTTTGCAGCTGTACGAATGTGAGCGCATGACCTTTTCTTCACTGTGTAGACGGCATTCTATAGGTCCAGCAACAATATAGGTACATTTTTTTGCTTTTTATTATGATTATAAATTGTGTAACGCCACTGCTACGTAAATAAATTTGAAAAATGAGTTGCAATTGTGCTGGGAAGTCGAGTCAAGGTCGAGGGTTATCCTATTAAATGTTGAATACCTGCCAATTAGATTAAAATCATTAAGTTATAGGAAATTGTCCCACAGCAAAATTCTAACGTGGGACGACGAGATTAACAGTACGGGTGTTTTATGACTTATGTACCTTTTGGGCATAAAAACTCGGTTTTTTAATGATATTTCTGTTCTAAAATAAAAATTTAAAACTCGTGCATTAATCTCTGCTGCTACTGTTGCCATCTGTAGAGATATTTTTCCAATCCCCATTATGGGAACTTCTAAAGGTTTCTATAGACCTATAATTTTTCTTTTTTTCCATAATATATATTTTGCTGATAAATAAATGTTTATAAGATAGTACTTAATATTAAAGCGATCGCTTCTTTATTTCTTTCTCTATCGCTATTTTAGGAAGTGTGTCACTTCTGCGTACTTCTCGAGAAGTTGCACGTTATTCAGTTTGGGCGGCACCAGGTCTCACTAATAAGCATGCAACGCATACTTTCATATCATTTAAAGTTGTAGGTGGAGCCGCCATCACTTTGTCTTTTATAAAACCCCAGGGGAAAAGTCAAGTAGGGTCAAATCCGGGGACCTAGCAGGCCAGTTTACCCAACCAGCTCGACCAATCCACCTGTTTTCAAACAATTCGTTTAACTCATTACTGGCCTGTATCGCATAACGTGGTGGAGTTCAGAAAAAACAACATTCTTGAGGAACCTGTTATTTCCTTGTATTTGTTTTGTAACCCAATTGCAAAATATGACTCGATTTTCAAAGTCTTGCCCATATAGCTCTTGGTGGATTGTAACGTGGTATGGATGAAATTTGTACAAGTGCAATATGGTCATAACTGATTTATGACTTATTCCAGCATCTCTAGCAAGCCGCCTGGAAGCTACACGCGGGTCAATAGCTACAATTCCTAAAACTCCAACTGCCGTATTTTCATTCGTTTTAGTTCGCTTTCGAACTCGTGGTTTCGACTTCAGGCTGCCGGTTGTACGACTTCTGGTTTCCAGCCTTTTAAATGTCATGTGAGATTTGGGATTATTAGGAAACCTCTCCGCCCACACTAATGCAGCTTGTCTGTAGTTTTTTTTGCATTCCCACAAAATTAACAGGATATCAACTTGCACACTAAAATTCGCTTCCATGTTTAATTAACTAAACTGAGAAATAAACGTTAAAACGTAAAAAATCTCAACTGACTTTAGTTAAAACAACGCATTTCCATGGAAACTAGTAATAATTTTAAAATAAGTGAACTTGATTTATTGGTATTTTTTTTTATCAAAATTTAATTAAATAATTTGAAGTTAAAATTATTTTAAATAAATAATAATTTCGTAACTAGGGGAGCAAATCAAAACATTTTTTATATACCCCTCACCCCTCAAAATGGGCAAAGGGGGGTAGACGTCAAAAAATTTCCCCCCATCTCCCTATTCCCTCACTAAAATTTCAAGAAAGTATTTTAAACCGTTTTCGATATATCGCCTTGTAACACTTTAAAAAACTCACCCTGTATAATAGTAACATTTATCAAAATTTAATTAGAACAAATAAAGGGTTATATAATCCTATTCAACAAGCGGCAAAGGTTTATAATAAACTACCTGAGAATATCAGAATGGTTAACTCTAACCGAAAGTTTTTAAAAAAATAGACAGTTTTCGTTGTATTGGCAAATTCAAACGGTTAACTATAACGAATACGAATACGAAGCCGCTATTTGACAGATCGTAAAAATAGTTTTCGTTCAATTCGCTTAACGTTAACGTTAAGTCGAATTCGACAGTAAACATAACAAATATAACATAACCTATATTTAATGGTTTGTGTTCATATTTTCATATACGTTTTGTAGTATAGTTTTTGCTTGGTTTTAATTTCCTAGTACCAAAAATTCTAAAACATCATGATAGACGAAAGGTTGCATTTATTGGACTCATCCAGTGATTCGGATGATGCCCTTCTCTTGGAGGTGCTTGATCGCGAGCACAGCTGTATGGAAATTTCAATTTAGAAAACTATAATAATGCTGAATGCAAACTTTATTTCCGATCTGAAAAAATTATGATGTAGGATGTGTTCTCTAACTCCTCTCAATGATACTTCTTTCCCTGTGGTTTTTACAAAATTGGCTACTACCGAAGGCTATTTACATGCATCGCCATATGGGTTGTTGGCCAATATTTCCTCTAATAAAATGATATCGTCCTCATCCGTGAAACGATTTCTCGATCTTTTGGGGGAATTTATTGTTGAATCCATGACGAAACAAAAAATACTAACCAAAGCTTTAAAAACAGACCTCAACAAAAAATAGGTTATGTTGTGTAGTGTATGTTGGTATTGTTGTCAAAAAAATAGTCATTACGCATGCGTTCCGTTTTCGCTATGGCTTTGTCTTCCGGCCGTTAGCTCCCGCCACTTATCCGTAACGATAACGATAAATGACAGCTCAAATGTCAAAGTTGTCAAATAGCGGCTATCGGAATCGCTTTTAAAAGACAACGAAAACTGTCTAATATATATAAGTCTAGTATAATAAACAGTTAACCTGTAAAGAGACAGTTGTCTGTTAATTGGTTAATTGGCTTTTAGGGTAGTATCTTTCTACGCGTGTTTCAAACGCAGCTAAATAAGATTTTTTTTTAGTAATGTTTATGATTATTTTGCTAATAAAAGTATTCAAACTTTTATTTAGTAGCTTATGTATATTTATTTATTGTTAAAAAATTACTTAAGTAATAGAAAGCAGTTTGTTCAAATTGAAAATGTTATAAGTTCACAAAAAAACATAACTTGTGGTGTTCCGCAAGGATCAACCTTAGGACTTACTTTTTTTTAATCTACATTAATTCTATAGCAAAATTAAATTTAAAAGGTAAAATAAAATTGTTTGCCGATGATACTACTATTGTATATTTTCCTGAAGACTATGCTCAAATTCATAATAACATTAACCACGACCTAAATATAATTATGTAAATGGCTTGATATTAATAAATTATTATTAAATTTTAATAAATCATCTTTTACCTTTATAAGTAAATCAAATTTAAAAAATAATAATATTTCCTCACTGTCTTTCAATAATCATTTAACCCATTCGGGACGGACCGACAAGTCGCGCGCTCGGCGCCGTGAATGCAACGGCGTGGGACGGTCGCCGTACTGTTTTTTTCTTATTTGTTAAGAATCAAAATACTTTTAGTTTCCTTATTCGTTTCGTTTTAATAAAGTTATAATACAATTTAAGCAAATGCAAAAATACAAAAGTCCTAAATCATGTACGGCAGCCGTCTAAAGCTATTGCACGGCATTCGGCTCTCAATGTCCTCTTTGGAAACCGTACCGGTACGTCAACCGTCCCGAATGGGTTAATTAAATATACTAATACAATAAAATTTTTAGGTTTATATATTGATGACAATTTAAGTTGGAAAAAACCTATTGAATATTTAAGAAGTTACATCTCACCAATGATTGGCATTTTATCTAAAGCTAAAAATTATATAATATTTAAAAAATATATATTATTCTTTGGTTTATTCAAAATTACAGTATATGATTTCAATGTGGGGATCAGCGAATTTAACTACAATTCAGCCATTAAAAAAATACAAAACAAAATAATTAAATGCATACATAAACTTCCTTTTTTAGAACCAACTATAAATTTGTATGTACCAAATGGATATTTAAATTTAGAAAAGCTTTATAAATTAAAACTATGCATTCTAATCCTCTCTCAGGTGCCGTCTCTGTTGAGGTTGGCGACCACTATGGCAAATTCTTCTCTATGTTGGGCTCGATGGATCAGGGTATTACCATCCATATTTGTCCAGTCTCTTATGTTTCTTAGCCAGGACTTTTTCTTTCTCCCTATGCCTCGTTTACCTTCAATTTTTCCTTCCAGTATTACTTGCAGTTGTTCATACTCTTTGTGCCGCATTAGATGTCCCAGATAGGCTGTTTTTCTTATCTTCATGATATTTGTAAGCTGAGGGCGGGTTCTCATTCTATCTAAAACTTCTGCATTTGTTGTTCTGGTGGTCCAGGCTATACGGAGCATTCTTCTGTATGTCCACATTTCAAATGCGTCCATCCTCCGGAGTTCTTCCTGCTTCACCGTCCATGTCTCGCAGCCGTATAAGAGCAGGGACCACACATAGCACTTTACTGTTCTAAGTCTCACCTCAAGAGATAAACCTGGATTACACAGTATTTTTCGCATTTTCAGAAAACCCGCTCTGGCTATTTCTATTCTTCTTTTTATCTCTTTAGCGTGGTTCAGCTGATGGTTTATTTCCCTGCCCAGGTATATGTAGCTGCGAACATTCTGGAGGGTGACGCCGTTGATTACGATATTTGCATGTTGTTCTTCTAAGTTACGATCGAAGACCATGGTCTTAGTCTTTGCCGCATTCACCTCTAATCCTATTCTCAGACTCTCATCCGTTAGAGTGCTCATCAGTGCTTGTAGTTGTTCTTCGGATTCTCCCATGACCACAGTGTCGTCCGCGTACCTTATGTTGTTGATCACGATGCCGTTTACTTTTGCTCCTTCTGGTCGATCTTCCAACGATTGCCTAACTATATACTCCGCATATACGTTAAACAGTAAGGGGGATAGAAGGCAACCTTGACGAACTCCCCTTTCGATATTAATATAAGATGTATTGCCATTTGTTGTACGAATGCATCCCCGGTGATTCCAGTATGTGTTGCGTATTACCATTATGTCGTGGCTGTCGCATGTACCAAATGGATATTTAAATTTAGAAAATCTTTTTAAATTAAAACTATGCATTCTAATACACTATTATTATTTAAAAAAAAGCAATCGAAAATAATATTTCCTTCGACCAACAATATTCACATCACGAGACAAAATCATCATATGCAAACACCAATGGTAAAGAGTACTTTTGGCCAAAAATTAATATTATATAAAGGAATAACAATTTACAACAGTTTGCCAAAAACAATTAAAGAAATATCACAATTATGGACTTTTAAAAAAACACTAAAAAGATATTTTTTAAAACTTTAACCGGGACTTTAACGTATTATAATATATTAATATTTTTTTTTGTAAATGGTTATTATATACAGACTGTCCGCGGATAGAGTTCAGAATAGCACAATTGAATGAAAAATGTAGTTTTGCTTGTAAAAAAAAATCAATTCACGAAGAGAAAATTTTGATTTTTTATACAGGGTTCGCAAAAACTTCAAAAACATGATTTTTCTCCAAGAGTAAACTACCTTTATTTTTCATTTTTGATCAAAATGCCAATTATAAATCTTATTTGGAATAACGTTTGTAATTTAAAATAAATCTTCGATATTTTTTTAGTTTTTTTAATTTTTAGAGGTAAAATCATTTTTTTTTATAGCAGCATTAGCGGTCGAAATACATACATTATCAATGACAGAGGGGTATCAAAAAGTTTCAAAAACTGATTTTTGGTGTTACCAGAAATATGTATTTTTAATTTCACAAATGAAATGACCCCGGAAATAACACAAAAATCTTAAAATAATAATTTCATAATTTGCGGGACTTCTTGGGGGCCACAGAACCAGACCATTCCGACCAATCCATTTGTGGCCAAATGTATTATTAAGCCATTCTCTCACTTCAATAGCGAAATGCGCAGGGCATCCATCTTGTTGAAAGTACATTTCGTTCCTAAATTGGAGAGGCAATCCTTCTAGGTTGTCAGAAAGGAATGTTTCCAACATTGCAAGGTAACTCCTACGGTTACACGTGTTTTCGAAAAAGTATGGGCCAATAATGCCTTAATAAGGAATCGCACACCAGACAAACCAGACATTTCTTTTTTTGTAATATTGTCTTCTTGCAGGAATTCTAAAACGGGGATTATTTTCGCTCCAGTATCTAATATGCGTAGAAGACACTTTACGGTTTGTTGAAAATATCGATTCATCGGAGAACATGATAAATGTATGGAAATTCCTGTTTTCACATACAATTTTGTTTCCGACCCAAAGACAAAAATCCAAACGTTTGGCTTCGTCTCCTTCCAACGTTTGATTAAAAGTTGGTTTAAATGGGAATATTTTGTTTGCCTTTAAAATATACTGAATATGAGTTTTTTTTACTACATCAAGTTCTTGAGCTCGGTTTCTTAATGAAAGGGTAGGATTGTCAGCAACAGACTGCAATACGATTAGGGAAGCTGCGTCATTCTGATCATAGTGTTTTTTTTTTTAAATTGGAAACTGAACCAGTTTGCTGAAATTTTCTTAATAATTTATGAAGTCCCATTTTTGAGACGTAAACGTTAGGGTACCTTTGATTAAATTTCTCTATCACAAAGTTGTAAGAAATTTCGCCCGCACCGTAACATTGAACTAAATAAACCCTTTGTTCTAAGGTTAAAATTTTCAAAACACATCAAATTCTATTTGACAACTTCAAATTTGCCCCATATGTAAAGCGAAGTAATAAAAAGGTAAAAAAATTCCATTTACCTCTAAAATTTAAAAAAACTAAAAAAATCAAAGATGTATTTTAAATCTCGGATTTAAATTACAATCGTTATTCTAAATAAGTTTTCTAATTGGCATTTTGGTCAAAAATGAAAAATAAAGGTAGTTTACTCTGGGAGAAAAATCATGTTTTTGAAGTTTTTGCGAACCCTGTATAAAAAATCAAAATTTTCTCTTCGTGAATTGCATTTTTTTTATAAGCAAAACTTTTTATCAAGAACGACTTTTTCCCGAAAAATGAAATTTTCCATCCATTTGCGATATTGTAAACCCCTCGGTAAACCCTATCCGCGGAGTCTGTATATTTTTTTTTTGAATAATTTCGATGGAGTTACTAAACATGGTTTTTATTATTTGTGAATTTATATATTGTATATATTTGGTGTTATATTCTCTGTAATAAACTTTTTTGAGTTGGTTGAGAATAATAAAATTAAAATTTTAAAAAATTTGAGTTATCCATAGTAACAGTTATCTATCGGCTCGTGAATACTTTAGTCTTTCGAAATTTGGGTAACTAACTACACTGATAACACAAACAATACCAATCACGAGACGCCGCTGCCACTCTCAACGGAGATTAGATACGAAATGCGAGCTAGTCCGGTCCCAGTCACTCGAAATTCCATGTAAAAGTTGGCGGGTTTCCCACTCCACAAATAGGTAAATCGACCTCGGCGTCATCATCGTCAGCTGGCTTCTTTTCACGTGGTGGTTGCGCTTAACGTGATTCATGGATTTGTAGTTTCCCGCAAGCCGTACGACTAGGTACCATAGGAGTGATTTGTGCTGTTACGTTTCGTGTTCGTGATATTCTTGTGATAAATTTTAGTTTTTCTGTGATATAATGGCGGATTTGTTCGAGAACGAACTTTTCCCCGGGGTTTCCCCAGATATGGTGGACGATTTGGCACATCTTTTTGGAATTTTAATAAGCATGATGCGAGGGGTAAGGAATTTATTTTAATTGATTCATCGGTTGTGAGAAATTTTATTTTTCCCGGTAACCTATTAAATACAGATTAGTGTATACTTCATACGAAGTCAGTTGAGACAACGTAAATATTGGGGGTACGATCAATTTACTGCATCACACACTGAAACTACAATACAAATATAACAAAATTCGTGTTGATCGCTCCCTATACAGATGTTCGAAGATAGTCCACGTGGTCTTGACAAGTCTGTCATCAAATTTTTTTAAGACTTTTTATCTGTCTCAATTGAGATCGTATACACTTTAGTTCTATGTAGTCTATAGCCCAAGAATATCCACCACCAAAAGAAGCCGTATCTTCACTGCGGCTTCTTTTGGTTTTGGGTTCAAATTGCCTCTCTCCAATACCAAAACATTCCTTAAGTAACGCATAAAATCCATTACCACGTTTATACACACATACATACCTACGAACACTTTCTATTCCTATTAGGGTTAGCACTGACACTGACCTTTAGGATAACGTCTATCTATACAATTAAATGAAATAATGGAAGCAGGTGTTAAGTAGCAAGCATTCCTAATCTTGGTTATGCTATAAAAAAGAACCAGGGTTAAACAAAAGTGAAGGTGTGTCGGTACTAGGATTTCTTATTGGTTAAGAACTGCCTAATTTGAAATGCTTTTGCAATTCACGCGATTTAAAGGTGAAATTTCATAATGTAGGGGACTCAAAGCTGTTATCTAGTTACCTACATTTTTCATCTTTTTTCTTGTCATAAGAAAAATTGACGCTGGACTTTAAAACTCTGGTTTAAATTTTTTTTTTAAACTTGTAAAAAGTTAAATGATAATTTTTGTTCTGTGACACAAGTTGGACTTTGAAAAGGCATTTGATAAGGTTTAAATTTTAAGGATTGTTATTTAAACGAAATCTTTGTTACAGTATGTGGTGTAATCGGATAATTACTAGTTTAAAACTTTAATTTGTAGGGTAGATACAACCGTGAACTGTTCTTAAAATTATGAAACTTTATAATGTAGTCAACATGAGTCAGCTGTCTCAATTGATCATAGACAGACATTTTTATTTTACTCAAATTCATTTAATTATTCCCCCTCAATAACACACATATTTTTTTTTTAATTGACAGTTACCTTAGTCCTGTTGTCATAGTCCAGTTTACTTATTTAAAATTAATTTCATTATTTGTAAAAAATCGAAATGTCTTATAAACAAACAGAGATTTTCTGGTTTTTTAAATTGCTCATAATTCCAAAACGACTAAAAATATGGATAGTGACCTATTAGACATGTAGATAGGAAATTCAATTATTTACACGTTAGAAGGATAAAATAGAGCGTGTTCCATTTACGAAAATTGCCTTATGCACATTTATCGAAATGGCTAGATTGGCAAAATTTTTAAAACCTCCTATATGAAAAACTGAAAAACTAAGTTATGGAGTGTAAAGGTCTATGTTTTAGTTAAAAGCTATCAAAATTTTAAATGTTTAGCCCTATAGGTTTCAGAGTTACTGAACTTTGTTCTGGGTATATTTTTACATGAAAAATTAATTTAATAATTTATATCTCAAAAACGGTTAGAGATAGGTATATTTTATTATTAACAAAAGTTTCTAAGGATTTAATAAGGTATCTAAAAAAGCTAAAATATATTATAGAGTATTCTATTTGAAATACCAAAGCTGTCCATAACTTCCGGTAGAACCGGAATTGATTCAAACGTCAGAATATAAGATTTTAACTTTTAATAACACCTCCGTTATTTATTCTTTGCTTCTACTTGAATATTTTTTCTTCATTTTGTTTTCAGTTTAAAAATATGAAATGCAGATTAATGGACAATCGTAATACATAATACTTTCACTGTATCTTATAGCGGAACTAAATTGTTGAAGCTCTAGTTATTTAATAACGTATGTATTCCCGAATTATTATAGCATTATTTACCAACTCAAAGCAGAACAAAAAATATTTTAAAACCTTAATCTTGGAATCTACAAACGTAGTAATATAAAGATCATCAGAGTAATTTTAAACATTTGTTTTATTAATACTCAAGTTGGTATATGCCTTTTATTCTATTTTTAAAATTATATACATATACTGCAATCATTAAAATTAAACTCAAAACTTAGAAGTTAAATGCATGTATTATTAAGAGAATAACCAGACAAACTGATACAAACTGTCAAATGTAGAACAAAACTGTCATTACCTACCACCTTATAATCAGAAAGAAAACTATAAATAAAATGAAAATGATTCTCTTGTGTATGTAAAGTATTATGTGCAAGTTCTTATCTAATAACGAATTTACACTTTTACACTAAATAACCTATGTAAAATGCGTAATTTTTTTTTAATAATTAACATATAGTTACGTTTGTTTATTTAGCAACTTAGTTCAAGTTACTATCAAAACATCCTCAAGCCTAATGAAATGTAGCTAGCTGTAACTCCGCATAAACTATACTACTGTACTTGTAATTATACTATACTATAAATGAGTATAATAAATTATACTTATTTCATACTTATAATAATAGTAAAGTATTATTTTATTTTACATTATATAAAGTAACTTCCAAAAACCTAATACTAAGTTCCGTTAAATCTAAAGACATATTTAAATACTATTGTCATAAAATACTGTGTACTTGTTTATTTTGCTTACCAGATAAGAACTGATTTGGTTTTTATTTTTTTTATTTGATAGACTTTTATTTTATTCAAATTTACACCTTTTCTGAGGTATTATTACAGTACTATGAACTATAATGTTAACGTCATTTATGGTATTTTAACCTTATTTATTATTTACACATTATTTATTCAAGAAAATAAAATATTTTATTTCATTGCAACTTAGGTGATGATACGAGGGAAAATTAAAATGTTTCCGAAATGAAAATGAGAAAAATATTTTTTTTTAAATGCCTTTGTAAAATAATTTTAATTGGCTTCTTATTTATTGGACTGAATGAACTATAATATATTCACCAATTTGTGAACAAACTATAGTTATAAACCAAACATTTAGGGTTCCTTTTAAAATCGACCAGGGATAAAAAGGAAGTATCCTATTTCTAAGGCAATTAGTTTTTATGATGTTACTATAAACATATGCATTCTTTGAATGAAAAAGGGGCAAGCTTTGATTGATCAATCAATAAAATGAATTAATAATTAGTAAATGGGATTATTTTTTTTTATATTAATCCGACTATCCCGTATAAAACAACCATAAAAATAGTATAAATAATTTAATTTAGTACTTAAATATCTCTAATTAAATTCAAAAGTTGCCAATTTTTTTAATTGTTCTGATATTTCTTGGAGGATTGCTATATTCAATGATCTGTACATAGCAGATCATTGGCTATATTTCATTATTACGTCATAAAAAAAATACCAGTACAGTAAAACCAACAAAAAGCTGCGAAAAAGAAAATAACGATGATGATGATGATGATAATAATAATATAATAATAATAATAATATAATAATAATAATAATAATAATAATAATAATAATAATAATAATAATTTAGTTTTAAGACTTTTATAACTGGGATCATTAAGGTTATGTTGTTAACAAAACTTGAATTTTTGATTAATCATTTTTCTGTAACTCTAAATATCAAAAAAAAATTGTCCTCCAAGTCAACGCCAACAATGTCCGTCCACTTTATAATAAAATGCCTAAACTGCAAGCTGAGGAAGCACCTAGCCCTGATCGGCGTCGAAGAGAACCCATTCTGCGCTGGATGCCTGGAGGAAGAAGATACCCCGCTGCACTTTCTGGACACCTGCGAGACCTTGGGAAGACTCGGGCATCAGGTGCTAGGATCGTCGGTTCTCCACAAGGAATAAATCACGGCCCTGGCCTGGTGCGACATAATTGCCTTCATAGAAAGGTCAGGACGTTTTGGCCAAGGGCCAAGGGGGTTAGAATGGTTGGGGGAAGACTCTTGTGTAGGAAAAAGAATCGCCGTTGGTCTATTTGCCAGGTTTCGGAACCTCCCGTCAATTACTACTACTACTACTACTACTTATACCCCAGGATTAATAAGTGTTTCAGCTACATTTTTAATATTAAAAAAAAATAATGCAGTTGCCACAAAAAAATTTAAATTCAAGATTTTACCCGTGGCGAGACACACGGTAGAAACAACAATGTCAAATTTAAAAAAAACTTACGTTAAATTTTACAAAATCCTCTTATGTTTATGACTAAAAATAAAATAAATTCCATCATTAACCCCTTAACATTTAATTATGAAAATATTCAATATTCAAGAACGACAATTTTAGGATTAGTTTTAGACGAAAATTTAAATTGGAAATGCCATATCTAGTATATTATCAACTCGATATCTCTTTTGGTATCTGTTTTGTAGAGAGCTAGATATTTCATTCCTTTGAAATAAAAAATATATATTTTTCATTAATATATTCAAAATTACAATATCTAGCTTCTGCATGGGGATCTGCTTGTTTATCAAACTTAAAACCATTACAAAATAAAGTTATTAAATGTATACACAAATTACCACATTATTCAGAACCAACTGTTAATCTATATAGACCGAAAGGGTATTTGCACGTTCAAAACATTTATAACTGAAAAATTTGTTTTCTAATTCATTCTATCATTTTAAAAGAAAAAAAATCAAACATAACACTTCAGGAGAATAAGACATTACATGATCATAACACCAGCCATTGTATAAATTATAAAACTATACCAGTAAAAAGTAATTTTGGAAAAAAATCGCTTTTATATGACGGAATAATAAAATATAACAATCTTCCAAAAAATATCAGAAAAATTAAAAAAATTGGCAACTTTTAAAAAACAATTAAAGAGATATTTACTAAATTAAATTATATATACTATTTTTTTTTAAATTGATTTTATTAATGAATTAAATTGGATTAACTTCCATTTTTTTTAATGGTTATTATTTTCTATATTATGTTGTCACTTTCCATGTAATGAACAAAGTCCAACTCTGGTGTATATTATGCTCTTTTGTCGATGTATTTTGCTCGAAACAAAAGATTAAAAATGTATAAATCCGTTTAATGTTTTAACAGAAAAACTTTATTTATAATCTTCTATCTACATAATATAGGGTCTGCTTACATAAATTTACTTTGTTCTTGCATCATCGTTATCCTTCTGGAACAACAATAGGAAAAGCTTAAATATTTAATTTGACAAAATTGATAATGCGTGGAATATTTTTAAGACTTTTGTCCTTAGCAATACGTTTATAGGTCATATATCAGGTCAAATACATTAACTCCACGAGATTTAACAAATCAGGACGTTTAATGACGATAGAGGTGCAAATTATTGTCGCACTAACTTAAGTAATAATTTTAAAAAAGGGGCCGAACGTTTTGAGCTTTTGCCATTGGCCAGACTCCCCTTAAAATTAGAGGTATAGTTTATAACTGCGTACGTTTATACGTCACCATGTGATTACTACTAAGTTTCAGACAATAAACAATCGTCATACAGTGCCTAACTAAGTATCAGATTTTTTTAGTAGTGCAATTTGTATTTTTTCAGTATAGTAAGATTTTTTTTATTTCTACAATTTAATATCGTTATTAAGCACAGCTTTCATAAAATATTATATACAGGGTGATTCACGGTGGATGGAACGTTAGACGTTTCAACCTAAAATATTTTTAACAATACAGTGTTGCCGCTTCCACACAAAAATAATAGTAACATCGCTTTTTTAAATGCAACACCATATATTTTATTTTATTCTCAAATCCCCCATTACTTTCCTTACAATTTTTATTAACTCTACTCTATACTTATCTCTTACCGTTTCTAAGATATAAATTAATTTCCGTTTTTTTTTGTCCGAGAACGTCACTTTTAAAAATGCTGATAATTTTGAACTCTAAAACACTGAAACCCTGAAATTTGGTAAATAGTTAACTAATACCATAGGACTCTTTGCCCTAGTCTCAAATCTTAGTTGCAATATACAGGGTGGTTGAAAAATACACTTATTCTGGTAACTTGAAAAAGTGACCATAAGTCCTTTTTTCAAATGTAACACCCTGTATATTATTACGGATTTGAAAAGCTGCTAAAATTTTACTTCATTGTGGGATTCGAAAATAAAATAAAATATATGGTGTTGCATTTAAAAAAGCGATGTTACTATTATTTTTGTGTGGAAGCGGCAACACTGTATTGTTAAAAATATTTTAGGTTGGTAGAGCATGTCCGTTTATATACGCGACCAAATTTTCAGAACGATTCCTTTACTGGTTCGTCAGAAACGTCTAACGTTCCATCCACCGTGAATCACCCTGTATAATATACAATGTGTCCACGGATAGAGTTTGGAAGAGGAAAAACTTTTTTATTAGTAGGTATAGAAGAAAAGTCATTCTTTATAAAAACGTCTGCTTGTGCTAAAACTACAAGTTCGAATGTCAGATTTGCTATTACTATACAACAGGGTTCGTCACAAACAACATTTTTAGTTTTTTGGGTCTTTTTTTTTCAATTCCTTGATTTATTAAATGAATTTTGCTAGTGTTAAAACTACAATTCAACTATTAGATTTGCGATTACTATACAGGGTTCGTCAGAAACAACAGTTTTTGGTTTTTGGATTTTTTTTTTAATTCTAATTTTCAATTTTTTTTTATGATTGATTAAATCATCACTTTGGGAACAAATAGATGGTCCAAATATTTGCACGTTGGAGTCCCGATCTCACAATTATCGTATTTTATTATTAATGGGGATATCTGAAGCTACATGTGTATAAAACCAATTTCAATAATAACTTAGATATCTTGAAAGAAAAAATGAGTAGTTATTGCAAATATCCCAGTACAGCAAGTTAGGAACTGTTATCGGGAATTCAGATGTCGAGTTGAACTATGCGCTAACTGGATGGTACCACGTTTAAATAAAAGTTTTATAATTAATCATTGAATAAATTGAAGAAAGATGGCATATAGGTAATAATAAAAATGCTTCAAAAGTAGGCAAATAAAAAATGGGTTTCTTACAACAAAATCATTACTCGGCCAGATATAAAATCAGATTCGAAGTAAGAAAGCAACAATAGTTGTTTGTTTTTACGTACATTCATTTTAAACAAAATCCAAAAAACAAAATTTTGTTTCTGACGAACCCTGTATAGTAATCGCAAATCTGATATTCAAAATGGTAGTTTCAGCACAAGCAGACGTTTATATAAAGAATGACTTTTTCTTTTTTATTAGTGTGTATATATAGAGAAGTTTTTCCTTTTCCAAACTCTATCCGTGAACACACTATATACTACTCATTTCTGTGAGACCTTACTCGATCATTTCATTATTATAGACAACACTTGGTTCCATTTCTTAACTTGGAAATGAAAAGCCAATTAAACGCCTTTAAGAAAATAGGTTCTCAATTTGACGTGTATTAGCCGTATTTATTATATGTTCGGAAATAGGGGGATAAACTCGGGGATAAACTAACATTTTTGTCACAAAAATCAACCTTTATTCAAGATTTTACGTTATTTTTTCGATGATGCAGCTTTGTTTTTAATTTTTTGTAAATGTATTATTTAATAATAAATACAATGCACTGAAAAAATCCATGTAATAACGTGAACACCAGAATTGATATCGTTATTGCCATCATTGCTGAACATTGTTTAACAACACAAGCATTATTTATCAGTACTGTCATTAATAATCATCGCGTACGACGCTAAAGAAAATTATAAAATAAAAATAATTTGGTCAAACAGCAAGCAAGACTTGCATATAGCGTTGAAACTTTGCCAGATCACAACACTTTGATATTTTAACTTTTATAAGTACTCTGTAATAAATTATTAACATTTTCCGCGTATTTTTTAGCTGCAATAGATTTTGTCAATATGTCCTAGTGTGTGTTTAATTCTGCTTCGATCTTGTTAGTGTGTGTCGTAAGCATATAAGTATGTACATATATTGCATATCTCTATTAATAGCTAAAAACCATATTGTGATCAAGAAGATAATAAAATTCGTTCCGTCAGAAAAAAAATAGGTTATGTCAGTAGCAAAGTAAAACTTTGCGATAGGTGACAATACCGAAAGCAAAGGACTATCCAAAAAGAATGTAAAGACGGGTACAGATAAACACATGTTGTACTAAACCAGTTAAATGAAGTTATTTTATTGCCCTACTAAGAACTTACTCTTGCTAATCTTCTTCACATAACAGTGAAACGCCACTGTACTGTTATTACTCATTCTTAAGACAATAATCTACTATTACTTATTAAATAAATTTGATACATCATAACAAGATAATAAATATTCAAAACAAATTATTCTCATAAAATTACGAATACGCTAGTAACAAAATGAAAAAAAAGACTCTAATTAAATCCCTCGATATCACCTCCATTTTTTTGAAGAAGAAAGAAGAAAATCTTAACCTTTGAAAAATATGTTGTTGTCCCATAGTGTTACGTAAATAGGTTTTTATTATTTTAAGTTTCGAAAAAGATTGTACCGCTGATGCCACACTAACTGGTACAGTTAGAAATAGCATCACTGCACTAGATACATCTGGAAAATTTGAAGAAACACACTGATTTTTAGCATGCTTTTATTAGCTTCACCTGTATGTTTGTTTATAACCGACTTCTTTTAACCCGATTTTGACCCACTTTAAACGGTCAGATTTAATTTAAATTTTGTAGACTTATGAAGAACCGCTGACAATACAATATAATCTAATACGCAAAAAATTCTCCTGTCAAATTTTGACAGCTGTCATGTATAAAACGAAGATGCGATTTTGACGAAACAAATTATGGGGTCTCATAATATTCGATGCGGAGACTTCGGGAAAAATAAGCAAAAAATTCTCCTGTCAAAATTTGACAGCTGTCAATATGTCAAATCGTTTAAAAAAATGATATTAATGAAAAACTATAAGGTCGTATGTATATTGACGGTGGAAAGTTGAAAAAAATACGCAAAAAATTCTCTTGTCAATATGTCAGAATATTCAAAAATTTGCAAATATCGTTCTTTTCTTATAATTCAGCATAAACGATCGGGTTTGTATGTATGTTTGTTTGTAACCGACTTATTTGAACCCGATTTTGACCAACTTTAAACGGTCAGATTTAATTTAAATTTTGTAGACTTGTCAAGAACCGCTGGCAATACAATAATCCACTAATCTAGCTCAATCTACTCAAAAAAAAACAATTACTTAACAAAAAGTCAAACTAAAAAATTAAAAATAAATATAGTTTAAAAAAACTAAAAAAACATGCTTTAATAATTAATCAGACTAAAAAGCGGAAAATAAATATAGTTTAAAATAATTCTTGAAATTCTTAATATAGGCAGAAAATAATAATGAACGATAAACATTAGTTTTATTGTGAAAAAAGGCGTGGGGCGCTTTGAGGTATATTTTTCGTATATCGAGCACCCCTTGTTTTTTTTACAATAATACTAATGTTTATCGTTCATTATTATTTTCTGCCTATATTAAGAATTTCAGGAATTATTTTAAACTATATTTATTTTCCGCTTTTTAGTCTGATTAATTCCACTGGCCGACAAGATTTTTCTAACACAGGTCAGCTCTTTATTTTTAAAATGGAAATACCCTTCTAATAATAGAAAAAATATTGGGAAAGCCCCAATACATACCATTTTTCAATAGCTTAATAAGACCATTTTACATTAGCTGGTAGTCAATTTAATTAGGGGGGTTAAAAATGCATGCATTTTATAACAGAAAAATTACCTGAACTGTAGGAATTTTAGTAGGACTTTAGGGAGGATTTACAAAATATTGCTGTTTTCTTTGTTTGTGGGACAGTCGTGCAGTAGATCAGCATTATGTAATAAAAGATTGGCCACAAAGAAGTGAATTTCAGCCGGGATATCAAAATGTTAAGTTTGCACCTCTTGTAGACCCCAAAAAAGTCCTTCTGCCTCCTCTTCACATTAAACTTGGGCTGATGAAAAACTTTGTGAAAGCTATGAATAAAGACGGTGATGGATTCAAATACCTAAGACAAGTCTTTCCCCAGTTAAGTGATGCCAAATTAAAGGAAGGCATTTTTATTGGGCCACAAATCAGAAAATTGCTGGACGATGTCAACTTTACAGAGAAGGTTACTAGGCAGGAACTCAGAGCATGGAACTCATTTGTTAGTATAGTAAGGGGATTTTTGGGCAACAATATGGATGCAAACTATCAACAGTTAGTTGATAAACTTTTAGATTCCTACAAATCGCTTGGTGCCCGAATGTCATTAAAAATTCACTTCCTCCATTCCCATCTGTCATTTTTTCCTGAAAATTTGGGGCTGTCAGTGACGAGCAGGGTGAAAGGTTCCACCAGGATATCAGGACAATGGAAATTCGCTATCAAGGACGATGGGATCCAGCCATGATGGGTGATTCCTGCTGGTTTTTGAAAGGAGAAGATATGACCCCTCATAAAAGGAAAAAATAAAATTTAATTAGTGTGTTCAGTTAATATTTTTAATGTTTGTGTTTTTCTTAGATGTAAGGTATGTTTAGTAGGTGTAAAAATTTAAATATAGTCGATATACACAGTTAGAAAATTCTTAAATTATTATTTCAATAGATATTAAATAATATTGTGAAAATGTGGTACTATTAATGTAACAAGAAAACGTTACGTGTTACAACTTTTTTTTTCTCATTTTCGTATTTGGATAGGTCCATTCTACCACAATATGCTATTTAGCTTTGTGTTACAACAAAAAAAAATTTTTTGTCGGCCAGTGAAAGCCCTTTTTTTAGTTTTTTTAAACTATATTAATTTATTTATTAATAAATGACCCGCAAGTTCAATCGTTTGTAAATTCCGCGCTTTCAGTTATAATTCTTCTTCACTTAACGAAGGTAAATTCTCAGGATATAAAAAAATAAAATATTATGAAATGAAATACCTATCAAATGCAAAGCTGGCAGCAAGTTTTTAAGGGGCCTTCAGTGTGCCCCCCCCCCTGGCTGGCCGGGCCCCCCGTGGTGCGGGTCTGCGGGGGTTTTTATTTAAAATATTGTTTGTTTTGACGTCATTTAAAATTAGCGCAAGATATATGCGAATTTTGGAAATATCACGTTGTATCTATATATATTTGCGCTAATTTATAGTTAGCAGGAGGCATGATTAGAGTAGGACTTATAAAATTATATATCATCAGCTTATCGGTAAAAATACATTTTATTGTAATGTCTTACGTATTTTTAACAATTCAAATACACAGAAAAATAGATTATTTTATTATTTATTAGCGGGTACCCGCGACTCGCGTAATTCAATTGTTATAAATTCACTATCGAAACAGCGGGTGCCATACATACTACCAAATAGAACCTTTAATACCGTGCGAGCAAAAATTATTTGCATCAGAGGGCCTTGCATCTAAGGACTAGTGATGCCGCGAAACGAGACGAGAATTTTTTTATCTCGTCTCGACGAGAAACGCGTTTTTCTCGCTCGAGAGTGCCATTGTCTCGTCTCGTCTCGTTTTTTCTCGTGAGTAGGGAATCATAAAAAATATTTTTTTGTACGAATCTTAAAGGGGGTAAACATTTGAAAGTATCTGGTCGTCTCGCAGAAGGGTTTAATATAAGTCGGTTTGTTAGTCATGTGACTTAGAAACTATTTTTCTTAGATCGACAAAATATTGCAAGCGGCCATAAGACATAATTCACGTAATGTAATAGGCTTGGCACCGAGGTATTTTCAGTCCAAAATATACGGGGTGGTAAAAGATACAGAATAGAGAACGATTTATAATAATAATAATTGATTCATAATGGAACTACCCTTCTTTTATTATTTATTTTTTGGCATAATTCGGGGCATAATTAACTGCAATAGTTTGGAAAATATTCGACTAAATAAAGGGATCAGCCCAGAATGTCATCCGGGGAAAAACCTTAATTTTTTTATTACATTAATAGAAAGTGCAAGAGAAAGAACTTAAAGAAGTATTTCCGAAAATGCTCTATTTGACATATCAAAATTTAAAAATTCACTTTATTTTTTGCTCCTTTTACCCAAAAAATACAAAAATTTATTACGAACAAGCTTAATTTTACGCAATTAGGAAAAATATTGTACGTAACATGTGCGAAAAGTTCCGTTTCCACACTCACTTAGTGGCATGCCCGGTCTTGCTTCGAGCCGTTCGTGCAACTGCCACCTCGTGCGGAAAAGTATCATTTACCGCACTTAATAATTATTTTCAATAGCCAAATTTATGTCTGAGACCTGTGTAATAAAATTCGTACTGAATGTCACTTTACCTATTATATTAGACTTTTTATTTTTAATTTATTTACTAATGTTATAATTGAGACTATTAACTTAATGCTATTGTTTCAATAACACTAGTTTCATGGCCCTCCGTTGTCTTTATCTGTGATTTCCTAATAAAGTTTCGGTTGATTTACAGGGTGTTATAAAAGTAATGTCAAATATTAAAACTGGTAAGAGAGATATGAAATGAAATTTACACTTTTATTAATGATTTTTGTGTGAAAAGTTTTTGGCGAATTTCGAATTTTTGATACAAAATTGTTAAATTTAGTCAAAATCTATCGCCTTTCGCCTTGTGAATTAAATTTGACTGGGGTCCTTTTCGATATTGTGTTTTCAATCGAAAATGCTTTCTTTCAGATTTGGTTAATTATTTAAAAATGTCAACTACTAACCGTAGACAGAAGAAAGAGGCTAGACAATTTGATTCTGTTCTCTTGAATATCTGTTTTAAGGTAAATGCCTTCACAATACGATAGAGTGAGAACGTTAAACACATTATTTTTCTGTCTATATATTAGGAGATACCTAAAATTCAGTGTTCTAACAAACGAAAAAATTCGAGAAAAAACGAGAAATTTCTCGAGAAAAAAATTTCACTCTCGTCTCGTCGAGACGAGACGAGACACGAGAATTTCCCGTCTCGGCGGCATCACTACTAAGGACATAATGCTTAGACGTAGAGCTTAATACCTGTTGGGTGTCAGTAACTACCTGAATTAACAATCAATCAGTTATTCCGTCATCTTTGACAGTCGTTACAAGTAATTTGATTCATCGCTAATTTTTCCAATTTCTTGAACAATTCACACAATGGGCTTTACGGAACAGCACAAAACATTCATGGTTGAAGCGTATTTTCGAAACGGGGTTAGAGAAAATGGTGAGTGGCAATACAATCCGGGTTTGTGCATGGACGATTTTCACGAACATTTTCCTAACGTTGCTGGGGATTTTTATCATTGCATGAAAAGAACAGTGGCTGTGTTTAGGGAAACAGGTTCTATACAACACAAAAAAAGGAGCATGAAGACCATCTGTAAGAACAGAATAACGTGTTGCAAACGTTCGTGAAAAAATAATGCAAAATACGCCAACAAATTGTATAAGACGCCTGTCCCAAGAAGTGGGAAGATCTTATGGAACATGCAGGACTATTCTTATGAAGCAGCTAAATTTATTTCTTTATAAAGTGCAAGTATTCCAAGAAATACAAGCCGCAGATTTTGAAAGACGCAGGAATTACTCGCAATGGTTTACCCAAAATTTATTGGAAATAAATGATTTATTAGTCCTGACATTTTTTTTCGGATGAAGCCTGGTTTCACCTATCCGGTTATGTGAATTCTCAGAATACATGTAATTATTTTTCTTTCTGTATATTCTTACTTTGTTAACAACAAACAAAAATAAATTTGTATTTGTCTACTTATTTTATTACCCATTAGTTTGCCATAGCATGTCATAATATGAATTTGACAAAATTTTAACCTAGATTTGGTTAGATATATCGTCCCCATATGATTGTGATATAAACCAAGCCCTACGTTTTTTAATCCAAGCCCTCTTTAATGCAAATAATTTTTGCTCGCACGGTAGGTATCCATATTATTTCTTTGATGTTTTCTTACAGTATTTCTTTCTCTTTCTAATGTAATTTGTCATTTATTGCTTAGCTTTGTTCATAAAAAATATGTAATACCAATAATATAGATTCATCAAAATTATTATTGAAACAATATACAGTGTGTGTATAAAGTCTGGAAACGGCTTAATAACATCACAATTTACTGGCCGATTTAAACCAAATTTAATACAGTTGTGTAAGAGGATCTAACGCACCGAATGACGATATTGGCGTTGTTGTCAGCTTTTTAGTTTGTCTGAAATTCGAAGGAATTTTATATTTTTAAATATAACACCCAGTATATTTTTACATTTTTAAATTCCTCATAAAATTATAATTATTTTTTATTAAATGCATTATTAGTCTATACTTTATAGTTTCCGAGATATTGACTCTCGAAAAGTGACATTTTTGAACTTTGACAGCTTATAACTTTCTAACAGTACGTCTTAGAGCAAAACGGCTTACATGTCCCTATCTTCAATTTTTATTATCTACCCAAAAAAATCAACTTCCAGTTAAACCGGAACAACTATATTTCCTGCTTTCGAGTTACATCCGGTTTAACCGGAAGTTGATTTTTTGGGAAGATAATAAAAATTGAAGATAGGGACATGTAAGCCGTTTTGCTCTAAGACGTACTGTTAAAAAGTTATAAGCTGTCAAAGTTCAAAAATGTCACTTTTCGAGAGTCAATATCTCGGAAACTATGAAGTATAGACTAATAATGCATTTAATAGAAAATAATTATAATTTTATGTGGAATTTAAAAATGTAAAAATATACTGGGTGTTATATTTAAAAATATAAAATTCGTTCGAATTCCAGACAAACTAAAAAGCTGGCAACAACGCCAATATCGTCATTCGGTGCGTTAGACCCTCTTACATAACTGTACCAAATTTGGTTTAAATCGGCCAGTAAATTGTGATGTTATTAAGCCGTTTCCAGACTTTATACACATACTGTATAAAGGGTGTCCCAAAAAGTAATGGGACACAGAGCAACAGCGGACTCCTTAAGGCGAAATAATGCGATTTTTTTAAACTTACCCTATCCCAAAATTGATAACAACCAAGATACAGGGTGTCAAAGTTTTAATTTTGTTTTCGTCTTTTGCGATTATTTCTTAACGAAACGACATAGCAGCACACAATTAAGGGTTTGGGGGTTTTTTGAGGTGAGGAATTCAAAATTATCCATAGTTTTTGTGTAACCAGTAGAGGGCGCTGCCTACGGCATGGCCCACTCCTTTTAGCTGGCATAACTTTGTTTAGGCTTCTTATATCGATCCGACTATTAAAAAAATAAGTTACTTTACTTCTTTTACATCAAAAACGTATAACTTATTGAATTCGCTAGGAGCAACCATTTTCGAGATAATCGCGTTTCATATGTCCAATGCAACTAAGTACGTGGTCCAAAAGCAACGGTGAATTTCTGACTTAAAATTATTGTAAATCAGCTACATTTGCTAAGTGTCAAAGTTAATGTAGATACTTAAGTTTGACTATTTTTTTTTTCTAATAAAAACGCTTTTTCGTATACAATATTACTAATTTTATTCTAATAAAAAAAAATTGTCGAAACGAACCAGTTTCTCCTAGTCAATCATAAATATTTGGGAATAATTTGCGGCTTGGTTGCTTTCTATTCGGGAACATTTCTTGGTACCTGCGCCCTGCACTCCGACCGTTAATATTTTCTTGTGCATAAATACAAAGCATAACACGCATTTCCGCGTTGGAAATTTTCGAGGCATTACTAAAAAAATTATAATATCTACGCATTGTACATAGAAAATTAATAACTTTGACAGGTGATACTTTGTGTCACATGTTGCTGCCTTAGAAACGTTGTTGTTTTTAATCAAGGCCAGCTGTGATAAATAATACTCAAACGAAAAGCATTATGCTATCCATAATACAACAAGTGTAATTATCATAAAACAACAAGTGTAATTATTATATTTCCCATATGAACCCAACTTTTTTTCTGATAATAAGAGCATTATGCTATCCATAATACAACAAGTTTAATGATCATAAAACAAGTGTAATTATTATATTTCCCATATGAACTCAACTTTTTTTCAGGCACTGTATAAATGGATGGTTTTAGATAAAGTATAGTATTTGACTCGCGTCTAATGAACCATAATACACTCGGATGATTTACAACACTCGCCTTTGGCTCGTGCCGTAAACTTCATCCTCGTTTTATTATGGCCTACATTATACGCTCGTTAAATAATATACTATTAGCATTCTTGCATTAAAAATATCGAATGCGATTATCTCGAAAATGGTTGCTCCTAGCGACTTCAATAAGTTATACATTTTTGATGTAAAAGAAGTAAAGTCACTTATTTTTTTTAATAGTCGGAAAAGTCGGGTAATCGTATTTTATGCAATCATGTACATTTAAAATAATAACTTTTTCACTTACTGATAGTGGAGAATTATTGGAACATCTTTTTCTTGGTGTGAATGTCGCCATTTGATTACTAATCTTATAATACTGTGAACACTATATACGGCTTACCAGCAAATACTGATGCGTTAAACTAAACAAATAATACTTATTAAGGTCATACACACACACACACACACTCACACACGATATATGAAGTTTATTCCAAGTTACCACCTATTTATATGATCAGCCAATGAGGCCAAAGCCAAACTCGGTACCTGTTAAATGGTACCTGTTAAACGCAAAACGTAACTTTATATTATAATTAACTAATCCCTACACAATATTTCGATTTTGACACTTCAGGCCAGAAAATATACCTTTTCTAATCCTCTTACGCAATTACTTGAAATTTTAATTTTACAAACAATACTATTTTTTCTCTGAAATCTTTTGTTAGTTATTATAATTAATTTAATGCACAAAGTTTACTTGCGCCTATGGCCGACACCGAAATTGAGCCGAACTGGACGGAATTTCCCATTTTATTACTCTACACCTTCCTGAAATAGACAGTTTACTATAAATCTGGCGGTATTTTATCAATTTTTTTTCAGTCATAAGATTGGCCGAAATCAATATTAAAATGCATTTAACAAGTAAATAAATTAAGTTTTGGACATTGGACTTAATTATTGGGCACTTAACAAGAAAAAATAACAGGAACCACGAATGTTACCTATTGTCTGGCATTTTAAACCTAATTTGGCTTAACTTCCCAATAATTGTTTTTGAAGAACATATTATATTGAAATATACAGCCAATTAGTTTCAATTGCGTTTTGTAAACTGCTTTTGAAGATATTAGATAGTTCTAGTTTCAACCGATTAATACTATGTGTCGCCTACTTTTACAAATTAAGTTTCTAACATAACGTGAACTTCAGTTTACGGAATAAAAAATGTCTCCTGTGAGTATGAGAAAATTTAAGAGAAATGAGAAAACTAGAAGCATCTTTTAAGGTAAACAGCTAACACAACACTTTTATTCAGTGTCACTAGTCCGCATCATATGGGACTTTTTTTTATTAATAGCTTTATTCAAAATTTTACTTTGGCATCAAATTCTGCTTCGATCGAGATGAAAATAAAAGTAGTCACGTGATTCGCATTATCTGTCAAATTTTAATTTTTTCCAAAAAATAATTCAAAAGTGGGGTTATTTCTGAAAATATCGAAAAAAGTTATTAGAAAAAGTTTTTTAAAAGCAGTTTCTAGGACACATGCTAAATTTCAGCTGCATAAGATAATTTTGATTTTTTACCTATATTTTGTAAATTGTACCACTTTTGCAAAAGAAGACTCAACGCAACCTACATAAAACTTCTCAGTTTTGACAAGGCTTTATTTCAAATACATTTTCTTTAAAGTAGCGCCATATTAAATGTGTGTTTTTCTACAAAATCAAAATTGGGCTATTAAAATTTGGTCGCATGTGATGCAAAGTTTATTTGTTTTTGACCCTGTATAAGGTAACTTCATAAAATAGGTATTTTTGAAAATGTAGTTTGTGTCTGAAAGTAATACACCTTAATAATAACACAAAAAAAACACAGTGTCTTCAGTATGTTTTTTAAGTGGAAAATAAATTTTAGTGGTGGGTAAAAAATCAAAATCTTATGCAGCTGAAATTTTGCATGTGGGCTAGAAACTGCATTAAAAAAAACTCTTTTCGATATTTTCAGAAATAACCCCACTTTTGAATTATTTTTTGGAAAAAATTAAAATTTGACAGATAATGCGAATCACGTGACTACTATTTTTTGCTTCATTTTCATCTCGATCGAAGCAGAACTTGATGCCAAAGTCAAATTTTGAATAAAGCTATTAATAAAAATCCCATATGATGCGGACTTTACTGGTGACACTGTATAAGTAGTTAGTTCGCTATTGTCAATGTAAATGTAATTTTTAGGGTCATAAATCATATATTTCCTTATAACAATTATTTTAAACAATTCATTGCAATTTTTACTGCGTTTAGTTTAAGTTACGTTCAGTGCATGTTAGGTAGTTTATGGCACAATAAAATTAATATTTTGCTGTTCTTAATCGCTACTCGCGTTTTAGACCGGTCCTAGGTATAATATAAAAAAATGCATTAATTTTATTTCATCTGACACAGACACCTTGCGTTAGCAGGTGTTTCTATTTTAAATTTAAATTATTAACGGCACTAAATGTTTTGTATTAATTGTCTACTGTTGGTCAGCCCCAATACACAGTGATCCACGATGGGCGTCTTGGTTGGAGAAAGTTCTAACGCAACCTTGGCTCTGTTTTTATATCCCCTCTCCACTAAAATATTGATTCGACGTGGCTGTACCAAAACTCATCTCTTCAATCGAGCGTAATAATTTTCATATAATGCAGGCACGTAGGTAGGGGAGGGGCCCGGGCTCCCCCCGAAACTCGAGATCATACTTATAAAACTTACAAAAAAAAATAATTTTATGCGAAATATCCATATATTATTAGAGCTCTGATTTCGACAATACAGGACACATTAAACATTTTTCCTACACTATTAAATTTTCTTTGTGGCAGTTTGTCATGTATACCTAGTAGATATAGCACCTATATAATAATAAAAATACATATTTGTTTAAAATGTAATATAATATAAACCCATACGAAAAAAATCAGATTTTTTTTAATGCAGGTATAGGGGGGCGGACAATTGCCCTCCCCTCACCCGAGGCACGAGACCAAAGCACCTCAATTATTACCGGGTTTGTTTTTGTGCTTTTCTTGAGAATTTTTGTGTTGTGTTTTTTTATTTTTCCTACTTGAAAACCAAGCACCATGATTGAAAAAAGGGCGTGGCACCCAAAAAATTTTCGCCTGCGGCGCTTTATTTTTTGCCCCTTCGGCGCAATCTCGGTGGGCACCCCCCAAAAAGAAATCCTGGCTACGTGCCTGATATAATGAATATATGGATAACTGGGATTTTTAATTTAATGACGCATGATTTATCACATTTATTTACTGTTAAAGCTGTCATATTTTTGCTTCAATTTAAAATCTAGACCAGAAAAGTTGATGATGTGTATAATTCCATTATTTTTCGGGATAAAACACTTGGGCTCTATCTCTTTCTAGGTATTCATCTCGGTATTCATTATAAATAAATCCATTTTATTCGCGTCAAAATTTGATATTGGAACACACCCAATAAACTTTTAAGTTTTATATAATATAGGGACCAATCGATGTTTATTTTGTTTTATTATTAAGGTTTATAATTTAAAAAAAATAAAAGATTATGTATAAAATAAAATATTTTAGTTTTTTTTTTAGAAAATAATACAATTTTTATCAAAACAAGAAAATACTATAAAACTGATCGCATTTTTTATCTACTAAATTTTGTCTAAGAGTAGGCTTACCAAATAATGTAGTACGACTCCTTAAAAAGTCATCACTTATTTTTGATTACTCCATGAGGGAAAATGAAGGGTAAATACAGATCAGAGAAATATATTTTCGACAAATTATGAACAAAAATGATACAGACGATAAAAATGCAGATAAAAAATTAAAGTGTTATAGAATTCCTAACAATTATTTAGAATTTTTTGGAATTTTCTAGAATTTTTTGGAATTTTCTAGAATTTTTTGGAATTTTCTAGAATCTTTCTAATTTTTTGAAATTTTTTGGATTTATTGAAACAATTACATGAAAAATAGCATTTTTTTAGAATTTTAGAATTTTTGGTGTACAAAATTGGATGGGTGGTTTCCCCATCGGGTACAAACTATGGTACAAACACAATTCACAACTACACAAAAACTAGAAATCCGTAAATATTAAACACCCACAATCCACAATAGCAAAAAACAAGAAATCATATTATGTATTAAGTTTTTTTGGGATACGTGTCAATTCCGCCGGTAGCGTTTGTAAACGAAGTTTACTTTGTTTAATTGCAAAGATTGAAATTCCACCATTTGGAAGATTGAAATTTTACCATTTGAATTTATCGTCTTTAGTTTTCGCCACTAAAACAATTAAAATTCGTTAACAAACGCTACTTTTCGAAGTTTTTATCCTGTAACCTTTTTCCTCCTGGTTTTGGGAAATTCGTATATAAATTCAATTCCGTCCAATTCAATTCCAATCATATTACCGAAGAAAGCCATACATTTGCAGATAATTTCAAAATTCTTCATACTGAAAATTAAAGCCCTAAAGGATAATTTGTTGGAAAGTTTGGAAATTAACCGTCATAAAAACACTTTTGAATGACCAAACAGATTTGAATAAATCGCCCTTATTAAACCTTTTCAATAATTGACCATATTCTAAAAACAGCTCGGTGGGCAGTGGCGGGTCGTGCCATTTTAGTGAAGTAGGGCCAGGTAAACCCTTAGAGCCGCAGGCAAAAAAATGTTGGGTGCCACGACCTTTTTTGTTAATAGTTCTTGCTTTTGAAGTAGGAAAAATAAGCAAAAAGCACCTAATTTAATTTATGAATTTACAATCATATCTTGAATTTAAAAAAAAATACTGTAGGTAGAGTGTACTATATAGACCGAAAGAACCACAAACCGAACGCAGTTTATAATTTGGTTTAATATGTATCTGTTTTTATCAATTTGTTCGTTTTTCTTCATTATTTCATTGTGATATGCAGAATTTAATTGAGTTTTAATGTTAATTTTACCAAGCATACTGAAATTAAATATATTGTTTAAATGTACCTTCGATTTTTCACGTGTCTTCATTTTTTCCCAGATATGGACCAAATCATCTGTACCTTTTTGGGACCAAGTTTGCTCCCCCATCAAATAAAACACACATAAAACAAAATAGTCTATTAGATTTATCACAACCGCACACCCAAGTATTTTTTCCATAAATATTTCTATTACATGAGCCGGCCGAACGAAAATTATTTAGTTTACAAACAACCTTACACGACACGACGCGGACAAACAACTGTTTGAATTTGAAACGTCAAACGGGGTCAAAGAGCCTGGCTACACGGAGATGTTTTCCTGCTCGCATTCAAGGTCATTTTTCTATGTTTTTTATTGGTGTGTTATGGCAATTACGTCATAACTTCGGGCCTCCCGTGTGCCTCGTCGCTTTGGCGCTAAAGCTACGTTACCGTTTTACGCATAATCGCTTCCTCAATAGATGGAAATTTGCACCCGACTGTGTTCCATTTTTAAAATATTTTGCTAATTGCTTTAAAAAGGAGAATATTAATTTTAATAGGTTTTGGTAATTTGTAAAGGGCAGGACGCTGGACAGGAGGGCAGGTAGTGCCATGGCACTGTGGCTCTACCCCACGAGCCGCCACTGTCGGTGGGTATTCCCTTAATATAATTACTTGTTTAAGAAAAAGATAATAATTAGTGTATAAATATTTAGGCTAAAATTATAGTATCTCACTCGATTTAAAACATCCCTTGATAAGGCTACAGTGTAGCGAAACGCGTCGGGTTATAAAATACATAATTATGTGCAAATTAGACTAAAACCTTTATTGCAATAATTGTAATGAATTTCCATCAAGTAAAAGGCAGAACTATTCACAGTTTTATACGCATAGCTTTATTTTGCAAAACTTGGAGTCTATCAAAGACCCCATCATTTGCAGTGTAAATAATAAGTGCTATTGACATTGTACCTAATATATTTATGCGCAGTCTAAAAAATAATTTATTAATCAGAATTAGCGGTCTAGGTCGTAGCACTTGTTATTACTACGTCTAGTGCTGCAGCGTCACAGTGATTGGCATTTTCCGGCTTAATTGTTGCAAACTAATTTTGTATTGTCAAAATTGGAATTTGTTGAGAATTATCTCGCGCTTTAGCTTTTTGGATGTTGTTTCGGTTTCAATTCCTGGCCGAAGCATAAAAACTTTTTCAATTATTATTATAAGTGGGGTCCCTCAAGAATCTGTTTTAGGACCATTACTGTTTCTGGTTTACATTAGCGATTTGTCATGGAATATTGAGACAATCATAATTTTTTTTGCTGACGATACCAAGTTATTCTGTAATCCATTGTTGCAAAAGCAATGCTTAGACAGAGATCTGAGGCGTACTGAGTCATGGACAAGCCAGTGGTGCATGAAGGTTAATGTATCAAAATGTACAGTATTGCATATTGGCCCAAATAACCCTTGTGAAACATATTATTATTTGCTAAATAATCTTCAACTTATTAGTGTTACAGAACAAACAGATCTGGGGTTACTAATTTCTTCTAATTTAAAATGGGAAGCACATATTATTAAAATGGTAAAGAAAGCCAATAGTTTTATTTTCATGGTGCAAAGATCACTCTCTACAGATTGTAAAGAAATTGTACACTTACTATATTAGACCAAAAATTGAATATGGATGCAATATTTGGAACCCCTACTACATCAAAGATATTCAAATTTTGGAAAGAGTCCAAAGGCGGATTACAAGAATTCCATTTGAATTGAGAGAATTACCTTATCCCGAAAGACTTAAAAGATTGGGGCTAACACTGCTCTGAAGCAAAGAAGAACTTGGGGTGATATAATAGAAACTTTTAAAATACTAACAGACTACTATTCTTGTAACTTGATAAATTTGTTTCATTTAAATCAGAATCAACAGCTTCGGGATACAAAAAAATTAGGCAAAGAAAAATCGGCGACATTTCCAAGAAATAACTTCCTCATCAATCGGGTAGTGTACATATGAAACTCGCTTGAAGAAAGTACAGTCTGCGCAAATAGTGTAAACTCCTTTAAAAACAAAGTTGATCGTAATTTTGAGCAGTTAACTTAAAACGGGGCTTGATGACATTCGTTTTTAAATATTTAATAATACTTGTGCGTCCAAAATACTTACCTACCCATGTTTAAATAACTTTCCCGTAAGAATTTAACAAGTAATTTAAACTAGCCAACGGACTTTTAGACATTTTAAATCACGATGAACAATTAAAGAAAAAAAAACAAATCAAAGAAACTAAAACAATAGCTCCATCGGACTTTCCGGTTGCTATTGAGAAAATAATAATAATAATAATTTTAGAAACCTTGTCTGCACGGCGATTAACATTTTTCAGTTATGATTAGATCATGACGACCATTAATATTAAACAAATAAAAACGTCTATACGTTCTACGAAAAATTTCTAACTGACAATTTTTTCGATAATACAGATTATAAAAATAACTCATAGTGTCGAACAGCTTTTAAGATAAAACTGAAATTTTGAAAACTTCCCAAGGGCCCAAAGAATACAAGCATCTAAGAAAAAATGTATTTGCAAAATTGATCCATTAAAATGTTTATTATAACTTTTTGGATCTTAATAATAGTAATAATAATGAACTGTCTTTATTGGTTGATACAAGATGCAATTTGTCACCTAACAATTCAATCGATAATAAAATGAACATATACATATTTTTAGATTTAGCTAAAGCCTTTGATACTGTCAGCTATAAAATTCTTATTAACAAATTAGAAAAACTTGGATTTTGTGGTCAAATATTAACGTTATTTAAAAACTATCTATATAACAGAGTACATCATGTTAAAATTGGTGAAAATATTAGTTCACCAAAAATATTTAATTATGGAGTACCACAAGGTACAGTCCTAGAACCAATACTCTTTAATCTAAATGATATTTTTAATTTAAACTGTCAAGAAAAACTGCATAATTTTGCTGATGATACGGTAATTTTTTATGAAGGTCTAAATTGGAATATTTAAAAAATACTATTGGAAAAGATTTTATAAAAATAAGCAACTGGTTTAATAAAAACTTATTAACTATAAATTATAACAAAACAACATACATTGCATTTACTTCATACAAAAATAAACTTCCAAATATTGGTCCAATAATATGCAAGGAAGGTGAAAATATTATATATCTAGGAATAATTTTGGATAAACATTTAAAATTGGACTTACATAGTGACCACATTGTAAAAAAAACTAAGAATTCTTATACCAAAATTTAAACACTTTAAACAATTTTTAAATATAAAAGAATTAGAAATATTTTATTATTCTTTAGTACAAACCCATTTAAATTATGGAATACTAGGATGGGGAGGCATAAATAAGAAGTATCTTAATAATATTGAAACTATTCAAAAATACATTTTGAAAATTATTTACCATAAAGACCACCAATATTCTTCTGATTTACTACTTAAAGATAGCAAAAAAATTGATCTTAACGGCAATATCAAAGTTGTATAATATGGTCAGCATACTTATGCTGTTGTTAGTTAAAAGCCTTTTCCAGCAATTCATACAGAGTTGGTAAAATACTAATGGGTCTACAATAATAGTCTGGTGGGTATTCTATTTTTAGGAATGGGGTAATAAGGGCTTCGTTCCTGGAAGCAGAAAAGTAGTTACTCAATATACATGAATTCACAATAAAAATAACTTTCTCATGCTAGGTTCGTCTATGTGTTGAAATTGAAACAAATCACTGCCTACACAAAGATGTCGGTTTGTACTATAAAAATCTAATCTCCATAATATTTGTTTGTTATCAAGTTTACTAGTTGTCAAGTTTACTAATTGATAGATTTTTTTAATCTTTTGCCAACACTTTTATTTACATTAAACTACTCATACTACTGATCGTTGTAACTTTGTGTTATGCGTAGTAAAAATATACGCTACGACTTATGAGGATATGTACCAAACCAAAAATAAGCTATATTTTTGGCACCAGATACAAGTTATACTGTAAGAATTCTAGATATTTCTGGTCAAAAATTTGGCATTAGATAATAGTGTTGTTAGCGCCAAAAATGAATTAGGAAGTATTTTAAAATAGTCTATTCAAAGAGCACGGTCAGGTTATTTTTTTTAATCAATCGCTGGCGCTGTAGGGAAATTGTTGTAACGCACAATATGCCAGTGTCGTAGTACAAAAAATATGTGTCTTTTTCGGTGTATGTATGGAATTTTAAGGCGATACATCACCGAACAGAAATTTCGGTGTCCGGAGGAAATCTGCAGGCATATTTCTATCTAAACCCGTTCACCCGCTGACTAATATTTTTGCACCGGCATCATCGCTGTTTAATTTCACCGGGCATGAACAATTCGGAGAACTAGACCGCTTCAAGGGCCAAAATATCGGCCAAAACAGTTTATTTTTGTATTTATTCAATTACGACTAATAGTCCAGGAAAATTATTAGTCCAGGAAAATATTATTTTAATTTTTATGCTCATGTATATAAAGATATATTTTCGACATTTTTACTGCCAGTGTTCTTATAATATGTACAGTATCTGTTAAATATTAAAGTTTATTTACAAACAACAACAAATACTTTGTTAATTACCTACCTACCAAATTTTAACTGTTAAGATGAACTAATTAACTGAAAAAGTTGTGATTTTCTTAATTAATCCAATTTAAACAAATATATCTATTAGTAATTTGCAACATGATTAAATTATTCCACACAAAATAAGTAATAAGAAAAAAAAATTAGAAAAACTTAAATAATTTGATCAAAATATATTAATCATCCCGAGGGGGATTCCTAATCTGTAGTCTTCTTGTATATCTAGGGTCGATAATTTCAGGTGGTAAGCATTTTAAATAAAACCTTATTAAATATGGCTCCATTTTGTCTGTCCAAAACACATAATTTCTTTCAATCTAAAAAAATTGTGTAAATTTAAACATTTTAAGTCAGTTTAAACGGTTTTCTGCACTATATTATAGCATACACAATTTACCTTTAGATACGTACAGCTTATCTCCTGCGCAAACAAAAGTTACGTTTTATGGGTGAAAAAATACGTCCGAGCGCATGACTCGCCGGTCAGCTGCCTTCCTTCTGGACACCTTCGTGCATGCGCACAAACCTCGTGTTATCGGCCTGTCCTACTTTATCGACAATAATCGACATGGTCAATATACTCTCCAGAACCGGCTCGGCCGCCATTTTTGTTGTTGTGTTTTAAGGTTTCTCTGTGGATTCGTTGTAGTTTTCTTAGCTGACGTGGATTGTGGGTGTTAAATATTTACGGATTTCTAGTTTTTGTGGAGTTTAGTGAATTGTGTTTGTGCTTTTAATGACTCCAATTGGAATATAAACAATGACAGTTAGAGCCGTTGTATTATTTTGTTATGCCGAAATAGGTGTAAAATATCGGGTATTTCATATTTTTAGTAAGTATGGAGTAGTGATGTATCTTGATATATAACTTTATTTTATTATGAGCAATTTAAACACATCGAACTAGGCCTAGGCTACACAAATAAGGTATGAAAATAATGAGAAACACACACCAAAACATATTATTATCCCGATGCATGCAAAGAAAAAAGTAAATACCTAGGTATGTTTATATTAATGTGAAAGTATTTTATGAGTCAAGTTCTCGGGCAAACCCTTTTTTAAATTCTTGAACAAAACAAGTTTTTGCCAAATTGTAAAAATTAATACAAGTTATATACCAGCTAATATTTGACTTGAGGTTACGTACGCGATAACACTGAAGATTCGTTATTTTGCTGGTTTTGTTTGTTTTTTATATTCGATTTTGTAAGTTTTATAGTTTAATTAACTTGTTCTCTTCCTTTTTGAACCAACAACATTTTTAAACAAATTTAAAAAACAAAACCTTAAAAACAATTTTCTATACTTAAAATCATATGTTTGCTACTACTCAAAATGCCAGAAATCACTACCTCTTTTCCCAACTTGATCAAAAATTGAGAAGAAATTCCAATTTTTTTGGCAAAAATTTAAATTTAAAAGCCCGGACCTGTCTATTTTATTTTCCCATTCGTCAAACGATAATGTTGCAGTGCGCATGGCTAATAGTGTCTAGCTTTGCTTACATGCGCGAGGCCATAAATCTTACACTTTCATGACTATTGTTTGCTTATCTAAAGGTAAATATCTATGCTATATAGATACAACAGAACAATACATTACATTTTACAAATTAGGTATTTTTTAAATTACAGATATTGTATAAAAGTATGGCACAATATCATACATTTTCTACAAGGAATCCTAATGTAGTCCACAACAGAAAATAGCAATATGAATTATTGGTTACTTGGAACAGTCCTTGAATTTGATAATAATAATTATGGTTTTTCTTTAATTGTAATATGCCATTATTTATTGTAGCAAAAGTTTTTTTTTTCTGTTGAATGGCCTCTTCTGGTGTTCATATTTTCGCTGTTGAAGGAGACTTTACTTCTATTATCCCTTCGTCTTGAATAAGTCCATCTAGACTAGCTGCCAAGAAGCAATGTTCTTTATGGACAAACAAACCACAAGGCTCGACTTTTAGATTTGTTCTTTAGTCTTAAATGCTTTTATAGCTATAGGTATAATATTTTTCTAATTTGCAAAATACATCTAAAAATGACTAGGTACTTATCCTAATAAACGCTACCGGGCTGGCATAAGCCGGGGACAAACTGTCCCACTAAGGTTTCTTACTTTATAAATAATTAACAAATTTTTAAATAGCCAAATGATGTCAAAATTAAGTAACTTAATGGCAAAGTTGCCTAGCAATCCCTATTAGTTGGCAATTTTGTTTTGCATGTATATTTTGATTAAAGTAAATAACATGAATAAAATTGTTATTTGTAAATAACTTGAGAAGAAATAAAGATATCAAATTATAGTTTGCACCAGAATTTAGCTATTGTCATTCTCTTTAAGCAAGGTCATATAAAAATATGAATTTCCAGGGTTGTAGTGTTGCAAGTTTACTTTTATGAAGAAAACTGTAAAAAAACAAATATTGGGAAATCAACGCCCTCTAGAAGACGCAGTATCAACATCAACTCCCCATCCCGACGGCATTCAGTATTTTAAAAAGGGTAAAATTACCTTTAAAACAAGACTAAGTTAATTAAATTTGGATAGAGGGTATGGAAGATACAGCAATTTTTTACAGGATTCCCCCGCCCTTATTATCGACGATATAAATTATTAGTCTACAAAACAAATAATCGCAAAAATTATCGATCTTTTTATTTCCGTTGTTAAATGGTAACCGCAATAGCGCTTATTCAGAGATAAATTGAATTTTTAGTTATATCATAGTAAATGCATCCCCTAGCAGCCATTTGGAATGTTGAAAATATTTTCCGTCAATTTTTCTTGGTCGATTTAGTCAATAAAAATTTTTTTCAGACATATTTGTGGCTTCCATAATACCTATCCTACCTCGCCGAGCTTAGTGGGACATCCTGCATATTCCTTATTCTTAAAAAATTAGGGGTACTTAAATACTTTCAAAAAATGTCGAAATGTTTTCCTATAAATGTAAAAGAACCAAAATAGTGGACACTTCTCTAAAATGATAAGCAGTTGCCCATGCCCTGCAACCCTGGAAATTGTAAAATTGCCCAAAGGCCGTGGCGTCGGATCGGCATCTTACCTTGTAACGGTGAATGGTTTTTGCTGCATTCTTTTCTCCCCTTGACTTTCTAACAATTAACATTTTTTGTCGAAGACTTTTCCTTTTGGATTGAAATTGTTCTTTTTGTTTCTTTTTTCCCATATTGATAGGAAAATAAAATATAAATAATAATTAATCCGTATGTATACCACCGATCGCACTAAGTAAATCACAAAAAATAGAATACACACATATAAGATTCATAAGAATATATTTTGAAATGAGAATACCTACTTACAGATCCTCGGATGAAAAAAGGTAATGTAATTTTATTACTAATAATAATTATTTAAGTAACCTAACAATATTAGGTACTTATTTACAATAATACATTATAAAGGTGTGTGTAGGTTAGGTACCTAACAATAAACCATGCATCAACTATCAACCTCAACAAAAATAAGAACCCCTAATAAAATGTGTACGGATAATTATTATTCTTTACATGGAAAATTATGCACCTGCTAAAATAAATTCATAGTTCCTACTATTTTCTTCGGTCGGGCACCGAATATTGACAAGGTCAATCGCGTTGCCAGCGTTTCGCCAAGATATGATTAGTGGGCTTGTCTCTAAAAAAGAACGTAGGGCGGAGGACATTTTCCGCAAAATCGTTTTTCCAGGATTTTGAACAAACTATTTACTTTTAATTTTTCATTTTTTTACCAACATGTCTAAATTAACACCCACTAGGGCGCTATAGAGCCTGTTTTTTAAAATATATTTTATTTTAAAAAACATAAATTCAGAAAAAAAAATATATACTTTTGGGCTCTATAGCGCCCTAGATAAAGTAATTTTATGCTACTTTTATATATAATAATTTTTTGATATTATGCATATTAACGAAGAAAATTTTGAAATAAAATAATGATAGGTATAGAATCCCCTTAAATGCGAATCTATTCGGAACATCTTAAGTCGACGTTTCTTATGTGCCCTTTTTTCTTATTATTTTCGAAAATTGTAGACTTAAAATATACCTACAGTTCCGTGTCACAATTAACATAGTTTCACCCTTATGGAATTACCTCGATATATGGCCAGTGTTGGGTAACGACGCGTAGAAAATTAATTTTCTACATAGTGTAGAAAATAGCATAGAAAATGTAGGAGAAAATGCAGAAAAAAGATGAATACCATAGAATTATTTTCTAAACAATAAGAGATTGTGGAAAGCTGTGTAGTTGTAGCTAAGGAAGTTTACAACACAGAAATTTATGCAGTCTGTTCAGACAATGCAAGCAACATGAAAAAAAGTCATACAGCGAATGAACTTGCAAAAGAATTAGTTTCTGAAAATATTGCAGGAAAAGTTCAGTCGGTATTAAAAGAGTTTTCTTCACCCGTTATTATTTTTATTTTAACAGTTACTTAATGAAAAATTGTTCTATAATTCGTTACTTAAGTTGTGTTACCTGATCTGTAGTATTATTTTAGTGTGTAAAGTGTTTAAATAAACGTCTAAACAAAAATAATGGTCGAAAATATAAAAAAAATAATTTTCTACATTTCGAGATGCAGAGAGCAAAATCTGCAGGAGCTCCATCGTGCTGATGGTAATACATTATTGCCTTCTAATATTTACAGGAACATCCTCTTGTAGTCCTTGTAACTCATGTTGTAAAAAATTTAGGTAGTTGACTCCTGTGAGGCGATTCTCCAAAATGAACGGGTCAATTAAATAGCTATCGAGCATACCACACCACACGTTAACCGAAAACTTATGTTGAAAATTACTTTCAACTGTTGCGTGGGAATTTTCGATTGACCATACTACCATACATGAGAGTTACGAGTATTATTAATATCGTCACGGGTGAATGCTGCTTCATCTGTAAAAAGTATACGCGATACAACACGATGATTATTTATCCACCGACATAATTCAATACGTTTAGCATAATCTTCCGGTTTTAGGTGCTGTACTCTCTGTACATGGTATGGATATAAGCCTTGCTCGTGGAGTGTGTTTAATACTCTTTTTTGTGGAATGCCCAATTCCAGTACCTTCGTGGGCTGGTCGTTGCATTTTCTTCTACTAAATCCAGAATATTTTCTACTCCTAAACCTTGTCGAGTAGCTCGTTCAGATGTAATATTGGCACTGGGAATCTTACCATTCTCGCACAAATTGTTAAAAACTCCGACAAACACGTTTCTAGTCGGATGTCTGTGATGTGGATACCGTTGGCGATATTCTTCAACAGTAGCTGTAGCACTTCCATTACAGAAACCATAAATAAACACCATATTTGCATATTCTAAATTTGAATAAGTATTTGGCAACACTTTAATCACTCAAACTTGAAAATAAACGTTTAATTACTGGCACAATACACAGACACATTGTCAAGACAACATAGATGTCAAATAGTTTAGAGTCTTGAGCATGACATACTCTAATTACGTGAAAATTTTGATAAAAGTGGAACGTAGAAAAAATTTGATATTGCGCTATAACTTGAAAACAAATGAATATCGGATAAGAACATATGGGTTTTTTTACATTGTTTTCGCGTGTATAATACACTCCTGAAATTTGGTCCGTTCGTCCCGACTCACCCTTTATATAGGTGGTTTTTACCGAAATTGACCTAGTCACCAAAATATTCGCCATTAGATAATATAATCACTATGTCGAATAAAACGAAAATTATGGCCGTAAGAATAAAAATGCAGATAAAGTATCTTTAAGTGGGCTAGGCCGATTTTTCGCAATTTTACTTTAAGCGTTCGATATACTCGATATTTAATATACGATTATAATATTAAAGCAACTTCCACATGGCAAAGTGTACTTTTGACCTGTTAATCATTATTATCAAATATTCTGTAATTTTCCTCATTGTAGAATCAGTGGTAGAGTGCGTATGAATATAGCCGGTTTAATTGAATGAATAGTGTTGCAATCTTTTTTTTTAATGTCTGATGTAAAATGGCGTCTCGCTTAGTGAATGCAATAATATTCTGTTACCCGAAAGTGATAAAACGTGTAAAATTTAAAAGGAATACAATAATGACGTTTAGTTTTTGGATGCTGCAGGTAAATTTCAAACTTCTGATATAATAGACAATTTTTTTAAGGGACCATGTCGTATTAGCTATTAAGTTTTACGGATTCACAAGCGACGTCTTATAGCTCCAGTCGGATAGTTTTGGGTTCGATCTCCACGGTTGGTCGGTATACCGCTACCTCGTAGAATTTTGGTGGTTGTTGTGCAAAGAACAGAGAAAAAATAATGATACATTTGTTTATGTGTATTTATTTACGCCCGCAACCATGCCTGATGAGTAAAGGGCGGAATATTTGCAAAATGCATATGCATTTTTTTGCATATTTTGTCAATTTTATAATAAAATGCATATTTTTCATAAATTATTATTTTAAGAGCATATTTTTATGTTTTCGGCTTTATCAAAAAATTTTAAAACTTTAAAGTAAAGGTTTAGTGCCCAGTTCGGTACTTATTTCAGGGATTTTCCAATCTGAAGATTATAACAATTATATTTACATTTTGGTTATACACAAGGTATTTATTGGGGGTTTGCAGGCAGTGGCGTATTTAGGGGGGGGGGGGGGGGCGAGGGGTCTGGACCCCCCCGTGGGCTCAACATTAAAAAAAACTCAGAACAGATCAGATGCCTTGTTGCATTTAATGTAGACAGGGTGAACTGAACCTCGCAAAAAATATTACAGACTACAAAAGATAATATGTGGCATTTTGAAGTATTGATTCTGGACAGTGGCGTATATAATGTGTTTGGGGATTCCCGCAGTCTTATTTAAATTGTAAAATTTTATTGTTTGGCGCCCGTGTTTTCTAATTTAAGTGAGTAAAATAATATATACATGGCGATTGATAATTCGATTAATTCCTCGCAGGAGGTAATTTGTGATTTTTTCTTAAATATGACCTATTCCGAAAATGCTTGGTTTTCGAGTTATTTCAATTTTTTTCTTGTTTTTTACCTGCGTGTCTAATTTATTTAATTTAAAAAAATTGAAATGATGTTCACTTAGTTTTGTAATTTTTTTGCAAACTAGAACTATTAGCAATACTTTGTTTTTACAAATAATTAAGTAACTGTGTCACAGATAACAAAACAACATGGCCAAACTTGGCAAAAAAAATGGCAAAAATAACTTGAAAACCAATAATTTTCGGAATCGGTCATATTATGTAGTAGAAATATATATTTTTAAACATAAATATTTAAAAAAATATACAGTATGTCTCCGTAAGTTTGCATCATATGGAAAACTTTTTTATTATTCATTTTACGAAAAAAGTTATTCTTCATAAAAAGCTCTGCATGGTCTAAAACCTAAAATGCAACCATCAAATATCGAAATTTTCCAGTCATGTACGAGGTTTGTCAAAAAATGTGAATTTTTCCCAAGAATGTAAATTTTTCCCAAGAGTAAAGTACCTTTATTTTTGACATTATCAAAAACTGTTGGTTAAAAAAGTTGATTAGAACTAAAAACCACGTCTAAATATGCAATTATACGCATTTATGTTGAAAAATTATTTTATTAATTTATTATTAATTATTTAATTTTTTTATTATTTAACTAATTTAATGCGTGTTATTGCATATTTAGACGTGGTTTTTAGTTCTGATCAACTTTTTTTAAAAACAATTTTTGATAATGTCAAAAATAAAGGTACTTTACTCTTGGGAAAAATTTACATTCTTGGGAAAAATTCACATTTTTTGACAAACCTCGTATATGACTGGAAAATTTCGATATTTGATGGTTGCATTTTAGGTTTTAGACTATGCAGAGCTTTTTATGAGGAATAACTTTTTTTCGTAAAATGAATAATAAAAAAGTTTTCCATATGATGCAAACTTACAGAGACATACTGTATATTCCCATTATTGCGTTTATATTTAAAAATTTCTTAATTTCTTCCTTTTTTGGGTTCAGCTGATAGCTATCAAAACATAAAAATTATAAATTTTGATAGTTCAAAATAGGACGTGGCACCGAAAAAATTTTCGCCTGCGGCGCTTTTTTAAAGAAAGAAAGAAAGAAAAAAAGAAAGAAAGAAAGATGAAACGAAAGGTATAGACCCCCCCCCCCCGTGGCAATATTCTAAATACGCCACTGTTTGCAGGTATATTGTTAAGGGTTGTTTATTGTCACTTAATAATGCGTTTTTATTACCTGCTTAACAAACTGTAAACTGTTATTTATATCGATTTACATAATACAGTTTTAAAACTGACATAATATCCTCGTTGGAGAGTAGAAATTTAAGTTTAAGAGACTCAATTAGTATTGTTGAAATTTTTTCCGTTAAATGTGACAATATTCCCGTTAAAGTAGGAGGTCCAGTAAGGAACAAATTGGATGTAACTAAAAAAGAAGGATGGATTTAAATACTTAACTGCAGTAAAAAGCATTTATGAGGGTAAATCATCCAACGTAGTTGTTTCTTGGCCTTATATGTTCCTACCCGAGTTGCAGTATTGTCCGATCACATCAGTAGATGTAAAGAAACTTTTCTTTGTATAAACATATTTTTACTAATAGAAGACATTGAGCCTAATGAATAAAAATGTAGCAATTGCTTTTTCTTATAAAATCGAAGTAATTTCTTGAAAGCCAATGAATAAAAACTAAAGTAATTGCTTTTGCTTCCAGCAGTTGCTTAAAAGTGCAGGAATTGCTTCTAATCAATGCTTTTTCTTAAAAAATAGAAGCAATTGCTATCGTTTGCTTAAAATGTAATGAATAAATTAAGGAATTGCTTTTTCTAGTGTATCAATTGCTTTCAACATTTTAAGGTAGTTTGACCCCTGCATCATTTACTTGGTAGCAGTCAACTATGGCTGAATATATGAACGTCCGCAAAAGAAAAATCTACAGTGTACGTAAAAATTGCAGATATGATGATTTCAGAAAGTTATATCGATTTGACTGCGAAAATGTTGAGTGGTCGGCAAATTATTTTTTGACTGATACTGGTAAAAAAACGAGGGGGTGCACTGCGCATTTAAATAAGATTAAAGTTTTTCTGCGGAAATTGTCGGATCCGGGGTTTCAAAATTCTGTAGGTGAAGAACTCTGTGTTCACTAAACTACTGTCTGTAAGATACACACACTTTTGTAATGGATGCAGTTTTGGAGAAGACCAATATTATATTAAATTTCCTACAAGTGCTGTAGTTGAAGCTAAACGGTTGTGGTCGGAGAGATTTATTTATGTTCCTTCAATTTGTGAACGAATATCAATTGCTTGTCTTTAATTTCTTCACCACTACTATCACTTTCCTCATTTTCACTGAAATCTGCCATATCACAAATATAAGTTTCCTATTTTACCCAAAAACGTAACAGATTACTATTGTACTAAATAAATAGACCAACGTTGTTGTATTTACGTCAACTCTCTTGCAAATTAGGCACCAAACTGAACATGAAATCTATAATCTGAACAAGTGGATAAGCCACGTCTGAACTTGTGTTGAATAAGCATTTGCTACAGAGGTGTAAGAAAAACAGCTATTGCCTTAAAATTTTATTCATATCCAGATCTAGCAATCGCTTTTACTTATAGGATTTGCTAGTCAAGCAATTGCTTTTACTAAAAAGTAATTGCTTCAAGTAATTGCTTAATTTTTATTCATAAGGCTCAATCCTTTTTAGTTGAAAATTTTGAAAAATATTTAGTAATAAATGCCTTTTAAACAATTTTAGGTTAAAAAATTGTTTGCTTTTATTTTTCTTTGTGTTTTTTTTTGCAGTTTTTTAAAAATAAACATATTTTTAGAACCCAATGTGATTCTTTATCTACCTAATTTTACTATAAAAAATTAAGAAATATTGGATACCAATATGCATATTTGGTAAAAAAATGCAAATACCTGCATATTTTAAAGGCAAACAAGGCATATATATATACGCATATTTTGGCTAAATTTAAGTGCATATAACCCGCCCTTTACTGATAATATATCTTATGCGTTTTTTGGCCGAGATCGTGATTCGGAACTCGAGTTAAACCGTAGGCGTAAGGTTGTATGTACATATCTAGCAGGGCATTAAATTCCATGAAACTTCACTTAATTCCAAAGGCTGTTTTTTCCCGTTTTAGCAACTCGTTAAGTGAATTGCCCTTATTCTCTCAAAATACGTCTTGTGCTTTTGCTTTGTCAAGGTTTTTTAATTATTTGGCCAAACTAAAAATTACTAATTTTTTCAAAACATTCTTTATTCCTGCCATGCTAATAACAAATTGATAAAGATGATTGAACTGTGAACTCCTAAACACAATGCGCGCTTAAACAAGCACGTTCAAGGTTCGGGGACATTCCCGCTGCCAATTATTATTAGAAATAGTCTGGCACCGCTGAATACAGTTTTCCCCGGTATAATTGATTTAGTTTTAAGTCCAGAGTCTGTAGACCTATGACGCGACGGTATTCCACGGTTTACGCAATCGGAAGCCTTTGAGAGGTTATAAAACACTGTCGCAGCTCGCAGCGTCATCGATTCGGTGCGTGGCGTGGGTTTAAACCGACATAGATGATTATTGTATGCATAGACTATTTAAACAAAAACAGTAAAGATAAACAAACCTCAGCTATTTTATTAATAAACCAATTGTCTGCCCTCTATTGTCACTGAATTACTCCATATTGGGATCTACGAATTTTCACATTTAATTTTCGTTTTCGAAATAATATACAGTGTGATCAGTAAAGTCCGCATCATATGGAATTTTTTTTTATTAATAGCTTTATTCAAAATTTGACTTTGGCTTCAAGTTCTGCTTCGATCGAGATGAAAATGAAGCAAAAAAAATAGTAGTCACGTGATTCCCATTATCTGTAAAATTTTAATTTTTTCCAAAAAAGAATTCAATAGTGGGGTTATTTCTAAAAATATCGAAAAACTTATTAGAAAAATCATCAACGGGATTTATAAAACCCAGTGCGACATCTTGCGTCCCAGTACTGGGACGCAAGATGTCGCACTGGGTTTTATAAATCCCGTTGATGATCGATCCTGACAAGTGATTTGTCTTTGAGTCCTGTTTCCTTCTGCCAAACCGAGCCTCACTGATGAGCCGTAATAACGGCGAAACGCGTCTGGGGATGGGTTTGGCGGAAGGAAACAGAAAAACCTTTTTCGAATTATTAGAAAAAGTTTTTCTAATGCAGTTTCTAGCCCACATGCAAAATTTCAGCTGCATAAGATTTTGATTTTTTACCCACCACTAAAATTTATTTTCCACTTAAAAAACATACTGAAGACACTGTGTTCTTTTTTGTGTTAATATTAAGGTGTATTACTTTCAGACACAAACTACGTTTTCAAAAATACTAATTTTATGAAGTTACCTTATACAGGGTCAAGAACAAATAAACTTTGCATCACATGCGACCAAATTTTGATTTTGTAGAAAAACACACATTTAATATATAATATACTTTAAAGAAAGTGCATCTGAAATAAAGCCTTGTCAAAACTGAGAAGTTTTATGTAGGTTGCGTTGAGTCTTATTTTGCAAAAGTGGTGCAATTTACAAAATATAGGTAAAAAAATCAAAATTATCTTATGCAGCTGAAATTTTGCATGTGGGCTAGAAACTGCATTTAAAAAAACTTTTTCTAATAACTTTTTTCGATATTTTCAGAAATAACCCCACTTTTGAATTATTTTTTGGAAAAAATTAAAATTTGACAGATACTGCGAATCACGTGACTACTATTTTTTGCTTAATTTATATCTCAATTGAAGCAGAACTTGATGCCAAAGTCAAATTTTGTATAAAGCTATTAATAAAAAAAAATCCTATATGATGCGGACTTTAATGGTAACACTGTATAGTACTTTATACTAGTTTAAATTATCGTTCGTTATTAGGATAAGGTGTACAGAAATGGTACGTATGACGATGGTAAATTTCAACCTAAACAAGAGCGTAGATATGGGTTTGTTCTTAGAATTTTCAAGGGAAAATAGCACTTCAGTGACGTCTAAAATTTGTAACTTTGAGAAAAATTACCCTAATCGTAGCATCGGGAGAGCAGCCTCCTCGGCCGCCCGATATGAATCCGTTGGATTACTATTTGTGGGGACACCTTAATTCATTGGCGTACATACTCCTGTTCAAAATGAAAAAGACCTGCGAAATAGAATAGTCAATTTTTAACACGCTTTTATTATTAGCTTCACCTGTATGTTTGTATGTTTGTAACCGACTTCTTTGAACCCGATTTTGATCCACTTTAAACGGTCAGATTTAATTTAAATTGTGTAGACTTATCAAGAACCGCTGACAATACAATAATCTACACGCAAAAAACGAAGAAGCGATTTTGGCAAAACAAATTATGGGGTCGTATAGTATTAGATGCGGAGACTTCGGGAAAAATAAGCAAAAAATTCTCCTGTCAAAATTTGACAGCTGTCAATATGTCAAATCGTTTAAAAAAAAATATATTAAAGAAAAAACTATAAGGTCGTATGTATATTGACGGTGGAAAGTTGAAAAAAATACGCAAAAAATTTTCTTGTCAAAATTTGACACCTGTCAATATGTCAGAATTATTACAATAACCGATAGTAATGAAACAAACATGGGGTTGTATAGATATTGTCGCTAAGAATAGAAAAAAATTTTTAAAAAAATTCTAGCCGTCAAAAATTCACAATTTTTTTTAACAATTTTGAAAATTTTTGTTGTTTGTTCGGGTTTGTATGTATGTTTGTTTATAACCGACTTCTTTGAACCCGATTTTGATCCACTTTAAACGGTCAGATTTAATTTAAATTTTGTAGACTTGTCAAGAACCGCTGACAATACAATAATCTACTAATCTAGCTCAATATTTCTTAACAATAACTCAAACTAAAAAATGAAAAATAAATATAGTTTAAAAAAACTAAAAAACACGCTTTAATAATTATTCAAACCAAAAAGCGGAAAATAAATATAGTTTAAAATAATTCTTGAAATTCTTAATATGGGCAGAAAATAATAATGAACGATAAACATTAGTATTATAGTGAAAAAAAAAGTGTCGGGCGCTTTGTACTATATTTTTCGTATATTATCGAGCACCCCACGCTTTTTTTACAATAATACTAATGTTTATCGTTCATTATTATTTTCTGCCTATATTAAGAATTTCAGGAATTATTTTAAACTATATTTATTTTCCGCTTTTTAGTTTGATTAATTTAAAGCGTGTTTTTTAGTTATTTTAAACTATTTTATTCTGTAAAATACGCCGGTATTTTTGAGAGAGCTCGTAAATTAATGATGAGGCGGATAGACGATTGCGTTGCGTCCAAAGGTAATAATTTCCAGCACTTAATCTAAAAAAATGTTACTATTCTACTACTGTTATTAGCAAATTTTAAGAAATCTTTTAGTTCTTATGTGTTGAAATTGCTGTATTATTAATAGAAAAAAATAATTTAGCAGAAAAATAGAAAATATCTTTACCATTGTTCCAATGTCCTTTATCGCGGATATTAAACGGTACCTGGCACTTGTTCATTAGTTTTTAAATTTATTTTACAAACTTAACATATGATGATAGACAATTATTATGGAACCATGAATATAATGGCCATTATGTTAGATATCGAAGCTACTCAAGAATTGAATTGTTAAACAAAAATAGTTTTAATAGGTTCGCTAATACAAGTGTAGATGTTTTCCGAGTGTGAAATATGTTTTTTGCAATTAGGAGACCAAAAATAATAATAGATTTTTTTTAAATGGGAAATTTTAAAAAAGTCATAGTATTGTTATAAATTATAACAAAACAACATACATTCCATTTACTTCATGCAAAAATAAACTTCCAAATATTGGTCCAATATTATGCAATAATAATATTAATATTATAAAGGAAGGTGAAAATATTAAATATCTAGGAATAATTTTTGATAAACTTTTAAAATGGGATTTACATAGTGACTACACTATAAAAAATACTAAGAATTTTTATACCAAAATATAAACACCTTAAACAAATTTTAAATATAAAATAATTAGAAATACTTTATTATTCTTTAGTACAAACCCATTTAAATTATGGAATACTAGGATGGGGAGGCATAAATAAGAATTATCTTAATAATATTGAAACTTTAAAAATACATTTTAAAAATTATTTATGAAAAAGACCACCAATATTCTTCTGATTTACTATTTAAAGATAGCAAAAAAAAATGGATGTTAAACAAATATTTTCTTACAACATGTTAATATATATTTTTAAACATAAAAATAAAATAAATTATATTAATCACACACATGAAACTCGTCATAAAAATACTATTACATATAAAAATAGAGTAAACAAAACAATAGCACACAAACATTTTTCAAACATCAATCTATGTATTTTTGATATGCTACCACAGTCAATTAAAATCATTAAATAATTATAAAAATAAAATTAAAAATTGGATATTATATCCTAATCCAAAAGATATATTCAAGAACGTCATTAATAAATCGTAAATATACCAAGTTATAATGAATAAAATAAATAAATATATATATTATATTCATAACGTATTATATCTTCGTATACTATAGTGATATAAAATATACCAACAAAATATTGTCATATTTGAATTATAAACTAGTTGTGCCTGAATCATGAAATATATGCTTAAACAAAAATATTAATATTATTTAACTCAAAACAAGTATTTTACTTCTGAGTTCGGAATTGATAGTTTACACAAAAAAAAAATTATATATTAGCATTAAATTTAAAAAAAATATTTGAATAAACTTTTATCATTATTGTATTTGAGAAGAAAGGGAGAAGGAAATAGCACTATCCCATCTATCGTGCCATCCAGAAATGCAATGATTTTTTAAAATAAATAACTGATTTCGTGATTGTCATTATTTGTGAAAATGGAAGACAATTTAATGTAGAAGGCCTAACTCCTAGGACAAGAAATTTATATTTGATTCCTGATTTGTTGATTAATCTGGTTTTAAAATGAATTGATTCAGCCGATACTAGGTGGAAATTCATAATTATAATGTGGAAATTTACAAGTTCAACTTTGTTTTACTGTATCCCATAGTACTATAATCTGGTTTTAGGCTGAAAAACCAGCTTAATCAATATCCAAAAACAACTTAAAAAAATAATTACTTAGTTTTAGTTTGAAATAAAAGTAGTTCGGATTTCCCAATTTCAATAATAATAATCTTTATTTAGCACTTGGCTAGTTATTGCTAAGAAATTTACAAAATACATACAACAAAATTATAAATCCTAATCTATGTAGCCCTTAAATGAAATATTTTTCTGGTAAAATCGCCCGAACTATTTGTATTTTTAATACTTTCCGGGAGGTCATTAAATAGGCGAACTCCCTCAAAAAACAACGGGTTTTGTAAAGATCTAGTCTTAACCGTCTCAATGTTGTAGTGGTACCCAGAGCGAATGTTATAATCCTGAAAATTTGATAGTTTTTAAAAAAAATCCTAATGATTTTTAGTTATTTAAGCAATTTTGAACCTTAATTGAGCTTTTCTCCTCTATGACATTTTAATAAAGTCAGAAAATTGTTTAGCATACTTGAAGGTTGTTCAATTTGACCGCCAAAACACTTGTCATTTGTTCCCCCTTTTACAATGTCAAGTTTAAGTTCATTTCCCGTCTGACACATGCTGGTTGCAGTGGAACTTCTTGAAAAAATGTTCTAGTAAAACAAAACTTTTTTTTAAAATCACTTAAAACTTATTTTTGCACACAATGTGTAAGTTTTAACTCCTGCTGGGGTAACTGGGCCGTAACAAGCCTGGTACCCCAACAGTATTACATTTCATTTATTACATTCCCTTTTTTTTTATCTTTTACAGAAAGCATCTACATGACTTTTACGAAAAACATTTTTTTTTTCTTTCCTTCTTATTTTACCACTTTCACATGTCTCCGACATAGTTGAATAATTAAACTAAAGATTTTTCATTACTTACACTTAAAAATAATTTTTACAAAGTATTTTTAAAACTTCCTAATTTTTCTACTTTCTCTTCATTACCCACCCAAGACAGTGGCTTTACACTGGTCCTCGACTTTTCAGTGTGCTGAAGTATTTTCTGTCTTTTGACTATTCAAATTTTTTCACTCCTGGTATGTACCATTGACAGCTTCATTACGGCTTAGTCTCACTTGTTATTTTCTCTACTGCTAACAACATCAGCATTGTACCATTTACTTCGTTTTCCTGATGATGAGTGTCTGTTTCTACACTCGAAACATGTCGATTCAATTTATTATGAATCATTCTAGGTTCGCCTAGTTATTCGAATCAAAAATTGTGGAGAAAGACTTTTTGCTTTTCTTTTTTCTATATCATTTAACTCCACTTTGAGTATGGACTACTTCTTCAAAAAAAAAATCATTAAACCATTTGGTAACTGCTCATGTTCTATTTTATATATTAGAACTAAATTCGACCTTTTGACAGTTCGACAGACACGATATTAATAATAAGGAACAACAGTAATTAAAATGGGGCAAAATAATTGTGTTATTAACAAGTGTTTTAGCCCACTGGGACAAATAATTTGAAACGCGACAGAAGAAACCAATCTTTTTTCGTAATTTTCTACAGAGATAATCCACCTGAGCAAAAAAAACTCCCAATGTCACCTTGTTTGTCGTTTCTAGCATTTTTGAACCCCCAAAGGAGTGGAGTCGACTATTTCTTTTAGAAGCAAACACTAGTGATGCCTTCACTATTTCGTATTTTGATCAACGTTTCGTTACTTTTTCGTTTTATCCAAAAATAAACCAACTTAACCGTCGTTAAAGTACAATTACCCATAAATACTATTCTTAGATCTGTGTAAGGCTTTGAACACCGTAAACCATGATATTTTATTAAGTTATTATTCCTAATTTACATTAATTCCGTTTCCAAATTGAACTTAAAGGGCAATATAAAGCAGATGATACAACAATTATTTATTTTGCTGAAACTCTTGCAGAAATGTTTTTTGATATTAGTAATGATTTAAAAATACTTCTTTCTTGGCTTCAATCAAATAAACTTACGTCAAATTTTACAAAATCTTCTTTTATGTTTATAACTAAAAATAAAATAAATTCCATCATTAACCCCTTAGCATTTAATAATGAAAGTATTCAATATTCAAAAACGACAAAATTTTTAGGAGTAGTTTTGGACGAAAATTTAAATTGGAAAGGCCATATCCAGTATATTATCAACTCGATATCTCCTTTGGTATCTGTTTTGTACAGACCTAGATATTTCATTCCTGTGTAAAAAATATATATTTTTCATTAATATATTTAAAGTTACACTACTTAGCTTCTGTACGGGGATCTGCTTGTTTATCAAACTTAAAACCATTACAAAAATTGCAAAATAACATTATATTACTACACAAATTACCACATTTAGAACCAACTGTTAATCTATATAGACCGAAAGGGTATTTACACGTTCAAAACATTTATAAATTAAAAATGTGCATTCTATCTAATTCACTCTATTATTTTAAAAGAAAAAATAATCAAACATAACACTTTAGGAGAATAAGACATTACACCAGACGTTGTATAAATAATCAAACTATAGCAGTAAAAAGTAATTTCGAAAAAAAATCGCTTTTATATGACGAAATAATAAAATATAACAATCTTCCAAAAAATATCAGAAAAAGTAAAAAATTGGCAACGTTTAAAAAACAATTAAAGAGATATTTCCTAAATTAAATTATTTATACTATTTTTTTTTAATTGATTTTATTAATGAATTAAATTGGATTAACTTCTTTTTTTTATGTTATTTTTTTAAGGTTATTATATTATGTTGTCACTTGCCATGTAATGAACTAAACTGTATGTAAATAAACTGTAATAAATATGTATGTAAATAAACTGTAAAAGTTAGTTTGGAATAAAGACATTTTGAAAGTAAAAAAAATTAACTTTAAAACAGGTTAGATTTATAAATTAATAAAAGCGGTTAAAGAAATGTGGGTAAATTTGACCTTCACTTTTTGCTTTTATTAATTTATCACTTAATTTTTTATTAACTCAAAACTGTAGGTAGTTGCTACCCAATTATACGAAAATTTAATGCGAATGCGTTACCAGTCTCATAATACAGTTATAAGTAAAAAGTAATACAGTACTACTCTTATTTCAGTATTTGGACATTGGGGAGGACATGAACATTCCTGATGACTTTACTCAAAGTGAAATGCAAACTGGTATGTGGTGGCGACATCTAGCGGCTGGGGGAGTAGCCGGAGCAGTTTCTAGGACGTGCACTGCACCTTTAGATAGGCTCAAGGTTTTTCTACAAGTAAGTAACGACATTGATTAAAGCAAAACAGATATCTCACATAAATAGGCCAATGCGACACACAATATCGAGACTTAATTGATAAGAAGCGAAGTAACTCTTGGCATTCATATTGGCAATATTTGACCAAACCCGTTGATGTTTGGACCCGAATCCTTATTAATTATTCTGAACGATAAATCTTTTAAATTGCGTGGTTTTTCTTGTTTTCTTTCTCTGTGGGGATACCATAGATAGATGATAGAAACGTCATTATTTTCGACTCGGCGAAGGTCAGCAACAGCTGTTTGCTTACACATATTTAAACATCATTTTCCAGCAAAAATCTACGATTTTTGGTCCTAAATGAATTCGAACTTAGGTTAAGGAATTTGTTACATATTAGTACATTATATGCAAAACTCTGTTTTTGCAGGATAAGTTGTTTTAAGAGAAACGTGAAAAACCGCTGATAAGTTTATTTAAAAAAAAAAATTGGAAAAATTCTATAAAATTACGTTAATAGTTATTTTTATCCAAGAAAGTAAAATCCTTTAAAATTAACTAATTTAGTAAATATTTCAAATCAAATTATTCGAAAACAAAGTTTTGCATATTTCCCGTTCAAAGAACAAGTTTTGCAACTGAGAAATGCAGAATACTAGCGGATTAATAAAACTAATTGCTTCATTACTTACAATGTTTAATAAAAACACGTTAACAAAGTTTAATTTAAAATGACGTTTCGGGCGTTGTGTCCTCTAAATCCATAGTATTACTTCTTAAGGGGCTACTCGGCTCGCCTGGAGAATTGACAATTTTGTAGAAGTCTAGTTCTGGAATTTCTCTCCAGTCAGGGCCATAGTGCTTCTGCAAAAGACTAGCAATTGACGATTTGTCTCCCCTCAAAGAGTTTATAACTTTTTTAGGGTTTAGTCCTGAAACTTGTTTCCCTCTTTTTACTATACCATCAGAACAAAAATCTGACCTATAAGGCAGCAGGTATAATCAACAGGCTATTGTCACGTGATAAGTATAATATATAATGATTGGTCAACTGCAAATACTGAGTTTTGCATCTGACAGGTCTAAACAAAAACTGAGTTTTGCATCTACGTTATGTTTTTGAATGTATTTTATTCTATAAAAGACCGACTTTTGCATTTAGTTTTCTTGAGTATGCTATAGACAATGCATTAATGTATACGACATGCTAAAAAATGTAATATTTTACAAATTGTCAAAAACCTACTTTTGCATATAATAGCTGCATTTTATTTGCATCTTGGATCAGGTCAATTTGACCCAGATCACTAAAATTTGACAATTAGGATGTTTTATTTACAAACTGATCTGATTTGTAAGTGACCCAGTCACTTCCCCCTTTGCCCCTAATCGCACCACCCGCAAATTTCGATCACTTAAAATAAACTGGTCAGAAGTAAAAGGTGGGAGTTGTTTTGACAGATACTTGGCGTAGCCTAACCTCAAACCACAGATAAAAATATAAAATATTTGCCCGTAATCTAAAATTTAAAATCAGAGGATTCGGAGGAGAAATAAGCTATAATAGTAAGTACATCAAAGTGTTTATTTCTTGTAAAATATAATCAAATCGAGAATAACCATAACCTCAACAAAATTTACGTGACAAATGACACTGACGTAGTCCGAAACTATGGAAAACTATAGGGTAGGAGGCCGATCGATAATGGCAGCATTTTCAAATTCTGTCCCGGTTTTTTGGTTAGTTCGCTATTGACCGATAGATGGCTCTCGCGTCCGAAGTGGGCTGATGTTGTCTTCTTCTTCTTCGTTTTTAATGTGGAAAACTAGATCCTCCATAGTTTTTAGCTTTTACTTAAACCCTTTATTTTTCTGTGCTTTTACTTTTGACAATTGACATTTTATTATTCGAAATAACAAATCATGTTTGAAGGCAAGACAAGACAAATAACGTTGTATTGTAATTAATTTCCATATTTATAATGAATAATGGTACAATTTATAAAAGTAGAGTTTGCTTTGTGTCGGGGTGGTAAGACAGGATCTTCTTTAGAGATGAAACGAAGCCAAATAGGTCTCTTTCTAGCTCCAAAGGTAAAACCCTCTAGCTAGAATGTTCCTGTATTTTAAAAACGAAGCATCGTTGAAACTTTATACAGGCCGAGTTTACTAATAAGTATAACAAAGTAAGTGTAAATTCCTATAAAAGTCCTTATTTGTTCCTTAAAGAACTAATTTAAATAAAAATAGTTATCGCGTCCATAAGAAACCATTTATTTGATAGCCCACTTCGAACACGAGCGCCATCTTATGGCAACTCGTAAAGCTGAATTACCGATGCTAAGTTGGGACCGAATCCAATGCATTGCGATCGGCCTCCTACCTCAAGTCCTCCATATCCGAAACAGGACAAAAGCTAGTTTTATTTGATGCATTTTGGGTCAGATCATTTTAGGTCAGTTCATTTAAAAGTGAACTGATCGAGAATGCAAATAAAAAGCAGCTAATCTACTCATATATCAGCATTGTAAACTTTATATAGGAAAAACTACGTTGAAAAAAGGCGATTCGGTGTTTTGGTACATTTTAGAAATTGTTGTAACGAGTTGAACTATCACGTGTGGCCCATTGACAATCAGGTCCAAAATAAATTATTGCGGATTTTTTAGGATTTAATTTTAAACCATTATTTTGAGAGTAGTCATAAATCGATTTCAAGCACTGTGTGAGATTAGCTTTTGCCTCAACAACTCTAGCCCTACTAAAACTGGGGCGCAGTTGCGTGTCATCAGCATGTATCTGCAAATCGTAACCCCGAACAAAGTCGCTCACATCGATTGTATTAATTAGAAAAAGTAGGGGCCCCAGGATCGACCCCTGGGGCACACCCATACGCACCTCCCTACAGGTAGAACGATGCCCCTCCAAGAGCACGAATTTGAACCTGCATCTGAAAATCGTTACATGAGAAACGCAGTTTAGGATGCGTCTTGTAATATCTTTAAAATAAAGCAAATCGTATGTCCCGGTTCGGAGAAATTCAATAACTGAAATCATTTAGGTTTTTTTAAAAGACCATAAATTCATTTATGTACTTTAGGGATTTAAAGTACCCTTTAAATCCCTATTTTCAGGGAAAAAAGTGGTACTTTAAACCCCTAGGGATTTAAAGTAAATTTCTCTGCAATAAAAGCTAAATTTCGAAATTTATTTTCAATAATTTTATTAGAAAATATAACATGACATGGATGCAACAAAAGTGTAACGTGTTTGGAACAATATTAAACTATAAAAAATAACTTAATTTCTATTAACATTAACAGTTATGTTTACCCCACTGCAATTAGCCAAGTAAAAAAAAAGGTAAATTATCATTATTGCAGCTGTTATTTTTATTAATTAAAGTGTTTTTGAAAATTGTAGCCGTTGTCGTCGTCGGTGGCACCGAAGATGTCGTTGGTGTTTCATTTTGTATAATAGGAATCGAAATATCTGAAGACGTTTCGGTGGAAGTACCAGTAAAAAGTTGATCTGCCATACTTTTTTTCTGGTATAAGGAATTTTCCACATATCCCTTAGCGACGGTGCTACTCTTCCAGCCGCCATGTCTTTTAAGCTGATCTATCGTTACTCCAGAGTCGGCTAGTAGCGATGCTGACGTCCTTCTAAAACAATGACCAGTGTACAATTTTGCATCTGGAAGCTTTAAATATTCGGCAATCTTGGTTGGCAGTTGTCCAATCGTATTCTTGCCCATTGGCTGAGACGTGCATTTTCCATTTCTGTACCCAACGAGAAATCTTGTATGACCTTGTATTGATGGCGATCTTAAGGCAATATACTTCTTCACCAATCGTACTACATCTGTGGAGTTTTCCTTTGACCGTTTTATAACAAAAGATCGGTCTTTTTCTGTCTTGGTATCTCGTAAATTGACCAAAAAGAACGTTTCATAGTCTAGGACATCGGTTTTGTCAAGCTGGCAGAGCTCCTTGCCTCGACAGGCTCCTGACACGCCCATGACTAGAACTACCTGGAACAAAGTATAAATAAAATAAATAGGTACCTACTTTATTTTCCAAAAAGCGTCTGAATAACATAGATATAGGTATAGATTGGGACAAAATATCGGTTGAAAAAAAAAAATGTGTATCTTACCTTTTGCCCCAAAAATTCATGGTCGGGTGCTTTTTCCAGGAACTCTTTAATGTTGTCAACATCGAGTGTCTTCGACTTTTTTGGTTTGTAGCCCTCATTTTGTCGTTTCAAAAAAGCGGTTAGTTTGCAGAATTTGCCAATGTCGACGCCCATGTCTGTTGCAATTGTGGCTTTTATCATCGAATATACACTCCACAGTGACGATGTTTTAAGCTTTTTTGACTTTTCTAAGAAATATGCTAATAATTCCTTTTCTTCTGTAAATTCTTCTACGTTCCGTTCTTTGCACCATTTGATAAACTCATAACTGTTTTTTATATTGTTCTCCAGATTTTCTTGGTAATAATTGGCCTACAGCCTCTTGAGCTGCCTTTTCGATTTGTTCCATCGCGATAAACGTCTTTCAGTGGATGTAGCGTGTTTGACTAATATTTATCGAGTGACTTTTGTTTTACTTAGTTACTTGTCATAACTTGTCATTTGGTCGTTGATATGGTAACATCAGCCGCTTCGATGATTTTTTAGAAATAGAGTACCTACCGTTTAGTGGCATTTAATTTTTTTTTTTTAACGTTTTACCTATCCTAAAGTACATAAAATAGTATATACACCTCAGGACCAAAGTGTTTTTAAATCCCTTGACAAATTTTTGCCCTCCCGTTGATCGGGCTATAAACTTTTTGTCTCGGGATTTAAAATACCACTTTAGTCCCTAGGTGTATAATGTACTATTATTTCTGACCGGGATATAATAAGTTTATATCATCATGGTTACGCTATCAATAAAGAGGGTTATAACTCCCTTGGGATATTAAAGATTCTCTAATTCCCTCTACCTTTAACAGGTAAAATAAAACATGCAAGAAATGTTAAAATAACTATTTTTTATTCATGTCATTACAACGTCAATGTCATTATTGACGGCACCTGATTCAAATATACCGGAAAGGTAATAAATTGAAACATTTATTTATTCCGGTTTAAAAATTAACAAAAATTTAAATCGGTCAGAAATAAAATTATCTATGTACCACGGGAATTATAAGAGTCTCAATTACCTCGGTCAATTGCTGTCCCGAGGGCCAATTTGCCCTCGGTGATTAAGATCCTTATAATTCCCTTGATACATAAATAACTATAACATTTCTTATAAGACAAAATATGCCATGTTTAGATTATACGTTGGAATTACCTTTCATAAATTATACCGTGCGAGCAAAAATTATTTGCTTCAAAGAGGGCTTGGATTAAAAAACGTAGGGCTTGGTTTAGATCACAATAATATGAGGAGGATATATCTAACCAAATCTAGATTAAAATTTTGTCAAATTAACATTATGACATGATATGCCGAACTAATGAGTAATAAATAAGTAGACAAATACAAATTTATTTTTGTTGTTTACAAAATTAACAAAGTAAGAATATACAGAAAGAAAAGTAATTACATAAATTGCTGAAATTGGCCACCGCCATGCTTGTTGACCAGCATCTCTGGAGAAATGTTACCACATTATTGGATAATCCTTTCTTTTAATTGTTCTAAATTTGCAACTGGTGTTTTAAAAATAGTTTTCTTTAAATGCCGAAAAACGAAGTAAACCATAACCGTTAAACAAGGTGATCTAGGTGGGAATTTAATGTCTGATCGAAAACTGATCAATCTGTCGTCGAAAAAATTGTGTAAGTAGTTAATAGTTTCAGCGGCTGTATGGGCGGTTGCACTGTCCCTGTTGAAAATATCCAAAACGTAGTTCGTCGTCAAGTAATTGCTTCACAAATGGATTCAAAATATTGTCTCTATACCGCTGTGCTGTAACTGTGTCATGGAAAATAATAGGACCAACAATTGTTCTTCGGAAAACAGCTAACCAGACACCAATTTTTTGAGGGTGCAATGTGGACTCTACAAAAAAATGGGGATTTTCACTACTCCACATGGGTGTATTCTGAGAATTCACATAACCGGAGAGGTGGAACCAGGCTTCATCCGAAAAAAATGTCAGGTCTAATAAATCATATCTTTCCAATTAATTTTGGGTAAACCATTGAGAGTAATTCCTGCGTCTTTCAAAATCTGCAGCTTGTATTTCTTGGAATACTTGCACTTTATAAGGAAATAAATTTAGCTGCTTCATGTTCCATAAGATTTTCCCACTTCTTGGGACAGGCGTCTTAAACAATTTGTTGGCATATTTTGCATTATTTCACGAACGTTTGCAACAAGTTCTTCTGTTTTTACAGATGGTCTTCCTGCTCCTTTTTTGTGTTGTATAGAACCTGTTTCCCTAAACACAGCCACGGTTCTTTTCAGGCAATGATACAAATCCCCATCAATAAAACCAACGTTAGGAAAATGTTCGTGAAAATCGTCCATGCACAAACCCGGATTGTATTGCCACTCACCATTTACTCTAACCCCGTTTCGAAAATACGCTTCAACCATGAATGTTTTGTGCTGTTCCGTAAAGCCCATTGTGTGAATTGTTCAAGTAATTGGAAAAATTAGCGATGAATCAAATTACTTGTAACGACTGTCAAAGATTACGGAATAACTGATTGATTGTTAATTCAGGTAGTTACTGACACCCAACAGGTATTAAGCTCTACGGCTAAGCATTACGTCCTTAGATGCAAGGCCTTCTTTGATGCAAATAATTTTTGCTCGCACGGTATAGACTCAATAAGCGAGATCATAATAATTTATATTTTTTAGGTACAAGCATCAAAACAGAAAATAGGAGATTGCCTACAAAACATGCTAAAAGAAGGCGGAGTATCGGGATTGTGGAGAGGCAACGGTATAAACGTCTTAAAAATCGCCCCAGAATCTGCAATAAAATTTGCCGCTTACGAACAAGTCAAACGGCTGATAAAAGGCGATTCCAAACACACCCTAAGTATTTACGAGAGATTCTGTGCAGGCGCAATTGCCGGAGGCGTCAGTCAAACTGCTATTTACCCGCTCGAAGTTTTAAAGACTAGATTAGCGTTAAGGAAGACGGGACAGTATAAAAGTATAGCGGATGCTGCCTATAAAATTTACGTGGGAGAAGGTATATTTTTTTATTGCTTATTTATATTTCTGTTAACGGTAACTTTTTACCTTGGAAAGTGATGAAAAATTGCATCGGTGTTGTTAATCAAAAAATTTTTTTAAATTAGTCTTTGGTGTTTATTCATCATATTGGTGTTTTTAAAGATAACGTGGTAATAGCTTGCATATTATGTTTGTTAATACGTTTGTATTACAATTCACGTAATTTCCTTTCCTTTCTCCTAGTTGCTATTATTACAGTTTCTTAAGAGTGAATCATTTCGCAAATTTATTTTTATCTTCTACAGTGTGTATCAGCCAGATGGAATAAATTCGATAATAATTACATGGTGGCGTGTCCGAAAACGCTCGGACACGTCGATTGGTATTTCTAGTTGGGCATTTTTTTCAATAAAAACTTTTTATACAGGGTGTGTCATGTAACAGTGGCCGATACGAACTTTCTTATTTTAAATGCAACAACCTGTATATTATCCAATTTTTTGATTCTTCAGAAAATTTTAGATATACAGTGTCCGCAAGAAAGTTCGCATCAAATGGGATTTTTTTTTTATTAGGCATAGGTAAAAATTGAAAAAGCAGTTAGTTTTTGCTTACCTAAAAACCAAAAATGACGTATACTGAAGCAGCTACACGACTTGCGTTACCTGTCAAATTTGACATTTTTAATAAAATAGGTTCAAAAATGCCATTATTTATCGAAATATCGAAAAACTTTATTTGAGAAAGTTGTTTATTTAGGCATTTTTAGTCTCTATGCGAAATTGTGACAGTCTAATACAATTTTTATTTTTTGCCAGGTTCTTGAAAATTTTGATCAACCCTCGTAAATTAACTTTTATACATCGATGTAAAAACCATTTGCCTTTACTTCATTTGTAATCTTAATGCAATTTTGTGTAAAATTTTTGTTTCCTATTATTTATTTTGCTTCAAAAACTGAAATTGTTATTGATTAGTATGTAATGTTTGATGCAAAGTTTATCTAATTACATCAGTTTTGCCAAAACCGACGTTTCCTATTTTTCTTAAGTTAGTAAACAGATGTACAAAAAGAAAATATTGGAAGCTTTCGTTAAAATTTTACTTAATTAATATTAAATTTAATTAATTATATTAAACTATATTTTTGTTGAATAAAGTGTTTCGAGCGATTAATATATATTCTTTTTAATCCAATATTAATTAAGTAAAATTTCAACAAAAGCTTCCTAATATTTTCTTTTTGTACATCTGTTTACTAACTTAAGAAAAATAGGAAACGTCGGTTTTGGCAAAACTGATGTAATTAGATAAACTTTGCATCAAACATTACATACTAATCAATAACAATTTCAGTTTTTGAAGCAAAATAAATAATAGGAAACAAAAATTTTACACAAAATTGTATTAAGATTACAAATGAAGTAAAGGCAAATGGTTTTACATCGATGTATAAAAGTTAATCTACGAGGGTTGATCAAAATTTTCAAGAACCTGGCAAAAAATAAAAATTGTATTAGACAGTCAAAATTTCGGACAGAGACTAAAAATCCCTAAATAAACAACTTTTTCGAATAAAGTTTTTCGATATTTTGTTAAATAAGGGCATTTTTGAACCTATTTTATTAAAAATGTCAAATTTGACAGGCAACGCAAGTCGTGCAGCTGCTTCAGTATACGTCATTTTTGGTTTTTAGGTAAGCAAAAACTAACTGCCTTTTCAATTTTTACCTATACCTAATAATAATAAAAAATCCCATTTGATGCGGACTTTCTTACGGACACTGCATTTCACGTACAATATCCTATACCTATCTGGAACTGTTTCGGAAATATTAAGTGTTTTCAGATTTATTGAAAAATAACAACACACTCAAAAAGTAATAAGTAATACTGTTTATATGTTGATAATGTAAAAAACAAAAAAAAAACATTAATGTAGGACATGTTGAAAATGCTCGGTGCGAACGTCTTGGCAACATCCTAATCTGAAATAGAAATTTCTTCTAATGTAACTGAACATCTCAGGCGTGACCGATCTAATCGCAAGCATTATTCGTCTTCTTAAGTCAGCTAAGTCGAGGGGTTTAGTTTTGTATACAATATTTTTGACATAAGAAGTCTAATAGCATCAGATCAGGGGATCGTGCTGGCCATTCCATCGATCCACGCCTCCCTATCCACCGATTTGGAAATACTCGGTTGAGGTTCTGCCGGACATTAATTGGGTTGTGCTCCGTCTTGCTGAAACCATATTATCTTTGCTGGAAGTTGTAGGTTTGCTGGATCAGGATATAAGTTTGTCAAAACAATATTTTGGAGCAGTGCTAAATAATTATCGCCATTTAAATTGCCATTAATGAAAAAGGGACCTATGATATGATCTCCAACTATACCTGCCCAAACATTAACCTTTTCAGGATATTGTGTATGTTCTTCTCTAATCCAGTGAGGATTTTCCCTAGAGCAATAGCGGCAATTCTGACGATTAGCATGATCGTGAAGTGTAAAGGTGCACTAATCAGAAAACAAAACATGTTCTAATTGGATCACATTGTTATCTAACATTGCCATCATTTTTTCACAACAATACGTTTTCCTATCAAAATCGTTTTCCATGAGCTCATGCGTAGGTATCATGTTCAGTGGCGTGTCGTGGGGTTTGTGTTTGGAGGGGCGCAATAGAAATCCAATACCAAATGACATACAGGGTGATTCAAAAGTACTTTGACAAACTTCGGGAGGTAATTGCCGGCAATATTTTAAGATGAAAAGTTCTTATAAACAGTGGTCCTTGGCGACTTCGTTACTAAGATACAGGGTGTTGAAATGTTAAAAGGAATAGTAATAATTTTTAAATAACTCCTTAACGAGTTATTTTATTTTTATGAAATTTAGTGAATTAAATAAGCATCTAAGGACACTTATTTTCAAAGTACAACACGTTCGTTAATTTAACCAGTGGCGTCGGTACAAAATGTTACTATCATATTTTTTGTGAAACTATGCTACACACGAAAATAAGTGTCCTTAGATGCTTATTTGATTCACTAAATTTCATAAAAAGAAAATAAGTCGTTAAGGAGTTATTTAAAAAGTATTACTATTCCTTTTAACATTTCAACACCCTGTATCTCCGTAGCGAAGTCGCCAAGGACCACTGTTTATAAGAACTTTTCATCTTAAAATATTGCCGGCAATTACCTCCCGAAGTTTGTCAAAGTACTTTTGAATCACCCTGTATAAGCAAATTGCTCGAAAAAGTATATATTTATAAAAAAATTTTAGGTAAATTAATACATACATTTATAAATGTCTTTTGAAACCCGACGCGTAAAAGATCGGTTTTCGGCCCGTCGTTCACAAGTTTGTGATAACTTTATATCTGGCGACGGCCTCCCCAGTTCTTTAATTTTAAGTTTACCCGCTAATGGCAGCCTACAAAAATTTATTTGAATTATATTATTGACGAAATTCATTTTTATTAGTTCGAACTCGACGCGCGCTTACGCCACAACAAAGTCCGGAATGTATAAAGCAATGCAGGCCGCCTGCAGGCGCTGAAATACCGCGGCCGTAGAGTCCCTAAATAAATCGGATCTAACCGGGGACGTTCGGGTTCGTTCGGCGAAATTTATATACGCCAGGCGAGATTCACCGTCCGTCGCACCGTTTCAACGCCGGCATTCAATTATCTAAAATGCACACGAGGAGGCTTGCTTATCGTTGGTCAACGAAAACGGACAATTAGAAATGAGTTCAGAATTGGTGAGTTGCTATGGTTTTTTAAAATTTAGAAATTTTAACTACCTATATGAATAATAATAATAATATTAATATTAAAATTAATAGTAATAATAAATATTTAAATAAAACATTTAATTTGTGTGTTATGTTAAAATTCCTAGGAGGGGCGCGCGGCCACGCGGCCTTATTGAGCAACCGCCACTGATCATGTTATAGAGATACATTTTATTTTCTTGTAATGTTCGAATAATCAATGAATGGCTAACATCGAACATTGGGGCTGTTTTTCGACAAGAAGTATGTGGGTTTTCCTCAAACTCAAGCATAATATCTAATTTGGTATCATCACTTATTGCATTGGCAGCTACTTTTTTTTATCTGCTTTACATGTGCAAACTGCTTTTCTATTTTACGAATTTTCCCTTGAGTTGTAGGCGGCAAATTTGAAAATTTTCCATGAAATAAGCGAACAACTTCCATTTGTGTCCGTGTTTTTATCTCCATAACCAATCATCTGCAGAATTGTTATTTTGTGCATTTCTGTTTAATAAACCATTTTTCTGATATGCAGTTAACGAAATTCAAACGACTATAACACCTACAACTACTGTCATGCAGACAGACAACAATTTGCTAAGGTCAGGAGTTTTAAACAAAAGTAAACAAAACTATTTATACCCTTTTTTATTTCATATCAAAAAAAAGAAACGCTGAAATGCAATAAATCTGAAAACACTTAATATTTCCGAAACAGTTAAAGATAGGTATAGGATATTGTACATACATGAAATATGTCTCAAATTTTCTGAAGATTCCAAAAATTGAATAATATATAGGGTGTTGCATTTAAAATAAGAAAGTTGGTATTGGCCACTGTTACATGACACACCCTGTATAAACAGTTTTTATTGGAAAAAATGCGCCACTAGAAATACCAATCGACGTGTCCGACCGTTTTTTCGGACACGCCCCCATGTATTTATTATAGAATTTATTCCATTTGGCCGATACACACTGTATAAGAAACTTTGCACTTTTATTGACACCCCTTACGTGTGTTCTTTTTTAAACTATATTATTTTCTTTTAGGCCTTAGAAGCTTTTATAGAGGTTACATTCCAAATATCCTGGGTATCATTCCGTACGCAGGCATAGACTTGGCCGTTTATGAAACGTTAAAGAAGAAATATCTTCAGACACATCCCAGTAACGAACAACCTAGTTTTTGGATGCTTTTAGCGTGTGGAAGTGCGAGTAGTACCTTAGGGCAAATGTGTTCATACCCACTGGCTTTGGTGCGGACAAGGTTACAAGCACAAGGTGAGAAAGAAATACTTATTAAGATAATAGTAAAGGTTCTTTTTCTCTGGCTTGACTTAACACGTTCACGGGCTAAAACGTCCTGGCCCATGTGCGTGTTGTCACAACTTTAATTTACTACGTCTGGAGACGTCCTACAAAATGCGCCCGTTCCAAAGCCACGACGTGCATAGACGTTGCAATAGCATAGTATATGAATTAGGTGTCCTTATGAAAGTATTTACGTCAGCAGGTGGAAAAACAAGCGTGAAGTACCCGCTGTAACAACTGAGTACATACATCATCAATTTCTTTTATTTATTTATTTATTTATTTATTGTTCACTTTACACATTTAGAATACTTCCTATATATTATATACTTACAAGTAAAGGCTTAAAAACTAAAAAAATCCAAGTACCTAACTAAGATTAGTTGTACTAATAACAAAATAATAAAACAACATTTTAAATCTCTCCATATTGTTAAATAGTTTTTTAAGTTGCTCGACACTAACAAGAAATATATGAAAAGGTTTCCTTATGTTGAATTCATTGCACTGTACCAACATACCACTTAACGGGGATATATTTTCACTAATATTAAATAAATCATTGTTTGTCATTCTAAGGTTAATCTTTAGTGCTTTAATGAATATGTAATTAATTAAACCACAGTCTTTGTATTTGGTATGACTGATTGACAATATCTTAACATAGTATAAAACAAAGTCGCTATCCTGTTCATGTCCCCTTATGTGCGTAAATCTTTAAAACTACGCAACAGATTTTGAAGCGGTTTTTTTTTAGTAGATAGAGTGATTCAAGGGGAAGGTTTTTATGTATAATACATGCATAATATTATAGAGAAACACTGATAAATTTAGAGGTTTGTTTATTTGCGCTTACATTGCAAACGCTGCTGGCTGAACCAACGGCCCAGCCGGTGGCGCGTGCCTATAAATAGCGCGTCGAAGGCCGCGCTTCGCCCCAGTGACGCCAGGTCTCATGCTTTTGCATGAGATATCATGCTTTTAAAAAAAAAACCATGCTCTTAGCTTACGGTGACAAATATATATAAATTAGAAATCTTAACATAGTATAAAACAAAGTCGCTATCGCCCGTCCTGTCCCTATATGTGCTTAAATCTTTAAAACTACGCAACGGATTTTGAAGCGGTTTTTTTTTAATAGATAGTGCTTCAAGAGGAAGGTTTTTATGTATAATACATGCATAATATTATAGAAAAACACTGACAAATTAGAGTAGGGAGAACGAACGACCCAACCTAACCGTTCCCCGGCCCGTTCAACGAACGATCCGAAGCCGGAATAGACGAAAACAGACTATGTTTTATGCATGGATGTGAATTGTGGACGGGCCGGCAAACGGTTGAGTTTGAGGTTTGTTCGGGTTTGTTCACCTTATTATCTCACGTTGTATAATGCCGGGCTGCAACGTAGGCCGGGTACACGCTAGTAGTATATAAACATGACTAGTGATGTAAAAATTACCGTAATTTATTTTTGGTCGGTAATATTCGTTAAAATACGAGAACTTAGGAAATTTAACTTTTTCTTAGGCAGTATACTACACTAAGTGGGTAATTTATTATCCTTGTTCAAGAATATACTATTAAACTAAATTTCCATATTTTATCTTTAAAATTGAGCCCAGAATGAAATATTTTGTATTAATTTATAATTTATTGTATAATATGTATGATGTGAAAACATTTTAACCTAAATAACATAATGTATTTTCTTAAATAAATACGTAAAAGAAAAAACGATAAGGTTTCAAATCTTCACAAAATTGGTTTATTTTTATTTTATATTATGTATTTTCTTAAGTAACTACCTAAAAATAAAACCGAAACAGATAAAAATATTTCAAAGTAACAGGCTATTTAGAAGGGATACTGAAGAGTGACAACTAAACATGAAATAACCTAAATATTTTTCCAATCGGAAAAATCTTCTTCTCCAACACTCGTATTAGTATCGTGAACTGAAAACTCTTCCGCCCTATCTGAGTCAGAAGAACTATCACTCTTATGTTCAATTTGTCTTTGCCTCTTTATTATCTGTTTCGCTGACCTCTGACTGCTATTGCCATCAAGGCTATCATTATTAGTAATTTTATTTAATTCAATGCGTCCCTCTTTTATAATATCTTTAGTAAAATGGCAGGCATGTTTTAATCTAAAAGTTGTAAGTTATGAGCAATATATAGAAGTTTTTCAGCTCTTTCTGTAGCAGCTGTTGATGGTGGTAACCCTAGAATGACAACAGCTACACTTTTAAGTTTGGTTTTATTACAAATGCCTTTCCACCAAGTAATACAGTCAGACTTTTTGGCACTTTCTCACACAAAATCGATACTCCATAGATCATTCCTGCCTAGGTAGTTTGTAACCTCAAGTCCTCAAAAGTAATAGTTTCTTTTGTATTCTTGAAACTAAGGTTGGTTTAAAATTAAATTGTCTATGAACTATATCCAATTCAGATTAATAAAAACAAGGTTCCAGTAAATAGGCAGCTAAATTGATAGGTTTTAAGATAAGGTATTCTCTTTTTGTAAACAGGGAAATAAGTTCCATTTCTTCGTTGGATTTTATTGGTAACGGTTTAATATTATCATTCATATATCCATCACAGGGAGGTATATTGGGGCCCCTTATTTTTATTATTTTTTTAAATGATTTGATTAATTTGATGGATCCCTCGAAAAATATTTTAAAGTATGCCGATGATACTTCTTTATTAAAATAATCTTCCCGAATTATTGGAGGCTAGTAAAATGTTCTTCAATGAAGTAAAATTATGGTTTAGACAAAATGGCTTATTTCTGAATGAAAAAAAAACTGATATAATATTTAGAACTAAGTTATCAAGAGTCGAAAAACCAAAATATTTTGAAGTTGGTGAAGTGACACTGCCTTTTTCCGAACAAACTAGGTTTCTAAGGGTTTACATCGATGAACATTTGGACTGGTCATACCATAGTAACACTGTTTCCGGGAAACTCAATTCCGTATGTTATGGCATAAGATTAACCAGTAAGTACATAAATGAAAACACACTTAGAATACTGTATTTCGCCAATTTTCAGTCTCTTATGAGTTACGGAATAATCTTTTGGGGGGCACACACCCAAACCAAGAATTTATTTGTAATACAAAAAAGAGTAATTAGGATTATCAAAAAAATGAAGTACCTACCTGGAAACTTGTAGAACAATATTTAAAAACAATGGGGTCTTAACGGTATAGGGCCTATACATTTACGAATGCCTATTATTTTTCTTTAAAAACAGACAGTTATTTGGTATCTCATCTGAACATCAGTATTATACAAGAACCCAAAATGTAAATTACCCTAGGCATGGTCTAACATTAAGTGAAAAGAGCCCACATTATATGTGTTTAAGATTATTTAATAAGCTTCCCGATACTATAAAGGTAATACAGACCGAGAGGAAGTTCAAGCAAAAAATTAAAAATTTATTGATTGACCTGTAACTATATAGTGTGGATGAGTTTTTGGACATGTAAGGTTTTGGTTATTAATAGTTTTGAAATTGAACTTTACAATGTATAACTTGTTAATATGGAAATTGTAACTTTGTAATAAATGAAGTAATCTCAGTGGCGTATGTAGTGTACCTATACATAATGTCATGTGAGATTTAAATTGATAAATAAATAAATAAATTTCCGTTAGAGCTATAAAAACCTGAGAAATTCTTGCTGCATCGCCTTAAAAAATCGTTATCCATTTAACTGTAGGCTTCAGGCAACCTTTTAGCTTTTCAAGTACATGAGAACTCCGCGGATCTACACAGAATCTAACGCGAATGTATTCGGGTAATAGACAATAGACACTTTAAGCATGTCCTAAATTTCAACCGTATCCGTATCCGCATCGATCTGCGCATGTGCAGAATAGATGCATTGGACTCAATACGTTACGTTGCCCGCATCGTTACGGGCCTGCCGTAAACGCATTCCAACCAATCGACCGATCGCCCAAATCGTCGTCATCTTCATCATCCTCATCAATAAGGATGGGATGAAGTATTTCATCCATAATTTAAAATAATTCAATTTATTAATTTATTAATATAATTAATTAAAAAATCAGAATTTTTAAGGTTAGAAATAGAAAATCTGACGTGACATTTTACTTTACTGCTGGATGCGTTCGGTTTCGTATACGTATGGTTGTTGACGCTTAAACAGTTTTTTTGCGGTCAACGTAACTCAATGCGTTACGGATGCGGATACGGATACGGAAAAAAAATACGGTTTGCTTAAAGTGTCTATTGTAAGCATGTGTTCAACCGTATCCGTATCCGCATCGATCTGCGCATGTGCAGAATAGATGCGTTGGACTCAATACGTTACGTTGCTCGCATCGTTACGGGCCTGCCATCGTATCCCTATCCGTAAACGCATTCCAACCAATCGACCTATCTCTGGTTTCTATGATTTTGTCGTCATCATGAAAAATGTGTCTGATCACCAGATCGCCCAAATCGTCGTCATCTTCATCATCCTCATCAATAAGGACGGGATAAAGTATTTCATCCATAATTTAAAATATTTAATTTTAAATAATTCAAAATTATTCAAATGAAAAAATCACAATTTTTAAGGTTAGAAATAGAAAATCTGACATGTGACGTTTTACTTTACTGCTGGATGCGTTCGGTTTCGTATACGTATGGTTGTTGATGCTTAAACAGTTTTTTTTGCGGTCAACGTAACTCAATGCGTTACGGATGCGGATACGGATACGAAAAAAAAATACGGTTTGCTTAAAGTGTCTAATATTACCGGGAATATTCTCGGTAATATAACCGTAATACGGTACCCAAAAGCGAATATTCTTTTGAGGGTGAGCGAGTATTACCGTAAGTTACGGAATATATAGGAATATTCGGTTGGTAATATTCGGTCGTCGCATCACTAAACATGACAGCAATTTTGTTTCTTCTATGCAGTAAAGTTGTAAATAGAAAATTTTTTAACATTGCCCTATATGAAACCAAGTAAGGATATGTATTACTTTTTCTGAGATAAAAATCTCAGAAAACGCTTCTATACTTATATGGTTAGTGAAAGTTAAAGCAGTGGGCATCCAAATTTGGCTCGCATATTTCGGAGATGGTATCGTCAAAGCATTGTATAATTTAATAATTGTGGCTATCCTATAACTTGTTATTTTTATGAAAAAACCCAAACACTTATAAGCCTTATTTGTAATATGTATATAAAGTCGCCACAGTGGATCTTTTCCCGTGCGTCATCAAAATCGTATGAATCAAATCAAAATTACGAGACGAAAAAAGTCAAAACTAAGTCTAAGTTCATAAAATGGACGTGCCTGCCTACCGTTTGACGTACCTACATAATATCCCGAAAAATTATTATTTATTTTAAGTTTTGCCCGGCATTCTCTATTATCTAAAAGAAATTGACAAACAAATGTTAATAGACTTAATACTATTTTTAAAGCTTAAAATCTAGAAAAGTTTGGTGTTTTATTGACTATTAAAATCGCAAAAGTCAAATTTTTGACATCCTTTCATTTAAGGGAATTTAGCCACTGCCGTAAACTTTTCAAAGAACTTTCTTCATGGTTAGAATATTTAAAATAAATAAATTAGGTATTATAAAAATCCATAAATACTTACCGCCAAAACAGATGGTGGGTATAATTAGCTCTAAAAAGAACTATTTTTAGAAAAAGGAACAGTTTTAAGGCACACAAATTTACAAAATACGAATTAGATTGGCAGATCAAAATAAGGTTAACAATGACGCTCTAAAATACAACGGTAGTCAACTAAACAAATAAAAAAAGTAATTAATTGACGTTTATAGTTTTATTCTTGTCTAGCACGTTATATTATTGCGGAATCTTGGAGACGTTCTTTTATGCTTTTATTCAAACTTGTTACTGTAATAAATAAGGATGCCACCAGGAACCACGTTGAGTCCTGATCGTTGATTAATGACGCACGGGCAAAGATCCACTGTGGCGACTTTAATGATTGTTAAATTTCATATTTATCTGGAAAATTGCTCCAAGGCCCTTAACCGGTTGATTCTGTGATGAATGAAGAATACTAAATGCTCTTTTTATTTTCAGTGATACATCCATCTATAGACCCGTCAACGTTCACGATGACCGGAACATTTAAAGGCATTCTAGCAAGAGAAGGTTTCTTGGGTCTGTATAGGGGCATCACGCCAAATTTCATTAAAGTGATGCCGGCAGTGAGTATCAGTTACGTCGTTTACGAATATTCGAGTCGAATGTTAGGCGTTAATATGACGTGATGCTGGTGCATTTTAGGAACCAATTTTTTATTTATTTTAATTATTAAATGCTTCTGAATCTTTTACAAAGGTTGGTTAGAAGTTGCTGACGTGTTTCCAAGCGTATAAGAATACTCTCGAAATTATCTTATTTAAAATAAGAATAATGATGACTAGATACAATTTAAAACCAAATATCTTTCCTGTTTCCTTACTATTGTATGGAGTTTTTAATCCTCCAGCTTTTCGAACTGCACTTACGGTATTTATCTGCAATTTGCCATTTTAAAATTGATACGAGTGTGGAGTTATTCCCATTTTTTCTTTGATTAATGATAACGACGAGGAAAGTGGGCCAGCTTACAACAACCATATTTTAATTGTATTTATTTAAATAAAATACTAAGTTCGAAATGTCAGCTATTTTTGCTTCACAATTTGACAGGCACATCCTAAAGTAAAACTCGCACCAGGAAGCCCAGTCAAAATTTGGGATTTGCAAAAATCGGTGTCATGAAAGATCCTATAATGTGTATAGTCCAAATACTGTAATATAAGGGAAATGGCGGCATGGTTGAAGGAAATGGAATAATAAAATTAGTATGGTAAAATATAAAAGAGTATAAAAGCTTTTTGTATGGCGCACACATAGCTAGTTACGTTGACATTTTATGAAAACAAATTAAACTATTTTCATTTTGTGGACAATCACTTGGAACAAGAAATTACGTTTACCCCGTAGACAACATAGGTCTCAGCCTTCTACTACTAGGTTACTAAAGATACAAACCAGCTATACAGTGTGTTATTTAAGTATGTGGCCAAACTCCAAGTGATATTAAGAAGAAAAGTTCATATAAACATGAGTCCGAAAATGCATAATTTTTACGATACATGGTGTCAAACTTTTAAAAAAATCGGATGTTCGTAAATATCTCAATACTCTTTTATTCGATTTTGTTGAAATTTGGCAATTCTGTTTGTAATAACAAGAGGATAATTTAGCCTCAATTAGATTAAAATTATTAAGTCCAGTGGCGTCCCGGAAGACAGTCTAACTAATATTTTTGACAACAAAATTGCGCGCCACTGACTTTTTTAAAATTATGTATTTTTTCGAATTAAGCAACTACAAATACGACTATTTTATCTCCTAAGTTTTTTTTCATATCTTGCTTTGTTTTCGAGAAAAAAAATAAAAACCACTTTATTGTGTTGTAAAAAAAGGCGAGGTTGCAGGGTATAGTGACTAGTGTAGTACTAGCAATTAAACGCGAAGAGTTTGTAGTAAAGAAAGAAATTATTTAATGTTAAAGTGGAACGAATTTACATGTGCAGATACAACGAAAACTTATAAAAGACTAAACTATGCATATTCCCGCAAAGGGAACCCAAGCAAGCTGTGACCTGAAAGAATCGTCACATCTGTTTTAGATAAAGACCACCCTTAATGGCGTGGGCCATGTGTTTTAGTTACGAAATTCCTTTTTAAAAGTAAAAATACAGAACATCTAAATATTGACTTTTTTTTTTTTTTTTTTTTATAAAAAAAAAATATTTATTCATAAAAATAAAAAATAGAGAACAGATAGTGAGTAAAAAATAGCTGAAAGCTAGAAAGCTAATATTAATTCAGTAGAAAATTGTTGAAAGTTTGTTCAGCAGAAACTGTAGATTTTTCCACCAAGGGTTTATTATACACAAAAAAATAATTATCGTTAGTTCAAATGAAGAAACTGCCTGTTCTCGTAACATTTTTACAAACAAAAGAATGTGGTTAATCGCATTTAAGTTAAAAATGGAAATTTATTTCTTTTTCGCGATATTTTTACTGTTATCAAGTATAAAAAATGCTACTATAAAACTTCTAGCAAATTGCTAATGTAAGCTCTAAACACGTAATCAAAACAATCTCACGAAACAGACGTAGTGACTCGACTTTTATTAAGTTAAGGAAAAGGTTTTACGATTTAAAAAGCTAATACATAACAATACAGAAACAAAACTTATATCTAACAACAAAAATATGTATCATTGCGCCCATAAAAAACTGTGACACGCAATTTTTTTTTTATCTCCCAGCCTATTACAAATTTTCAGCTTTGATATTTAAATGTCATTTTGACTATAGGTATATCAAAATTTTTTATTTGTTGTCAAAGTGGTAATACTAAATAAATATTATAAAGTGTTAAACATAACTTCAGACCCAGAAATCAACAGGAACTATTAGAAAAAATAAGAGAATCATGGGGTCTGTTATCCGAGGATTATATAAGAAATTTAGTTCTCAGTATGCCTCGACGACTTCAAAAAGTCATTAATAATAATGGTTCTATGACTAAATATTAAAATGTAAAAAATAATATATTATTTAACGGTTTTTTTGGTATTTTTGATATCTTCTCGACAAAAATACGTCACATAATTAAGAAAACTGTTTAGTTACAAACTTTACACGTTGGTTTACTTTAGAGGTAAGTATCTGAAAACTGAGTGGAAAAAGTTATATTATTTATTTTCTAATACCTCAATTTAGAAATTACCTATTTAATCATCAAGGTGAAATTCTCACAATAATAAAATTAACACGAATATATTAATTTCTAAGGCAGCAGTAATATGTGTTTAAGTTTTAATTATTAGGTATAGTCCAAGAGCTAGAATATAAAGAAAATTTTGTTGTCTCAGTTTTTTTTGGACACAATAGTACTACATGTTTTAAAAATATTAATTCACGACAGCGCCCTCTTGGGCCCTATCTTTACACAGCAATACGACTTTTCGTTCTAATGTTTCCGTTGACATCTTGGTAACAACTGGCAATGGTTTTGTGTTCTCCAATGCCTTTTGGGATTAAAGGAGGGCGAGTGAACCAGAACTACCACTACCACTCTGCTAGTCAAGATACGAACCAACTGTATAGTCAAAAAGCAAACAAAAATAGAAGCTGATTTTTGATATTATGACGTTTTTCACACAAACCTAACCTCAAATTATTTATTGCTGACGACGGCCGATTCTTTAGAAACTTCCCCGCAATGTCATGTTGGTGCGTGAGAATAAGGCCTTACCTTGACTATCAAAGTTAAGTCGCGGCTACACATCGACCGCATGCCAGCAGGAAGTGGGGTCGATAACATAATCTGAACGCCCCATTAGAAATTTGACATTGACACGAGCCTAGCGAAAATATTTCTTAACTGTCGTAAATATACTAAACATAAAAGATCGGCAAGTTCGTTCAACTTAACTTAATATCATTAAAAATGATTTTCTTGAGTATCACCTGATATCACACTAAAAAGTACGTTTTATTAAAACAGGTCTGAGACATAGTTTTCATCCAATTTTTAAATTAAAAAAAAAACTCCTACACTGGCGGCAAACTTATGAATTAAAAGAAGGCTTAAATTACCAAAAGTTCTGCCAGTCGAATATTCAGACTTTTAATTTGAGAACTTTGATCAAAAACATTCAGGTACAAATATATTATATACGTACCTTATAAATAAAAAAAATGACTGGCCTGAGGAAACTAAACGTTCATTGGCACCACGTATACTATTTACTGGTCACCTAATATACTACTGAGAGAAGTCCTTTTTTTGTAGAGTCTTTTTTAACACCTGAGCGGTTTCTTTTAGTAACATCTCCATTATTTCGTTTGTAATTCTGTCTTTCACTAGCAACTCGTCCCTATCAAAATTCGTCCAGCTATTTTCCTCTGCTTGCATCTCCTGAACCAATACTTCATCGACATGATCCCGTTTCTTTCTGGACCATTTCATAATGGTGTTCTCCTTTTTCTTTTCTTGTTTCTCGAACCCGAACAGTTCCAGGAGCTTTTTCTACATCAGTTTCTTCAATCCCTTCACGTCCAGAGGTTTAACCGGCGTTAAGACCACTTTTTTCTCCAACTGTAACCATGAAGGACCAGATTCTATCGTGAACTGACTGTAGTGCTCGACGGCGATTTTCTTGCACAGATCGAAGACGTATTTGTAACATCCTTTATCAATATTTTTTGCAATCAAATTCAGCGTATTATCGGAAATAGAAATATTATCCAAATTGTTGGACAAATAACCCTTGTGAATGATTTTCGCAGAGTACTCAGTTATTTGTTCGATTTCCTCTTTAGAGCTTGGAACGATTGAAGGAGTTTTTGGTGTATTCGCTTTGGAGGGAGGTGTGTAAGGAGGAGGTGGCTTGTTGGGTATCTCCCTGATGTAGAATTGTGGTGCTTCTTCTTTTTGTTGTTGTTCGGTCAAAAGTTTGATCTCTTGCTCAATGGCCAACTGTTTCTTTAAAAGTTCTTCTGCTTCACTGCCGAGTGAAAAAACTTAATAAAAATAAAATAAATAAAAAAAAAACTCTGCCAGTTTTTGATCTAATTGAGGCTAAATTATCCTCTTTACGTACATCCGATTTTTTTTAAAAGTTTTGACACCCTGTATCGTAAAAACTATGCATTTTCGGACCCATGTTAATATGACTTTTCTTCTTAAAATCACTTAAAGAATCACCCCTTGGAGTTTGGCCACATACTTAAATAACACCCTGTATAGACGAGTAGCAAGACAAAATGGCAGTTGATTTTTTATTATTATGAGGTCTTGTCATTGACGGTATCTAGCGTAAGAGTAAACAAACATACCTTGTATATTAATTTTTTATCAAAAGAACAAATATTAACGTAATATGTGAAATTAAACTCTAAACCTTACAAGATCTCATTAAAAAATTTAAATAATAAAAATTACTATTTTTATCGCATTACTTTTAGAAACTACTATTTGCATCTATTTAAAAGCGTGCCATTGATCTGCATTATGTGTTTATTTAGATCTTAGAGCATACATTTGCTAATTATTGAATTATTTACTTAACCGGGTTTATCATCATTCATAAACATAATTTTAGTTGGTAATGATAACTTTAGTGCATAAGCTTAAGATTTAAATCAAAGGATAATATAAACCAGTGTATAAGGATTTGCAATACATAAAACATAACTTTATTGGCTAATATGCGACCTTAAAAGATGCTTAACTTTTACTAAAAATTATGAAAGTTCATCAATATACGCATGCGCAAAATCCTCTGACAGATGAAATAACATAACCCCAAATTTTCATTTGAAATTTGAATATTAATAAAAGGTTACGTTTATTTACTATGCATTAAAGCATTGAATATCAAACTATAAGAAGGTCATATAAGGCAGATTTCCTAAATCTGCTACGGTAAATTCATAGATGGCACAATGAGTCACCAACAATAAAGCGTGTTGATGCAGCCACTAACGACAAGTCTTTTCACTGCTAAATTAAAACATTGTTGCCGCCTGTCTTTTTGACTTGCTGCATGATCCTCTTCCCACTACCATAACCATACCGTCACGCGCATCGCGGTGCCCGGATTGCATTGCACTGGCATAATATATCGTCGGCTTAGTGCAAAAATTCATTAAGACAAAATTGACAGTTTTGAGTAAAACCCAGTTTTAAAAAATGGCGGAGTTTAGTGATTTATTAAAAAAATGTGCAATAATGTTATGCCTACGAAGTTGTAGCATATAATATTTTCAACCTTTTGACGTTCCAACGTTAATTACATGAAAACATATTGACTGCCATGTTTTCTATTTCTAACAGAATTAAATGACGACTCTCACTTCTCAATACATACCTAGGCTACAACGTATATGATGGGTAAAATATGAATGATGTGCGGTTTGTATAACTTGGTTTTTATTTGCAATTATTACTATATACTTTTTAAAATGGTTAAAATAAGTAGGTTTAACTTTTACTTTCTTACTTAAGAAACATCCAGTTTGTTTGTATTAGTGTATTACGTATTTTGCTATTTTTCGACGAAATAAAACCTATTTTAGTTATACTTGCTGTCGCTTTTTATCTACTTTTATTTGTATAACATTTAACGCCTAATGCAACGGTAAAATCGTTATGAAAATCGGTCCAATTACCCAGGAGTACTCAGCGTACATATTATTTTCAAAAACATACATTCGGCTGGAATTGAGGACCTCCTATTTTATTGTCTGTTAAAAATGCTTACATCCTTTAAGAATTCCAATAAAATACGATATGCAGCAACACCACGACATCACATCAGTGAATTTGAGACATCTGTTGCGAAGGCGATGCATTTATGACTATAGAGTTACGATCAACTCCACAATGGCGGCCAAACCGTTTCCAATACAGTCTAAAACAGTGTTGTCAAGTTTTCTCGAAGATCCGCTATTCTTATAGTTTGATATTCAATGATTAAAGTTATGAATAGTGATAAACCCGACTCTTCTTAAATATTAAGATATTTCTAAAAAATACAATTTGAATTTGAAATGTGTAACTATTTAGTAGAATTTGATAAAAGATTAAATCTTTGTTAGCCCTACCTGAGCATGCAGTATTTGGACTTTCAATTGTAAGACGGGTTTTTAGAGGTGTGCTTTTGCTCCGAGTAGAACTACTTAATCCATTTTGCAGTATTACCTTGACTTTACGACCTACTTGACTAAAAGTGGCATAATGTCATGTCACATAACTCCTGGTTCTATGGCAACGCCTTACCAAAAACATGTTTGTGTTATAGCTCTTTCGAGTGCCCTCTAAATGTTGAGGGGAAAAAGATTGTCGTTTATTCGCGCTTTAAATGTCCACTCAATCATGGCCTAAACAAGCAGCACGTAGATGAGCGATCGACAAAATCGTCCATCTAACTCGGGAGAGAAACGAAAATACCAAAAAGAAACGTTTCCTATTCGTTCAAACTGTTAATGAGCAGAAATATTTTTCTGGTCGCAGAGTATAGTCCGCCATACGGTTCTAGTGCCACAACGTCTAAAGAGGCAGGAAAATAAAATGCCTAAAAATGTAGTTTTAACAATGTTTTAACTAAAAAGTAAACAAACAAGTTAGTGCGGTATATAATAGGCATACTTTATAATAATTTGTGTTCATCAAAAGTGCTCAATTATATAAGAAAGGATTAATTTATTTATTTGCACAAATAAGGTGCCAATGGCCCAGGCTTGGCACCCACGATTTACAATGTTGTGTACAGATTTGTACCTATTACTAAGATTGCAATATAAACAATTAAAAATTAAGAACAATAGCATGATTTCTAAGCCTTTTTTTAAATGTTGATAGAGGTAAATTAAACAAATCAATATTGTGGTACAAAGTATTAAAAAGTGTGGTTAAGCGATTTATGGGATAATGTTTACCTGAATTTGTTCTATAAAAACAGTTTGCAAATAGAGTTTCGTGAAGGAATATTAAAACCTATACCGAAAAGCAAATTTGGATCGTCATTATAGTCGTTGATAATTTTAAATAAAAAGCGAATATCAGCTCGAGTACGCTGACACTCAAGTGACAATAACTTAAGAGTCCGTTGAAGTTCTGGTAAATCGGCGTGAGGGTCGAAAATGCTGATGCTTTTAAAGTTTAAAAATCTGAGACACTTGTTCTGAATAGTTTCCAATCTGTTTTTATATACAGCATACTGAGGTGTCCAGACAACAGAGGCAAAACTTAGTCTACTATAAACATAGGCAAAGTACAGAACTTTTAAAGAGTGTACGGAAGACAGAAACTTGCACGACCCAAATATGAAACCTAACATGCTATTACATTTGTTAGCAACATAACAAATGTGCTCGTTAAAAATCTTTTTTTTTATCATAAATGACACCAAGATCCTTTATCTTATCTACTTTTTTAAGTAAAATTCCATTAAAGTTGTGAAAATAAAAAAAAATATTTACGTTTCTTGAGAACGAAATAAATATACATTTATCTAAGTTCAAAGAGAGTTTATTTAAAACACAATATTGGAAAAACAAATTCAATTCGCTCTGTAGCAGTAAACAATCCCCAATACTTCCTATTGTAAAAAATATTTTCAAATCATCCGCGTAAAGCAAAATTTTACAAAAGTTAAAACATTTTTTCGTATCGTTTAATATAGAATGAAAAGTAAAGGCCCCAAGTGGGAATCTAGGGGCACACCAGAAGTTACATTGTAACCAGGAGATTGGTGCCCGTTCACTGTCACAAATTGTGATCGATTAAATAAATAGGACGTTATCCACCTCAGAAGGTCTCCATTTATACGAATCTCACTCAGTTGTGCTACTAAAATATTGTGATCAATCTTCTCAAACGCCTTACTAAAATCAATATATTATGTGAAATCCACCTGAATTTTTTATTAATTAATGATATTGAATTAATACAGCAATATATGTTTCAAAATCTGCTTTCATTCAGTAGCTCTAGAGCCCTGCGACGGACTATACATACTAAAAAAAAAGTTATCTGTTTTGATTTTGATAGTCCGCTTTATTGGCACTATATGAAAATATGTTCGCTAACTGTAAAATGTGTTCCACAGATTAAACGCAAAAGAAAGCGATTCCTCTTTTAGGTTGTGGCTAAAGTTAATATAAGTTACTTATAACGTATTCAGCAAGGTTGGCAAATATCATGATATTTATTTATATTTTTGATTATTCTTAAATTATTTCATCTGTTTTCTGTAAAGATATATTTTAAAAATTTAAAATCACTTGAATTAATATAAACATGTTACATGTTATAAACCTGTAAATTTGTATTTCAATTCTATTCAATGATAGTTGCTATCACAATAATAAGTCTTGTTAGTACTCCTATGCTAGGAATGTAAAATGTAGGTAAAAAATACAAGTTTATGAACATGAACACATCATATATTCTTGCTTTTAACTATGGTTCAACTTAAAACCCAGAATTAATGGGCTTGTTAATTAAATCAAAATGAACCCAAACTGGATTTTTTATTTTTGGCATTGTAGAATTTTTATTTCATAAAACAAACAACAAAATATTGCTCCGTTCAATCAGAAATCGGAACTAAATAAAAATGCCACGCGGCAAAGAACAACAGGTGGTCAACGTCTCCGAAAGATGGGGAATCACCGCATCGTAAGCGGCATAATACGCTGTTGCCGGCTCAGCGGGGCCTTATTTTTATACTGATGAATAGAATTTTAGAAAAAAAATATTGATATAGTATATCAGGATAAAATATCGTCTCATGAATATCATGATATTTATCAAGATATATATCAGGATATTTATCGCGGATATATATCCTGCCAACCTTGGTATTTAGATAACAAAAGACAAATTTAGGTTTCATAGTAAGACAGATCTTTCAATATATTTTTTTTTATATTTTAGTTGAAAGGGCGTCAATAAAGTTTTGATATGGCGAGATAAAATATGTTTCTGCTCTCTAAACTTAAATCTAGGATTTCCTTAACCAAATAGATATTTTATTAATTATATACTGGCTGCTATTGGCTAAAATGTGTACTAAAGTGCGAAGTTCTGAATTTGGTGGTTGTCATTTGTTTATAAATTGTACACAAATTTGACCAACCAAGAACGGCAGTTTACCTAAACTTTCAGTTTAGCTTCAGACCAAAGCTATAAGACGCAATGGGCCTTATTCTGGTGAAAAGGATAAACTTCGGAAGTTGGACTGACTAACTCTGTTGACCGGGCGAATGAAAAAAGTGATGTCGGCAATAATAAACTTTTTTTTTCTTTAAATACAATGATTTTCGATAAATCCAACTGAATTTATCAGCGACTTAGGAACATTTTCCATTATGACCTGTTTATAATACGTAGGTCCGGTAAACTTGACTTTTTGTCAAAACATGTCTTGATTTTGATAGCTTTACTTAACTTTAACAGTATGTATTCTCTCACAATCTTGACGTTTCAATATTTATATTTTTTAAGTAGTTTATCATCTTGTTTCACCAGAACATAGCCACGTTTGTTAATTTAACTTTAAAAAATTTCAATTATTTCAAATTGTTAATGACTCATTATATCGCAAAATTTCCCTTTCCTCATTCATTGTATTTATATACTTCCTATGGCCAGTTACATAGACTCTAGTTATCGCTATCCCAAGAATATGGACTTTCGAGTAGGGGTATATCTGTACTTATATCTGGCTTGTGGTAACTTTAGGGTTATTGTAAGGTCTGGTTTTAATATGCTGCATAGAAGATACAAGTATTGTTCAGTTTTTGACATGTATTTAATCTATACTTGATACTTCAGTATACAAGACTACGTAGAGAACAAAACTGATAATTTACAAAAAGTTTGGGTATTTAGACACAAAAGAAGTTTCTGTTGCCCTTTTACAGGGAACCTTTTTTCGGGTGTTCAAATATCCAAGTACTTGTAAATATGTTTCGCTGTAAATGAAAAATTGGAAGTTTTTGGGTATTTAACTCCTCCCTATCAATTTTACTTTGGTTGCTAATCAAAAATACTTAGGGTAGTACTATTTACCTACATGTAAAGCAAAACGCGCTGAATTTCTAGCGAATTGCATGTTTTTACAAATCATATTATGCAATGTAAGGCTATTTAAAAATGAAGGCCATTATAACACCAATCAATGTAGTAAATCTTACTATTATAAGATAATGTTTGTTAATATTTTCCTAGATTTTAACAAGTTTATAAGTATATTCCAAGAAATATAAATGTGATTGTACTTAATTAATATTTTAAAAGTTTAGAGAATAAAGTATTTATTGTATTAAATTATTGTATTATTTTACAAGAATAAAATATTTATTAATTATTTTAGGTGTTTCAATTAATCTGCAAACGTTATTGTCTATTATACTGGTCCAATCCTTCCACAAAACATATTGTCACGAACCAAAATTTGAATTAATTTTATCTAAGCAATTAAATTCCGTTTCCAACATTTTCTTCATTAAATTGTTTATCGCCCTGTATAACGACTGAGCTTACAGTACGTAATTGCTGACTATTCAAAAGCTATACAAGGCAATAGACCCGTGTGTCAACGGTCGGGGAGTCGAGTCCCAACCGCAGTAATGTGAACTTTGTAAGTGACCCTCCAAATGTTGACCCCCGGTATAATAATGTAAGTATGGTTTTATCACGTAACAATGTTTTCCTGGAAACTTAAAATGCAAAATTCTTTAATGTATTCATACATTCTAAATTATGTCATTTCGTTGTTTGTTTATAATAAATATTTATTTTGTTTTCAAAAAGGAACTTTTTTTATTTTACTGTTGACAAAGTTTCAATCAATTAAAGTAGGATCCCCGAGACTACCTAAAAAGTCCCTGTCACAAATCCCAGTTGTGACAATATAACAATAGGGAACTTGACAAAAATTTTAAATGGGGAAAATTTTTTATAAATCATAAGTACAGGGTTATCCAACCAAGACTAGACAAGGCGATTTTTTGACTTTTCCTGTACTTTTATAAAAAAACTGAAATAGCCATCTTAAGTCATTTTCTCCCGCGAATTCGAATATCTTCAGCAAAAAACAATTGAACATCAAACAAAAGTACTAGGGGTCACTTTGATATTTTTTTAAATGGAACACCCTGTATATGTTTACATTTTTAAATTCCACATAAAATTATAATTATTTTTTATTAAATGCACTATTAGTCTATACTTCATAGTTTCCGAGATATTGACTCTCGAACAGTGACATTTTTGAACTTTGACAGCTTATAACTTTCTAACAGTACGTCTTAGAGCAAAACGGCTTACATGTCCCTATCTTCAATTTTTATTATCTTCCCAAAAAAACCAACTTCCGGTTAAACCGGATGTAACTCGAAAGAAGGAAATATAGTTGTTCCGGTTTAACTGGAAGTTGATTTTTTTGGGAAGATAATAAAAATTGAAGATAGGGACATGTAAGCCGTTTTGCTCTAAGACGTACTGTTAGAAAGTTATAAGCTGTCAAAGTTCAAAAATGTCACTTTTCGAGAGTCAATATCTCGGAAACTATGAAGTATAGGCTAATAGTGCATTTAATAAAAAATAATTATAATTTTATGTGGAATTTAAAAATGTAAAAATATACAGGTTGTTCCATTTAAAAAACTATCAAAGTGACCCCTAGTACTTTTGTTTGATGTTCAATTGTTTTTTGCTGAAGATATTCGAATTCGCGGGAGAAAATGACTTAAGATGGCTATTTCAGTTTTTTTATAAAAGTACAGGAAAAGTCAAAAAATCGCCTTGTCTAGTCTTGGTTGGATAACCCTGTACATATTGTCATAAAACATATGGCAGTAAAAAAAACATATTTCGTCCCAAAAGACCGCTAGAAAGATTTTAAAATGCCCCAAAATTCAAATTATTCCAAGCGAGTAAAAACGCGCTGCTAGAGTCTATTCAGCCAGTAAACCTGCAAGATGGCCGACATGTCATATGACAAAAGTCATTGAAAATGCAAAAATTTATTTTATTTAGCTGGAATATGACATGTCGGTCATCTTGCAGGTTTACTGAGTGAATCGACTATAGTAGTCGTGACGGGGTATCATTTGTCAGATTTGTGTGTGACATCCACGAAATAGGTTATAGGTTTTCAATAAATTTGATGATTTGTCAGATTTAACACAACAATTTGACATGACAATAACACGAACACACGGCAATCCAAATGCAAATTGGGTCGCTCGGCACCTGTCAGGATGACGGATGACCAAAAGTCATACCCCCTGACGTCATCGGGCTTCGCGCGCTTTAGAGATCGTTTGAAATGCTTTCGACACGCGCGAAACTTTAAAGAATGGGGAATACTTTTTTTAGGCCTAACTAAATCATATTGAAAAAAAAAATTGGCAAGTTCCCTATTAATCCTACTAATAAAAGCATTGAAAACAAATTATTGCTGTCATTGCCTTCTAGAGTAAACAAAGGCGTCCGTCCACGGCATGCATTTTGGCGGAATGATAGAATCGAAAAGGTTGGGGGGTGAGCGACACCCGGGGCTCGCTTATCAAGTAACATCGGACGTCTCCACAGGCCTAATAGGCGCCTCTCATCCACCCCTCTTTTTCCTTTGCCATGGCCTGAGAATTCTGTATTTGTTGTCACTTATACCGTAGACCATGATTGCTGTCAATATAAAAGCTTAATAGTATATATTTATATAATATTAAATAAATTAAACAAGGCTCTCAACGAGAAAGACAATTTCTATTTTATCCAAAGAAAAGAACTACTTATGGCACACCTTTTTCAAAATATGGTTTTTGTAATTAAATTAAACCTTTAAAGAAATTAAATAAAGTTATGCCTTTAAAATCATAGACAAAAGATAAACCAAAGAAAGAGAAAGTTATAGGGTTGACGCTTGACCTCTATCATTATGGGTTTACGACAAACATTATATTTCTTTAGAATAGAGACTAATAGGGAGAGATATAGAACAATGCTCCAAATATAAAACCAACAACCATTTTTTGTTCAAACGCAACCTTAATGTTAATTTTAACTATTAATAAGGATAATGACCGCGGTAAGGGGCAAAAAAAATCTTTGCTGGACTAAATTAAATTTTTAAAATGAACGCTCAACTTAGCCTCTGGCTTTATGGGCCCCATTCACGTTGAGATCGGTATCGATACATGTCGCAAGTCTCGCGATACAAATCTCATAGTGTATTTGGTTGTCTCAGTATCGCTATATCAGTATCAGGTGGTATCGCCGTCTGTATCACCGTAGTGAATCTTCGATACCGCGCGACTGCAACAGCGTAGGTAGCATATGTGGATGTTTCGCGCATCGCGCGCGATTCGGGCTGCAAAAATATAAACAGTTTAATTTTCAACATTTTTCTTCGGCACTTACTGCATCTCGCATGACAGTATTTTTTTTCTAAATTTGTGGTTTTATTATACCTACTCAACAAATTATTGAATAACATGTCATTCATTCGTAAATAGTTTTTACAATCATTTGGTTCGTGGACTTTTAATTCTTGCAATAAATTTACCACAGTATATTTGTTTCTCTTCCGTAACAATTGCTTTACCCATATTATTTTTGTCCGTTTTTTTTTGTCTTTACAATATCTGATAACGAAACTGCTACTGCAATAAGCACGGGTGGCGGCAGAGGCACCACTTTTGTTCTACAAGCTACAAAAGTGAAGTGAATTGATTCAACTGATGTTTCATGAGTGGGTCTCAACGTGTAGGAGCATTTAACGATACTGATACAACGGTATCGCCCAAGGTCTCTATACTATAGAGACCTTGGGTATCGCCGTTTTGTCGCGATGCACGTATCGATACCGATCTCAACGTGAATGGGGCCCTTAACTTTGCTATTTAAAAGAAGCTTAACGGAAGTCTGCTAAAGAGTTTTCCTCCTCCCCTTGCCGCAGTTAAGTATGCCCCTCTATATTTCTCATGCGATTATACGAAGTTGTTTGCGAAGTGTTCCTTTAACAACATAGCTAAGCAAATATTTTTACTTTGCGTAGCTGTTTAAAAGAAGCAAAAGGAAAGTACCTAATACTGTGGTCATCGCTGATGGACGCACAGCTACAACCACCTCTTTCAAGGTGGTTGTGGCACAGCTGTGGAGGCTAGACCACAAAACGCACAACCGTGCTCCGTGCATAACCTTTCGTCTATTTCACTTTCAATTCTTTCAAAGAAAAAAGGCCGTCGGTTGTTCCACTCTAAAGTTGCAAAATTCGACCTATTTTATCTCTGTGATATGGCGTATTCTTTTTTAGGTCCATTGATGCCAACAGTAGAAAATGAACAAGGTTTGGGAAAAATATATTCAATTTAAGGAAGTTTGCCAGAAAACTAAACAAATATCCGCGTTGTTTATATGTTAGTTATAATGTGGAAAAACCAGAAAAAAGGACATTATAAAAGAAAAATGTTGTTCCTTAAGGCATATTAAAGATTCTCTTGCCGAAGCTTTATACACACCCCTCTTGTTCTTGACGTATGACGTAAGTCCGATGGAAAAATGACGTAGGTGAATGGATTGTTGTTCCAGAAAAACGATTTCACAACAAAAATATTCCTTTGAGTCATAATGTGAATTTTTAAAAAATAATTTAAAAGTAAGTTTTATTTGCTTGTATTATGAATTATGCCCTTTTTAAATTTCAATTTTTGATATGATATCTAGGATATTTATAAATAACCCAGCAAATCTATAAAATTGTTGCCACATTGGCAATATTTTTGCTAATCATCGCATGATTTTCACAAATATTTCTTGGAAATAAATTTATTTTTGCATTATAGAAATGCCAATTCAGGCTCCTCAGTGGACAGAATTCCTATCCTGTCCAGTTTGTTGCAATGCTTTTGATGACAAACTACGTAGTCCCATAAGCTTAGGATGTGGCCACACTATCTGCAAAGGCTGCTTGTCAAACTTACATAGAAAACAATGCCCCTTTGATCAAACCCTAATTAATGTAGATATCGAGAATCTACCTGTAAACACTGCATTACTTCAACTTGTCGGACCAAATGTAAAAACTGAAAGGGAAGAAACATTTGACAATGCTATTGTACCTAGGGATTGTGTGAGTCAGTATTTTAAATGCAAAAAATATGTAGAGGAACTAGCTCTGTATTTAAAACCACATTCAAGTGGAAGTGGCAGTATTCTTTCTCGTCCTATGCAAAGAAAATTAGTAACTCTAATTAACTGTCAGTTAGTGGAAGATGAAGGACGATCCAGAGCAATGAGAGCAGCTCGGTCCTTAGGGGAAAGAACAGTGACAGAATTGATTTTACAACATCAAAATCCCCAACAGCTTTCCGCCAACTTGTGGGCGGCTGTTAGAGCAAGGGGATGTCAATTTTTAGGTCCAGGTGAGTACTAATTTATTTTTATAGCAATTTTTAATTTATAAATTGTGGTTTTTGCTTTTTTTACAAGTACCGAACCTAACACAGGAAACCACATAATATAATGTGGTTTACAGTTATCATATGTGAAATAAAATTATTACCTTCCTAATTTATCAATACATATTTCGACTCTGTCCTATCTTTCGTTTGTCCTATATTTGATCACGTAGTTATTTTAGGCGATTTAAACGTTAATTTCTTTAATATAAATACACCAGTTTCTGAATGCTTTGAGTCTTATGGACTCTCTCAAATTTTAAACGAACCTACCAGAATAACAGACAGGAGTAGCTCGCTTATAGATCCTATTTTTGTAAGTAATCCAGAATTAGTAGAATCTCAAGGTACCATAACAACCGATGATATATCAGATCACAACCTAGTATATGTAAATATAAATTTTAAATCAGTTAAACCGGGTCCAAAAATTATAAACTACCGCTGTTACAACAATTTTGACCACCAAAACTTTCTAGCAGACCTATATAGTATTAATTGGCTCGCAATTTTAAGAACAAAAGATATCGACTTAAAAATTAATTTATTTAACCAGTCGCTAACAAATTTATTTAACAAACATGCTCCAGTTAAAGAAGCTCGCATTACCAAACCAAAAGCACCCTGGTTAACTGATGAGATAAAACAAGTCAAAAAACTAAGATCTAAGGCTTTACAGAAATTTAAAAAAAATCGGAGCGACGACAATAGAAATAGATATAAACAACTTCGCAATCATTTAGTTACTCTTGTCAGAAGAGCTAAAAAACGCTACCTTGAAAATGTATGTTCTGAAAACAATAGTTTTAAGACTTGGAGTACATTAAGAGACCTTAATATTCGTACTTGCCAAAATCATAGTTTACCCCCAAACTTATCCAACCCCGATAACATTAACAACTATTTTGGCTCTTTTCTGCAAAACGTATCTAACAAAGGTAACGATAAAATAAATTTCTACAACAATAATAGGTATAGAAAAAATATCGCCTTTAGGTTTCAGTTAAGCACAGTGGAGGATATCAATAAAGTCATACATTCTATTAAAACTGACTGCGTGGGTACTGACAATATTTCAATGGGGATGCTAAAACTTTGCAGTCCGTTTATTGATGTTTATATTCTACATATCGTTAATTGTTGTATAGAGCACAAATATTTTCCAGACTCGTGGAAGGTTGCCATAGGGAAACCCCTTGCTAAAAGTAATAATAAATAAAAAATAATGGAATTTATTCTGTTTGTATCCTAAAGACCTAAATAAATAAATAAAAAACCCTAAAACTTTTTCGGATTTAAGAATAATTAGTATTCTTCCGGCAATGTCTAAAATTCTAGAAAAAATTTTGCACGACCAAATGTACTCTTTTTTTATAGAAAATCAACTTCTTCCTGACAACCAATGTGGTTTTCGAAAAAATTTCAGTACGGCCACAGCATTAAGTTCAGTTATAGATGATATTATGACCGCCTATGATAAAGGCCAGGCCAGCCTGTTGATCTTGTTGGATTTCTCCAAAGCTTTCGATACACTTGATCATAGGCTTTTGTCCTCTAAATTACATTATTATGGGTTTGACGTGGATTCTGTTAAACTAATATCATCTTTTTTAACCAACCGTGCTCAAAAAGTCGTTGTTGACAACATACACTCCAATCCGATTGACATTCTTTCAGGGGTTCCGCAAGGCTCCATTCTATCTCCACTATTATTCATTATTTATACAGCAGAGATAATAACTTCTACGCTATTCTGTCAGTCAGATGCTTACGCGGACGATACTCAACTTCACCTGAGCTTCTCCCCAACAAACTACTTGGATGCGATCCAGCAAATTAATTTCGACTTGGAAACCATTATTTCCCTATCTAATACTCATAACCTTAAATTAAATTCGGAAAAATCCAAAATTTTGTGCTTTGCAAACAAAGGTAATCGTGACACTGTAAAAAATAATGTGAACATTTCTCTAAACGGCGTTCATCTTCCTTATGTACATTCAGCGAAAAATCTTGGTATTGTTTTGGATGAGGAGCTGCGCTTCAAAGAACACGTAAAAAATATTAATAAAAAAGCATTTTATTCCTTAAAATTAATTTACAATAATAGACATATCCTCGATCAAAAACTTAAAAGAATGCTCTGCGACAGTCTAGTTCTGTCACACTACTCCTACTGCGACTTCATTTATATGCCTTGTTTACATGAAATTGAAAAGAATAGAATACAAAAAATGCAAAATTCCTGTTGTAGACTGATTTACGGAATAAGAAAACGCGAGCATATAACCCATAAAATAAATGAGTGCAAATGGCTTAATATGAGAAATAGATGTAATTTTCATCTGGGTAATTTTATTCATAAAGTTCTTACCATGGAGAATACATCAAAAAAACTTAAAAATAAGTTCGTTTCCAGGGACAACATTCACAAAAGAAATATCAGATACAAGAACAGTTTTACCATACCCCAATATAAAACATCATTATTTCAAAGAAGTTTCACTTATAATGCTATAAAATTTTATAACTCAATTCCAAACGAATTTAAGTTGTATAATATTAATAAGTTTAAGTTTAAGCTTCGTGCGTACCTGTTCAATAAGCAGTAATACATTAATTGTTTCACCACTTTTGCTGCCCGGAACCGCGCTTACGGGGACGGAATCGTTTCCCATTTTGTCGTTTAATTTAGTTTTACCATTAGTTTATAATAAATGTCATATTTATGAGACCAATACATCCGCTGCTATGCATTATAATATTAGTTATTTATTTTTTATATTAATATATTTCAAGACGACTACCTTCTCAGTTTAGTGGTTGAGTTGGAGTAGCCCTGTTAGCTAGACTTCGCCACTCTGAGTTTAGTCAATTTCTTTTCTTTTCTCAGCTATGTACATATTTTTTGCTAATAAAAGTCTTTATTATTATTATTATTATTATTATTATTATTATTATTATTATTATTATATTATATTAATGCTATTATGATAAGGTTAAATGTAAGCAGGTAAGTAGTCCAATTCCAATAGAAATTATATATTTGTTTATTAAGTTGGTAAGAATTACCTATTAAGAGTAAAAATGTTAATAAAAATTAATAAAAAAAAATAATATTCCCCAAATTATTTTCAGAAAAATATAGCTTCAATTATTGTTACCAACACTATTTTATAAATATTGGGAGAAAAGAATATGCTCATCAAAATATTCAAGACAAATTACAGATTCAAAAATTATTGTCATTACAAACTTACCTTACATACTTAAATAATTTACGGATTAAATTTACGTTGTTCGACTTTCAAAATAGGTAGCTCCTACCTGATATTTTAAGAATTAAAGTTTCAATATAGTAGACTTCATTAGTCAATGTTCGCCAGTAAAAAATGTTTAGCTACTTTATTTTGAATGATTTGTGCCTTATCAAATAGGGTAATTTCACATAAGTTTTCCCATTTAAGGATTGACTTTGTCTATATTGTTTTTTATGTTTCCTACGTGTCTTGTAAAGAAAAGGTTTTGTACAAACTGTGTTTTAATTAAAGCCCTATGCCAGCCTAGAACATAGAACTGGAACTGCCTGTATAGGGGTTGGTATTTACCAGGAATATCCTTATTCTTAAAATGGTGAGAAAATCATAATAACTTGGGGTATATGGCAGTGGAAGATACATGAGGGAAACCTCCTCTTAGCGAGTAAATAAAAGTATATAAATAAAAATTAAGGGACTTGAGAAAACTGGAAACAGAAAATGCTGCTTGAACATTTACATCAAAGTTCATTAAAGAAATATTAAAAATAGCCAGTTAGGTAAAAATTATGTAATTGTTGCAAAAATTCCAGCCTGAGGTGCAACGCGGCCCCACCGGCGTATACAAGGGGGGGGGGGGGTAATGGGGGTAATTACCCCCTCCTTAAAGCTGCTATTATCTAGTATCCTAGCCAGGCACGTAGCTAGGGGGGAGGGTACAGGAGGCCTGAACCCCCTCCGAAACTCGAGCTCTGATTTCGGCAACATAGGCAATACATTAAACATTTCCTACACTATTACATTTTCTTCACCTCAATTATTACCAGGTTTGTTTTTGAGATTTTCTTGAGGATTTTGTGTTGTGTTCTTTATTTTTCCCACTTGAAAACCAAGCACCATGATTCAAAAAAGGGCGTGGCACCCAAAAAATTTTCGCCTGCGGCGCTTTTTTTTTTGCGCCTTTGGCGCGATCCTGATAGCCCCCCCCCAAAAGAAATCCTGGCTACGTGCCTGATCCTAGCCGATCGATTACCCCCCCAGACGCATGAGCTGGATACGCCGGTACGCGGCCCGTTGAAAAGTTCATGGTTTCGATACTAACATCTACAATAAAAATACACAAACACAAAATATTGGAAAATTAATATTGTCCACTAGCATAGTCGTTGACCATAGTAGTGAACATGTAAAGAAAATTACTCATGTTTTTTAACAGACTTTGAGTAAAGGGATCATTCTCAATTCGACCTGTCTATCAACCAGGATTGTGGATTTGACCGGGCAATTTGTTTTTGGTCAATTCACCAGTCAATTGACTGAAATAAATTTAAATTTAAAAATGGAGTGGATGAACCTAACTATACTTGCCAAATTTCTTATTTTGTATTTTGGAAAAAATTAATTTTTTATAACAAGTTTTGCTTGTTCTGAAAAGTCTACTGCCATACCTAAATTTTATACAGGGTGGTCAAATGGATGATATAGTTAGGTCCATCCAGGTACACATTCTATAAGTGTATATCTCAATAGTTGCTCCACAGTAGATACATTTCCCTTTTACTTTGTTTTCTTCTCTTATTTCGGTAAAACAATTCCAAATTTTGGTTTTTGACTTCGCCAAACTCATCGTAAATGCGACGTCGCGTCGTTAGTTCACAAAAATGCAATGCAAGTGCAAGCCCTAACTCTGGCAAATACGAAATGAAAATAAATAGACAGAAGGAAATGTCTATGAAAATGGTATAAAAATAGAATAACAATAACTTCTCTATTCCTTTCCTTCATTGTGATTGAATCCGTTCCGGGAACCACTAATAAACGAGGCCGACTATTGGGATTCCCAGAATCAGGTGTTATTGTTTTCTTAAATAACGGCGCTATAACGATACACTAAACAATATCCTGGGTGGTAGGAGGTAATCTGGACAGATCACAAATGCATAAATAATAAAATAAAATTGATATATTTTGACCGAATTTGACTGGCCAAATACGTCATGGTCAATTGACCATGCCCAACTCTACTATCAACTATTACTTACTATTAATAAGCCTTTTTTGAAAATTTTAGTTTGTTAGCGCATACTTTTTTTTTTAAACAATTTGGATGATAATAATTGTTATTAATATATTATTATTAATACATATTATAATTATCTTTATTAATATATCTTTATTCTCAACCAAACTAAAAAGTTTATTATAGAGAATATAACATTAAATATACAATATGTAAAATCATAAATAATAAAGATTATGTTTTGTAACTATTAATAATTCCATTGAAATTATCTTAAAAAAATATTATATATACTTAAGTATAATAACCATTTACAATAAAAAAATAATAATATATAATACATTAAAGTTAGTTATAAAAAATAGTAATAAACTAACATATTTTTTTCGGCAAACTGTTGTAAATTGTTATTCCTTTATATAATATTGATTTTTGGCCAAAAACCATTGGTGTTTGAATATGATTTTGTGTCGTGATGTGAATAATGTTGGTCGAAGGAAATATTATATTCAATTGTTTTTCTTTAATAATAATAGAGTGTATTAGACAGGGTTGTGATTTTGTCCACTTTTTTTGATTTTGTCCAGGACATGGACAAAATTGGACAAACACGGACAAACTCGGACAATATTGGACGAAATCAAATTTCATTACATTTTATTAAATTTGTTGATTTAGGCAACCCAAAATACACGTTTGTATTGTGTATTATATAAACAATAAATACCAAATTAAAAATTCCAGAAAATGGCTATTTTTGTTATTTCATTATGGGGCCTTAAGGTAAATTTTCATGCGTCCGTCATCCGACGGCACGATGATCCGACGGTATCCCGTTATTGTTGTTTAAGTTTTGTTTGACACCCTAATCCTAATATAATAAAGTTTTTTTAATTTTATATGTGTTTAATTTGATTTTGTACAATTTTGTCCATTTTGTCCAGAACAATTGATTTTGTCCGGACGGACATAATTGGACAAAATCGTCCAATTATGTCCACTTGGACAAATTCAACCAACCCTGAGTATTAGAATGTGTAGTTTTCATTTATAAAGCGTTTCTAAATTTAAATATCCATTTGGTTCATACAAATTTATAGTTGGTTCTAAAAAAGGAAGTTTATGTATGCATTTAATTATTTTGTTTTGTAGTTTTTTTTAATTGCTGAATTGTGCTGATCCCCAAATTGAAATCAATAATGTAATTTTGAATAAACCAATGAATAATATATATATTTTACATATTTTAATGATATATAATTTTTAGCTTTAAACGAAATGCCAATTATTAGTTAGATGTAACTTCTTAAATATTTAATATGTTTTTTCCAACTTAAATTTTCATCAATATATAAACCTAAAAATTTAATTGTATTAGTAGGTATATTTAATTATATGATTATTGAAAGATAGTGAAGAAATATTATTATTTTTTAATTTTGATTTAGGTACTTATAAACATAAAAGATTATTAATTAAAATTTAAGGATAATTTATTAATTTCAAGCTATTTACATGTTATATTGGCTGAATGGCAGACCTGCCAAAGCCAAAAAAAAATACATGTTATATTTTGGTCGTGGTTAATGTTATTATGAATTTGAGCATAGTCTTCATGAAAATATACAATAGTAGTATCATCAGCAAACAGTTTTATTGCTATAGAATTAATGTAGATAAAAAAAAGTAGGTCCTAAGGTTGATCCTTGCGGAACACCACAAGTTATGTTTTTTTTGTAAACTTTTAACATTTTTCATTTTAACAAACCGTTTTCTATTACTGATTATAGCAAAGGTGTTGGAGGTGGTCCCGTACGCATTTTTGTATCGAGCGTCCAGTAAGCCGCATTCGTGATGTTCGACCTCGGCACGTATCGAGCGTTCGGTACTACGACAACAGTCGGACTACCGTACGCTCGATTAGGCTGAAATCTTGGTTTTTGAATTTAAAAAAAATGCTCTGGGTAACAACGAACAAATCGGTTACCAATATACTTCTTAGACGGAATTTGTTTCTCTAGTTATCGCCTTCTTATAATCCTCTATTTATAAGAAAAAAGCTAAAAAAATTGACGCTTATCAGTCAAAAGTTGACAGTTGTCGTATAGTAGCTTGACAATCGACGATAGACAGACCTCGGTTAATGCGAAATTACCCGAATGCGGTGTACTGGACGCTCGATACAAAAATGCGTCCCGCACAAGGAATTTCGTAAAATTATAGAAAGGATAGGTAAAAAAGTGGATAAAATATTGCGATTTTTTTTTGTAGTATGTCATTTTCGGGGTATAACGTCGAAAATGCCAATTAAAAAAAAAAGTTAAAGTCGTGTATTTGTCCTTTATTTAAAATTCCATGTTTTTATTTACTTTTTGTTATAATAGTGTTGGTTTTTAATATTTTGATACCTAAACTGACAGGAGTTTTATCGTCATTGCAATGTTTTTCTAAATTTTATTTGAAACAATGTTCAGGTTACACAATTTAATTGCTTTTAAATCTTGTGGAATAATAGGTTTACGCTTGTTGACCAGTCAGTTGACCTTTTAACTTTTTTAAGTGATCAAATTTTTTTTAACTTGAATTAATGTTGTTATTATGAGACAGTTTTTGTGAACAGAATTATTTTAACACAAAAATCTCCGAAACCACAAATGTAATTTTGTCTTATCGAGAATAAACACTCTTCAGCGAACTAACCACTTTGGTTCAGGGCCACGTCGTTTCCGCGTTATTTATGTTTGAAAACTGATAAATATGTATGCAAAAACCCCTTATTAAATAGGTAAAATGCATATCTCCCTATAGAGCCACATAATAAGTAAATGAATAAACATTGCAGATGATACAACAATTATTTATTTACTGAAACTTTCGCAGAAATGTATTTTGATGATGATTTGAACCCTTGGCTTCAATCAAATAAAATTCCGATAAATTTTACAAAATGTTTTATGTTTATTTACAACTAGAAATAAATTCTATCATTTAAAATTTAATAATGAGATCATTCAACAATAAAAAACGAAATAATTTTTAGGTTTAGTTTTAGACGAAAATTAAAATTTTAAAAGTCACCCAGGGTGATGCGGATCTAAATGTACAGGGTGGCCCATTAATAAGGGAGGCCGGCTTTATCTCGGAAACCATCAATCGTACAGCTTTCGGAAAAAAAATTTGTGAGCAAAGCGGTCATAAGAAAATTCTGGCAATTACTTTCAAGTTCCTCATTTCGCCGCAAAGGGGCACAATTGAAAATTAGTTTTTTAAATTTTAAATTTCTCCGAAAATTCCCATATTAAGGTATAACTCTGATTATATCATTGGAAAGCTCAGACAATTCTGCATAATTTTGGTTTAAGGCTTGTTGGCGTACCGACCTTGATAATAGTGGGGGAAGCTATGGAATGTGTAAACATTAAAATCGCTGTAACTTCTAAACGACTTATCCGATTTTACTAAATTTAAGCTTGTTTCGAAGGGAAAGGTAAGTACCTTCAATCGTCGTATCCAATGGTACACGATAGTTTCTAATAAAATTTGCTAGAGGGCGCAATTTGTAATAATAACAGTTTTTTTGATTTTATCTCGAAAATTCAAATCATACGGTATACCTATGACATCATAATCGGAAAGTAGATGGAATTTGCAAGAAAAAATGTAAAAACCGCAGTTCGATATTGTTGTTCGTTTCAGAATTATTGCCAAAACAATAACTTTTAATTCAAATTGCGCCCTCTAGCAATTTTATTAGAAACTATTGTGTACCATTGGATACGACGATCGAAGGTACTTACCTTTCCCTTCCAAACAAGCTTAAATTTAGTAAAATCGGATAAGTCGTTTAGAAGTTACGGCGATTTTAATGTTTACACATTCAATAGCTTCCCCCATTCTTATCAAGGTCGGTACGCCTTAAACCAAAATGATGCAGAATTGTCCAAGCTTTCCAATGATATAATCAGAGTTATACCTTAATATGGGAATTTTCGGAGAAATTTAAAATTTAAAAAACTAATTTTTAATTGTGCCCCCTTGCGGCGAAATGAGGAACTTAAAAGTAATTTCCAGAATTTTCTCATGACCGCTTTACTCATAATTTTTTTTTCCGAAAGCTGTACGATTAATGGTTTCCGAGATATAGCCGGCGTCCCTTATTAATGGGCCACCCTGTACATATGTCTCACCAGGAGACAGAGACGGATCCAGGGGGGGGGGGCAATGCCCCCCCCTAAAGCCCGTTGAAACATTGAAAATTATTTTTTAGTTGAATAGAATGCCTGTTACAAAAATTTGTTACGTTTTTCACAATATAAAATATAAATATACTGATTTATTTTGTTTTTGCATACGGGCCCCCCCTTAGGAGTATTTCTGGATCCGCCAGTGCCAGGAGATAGTGGGCACCTTGGGGGTTCTTAATATTCTACCCTTACTGAGTATATTATCATCACCCGTTAGTTAGATGCAGGGTATTTTATAAGATTTGGCTCCTTTTTGTTTTTGTCATATTTTTTTTAGCACCTGGTATAAAATGTTCATACTTGTGAAAATATTTTGTATACTGATCGCATTAAAATGCCATTTAAAAAGTTTTGAAATTCAGGTCCGGACTAAAAAAAAGTTGTCGATTTCTAGTTTTTAAAATTCAACACCTTGTATGTTATATTTTTTACTTAAAAACATTATAAAAAACTGATACTAATGACATACTTACCCAAGCTACCGCACTCACCGCCCAACCATAATAAATAGCTGATCTTTAGATATTGAAAAACATACAAAAAAATATTTATTTTTATGACGATAATAACAACACAAAATTTTTTTAAAAAATAATTATTTGAGAATATTTTCATAATGCCCTCCAACAAAAATTAAATTTTATACTAATTTACTTTATAATTCTGATACTATCAATAAACATTTTCATCTGCCACTTTCATTTGTGTTATTTAGTTAAGTTCAATATAATAAATTATCGTTAACAAAAAGCCTATTTTAAAGCCCGTAAATACCTTAGTCCGCCACTGATAATAAATGGTCTGTTGAAATTAATAAAAGTATATTCTATAATTCTAGCGATGCAAGAAGAGGTTCTCAAGTTAGTATTGCTAGCTTTGGAAGACGGTTCTGCATTGTCTAGGAAGGTGCTGGTAATGTTTGTTGTTCAGCGGCTGGAACCTCATTTTCCTCAAGCTTCAAAAACGAGCATTGGACATGTTGTTCAGTTGCTTTATAGGGCATCCTGTTTTAAGGTATGTATGTAAAAATACACATAATTGTTAAAGATCCAAAAAACCCTTTAACATATTTTTTTTTAAATTCTGTGTTATCTTACTGAACTGTAATGGAATGTCTTTCCATCGACCACACACCTTTTTCTTAAATACTGTTTGACACAGAGAGCTAAAATTTATATGCATTTAAATTCAGCCAAAATATGGGCATATATATGCCTTGTTTGTCTTTAAAATGTGCAGTTTTTTACCAAATATATATGCACACTGGTATGCAATATTTTTTAATTAATTATAGTAAAATGAGGTAAAGAAACACATTGGGTTCTAAAAAATATATTTATTTTTAACAAAATTAAAAACAAAGAAAAATAAAAGTAAATATTGTATAAAAGACATTAATTTACTAAATATTTTTCAAAATTTTCAACTAAAAAGGATTGTCATCTATTAGTAAAAATATGTTTATACAAAGAGAAGCTTCTTTCAACATCTACTGATGTAATCGGACAATACTGCAACTTAGGTAGCAAAATATTAGGCCTAGATACAACTTCGTTGAATGGTTTACCCGGGGTTTACCCTCATAAATACTTTTTACTGCAGTTAATTATTTAAATCCTTCATTCTATATTACAGTTACAACCAATTTGTTCCTTTCTAGACCTTCTACTTGACCGGGAATGTTGTTACATTTAGCGGAAAAAGTTTCAACAATACTAATTGAGTCTTAAATTTCTACTCTCCTACAAGGATATTATCCGGTATAAATTTGAAATTAACCTTAATAAAAACAAGATCTTTAGCTACACTTGCACTTTTTAACAACTCTTTACTTTGAACAACACACTGCGAATCGTCATCTAAATCCAAAATTAGTTCTTTAATGACTTCGAAATGCCCTGCGTAGAATATTGCGGCTTTAATCCATGTTCCCATATAAATCCATCCATGCTACTTGCAGCTGCAGACGTCAGATGCAGAGCTTCTGTAATCTCATTCTAAGTAAATAAATCTCATCTTATCTTATCGTGTCTACCGACCTTATTAAATAAAACAGCATTCTCCAGGGGTTCTTATACAATAATTTAAAAATATTCTTTTCTAGGTATCAAAACGAGAAGGTGATTCATCTCTCATGCAACTTAAAGAAGAATTCCGAACATACGACGCGCTACGACGAGAACACGATGCTCAGATAGTGCAGATCGCGACTGAGGCAGGCCTCAGAATTGCTCCGGACCAATGGTCTGCTCTATTGTACGGTGACACGGCGCATAAGTCGCACATGCAAAGCATTATTGACAAGTTGCAAACGCCGCAGTCCTTTGCGCAATCCGTGCAAGAACTAGTTATTGCCTTGCAAAGAACGGGCGATCCTGGAAAGTTGTCGGTTTTAAGGAATCCACTGGAGTTGTTAGCTGGAATCGATTCTAGTCCAGGTAAGTTTATAAACCTCATAATATCAGTTTTGTATCATAGAAATGTTATCTAAATAATTGTGTTTTAATACTTTGTACCGGGTGGTCAAATAAGCGAGGACGTCGGGTTTATCTCGAAAACCATTAATCGTACAACTACAACTACAACTTTCGGAAAGATTTTTTTATGAGTAAAGTGGTCAAGAGAAATTGCTGGAAATTACTTTTAAGTTCCTAATTTCGCCGCAAGAGGGCACAATTAATAATTGTTTTTTTAAACTCTAAATTTCTCCGAAAATTCCCATATTAAGGTATAACTCTGATTACATCATTGAAAAGCTTAGATAATTCTGCATGATTTTGGTTTAAGGCTCATTGGCGTACTGACCTTGATAAGAGTGGGAGAAGCTATTGAAAGTGTAAACATTAAAATCGCTGTAACTTCTAAACGACTTATCCGATTTTACTAAATTTAAGCTTGTTAGGAAGAAAAAGGTAAGTACCTTCAATTGCCGTATACAACGAAACACGATAGTTTTTAATAAAATTGCTAGAGGGCGCAATTTGTAATAATAACAGTTTTTTCTATTATATCCCGAAAATTCAAATCATACGGTATAACTATGACATCATAATCGAAAAGTAGTTTAAATTTGCAAGAAAAGATGTGAAGACCGCAGTTCGATATCTTTGTTGGTTTCAGAGTTATTGCCAAAACAATAATTTTTAATACAAATTGCGCCCTCTAGTAATTTTATTAGAAACTATATTGTACCATTGGATACGACAATTGAAGGTACTTACCTTTTTCTTCCAAACAAGCTGAAATTTAGTAAAATCGGTTAAGTCCTTTAGAAGTTACAGCGATTTTAATGTTTACACTTTCAATAGCTTCTCCCACTCTTATCAACTGAAAGTGTAAACATTAAAATTGCTGTAACTTCTAAAGGACTTAACCGATTTTACTAAATTTAAGCTTGTTTGGAAGAAAAAGGTAAGTACCTTCAATTGTCGTATCCAATGGTACAAGATAGTTTCTAATAAAATTACTAGAGGGCGCAATTTGTATTAAAAATTATTGTTTTGGCAATAACTCTGAAACGAACAAAGATATCGAACTGCGGTCTTCACATCTTTTCTTGAAAATTTCATCTACTTTTCGATTATGGTGTCATAGTTATACCGTATGATTTGAATTTTCGGGATAAAATCGAAAAAACTGTTATTATTACAAATTGCGCCATCTAGCAATTTTATTAAACACTATCGTGAACTGTTGGATACGGCAATTGAAGATGCTTATTTTCCCCTTCCAAACAAGCTTACATTTAGTAAAATCGGATAAGTCGTTTAGAAGTTACAGCGATTTTAATGTTTACACTTTCAATAGCTTCTCCCACTCTTATCAAGGTCGGTACGCCAATGAGCCTTAAACCAAAATGATGCAGAATTGTCTAAGCTTTCCAATGATGTAATCAGAGTTATACCTTAATATGGGAATTTTCGGAGAAATTTAGAATTTAAAAAAACAATTTTTAATTGTTTGTTCCCCCTTGCGGCGAAATGAGGAACTTAAAAGTAATTTCCAGCAATTTCTCTTGACCACTTTACTCATAAAAAAATCTTTCCGAAAGTTGTACGATTAATGGTTTCCGAGATAAAGCCGACGTCCTCGCTTATTTGACCACCCGGTACATTAATATAGTCTATACCAGCTCCCAATTTAATAGCTGTCGATGACACAAGTCATTTCTAGGAACATTTTTTTACCGATGTAACATAATAAAAACCTGAGCGTGATTTTTATCAAATCAATTTTAATTTAAACATGAATAAAAAAACCAAACCAAAATAAAAGAAAAAAAATAGCCTCGTAAATTAATATATGGGGCGGATTGGCGACTTTCATTCAAGCTTATTCCTCATCAAGTGAGTATTGTCAGGCTTGACAGAAGAAAGTTGAATTCTCATGTCTGGTTCGGCATCCAGTCTATTGCTATATTTTGTTTTTGTAGCTGTATAGGTATGCTGAAAATCCCGTTTCACACAAGTACGTTGTTGGGAACGGCAGAACATTCAAAGCCTCTGTGGCAAGTTGTGGATATTCATCACGAACCCTACACCAAAAATCATTCAGTGAAATAGTTTTGAACAATGATTCCATGCTTGTGTCCGATGTCATTTCTAAAAATGATTCATAGATCTGATTTGATATATTTTCAGGCTTCTACAATTTGAATGAAAAAGGGTTTGCAATCCATGACTTTATTTTTATTTTGTATTCTGTTTTTCAGGAAAGTAAGATTCAAAAGTCGCTCGTAGATCATTGAGATATTGCACCAATTCAACAAATGTTTCAATTTGAAATAATGAAAAAATCGATTGAGCACTCTTCTTCCACAAATTTCCACTTGTTAAAAATTAAAAACAAGTAGTGACTCTTAAATTAATCTTTCTTTAAAACGTGGCTTAATTATATCTGATGATTTAATAACCAAGAGACATTTCTATATATAAATCACATTTATACTAATTTCATAACATCAGTTATTTAAATTATATCTCGAACTAATCAACAATCAATATTAACATGTCATCTTTGCCGTAAAGTAATATTTCTTTAACTCAAATGCTCTGTAATAATTAAAATATGATTGCTAAATAAACTACGGTTCCCAGTACTGACGAGCAGTACCAGCTTTGGATGTGCAATGAGTATTAACCCGTCCAAAGTGCCCAAACGCACCGATGGTTGTTATGAGTACAAAAGTAGCTCATTCCAGTGCACGTTGTAAATTACTACCAAAACAATACGAAACGAGATTGATACAACAACCTCCGGTCAAGACCTACTTGGCAATACCACACTTTGAACTGGACGTGAAATGGACATCCAAGTTCATCGCGCGATGAATCTATAACTTTGGTTAATCAACTTCTTACCTTAAAAAATGTAAATCTGATCAAAAACAATAAATTATCAATTCTCTTACAGTATGCCTTGAACAAAATTATTTTGAGTTTAATGGCAAAATATATACTTGCAAAAATGGTCTTATTATGGGTAACCCTTTTAGTCCTTTATTGGCTGGAATATTTATGGATTTTTTAGAAAATACAATAAGCAATCATCCTCTTTTCAAACAGTTTCTTTATGGCATAGGTATGTTGATGACGTCCTAACATGTTTTCTCGAAACTGATAGACAGTTAAAAGTATTTTTAGAATATATTAAGAGCCCACACAATAATGTCAAGTTTACAATAGAACAGGAAAGTGACAACTTTATTAATTTTCTTGATTTAAAGATTAAGTGGGAATAGTAGATTCTGTAACGAGGTTGGAATGAAAATTCGATCCGAGTGGAAGATTCCGAACGCGAGCGTAGCCAGCGTGAGGAACCACGAGTATTGAATTTTTATTCTAACCGAGTAGCAGACTATATTTTCTCCACGACCATCCAGTTCCATATCTGATTCATCCGATTTTTCACTCATTTTTTGACTTGCACTAAAATTTGTCTGAAAATAATTATTACAACGCGGCCATTTTTATCTGACATTGACAGTTTCGAAATTCATGGCAACCTATGTCGTTTATATCAATTACAGAATATTCATTCCGTATCTTGTTATGGAATGAAAATACACGCAAAAAGCCTAAGAAGCAAGTGTTTCAGAATAAATATTCCAACTCGAGAGCGAGAATTTTTACATTCTATTATCAAAAATGATTTTGGAATTATTGCATTCAGTAATGGTCGTGGAGAAAAGAATAGACACGTTTTCTCCGTTTTCCATAAACCATCTCATACTGATACTGTCACTAGGGGTGTGCAACAAAATCGATTATTCGATTAGAGATAATTTTTTTATCGATTAATCGAAAAATCGATTATTAATAGAAAAATTTTTTTTTTCAATTAATCGATTATTCGAAGAAAAAATAATTTTACGATTTTTCGATTAATCAATTATTAAGTAATCTAAAAAAAAAGTTTTTTCGATTAATCAAAAATCAAATCAAATTCGAATATAGGTTTTTCGATTAGGTAATCGATTAACCAAAAAAAATATTTTTCGATTAATCGATTACTTAATTAAATATTCGGAAAAAAAATTTACGATGTTTTGATTAATCGATTATTAAGTAATAAAAAAAAACGATTTTTCGATTAATCAATTGACCAAAAGAACTATTTTTCGATTATTCAAAAATATAGAGGTGTATGTTTTTGGATGATTGAAGTTGCTAGTTACTTATTATTGCTGTAAGTCTCTATATATTTACTAGCAACCCTATTACCCTGAAAATCGGTTTAAAAAATATTATAGCATATTATTGCAACACAATCAAAAATAATCACGAAATAATTTGAACAAAGTTTCAATCTCATAAAATTAATATTCTTAACGATCAAATATTTGAATCGACTTTCTGATTTATTTTGATTAAATCAATCGATTATTATTTTCAATTACTCAGAAATAATCTATTATTCTCGATTATTTTCAATTAATCGGTTATTTTAGATTAATCGGAAATAATCGATTATTTTCGATTAAGTAATGGATTATTTTTGATTTTTGATTATACAATTATTTTTGATAAATCGATTATTTTCGATTAATATGAAATAATCGATTATTTCAAATAATCGAAAATCAATAATCTTTTTCGGTAATCGCACAGGCCTAACTGTCACACATTATAAAACAAATTGCAGTTAATAGCGGATATAACTCAAATCTAATTGACTAAATCCTAAAAAAGAAAACTTATAAAAAGGCTATTGACTTAGTTTTTCCTAGAAGCAAAAACTCTGACAAATTTTAACTTGTCACTTTCTTTGGACAACTTAGCAAAGTAATTGGTAATTTTCTTAACAAACTTGATATAAATTTGTCTTATAAAACTAATATCTCTTTAAGTAAATTTATCAAAAACAATAAAACTAAAAGCGATAAAAACAAAAAATCAGGCGTCTATAAATTAAAATGCAAAGATTGTCATAAAACATACATTGGCCAAACTGGTAGACATTTTTACAAAAGAATGCAGGGACATTATAACAGTTTTCTAAATAACAAAACCGACTCAAACGTTGCTAACCATTTACTTGATAATCAACCTAATTTCGATTCTTCCCTTAAAATCGCACTTAAAGAAAACAAAGGATTAAAACTAAATTTGTTACAATCCATGGAAATAAATAAACTTAAAAATACGGACCTGTTACTTAATGATCAATTAGATTTAAATAATTCACCTTTGTTAAATTTATTCTGTTGACCATATACTTAAAAGATTTTGTAACTTACCCTTATTGTATCTAATTTAATTTTTTAAACCATCTATTGGATTTTCCCGCTATTGTACCCCTTCCACTATTTTATTTACATCTTCAATAATTTAATTTTATTGCACTCTTTCTATTCTTGATTTTCAACTTTATTAAATCATTGTCATCTGACGAAGCTACAGTGTTAGCGAAACATGTCATTTTCTTGTTAATATAGTGGAAATTTACAAGTTCAACTTTGTTTTACTGTATCCCATAAATACTATAATTATTTTCTTTTCTTTTTTAGAATCTACTACACCATCCTGGAAAGAATGTACTGAATGCTTGGAAGCAGTTAAACAAGTTGTAGCGGGGCTCGTAGAGTTCATCCAACAACATGGCAGTAGAAAGGTGCAGGACACCACTCATTCGCAACATGCCAAGTACAAAATCAGCATGTGTCGAGATTTGACCCTTCGAGGGAGTTGCCCGAGGGGTACAAACTGTACTTTCGCACATTCAAATGAGGAATTAGAGAAGTAAGTTCTGACTCGTGAACATTGAACCCATCATTTTTTTAGGTATATCCGTTAATACAGCGTTACACATTCAGATCGTCATCATTTTAGGTTCCCATCAAAAATTATATATGAAAGCGACGAAAGTTAAAGTTATAGGAGGTGCTAAAAACCTTAAGACAAAAACAATATTTAAGTTTGCGCCTCTCTTTTAAGTCTATTTGTTATCTAACAAAACAAATATATGATGCACTAACTAGATAATAAAAATAACCTTGTATTAGTATTTTTCTAGATTTAGCAAAAGCCTTTGATACAGTTAGCCATAATTTACTGTTAAAAAAGTTTGAAAATATTGGATTCAGAGGAAAGCAATTAGAATTAATTAAAAATTATCTGAAAAATAGACCACCAACTTATGTTCAAATAGATAAAGAAAAAAACTATACAAAAGTATTTAAGTATGGTGTTCCTCAAGGGACAATTTTAGGACCATTATTTTTTAACATTTATATTAAGTAACGACTTATTTAGTATAAATTGCGATGGACTAATTCATAGTTTTGCAGATGATACTACAATTTTTTATACCGATACAAATTGGGACAACTAAAATAATAAAATTAAAAAATATTTTAAAATTATAAAAAATTGGTTTGATAACAATTTGTTAACAATTAATTTTAATAAAACAAATTATATTCCTTTTAGTTTAAACTATGGAGAACTATAGGGTAGGAGGCCGATCGACAATGGCAGCATTTTCAAATTCTGTCCCGGTTTTTTGGTTAGTTCGCTATTGGCCGATAGATGGCTCTCGCGTCCGAAGTGGGCTGATGTTGTCTTCTTCTTGGTTTTTAATATGGAAAACTAGATCCTCCATAGTTTTTAACTTTTACTTAAACCCTTTATTTTTCTGTGCTTTTACTTTTGACAATTGACATTTTATTTTTCGAAATAACAAATAATGTTTGAAAAATGTAAAGTCGAAATAAAAACATGGATATTAAAAACAGACAATTTAAAAATATTTTTAGAAATGCTTTAATTAATTAATTAATATTGTTCTGAATAATTTATATAAGTAATATTTTTTACTTAAAAATTATAAATTAATAATTTTATTATAGGTAATATATTTCTTTAAAAAAACTGCGTTTATACTAGGTATAACTTGATTTTTAATGCATATTTATGATTTATGATTTTACATACTAAAACAAAAAATAAGATTTGCCCCTAACAAGCTCAGCCTTGGGGATTGAAGAATAAGTTTATAGAAGATAACATAAAACATATTTATTATATTATTATTATTAAAAAAAACGGGTACTTTTCAAAACTTGCTCTGTCCTATTTTTTGGTTTTGTGTTGTTATCATTGATAAATTTATTCTTGAAATAACATGTTTTATGAATTTTAGGTATAGAGCGAAAAACAGGAAAAATATTAACCGAAACAAAGAACATCGAATCGAAAACCAATCGCCCATTGAAAAAATGTTTCCCCAACCCGAGGAATACTACTCCGTCTCTAATAATACTAATGTCAGTCCGGTACCCATTCAGACAGTGGTGCAGATACCTCGTATGGGCTACGACATGCCCTTTAATCCTCCCTTTCCTCCAAATCCGCAATATGCTCAGCCGATATACCAGCAACCGGCGCCCTTTTCTTCTCAAGATATCTATCCTGCGCCACCCAATGTCATGTTGACAAACGGGACACCCATGTATGCGTCGCCGCAGACGGAGTATCAGCAGGTTCCGCCGCATCCACCTCAAAATGTAGAAGTCAATAAAAGGCCTGGATGGGATCACATGGTAAGCGTTCTTTTTAATTTTTTACTTTAACATAAATCCTTTATTTATTTACTCCAATAATGTGTGCACGGAAAACGACTCATTATGGCGGAGCATTTCCCAGATAGTGGTTTTAAAAATCTTGTAGATCGGACATTTTAAGGGTAGACATTTAGGACGGGCTAATTTTTATTAAACAATAATAATAAATACTCTCTATTTTAAAGGTACGCAAGCATACAATAAAATAGTGTAAAAAAAATGAAAGTACAAATAGATGAGACCCTAAGCATTGCTATTTAAATTCCTATAGTATTAATCTACAGTATATGGTTCTATATCTACAATCAACCTAAATATAGCCCGTTTAAACTTTTTTAAATTTTTGATTTGCTTTATATAATTTGGTCTATTTTTATATGCACTCTTGTATGTAAATGCCAAAAACTGTCAAGAGTCCTTGCTGTTTGAATTTACCTTTACATTGATTCGTTTCAAGTCATATTAAGAATTATTCTTGGAGCTCTTTTTTGACTCTGCAACCTCCATACATCAATATTCCATATATAATTCTAGATTCAAAGTTGGAATGATACATGACTCTTCTAGTTACTAAACCTATATATCTACTTAAAATTCTAAGGGTGTAACATACAGCATTTAGTTTATTTACAACATATTGAACATGACTCCCAGGATAACTTATTATCCAGAAACATACCCAAAAACTTATTACTTTCTTTCAAGCTAATATCACAGTTGTTTATGATAACAGTTTCTGGCTCTTCTACTGTTGATCGGTTGGTCTTGAATATGGTAATACCTGTCTTTGAATTATTTAAAATTAATTTATTTTTTGACAAACCATCTGTTTACCTCCGTCATAAATTACTGGATGCTTTCAAGTGAATCTAAATTTTTATATGCTTGTATAATATTAGTATCATCTGCATAATTTATTATTTTACACAATTGTTGTATTCTAAATAGTTCATTAATATTATTTACATATAACACAAACAATATTGGACCTATAACACTTCCTTGTGGTACTCCTATCTTAATACTTTTGCTTGTTAAAAACACTTTCTTGCATCCCTTACCTATAACAACCCGTTGCTCTCTTCCAGATAGGTATGATTTTATCCATTCTAAGACTGTTCCTCTTACACCGTAAAGGTCTAACTTATTTAAAATTATTTTAATAGTTTACAGTGTCATATGCCTTTGAAAGATCGAGGAACAAGCCCAAAGGGATGTCACCTTTTTCTAATGTTTCCAAGATACTTGTCGTAAATTTAAATAGTTCCGTTTGCGTTAATTTACCTTGCATATATCCATGCTGTGTGTTGTTTAGGATATTGTTATCTTTCATAAATTTAATTACCCGGTTACACATTACACGCTCAAATATCTTAGAAAAGGACGGAAGTAAACTAATTGGACGATAGTTTTCTATGCTCGTTTCGTCACCCTTTTTAAAAACTGGCCTGCTTTAGTTGATTAGGAGATATTCCAAAATATATCGAGTTGTTATTAAATACGTACAATGGAGGTTTTAATATCTCCGATATTAAAAATTTTATTATATTGTTAGATATCTCATCATATCCACAGCTGAATTTATTTTTTAGTCCTTTTACTATTTCCAATATTTTCTGATCATCGGTTAGTTCTAATTCAATATTTACAGGATTATTTTCTATATTTGCACTGAAGGGTATGGTTTCCAATTCAGCCAATAAATTGGACGCAATATTAACTAGAAATTCATTAAATGTGTTTGCAATGGTTTGCTTATCACCCTCTATATTAATTTCTTTAATGTCTTATTTCCCTTTAATTTCATTAACTATTGCCCAAGCAGATTTACTTATATTGTCTGAATTTCTTAACCTATCAGAAATTTGTTTTTTCTTGCATTCCCTTAATAGACGTTCATAAATTTTCTTTTTTTTCTTTGTATAAAAGCTTACAATTATTATTTACATTTTTTAGTACATACAATACAATACATGTTACACAATGGTGTTATTTTATATAAATATCTTTTAAATCATTCCATACAACAATGGTTCCATTTCGCAATAAGTTTTCGTCGTCTATTCATTTTAAATAAAATATTAAGCCCGAATCTAACAGGCTAATTTTCACAAAACGTGTCAATAAGGCGAGATTAAGTACGTCATTATCTATGGTCAATTCAATTTGCCTAACTATTGACTATTCGATTGCGCACTGCAGTGCTGTGTTGATCAGAATAGTTATTTTTATGCTTTTGGCATACGAAGAAAAAAGACAGACATATTCTGGAGCTGGTAGAGCAAGGCAGATCTTAGTCAGCCGGTCATAGTTTTGTTTATTTTCGTGTTTTGTGCAATTACGACCCCTTTTCTCTTAAAACAAACACATATTCTCTAGAATTCTTATTAGCGATGACTAGGTAGACTAGAAAATATCGTGTTACCAGTAAAAATTGTTGTTTTTACTTCAGTTCTGGAAATCGACGTGTTTACTTTCAAGGTTTTTTAGGTAAATTGTGGCATTGTTAGTGGTTTCAAAAAACTGCTTTTTTTAAAGTTTCTGTGCATTTATTTAAAAAAAAAAAAAACATACTATTCGTCAATGCCTCCCTAAACAGCCCTTCCAAAATTAGATACTAATTTTTTTTTTTTAATAATTGCAAGGTTCCAGAAGTTACCCCTGCATTCAAGCCATTTATAGGTTTTTTTATACATGATTGACCTTAAAAACTGTGTCCTTAAGTTTCAACTATGATAATATTAACAGGCGCGCTCGGTGATTGTTTTAGGTCCTGTTTATGATACTAAAGATCTCATAAAATTCACGTGACTACAAGACCTCAAAAGCGGTCTGCCATCTTGAAAATCAGTACTTTTTTTAATAAATCACCGAAACTATGATAGATAGCGAAAAATTTAAAGACTGAGAAATTTAAGAGCATAAAAAACATATATTTCCTTAATAAAAAAAAATACCATGTGCTATAATTTTGGGACCTGTAGGTCCTTAAACTTGTCCGCATCTTAAAAATTAATATTTTTATTATATTTGTACGTCATAATTCTTTATCACCTATTTGAAATGCATTTAATATTTTTAAACCCCTTAATTATTTATTATTTTTCTGTCTTTATAATTTTCGCTTTTAATGACTAGTTCGGGAATATAACAAAATATTAATTTTTAAGATGCGGGAAAGTTTAAGGATCTACATATATTTTTTGTTAAGAAACGACATTTTTTATTCTTTAAATTTTTTGCTATCTATCATAGTTTTGAAGATACAGGGTGATTTACACAAGAAGTACTTATTTTTAAAATGGTGGCCCTTATTTGTTTTTTTTTCATAGGTATGGTATCTGCGATTATTTTAATAGGATTTCATGTTGTCGCTTAATTTGTACAGTTTTTCTAATAAAATTTGAAATGAAAATTTTGCACTTTAAATGAGAGTATTTTAATTTGCATATTATCATTACTAATGTTTTATCTTTTTAAAAAGATATTTTAGGATATTTTAAACTTGTGTTTAATATCGTTGCAACAAACATGAAGTTTGTGATTCCTTAATAAATTAAAAATTCAAGTAAATTTTACAAATATGCTTGAATTTGAACAAAGATATGTGAAATTAATTTGATTTTGATTATTTGATTAAGGTCTTTATGGTAAATATAAAAAAATTTTGGGAAATTATTAATGTTTTTAAAAAAAAATATTTTTTTTATTTTAGGAGGTAACGTTAACTCTTAATTCTTAACAACTTTTCTTTATAACATTTTGCTGAATTTTCTGAAATAGGGGTGCTTTATTCTTGTACAAGTTTTACATTTTTTGGCCTACCTTGTACGCCGTTTGACTTGCAACCATTCCAAGTGCACCTAATATGATTATCAAACACGCACCAACGTTTATCAAGAATAAAATTTTCTGACAAAATGATAATAAAAAAAATGCCCATATGTTGCACACTTAAACAACCACACCGTATATCTTTTTTTTTAAATAATTTCGATGATGTTATTAATAGTTACTAAACATGATTTTTATTATTTGGGATTTTATATATTGTATATTTGGTGTTATATTCTCTGTAATGAACTTTTAAGTTGGTTGAGAATAAAAATATACAGTGTACAGTATAAAGTCTGGAAACGGCTTAATAACATCACAATTTACTGGCCGATTTAAACCAAATTTGGTACAGTTGTGTAAGAGGATCTAACGCACCGAATGACGATATTGGCGTTGTTGCCAGCTTTTTAGTTTGTCTGGAATTCGAACGAATTTTATATTTTTAAATATAACACCCAGTATATTTTTACATTTTTAAATTCCACATAAAATTATAATTATTTTTTATTAAATGCATTATTAGTCTATACTTCATAGTTTCCGAGATATTGACTCTCGAAAAGTGACATTTTTGAACTTTGACAGCTTATAACTTTCTAACAGTACGTCTTAGAGCAAAACGGCTTACATGTCCCTATCTTCAATTTTTATTATCTTCCCAAAAAAAATCAACTTCCAGTTAAACCGGAACAACTATATTTCCTGCTTTCGAGTTACATCCGGTTTAACCGGAAGTTGATTTTTTTGGGAAGATAATAAAAATTGAAGATAGGGACATGTAAGCCGTTTTGCTCTAAGACGTACTGTTAGAAAGTTATAAGCTGTCAAAGTTCAAAAATGTCACTTTTCGAGAGTCAATATCTCGGAAACTATGAAGCATAGACTAATAATGCATTTAATAAAAAATAATTATAATTTTATGTGGAATTTAAAAATGTAAAAATATACTGGGTGTTATATTTAAAAATATAAAATTCGTTCGAATTCCAGACAAACTAAAAAGCTGGCAACAACGCCAATATCGTCATTCGGTGCGTTAGATCCTCTTACACAACTGTACCAAATTTGGTTTAAATCGGCCAGTAAATTGTGATGTTATTAAGCCGTTTCCAGACTTTATACACAAACTGTATATTATTATTATTATTTTTATAATTGTTATTCTAGATTCCAAAGAATCAAAACTACTCTCCGCAGAACAGACCATCTCGCAATCAAACAAAGAGCTTAGCGGAATTACATCAGCTAAAAAGAGAAGTGATTATGCAGCTAGAAAAAGTAGTCGGTAAAAACGCAGCGACAGAAATTTCCAATCATGCTACCAGTTTGGCACGGCAGGAATCGCAGCACGACTTGGAGAGCCCAACGTCTCCGTACAACTTTTGGAGTGGGCATATTAGTTCAGGTTTGTATATTTATCTTCATAATGGGAAAATAGTTTTATTCAAATATCTTGTAAACATTATAAAATGAATCGGTATAGAATTTCTTGAATAAACTACCAACTCAGAGCTACTCATAAACTAAAATGCTTGGTGAATTTACAAATCCCTTTAGTCTTTTACAACCTTTTATTTCCTATCCTTAGAACTAAGATATTTTATTAAGAAAATTATACAGTATTGGGATAAGGGGAAATGCACACAAACTACTTCAAAGTTATTTAAGCTATCGTAAACAAGTTGTTCAAATTGGGGAAAGAAAAAGTTCAGAAAAAGAAATAATATGTAGAGTTCCACAAGGATCAATATTAGGTCCATTATTATTCTTAATTTACGTTAATTCCGTTTCCAAATTGAACTTAAAGGACAATATAAAGCTATTTGCAGATGATACAACAATTATTTATTTTGCTGAAACTTTCGCAGAAATGTATTTTGATGTTAATGCTTTAAAAATACTTCTTTCTTGACTTCAATCAAATAAAATTACATTAAATTTTACAAAATCTTCTTTTATGTTTATAACTAAAAATAAAATAAATTTTATCATTAACCCCTTAACATTTAATAATAAAATATTCAATATTCAAAAGCGACAAAATTTTTAGGATTAGCTTTAGACGAATTTAAATTGGAAAGGCCGTATCCAGTATATTATCAGCTCGATATCTCCTTTTGTATCTGTTTTGTACAGAGCTAGATATTACATTCCTTTAAAATACTTTAAAAAATATATATTTTTCATTAATATATTCAAAATTACAATGCTTAGCTTTTGTATGGGGATTTGATTGTTTATCAAAGTTAAAACCATTACAAAAATTGCAAAATAAAGTTATTAAATGTACACACAATTTACCACATTTAGAACCAACTGTTAATCTATATAGACCGAAGGGGTATTATACACGTTTCAAACTTTTATAAATTAAAAATTCCTATTATTTTAAAAGAAAAAAAAATCAAACACAAACACTTCAGAAGATTTTATATGAGCATAACACCAGACAATGTATAAATTACCAAACTACACCAGTAAAAAGTAATATTGAAAAAAAATCACTTATACAGGATGTTAATTAATGTCATGCAGATATTTCAGGGGATGATAGTACTCGTCAAAATTTAAAAAAAATGCAAATATATGCACGGTCCAAAACGCCTTATTTTCGTTATACAGGGTGGCAAAGTTTCAATTTTTTTTCTCGTATTTTGCGTTTTCTCTCTTATATTTTGCGATAATTGTTTCAAATTTGGAACATTAACCCTTTTTTAAAATATCTACAATAAAGTATCAAAATTGCCGGTCGCAGTATACAGGGTGTTACATTTTCTTGAATCGGCTACAATTTTATCTTTCAGAACTTTTTTTTTGGCTCTGTATGAATTCCGGTATGAAATTTGAACTCTCTATTCCTTTGTTTAGCGTTCTGGTCTCTTGCACTATTCTCGTATCTGTGACCGTTTTCAATTTATTTGCAAAAATATCCATCGATGAAAATTAAGTGTAGGGGAAATAACGCAATAATGAATATAAGAAAAAAATAGAGTGTCTGTCAGTCCATGAGGCGAAGACTTGATTCGTGCATTTTAGCAAGAGGCGGCCATTTTCAACAGTTTTTATAATTTTGTTTAATTTTTATTTGATTAACTAATAAATTGTTTTGATACACAGCTTTTTACTCTGCGTTATTTCGCCGACACTTAATTTCCATCGATGGCTATTTTTGCAAATAAATCGAAAACGGTCACAGATACGAGAATAGTGCAAGAGACCAGAACGCTAAACAAAGGAACAGAGAGTTCAAAATTCATACAGGGAGCCAAAAAAAATGTTCTGAAAGATAAAATTGTAGCCGATTCAAGAAAATGTAACACCCTGTATACTGCGACCGACAATTTTGATACTTTATTGTAGAGATTTAAAAAAAGGGTTGATGTTCCAAATTTGAAACAATTATCGCAGAATATAAGAGAGAAAACGCAAAATACGAGAAAAAAAATTGGAACTTTGCCACCCTGTATAACGAAACTAACGCGTTTTAGACCATGCATATATTTGCATTTTTTTCTTATTTTGACGAGTACTATCACCCCCTGAAATATCTGCATGACATAGTGATGTGAGAGGAGAATATTCTCGAGAGAATATTCTCGAGAACGGGAATATTCTCGAGAATATTCTCTGTAAGAAAATTCTCCCGAGAATATTCTCTAGAGAAGTTTTTCTACATAATTTACACCGCCTCGATTTACACTGAAAAATTTTGCAATGATTTTAAAAATTTTGAGTTTCCCTAACCTTTTCTATAACTCTGGCAACAGTGTTTTACGTCTGGCAACAGTGATTCAGGGAAATCCCCTAGAAGCGCGAACGTATACTCGTATGTTTTTAATAGTTAAATGTGATCTTTCTTTATTTAACTGTTTTTTTGTTTAGTTTTTAGTTATTCTTAGGAAGGTATGTTATGTTTTTAAATAAAAACTTTATTTCTTTACGTTTTGTTTGATTAACGCCGTTTGACATTTGCCGAAAATAAGGAGAATAGGTAATTTTTAATTTCTTTTTATTGCTATTTCTAGCGGTTTTCTTACCATTCTCAGAAAATTCTCTAACTTGAAAATATTCTTGAGAATATTCTCCAAAAGATTATTACCGAGAATTTTACATCACTAGCATGACATTAATTAACACCCTGTATATGACGGAATAATAAAATATAACAATCTTCCAAAAAAAAATCATAAAAGTTGAGAAATTGGCAACTTTTAAAAAACAATTAAAGAGATATTTACTAAATTAAATTATGTATTTGTTTGACAATTTTTGAGAAGTATGACCTTTGCAGATAAATTAAATCTACAGTTTTGGTTTCTTTTATTTAGGTCCAACATTTGTGAGGTCCGACTCTATATTAGCAGCGGATGATGACTACGTTCCTTATGACGCTCCTGCTATAAGCAAATATGGACCAATATCCAGAATGCCCAAAGATGGAAATGGAATGAATCAACCTTCTCCATTTAGAGATGGAAGTTTATCATCAAATATGGTAAAGTATATACATAAAAAAAATATTTACTCCCAACCAACGTTATAAGTTTATTAGAGTACATTTAAGTAATGTTTGTTTAAAGGTTGTAGACAATGATGTATCTTGAAACACAGATGTGTTTTGGACTTCCATTGCCTTTCGTTTTTCATATCACAACGTTTCAACTGGTGGACTGGTGGGACGTCCCCCCCCCCTAGGTAGTATAAATAGGCTCGTAACTTTGTAACTTGTTTAGTATTCACCTGAAGACGACTGGAGATACTTACCAGTTGAAACGTTGTGATATGAAAAACTAAAGGCAATGGAAGTCCAAAACACATCTATGACTCAAATTTATCATAAATCATAAATATGCATTAAAAATCAAGTTTTAAAGTAAAAATGTTAATTTATAGTATAAACGCAGTTCTTTTTAAGAAATATAATATTACCCATAATAAAATTATTAATTTATATTTTTTTAGTAAAAAATATATATTACTTATGTAAATTATTCAAAACAATATTAATTAATTGAAGCATTTCTAAAAATATTTTCAAATTGTCTGGTTTTATTTCGACTTAAAATTTTTTTAATGAAATCAATTTTTAATTTTTGTTGGTAAATAATCGTTTAAATTAAAACATAAATATTTGAAATTTTTTTGTCCTATGGACTTATTTATTTTAGGTTTTATGGTTATTTCATTTTTATGACGTGTATTATGATTATGGTTTTTAATTGTTTAAAATTATATTATTTTATTACATAAAAGAAGATTTATTTAAATTTAACGTTAATTTATAAGATTCTAACCAGTCAAATATATTATTTTTTTTTATATTTAATTGGATATCCGTAATATTTTTAGCATAATAAATAATTGTTGTGTCGTCGGCAAAAGTTTAATTTGTCTATGTAATTTTAATTTTAAAATAAAATTGATTTAAATAAGAAACAATATTGGTCCCAGAATGGAACGCTGTGATACTCCCCATTTAAAATTTCAATATCTTGTTTCAATTTCTAGTTCAGTTAACTTTACCATCTGTATTCACTAGAATTTTAATTTTAGTTGACCAAAATATTAAGATCTTTTCGTCTCCCAGATGTGTTTTCTTCACTGCGTTACTGTTTGGATTTTTCATATGACGCTTTTGTATTAATCTTATTTTTCGGCAATTAGATCGCTTTACCGATAAATGTGTGTGTGTGTGTGTTAGTTTCAATGGCACTGGAAAATATTCCAACAGGCCAGACTTTTTTTAAAATTTTATATACCGATAAATAAATAGAATAAAATACGTACTTAAATGCTTTTTCCCCTATACATTTGAAGAAAACCCAAAAATAAATATGTACTTAGAATAGAAGCTTAGTTGACTTATTCTGACACTTGTAAAAATCAAACATGACACTTCAGAAGAATAAGCATTACATGATCATAATCAGACAATGTATAAATTATCAAACTATACCAGTAATAAATATAGTTTAAAAAAAACGCTTTAATAAATTAATCAAACTAAAAAAACGGAAAACAAATAAATATAGTTTAAAATAATTCTTGAAATTCTTAATATAGACTTTGTGCTGTGGCATGGCAGTGACAACCACCATTACATTTTTATTTAATTACCTGATTTACGGTAAAATTGACAAAATCGATGATAAAAAAGTATTAGTTCAGAAGATATAATCCTCTACTCTAAAGGACATATACCTATTTGGTTATAATCCTTAACATAGCCTTTATTAAGTGCAAATACTAGTGACGCATCGCTTTTTCGTTTCTTTTATTAATTACCAAATAATTTTACTACATTATAGGAAATAAACTTAAAAAACAAACCGTTCGCTGGGATTAGAATTTCCTAAACCCGTGCCACATTTTTCGTATTTTTCTAACATTTACAGGTTTCCTGGGTTAGTTGACACCTTAATAAGATAATCTTTATTATTGTAGATACGCAGACCCGTCTCTTCAGGAAGTCCCGTGGCATCCTGGTTCTTCAATAACAATAATCATTTCCATCAAGGGAATGTTCCAGGGCATACCATCATGGGTCCTCCAGTGACTGGTATTAGCGATGGATATGTAACATATGGTAATTATTGTTTTATATATATTAGTGTGCCTAGTCTGCCAAGAAATTATTTACCTGAACGTGTGGAGGGTCGACAGTCCATCCGGCGACCGTACTTCATCGGACTGTTCAGTCTCGACTGACAGACCTGCCAGATCATGTACCGTGCGAGCAAAAATTATTTGCATCAAAGAAGGCTTGGATTAAAAAATGTAGGGCTTGGTTTAGATCACAATGATATGGGGACGGTATATTATCTAACCAAATCTAGGTTAAAATTTTGTCAAATTCATATTATGACATGATATGCCAAACTAATGAGTAATAAAATAAGTAGACAAAATATAAATTTATTTTTGTTGTTTACAAAATTAACAAAGTAAGAATATACAGAAAGAAAAAGAAAAATTATTTCATAAATTGCTGAAATTGGCCACCGCCATGCTCCAAGCATAAATTCACACGTCTCTTCATATTTTCGAAAGTGTTGACCAGCATCTCTGGAGAAATGTTACCACATTCTTGGATAATCCTTTCTTGTAATTGTTCTAAATTTGCAACTGGTGTTTTAAAAATAGTGTTCTTTAAATGAGGAAAAAACGAAGTAATCCATAACCGTTAAACAAGGTGATCTAGGTGGGAATTCAATGTCTGATCGAAAACTGATCAGTCTGTCGTCGAAAAAATTGCGTAAGTAGTTAATAGTTTCGGCGGCTGTATGGGCCTGTTGAAAATATCCAAAACGTGGTTCGTCGTCAAGTAATTGCTCCACAAATGGATTCAAAATATTGTCTCTATACCGCTGTGTTGTAACTGTGTCATGGAAAAAAATAGGACCAACAATTATTCGTCTTCGGGAAACAGCTAACCAGACACCAATTTTTTAAGGGTGCAATGTGGACTCTACAAAAAAAATGGGGATTTTTACTACTCCACATGCGTGTATTCTGAGAATTCACATAACCGGAGAGGTGGAACCAGGCTTCATCCGAAAAAAATGTCAGGTCTAATAATGTTGTTCTATACATCAAAACAGTTTATTTAGTTTTATAACTAGAAGCAGTTGGTAACTAGTTATTATATGTGTCGGCAACATTGTTATTTTTGTTTAACAATATGTAGCTTGATGTTAATAAAGTTAGTTGAGATCGAACTGTAAGCAGAGAGCACACGTGTTTTATTTTATCCTCTGACCAACAAATAAATCATTTTTTCCCATAAATTTTGGGTAAACCATTGAGAGTAATTCCCGCGTCTTTCAGAATCTGCTGCTTGTATTACTTGGAATACTTGCACTTTATAGGGAAATAAATTTAGCTGCTTCTTAAGAATAGTCCTGCATGTTCCATAAGATCTTCCCACTTCTTGGGACAGGCGTCTTATACAATTTGTTGGCAACAAGTTCTTCTGATCTTACAGATGGTCTTTCTGCTCCTTTTTTGTGTTGTATAGAACCTGTTTCCCTAAACACAGCCACGGTTCTTTTCAGGCAATGATAAAAATTCCCAGCAATAAAAGCAACGTCAGGAAAATGTTCGTGAAAATCGTCCATGCACAAACCCGGATTGTATTGGCACTCACCATTTACTCTAACCCCGTTTCGAAAATACGCTTCAACCATAAATGTTTCGTGCTGTTCCGTAAAGCCCATTGTGTGAATTGTTCAAGAAATTGGAAAAATTAGCGATGAATCAAATTACTTGTAACGACTGTCAAAGATGACGGAATAACTGATTGATTGTTAATTCAGGTAGTTACTGACACCCAACAGGATTTAGATGCAAGGCCCTCTTTATTGCAAATAATTTTTGTTCGCAGGGTATATTATTTTTCGGAACTTCCGTGTTCCCTACCATGACAACATTTTTAAGACCTCCCCGGATATGTATTTCTAACGGAGATATGTATTTCTAACGGAGATTTGCCAGATCAAAGTTGGTTAGTTTATTATGGTTTTTATTGTAAAACGCGCAATACTTTAATTATAATATGTGAAGATCTAGGTAGTTGTCCTATTTTCTGGGTGGGGAAGAATTTACGTTGTCACACTAACAACATAATATATTATTATGGCCACAACGGAAATAAATAAATAACTTTTATTATTATTAATGTATCTTTATTAATAATAATAATAAGACGTTACATGATGATAACACCAGACATTGTATAAATTATCAAACTATACCAGTAAAAAGTAATTTCGGAAAAAAAATCGCTTTTATATGACGGAATAATAAAATATAACAATCTTCCAAAAAATATCAGAAAAATTAAAAAATTGGCAACTTTTAAAAAACAATTAAAGATATATTTACTAAATTAAATTATTTATAATATTTTTTTTAAATTGATTTTATTAATAAATCAAATTGGATTAACTTCAATTATTTTTATTGTTATTTTTTTTTAATGGTTATTATTTTCTACATTATGTTGTCACTTTCCATTTAATGAACTGTAAAAGTTAGTTTGGAACAAAGACATTTTGAAAGTTATTCTCAACCAATATTATATTCGATTGTTTTTGTTTAATAATAATAGAGTGTATTAGAATGCACAAGTTTAATTTATAAAGCTTAGTTGGTTTTAAAAAGGAAGTTTATGTATGCATTTAATTATTTTGTTTTGTCGTTTTTTTAATGGCTGAATTGTAGTTAAATTCGCTGATCCCCAAATTGAAATCATATACTGTAATTTTGAATAAACCAAAGAATAATATATATTTCTTAAATATTTCAATGATATATAATTTTTTAGCTTTAAACAAAATGCCAATTATTGGTGAGATGTATCTTCTTAAATATTCAATATGTTTTTTCCAACTTAAATTTTCATCAATACTTATATAAACCTAAAAATTTAATTGTATTAGTATATTTAAGTGAAGAAATAATATTATTTTTTAATTCTGATTCACTTGTAAACATAAAAGATGGTTTATTAAAATTTAATGATATTTTATTAATTTCAAGCCATTTGCTTATTATATTTACGTCGAGATTAATGTTATTATGAATTTAAGCATTTGACAATTTAAATTGTGTCGCTGTTTATTTAAGGTTCTCCCCAAGTGATATTCCATTCGAGACTACAAGATCCTTCCAAAGAATTAATCGCCGAATCCCAGAGGGTCAAAATCCAGCTGCGCAATCTAGAAAAACAATTAAACGACTTAAAATTGGCTGCACAAGGCGTCACAAGTTTAAGCGAGAGCGAGAGGCTCACTCAAGAACTTCATTTGATAGAACAGGGTATACAGGAGAAACAAAAAGAGGCATGCTTGGTAAGCTAAGCTAGCTAACAGTATTTTTCTTCCTTACTAATTACGGTGTTGGATACATAGCCCAGCCTATACAGATTTTGTTTAGTTATGGGTGGGCAAAAAATAGGTGCTGGGCCTAATTCCTGAATATTTACGAAAAAATTGAACCATTACTAGGTGTGAAACATTATTTCACTCATATCATTGAATATCAAACTATAAGAATAGCGGATCCTCAAGAAAACTTGACAACCCTGTTTTAGACTGTATTGGAGACGGTTTGGCCGCCATTGTGGAGTTGATCGTAAATCTATAGTTATAAATGCAGCGCCTCGGCAACAGATGTCTCAATTTCACTGATGTGATGTCGTGATGTTGCCGCAGATCGTATTTTATTGAAATTTTTAAGGATTTAAGCATTTTTAACAGACAATAAAATAGAAGGTTCTCAATTCCAGCCGAATGTATGTTTTTGATAATAATTTGTACGCTGATTACTCCGGGGTAATTGGACCGATTTTCACAATGATTTTACCGTTGCATTAGGTGTTAAATGTTAAACAAATAAAAGTAGATAAAAAGCCACAGCCAGTATAACTAAAATAGGTTTTATTTCGTCGAAAAATAGCAAAATACGTAGTACACTAATACATACAAACTGGAAGTTTCTAAAGTAAGAAAGTAAAACCTACTTATTTTAACCATTTTGAAAAATACTAATAATTGCAAATAAAAACCAAGTTATACAAACCGCACATCATTCATATTTTACCCATCATATACGTTGTAGCCTAGGTATGTATTAAATAGTGAGAGTCGTCATTTAATTCTGTTAGAAATAGAAAACATGGCAGTAAATATGTATTCATGTAATTAACGTTAGAACGTCAAAGGGTTGAAAATATTATATACTACAAAGCAATTAAAAATAGGGACATTTTTAGGTCTAAACTATACTATAGGTAGGAAAAAAAATGTAAGCTACTTAAATCTAGGATAGGTGTAGGTACTTATGTGAAATCAAGTTTGACGATAAGCTATAAAAATAAATTTAAAAAATTCAACGACTTAGGGTCAAATTATATAATTATATAATAAATACTATTTTGTAAAAATATATTGAAAAAGTTTGTACATATGCACATGACAACTTCGTAGGCATAACATTATTGCACATTTTTTTAATAGATCACTTTAAACTCCGCTATTTCTTAAAACTAGGTTTACTCAAAACTGTCAATTTTGACTTAATGAATTTTCGCACTAAGCCGACGATATTATTATGCCAGTGCAAGGCAATCCAGGCACCGCGATGCGCGTGACGGTATGGTTATGGTAGTGGGGAGAGGATCATGCAGCAAGTCAAACAGACAGGCGGCAACAATGTTTTAATTTAGCAGTGAAAAGGCTTTTGTCGTTGGTTGCTGCATCAACACGCTTTATTGTTGGTGACTCATTGTGCCATCTATGAATTTAACGTAGCAGATTTAGGAAATCTGCTTATATGGCCTTATAGTTTGATATTCAATGCTCATATTAAACCATCCGATTTCTTTCACTTAAGCATTCGCCCATATCTTGCGAACATAGTAATCTTTGAGTCATTCGAATGCGCCTGGCATCTCTCTAAAAGACAGGGACTCTAATGTGTCACATAACGATTCTGAGGTTGGTATTTCGAAGCTGCCATTGTTTTAATATACGTAATTGAAACAAATTTCTTTTTTATGCCGTTATTGGTATGCTTTGTAAACCCCAGATTACATCAAGCAACAGTCGAAAGTTTCTTGGTAGACTTGATTGCGTAATATTTTAGCACTAAGACCAACGCGAAGCAAGTTTAGCATTTTTTAAATTGTAATTTAAACCAGTGATGGCAACCTTAACCGTTGGCCGAGGTTACCTGCTAGTTTATCTTTGGTATCCAATATATTTTCCGAGCGAAAATAGATATATATTTTTGTATCTTTGATTTATTAGTTAGTTGTCTATGCATTTTTTCTATAGGAAAGTCGATTCAAAATTGTCAGGACCACCTTAACACAGCTATGTGAAAAGTACACACATGGACAAGAGAACATGGACTGGAAATTACCGAATATAAATCAGTAGTCGTTAACTTTACTAGAAAACGGTTAAGACTCCCATTAGATTACATTAATTTAGCAAGTTATAGTTTTCCTCTCAAAACATCCACAAAGTTCCTAGGAATAATCTAGACCAAAAATTAAACTGGAAAGAACACATAAACTATACACTAAAAAGAGCGGAAAATGCTATAAATATATTCAAAACGTTATGTGGTCATAGTTGGGGTGCTAACCCCAATATAGGTTTATTATTCTATAAAAGTCTAGTAAAGTCAATATTAGACTACGGAAGTATTTTCTCTGGTTCAGCTGCCAAAACACACTTCGAAAAAATTGAATTAAAACTAAGAATAGTGAAAGATGAATTTATTCCAAAAACGACATTTTGGTAAAACTTTTTTTCATTTGATTTTTTAGAACAAAATCGTCCATTCTTTAAGTCAAGCCATGGGCAACAGCTACAACAACGGTAATGTGCCCGCCAGGGCCACCGAGGACGCCATGTACGAAGCGGACATCGCTAACGACATGCGTGAGCTGGAGTTGAGGCTACAAGAGGAACTGGAAGAGTGGAGCGGTGAAGAGTCGCCCAAACGAATAGATTAAACCCAACGGGTTCTTTTGGTCGAAGCGGCGGTGGTAGGTTTAGTAACGTCCCGTCTTTTCGTTTTATTTTTTTTTTTAGAAAAACGAGGACATACCATATAGAAATGGTATAAGTATGATCTGGATATATAAACATCCGCTGATTTCTTCAGTGGAAATGTTAAATATTTTGATAAAAAATATCACTTTAAAATAAAAAGAAGATAGAGATGGAAACGTCAAGTAGAGCAAACGTTAGTAAACGCTCTCCCGAAGTTAAGTAGAGCTAATGAAAAAAATAAGGCGTGACAAAAAAGTGAAATTGCCGGATCTTTAAGTTTAAACATGTAGAAAATTCATAGGAAAATATTTATTAATTGGGGACTAGGGGACCGACAGAGCTTTACTGGTAATAAATAAATTCAGATGGTTTTATTCCACAAAAACTGGTGTTTTAAGATACATATTACTTAAAAAAGAAAAAGAAAATATTGTGGCATATCGGACAAGTGTGTAACTATTTTTTAAATTGGCATACACAGGGATCCAAGTTTAATGGATACCCTGGGGCGGGTAGACCACGACGGCCGTTTCGTCCTTTTTAGGACTCTACAGACAGCCCTAACCCAAGCAATTCCAAGAACGACGGAAAAATGTACTAAAAGTCTCCTTGCAAAATCAAGGCGGTCGTCAGTATCGTAGCGCCCAGCGGAATTAACTCCAATATAAAAGGTAGTTACACTGGTATAATCGAAAGGTAGACAACCGTTGATCTGTTTTCTGGTCTGCACAATGGCAGATGTTTTCGGTGAAAATGCGAATACCGTTCCCTATACTAGATTGTGATGCACTTCGTTTTATTTAGTGATTATACCACTGTAACTACCTTTTATATTGGAGTTAATTCCGCTTGGATGGCGCTACGGTGTATTGATGACCGCCTTGATTGTGCAAGGAGACTTTTAGTACATTTTTTCGTCTTTCTTGGAATTGCTTGGGTTATGGTTACCCGTAGAGTCCTAACAAGGACGAAACGGCCGTCGTGGTCTACACGCCCCAGGGTATCCATTAAACTTGAATCCCTGTGTATTCCAATATAAAAAATAGTTACACACTTGTCCGATATGCCACAATATTTACTTTTTCTTTTAATTATTTTCGCGGACACTATCATCATCTTCTAAATAAATTTTACATTTCTTTACGTTACGTCCAGAATGAATGTTAGTCCTGCTTATTTTTGGCGGTTTACATTTTATATTGACGATTTAAAAAAAATTCCATCTCTATTTTTGACACACAACAAAGTTAACCAAGTCATCAATATACTCCAGAACATTGTAGGATCCTTATGGCAAATTTCAATGGCTTAAGAGAAACAAGAAAAACAGTAAAGATCTAACTTAAATGGTTACAAAAATCATACAATTTGTCCTATTTATGATTACGTGTTTGAATTTTACTCAAATTTCTAGGTCAACTTAAAGAAAGAGGTTTTCATAAGAACATCATAAGTCACAATAGGTAAAATTTCAGAAAACTTAGAACAATAACTGTTTTCAGGTGATACGAGTTATTATGGAAATATAATGTAACCTCCTGTCTACATAATATACAGTGTGTCCCCGGATGGAGTTGACAAGAGGAAAAAGATCTTTATTATTGATTTTACGACGAAAAGTTATTCTTTATAAAAAATTCTGCCCGTCGAGAAAATGAATTTACCATATAAAAATTTTAGATCAGATGTTTATAAATTAAGAAAACATGAAAATGCTTTAGGAGTAAAGTACCATTATTTATTATTTTAGACAAAATATTTAGGAAACAAAGTTGTTTATAATCCAAAATAAAGCCTAAACACAAAATTTTAATTCTAATTTTTGTTTTTTTATTTTTTACAATATAATTTATGAACATTCAAAATGTACAATTGTGGAAAAAGTTATTATTCTACATATCCTCCTCGAACCTGCACACATTTCTCCAATTAGAAATAAATTAAATAAACAGGTCAGCACTCTCAGGTTTTCATTTTGAATGGTCATAAGTTCTATTGTTAAAACAAAAATTAGAATTCAGATTTCAAATTTTGTATTTAGGCTTTATTTTGGATTATAAACAACTTTGTTTCATAAACATTTTGTCTAAAATAATAAATAACGGTACTTTTAAAGCATTTTCATGTGTTCTTAATTTACATCTGATCTAAAAATTTTTATATGGTCAATTAATTTTGTTGGGTGAAAAGGGATGTGGAACAGGTCTGCGTGATGTAACTGTCGGTTAGGTACATTTAGATGGATCTGAGATAATAGCCGAGGGCAATTTGATATACCGTTAATTAATTTAAAATCAAGGGACACATCAAACATAAGACGTCTGCTGTCCAATGAAACCATATTTAAGTATTCAACATGTCTGCCCTATGATAATCCTCCGTATCAATATTTAATTTATAGACAGTAAATTTTAAAAATTTTAACTGAACTCTTTCAAAATATCTTTGTATACCTACTTGGTAAGATGGAGACCAAATAGACAGTAGCATATTCTAGGTTGGATCTAACGAGTGAACAGAATAATAACTTAATAACATCAATTGAAAATTGGGAACAGTTTCTCCAGACAAATCCTAGCATTCTCATTCCTTTCAGACTCACTTTAGAAACATGTTCAGCAAATGTCATTCTTTCATCTAAGTAGACACCGAGATCTTTGACAGTGCTCGAATAGGACAGATCGACGTCATTTATGTTATAGAGAGTGGGAAATCTACTCCTACCACGGTAAAAACTGATATATGTGCATTTATTTATATTTAACTTTCGAAATGTCTTTATTCCAAACTAACTTTTACAGTTCATTACATGGAAAGTGACATTATATAGAAAATATTAACCATTAAAAAAAAAACAAAAAAAATCCAATTTAATTCCTTAATTGTTTTTTAAAAGTTGCCAATTTTTTAATTTTTCTTATATTATATAGAAGATTGTTATATTTTATTATTTCGTCATATAAAAGCGATTTTTTTGGGATTTTGACTGTCAAAATCTTTTGTGGTTAATGGACTAAGCCCCGGCCAAATTCCTCAGTTTTGTCAAAAGAAATGAAGCCATGAGTAATTACATAGAAACGTGTCTTTATTAAAAAACAGCTAACAAAAAATAAAGAAACCATTCTGAGGTACAAAAAACACACAAATTATACATAAATATTATGCATAATATTAATCTAACTATACGTATTTTACTAATGAAGTAATGAGTGAGTGACTGATTGATGATGAAATGAGAGACTGCTGGCAGTACCGGCCTTGGTAGATAGCTTAGATAAAGGTACATCATCTTCGTCACTGAACTCAGCCCCGGCATTGCCTTTATGTTCTTCGGAATCTATATCACTCGTTTTATCCTCACTATTGAAATTTAGCGCTGGTTCCTCCGAATTTCCATATTTTTTATTTCCACTGCCACTTAACAGCTTTAAGTTGTACTTTATATAAACAATCTTTCCTGAGGGAGTGGTTTTCAATCGGTTGCGAAGCTTGCTATGGACCCACGAGGACCAATTTATCTCATAAGAGGTTGCAAAAGTTTTTGACCGAATTTGACCCGGTCAAAATCTCGGTCAATTTACCAGGCACAAACAACCCTAATTAATATAAAAACAAACAGAAAAGCAAAAATTCTTTTTCCACAAAGAGATTATCCTAATGATAAGCGTTTGTACGCTCGAAACACGTAGAAACATTTAAAACAATAATTTATTATTCTAATAAACGTGTAGAAAAAAAATTTGCTTCTATTTATTCCCATACTTTGAACTCTACTTTTTGCATGACTTTTTAAGATAATATAAACATAATAGGAAAATAATAATATCAAGTTGACCTAGAATATGTTGAAATAAAAAATGTAAGAAAATATATATCTAATTTAAAATAGTTTGCCTTATACTTTAAATTTGTTTTTTCTTATTACATTTAAATTTGTCATAAATACAATGATTTTTTCTAATATTTAATGACGTACATGGATCTGCCGTCGCCGCATAACATTTTTGAAAATATCAATTTTCATGACATTTGATCAAAAATTGAATTGCCCAATGATAGTTTTATTTATTGAGATTTAAGTTGTGTGTGGTTGTCTATTTTTAGTTAAATATTGACCAATAAATTGAAGGAATAATATACGTTTACAAAGAAAGGCCCCTTCGCCCTATATTAAACATAACGGAAATTGTCAAATAGCAAATTTGTATAAAGCCTAGTATAAGAGAAGTAGATATAGCTGGTTAAAATATTAATTTTCATTATAAGAAGACAAGTACACACAACTTATTGTGTATTGTGAAATGTTATAGTCAATTTTAATGTTATTAATTTTATTAACTTTTAAGTTGAAAACAAGTCTTTATTGTTTGAAAATAACAAATAATGAAAGTCGCTGTATACTAACAGAGAGGACGCTCATTTTAGCTCTTGATCACGTGTTTAAAGATGGCCCCTAACCAGAGAGAAAATATCGTAGCTAAACATTTTTATTGCATTTTCAGGGCTGTTGTAAATATTGATTTTTTTGTAATTCTGTAAATATTGTAACCGGATAATTTTGAGGCAAGAGGATAATTGCAAGTAAGCAATTTGATATATTAAGAATGATTTTAGGGTGTTCTATCACCTTCGTGCTCTCGGAACATAAGAATTCAGTTTTTTATTTGACGATATTTCTGTTTAAACTTTAATTTGGCCGCCAAATCAGTTAAATACATTTGGATTATTTTTAACACCTACAGAAATTTTATGTTCTTTGAAATTTCTATATTTCTTCTGGGTGCTTTAAATAGAAGAAAGGTTATCTCCAAAGGTGAACAACTAGTAGCCACAAAGTTTCAAGGTGACAAAATATAAAATTATTTTTAAACAGAAATAACGTCAATAAACTGAATTGGTCACAATATGCCACGAGTATGTACAAGGGCGCCCCAAGAATAGGACAAATTATAATGGAAATAATTGACCTAAAAGTTTTGTCGCAGGTTCGAGAAACTTGACACGTCAAGTCATTTATACTTATTATACCTTTGTAGTATAATGTACAAAAAAAAATTTAACGGGGAACAAGTGCGTATTTTAAAATTATCATCATTCTGTATTTATTGTAAATACTTTAGTAGCTATTCTATGCATTACTGGGACTAAACCAAGTTAACATTCAATGGTTCCTCCTAAAACATGTCATTTTTGAGATATGAACATTTGAGAAATGATATTTTTCACACTTTGAAAGAGCCCACAGCATCTTTAAGGTATAACGGAGAAAAACGACACTATTTTTATACAGTTAATAGCAAACCTTAGTGACGCGTTCGCTATTTCGTTTTTTGATTAATATCTCTTTACGTATTCGTTTTATCCAACAGTCGGCCAAATATCCATCTGTTTAGCACAATTACTAACTCGGGACTCGTGCCCCGATGAAGGTGGTAGACAATGAAGTAATATTAAGGAAAATACCTTGTCGGACTTCCATTGTCTTTATTTTGTTGCTTAACACAACGTTTCGGTTAGTTAGTACCTCTAACCGTCTTCAAATGTAAACTAAATTATAATTCTAAGGCTAATGTCTTAAATACTATGCATGTGCAATGACGCTTGATGACTCCGCCTACGTGCTTATTGGAGTGTGAGGTTTGAGCTGGTGGTTTTGGACAAGAAGAGGTTTCCACATATTGGGGATATCTATACTTGGTTTACTAAATATATGGGTATTTTGATTCATGGAAGCTGCTTCTTTTAATTTTCGTTTTCTCCAGTGCTGTTCCGTGTCCAAAAACTTGGCTTCTGACCACTGTATATTTTGTTGGTTGGTCCATACATGTTCCGCTATACCTGATCTCGCTTAGCTTTCTTACAAAAGTAAAAACCCCCCGTAATGAAAACAAAAATTGTATCTATCAAATCCCTTGTGAGTGTGGCGAATCGTACATTGGAGAAACAAAAAGACCTCTTCCCGTACAAGTTAAAGAACATCTGAAACATACTCAAAGAGTGAAACTTCGAGATCTGGTATAGCGGAACATGTATGGACCAACCAGCATAATGTACAGTGGAAGCCAAGGTTTTGGACACGGAACAGCACTGGAGAAAACGAAAATTCAAAGAAGCAGCTTTCATGAATCAAAATACCCATATAGTAAACCAAGTATAGATATCCCCAATATCTGGAAACCTCTTCTTGTCCAAAACCAACAGTTCAAACTTCACACTCCAATAAGCACGTAGGCGGAGTCATCAAGCTTCATTGCACCTGGATAGTATTTAAAACAGTAGCTTTAGAATTATAATTTAGTTTACACTTGAAAACGGTTATAGATACTAACTAACCGAAACGTTGTGTTAAGTAACAAAATAACGACAATGGAAGTCCGACAAGGTAATTTCATTGATATATATCATACGAAGACCTTCACCACAATTTATAAAGTAATAAAAGCAGAAAAATAAAGATGGGCCAATTTTACCAAATTTCGTTTTTTCTTTTATTAATTTATTTTTTTTAACTTAAAATCTTAAAATAATTGCTACCGAAACGTGTATTTGGCCGCTTTTTGGAAAAAAACGAAAAATAATCGATGTATTGATAAGAAAATGAAATGGCCAATACGTCATTATAGTAGGGGAGCCCAACAGGGGATTTACTCAAGCGCGGCAGATTAACATATGGGGGATACCTTGCACCCTGTTGAGTACCTCTTCCATGTCTAAGCCCTCTATATAGTGCCGCGCGTGTACGGCAGCTGATCAGAAAGTAAAAAAAAAATCGATGGCTGGATTTACTCGAGCGCGTCAGATTAAGGTGTGGTGCGTTAATTACATGCTAAAGAGTCTGCATTTTAATAATCTGACGATTTGAGCGTGACGTAAGGGAGTGGGAGGGTCACAAACTTGCAAAAAAAACGTCACATGGACATTCTCGAGCGCGGTCAATTTTTTTTTATTTTGAAGGAAATAGTTCAAGGATAACGGGAAAAATTTAATCTGCCGATTACCACAAGCCAAAGTAACAAAAATCGTCAATAAAGTTTACTAGCGCGTGCAGCTGCAGTGAAGCACTCCCCGCCTCAATGTCTCTTTCTTTATCACTCACTCTCTCGCACCGTCCCCACACTACTTTCCGTCAGCCATCACGCCATCACAGGCTGATCACAGCATTCGTGGGATTATGTACAGGGTTATTATTTTACATTTTAGTTTGGCCCACGTTTAAAAGCCTGTAACTTTTTTGTTTTTTGAGTTAGCGCGTTCACTGAAAAAGTAGGATGTAGAACTTTTGGCCAAGTATTTATGGGGTTTGTCAAAAATGACAGTAGGTGTCACATGTCACATTTAAAACCAAACATTTAATTTCTAAATGAGACACTCTGTATATTAGAAGCGCATTAGACGGCTCCTTTTCTTCCGATTTCAAAAATATAACACACTTATGCATTATTCTCTTAAATCCATCAAAAATATGTAAAAATAATATTATTAAAAAGCATCAAGATAGTTATGGAACCGTTTTGTTGCTATGGATTTTGTCTTTATTTATATCGCAGTCTGTCACTTTTATTGTTATTACTCGTTCCGAATTTTGTACCGAAAAATCATGAAATTTTTTTTTTAAACGGTCAGATTAACAAAATCCCTCAAAATAATCGTCAGATTATAAATCAGCACGACCAGGTCACCAAGCTAAACCGTCTGTATGAAAATTTGACGCGCTCGAGTATGTCAAAATAGCGTTTGTTTTGCATTTTCGAAAAGTCGCCACGAGCTTGCGTCACGTTCGAATCGTCAGTCTATTGAATGGGAGCTTCCTTAGGGATCCCTTAACATCCCCTCTGAATATCTGACACGCTCAAGTAAATTTTTTTTTCCCCATTTTTAACCCTTCCGTACCGCCGCCCCCACCATTAAAACCGGCAGATTAAGGTACCTCCGTCATGAGAGTCACGTGGGGCATATACACTATTAATATCTGACGCGCTCGAGTATATCCATGTGACTGTTTTTTTTACATTTTTGAAAGCTTGTAGTAACTCCCCCCACCGGTGAAAGGGTACACATGATATGACATTTTTTCCTTTCTACCATCCAATCTTCAAGATCCAATAGGTCCCCACGACGCTCGAGTAAATCCCCATTTAGCATCGTGGGCTCCCCTACCATTAGTGTTTGCTCTTGAACCAAAAGTTGATATTTTTTATTAAAATGAAAAACTAAGAAATATACGGTAGTAATGGGCAATCTGTTAACAACAACTGCTGCAACTACCTCTCAAAGGGTAAAAAATGTTATTTTTTAACATGCTCAAAAATGGCACGTTTTGCATATGGGAAACATCACAGCAATTTAAATTGTTGCCATGTCCATAGAAATCAAAAAATGTAAAGTACAACGTATCCTTGTTAAAAATATGTTCCATTATAATTTTCAAATCTTCCACATTGTTGCAATAATGGGGCGCCTAGAAAAAACCAAAAATGTGATGCCTAGTATCGATCAAAATTCGTTTCTCTCTACGTTTAGGTGCCGCCTTAAGCTACTTTTTAAATAATTGTTGGGCATTCTTATTCATAATAAGTGCCAACTTAACGATTTCAATTTTAATGAATTTGGCCAGAAGTTATTCCAGTTTTATGGGACGTCGAGGTGAAAGTAAAAATGGGTTTATGGTAATTTTTTTATACATATCGGCGCAAAAGTGTCAAGGGAAAATAATATAATATCTAACCAGAATTAAAAAGAGAGGACTTTGTGTAGGCAACCGAAAAATAATGTAACCGTTTTTAAAAGTAATGGGTTCCAAAGTTAACAACAGACAAACTAATAATAAAAATAGAATTGCTTTTAGAGGTGAGTCGTTATTTAGATACCGCGAATTTGGAGCGGTATATTTTGGTAACGCTCCACAACGACGAAGTAACTAGTTACCGTGGAGCGACACTGGCAACGGCAACTTTTGATTCGTGACCTCGCTACGGCCGTTACGCCGCTTGAGCGCAACGTTCGGAGCGGAGCTTTCCTTTAAGAATGCACATGTTGGACCGCAACACAAAATACATTGCAGCCCAGAATTGATTAAGGTGGTTGTACTGGTTGTCTAACCTTGAACCATCGTAATAGAAAATAGAACGTGTCGCCGGTAACGCGGTTTGGAGTGAAGTTGAACGTCGCTCCGGTGAAACCGCCGCTCCAGGAGCGAACCTGTAGTAACGACATTGAATATCAAACTATAAGAATAGCGGATCTTCGAGAAAACTTGACAACATGACAACCCTGTTTTAGACTGTAATGGAGACGGTTTGGCCGCCATTGTGGAGTTGATAATAAATCTATAGGTATAAATGCAGCGCCTCGGCAACAGATGTCCCAAATTCAATGATGTAATGTCGTGGTGTTGCCGCATATCGTATTTTATTGGATTTTTTAAGGATTCAAGCATTTTTATCGGACAATAAAATAGGAGGTTCTTAATTCCAGCCGATTGTATGTTTTTGATAATAATATGTACGCTGATTACTCCGGGGTAATTGGACCGATTTTCACAATGATTTTACCGTTGCATTCCGTGTTAAATGTTAAACAAATAAAAGTAGATAAAAAGCGACAGCAAGTATAACGAAAATAAGTTTTATTTCGTCGAAAAATAGCAATATAAAAATCGAAAGTAATTTTAGCTATTTGTAGTTGGGTCGAAAACTCACTAAGTCACTTAATGAATTGTGCATATAATAAACACTATTTTGTAAAAATATATTAAAAAAAGTTTGTACATATGCACATGACAACTTCGTAGGCATAACATTATTGCACATTTTTTTAATAAATCGCTTTAAACTCCGCCATTTCTTAAAACTGGGTTTTACTCAAAACTGTGAATTTTGACTTAATGAATTTTTGCACTAAACCGACTATATATTATGCCAGTGCAAGGCAATCCAGGCACCGCGATGCGCGTGACGGTATGGTAATGGTAGTGGGGAGACGATCCAAGTCAAACAGACAGGCGGCAACAATATTTTAATTTGGCAGTGAAAAGGCTTGTCGTTAGGGGCTGCATCAACACCCTTTATTGTTGGTGACTCATTGTGCCATCTATGAATTTTACGTGCTTATATGGCCTTCTTATAGTTTGATATTCAATGGTAACGACCAATAGTGTAGGTATCGAATTGCAACGTGTAACTACGAATAATGTGTTGCGTTACGGCTTGAATTTAAAGTAAAGCGTTATTGCAATTACCTTTAGGTTGGTAGATTTAATGGACTTTTACTGCTGATTAATACCACAAGAATAAGAATACCCAAATAAAATATAATAACGTTATTTTTAAGTTTAGGATTAAATAAAAAACAGTAAAACCACTTTTTAACGTTGCTCCACAGTAACGTTGTTTTGGAGCGGTATCTTTTTGGACCGTTCGCGATTCCAACGCTCCACATGTGAAACGGTTTTTTCCACCTCTAATTGCCGTGTTTTCACTGTTAATGGTCCTCGTCAATTTGGACGGTTAACTATCCAGTCTGACGCTTAGTTAGAGCCTCCTGGGCTTATGCACGCGTTATTGACATTGGTTTCGTATCTCAGTGAAAGCTTTGGCTTGTCCGACACCTCCGAAAATTTCGGGTTTGTTTGTCAACTAATTCAAAGTCATGGCAGACAAAAGCTAAAAAATATGGGCTTTCTTTAGAAATAAAATACATTTTTCAGTTGATGAAAGCTGATAATCTCCGAATCTCTTCCAAGAAATGCGTGGATCACCTACTTTACCGTTGGATTTCCTAAGTGTATAGCCAAATTTTTTTAAATGTCAATAAGTAAGGCTAATGCCAAGGTTACGCACTATTTAGGTAATATTTTTTCTTGGAAACTGTTATTTGTGTGTGCTTTAGGCATTTTCATATTAGGCTTTTTAGCCTAACATGAAAATGGCAGCAATAATTTTTTTACAAGCTTGGATTGGGAAATTTTGTGAATTAGTTTAAAACTAACCGATCTTAATCCAATGAAATACTTCCAGATCAGTACAGACTTCACAGTCATGGACCAAGTTGTATTACTTACATTTCGATTACGGGTTATAACCCGTATATAAAGCACGAATCTTTTATGATAAGTAGTAGTTCTCCGCACAATTCTACAGCTACCGAAAGAATTCGGATTAGAAACATACATTGCTTTTTTATATAATTAATTGGCAACTCCCGATAAACATATAAATCACTACGATGCCTATGCTACTAAATTATTTACTTTTTAGTTAAAACTAAGGCTTTAAGCATTTTATCCCCCTGCCTCCTCAGACATTGTAGCTGTAGAACCACGCGGCGGACTATAATAGACACTTTAAGCATGTCCTAAATTTCAACCGTATCCGTATCCGCATCGATCTGCGCATGTGCAGAATAGATGCGTTGGACTCAATACGTTACGTTGCCCGCATCGTTGCGGGCCTGCTATCGTATCCCTATCCGTAAACGCATTCCAACCAATCGACCGATCGCCCAAATCGTCGTCATCTTCATCATCCTCATCAATAAGGATGGGATGAAGTATTTCATCCATAATTTAAAATAATTCAAAATTATTCAAATGAAAAAATCACAATTTTTAAGGTTAGAAATAGAAAATCTGACATGTGTGACGTTTTACTTTACTGCTGGATGCGTTCGGTTTCGTATACGTATGGTTGTTGATGCTTAAACAGTTTTTTTTGCGGTCAACGTAACTCAATGCGTTACGGATGCGGATACGGAAAAAAAATACGGTTTGCTTAAAGTGTCTAATGATCATGACCACTTTGTGCTGTGCTTTCCGTAACCAGTATTACAGTCGGTACAGAATAATCCTGTAAGCGCAATATACAGATAGGAAAACTGTTGTTTCCGACATTTAGTTTTAGGGGCTTATGAATTAATACTTTTTTTTTAAATGTCGTTATAATACTTACGTATCGAGAAACATAACGCACTGCGCCGTTATGTATAAAAAAATGCTTTAAATTGATCTTTTTAAATACACTTTAGAAAAGGGTTGGTGAATCGTCATCTCTTTTATAATCATACTGTGTGTGATTGGTATATCAATATTGTAAATTGATATATTTCTTCAAAGTGAGCATTTGTTTGAAAATGCATCCTAACTAAAAAATTGATTACAACAAGTGGTCGAAATATATATTATAATATATTTATTTAAACTTATTTACATAATATTATTCTGTAATAATATTGTTAATATTTATATTGTGAGATTCTTTGTGGCATTATTTTTGGAAAGATTTATTTGTTCCATTCAATATTTTAGCGAACACTGGTAATATTTCTTATTGGAAAAAATATGTGTAGACCAGGGTCGATCATTTTTGAAACCAAAAAAAATAATAGTAGGATGAAACCCATTGGAAAAGGAAGAAAATGTAACAAAAATAAAAGGAAAAATAATTTACGGGCGATCAGAGGTCGGGAAGTGGAAGGGGATGAGTTTTTAAGGGTAGAAAACGATTTATGTTGATTTCCGGCAAAACTACAAGTCCTATGGAAAAACGTTAAATGGCAAGGTTGTAGGTAATAAGAAGATCTACAACTTTTGTATTTACATCGCCCGTAAATTATTTTTCCTGTCATTTTTGTTATATTCTCTTCCATCCTACTATTATTTTTTTTCACTTTTTACCATTTTCAAAGGCTTCAGCCCTGGTCTAGTGACCTGAGTGTGACCTATTATGCTACACAGTTTTGTCAAAAGACAAATACTTTTAGTGTACACTAATTTAACCAACGGAAATGGTTACAAAACAAATGATTGTCTATTTAATTAAGCTTTTACTATTTAACACTGACTGATACTTTACGTTCTTTTAACTGGTGATGTACAATACTTAAAAAAGTATATTTTTATACACAGAGTAACACTAGAAAAACGAAAAAAAATGTTTGAAATAGTATTTTTATATAGAAGTTTAATAAAGTAGTTTTACTTCCAAATTTGTTATTTTCAGTTTTTACAATAAAATTTAATCTTTTTGGCTTCTTTAATAATGACACAAAGAACAATGCTTCAATATTGCTTTTGTATGAAATGATTCAAGTGTTTTTGAAAGTGCAATTTTTTTTATTATAATAATAATTAATTTTTTTAGCAGGTTTGTTCTGTTTTGTTGAAACTCTGGAATTATAATTAATATTACTGTTTACTGTATAGTATTCATAGCTATTTACATTGCAGGCGAACATGATTCGTAGGCAACTGTCGAAAGGCTGCAAATTTAAAGCAGTACGTTTCGAATGTAACGTTAAGTTTTTGCCGCTCATAAATATTTGAATTAAAATAATATATTAATTATTCTTTTAATTTTACATGGTCCATTGGAGCGATTCTTGATATTACAAAAAAATTGTTTGATTGACAGTACTAATGACTGCTCATTTTCTGTACTGTTTGGTCAACGCTATTAAGTCCGTAAAAGTGTCACTAAATTATCCGATATAGTGAAAGTAACGATAGTGATATAACCTATTTTTTCTCTAGTATTTTACCATAATCTTACAAAATGTGATAAGTTTTGATGTTTCTGTGCTAAAATAATTTTCCAAAAAAATGTGTGTTGAAAAATACTTGAATCAAACCGTATACGATGCTGAATATTTGTGCTGAGACTGTCTAAGGCCCGGTTTTTCCCTGGTTTTCATTAATTACCAATCGGATAGGATGTAAAAAGTAACACCAAAATCAAATTTTACCTACCAAACCTTATTTGCAACCTTGAGACAGCAGTCACAAAAAAAGACAGATGTATTTTGTTTTAAATTTTTGTCATATACAGTGTCACCAGTAAAGTCCGCATCATATGGGATTTTTTTTTTATTAATAGCTTTATTCGAAATTTGACTTTGGCATCAAGTTCTTCTTCGATCGAGATGAAAATTAAGCAAAATGATTCGCATTTTCTGTCAAATTTTAATTTTTTCCAAAAAATAATTCAAAGTTGGGGTTATATCTGAAAGTATCGAAAAACGTTACTAAAAAAAGTTTTCTTTAATGCAGTTTCTAGCCCACATGCAAAATTTCACCTTCATAAGATAATTTTGATTTTTTACCTATATTTTGTAAATTGCACCTCTTTTGTAAAATAAGACTCAACGCAACCTACATAAAACTTCTTAGTTTTGACAATGCTTTATTTCAGATACATTTTCTTTAAGTAGCGCCATATTAAATGTGTTTTTCTACAAAATCAAAATTGGGCTATTAAAATTTGGCCGCAATTTAAAACCCCTTTATTTTTAATTTTTTTACTTTCAGACACAAACTACGGTTTCAAAAATACTTATTTTATGAAGTTACCTTATACAGGGTTAGTGATGTGAGAGGAGAATATTCTCTGTAAGAAAATTCTCCCGAGAATATTCTCTAGAGAAGTTTTTCTACATAATTTACACCGCCTCGGTTTACACTGAAAAACTTTGCAATGATTTTTAAAATTTTGAGTTTCTCTAACCTTTTCTATAACTCTGGCAACAGTGTTTTACGTCTGGCAACAGTGATTCAGGGAAATGGCGTGGTGGTGAGACTTTTAATTCTTTACGTTTTGTTTGATTAACGCCGTTTGACATTTGCCGAAAATGAGCAGAATAGGTAATTTTTAATTTCTTTTTATTGCCATTTCTAGCGATTTTCTTACCATTCTCCGAAAATTCTCTAACTTGAGAATATTCTCCAAAAGATTATTACCGAGAATTTTATCACTATACAGGGTCAAAAACAAATAAACTTTGCATCACATGCGACCACATCTTAATAGCCCAATTTGGATTTTGTAGAAAAACACACATGTAATATGGCGCTCCTTTAAAGAAAATATATCTGAAATAATGCCTTGTCAAAACTGAGAAGTTTTATGTAGGTTGCCTTGAGTCTTATTTTGCAAAAGTGGTGCAATTTACAAAATATAGTAAAAAATCAAAATTATCTTATGCAACTGAAATTTTGCATGTGGGCTAGAAACTGCATTTAAAAAAACTTTTTCTAATAACTTTTTTTCGATATTTTCGGAAATAACCCCACTTTTGAATTATTTTTTGGAAAAAATTAAAATTTGACAGATAATGCGAATCACGTGACAACTATTTTTTTGGTTAATTTTCATTTCGATCGAAGCAGAACTTGATGCCAAAGTCAAATTTCGAATAAGGCTATTAATAAAAAAATAATCCCATATGATGAGGACTTTACCGGTCACACTGTATATGACTGGTACTTAGCAATAAATCAGGGTAAAAACCGGGCCTAAGCTTAATAACAGTTGTATTCTTAGACCATCTAACATAAACGTTTTTTATTTCGCTTAGATAAGTTTATACATTACCCGTTTGGTTACTGGTGATTTTAGCTAAATCTATCGCATTTATTCTTACAGGGTGGTCAAAAAAAAGTTAAAATAGGATGCGCTAGTCAACAGAATTTAAATTTGTTGCCTAAAACAAAAAAAAAGTTGCATTACGTATTATTATGCTGATTTTGACATATTTTTAGTCTCAAAACACCAGAAAACCGAATCTTTAACTTTCAGCAGCTGACGGAACTTGCAAAATTGTCACCAGAGTCGCAGCAGTCTTGTTGTAATTTAGAAATATGCAGTTTTGCAAAGTTTAGATGCATACAATTATAGAACATTCGTTAAAAAAAAAACGTTTTAAAAATAGTACTTAAAAGTGCACATATTCCAACTCAGCGACAAGAAATCTTGTCGAGTTACTTTTTGTCAAACTTGAATTTTGATATTGTATTATCAATTTCAAAAAGATGTGATATTAAACTAGAGCAAAGAGTATTTGAAGGTTGCAATTACATTTGCACGTTCCTAATAGCTCTAAATTTTTTTGATCGCCTTGATTTGAATTTGGAGATTTTTCTACTTGATAATTTAAAAAAAAAATAATACTATAGCTATGGTAATTAAAAGTATTTGCTAGAAAAGGTTTAATATTTAATGTTGACTGCTCTTGCTTAATCTTATAATATACAATTCATAGAGTTGAAAAATCTCCAATGAGAGACCTATGACCTTTAATGGACCTGTTATATTCTAGTCAACTGGTTTTTAGAAAGCGTAACTTTAGTTAAAATATAGTTAAAATTATTCGGAGTTAGAGTTAGTAATGCAGTAGCCATTTTATATCTTAATTAATATTTGCTGTCTTTGGTTATCCAAATATCCGTCGAATCAAAAAACGAAATGGCCGAATGCTTCACCAGACCTAACTCTTAGGATTTTTTTTTGTTACCTCAGGAATGAGGCGAAAGGGATTATTAAAATACTATTTTTTGAGATTTAGAAACTAAATTCAAATGTGTCCCAAATTATTTTAGCTTAATCGTAACAGTAGTCTGTACTGTTCCCATATTGTTTGAAATTAAAAAATACAAACAGAATGTCCCAATAGTGCGGTTAGATGATCTAACTAGGTAGTGGTTAGATTTGGACATTAATGTATTGAAGAATTGCACGGTATTCGAATTTTTTAATTTACATTCTAACGATTAAAGTTGCTATGTTTTCTATAACTAATACGTACCGTCTAGAGATACTGTTTGACATTTAAAAAAATACTTTTTGCTACTATTTTAAGTAAAATTCCATTCTGTTATCGTAAAGATGCTGTAGCCTGTCAACATGTACAAAAGGACATTTTTCTCAACACAATAGGTGTAAGATATAGAAAGCATTATAAAATCTTAACTTGGCCTCTAAAATTAAAAACACACCACGAAGTGTAGTTGTTAGCCTTAGACCTGGCAACATTTTTGCCTAGGTTATTTCAACAACCTCCATATTTGTGACGTCTCTTTTACAAATCGAAAACAAAGTGATGTCTGGTTACGTGGCGTCGGTCTATATAGTCCTCGACAAGCCGTCTATAAGAGAATAAGGTAATTTTGCATCATTGCTCCTGACATGTTCGGTGAATCTTAGGTCTGTGCCAAGCACTAGCCTCAAATTATTTGCTTTGTTAACAAGTTCTGTAGAGTTATATCATTAACCATAACAAAAATATTACCGCAATAAATGTTTAAGGACAAAAAGTTCATATAAGTATGGGTCAGTGGCATGTATTTTTTTCCTTGAAAATCCTATAAGGTAAACCACATCTACGCTCATGGTTGAATCGATATTATTCTAACACGTGCAAACTGTAGTGTCTAAGTATCTGTTAGTGTGTGCCAAGTTTTAAAAGCACTATTCAAAAAATATATTAAGTTTTTGTATCTGTATTTGAAAAACAGCCATTGCGGACCCATATGAACTATTTGTAGTAAAGTCAGTCAACCAGTCAAATTAGAAAAAGTAATGCCAGTCAATTTGAGCGGTCAGGATGTGCCATCAGCGTAAAGGTAATGAAAAATACCTGTAATTAATATCGTAGTAGCAAGGCTGTTAGGACATATACAGACTGTCCGCGGATAGGGTTTACAATAGCACAAACGGATGAAAAATTTCATTTTTCGGGAAAAAGTCATTCTTGATAAAAAGTTTTGGAATTCACGAAAAGAAATTTTTTATTTTTTATACAGGATTCGCAAAAACTTCAAAAACATGATTTTTCTCCAAGAGTAAATTACCTTTATTTTTTATTTTTGACCAAAATGCCAATTAGAAAACTTATTTAGAACAACGCTCCAGTATCTAATATGCGCAGAAGACACTTTCCCGTTTGTTGAAAATGTCGATTCATCGGAGAACATAAATTTATGAAATTTCCTGTTTTCACTTACAATTTTGTTTCCGACCCAAAGACAAAAATCCAAACGTTTGGCTTCGTCTCCTTCTTCCAACGTTTGATTAAAAGTTGGCTTCAATGGGAATATTTTGTTTGCCTTTAAAATATACGGAATATGAGTATTTTTTACTACATCAAGTTCTTGAGCTCTATCACAAACTTTCGCCCACACCGTAACATTGAACTAAATAAACCCTTTGTTCTAAGGTCAACGTTTTCAAAACACATCAAATTCTATTTGAGAACTTTAAATTTGTCCCATACGTAAAGCAAAGTAATAAAAAGGTAAAAAAATTCCTTGTTTTTACAAAAGATGGTAGGAATGCATTTAAAATTTTAAAATAAGGTACACACCACCCATTATGAAAATAGAGAGTCTTGATAAAATTTTATATTAATATTTTTATTGAGCAACAAAATTTTCATTTACCTCTAAAAATTAAAAAAAACTAAAAAAATCGAAGATTTATTTTAAATCTCGGATTTAAATTACAAACGTTATTCCTAATAAGTTTTCTAATTGGCATTTTGGTCAAAAATGAAAAATAAAGGTAGTTTACTCTTGGAGAAAAATCATGTTTTTGAAGTTTTTGCGAACCCTCTATAAAAAACCAAAATTTTCTCTTCGTGAATTGCATTTTTTTTACAAGCAAAACTTTTTATCAAGAATGACTTTTTCCCGAAAAATGAAATTTTTCATCCATTTGTACTATTGTAAACCCTATCCGCGGACATTCTGTATATTAAGCACATTTTTAAAACATCATAAAGAGCCCGCAAAGTATCTGGCTTAGCTTAACTTTTCGAAACTCAACTAAATACTTTGTATAATATCATATACTTTCCTTACCTATAAGGCTCTGTGAGAGCTGAACAAAATATGACATAGTACCGAAATTACTTTAAAAATGTACCGAGCTCTTGATCCATAAGATTCCCCCTTAAAAAATGTAATTTTGTAATGGAACCAAATTTTTGGCCAATTTTAATGTGTCAAAATATAAAAATGTACCATTTAAGAGTCCCGCGCAATTTTTCTATACATTTATTTGTTATCTCGCCACGTTATTTTACTTTAGAAAAACTGTACGAGTTTACAAAAATATAACGGGTTCTATGGTTACAAAACTTGTAACAATTTGCTTTTTATAGTTTTATTTAATTGCAATACTTTCTTAGGCTGTGTAAGATTCTGTACTTTATTTTAATTCTATGTTTGCCGCCACAGTCATTTAATTTAGTCATTTATGGCAATCATTTTTAAACGTCATGTTGCACATGTGGTAATTAGGCTCTATTTTATATTGATTACATTAATCACTAATGTATTTTAATCATGGTGGAAGTATATATCTTATTATACTATAATTAATTACATTATTAAATGTTGTAACCTTATTGGCCGTTTTATTACTATACCAACCCTAGCCAATATTAGTTTTAAGTGACATACGTTCTATGGAACTATGATACTGAACCATAGATATTTACCTTTAGATAAGCAAACAATAATCACGACAGTGGCAAATTGATGCCCTCGCGCATGTAAACGGAGCTACGCACGATTAGACATGCGCATTGCAACATTATCATTTCACGAATGGGAAAATAGACAGGTCCGGGCTTTAAAATTTGAGTTCTTGCTCACGGAATTGTAAAAGTGGACCTTCAATTGATTTTTACGTGTAAACAGCTAAAATTTGCTTTGCTCATAATTTGCCAAAAAATTAAAATTTCTTCTGAATTTTCGTTCAAGTTGGGAAATAAGGTGTACCTAGTTATTTCTGGCATTTTTAGTAGTTGCAAACCTATCAGATTATGAGGATAGAAAATTGTGTTTAAGGGTTTGTTTCTAAAATTTGTTTAACACTGATTCGTCGTCATGTTTTTAGTTTAAAAAGAAAGAGTCAATTAAACTATGAAACTTATAAAATCGAATATAAAAAGCAAACAGAACCAGCAAAATAACCAATCTGCGATGTTATCGCGTACCTAACCTCAAGTCAAATATTAATTGGTATATAACTTGCATTGATTTTTACAATTTGGCAAAAACTTGGGTACGTGTAAAACATTTTCAAGCACAATTTCTTGTTCAAGAATTTGAAAAAGTTTTTGCCCGATTAAAGTGTTACAAGGCGATATCTCGAAAACGGTTAAAAATATTTTCTTAAAATTTTAGTAAGAGAATAGGGAGATGGGGGGACATATTTAAACATATTTTTGACGTCTACCCCCTTCCCCATTTTGAGGGGTGGGGGGTAACTTTGGAATTTTAAATGAGACAATGTACTTTTTTTTGGTAAATACAAACCTACGTAAAAAACTACGTACATATACAAAAAATGTTTTGATTTGCTCCCCTGGTTACGAAATTCTTTTAAAAACCAATTACCCCAATTATTAAACCAAAACATAAGTTCTGACATGTGGTTTCAATAGGACGAAGCTCCACCGCATTATGTGATATAGGCCCGTAATGAGTTGAACGATTGTTTGAAAACAGGTGGATAAGTCGTTCGGTAAACGGCCTGCTAGGTCCCCGGATTTGACCCCCCTTGACTTTTTCCTTTATTTATTTTTTATTTTATAAAAGATAAAGTGATGGCGGCTACACCTACAACTTTAGATGATATGAAATACCGAATCCGCGTTGCATGCTTATTAGTGAGACTGAAAATGTTACAACGGGTACGATATTTATTCTGAAAAAAAGTGACAAAATGTTTGGAACTTAAAGGGAGACATTTTGAACATCTTCTAAAGCGTGACAGACGATAAATAAGTTAAAATTAAATAGTAAAGTATTTTTTGTGTTTTATAACCTAATAAATCATAATTTCGTAACCAGGGGAGCAAATCAAAAGATTTTTTGCGTACGTAGATTTTTACGTAGGTTCGTATTTACCAAAAGAGTACATTGTCTCATTTAAAATTCCAAAGTTACCCCCCACCCCTCAAAATGGGGAAGGGGATAGACATCAAAAATATGTTTAAATATGTCCCCCCATCTCCCCATTCCCTCACTAAAATTTCAAGAAAATATATTGAACCGTTTTCGAGATATCGCCTTGTAACACTTTAAAAAACTCACCCTGTATATCAAGACACATCATTACTCCATGCTTACTGAAAATACGAAATACCCGGTATTTTACCCCTATTTGGGCATAATAAAATAATACAACGGCTGTTACTAGTAATTATTTATATTCCAATCTGAGTCACTAAAAGCATAAACACAATTCTTTAAACTACACAAAAACTAGAAATCCGTAAATATTAAATACCCACAATAAACAACACGAAATTTACAGAAAAAAACTTAAAACACTACAACAAAAATGGCACCGAGCCGGCTCTGGAGTGTATTTTAAGCATGTCGCTAAAGAAGGACAGGCCGATAACAAGAGGTTTGTGCGCATGCCCAAGAACAGGCCGATAACAAGAGGTTTGTGCGCATGCCCAAGGGCAGGCCGATAAGAAGAGGTTTGTGCGCATGCCCAATTCTGCTGGGAAGGAAGGCATTTGACCGGTGAGTCGTGCGCTCGGAGTCATTTTTCACCCATAAAACGTAACTTGTTTGCGCAGGAGATAAGCTGTGTACGTATCTAAAGGTAAATGTCTATGTACTGAACGCTTTTCCGCTTTATTAGTTTAATGTTGATTACCTACTCCACTGTTCTAAGCCATGTAAATGGCATATATAACAATAATTATTCAACATCACGACATTTTCCACTAGTTGCATCTTTAAATATTATCCTAACATCTCGAGCATAAATATTCACGGTTGAGATTTTTTACAATTTAGTCTTAAAGTACAGTTTTACTTTATTCTTTAGTTACCTACTTAAAACGTAAAATGGCTATTATTTCTAAAGAAATATTTTTTATTTTGGCATCCTATTTTGTCAGCAACGTGGAATCTAAATTACAAAATGTTATCGATTTAAATGATATACTGTCCTCAAGTTACATGCCGGGATCCTTTTTAATGCTTGAGCAGCCGCCCAAAAGTTATCAGGGAACAAACAGAACTACATCAGGTATTGGACTAAATTTTTCCTTAGATGGATCTATTAACAAGGCATTGGCTACCATGAAATATCACAGGTAAATATATTTTCTCCGCAATCGGTCCGAAAATAATAGACAGATGTGTCCCTTTTTTCGACTAGCATTTTTTTCATTTTTGGAACTTGTAAGAAAATTACTAAAATTTATTTTCAACCAATTAGAAGGCTACTTTTTGTTTACGTTGCTTATATAGCAACGGGCGATTATCGCGATAATTTTGTTAGTTCCTATTAATGAAATTAATAAGTGATAATTTTTCTGTCCGAAATGAAGTGCTTTATTGGCAAAAGTCACTCAGAATAAAATCAAAATACATTTTGTTGCTAACTTATATTTTTTATTGACACTAACCAATTTGCTTTACATATCGAACACCGGGGCTAAAAGAGACACATCAAAAATTTAAATAAACTCATCGGAAATATGTTTTTTTAAGTTTTATTTGAAACTATGTAGACATGTAATTTCAGATGTTATGGTTGAAAACGAATTAATGTTTTTAATGTTCCTGAAATTTTAATAATAAACCTTAGTTACTAACAAGTAAAATCAACTTCTATTGTAAAAATACAGTGCGTATACTAAACTCATCGGAAATATGTTTTTTAAAGTGTTATTTGAATTTAAAACTATAAATACATTGGATTTCAGATAACAAATTTGTTATTTAATGTTTCTCACATTTTAGTAATAAAAAGGAGTTACTAACGGCTAAAATGAACTTCATTTCTAAAACTCTAATTAGTTACAATTAACTAAATCCGCCGGAAATATGTTTTTGAAGCATTTTAGCAAAAAAATCACAATAAGAAAAAACTCCAATTTATGAAATTTTCTTACCGAATCTCCCACGCAGCAGAATTAATTCCCGATAATTCTGCTGCTAGGGAGATTATAAGTGATAATTCTGCAAAAAAAAAATAGATTCAGTACGGAATCAAATATATTTTGGCTGGTGTGGACGTTACTCAAAATTTGAATACTGTATTACTCGTGCTAGCATGCATACTTTACACGAAAATATATCTTTCCCAATTGATGTTAAATAAATAACTATTATATTTATAGATCAATGATGAACCAATATATGTGCAGAAGTTACGTAGCTGACCAAATTTTATCTCAAATCAATCACACAAAATTCCAAAAGCGAATGGGACAAGCACCGCCACTTAGCATGCAAGACAAGCCAGGGTTGGCAGAGAAAATTAAAACTAATCTTTTATATGATGAAGGATCAAGCGCTTATCAAAACTGGTTATCAAAGTAAGTATTAGCGGATAAATTTATGTATGTATGATCTTATCATAGTTCTCTAGTAAAAAAATTGCTGGATTTTTAAGGAGTACAACTTTAGAAGATATTTATAAAAACCATAATAAACTGGAAAATCGCAATGATGGTGAAGAATATTTAGAAAATGTAGCCAGTGAGGATGAAGAAAAAAACGAAGATATTTCTGAAAACTATAATGCCCACAGCGGAGGTTACAAAGTTAAACAAAATGCAGGTAAATTATGTTCAAAGCTAATTGAAATCCATAACAAAACAAATAACCCGAACGGGTCGCATCGATGACTCGCTGTCTCGACCTGGCATTTCTGAAATGGTTATAGACCGGCCTCAGGTTATATGAAGAGTAGAAATTCCAAACGTTCTAAGTGCCATTTGCTATTTTTTCAGGAGAGCAATAAAACTGTGTTTAACAAAAACTTTACTAAACTTTATTTGATCGTTAATATGGAGGTTACTGGTTCCTAACTAGTCTAATTAAAAAGCAAAAATAATAAAGATTTTAAAAAGTCATTACTAAGGAATCAGTTGAAATACGTTGAATAAATCCTAGCATTTTATAGGCCTTAGTAACAATATTGGTAATATAAACATTGAAAGACATTTTACTGTCAAAAGTGACAGCGATCTTTAATATTATTGTACCGTGCGAGCAAAAATTATTTGCATCAAAGAGGGCTTGAATTAAAAAACGTATGGCTTGGTTTAGATCACAATGATATGGGACGATATATCTAACCAAATCTAGGTTAAAATTTTGTCAAATTCATATTATGACATGATATGCCAAACTAATGAGTAGTAAAATAAGTATAGACAAATACAAATTTATTTTTGTTCTTTACAAAATTAACAACATCTACAGAAACAAAAATAATTAGGTACATGTATTCTGAGAATTCACATAACCGGAGAGGTGGAACCAGGCTTCATCCGAAAAAAATGTCAGGTCTAATAAATCATTTATTTCCAATAAATTTTGGGTAAACCATTGAAAGTAATTCCCGAATCTTTCAAAATCTGCGGCTTGTATTTCTTAAAATACTTGCACTTTGTAAGGAAATAAATTTAGCTGCTTCTTAAGAATAGTCCTGCATGTTCCATAAGATCTTCACACTTCTTGGAACAGGCGTCTTATACAATTTGTTGGCGTATTTTGCATTATTTCACGAACGTTTGCAACAAGTTCTTCTGTTCTTACAGATGGTCTTCCTGCTCCTTTTTTGTGTTGTATAGAACACGTTTCCCTAAACACAGCCACGGTTCCTTTCAGGCAATGATAAAAATCCCCAGCAATAAAAGCAACGTTAGGAAGATGTTCGTGAAAATCGTTCATGCACAAACCCGGATTGTATTGCCACTCGCCATTTACTCTAACCCCGTTTCGAAAATACGCTTCAACCATGAATGTTTTGTGCTGTTCCGTAAAGCCCATTGTGCGAATTGTTCAAGAAATTGGAAAAATTAGCGATGAATCAAATTACTTGTCACGACTGTCAAAGATGACGGAATAACTGATTAATTGTTAATTCAGGTAGTTACTGACACCCAACAGGTATTAAGCTCTACGGCTAAGCATTACGTCCTTAGATGCAAGGCCCTCTTTGATGCAAATAATTTTTGCTCGCACGGTATAGGGGTAGTATAGCAACATATATAGGCTATATTGATAATTTATGGGCAAAGGCAAACGTTTAAAAATCATTTTAAAGCACTTTGTTACATACATACAGTGAGGACCTAAAGACCGTCCCCCCCCCCCCCCCTCTAACTTCTAAACCGTTCGGTATATTTTAATGAAATTTTGAACGATAATATTTGAGCAAGTCTTGCACTTTTTAACATACCAATGACAGCTTTAAATGTCCAGATGACAGCTGGGTCCGCTTTTGGAATATTTTTTTTAATGGAACACCCTGTATATTTTTACATTTTTAAATTCCACATAAAATTATAATTATTTTTTATTAAATGCATTATTAGTCTATACTTCATAGTTTCCGAGATATTGACTCTCGAAAATTGACATTTTTGAAATTTGACAGCTTATAACCTTCTAACAGTACGTCTTAGAGCAAAACGGCTTACATGTCCCTATCTTCAATTTTTAATATCTTCCCAAAAAAATCAACTTCCAGTTAAACCGGAACAACTATATTTCCTGCTTTCGAGTTACATCCGGTTTAACCGGAAGTTGATTTTTTTGGGAAGATAATAAAAATTGAAGATAGGGACATGTAAGCCGTTTTGCTCTAAGACGTACTGTTAGAAGGTTATAAGCTGTCAAAGTTCAAAAATCTCACTTTTCGAGAGTCAATATCTCGGAAACTATGAAGTATAGACTAATAATGTATTTAATAAAAAATAATTATAATTTTATGTGGAATTTAAAAATGTAAAAATATACAGGGTGTTCCATTAAAAAAAATATTCCAAAAGCGGACTCAGCTGTCATCTGGACATTTAAAGCTATCATTGGTATGTTAAAAAGTGCAAGACTTGCTCAAATATTATCGTTCAAAATTTTATTAAAATATACCGAACGGTTTAGAAGTTAGAGGGGGGGGGGCGGACTTTAGGTCCTCACTGTATACAATTTATCTAGCACCACTGATAAATACTACTTTTTTAAATAAAAAAATGTATGCTTCCACTGGGAATCTAACTCATATATAACTTCTCGAATACCAGTCAAACGCTCTACCAATTGTGCTACGGATGCTATGCAATTCTCTCAGTAAACTTCGGTCATATAACTTGTTAAGTTTTGGCGTTAGTTGTATACAGTTTGAAATCTCCTGCGATTTCAAACTGGGGAAGGGGGGTTATTAGGGGAAAGGAACTGATTCACGACCACTGATCATTAAGATCTATTTTTATTTTTCATTTGCTTCTCGCACTCTTATCAAGTGAAAGTGTAAACATTAAAATCGCTGTAACTTCTAAACGACTTAACCGATTTTACTGAATTTAAGCTTGGTTGGAAGAGAAAGGTAAGTACCTTCAATTGTTGTATCCAATGGTACACAATAGTTTCTAATAAAATTGCTAGAGGGCGCAATTTGTATTAAAAAATATTATTTTAGCTGTAACTCTGAAACGAACAAGGACATCGAACTGCGGTCTTCACATCTTTTCTTGCTAATTTCATCTACTTTTCGATTATGATGTCATAGTTATACCGTATGATTTGAATTTTCGGGATAAAATCGAAAAAACTGTTATTATTACAAATTGCGCCCTCTAGCAATTTTATTAAACACTATCGTGTACTATTGGATACGGCGATTGAAGATACTTACCTTTCCCTTCCAAACAAGCTTAAATTTAGTAAAATCGGATAAGTCGTTTAGAAGTTACAGCGATTTAAATGATTACACTTTCAACAGCTTCCCTCACTCTTATTAAAGTCGGTACGCCAATGAGCATAAGACCAAAATGATGCATAATTGTCCAAGCTTTAAAATGGTGTTATCAAACATATACCTTAATGTGGAATTTTCGGAGTTATGTAAAATTTTAAAATTTACTTTTCAATTACGCGCTCTTGGAGCAAAACGCGGAACTTAAAAATTATTTCCAGAATTTTCTCATGGCCACTTTAATTATCATTTTTCTTTTCCTGAGTTTCAATGCCCAATAGTTTCCGAGATATGGCCGCTCGTCGACCTTAAAAAAACACCCTGTATATAGGTTTCGAAATAATCCCAAAAGTTTTAAAATACGGTTGTTAATGAAGATGTTCACACCCACAATATTTTTATTAATTTGCAACTTTGCCTGCAACACGGAAATAAGTGTAAAATCGAAAAGAAAAATATTTTCATATTCGTGCTCTAACCTACTAAAACAAGCAAAAGTTCTGCAAACTAGAAAAATAACTAAAACAATGTTCTTGAGAGGTGCTTTAATTTGCAATCTCTTCAGTCAAACGAAAAATATATTTTTCCATAATTTTTTTTGTTATTAAAATAAGTTTTCAAAAAACAGACCTAGTATTATTTGTTTTACTAGCAGCTGTTTCTGCACATACGTGTACCTAATACTCTTAAGCAGATAGTTTTTAGGTGCTTCTGCGAAACTGATGTTGAATGTGTTGACTCTACTCATAAATAGCGAATAAAAACTTATTTTCTCGCAAAAAAGGGTTAGTTTTATTTTGCTTTTGGGTCGTCTTGTCTGTGCGTATACCGCCGCACAGCTTCTTGAACATCAAATACTTCAAATATGACAAAGAATGAATATAAAAATAATATCGTCGGTTAAATTTTTAGGAAAAGCAGTCAGAATTGGACACCGTGGTCATAATAATGGATTATATTACTTCGGCGGAGGAAATTACCCGGATCTCGGGTAAGTACGATAGGATTGCAATAGAAATTTAATCTATACATCCACACCACGGTGAGATCTTGTTTCGTACACTCGCGTTTCCTACACTTCAAAAATTTACCTGAAATATTCTTGTTTTGTACACCGAATGAATTAATTCATTTTTGGCTTCTCGTTTTGTACACCGATTTTATAACAATTATTTAATAATGGTATTGAAAGAATCTAAAAATAAGAGATTTTCTTACTAACGCAATTCCCGTTCGCTGGGTAAATTCACATTTGCCAATAACAGATTATTGCCATATAATTATTATTTATTGAGGGTTACTGGAATTTACAGATACTTACAGTTGCTTTAGTAATTAGAGAACAAAAACTTCTATAATAATGTCATCAAAGGATGCAATAATCGATAATACCATTTTTGTAAAAGCTCTTATCTGATCATATCAAGGTAACATACATATCCTCTTTTATTATGTCATTATACTGCAAGACCGATATTTTTCATCCTGGATATTCAAGTTATTAAAACGAAACGAGGGAAATCAGCCATTTTGCATTTAGGACATCGTTATACAATGAGACGTACATATATACCAACTAAACTACATTACTGTGGATGTGCACCAAGAGACCATGCCCTGGGACGTTGACAACCTGCAAGAACTACAAGTACATCCAAACAAAATCAAGCTGACATAGCGAAAAATGAAGTTGACTTCTTGCTTGGAAAAGGTCAAGAACTGTGCTCGAGAAGAACTGCTTCTAATACCACATCAGATCTACAGGTAAGAAATGATGGTTGCAAACGACGCTGAGCTCGACTTTGTAGATAATATTCCTGAATTTTCCTGCGTTAATGATCGATTCTACAGAGAACGGCAGAAGGCATTAGAGATGTTCTGGTTTAACAGAGAAGACGTTATCATCAGTGAAACAATGAAATCTTATTTATTAGTAGACGATGGCCAAGAAGACAGAATACTAATTTTTGCGAACAACACTTGCTGACACACTCGTCAGAATTCTTCATGGCCGGGGCATTTAAAAGTTGGTGCCCCCTTTTCTATCAACTCAATATACACGTGGACTCAGTGGCGGCTCGTGCCATTTTAGTGAAGTAGGGCCAGGTAAACCCTTAGCGCAGCAGGCAAAAAATTTTTGGATGCCACGCCCTTTTTTGTTAATAGTTCTTGCTTTTGAAGTAGGAAAAATAAGCAAAAAGGCACCTAATTTAATTTATGAATTTACAATCATATCTTGAATTTTTAAAAAAATACTGTAGGTAGAGTGTACTATATAGACCGAAAGAATCACAAACCGAACACAGTTTATAATTTGGTTTAATATGTATCTGTTTTTATCAATTTGTTCGTTTTTCTTCATTATTTCATTGTGATATGCAGAATTTAATTGAGTTTTAATGTTAATTTTACCAAGCATACTGAAATTAAATATATTGTTTAAATGTACCTTCGATTTTTCATGTGTCTTCATTTTTTCCCAGATATGGACCAAATCATCTGTACCTTTTTGGGACCAAGTTTGCTCCCCCATCAAATAAAACACACATAAAACAAAATAGTCTATTAGATTTATCACAACCGCACACCCAAGTATTTTTTCCATAAATATTTCTATTAAATCTCCGGCCGAACGAAAATTATTTAGTTTACAAACAACCTTACACGACACGACGCGGACAAACAACTGTTTGAATTTGAAACGTCAAACGGTCAAACGGGGTCAAAGAGCCTGGCTACACGGAGATGTTTTCCTGCTCGCATTCAAGGTCATTTTCAAATGTTTTTTATTGGTTTGTTATGGCAATTACGTCATAACTTCGGGCCTCCCGTGTGCCTCATCGCTTTGGCGCGAAAGCTACGTTACCGTTTTACGCATAATCGCTTCCTCAATAGATGGAAATTTGCACCCGACTGTGTTCCATTTTTAAATTATTTTGCTAATTGCTTTAAAAAGGAGAATATTAATTTTAATAGGTTTTGGTAATTTGTAAAGGGCAGGACGCTGGACAGGAGGGCAGGTAGTGCCATGGCACTGTGGCTCTACCCCACGAGCCGCCACTGCGTGGACTTGGGAAGTGCTCCAGATGCTGTTTACGCGCTATTGCCAATATTGCCATACCGCAAAGAAACTACCTACAAGAGGCTTTTTAAATTACTGCAAGTTAAAGTTAAAGAAAAATAGTTTCTTCCAAAAACGGGACACATTGACTTTGGCCGTGCCGCAATAGATTCATTAAGAGATGCTTGCAGAGGGGGGCAAGATAAGAGAGCGGATGTGGGAAATACGACTTATAGCCTCTAAATAGCAACTACAATTTTTAAAGTAGGTTTTTATTTCTAGAAAAATTTAATAAAAAATAAAATAAAATTCAAATAATACAACAAAACTAGTTAAAACATAATCTTCTAGGATTTTCTGCAAAACACTTTATTGATAAAATCTTCTAGGTTGTCAAAAATCAGCTTTCTGTGAATACTCATCATTGCTAGGCCATTTAGCCGATTTTCTGCCATAGTGCTCCTCAGCCAGGTTTTAATTCTTCTTAAGCTGCTAAAGGATCGCTCCACAGTACACATTGTGCATGGTAGAGCAATTAAAATTTCTAAAGCCTTTCTTGTTTCGGGAAAGAAGTTTTCCGTCTCCTTTAGGAGAACTGCAACGGTAAGTTCTGTTAGATTAATTTTATCCTGCCACAATTTTCACCAAAGTTCGATTTCATTTTTTATATTTGTTAAGTCGTAAAATTGGGCGAAGGTTTCGCAGGCTTCTGTTAGACTTTCCACTGACATGGTTAACTTTTGCGCTGGGTGTAATTTCGTTAATGCGAATGAAGGAGTGTTTTCTTAAGGAAAACGTACTTCAAGAGAACTAATAATGGAGTCCAAATATGGTATTATTAAAGATCTTTTCCAGAATTCTGAGGGGCTTCCTGCTGGGGGTTGCTTCGATGATGTTGTCTCATTTCATCTCTTTTACATCTCATTTACAACCTAGTTATTTCTATCTATTTATTTATATTTTTCGAATCTTTATGGGGGGGCAGCAGCCCTCCCCTGCCCTTCCTTGCCGACGCCCTTGGAAGTTGTTATCAAAGGATGCAATTTCCATTTGAACCAAAGCCATCTGGAGAAAAGTAGAAGCACTTGTCTCACAATACAAAGACAGACAAAAGATCATATCGCCAACGCTTAGCTATCGTCGAGCGAGGAAGCTGTTGTTAAATTCAACGAACAATGGCTGAGAAACGAGTTGTCGTTATGGATAAGCTACAATAAGCGACACCGTACTACAAACTCCGTCGACGGCTGGCATAATAGACTGAACAGACTCATTGGCAAGTGTCACCCTAATATATCTGAACTCTTCAAAGTACTTACAGAAGAAATGCATTACTAGGGGAAGGTCGCCTTTGATGGCATACTTCCCCTGATTGCATACCACAAGTATCTTTGGAATAAACCGGTTTTGCGTCATCCCGCATAGTTAGACGGGCGCGCGATATTAGAGAGATTTTGGAACGCTTAAAAGAACAACAGTAAAACACAGTGTTATGGTTAATTTTATTAACGATAACGGTGACAATTACAAGAATAGGTTTTGAACGGCTTAAAAATAAATAATTTGACAGGTGCAAACATAACCTTATTTTATTTCTTTAATTGTTTGTTTATGTTTATGTTTTGAATTCAAAATGAATGATCAAATAGAAAATGTTATAATGTTAAAATGAAAATATTTTCTTGTATACTTTTCCATAAATCTGTATTTTCGAATGGGTTTTGACCTGCCACTTCCCGTAATAAAGACAAGTTATCCTCATCCCGAAATCTCAGTCGTTTTTTTTAACTATATTCTGGACCTCCATTTCTAAATTAATCAAATTACGGGATTTTTACACCACTTTCATTTATTTATGGAAATCACAAAACAATCAACAATGGAAATGGTACGAAAATGTAAGGTTATGTTGGATTCCGGAATTATGTTGCCAAGTCGTTTACAAAAAAATATAATTAGGTATATTTCTTACAGCAGCGTAATTTTATGATTTACAGTAAAATTTTGAATTATGAATATAAAAAAAACCTTTTCTGTTCGGTTTAATCTGAACTACAGTTATAAAGTACGTTAAGCATTTCAATTTTTTAAAGTGTTTTCCGAAAAATGATCGCGTCCGAAATATATTCTTATTAAATTATATAATTGGCAACATGGCAAATTAAGAAAAATAAGAATAACCATAACGATAGCCTTCCTTATATCTTCGTAATTAACGAAGCTCGTTATCGTTAATAAGGGAATCGTTGCCTCGTTTTAGTACTGCGCATGCTCAGAATAACGATAACGGTAACGACAGGCTAAAATAAGAGTTCCAAAATCTCTCTGTAGACCGTCACAGAATATTTGTTCCGCTTCCGTATTCTATGTTGACCGTTCAGTTGTTAGTCGAATTTCAGTCGTGACGTACATTTTTATGTAAAGTTATTTAATAGAACAGAAATTGTTAAGTGCCGAAGTAATATTAGCCAGTTTTTAAACCAAAAATTTATTTTGTTAGGTGCATTAAATTAGAATGCACAATTTTTTTCCAATAACTATAGGATATAAAAAAAAAAAGATGTTACTTTGCTATGCTTATTTTAAATCTAAGTTGTGGTTTAAATTTTTTATAATTTATTTACTAGAAGTGTGACATATTCCTAATCCTAAGATGGCATATCCATTGGTTTCCTATGATGGCATACCTATAAATACATATAAATAGGTATGCCATCATAGGCGTCATATTCAAAACGGCGCTACTTTTACTTTTCTTTTAGATATGTCACTACACACTACTTATATTATGCAAGTTTTTTAATATGTATTTAGATTGTACTTTCCTGATAATGTATTCATTTGCTGTTTTAAAAGTTTTAAACATGTTCCCTTGAAGGTAATATTTTATTTTAAGTTTTTTTAAAAAGTTTAATATGCTTGCATTTTTTAACGATAAAAATGTGCAAACTGTAACAAATAAATTCCTTTTACATCTATATGCGTCCTTCAGATTTTTGCATTTTACTGGAGTACGCCATCATAGGCAATGCAGTTGCATATGATTGCATAGGTACTTGGTGATTTTTTCTTTTCTATTTTTTTTACCAAAAAATAGCTTTTGTATATTTTTAGTTTTATAATGAATATTTATAAATATATTCGCTCAATATTTTGCTCAAGCGGCTGTCCACATCACTGAATTTCTTAGACCGTTCCGGTGTAGAGATGTGTAGGTCACATTGCTGTTGTACGATGGCATAGGGGAAGGTTGCCTATATGATGGCACCTTTTTTTTAACACCTAATATATTTTTTAGTTCAAAGGTTTTAACCATGTTAAATAATTCGTTACTAACATGCAGCGGCGCACCCAGGATTTTATGTTAGGGGGGGCCCGCCAACCAGTGCTGGAAGCAAATTTCTTAATAAACTTTTAAGTTACGCATTTTTCTAGAACTTTGGAGCTTTTTTAACAGGTACTCTTGCAGGGAAGATCGCAATAGCCTAGTCATGGGAGTCGTTAAACGGTTTTTTAGGGGGGGGGGGCATTGGCGGCTTGTGACTTGTTAACTTGGGGGTGTACTAAAAGCCTGCTGTAGGCGAAATGCGCCGCAGGCGAAATTTTTTTAAGACCACGCCCAAATTTGGTCAATATAGTAAATATTTTAAAAATTTATGATTACCTTCTTATTCTATTGAAAATGAAATAAGATAAAAAATAAAAAGGCTAATTTATTTTTTATTACTGGGTACATTGTTTAAAAGTAAAGTTCATTCATCTGTTTTTATTTGCAGCAAACTTATCAATAACAATAAAGTCCCTAGATTTACACTTTGTGGTATGTATCAAGTTAATTTCGAGAGTTTAGGTCTTCCCTTAATTTTAATTTTAATTTTTTGCTCAATACTTAATGAGCTAAAATTGTTTCTCAAACATTCATAGTCGTTTTGGCATTAAAACTGTTTATTTTTATTAAAATAAGTCTTTACTACCCCAAAATAATAACAAAAATATAAAGGAAAACTCGAAATAATAAATTCATACATTCAATCAAACCATATTAAACCTCAATAAGTCAACTTTTGTCAATAAGTCAACTTCCAGGGAGGGGGCAAATGCCCCACCTGGCCCCCCTCAAACGAGGCCCGTGAGGTAAATCTAAGAAAATTGACTTTTTAAAATACTTATCCACTTTCATAATTTTTCATTTCATAGGGGGTTTTGGGGGGGGCCACGGCCCCCTTGGCCCCCCCCCTGGGTGCGCCACTGCTAACATGGTTAAAACCTTTGAACTAAAAAATATATTAGGTGGTAAAAAAAAGGTGCCATCATATAGGCAACCTTCCCCTATGCCATCGTACAAGAGCAATGTGACCTACACATCTCTACACCGGAACGGTCTAAGAAATTCAGTGATGTGGACAGCCGCTTGAGCAAAATATTGAGCGAATATTTACTTTAAAAAATGGAAAGTCGTGAGACATTAAATCGTTTAATATAATAATATATTGTAAAACTTGATTAGTTAGCTATATGTATAATAAAACATTGTTCAAAAAATACAAATATCACTCTGTTCATAGGATTAATTTAATATAATAAAGTGATACCCAACCAAGTAGCATTTTAACGTTGGGCGAACGTCGGTGCCGACGACTTAACGTTAATTCACAACGTAAACACGCCGTCCTTGCGACCCTTATTTATACCAGTTTGGGGAATAAAATTCGGGTTTTTACGACGTTGCCCCACGTCTTAAAGTTTATTTAGGGTTATTTTGTAAACCATTTTTAACGTTAATTTAAAGCAAGTTTTTCAGTTAAGATTTACCTATCCTAGGTTAAAATTTTCTAACGTCAACTGTTTATTAACTTTAGGTTTATTTAATTAAACTATACATCGGGATTAGTGTGGCAAATGGGTGTTTGTTCTAAAAATTATTATTATATATAATTATTTACTGCACTTACAGTTTTTGCTTAAATGAAGTAAATTGCCAAAGATATGTATTAAAAATGACAACAATGGCCACTTTACTGTTAAATTAATATAATACTTCCAAAATTTAGGGATCGCCCTAAAAATAATGATTTTTTAATAAAAATTTAAAAAATGGCAAAAAGTTAAAAAAAAACTTAATCGTTTTGGTTTACATTGTGAGTTAAAATAAATCTACATGTATTATTGTCGACTTAAATTAAGTTAAAGCGTTAAAAAGAATGTTACAACACTAAAATTTGATAAATTTCAAAGTAGTCAAACATGGCGACATTTTGATCTCGTCCTTTAATAAATTAAAAATGGAGAGGTCCGCAGTTTATTCTAAAATATCACCTATTTTAACAAGAACACGCATTAAGTTAAAAAGTCTACACTTTAAGACTCAAAAGTTTGGAAAATTGCATCTATTTGATACCTTTATTAACTTGAATTTTAAATAGGTGGCGCTAACTAGTGCAAACTTAACCTTAAACTTATTAAACTACCAAAAAAGGTCAAAATTCACAACTAATTAAAACTTTATTTCTGTAAAGAAAAGAAGAATCCAGGAAAGAAAACAACATAACCCTACAAATTCGAAAGAGCGGCAGTTTAACAATTTCCGTTACAATTTAATATGTCAAACTGTAAAGTGACGCAGCTAAATGAAATTGAGCCTGGTCCCCATTCTTGGGAACAGGATAGCGTACTATATTGGCCTCCAACGAAAAGTGAGACGAGGACAAAACAGCGTGATGCTACTTCTGTGCCAGATCCTTTCAAACCTCACTTTTGTCAGTTGACTTTAATGACAGACAGAAAAAAGAAGAGTCCTTTTAGTTGGCTTGTGGTTGGCATTTATAACGTTTAACAACGTTATTGTACGTTGGATATTTCTCCGTAGCAACAGGTGACATTTGATAACGTTGAGGTGAACTACGTTTCCTAATCTAAGGAATTTTAACGTCGAGAATGGTCTTTTTTGGGTGACGTTTTAAGCGAGAACCTAAATTGCCGATATTTAACGTTGTTGGTGATAAACTAAAACGTATTTACGTAAATACGACGTTGATACAACGACGGGTAGTATACGCCCTTTTGGGCAACTAATTTTGTCGGCAGGACAACGTTAAATTTTGTCAAAAATAAGTCGTAAGTCGAAGAATTACTAAAAAATGTTACTTGGGTAGAAAACAAAGTGTATAGGTATTCATAAATATTTTTATATTACCTATGTTACCAGGTAACCAGCCCACAATGGTTGGTGTACGAACCAATAATATTTCAGCTTAATTTTTGATGTGTACGAAACAAGAATGAATCTCACACCACAGCCTCACCCGATAACTTCCTTGATACGCGCGCAAATTAGTTTCTATAATTCATAAAAATTGTAAAAAAGTGTCAACGACGAACACGAGTTTTTTCAATTTAATTTAAAAAAGGTTGTACAATCCTAAAATAATACTTTACACCCAGTCCCATGTCTCATTCTATGTAGGTACAGGGTTATCCAACCAAGACTAGACAAGGCGATTTTTTGACTTTTCCTGTACTTTTATAAAAAAAACTGAAATAGCCATCTTAAGTCATTTTCTCCCGCGAATTCGAATATCTTCAGCAAAAAACAATTGAACATCAAACAAAAGTACTAGGGGTCATTTTGATATTTTTTTAATGTATATTTTTACATTTTTAAATTCCACATAAAATTATAATTATTTTTTATTAAATGCACTATTAGTCTATACTTCATAGTTTCCGAGATATTGACTCTCGAAAAGTGACATTTTTGAACTTTGACAGTTTATAACTTTCTAACAGTACGTCTTAGAGCAAAACGGCTTACATATCCCTATCTTTAATTTTTATTATCTTCCCAAAAAATCAACTTCCGGTTAAACCGGATGTAACTCGAAAGCAGCAAATATAGTTGTTCCGTTTTAACTGGAAGTTGATTTTTTTGGGAAGATAATAAAAATTGAAGATAGGGACATGTAAGCCGTTTTGCTCTAAGACACTGTTAGAAAGTTATATGCTGTCCAAGTTCAAAAATGTCACTTTTCGAGAGTCAATATCTCGGAAACTATGAAGTATAGACTAATAGTGCATTTAATAAAAAATAATTATAATTTTATGTGGAATTTAAAAATGTAAAAATATACAGGGTGTTCCATTTAAAAAATATCAAATTGACCCCTAGTACTTTTGTTTGATGTTCAATTGTTTTCTGCTGAAGATATTCGAATTCGCGGGAGAAAATGACTTAAGATGGCTATTTCAGTTTTTTTTATAAAAGTACAGGAAAAGTCAAAAAATCGCCTTGTCTAGTCTTGGTTGGATAACCCTGTACACAGCATAGTTTATTTTAGGTTCAGTGAACATCTCAGTTTTGGAAACAGCGACCATCAGGATGGTAAGTAAATAAACAGTATATTGTTTTATTGGGAGTAAAAGCGATGAATGACGAGTCTGCAGGTTTGCCGGACGAACGAAGTGAGAGAAACTTCTACTAATTGTACTCAAAAAGTTGTGATCTTTTAGAAAAAATTGCCATGATTACCTGCTCACTTGAAAGAAAAATATATTATATGGAAAAAATATATATTATTATGTCAATATTTTAATAGAAAATCACCTTTAACAAAATAATGATAAAGTTGATTCAACTATCATCAGGTATACGTACAGAGCGAAAAAGGTTTGTAAAATCTAAAATGACTCGATTCTTTTAAATTCCTATCTTTATTTGGTTTAAGGTGGGATTAACGACGCCATTTTCTAGCTTTTAACTGTCAATTCGATTTACCGAACTATTGACGATTCGCATGCGCACTGCAGTGCTGTGTTGATCTGAGTAGTTATTTTTATGCCATATAAAGAAGAAAGACAGACATATTCTGGAGCTGGTAGAGCAAGGTAGATGTTAGTCAGCCGGTCATAATTTTGTTTACTTTCGTGTTGTGTGCAATTACGACCCTTTTCCTGTTAAAACAAACACATATTATCTAGAATTCTTAGGAGAGATGACATCTAGATAGACTAGAAAATCGCGTGTTACCAGTAAAAATTGTTGTTTTTATTTCAGTTCTGAAAATAGACGTGTTTACTTTCAAGGATTTTAAGGTAAATTGTGGCAATTCTAGTGGTTTCAAGAAACTGCTTTCTTTTCAAGTTTCTGTATTTATTAGAAAAAAAACACAGGCATACTATTCGTCAATGCCTCCCTGAACAGCCCTTCCAAAATTAGATACTATTTTTTTTTAATAATTGCAAATTAAATTTAATGGATTTTGATAAATTTGATGAATTAAAATATTATAAGAGAAACGTTAGATAAAATAGCATTGCCATTCATTATCCTCGTCATAGTTAATGCTTGTTAAAATTATGTCTTAGTTCAAGCACAGCCACCTTCGACTAGCTATGATTTTAAACGTCTAATAGCTCATTTTTTTTTCGCGATTACAATACGCAGCACTACACACACACAGCCTTCCCGTGTACACCAAAATAATTTTACATTGTGGAGCTAAGCTCCGTCTCTCCCACGTTTCATGTAAAACACTTTTCCATTTGCTATCGGTTTCAAGCTACAGTTCCTCCACACACTGTTGGGACACCCGGCATATCCTCTTTTATTTCATTATTGTTTAAAAAATGGCACTCTCTCAGTTTGGCAGACTCCTCCAATTTGTTCTCCAACTCTTCGCTCCTGTACCAACTGCATATTAATCAGCGAATTAGGGCTAAACTTATTAGAACTTTATAGTTTTGTAGCCCGGGAGGCAGCGTTGCATTTTTGATGGTGATTTCAGGTCCCTTGATTTTGTGTGTATTCGATAGTCTAGTTATAGCTAGCAATCGAAACAAGCGTCTGACTCGTGGTGGACCTAGTCGTGAGAGAATGTCAATTATGTAAAAAAAATCCAAAAGTGATTTCAAGTCGCTTGAAAGTTTGAACAGCAAATGTTTATATGATGACAATAAATAAAAAAAAGTCAGCTGCAAAGACAATGGGGGACTATGCGTCAGCTGCTTATACAGGGTCCTGCACCTCACCCTCCGTCTTCTATAGCTCACTTATTATTTGAGTTAAAATTTTGATATTTTGCAGACCTTATCTGTATCTTGGGGCGCATTTCAGGAAAATATTTTATTTTATACAGGGTGTTCCAAAAAAGTGTGAGGTCATAAAGATGTATTTTTTTTTAGATTACATGCCATATATTTTCTTACTTATTTGGGTGCCTCCTATAGTTACCTACATACCCCTAAAATTTTATTAAAGTCGATTCAGTATTATTGGCGAAAAAAAAATAAAAACTAAAAAATATCAGTTTTGCACCACTGGTTTTAAAAATTAATAGAAAATAAAAATTATTTCCTCGTTAATAAAATTATACGAAAGTACTTATTAAATAAAGTCTAACAGTCTCGTTAACCAAGTTTGATTATTACAATTGTACAGCGTGTGTCCAAAGTTTAGTGTCAAACTTTGCAAACTTTAAAGCAATTTATTTTTCTTATTTTAAATAGAAACATCTGTATATCTTTGTCATTCGATGCAGAATTAAAAATCAAACATTTGTCCTAGTTAAAACCCTATTTGAAATAAGAAAACTAAATTGCTCTAAAGTTTGACACTAAACTTTGGACACCCTGTACAATTCGTATTAATCAAACTTGGTTAGCGAGACTGTTAGACTTTATTTAATAAGTACCTTTGTATAATTTTATTAACGAGGCATTATTTCTATTTTTTTATTAATTTTTAATACCAGTGGTGCAAAACTGATATTTTTTAGTTTTTATTATTTTTCGCCTATAATACTGAATCGACTTTAAAGACATTTTAGGGGTATCTAGGTAACTATAGGAGGCACCCAAATAAGTAAGAAAATATATGGCATGTAATTTAAAAGAATACATCCTTATGACGTCACACTTTTTTGGAACACCCTGTATGAAAAAAAATATTTTCCTGAAATGCGCCCCTAGATACAGGTAAGGTCTGCAAAATATCAAAATTTTAACTCAATTAATAAGTGAGCTATAGAAGACGGAGGGCGAGGTGAAGGCCCGGACCCTGGATAAGCAGCTGACGCATAATCCCCCATTATCTTTGCAGCTGACTTTTTTTTATTTATTGACATCATATAAACATTTGCTGTACAAATTTTCAAGCGACCTGAAATCATTTTTAGATTTTTTTTTACATAAGTGACATTCTCTCACGACTAGGTCCACCGCTACTTGAGCAGCTGACGCTCAGATCATTAAATGACTACCCAATAAAAATTACTTGTGATAAGAATTAGACGACCTGAAATGATTGTGTCATTTGCAACGCTACCTCCCGGGCTATTAACTTTAATTAAGAAAACCACGTTAATCTTACCATAAATAGCATGTAGTGATGAAGTAAATACTTTTAGACCATCGACTCTACGAGACTGGCCATACGTTTGAACATGAACCCATGTATGGTTACCCAACTAAACATAACGTTCATCATTCAGGAGGAGGATATTATGACAAAACCCAAGAATTGGCAGACATATTTGAAATAGCTTTGACCGCCCTAGCGTATTTGTCTTTTGGGATGTTTGTGGTGCATTTGATCATGAGTATTTCAGCTGTTGTAAGTTTTCATGTAATACTATTGTTAATAAGAACCAATTTTGTTCAAATAGATAAAGAAAAAAGCTATCCAAAGGTATTTAAGTATGGTGTTCCTCAAGAAACAATTTTAGGACCATTATTTTTTAATATTTATATTAACGACTTATTTAGTATAAATTGCGATGGACAAATTCATAGTTTTGCAGATGATACTACAATTTTTTATACCGATACAAATTGGGAAAACTTAAATAATAAAATTAAAAAAGATTTTAAAATTATAAAAAATTGTTTTGATAACAATTTGTTAACAATTAATTTTAATAAAACAAATTATATTCCTTTTACTTTAAACCTAAATAACCTACTACAAAATATGAATAGTATTCAAATAAATGAAGACATTCAAATTTTTAAAGTTACTAAAATAAAATATTTAGGAATTATTTTTGACAGTAAATTAAATTGAAATTTTCACATAGAATACTGAATTAAAAAATTAAGAAGTTTACTACCGATTTTTAAAAACATTAAACATATTTTAAATGTAAGACATGGAAATATTATATTACACACGTTAGTTAAAACTAATTTAAATTACGGAATTTTAGGTTGGGGAGGAATAAAAAATAGAACTTAAGTTAAAAAATTAGAAATATCACAAAAAAGGTTTCTAAAAATTATATTCAATAAAGATTATCTTTATCCTTTAAAAGAATTATATTCAGAAACAAAGAGTTGAACATAAGACAACTTTACATTTATAATGTCTTAATATAATATATTATATTTAAAAATAAAAACCTTATACGATTTAAAAACCATAATCATAATACACGCCATAAAAATGAAATAACCATAAAACCTAAAATAAATAAGTCCATAGGACAAAAAAATTTCAAATATTTATGTTTTTATTTAAACGATTATTTACCAACAAAAATTAAAAAATTGATTTCATTAAAAAAATTTAAAGTCGAAATAAAAACATGGATATTGAAAACAGACAATTTGAAAATATTTTTAGAAATGCTTTAATTAATTAATATTGTTCTGAATAATTTATGTACGTAATATTTTTTACTTAAAAATTATAGATTAATAATTTTATTATAGGTAATATATTTCTTCAAAAAAGCTGCGTTTATACTATAAATTAGCATTTTAAATTTAAAACTTGATTTTTAATGCATATTTATGATTTACTTATGATTTTACATACTAAAACAAAAAATAAGATTTGCCCCTAACAAGCTCAGCTTCAGGGGATTGAAGAATAAGTTTATCGAAGACAACATTAACATATTTATTATATTATTAAATTTTAAATAAACTTATTATTATTAATTTGATAAAGTTAAAAAAGTTATTTGATAATTCCCTTTTTGAGCAATTTGTCATTTGTAAAATCTCAGTAATATTACTAATTTTCTAATCCACCAAATTTTAAAAAAGGCTACAGTTTAAAAATTTTAAATTAAATGTAGTAGAATGATTCGCTTAAATAATTAAAAGCCAAGCCAAGAAAACTGCATAAATGGCACTGGCAGTGGCATAAATATTAAGCTTGTACTATCGTGTAAAATGCTCGTTTTACTAAAAAGTCCTTTATCTTAATTTTAAAATATGTAATAATTTAATATTTATATGTAAAATATTATATAATTCAACATAAAAATATTTTTTTAAACGAACAGTTTAACAGTTTTATAATTTTTAAATTCACCTTTAGTGCAAACCAAAAGTTTTTGTGTTTTATCTTGATGAAGTTTATTTTGAGAAAACCTCAAAAAAAAGTAATTGCAGCTTGGTTTAATGTTTCCCCTTTTTCTGGATAAACCAAAACGGTCGTCATCACCACAGCTGTGTAACAGTCAAATGGTTTCAAAGAATTAAATGAATCCTTAATAATCATTATAGTCCACGCTCGGGTGAAATATTGTGAAAAACGCCATTTGATGATACAAACAAGCCATTTAGATAATTCGGGTGTGAAGAGAACGAATAATAATAGTTAGTTTATCATATTTTTTACGTGACAAAGTTTCTCGTCTTTTTTACGGAAAATTATATTGCATTGGGACCAACTTGGACAGGAACATCTTTAACTTTTATTCGTATTTCAGAAGAACAATGCCACAACCGCCATGTCTTCAATGATGATGCCGATGAGTATGAGCCCAACAGCTACTGCTACAGGTACTGAATCGAATCGCATTAGGGATTACGTCCTAAGCAAAATTTTTAAACAGATTGTATTATGCCTCAAAAAACTAAGACATATATTTCTATTATTTTGAAAATAAAGTACATTAGCATAAATCTGAACAAAACAAAACAGCATTTATAACGAAGTTTACACCAATGTGACACAATAAATATATAGCCCTTTATCGGTTATAGAATTATTGTACCATAAGTTTAGGTTAGGATGTTAGGAATAAGTACTTGAAACTTGGCACTATGACGTGACTTATCATTTGTAATAAAGAAATGATCTATTATCTAAATAATACATGCTAATTCTAAATTATATATAGATCTGGCAAAACGTTTCTCTGGGTGCGCACATCCAACCGAATAACTGAATAAGTTAATTATTTATGTTTAAGTCGAAGTGGAATAGACTACAATGTGCCGGATTTAGTGAATGGTGTGAAAGTTTTCGTCTTATTGCCGCTACGTGTAAAACAACAACGTTGATGTTTTTCTGTTTTCAGAACATCACGATTCTTCTATAGTATTTACTTTTGTACATGACAATTCTCACATAAAGGTAGCCTGACAGACCTGTACCTATATGTAAAACCATTAGTTTAGACTACCTTTTACGCATAAAAGTCAATGTTACACCATGTTTTTCTCACTAGGTGGAGGTAACGATGGTAGTGGTGGAGGTAATGCACCCGGTACGCCTAGCACAGGGGGTGGAAGTACTGGGACAGGCTCAGGAGGAATGCCCAGCACAGGAGGGGGAACTAATACTGGTGGAGGCACTACTAGCACTGGAGGAGGCACGACCAGCATGGGAGGGGGCACTACTAGCACTGGAAGTGGTAGCATGGGAGGGGACCCTACTAGCACTGGAAGTGATAGCATGGGAGGGGATACTAGTATGGGAGGGGGCACTACTAGCACTGGAAGCGGTAGCATGGGCGAGGATACTACTAGTATGGGAGGGGGCACCACTAGCACTGGAGGGGATACTGCCAGTACAGGAGGGGGAACATCTAGCACGGGAGGAGATACTACTAATAATGGAAGTGGTACAACTAGCATGGGAGGGGGGACCACTAGCACGGGAGGGGATACTATGAGCATAGATACCACCAATATGGAAGGGGATACCGCTAACGGTGCGACTAGTGGATCGGGCGGAGCGGATACTGGAACAGGGGCTGCATCTACTGGTATGGGAGGTGGAACTACTGGTGGCGGTATGTAAATTATATCTTATTAGGTACATGTGCTTCATAATTTGTAGTATAGTAAATTAATAACATAACGTCGGTTAAGAGTGTTAGCCTGCTAACTCACAATAATTGTTCAGGAATAAAGAAAAACTATAGTTTCCTTACTAGAGCGTATTACCATTTGGTGCCCGTTGCACAGCAAAACATTGTAGATAGCAGTTATACGGTTGTACTGTGGAGTAAGGCGGTTTACGCACACTATATTTACGGACGTTTCGTTTACGATTTAGAGCTAGCAGTATTTCCGGGTGATGCAAAAAGCCATCTATATTTTTTAAATAGTTGAATAAGTCAAAAGTGGAGTTAGCAGGTTAACACTCTTAACCGACGTTATGTTGCGCAAGTCATTATAGATAAAGAAAGAGCCTACATATTCGGCAGTAATTTTAACAAACTGAATAAATAAGAAATTACGCCATTCTTTCTTATATACAGTGTCCTGCAATAATGAGTCAGGCTTACATAGCTCCTGTACGAATTAAGTTAGGAATAGGAGATATGGAAGCCTGGCGCACTATTGCAGGACCATATGCTACTTGATTGTTAAAACTAATATTTGTGTATTTAAAATCAGGTAAAATAATTATGACTTTTTTCTCAGACACATTTGGAATATCATATCATCTAATACTACATATTAATTAATAAAGGTACTGGAATGGATAGCGCTGCATCTGAAACAGGCACAGGAGATGGAGCAGACACTTTTAAATTTAGGTATGTTGTTTGAAATAAACCATGTGTAGTAACAGCTCTTTTAGGCAAGATGCACGAAAATAACTTCCCTGGCTTTGCAGGGGAAGAATATCATTATGTAGTAATTTCCGTGGGGATATTACCACTTATAAAAAATGTACATTTTTAGATTAAAAAGAGAAGTACCCAAACTAAACAGTCCAAATAATGTTGCTTTGAATGAGATGGCCAAAAAAATTTTAAGTTCAATTGATGCAGCGTTAGTAGCGTATAGCGACGATGGACAATGTCTTAAAAAATCATTATGTTCCAGCAACAAGTTTTCAAGATCATTAAGTGGCCTTAACAAACTGATTCTTCCCGTATGGAGGTAAGATATTTACCAAAATATTTTTAGACCTTCCTCTTCCACCACATGCTTTTGCTACGTGCTTTTTATTTAATGGATATGTTTCCTCGATTGTTTGATCGATGATTTATTAATATTATGTCCTGAACTGCCTAGCTATTGGTCGTTTTAACTTCTTAATAATATTAATTAGTTTACCTGGCAGTTTTTAAGGTATGTAGAAAAGTTTAATACTTATGAAATCACTTATTAGACAGTTTTCGTTGTCTTTTAAAAGCGATTCCGATAGCCGCTATTTGACAACTTTGACATTTGAGCCGTCATTTATCGTTATCGTTACGGATAAGTGGCGGGAGCTAACGGACGGAAAACAAAGCCATAACGAAAACGGAACGCATGCGTAATGACCATTTTCAATGACCAAATCGGAAATAAAGTTTGCATTCAGCATTATTATAGTTTTCTAAATTGAAATTTCCATACAGCTGTGCTCGATACTAAATGTCCTGGCGATCAAGCACCTCCAAGAAAAGGGCATCATCCAAATCCGAATCACTGGATGAGTCCAATAAAAGTAACCTTTCGTCTATCATGATGTATTAGAATTTTGGGTACTAGGAAATTAAAAGCAAGCAAAAAAGATAGCATAAAACGTATATGAAAATATGAACACAAACCATTAAAGATAGGTTATGTTATATTTGTTATGTTTACTGTCGAATTCGACTTAACGTTAAGCGAATTGAACGAAAACTATTTTTACGATCTGTCAAATAGCGGCTTCGTATTCGTATTCGTTATGGTTAACCGTTTGAATTTGCCAATACAACGAAAACTCTCTATTATCATTTAAACCATACATTTTAATGACGACAAACAAAAACAGAGTTAAATTATTGGCTATACAGGGCGAGGTTCTTAAAGTGTTACAAGGCGATATCTCGAAAACGGTATAAAACATATTCTTGAAATTGTAGGGAGGGAATGGGGAGATGAGGGGCACATTTAAACATATTTTTGATGTCTACCCCCTTTCCCCATTTTGATGGGCGGGGGTAACTTTCGAATTTTAAATGAGATAATGTACTTTTCTTGGTAAATACGAACCTACGTAAAAAACTACGTACGTGTACAAAAATTGTTTTGATTTGCTCCCCTGGTTACGAAATTATGATTTATTTAAAATAATTTACCATTTAACTCCAACTTATTTATTAAATTTAGATAAAAAAAATAAATACCAATAAATCAAGTTCCCTTATTTTAAAATTATTACTTGTTTCCATGGAAATGCGTTGTTTTAACTAATGTCAGTTGAGATTTTTTACGATTTAACGTTTATTTCTCAGTTTGGTTAATTAAACATGGAAGCGAATTTTAGTGTGCAAGTTGATATGTTGTTAATTCTGGGGGAGTGCAGAAAAAACTACAGATAAGCTGCATTAGTGTGGGCGGAGAGGTTTCCTAATAATCAGAAATCTCACATGGCATTTAAAAGGGTGGAAACCAGAAGTCGTACTACTGGCAGCCTGACGACAAAACCACGAGTTCGAAAGCGAACTAAAACGAATGAAAATAGGGCAGTTGGAGTTTTAGGAATTGTAGCCATTGACCCGCATGTAGGTTCCAGGCGGCTTGCTAGAGATGCTGAAATAAGTCAGAAATCAGTTCTGACCATATTGCACTTGTACAAATTCCATCCATATCACGTTACACTCCACCAAGAGCTATATGGGCAAGACTTTGAAAATCGAGTTATATTTTGCAATTAATTGGGTTACGACACAAATGTAAGGAAATAACAGGTTCCTCAAGAATGTTGTTTTTTCTGACGAAGCTACTTTCCATAATTGTGGCCAGGTAGGATTTTAAGTTATCCCTTGTCAGTAGAAATTAAGCTTCTTTATTTTGTGGTTTGTTTTTTTTAAAGGTAAATAGACACAATATCCACTATTGGGCTTCGGAAAATCCTCACTGGATGAGAACTCTGCCAAATCAACATCCTTTGTCAATTAATGTATGGTGTGGTATAATCGGAGATAGAGTTATTGACTCGCATTTCTTCGAATGCCACTTAAATGGAGAAATGTATACAGATTTTTTAAGGAACCAACTACCCCAATTATTAAACCAAAACATAACTCCTGACATGTGGTTTCAACAGGACGGAGCTCCAACGCATTATGCGATACAGGCCCGTAATGAGTTGAACGAATTGTTTGAAAACAGGTGGATTGGTCGAGCTGGTTCGGTAAAATGGCCTGCTAAGTCCCCGGATTTGACCCCCCCTTGACTTTTTCCTATGGGGCTTTATAAAAGACAAAGTGATGGCGGCTACACCTACAACTTTAGATGATATGAAAGACCGAATCCGCGTTGCATGCTTATTAGTGAGACCTGAAATGTTACAACGGGTACAATATTAATTCAGAAAGAGTGACAAAATGTTTGAAAGTTGAAGGGAGACATTTCGAACATCTTCTGAAGCATGACAGACGATAAGTAAGTTGAAATTAAATAGTAGGAAAGTATTTTTTAAATTTTATAACCTATTAAATCATAATTTCGTAACCAGGGGAGCAAATCAAAACATTTTTTTGTATACGTACGAAGTTTTTTACGTAGGTTCGTATTTACCAAAAAAAGGTACTACATCTCATTTAAAATCCCAAAGTTACCCCCCCCCTCCCCGCTCCTCAAAATGGGGAAAGGGGGTGATACCAAAAATATGTTTAAATGTGTCCCCCCATTCCCTCACTAAAATTCAAGAAAATATTTTATACCGTTTTTGAGATATCCCTTGTAACACTTTAAAAAACTCACCCTGTATATTCAGCTTAAGAAGTCTCATCACGTGTTTTAACCTTAGAGTAAAATTAAGGGTCTGCAGAAAATTAAACCATCCGAGAGGATATTATTATGTCTTTTTGGAATAGGAATCTTTTTCTTATTGAACAAAGCCATAACAGCAGAGGTGGCGCAAGTGCGATTATGTTGAAAAGTGAAATTATCCAAATTTAAAACCAGAAATACACCAGCTGTCTCAGACATTTCTAATTAGTACCATTAAGAAATTTTGTAGAACAAAGGATTTCTGGTTTCGAAGAGCCGGGTCGCTATGTTACCATGAAATTACCCAGCAATGCTTTTCAAAAATGTATTTAAACCCATTACTCCGATTTTTATCACTCTTTTACTATTATTTTTAGGGATTTGTCATTTACTGCCTGATTTCCTCTAACATCTAAAGATCGGAATAAATCAACTAATGAGTTAGAGTTAGGTCTAAAGAAGTATTAGTGCAGTCGATCTCATATTCCCATAATACTATTTCAAACTTTTTAGAGTATTTTTGAAGCCAGCTCTATTTTTTTAGATATTATTTTATAGTTAAGTAGTCTGTGCTATCCAATTAATATTAAAATTCAGCCATTGAAGCCATTCAGCCAATTGAATCCAAAATCATAATCCTTACGAAAACACTAATTCTAATTACAATGAACCAATTATATTTCTGATATTGATATTTGTCTACCTTATAATATTTAAACAGCCTCAAATATAAATAAATTAATTGATTCAGATGATACTAGGTGGAAATCCATAATTATAATATTATGGGACAGTAAAACAAAGTTGAACTTGTAAATTTCCACTTTATTAAAAATAAAATGACATCACGCTATTACTGTAGCATCGTCAGATGACAAGAATATAATAAAGATTGAAAATAAATAAGTTGCAATAAAATTAGATTATCAAAGATATAAATAAAAACAGTGGAAGGGTTACAATAGCGGGAAAATCCAACAGAGTTTAAAATACTTAAATTAGGTACAATATGGGTATTTTACAAAATCTTAAGTAAATGGTCAACAGAATAAATTTAACAAAGATCAATTATTTTAAACTTTTAAGTTTATTTATTTCCATAGATTCTAGCAAATTTAGTTTTAGTAGTAGTAACAAGATTTATTTAGCAATATGCTACAATTTAACAAATTTTATAAAATATTAAAATAAATTTAACTCTATCAGCTTTGAAGTATTAAAAAAGTTTTACCAGTCTTTATTTTGTTTTTCCAATAAATAATTCTTTAATGATTTTTTAAAGTTTTTCAAAGAGCTCTGAGATTTAATTGAAATATCCAAATTATTATATCCAGTCCTTTAAAGAAATCCGATTTATATGTAAAATGTTTTGATACCCTACCTAGAGAAAAAGCTTTGTTGTACCTAGTTGAATAGTTATGATTTTAAAAATTTTGAGTTATAAAATCTTTTAAATGAGAAGGCAGTAAGTTATGTTGTATTTTAAAAATAAAAGTACAAAAGAAATACAGGAAGTTTCTCCAACATAATAGTAATTTACGTTAAAAGTCCGGAAAATACTGTTTTTTGGACGAGTCGACAAAATTCTAGGTCCTGGAAGACTGCGAGTCCAAAAAAACTGTTTTCGGACGTGTTACGTACACTATTTTTTCGGCAACCGTGTCGAATAACAAATCAATGAGACACATATTTCTTTATTATATTTCTTTGTAGAACAAAATTTCAAACATTTTAATTCTTATTTGTATTAAATATTGAAATTCGAACAGAAACATTCAAATTCTTATTTATATTAATATTTATATTAAAATTCGAGCAATTGCTAATATTAATGTGATTTTTCCCGGCCCAGGCCGGAGAAATGCTACGTTCTCAAAGGAAAAGCGTCCGGGAAGTGGGTACTTCCCGGACGGTAGCCGAAAAAAATTATTTTTGTATATTTATCTGCATTTAAAATTATATGCATCACTTTATTTTGCAAAACTTGCAGTCTATTAAATACCCCGTCATTTGCTTTGTATAAAATAGTTGAATATAAAAAATGAGGTAAAATTATTGTTATACTTAGATTGTTTTTCGTGAAAATAAACTTAAATTTTGATTAATTCTTTTTAAATACTTAGTTAATTTTATTTCCAATTTTAGATACAAGATTTTCAAAATGTAATTTAAATTTTAATTTAGAATCTAAAATTACTCCCAAATATTTAAGAGTGTATAATTTCTAATTTTTCATCAACAAAAATATTTACTTATATCTGTAATATTCACATTATTTCCAATAACCATAAATTTTGTTTTAGAAACATTTAATTTTAATTTATTTATCTTTAACCAGTTTGATATGGATTTTAATTCAAAATTTAAAGGTTCTATACAGGGTGTCCGGAAAATACGTGTACAACGTTTGACGACAGACTCCGGACGTCAAAATAGGTCGATCTAAGCCGACTTAGTTATATCCAAAATTGTCTCGTTTAGCCGGTAGAGGGCGTCAAAAATTTGTAAAAATATTGGTTTTTCCTAAATTACGTGAAAACCTGCTAATTGATTTTAATGATTTTTAGTATGTAGACTAATACTATAAAATGACGTTTTCTAGTAGTATAGTCACCGGCTGTAAATAAGTGGAAGTGTTATAAAAGTGATATAATACGTCAACATTTCTCCTCATTTTTTATATGAACGGCGTTATGACAACCCAGATATTTTTGTAGAGTGACTGGATGTATTTGGAAGCTATTTTACCTCTTTAATATTTTTCGTTGAATGAGCTGTTTTGCCAGAAGAAAATATTTATAATTACCTGCATACATCAATTAGTAACAATAAAAACAAAGTTGAAAGTATGTATTGTATTGTATTGTACTGTATTGTATTGTATTGTAAGAAACTAAGTAAAACAAAAACATTACTTGTAAACTTCTGTTTTAATAGCGCCCCACAAAAAGAAGTCACACATATTTAACTCAGGAGAACGTGGTGGCCATTTTACTGATGCATCATAGCAACAAGGTCAGTTAAAAAATTATTGTTACAGGTAATTTGATTTTAATATTATCACTAATAATACTAAATATTGTAAATATTTTCTTCTGGCAAAAAAGCTCATTCAACGAAAAATAGCTTCCAAATACATCCAGTCACTCTACAAAAATATCTGGGTTGTCATAACGCCGTTCATTTAAAAAATGAGGAGAAATGTTGACGAATTATATCACTTTTATAACACTTTCACTTATTTACAGCCGGTGACTATACTACTAGAAAACGTCATTTTATAGTATTAGTCTACATACTAAAAATCATTAAAATCGATTAGCAGGTTTTCACGTAATTTAGGAAAAACCAATATTTTTACAAATTTTTGACGCCCTCTACCGGCTAAACGAGACAATTTTGGATATAACTAAGTCGGCTTAGATCGACCTATTTTGACGTCAGGAGTCTGTCGTCAAACGTTGTACACGTATTTTCCGGACACCCTGTATAATCAAGAATATTTTTACCCTTTTTTTTCAATTACATACTGAACTGCTGTTTCTGTTAAATATCCTTTCCTAAAACCAGCTTGCAAATATACTAAAATTTTGTTTTCTTCAATAAATTCGAGTAAGTATCTGTTCATAAACAGTCATTTCTAATAATTTTTCAATATCACATAATATACTTATTGGCCTCGTTACACAGTGTTTTTTTTCTATTTTTAATGTTTGGGACTGGTGTTAAAAAAACATTTTAGATAGTCAGGTATTTCTCCATATTTTAGGCAGTTATTGATTAATCTCAATATAATTTCACTTGTGCTTGTAAAAGTTTCTTTCATTACTTTTTTTTGATAAAATTTCATTATAATTATTGTTTGATTTGAGTTTGGTAATTTTATTTCTCCTAATGAAACTTCTCGGAATTCTTCAATGGTATTGAAACTTGTAACAAATGTAGGACATAATATTATTTTATTTCCAACCTCGATATCATCAACTATTTCTTTAATACTATTAACGTAATAATTATTCATATTTTCAGCAATACAAATCGGATTTGTTTCTTTTCTGTCGTTAAATGTAATTTCTTTTATTTCACGTATTTGTTTTCATTAATTTTTAAAAAATGTAAGAAAATTATTTAAACCTTTGTTTTCTGTATGTAAGATTTTAAAGGATGGGTCGAAAATATTTTGATTATCAAGTAAATGTTCGCATAGTTTGAATCGGTTTTGTTTTTTAGAAAACTTTGATAATGTTCCCGTATTATTTTATTAAAATATCTACCCGTTTGGCCAATGTATGTTTTAGGACAATCTTTGCATTTTAATTTATAGACGCCTGATATTTTGTTTTTATTGTTTTTGATAAATTTGCCTAATGAGTTATTAGTTTTGTAAAACACATTTATATTAAGTCTATTAAGAAAATTGGCAAATATTTTGCTAGATTGTCCAAAGAAAGTGAGAAGTTTAAATTTGCCAAGAGTTTTTTCTGAAAATCAATAAATTTTTTGTAAGTTTTCTTCTGAAAGACTTGGTCAATAAGATTTGAGTTAAACCCACTATTGACTGCAGTTATGTTTAGTTATTTTTTGAAAATTTAATTTATTTAGAGGGAGAGTTACTAGTCTATGGATCGTACTGTGAAAAGAAGCCAATTTGTGTTGTATGGGGTGGTACAAAAAGTTAAGTATTACAGTACCCGTATGAGAGAGTTTATGGAAAATGGAGCAAACGTTTCTTTTATTTTCTCTCTTAATATTTAAATCGAGAAAATTAACAGAGTTGTCATTTTCGTGTTCTATTGTAATCTTGATATTATTGTGTAGGCTGTTAATAATATTCTAAAAAGACTTTTAACTGTCTATCACTTCCAAGAAAACATGTAAAACGTCATCAACATACCTGTGCCAATAAAGAAACTGTTTGAAAAGAGAATGATTGCTAACTTTATCTTCTGAAAAATCCATAAATATTTAGGCCAATAAGGGACCAAGAGGGTTACCCATTTTACTATTATTTATTTTATTTATACTACATAGTTTTGCTGATAATACGGTAATTTTTTATGAAGGTCTAAATTGGAATATTTAAAAAAATACTATTGAAAAAGATTTTATGAAAATAAGCAACTGGTTTTTATAAAAACTTATTAACTATAAATTATAACAAAACAACATACATTCCATTTACTTCATACAAAAATAAAGTTTCATTGGTCCAATAATATGCAATAATAATATTAATATAAAGGAAGGTGAAAATATTAAATATCTAGGAATAATATTTGATAAACATTTAAAATGGGATTTACATAGTGACTACATTGTCAAAAAACTAAGAATTCTTATACCAAAATTTAAAGTCAAACAATTTTTAAATATAAAAGAATTAGAAATATTTTATTATTCTTTAGTACAAACCCATTTAAATTATGGAATACCAGGATGGGAAGGCATAAATAAGAATTATCTTAATAATATTGAAACTATTCAAAAATACATTTTGAAAATTATTTACGAAAAACTTTCAATATTCTTCTGATTTACTATTTAAAGATAGCAAAAAAAAATGGATATTAAACAAATATTTCCTTACAAAATGTTAATGTATATTTTTAAACATAAAAATAAAATAAATTATATTAATCACACATATGAAACTCGTCATAAAAATATTATTACATATAAAAATAGAGTAAACAAAACAATAGCACACAAACATTTTTTAAACATCAATCCATATATTTTTGATATGCTACTACATTCAATTAAAATAATTAAATCATTAAATAATTTATAGAAATAAAATTAAAAATTGGATATTATCCAATCCAAGAGATATATTCAAGAACGTCATTAATAAATAATAAATATATATTATAATGAATAAAATAATTAAATATATATAATATATACATGATGTATGGTATCTTTTTATACTGTAGTGATATAAAATATACCAATAAAATATTGTCATATTCGTTTTATATTATAATCTAGCTATGCCTGAATTATGAAATAAATTCTTGAAAATAAATATTATATTATTTAATTCAAAACAAGTATTTTACTTTTGAGTTCGGAATTGAGTTTATACAAAAAAAATTATATATTAGCATTAAATGTCAAAAAACTATTTGAATAAACTTTTATTATTATATTATTATTTACTAACTCTAGAGAATTTTTTATTGCAGATTTTGCAGAAAAGTGAGTGTTACTTTTAATTATGTCGATTAATATATTGTAACACTTCCACTGTTTTTATTTATATCTTCAATAAACTAAATTTATTGCACCTTATTTATTTTCAATCATTATTTCATTGCCATCTGACGAAGCTACAGTGTTAGCAAAACATGTCACTTTATTTTTAAAGTTGTGAAAATTTACAAGTTCAACTTTGTTTTACTGTATACCATAATATTCTAATACAAATCGCTACACCATTAGTGTGTCTGTCTCTAAAAAATTGAAATCCCAAAACACTTACTTTAAAATCGAAAACATCTTCTGTAAGTCGCGTTTCTGTTAAACATAGAATTAAGGGACATGAGTTTACTATCAAATTTTGTATTTCATCAAACTTTAAGGGCAGACTTTGACAGTTAAGTAAAATTATAGAGGAACATTTAAAAAATGACACTTTCCGACATAGTTATAAAACATGTTTTCATCTATACTAGTTCTATGTACTTTTTAGTCTTGGAATGAGCTGGCTCTCAGGAAACTTAACAAGAGAAGCATCGTCAAAGGCCAGGATTGACGGACTTAAAGCAGCTGTATTAGGGTTAGGAATGGCTAATTGCGAGACTATTTACCAGAAATGTGACCTTAAAAAAGCTAAACGTTTAGCAAAACAAAGAAAATAATAAATAAATAATTAAACTACTAGTAAAAATAGTTTCAATATTTCGTTTTGGAGATCGCTTTTCTCCACTTCGTTTTAACCTCTCGAATGAGTAAGAGGTTAAGAAAATTGAGTTTTGCATAGCCAATTGTAATAGATACTTATTTTAGCTATAGAATTAAAATTAAACTAGCTGGGCTATTTTGATTGAGATAATGATGTCTGCCTAAATGTTATTTCTACGTTAAAGTTGTTCGATTAGTAAACCGTTTAAAAAAGATGACATTATAACGTTGTGTTTTAGAATGGTACTAACTAAAGGTTGGAATATATGCAAATTGTATATACAGTGTCACCAGTAAAGTCCGCATCATATGGGATTTTTTTTATTAATAGCTTTATTCAAAATTTGACTTTGGCATCAAGTTCTGCTTCGATCGAGATGAAAATTAAGCAAAAAAATAGTAGTCACGTGATTCGCATTATCTGTCAAATTTTAATTTTTCCCAAAAAATAATTCAAAAGTGGGGTTTTTTTCTGAAAATATCGAAAAAAAGTTATTGGAAAAAGTTTTTTTAAATGCAGTTTCTAGCCCACATGCAAAATTTTAGCTGCATAAGATAATTTTGATTTTTTACCTATATTTTGTAAATTGCACCACTTTTGCAAAATAAGACTCAACGCAACCTACATAAAACTTCTTAATTTTGACAATGCTTCATTTCAGATACATTTTCTTTAAAGTAGCGCCATATTAAATGTGTTTTTCTACAAAATCAAAATTGGGCTATTAAAATTTGGTCGCTTGTGATGCAAAGTTTATTTGTTTTTGACCCTGTATAAGGTAACTTCATAAAATAAGTATTTATGAAAACCTAGTGTGTGCCTGAAAGTAAAAAAATAAAAAATAAAGTAAAGGAAATTAAATCGTTAAAAATAGATAAACTTTACGTTAAGTTAAACTAACATTTTTTTTCCACTTAATGAACATTTTACTGAAGACACTGTATTCTTTTTTGTCTTAATATTAAGGTGTATTACTTTCAGACACAAACTACGTTTTCAAAAATACTTATTTTATGAAGTTACCTTATACAGGGTCAAAAACAAATAAACTTTGCATCACATGCGACCAAATTTTAATGGCCCAATTTTGATTTTGCAGAAAAACACACATTTAATATGGCGCTACTTTAAAGAAAATGTATCTGAAATAAAGCATTGTCAAAACTAAGAAGTTTTATGTAGGTTGCGTTGAGTCTTATTTTGCAAAAGTGGTGCAATTTACAAAATATCGGTAAAAAATCGGTAAATTATCTTATCCAGCTGAAATTTTGCATGTGGGCTAGAAACTGCATTTTAAAAAACTTTTTCTTATAACTTTTTTCGATATTTTCAGAAATAACCCCACTTTTGAATTATTTTTTGGAAAAAATTAAAATTTGACAGATAGTAATGCGAATCATATGACTACTATTTTTTTGCGTAATATTCATCTCGATCGAAGCAGAACTTGATGCCAAAGTCAAATTTCGAATAAAGCTATATATCCCACATGATGCGGACTTTACTGGTGACACTGTATAAATGCATTTTTTGCATATTTTGTAATTTTTTTAATAAAATGCATTATTTTCATAAATTATTATTTTAAGAGCATATTTTTATGTTTTCGGCTTTATCAAAAAATTTAAAACATTAAAGGTTTAATGTCCAGTTTGGTACTTATTTCAGGGATTTTCCAATCTGAAGATTATAATAATTATATTTACATTTTGTTATACACAAGGTATTTATTGGGGGTTTCCGGGGTTTGCAGGTATATTGCTAGATGTTGTTTATTCATCACTTAATAATGCGTTATTATTAACTGCTTAACAAATTGTATTTATAACGATTTGTAATACAGTAGCTAAATGTAACAACAAAGTTGGAGGTCAAGTAAGGAACAAATTGGATGTAACTGTAAAAAATAATGAAGGATTTAAATACTAACTGCAGTAAAAAGCATTTATGAGGGTCAACCATCCAACGAAGTTGTATCTTGGCCTTATATTTTGCTACCTAAGTTGCAGTATTGTCCGATTACATCAGTCAGACAAAATTTTGAATAAATGTTTTTAAGATGTTGAAAGAAGCTTCTCTTATAAACATATTTTTACTAATAGAAGACAATCCTATTTTAGTTGAAAATTTTGAAGAATATTTGGTAATAATGCCTTTTATACAATTTTAGGTTGAAAAATTGTTTACTTTTATTTCTCATTGTTTTTATTTAATTGTGTTTCTTTATCCCATTTTACTATAATAAATTAAGTAATATTCCATACCAGTATACATATTTGGTAAAAAAAATGTAAATAATTGCATTTTTTAAAGGCAAACAAGGCATATAATATATGTGCATATTTTGTGTTTTCACAAAAACTGCACTGGGTTAACTGAAGAAGAGTATGTTTAAATTGTACCAATACCCTTAAGGTAATACTTATTTGTCCAATAAAGTTCAATAGTGGACTGAGAGTAAATTAAAATATATATACATATTTCAACCTTACACATAATAAACGGAAAGCTTAAATAACTAAAAACATTAAATTATTGAAAATTCTAAAATTATAGAAAAGGAAAGTTAGTGTATTAAATACTAATAATTTATATTTCTGAAAAAAGTAATCCTCGAGCCGGTAAAGTCTGCACCATATGGAAAACTTTTTTTATGAGTTTTGTTTGCAAATCTGCTTTTGGCATTAGGTTCTGCATGGCCCAAAACAAAAGCTTAAAACTTTTGACTTGTGGCATGCGTTCTACCTGTCAAATGTCATTTAACAGTTTCAAACTGGCGATAGTGTTATTTTTTTAGAGATACGAAAAAAGTTATAAAAAATACTGCTCCTCATCATATTTTGAGTCTATACCCCAATTTTTGTTTAAAAATGTATACCGGGTGTAACAGGATCATGATACACCACCCGTATCTCCGTTAGTTTTAAAGGTAATTGACTGAAATTTGGGATATCCCATATACATAATAAGCGGCACTTTTCAACCTACAAATGATTTTTTTTCACTTCCGGTTTCGCCGGAAGTGAAACCAACTTTCGATTTTTAAATGGTATATTATTACATTTTTGAATTCTGTATGATTTTCTAAATCCAATGATACCGCAAAAGTGACATTTTAAGAATAAGAAATATTTATTATTTAATTTAAAATTTTCCATTTAAGTGGGCCATGACGGTTCCGATTTATTCCAATTGATCCATCTAATGCTAGAAGAATCGAAGTACCGTCCAAAATACTAAATTGCGTTTTTTATAAGCAAATAAAATTCATCGTAATCGTTTTTGGGGTAAAACTCAATTTTTCCAAATGGTATCTTGGTACCATTTCTTAGTACTATTAATAAGGAATTTATTCATACCTGGTGCGATAAATACAATCAAAATTATAGCTAAAAGAAAATACAATTATTTTGTTCTAATTTAATGCTAAGAAGTTACTAAGGTGAACAAAAATAACAACAAAAAATGTAAAGACTTCCAATACACAATAAAAACATCGATACATCACCGAATACTTATTTGACAATCTGAATAATTTCATTGTTTTCAAAGCCACCTTAGTAACTTCTTAGCATTAAATTAGAACAAATTGTATTTTCTTTTAGCTATAATTTTGATTGTATTTATCGCACATGTTATTACCAGGTATGAATAAATTCCTTATTAATAGTACTAAGAAATGGTACCATGGTACCAATATGGTTCCATTTGGAAAAATGAAGTTTTACCCCAAAAACGATTACGATGAATTTTATTTGCTTATAAAAAATGCAATTTAGTATTTTTGACGGGACTTCGATTTTTCTAGCATTAGACGGGTCAATTGGAATAAATCGGAACCGTCATATGGCACACTTAAATGGAAAATTAAATAATAAATATTTCTTATGCTTGAAATGTCACTTTTGTGGTATCATTGGATTCAGAAAATTATGCAGAATTAAAAAATGTAATAATATACAGGGTGTTCCATTTAAAAATAGAAAGTTGGTCTCACTTCCGGCGAAACCGGAAGTGAAAAAAAAATCATTTGTAGGTAAAAAAGTGCCGCTTATTATGTATATGGGATAGCCCAAATTTCAATCAATTACCTTTAAAACTGACGGAGATACGGGGGGTGTACCATGATCCTGTTACACCCGGTATGTTAATTTCTTTTTAAATTTTTTTGGAAAGTCAATTTATTGTCACTTTTTTTTTACTCTTTTGTGTCAGTTTATTTAAAATACTTATTTTAAATCAGACTAACTACACTTTAAACTTTAGTTATCGCGAAAACCCATTTAAATTGAAACAAAACTATGTACTTAATAAAATCTATTATTTATTGGTTTTTTTTTCTTTCAATGAAGCCTCGAAACAAAGCCTCGAAACACCAGAAAACCGAATCTTTAACTTTCAGCACCTGACAGAACTTGCGAAATTGCCACCAATGCCGCAGCAGTCTTATTTTAATTTAAAAATATGCAGTTCTGTAAAGTTTAGATGCATACAATTATAAAACATTCATAGAAAGAAGTTTTAAAAACGTTACTTAAAAGTGCTTATATTCCAACTCAGCGACAAGAAAGCTTGTTGAACTATTTTTGTAAAACTTGACTGTTGATTTTGTGTTATTAATTGACTACTCTTGCATAATCTTATAATTTACAATTCATAAAGTTGAAAAAATCTAGGAGTATCTAACAGTGAAATTTTCGGATCGTTGGCGACTGCCGCATAAACTTATCGTAGTCAGGTTAGCGACGGCTTTTGGCGACGCGTTGAAGGCAGACTCCAAGCGGCGATCCACCGACCGGGTCTATTGCATGGCCTAAACAATCTGCACCGCGCATAATATGTTCTAAAAATTACTTATGTTTTATTGTAGTATGCTAAAGAAAACGAAGATTTTTATTATAAAAAATGGAAAAAAATTGTGTACTTGTTTATTTAAACTTAATTATTTACAATTATTATTGAAACATGGAAAACTAAAAACAATTTTATTATCTTGTCAAAATAATCAAGGGAACGCGTCCACTGCACACAAGGGTTTATTATTTAATTTTTAATATTTTTCCATTTGCCGCCGCTGCTGGGGGTTTGTTCGGGTTTGGTAGTTTTTTTTTTAGCTAAAAAGCGGTCAGCAGATCACTTAGGGATGATAACTAAAGAAAAGTAATTGTTAAATCTATTTTTGCTTATACACATATGAACAAGGCAGACGGAAAGTTTCCCAAAAATACACTAAAAATTAATTTAATCTTTATTAATTTCACATTTGCCGCTGAAAACCAACCGTTGCTGGAGGTTTTATTGTTCTAAAATGTAGGTACTACCTTACCAAGTATGGTTTCAATTCGATATTGAAAAGGCCGGCGTAAATTTTTCTGAAAAATAACGACAAAGTTGGAAAATCATAACAAAATTAATTTAATCTTTATTAATTTCCCATTTATCGCTGATCAGCGTCGCTGGGGGTTTTATTGTTCTAAAAGGTAGGTACTACCTTACCAAGTACGGTTCCAATTCGATATTGGAAAGGCCGGCGTAAATTTTTCTGCAAAATTACGACAAAGTTGAAAAATCATAACAGAATTAATTTAATCTTTATTAATTTCCCATTTGTCGCTGAAAAACCAGCGTCGCTGGGGGTTTTATTGTTCTAACATGTAGGTACTACCTTACCAAGTATGGTTCCAATTCGATATTGAAAAGGCCGGCGTAAATTTTTCTGAAAAATAACGACAAAGTTGAAAAATCATAACAAAATTAATTTAATCTTATTAATTTCCCATTTGTCGCTGACCAGCGTCGCTGGGGGTTTTATTGTTCTAAAATGTAGGTACTACCTTACCAAGTATGGTTCCAATTAGATATTGAAAAGGCCGGCGTAAATTTTTCTGAAAAATAACGACAAAGTTGGAAAATCATAACAAAATTAATTTAATCTTTATTAATTTCCAATTTGTCGCTGAAGAACCAGCGTCGCTGGGGGTTTTATTGTTCTAAAATGTAGGTACTACCTTACCAAGTATGGTTCCAATTCGATATTAAAAAGGCCGGCGTAAATTTTTCTGAAAAATAACGACAAAGTTGAAAAATCATAACAAAATTAATTTAATCTTTATTAATTTCCCATTTGTCGCTGACCAGCGTCGCTGGGGGTTTTATTGTTCTAAAAGGTAGGTACTACCTTACCAAGTACGGTTCCAATTCGATATTGGAAAGGCCGGCGTAAATTTTTCTGCAAAATTACGACAAAGTTGAAAAATCATAACAAAATTAATTTAATCTTTATTAATTTCCAATTTGTCGCTGAAAAACCAGCGTCGCTGGGGGTTTTATTGTTCTAACATGTAGATACTACCTTACCAAGTATGGTTCCAATTCGATATTGAAAAGGCCGGCGTAAATTTTTCTGAAAAATAACGACAAAGTTGAAAATTCATAACAAAATTAATTTAATCTTACTAATTTCCCATTTGTCGCTGACCAGCGTCGCTGGGGGTTTTATTGTTCTAAAATGTAGGTACTACCTTACCAAGTATGGTTCCAATTCGATATTAAAAAGGCCGGCGTAAATTTTTCTGAAAAATAACGACAAAGTTGAAAAATCATAACAAAATTAATTTAATCTTTATTAATTTCCCATTTGTCGCTGACCAGCGTCGCTGGGGGTTTTATTGTTCTAAAAGGTAGGTACTACCTTACCAAGTACGGTTCCAATTCGATATTGGAAAGGCCGGCGTAAATTTTTCTGCAAAATTACGACAAAGTTGAAAAATCATAACAAAATTAATTTAATCTTTATTAATTTCCAATTTGTCGCTGAAAAACCAGCGTCGCTGGGGGTTTTATTGTTCTAACATGTAGGTACTACCTTACCAAGTATGGTTCCAATTCGATATTGAAAAGGCCGGCGTAAATTTTTCTGAAAAATAACGACAAAGTTGGAAAATCATAACAAAATTAATTTAATCTTTATTAATTTCCAATTTGTCGCTGAAAAACCAGCGTCGCTGGGGGTTTTATTGTTCTAACATGTAGGTACTACCTTACCAAGTATGGTCCAAATTAAAAATTAATAAAGATTAAATTAATTTTGTTATGATTTTTCAACTTTGTCGTAATTTTTCAGAAAAATTTACGCCGGCCTTTTCAAAACCGAACTGAAACCATACTTGGTAAGGTAGTACCTACATTTTAGAACAATAAAACCCCCAGCGACGGTGGTTTTTCAGCGGCAAATGGAAAATTAATAAAGAATAAATTAACTTTGTTATGATTTTTCAACTTTGTCGTAAGTTTGCAGAAAAATTTACGCCGACCTTTTCAATATCGAATTGGAACCATACTTGTTAAGGTAGTACTTACATTTTAGAACAACAAAACCCCCAGCGAGGCTGGTTTTTCAGCGACAAATGGGAAATTAATAAAGATTAAATTAATTTTGTTATGATTTTCCAACTTTGTCGTTATTTTTCAGAAAAATTTACGCCGGCCTTTTCAATATCGAATTGGAATCATACTTGGTAAGGTAGTACCTACATTTTAGAACAATAAAACCCCCAGCGACGGTGGTTTTTCAGCGGCAAATGGAAAATTAATAAAGATTAAATTAATTTTGTAATGATTTTTCAACTTTGTCGTAATTTTGCAGAAAAATTTACGCCGGCCTTTTCAATATCGAATTGGAACCATACTTGGTAAGTTAGTACCTACATTTTAGAACAATAAAACCCCCAGCGACGGTGGTTTTTCAGCGGCAAATGGAAAATTATTAAAGAATAAATTAATTTTTAGTGTATTTTTGAGAAACTTTCCGTCTGCCTTGTTCATATGTGTATAAGCAAAAATAGATTTAACAATTATTTTTCTTTAGTTATCATCCCTAAGTGATCATAGGCTGACCGCTTTTTAGCTAAAAAAAACTACCAAACCCGAACAAACCCCCAGCAGCGGCGGCAAATGGAAAAATATTAAAAATTAAATAATAAACCCTTGGTTTGATTAAAGGTCGGTCCTGATTTACTAATACATACTTTGGCAGTGGACGCGTTCCCTTGATTATTTTGACAAGATAATAAAATTGTTTTTAGTTTTCCATGTTACAATAATAATTGGAAATAATTAAGTTTAAATAAACAAATACAAAATTATTTTCACAATTTTTTTTCCATTTTTTATAATTAAAATCTTCGTTTTCTTAAGCATACTACAATAAAACATAAGTGAGTTCTAGAACATATTATGCGCGGTGCAGATTGTTTAGGCCATGCAATAGACACGGTCGGTGGATCGCCGCTTGGAGTCTGCCTTCGACGCGTCGCCAAAAGCCGTCGCTAACGTGACTACGGTCATAAACTTCTTAGCCCGTATCAGCATGATAAAATACTTAGAATACCTACTTAAATAATTTAAAAGAAAAAACTTAAGCGAAAAATGCAAAAAATTGCAATTTTATTGTAGGAATAGTAAATTTTATTTTTTAAATTCAATATATAAAATTTAGAATAACAAGTTAATAAAACAATAAAGAATAAGAGAAATAGTGAAAGAATTAAAGATTCAAAAAAAAAATTATATGTGATGTCATATCTTATAAAAACATTCAGTATAATACAAAACCCTTTTTTTATTTTTTCCTACTCGGAAAAATACAATAACTAAATATAGCCAGTCACTAACAACATTTTAGATATACATAATAAAAAACTAAGTACCTACTTACATTTTAAGTTTTGATATTCGAATGGACCTCCGAGGCGTTAAGGATACAGGACTAAAATTAATCAAATTAGCAGAAATATTTTCTTTTTCGTCTTCATCTTCATCTTGGAATAATTTCGCTTTGCACATATTTTTAGGGCTTTCTTCCACATCTTTAAAAACTACCGACTTTTTACCTGTCGACCTAAAAACGTCAGACTTCAAAATGCTTCTGGCTGGAGTTAAACCATCTCCTTGTTTAATAGATTGAGTCACTTTCATCATAGTTAACCCTGGCGACGAACTGCATCGACTCTTATTTTCCTTCAACACAGACACCCGGGCACTTCTTCGTCGTCTTGTAGAAATCGATTCTTCTAGTGAATTTTTCTCTGGTGGTGATTGCAAAATTCTTTCGTAATCTAGCCCGTTAATTAAGTCTACTGGTTGTTGGTCGTGCTGCTTTCTTCGGGCTTCCTTGATCAGTTGAATTAGTTTGGATTTCGCTGGTGCTAAAATTGGGTACATATAAAAAGTAAAAAAGTTGGTGAGACAATGAACTATATCAAAAAATTAACTTGTCGGACTTCCATTGTCTTTATTTTGTTACTTAACACAATGTTTCGGTTAGTTAGTATTAGGGAATTCAATCCCGCAAACCTGCGGGATAGGGCCCATCGACCCCGCGGATCCACGGGATTTGCGGGATAACAAACAATGAACTGCGGTATTTTTGGTCGACGCGTCGGGGATTCCCCGCCCTGTTGGGCTATTGAAAATACGTTAAAAAGAACAGTTTTCTTGCGTACGTGTAAAAGTAAGAGCGTTATTCAACTAGTATCTAGTGACATTTATCAAGTGGTGGAATATAATACATGGAATTTAAACAGCAATCACAAAAATGAGTGTCAGTGTAGTTTACAAAGAGAATAAAGGTTCAAGTTTAGTTTGGAATTATTTTTTTAATAAGGTCTGAAGATGGTCCTACAGCTAAATGTAAGTTATGCCCTAACATTATCAAAATCTCTGCTCGTTCCACCAAAGGTCTTCACACCCACTTACAAACAAAGCATAATATTAATTTGAAAGTCCAGAGCAGCAGTGGTAGTGTTGATATTGATAAAATAACACAGGAAATGAAAGCTAGTACCAGCAGCTCGAGTAGTTCGTTTAGTTCTATTGCTAAGCGCTCAGATGTTAGTGGTTCTTCTGTGATACCTAAGAAAATGAAAATTAAAGATTTTTTTTCATTTGAAAAAAAGTTTTGATGGAGGAAAGAGTGTCTCGAATGGTAGCTAAAGATGGTATACCCTTTGGAAAGTTTATCACATCGATCGATATGCGCCAACCATTCGAATCAGAGGGCCACAAATGTATCTGCGCCCGCCTGAGCATCACTTGACCAGTTACTAAAACATGAGATGACACTTTTTGAATGCGGAGAGAATAGAGGAATGTACTTGCAAGCTGCATATAACTGTGTAAAATCTATTCCGCCGACAAGTGTCGAAGCTAAACGGGCGTTTTCAGCCGCAGGATACATGTGCAATAAAATAAGATCAAATTTTAAAGATGAAACATTAAACATGTTATATTTTCTCCGAAAATACTTCCAAAATCAATGTAACATCTAACCGTTAAACTAGTCGTACTATTGTTTTCTACCTATATGCATTAAATATTTTCCTGCTACTCTACTCTGTTTTTAATTACATAAAACAATTATAAATATATTTAAATACTTTTTTGTAGGAATACATTTTAATATGTTGTAATGTACAGGGTGTCCCAAATTCGAGCCTCATCATGGGGATCTCGGAAACTATAAGAGATACAACATCGGTCAAATTGTGGCAAAGTTGCGCAATTTCGTAGTGAGCAATATCGCAAAAAAATATCTGAGCTATCTTTTTTAGTTTTTGAAATTTTTGCAAAAAACTAAAATTTCGTTACAACGTTTCGTTTTTATGGAACTATTATCGACTTTAATTTTTTAAATACGGACCTGCATTTTTTATTTTATTTTTTGATAGCCCTTTAAGCCCTGAAATAAACCATGTACCACACTTAATTATATTTAGACGTTTTGATGTCATTATTACATCACTTCAGGAATGTGATAATTATTTTTAAATACGGCCCTGGTGTAAGTTACTTAATCTTTTTACCAAATACAACATGTAAATGGATCAGGAATTTTATACAAATAATTTACTACCTATTAAAGTTTTTATATAAATTGTAACAAAGTAAAAATAAAACCAAACAAAACAAAGGTTGCTATGACAAGAACTTTTACTTGATTGTTTGGCTTAAGGTGGACTTTTCAACGTCATTTCATCTATTGCCAACCTATAACCTATTTCACGTTGCTTTTTTTATTTTATAATTTGATTAACTAACATTTAAATAAAATCAATATCGTCGGTACAATATTTAGGTAATAGCTGACATATTACAAAAATATTAATATATTTCATTGCTAATTTTGGGAGAATTGTATAGTGAAAGAAGAATGACAATAATGTTAAAAAAAATTTTACCCGACATTTTTCGCTATAAAATTCTTCTAAAATATTTAATGAAATTCCTTGATATTTATTTAATGTGTCAATTATTACCTACAAAATATGAAGACGATAATGATTTTATTTAAATTTTGTGTAAAAGCTAGAAAAATTAAATAAATATACGCGAAATAGGTTATAGGTTGGCAAGCATATATGATACTTCCACCTTAATTATCTTGACAACTGCAGTCACCATTTATACTGCATATTTCAGCAAAATTATGTTTTCTGCTTTAGAAAAGCGCGACATGTTACGAGTTTATTATTCTTCCAATAGGAATTCACAAATTTCTTGTGACCGTTATTTATAGGACTATCCTGAACGCTTGCTGCCTCATTATAGTTATTTTGCTACGCTTGATACTAATTTAGCCCAGTATGGTAGTTTTAATAAGCCAAGAGTCAAATATACACCAGGGCCGTATTTAAAAATAATTATCACATTCCTGAAGATGTAATAACGATATCAAAACGTCTAAACATAATTAAGTGTGGTACATGGTTGAATTCAGGGCTTATAAAGGGCTATCAAAAAATAAAATATGCAGGTCCGTATTTAAAAAATTAAAGTTGATAATAGTTCCACAAAAAAGAAACGTTGTAACGAAATTCTAAAAACGTCACAATATGGAGCGTAAAAAGTTGCCTTAACAATATGGTGCTTGTTTTTCTGTAGCGGATAAAATAAGTCGAGCAATTTAAAAAAACAAAAACTCAAAATTTTAGTTTTTTGCAAAAATTTCAAAAACTAAAAAAGATAGCTCAGATATTTTTTTGCGATATTGCTCAGTACAAAATTGCGCAACTTTGCCACAATTTAACCGATGCTGTATCTCTTATAGTTTCTGAGATCCCCATGATGAGGCTCGAATTGGGGACACCCTGTACAGTTGACGACAGATAATTTCGTACACTAAACTGTGACACAGTAAATGCAACATTTTTACCTTTATTACCTTTGTAACGTGTTATATGATATCATGATAGCTGGTCAAAGTATTGTCATTATCTTATTTGATTTAAAAATGCCTCATTTAAGTATTATTGAAAAAGCAAGAATAATATGTTTAGTAGAAATAGGGTGGTCTTATGGAAAAATAGCTGATCATTTTAGAGTACCTAGAAGTACTGTTCAAGGAATTGTAAAAAAATGGCGCTATCATCAAACACTTGAAAGGTCTGGTCTGTTGGGTCTGGTTTAAATAATAGAAAATCACCAAATGACGACCGAAATTTGGTGGAATATTTAAGGCAAAATCCATTTGAAACTGCAGTATCCGGTATGCACATAACAGGATTCCCTGCTTCATCTAGAACTGAGCAACGCCAAGTAAGACAATGTTCCGAATTAGGAAATCAGGCAGCTGCATCCAAACCGTTTGTAAAAAATAGTGATAAGGAACAAAGAATTGGGTTTGCTAGGCAATATTTACCAGAAAATCATTTTTTTTGGCAAAATAGTATCTTTTCCGATGAGAAAACTTTTCAGTCCACATATTATAATGGAAGGATTCGAGTATATAGACCACCAAATTCCCGATATGATGAGAAATATACTAAAAAAAAGCAAACCAGTGGACGTTTGACCGTTAATGTGTGGGCATGAATAAGTGTTTACAATGCAGGTGTATGCTGGAATATTGGTGAAACACTAAACAGTAATATATATCTTCAGATTTTGGAAAATGTTTTTCTTCCTTCTGCCGCGATAGTTTACGAAGGAAATAACTTTATATTTCAGCTGGATAACTGCCCTGTGCATACTGCAAGAAATATAGGAAACTGGTTTAGACAAAACAACGTAACATGTCTGCCTTGGTGCTTAAGAAGTCCTGATTTAAATCCAATTGAAAATGTTTGGAGATTGATGGTAAAAAAAATGTATAAAATAAATTTTCAACCACAGAATGAAATAGTTATTTGATAAAATAGAAGAAATTTGGGAAGGGCTAACTCCGGATGACACCAGAAGTATTATTTTGTCAATGCCAAGAAGATTACGATTAGTGTTCGAATCCAATGGCGCAGCAATTAAATATGAGTATTTTGTTTGTTGTTTGTTAATAGGTTTACCCTTTTTAGCTTTATACTTTTGTAGTTTTCCTGGTATTATTTTATAATTTTCTTATTTCGCGGCTGTAATTTAAACACGAAAATATTTAGAAATAACCATTATTACTTATGGTAAAAAATCGTACATACGATAATTTACAGCTATATAAACAGTGTCACCAGTAAGTCCGCATCATATGGGATTTTTTTAATAATAGCTTTATTCAAAATTTGACTTTGGCATCAATTTCTGCTTCGATCGAGATGAAAATTAAGCAAAAAAACAGTAGTCACGTGATTCGCATTATCTGTCAAATTTTTATTTTTTCCAAAAAATAATTCAAAAGTGGGGTTATTTCTGAAAATATCAAAAAAAGTTATTGAAAAAAGGTTTTTTTTAATGCAGTTTCTAGCCCACATGCAAAATTTCAGCTGCATAAGATAATTTTGATTTTTTACCTATATTTAATAAATTGCACCACTTTTGCAAAATAAGACTCAACCGCAACCTACATAAAACTTCTTAGTTTTGACAATGCTTTATTTCAGATACATTTTCTTTAAAGTAGCGCCATATTAAATGTGTGTTTTTCTACAAAATCAAAATTGGGCTATTAAAATTTGGTCGCATGTGATGCAAAGTTGATTTGTTTTGGACCCTGTATAAGGCAACTTCATAAAATAAGTATTTTTGAAAACGTAGTTTGTGTCTGAAAGTAATACAGATTAATATTAAGACAAAAAATAACACAGTGTTATCAGTAAAGTGGAAAATAAAATTTAGTTTAACTTAACGTAAAGTTTATCTATTTTCAAGGATTTAATTTAAAACCCCTTTATTATATTTTTTATTTTTTTACTTTCAGACGCAAACCAAACCAAAAATACTTATTTTATGAAGTTACCTTATACAGGGTCCAAAACAAATAAACTTGCGACCAAATTTTAATAGCCCAATTTTGATTTTGTAGAAAAACACACATTTAATACGGCGCTACTTTAAAGAAAATGTATCTGAAATAAAGCATTGTCAAAACTAAGAAGTTTTATGTAGGTTGCGTTGAGTCTTATTTTGCAAAAGTGGTGCAATTTACAAAATATAGGTAAAAAATCAAAATTATCTTATGCAGCTGAAATTTTGCATGTGGGCTAGAAACTGCATTTAAAAAAACTTTTTCTTATACCTTTTTTTTATATTTTCAGAAATAACCCCACCAGAGATGCTGGTCAACATTTTCGAAAATATGAAGAGACGTGTGAATTTATGCTTGGAGCATGGCGGTGGCTAATTTCAGCAATTTATGTAATTATTTTTCTTTTTCTTTCTGTATATTCTTACTTTGTTAATTTTGTAAACAAAAATAAATTTGTATTTATCTAACTTATTTTATTACTCATTAGTTTGGCATATCATGTCATAATATGAATTTAACAAAATTTTAACCTAGATTTGGTTAGATATATCGTCCCCATATCATTGGGATCTAAACCAAGCCCTACGTTTTTTTATCCAAGCCCTCTTTGATGCAAATAATTTTTGCTCGCACGGTATAATAGATATAAAAATTAGTTCAATCGTTCTTAACGCACGTATTTTATTTATTTATTTATTTATAAGTATCAACAGCACAAGTGCCAATTACAGATACATCTTACAGCTACTAAACACAACAAACAAATAAAAATAAAACAAAAGGAAAGCCTAAAAGGCGAACAAGAATCAAAACCCCACAAAAGTGGGTACTCAACTGAGCATCACAATATTACGTACATTAACTGGTCCTCAGTTTTCTCTCGACCAAATCCTTGAACTGGCCAAGACTAGTTGTATCTACATCAATATCTGATGCATAGAGGTTAAAAAAGTGGCACATTTTGTAAATTGGAGAATTTTTGTAAAGGTTTGTTCGCCAAAGCCTGCCAAACACACCCAAAAGGTATTCGTTATCGCACCCTTTCTGAGAATATATACCGTATTTCCTATAATACATACATTTAACAACCTTTCTCTGCACTCTTTCAATGAGTGTAACCCACACGTTATACTGGGGGAACCAAATTATGCTTCCGTACTCCAAAACAGGCAACACTAGGCTATCAAAAAGATGCCAGCTAACATCAATGCTAAAATCTTTGGTGTTCCTAATGATAAAACCTGCTATTTTTTGTGCACTATCAATTTTAGATATATATATTTTTTTATATATTATACCTATCCTCGAACAAACCTTTACAAAAATTCTCCAATTTACAAAATGTGCCACTTTTTTAACCTCTATGCATCAGATATTGATGTAGATACAACTAGTCTTGGCCAGTTCAAGGATTTGGTCAAGAGAAAACTGAGGACCAGTTAATGTACGTAATATTGTGATGCTCAGTTGAGTACCCACTTTTGTGGGGTTTTGATTCTTGTTCGCCTTTTAGGCTTTCCTTTTGTTTTATTTTTATTTGTTTGTTGTGTTTACTAGCTGTAAGATGTATCTGTAATTGGCACTTGTGCTGTTGATACTTATAAATAAATAAATAAATAGATTATACCTTTTTTTGGTCGTCCTCTAGCTCTCTTAACATGTACCACTTTCTGCGGTAATATCTCCTCCCAATTATTATCCCTGAGCTTCTGGAGATTAACAAATCGTTTGTCTAAATCTGCCACTTGTATGTATATCATATCCCAAAACCCGTGCAAGTCCTCACACGTCACAGGTTTCGTTTCGTAATTTTCGGTTTCGCATTGACAAATCAATCCGAGGAATTGTTGGCACTTCTTGGAAATAAGCAACTTCGATTGGCCGATGACGACATCTATGGTGGAGTAAGCTTCTTCGGGTAGGTCCGGATGTTTCAAGTAAGTGTCCCATTCATTGCACATGTCATTAATTCGTTCGATCTCCAAGTTTAACTTTTTTCTGAAGTACGCTGCCCCTGCCTTCGGACTGGTGTGGGCCGACAGGATTTTTTTTACTTCCGGTGTATCTTTATCAATTTCTAGAAATAACAAGTTAGATTAAATATCAAGACAAGATTTTTTTGGTTTATTTTTACATTTTCTTTAAGGAATAAAAAATGTTTTGTGCCTGTATTCTTATTAAAATTTTGACAAGACAGTTCGGCAGTGGTTCAACATAAAACCTGATTGAACTTATACGAAAAAATCAAGAATATCGAACTTCGATAATTTCCTGTTTATACAGGGTGTCCTAGATAAGAATGCACTCTACAGGGATCTCGTAAACCATAGGAGATACAGATATGGTTAAATTAGAGAAAAGTTGCGCATTACTAAATCATGTAACGTCATGCATTCAAATTTAAAAAATTCCGAATGCTTCCGAAGATATTTGGATAAAACCGAATTTTCGCGATTTCGTTTTAATTGATTTATGATTTTATTTGAGGAGACATGTCAAAATAAATTTGACATTCTTATTGCCACTTTTTCTCCCCTACAAGATGGTTTAATTACATTTTTGATCCGACGTTTCGTTTAGTTACAACCATCATCAACATTGTTATTTTAAATAGTAGGAAAATTTTATTTTATGCTTAATAAATTCTAAGCTTTATTCCTAATCTAACGGTATATCACACTTATTATTTATTAGACGTTTCGATATTTAAAAACACATCATCAATGAAATTAGGCACATTATCGAAAATATTTTTGTTTTTATTGTTGTATTTAAACACTAGTTGGATTTTAAAACATTTTTTTAAAAGAAACTTATAACAAAACATAATATCTAATAAAACTTATCTGAAAAATGCAACAAGTAAGTAATAATTAATTTTAATTATTAAATACCATTATTTTTATAATAAATTATTTTTTATTTCCAAAAATTCCACCCACATTCTCCAAACATAAATAACACCGGTAAACAATTTCTTCCATAACTTTATTTAACATTTCTGGAGTTATTTTTTTGTTTAAAAACATAATAATTATTACCAAATTTAAAACTAACAGGTCTCTGTAACTAAGTGACAGATCTAAAGAAACTATTTAAACAATTGCGAACGTCAATGCCAAAATATGATGCCGTATTTAAATGGTACGTTATGTTGGAATATTATCATGCATTTTTTAAAAATAAAAAATATGTAATTGTATTTAATAATTAAAATTAATTATTACTTGTTGCATTTTTCAGATAAGTTTGATTAGATATTATGTTTTGTTATGTTTCTTTTAAAAAAAATGTTTTAAAATCCAGCTAGTCTTTAAATACAACAATAAAAACAAAAATATTTTCGATAATGTGAATATTTTCATTGATGATGCGTTTTTAAATATCGAAACGTCTAATAAATATTAAGTGTGACACACCGTTAGATTAATAATAAAGCGTAGAATTTATTGAGCATAAAATAAAATTTTCCTACCATTTAAAATAACAAAGTTGATGATGGTTGTGACTAAACGAAACTTCGGATCAAAAATGTAATTAAACAATCTTGTAGGAGAGAGAAAGTGGCAATGAGAATGTCAAATTTATTTTGACATCTCTCCTCAAATAAAATCATAAATCAATTAAAACGAAATCGCGAAAATTCGGTTTTATCCAAATATCTTCCAAAGCATTCGGATTTTTTTAAATTTGAAAGCATCACGTTACAGGATTCAGTAATGCGCAACTTTTCTCTAATTTAACCATCTCTTTATCTCCTATGGTTTACGAGATCCCTGTAGAGTGCATTCTTATCTGGGACACCCTGTATTTTAAACTAAAGCCTATTTGAAAGGGAAAGAAAAACACAAAGTCTTCCTCCACAAAATTTAATAGAATAAAAAATTCTTAGTTTAAAAGGTCTCTAGGTACATGTTTCGAACGCAGAAACGTTCATCATGCAGGAGACAGAAAAGGTATGTTGCTGATGGTTGTAGCAAAAGAGAAAATGAAAAGTGGTAGGGGAAAACCTTAATGGAGCTTTTATGGCATAAAAAGTTGTAACGTTAAAATTACATTATGTGAAGATATTAAAATGAAAATAAGTCAAAACATACGGAGTATGTGGAAAAGTAATTTAAAAGGGTCTAGAACAACCAAAAATAGGAAAATGGAGTTAGAAAAAGAAGATGTCCAGAAGGTTTTCTTAAAAACATGTTTATAGACATTGTAAAATGTGGAAAGTGGTTTTATATATATAAATTGCACATTGTAGGCATCCTGTATTAAATTTGAGTATTTATCCGGAAAAGTAGTTTGGGGCACTGAAGGTTCAGTAACCCCACCGAACCGCTGAACCTTAGAATTCAGTGCCCCAAACTACTTTTCCGGATAAATACTCAAATTTAATACAGGATGCCTACAATGTGCAATTTATATACAGTGTGTGTATAAAGTCTGGAAACGGCTTAATAACATCACAATTTACTGGCCGATTTAAACCAAATTTGGTACAGTTGTGTAAGAGGATCTAACGCACCGAATGACGATATTGGCGTTGTTGCCAGCTTTTTAGTTTGTCTGGAATTCGAACGAATTTTATATTTTTAAATATAACACCCAGTATATTTTTACATTTTTAAATTCCACATAAAATTATTATTATTTTTTATTAAATGCATCATTAGTCTATACTTCATAGTTTCCGAGATATTGACTCTCGAAAAGTGACATTTTTGAACTTTGACAGCTTATAACTTTCTAACAGTACGTCTTAGAGCAAAACGGCTTACATGTCCCTATCTTCAATTTTTATTATCTTCCCAAAAAAATCAATGTCCAGTTAAACCGGAACAACTATATTTCCTGCTTTCGAGTTACATCCGGTTTAACTTTAAAATGTCTTTATTCCAAACTAACTTCTACAGTTCATTACATGGAAAGTGACAATATAATATAGAAAATAATAACCATAAAAAAAATAACAATAAAAAAAAAATGGAAGTTAATCCAATTTAATTCATTAATAAAATCAATTTAAAAAAAAAATAGTATAAATAATTTAATTTAGTAAATATCTCTTTAATTGTTTTTTAAAAATTGCCAATTTTTTAATTTTTCTGATATTTTTTGGAAGATTGTTATATTTTATTATTCCGTCATATAAAAGCGATTTTTTTCCAAAATTACTTTTTACTGGTATAGTTTGATAATTTATACAATGTCTTGTGTTATGATCATGTAATGTTTTATTTTCCTGAAGTGTTATGTTTGATTTTTTTTCTTTTAAAATAATAGAGTGAATTAGAATACAAATTTTTAATTTATAAATGTTTTGAACGTGTAAATACCCTTTCGGTCTATATAGATCAACGAAATAAGAATACAAAGGAAGTAGGATTTTGCATAAACCGCCTAACAAACCGACCGACGGAAGTCGGCCATTTTGAGACACCACAATATGACTCCATGTTTGTTTTGGTGTTTGACCGTGGTTGACAGGTCGAGCTGTGATTTCTGCTTTCTTGGCCGTTTTTGAGTTATTTTGCATTTTAATTAGTTAACAACCATATTTAACGAATATAGTAAACTTATAATTACTTTAGTGTGACAGTGGAGTATACTTTTAGCGCTGGACAGCGATTAAAACATTTTAAGTAGTTGTTATTCTGGGTTAATTAATAAGCTTTAAATATGGTTAGTTGTGCTGCTTGTGGGTGCTCCCAAACGCTATGAAGTAAAAAACTGGGCATTACATTTCATCGGTAAGTTTATGTTTAGATATATAAACTTTTTTAATCTGTATAGAAAAAAAAAATATTTTAATTTAATATCAAAATACACATAACCTCCGAACCTCGCATGTCATTCATGGGCGTTCGTCTTATAAAACCAGAAAAATATTATTTATTTATTAATCGACTGGGTTACCCCATTTCTACAAAAGCAAATTAAAAATACTTATTGGTTTTTAGTTTTCCAAATAATTACCTAAGAAAAAAGGCGTGGTTGAAAATTGTAAACCGAAGTGATTGGGATCCTACACGAAATACAGTTCTTTGCTAGAAGCATTTTCCTGAAGATTGCTTTGACAGAACCTCAAGATTGAAAGTTAGATTGGTCCCAACTGCAGTAGTGCCTACTTTTGAAGTAGCCAGGTTAAAAAATGTAAGTTTTGAAACTATTGTATCGGGTCATTACATAATATATTGCAAAAATATGTAGGTAGGTACTTAAGAATATGAATACAAATAATTCTGCATTATTTATCCTTCTGAGGAAGCTTTGTCAGAATGCTTTGTCACTTTTTCATAAATTATGTATCGATAAAAGTTTTTAGATGTTTTATTGGTTTAATCTACTTTTAAAATTTTAAACCCATGGATAAAGAATGTAATAAAATATGGAAGTGTAGGTACGATAAACAAAGAAATTCATATTTAAAGACTGAAGACAATGATGTTTCTAGAATGATAGAAACGTTTTCTCAATATTCACCTGAGGACGACTGGAGATACCATTGATTAAAAAATAAATTCAAAGCAAGTCCCAAACCTTCTATCATTTAAAGAAATTCATATCAAAATATAAAAAAAAAAAATTTACAAAGAGAGTTAGTATCACGTTATAGTTACTTTTGTGTCATTTGGTAAAGGTGCCAAACAAATAATTTAAAAACTTATATTTTTTGGCAGGTACGTTCCTATGCAATATCTTATAAGACACCCTGTCAAAACCTGCCTGAAGATAATTATCCTACTGTGAATCTAACTGGAACACCTTCTGGTTACAACATATATTGGACATGGCTCTTCCAGGATATGCCTCTTCCAGGACATGGTTCTTCCAGGACATTTTACTATCCAACAACACACCTAAGATTTTAGTATATTCCTTTAATCTTATATGACAATCATTAATGGTTACTGTTTCCAGATTCTCCAAAGTGTATGGGTTAGTCTTAAACAAGGTGATAACGGTCTTTGATTTATTTAATATCAGTTTATCTTTAGAAAACCAATAATTATTTACTTCAATCATAAATTGTTAAATATGTTGCTCGAGAAGCTCATGGTCTTTATATGCTAGGATTTATAATAAGAACTTGTAAATACTTTAAAAATGTTAACGCCAAAATAACTTTATATAAATCCCTGGTAGCTACAAAACTTTAGTATGCATGCACTATTTGGGATCCTCAGTATGCCAACAAGATTGCTCTTTCAAAATCTATTCAGCGTAAATTTTAAAAAATTTTGTACTACAAGTCATTTTCAGTTTATCCGCCAAGAGGTACAGATCAAGGGCTTTTGTGTAATTTGTTTAATATCCCTTCTTTAAGACTATTGTGTATAGAAGCAAGAATTATTTTCTTATGTAAAATATTTAGAGACAAAATAGATAATAAAGAGTTCTTAGGACTGCTTCCGTTTAGAATAGGCTTAGTCAATACTAGATCCGCACATGTATTTTATTTTCCTACACCGAGGACAAATCTATACAAAAACTCACCACTGTGACTGTGCTCTATTTTAATAAATATTGTGGAGACATTGATATATATAATTTAAACTATCAAAAATTAAAATTAAGGAATGAACTGCTTGGGCAAATGCTAATTGAATATTTATTATAGCTTAGGATAGCTTTTAGAAATGGGGTTTATGTATCTATAATTAACTTGTTAAGTTGTTGATACTACAAATAAATAAAATGTTTGTATTATCTGCATAGTTTGTCATTTGACAATTTTCTTGTATACTAGAAATCTCATTAATATTATTTAGGTACATATTATAATAAACAGGACTAGGTATATTATATTATATTTTATTATTTTCTTGTGATTTGGTTCATGAAGAAAGAGTAAGGTTTTTTTAAAATTTTATTTTTTAACGTAACGTTTTGGCAATAATTTTGCCGATTATCTGAAACAATTTGTCTTCTGCAATTTTTTTTTAATGTATAATAACAGGTGTTTTTTAGTTATTTAACCAGATATTTACATTACCCTTTCACCTCCGTTACCTTATTTAAATAAATAATTAAAAGAAATAGTTGTATTGTTTTATTACACCAACCTTACCGTATCTTATAGCTATATATGAATCTAAATATATTTTTTATTTTTTTCGTCCAAATAAAATTTCATTAATCATTTTGTTATTACCATTTTAATGATACGCCACAGGTAAACCGGAAACGCGCGTGCGTTAAATGTAGCCGCCATCAGACCCCATCCCGGACAACTGTCAATCTACCATACCCTACTTCCTTTGTATTCTTATTTCGTTGATATAGATTAACAGTTGGTTCTAAATGTGGTAATTTGTGTATGCATTTAATAACTTTATTTTGCAATTTTTGTAATGGTTTTAAGTTTGATAAACAAGCAGATCCCCATGCAGAAGCTAAGTATTGTAATTTTGAATATATTAATGAAAAATATATATTTTTTAAATATTTCAAAGGAATAAAATATCTAGCTCTGTACAAAACAGATACCAAAGGAGATATCGAGTTGATAATATACTGGATATGGCATTTCCAATTTAAATTTTCATCTAAAACTAATCCTAAAAATTTTGTCGTTTTTGAATATTGAATATTTTCATTATTAAATGTTAAGGGGTTAATGATGGAATTTATTTTATTTTTAGTTATAAACATAAAAGAAGATTTTTTAAAATTTAACGTAAGTTTATTTGATTGAAGCCAAGAAAGAAGTATTTTTAAATCATTATTAATATCAAAATACATTTCTGCAAGAGTTTCAGCAAAATAAATAATTGTCGTATCATCTGCAAATAGCTTTATATTGCCCTTTAAGTTCAATTTGGAAACGGAATTAATGTAAATTAAGAATAATAACGGACCTAATATTGATCCTTGTGGAACTCCACATATTATTTCTTTTTCCGAACTTTTTCTTTCCCCAATTTGAACAAATTGTTTACGATAGCTTAAATAACTTTGAAGTAGTTTGTGTGTATTTCCCCTTATCCCAATACTGTATAATTTTCTTAATAAAATATTGTGGTTTACGGTGTCAAAAGCCTTACACAGATCTAAGGATAGTAAACAGCATTTTTTACTGCTGTCGACATTATTATTAACAGGAAGTTGATTTTTTTGGGAAGATAATAAAAATTGAAGATAGGGACATGTAAGCCGTTTTGCTCTAAGACGTACTGTTAGAAAGTTATAAGCTGTCAAAGTTCAAAAATGTCACTTTTCGAGAGTCAATATCTCGGAAACTATAAAGTATAGACTAATAATGCATTTAATAAAAAGTAATTATAATTTTATGTGGAATTTAAAAATGTAAAAATATACTGGGTGTTATATTTAAAAATATAAAATTCGTTCGAATTCCAGACAAACTAAAAAGCTGGCAACAACGCCAATATCGTCATTCGGTGCGTTAGATCCTCTTACACAACTGTACCAAATTTGGTTTAAATCGGCCAGTAAATTGTGATGTTATTAAGCCGTTTCCAGACTTTATACACACACTGTATATAAAATCATTTTCCACATTTTACAATGTCTATAAGACATGTTTTTAAGAAAACCTTCTGGATATCTTCTTTTTAGAAGTGTTTTTCTAACTCCATTTTCCTCTTTTTGGTTGTTCTAGACCCTTTTAAATTACTTTTCCACATACTCCGTATGTTTTGACTTATTTTTATTTTAATATCTTCACTTAATATAATTTTAACGTTTAACGCTAAAAGTATTGTAAAGGTGTGCCGGTTTTGTGTAGTTTGTTCACGGTATACAGTGGCCTAGCATAATTTATATGATACATATGAACATATTTTGAGGTAGAATAGTTAGAGAAATTTCATAATTTTATTTACAGCAGACTTGGCAATATTGGCCTTTACTCAAAGTCTTCAAGTGCCGTGGTCCCTTTTAAAAAGACAGCGTACCTACTTATACAGACTGTCCGCGGATAGGGTTTACAATAGCACAAATGGATGAAAAATTTCTTTTTTCGGGAAAAAGTAATTCTTGATAAAAAGTTTTGCTTGAAAAAAAAAATGCAATTCACCAAAAGAAAATTTTGATTTTTCATACAGGGTTATTCGCAAAAACTTCAAAAACATGATTTTTCTCCGAGAGTAAACTACCTTTATTTTTAATTTTTGACCAAAATGCCAATTAGAAAACTTATTTAGAATAACGTTTGTAATTTAAATCCGAGATTTAAAATAAATCTTCGATTTTTTCAGTTTTTTTAATTTTTATAGGTAAAAGAATTTTTCTTTTTGGATAGCAGCATTAGCGGTCGAAATACATACATTATCAATGACATAGAGGGGTATCAAAGATTCAAAAACTGATTTTTGGTGTAACCAGAAATATGTATTTCTAATTTTACAAATGAAATGACCCCGGAAATAACACAAAAAAATCTTACAATAATAACAAATAATAATTTCCTAATTTGCTATTCAAACACATTTAACACATTGTTCCAGCTGTAAACGAATGTGGTCAAAACTTCTTCGAATTTCTTCAATGGAAATTATTTGAGCAGCTTCAACAATTCGCTGTTTTAGAAGCTGTACGCAGTTCTCAATTGAACGGGAGTACACTAATTGTTTGAGGCGCCCCCAAAGATAGGCAGCTGAAATAGTTAAATCGGGACTTCTTGGGGGCCACAGAACCGGACCATTCCGACCAATCAATCTGTGGCCAAATGTATTATTAAGCCATTCCCTCACTTCAGTATCTAATATGCGCAGAAGACACTTTCCCGATTGTTGAAAATGTCGATTCATCGGAGAACATGATAAATTTATGAAAATTCCTGTTTTCACTTACAATTTTGTTTCCTACCCAAAGACAAAAATCCAAACGTTTGGCTTCGTCACCTTCTTCCAACGTTTGATTAAAAGTTGGCTTAAATGGGAATATTTTGTTTGCCTTTAAAATATACTAAATATGAGTTTTTTTTTTACTTCATCAAATTCTTGAGCTCGATTTCTTAATGAAAGGGTAGGATTGTCAGCAACAGACTGCAATACGATTAGGGAAGCTGCGTCATTCTGATCAGTTTTTTTTTTTTAAATTGGAAAGTAAACCAGTTTGCTGAAATTTTCTTAATAATTTATGAAGTCCCATTTTTTAGACGTAAACGTTAGGGTATCTTTGATTAAATTTTTCTATCACAAAGTTGTAAGAACTTACGCCCGCACCGTAACATTGAACTAAATAAACCCTTTGTTCTAAGGTCAACATTTTCAAAACACATCAAATTCTATTGGACAACTTCAAATTTGCCCCATACGTAAAGCAAAGAAATAAAAAGGTAAAAAAATTCCTTGTTTTTACAAAAGATGGTAGGAATGCATTTAAAATTTTACAATAAGATACACATCACCCATTATGAAAATAGAGTCTAATAAAATTTTATATTACTATTTTTAGTGAGCAACAAAATTTCCATTTACCTCTAAAAATTAAAAAACTAAAAAAATATTTCATTCATTCATATTTCTAGTAACACCAAAAATCAGTTTTCGAAACTTTTTGATACCCCTCTGTCATTGATAATGTATGTATTTCGACCGCTAATGCTGCTATCCAAAAAAAAAATTGTTTACTTCTATAAATTATTAAAAAAACTAAAAAAATCGAAGATTTTTTTAAAATCTCGGATTTAAATTACAAACGTTACTCTAAATAAGTTTTCTAATTGGCATTTTGGTCAAAAATGAAAAATAAAGGTAGTTTACTCTTGGAGAAAAATAATGTTTTTGAGTTTTTGCGAACCCTGTATAAAAAAATCAAAATTATCTCTTCGTGAATGCATTTTTTTACAAGCAAAACTTTTTATCCAGAATTACTTTTTCCCAAAAAATTAAATTTTTCATCCATTTGTGGTATTGTAAACCCTATCCGCGGACAGTCTGTAAATTATTAATAGGTATCATAAAGAAATTTTTAAAATTGTTTAGGATCAACTGTTGTGTTGGTGATGTCTAAATATTCGAATATATTGAATGTTTTGTCTGCTTTATTATATGTTTATGGTTAAAACATATTGGTCACTGTATCGTATTATTAAAAAAAAAACCTTTTAATTATGTTAATACAGATAAAAATATACTTTAAAAATGCATACCACATGTACCCAGCGACCTCCTGATCTTATACTCGTTCCTGGCTGAATGCTTTCCTCGTGAAATCGTCACGAAAGGGCTTACATACATGGGAGGCGATTTGTCGTAATCAAAGTCTGGAGGAACTGATGATAATGGCGCACTACTGCAATTATCATAATCAACAGAATAATCAGTAGATAAGGAGGAACTTGAGCCGATTGCATGACTCTCTATTTTTTGGGGGGGTTCGACGTCGGCGTCGTTAGAAGTTGGTAAGTTATCATTCTGAGGTAAAGTGTTTGATTCCATTGAAATCTTAATGGAGCTTTCTTTCGTCGAACCTTTTAATGAGGGTGTTACAGAATTGCCTATTTTATCAGTTACTAATTCTCTTTGACAACATTCCGTTGATTTCTTGGGTTTGTTTCTAAAAGTAATCTTCCTGTTGGAGTCACTATCATTGGGTCTTTTATTTTGATCTTTAGTTTTTACACTAGAACCTGCAGCCTGTTTAGAAACTTTTTGATCAGTTACTTTGGCATTGGTTATTTTTTCTACAGATGCCTTTTTAGTATTTCTAGTTCCTTGCCGAGTAGGTACAGGAGTACAGTTTTTAACCGCTGCACCACTAGTGCTAGTCTTTTTACTTTCAAGGTTGGTTTTAACATTTTTATTTACTTTTCCCTTATCCGATTTGGTCACCGTTTTTTTATCTACTTCTTTTATTAAACCATCTCCTTTATTTTTATTAAATTTGTTAACCCTAGATTCCACTATATCCTTAGCATTTTTTTTAATCTCCGGTTTTGAACTATGCATGTTTTCATGTCTCGATGTGCTTGGCTGCTTGGAGCTTCCTAAAATTTAAGGTTAAGGTTAATCAACATGCTTGCCAACCTATAACCTATTTCGCGTAGATTTATTTTTTAGCTTTTACACAAAATTTAAATAAAATCAAATCGACTGCATAACCTATACCGTGCGAGCAAAAATTATTTGCATCAAAGAGGGCCTTGCATCTAAGGATGTAATGCTTAGCCGTAAAGCTTAATACCTGTTGGGTGTCAGTAACTACCTGAATTAACAATCAATTCCGTCACCAATTCACACAATGGGCTTTGCGGAACAGCACAAAACATTCATGGTTAAAGCGTATTTTCGACACGAGGTTAGACTAAATGGTGAGTGGCAATACAATCCGGGTTTGTGCATGGACAATTTTCACGAACATTTTCCTAACGTCGCTTTTATTGCTGGAGATTTTTATCATTGCCTGAAAAGAACTGTGGCTGTGTTTAGGAAAACAGGTTCTATACAACACAAAAAAGGAGCAGGAAGACCATCTGTAAGAACAGACGAACTTGTTGCAAACGTTCGTGAAATAATACAAAATACGCCAACAAATTGTATAAGACGCCTGTCCCAAGAAGTGGGAAGATCTTATGAAACATGCAGGACTATTCTTAAGAAGCAGCTAAATGTATTTCCTTATAAAGTGCAAGTATTCCAAGAAATACAAGCGGCAGATTTTGAAGACGCAGGAATTACTCTCAATGGTTTACCCAAAATTTATTGGAAAGAAATGATTTATTAGACCTGACATTTTTTTCGGATGAAGCCTGGTTCCACATCTCCGGTCATGTGAATTCTCAGAATACACGCATGTGGAGTAGTGAAAATCCCCATTTTTTTGTAGAGTCCACATTGCACCCTCAAAAAATTGGTGTCTGATTAGCTGTTTCCCAAAGAACAAATGTTGCTCCTATTTTTTTCCATAACACAGTTACGGCACAGCGGTATAGAGACAATATTTTGAATCCATTTGTGGAGCAATTACTCGACGACGAACTACGTTTTGGATATTTTCAACAGGACGGTGCAACCGCCCATACAGCCGCCGAAACTATTAACTACTTACGCAATTTTTTCGACGACAGATTGATCAGTTTTCGATCAGACATTGAATTCCCACCTAGATCACCTTGTTTAACGGTTATGGATTACTTCATTTTTCCTCATTTAAAGAACACTATTCTTAAAACACCAGTTGCAAATTTAGAACAATTACACAAGAATGTGGTAACATTTCTCCAGAGATGCTGGTCAACACTTTCGAAAATATGAAGAGACGTGTGAATTTATGCTCGGAACATGGCGGTGGCCAATTTCAGCCATTTATGTAATTATTTTTCTTTTTCTTTCTGTATATTCTTACTTTGTAAATAACAAAAATAAATTTGTATTTGTCTACTTATTTTATTACTCATATTAGTTTGGCATAATATCATGTCATAATATGAATTTGACAAAATTTTAACCTAGATTTGGTTAGATATATCGTCCCCGTATCATTGTGATCTAAACCAAGCTCTACGTTTTTTAATCCAAGCCCTCTTTGATGCAAATAATTTTTGTTCGCACGGTATGTCAGATATTAGCTAAATAAGGTGCTGACGATAGTGATTTTATTTAAATGTTAGTTAAGGTAGCAGTATCAACATGCTTGCCAACCTATAACCTATTTCGCGTAGATTTATTTATGTTTTCTAGCTTTTATACAAAATTTAAAGAAAATCATTATCGACTTGATACTCTATACTCTAGGTAATAATTGACATATTTAATAAATATCAAGGAATTTCATAACTTATTTTAGAAGAATTGTGTAGCGAAAAATATCGGGTAAGATTTTTTTTAACATTATTATGTCATTGTCACTCATCGTTCTTTCACTATACAATTCTCCGAAAATTAGCAATGAAATAAATTGATATTTTTGTAATATATCAGATACTACCTAAATAATGTACCGACGATATTGATTTTCTTTAAATGTTAGTTATTAAAATAATAAACTTAAAAAATCAACGCGAAATAGGTTATAGGTTGGCAATAGATTGAATGACGTTGAGAATTCAACCTTAATATAATAATAAACTAAAAAAAAAAACAAGGCAAAATAGGTTGTATGTTGGCAATAGATTAAATGATTTTAAATTCCACCTTAAAATAAATTATATTAGTCTAATAGCATCTCCCATTCGTTGCTTTTTTTGCCCCCAAGCGATCTACAATTTCGATTACTTCCGGAGAAAAACGAAAAAATCTATTTTTTTTTTATGACAATATATTGATTATTTTGAAAACCCAAGAGCACTTTTTAATACGATTCAAGAAATTTTTTTTATTATTTATATACGACGTTTCGTTTTTGAGATACCCACTGCAATTAAATTTTTTTCATTAAGGACGTGAATTTTTTTTTCCTTCAAAAAGGCTATAACAATTTAGTTACAAGTGTGATGCATTATCAGTAGGTCAAAAGCTATTCAGGTCCCTATTTAAAAAAAAATAATTTGATAAGGGTATCTAAAAAAAAACGTCGTATCGGAAAAATAAAATTATTTTCTTAAAGAGCATGGAAGCTGGCCATTTGGTTTTTAACCAGCGCCATAAAACACACACACATACACCATCCCACACACACACACATTAAAGAGCATAAAAAAAGTGCCTTAAGAAAGTGTGCTTGGTTTTTCAAAATAATCTGTATTCTGTCGTAAAAAAATAAAAACAAAAATTTTTTTTTTCTTATTTTCGGATATCTCCGGAAGACATTGGATTTTTCAATTTTTTTTTTCTAAATTAAACAGCATTAAAATATGCAACTTTGCCTTTGTTTAACGAACTCTTTATCTCCTATAGTACCGAGATAGCAATGCTAATGTATTGAATTTGTAACACCCTGTATACTGTATAGAGAGTACTTTTAATTTACTAGAAAAGCAAACAATAATCACGAAAGTGGCAAATTTATGGCCTTGCGCATGTAAACAAAGCCTAGCATACATGGGCATGCGCACTGCAAAAATTATCATTTAACGAATGGGAATAGACAGGTCTGGGCTTCAAAATTTAATTTCTTGTTCAGGAAATTGTAAAAGGCGATCTTCATTTTATTTTCACGTGTAAGTAGCTAAAATTTGCCCCCAAGATCTTGCCACAACTTATTGTCATGAAACTGGAACTTGTTCTAATTTTTTTGTCCAAGTTGGGGAAAAGGTAGTGATTTCTGGGATTTTTAGTGGCTGGCAACCTATCAGATTTTGAGGTTAGATAAGCGTTTTGTTTCTAAAATTTGTTTAAAAATGATTCGCCGTTGTGTTTTTAGTTCGAAAAGCAAGAGCACAAGTCCATTAAACTTACCTTAATAAATCGAAACCTCAAGTCAGATACCGTGCGAGCAAAAAGTATTTTAATTAAAGAGGGCTTAGATTAAAAAACGTAGGGCTTGGTTTAGATCACAATGATATGGGGACGATTATGGAGGACTTGAGGTAGGAGGCCGATCGCAATGCATTGGATTCGGTCCCAAATTAGCATCGGTAATTCAGCTTTACGAGTTGCCATAAGATGGCGCTCGTGTTCGAAGTGGGCTATCAAATAAATGGTTTCTTATGGACGCGATAACTATTTTTATTTAAATTAGTTCTTTAAGGAACAAATAAGGACTTTTATATGAATTTACACTTACTTTGTTATACTTATTAGTAAACTCGGCCTGTATAAAGTTCCAACGATGCTTCGTTTTTAAAATACAGGAACATTCTAGCTAGAGGGTTTTACCTTTGGAGCTAGAAAAATACTTATTTGGCTGCGTTTCATCTCTGAAGAAGATCCTGTCGTACACCCCGACACAAAGCAAACTCTACTTTTATAAATTGTACCATTATTCATTATAAATATGGAAATTAATTACAATATAACGTTATTTGTCTTGTCTTGCCTTCAAACGTTATTTGTTATTTCGAAAAATAAAATGTCAATTGTCAAAAGTAAAATTTAAAAACTATGGAGGATCTAGTTTTCCATATTAAAAACGAAGAAGAAGAAGACAACATCAGCCCACTTCGGACGCGAGAGCCATCTATCGGCCAATAGCGAACTAACCAAAAAACCGGGACAGAATTTGAAAATGCTGCCATTGTCGATCGGCCTCCTACCCTATAGTTCTCCATAGGGACGATATATCTAACCAAACCTAGGTTAAAATTTTGTCAAATTCATATTATGACATAATATGCCAAACTAATGAGTAATAAAATAAGTAGACAAATAAAAATTTATTTTTGTTGTTTACAAAATTAACAAAGAATATACAGAAAGAAAAAGAAAAATAATTACATAAGTGGCTGAATTTGGTCACCGTCATGTTCCGAGCATAAATTCACACGTCTCTTCATATTTGCGAAAGTGTTGACCAGCATCTCTGGAGAAATGTTACCACATTCTTGGATAATCCTTTCCTGTAATTGTTCTAAATTTGCAACTGGTGTTTTAAAAATAGTGTTCTTTAAATGAGGAAAAACGAAGTAATCCATAACCGTTAAACAAGGTGACCTAGGTGGGAATTCAATGTCTGATCGAAAACTGATCAATCTGTCGTCGAAAAAATTGCGTAAATAGTTTTGGCGGCTGTATGGGCGGTTGCACAGTCCTGTTGAAAATATCCAAAACGTAGTTCGTCAAGTAATTGCTCCACAAATGGATTCAAAATATTGTCTCTATACCGCTGTGCTGTAACTATGTCATAGAAAAAAATAGGACCAACAATTCTTCTTTGGGAAACAGCTAACCAGACACCAATTTTTTGAGGGTGCAATGTGGACTCTACAAAAGAATGGGGATTTTCACTACTTCACATGCGTGTATTCTGAGAATTCACATAACCGGAGAGGTGGAACCAGGCTTCGTCCGAAAAAAATGTCAGGTCTAATAAATCATTTCTTTCCAATAAATTTTGGCTAAACCATTGAGAGTAATTCCTGCGTCTTTCAAAATCTGCGGCTTGTATTTCTTGGAATACTTGCACTTTATAAGGAAATAAATTTAGCTGCTACTTAAGAATAGTCCTGCATGTTCCATAAGATCTTCCCACTTCTTGGGACAGGCGTCTTACAATTTTTTGGCGCATTATTTCACGAACGTTTGCAACAAGTTCTTCTGTTCTTACAGATGGTCTTCCTGTTCCTTTTTTGTGTTGTATAGAACTTGTTCCCCTAAACACAGCCACGGTTCTTTTCAGGCAATGATAAAAATCCCCAGCAATAAAAGCAACGTTAGGAAAATGTTCGTGAAAATCGTCCACGCACAAACCCGGATTGTATTGCCACTCACCATTTACTCTCACCCCGATTCGAAAATACGCTTCAACCATGAATGTGTTGTGCTGTTCCGTAAAGCACATTGTGTGAATTGTTCAAGAAATTGGAAAAATTAGCGATTAATCAAATTACTTGTAACGACTGTCAAAGATGACGGAACAACTGATTGATTGTTAATTCAGGTAGTTACTGACACCCAACAGGTATTAAGCTCTACGGCTAAGCATTACGTCCTTAGATGCAAGGCCCTCTTTGATGCAAATAATTTTTCTGTCTGTGTGAGTTTTCGATCAGACATTGAATTCCCACCTAGATCACCTTGTTCAAGGGTTATGGATTACTTCGTTTTTCCTCATTTAAAGAACACTATTTTTAAAACACCAGTTGCAAATTTAGAACAATTATAAGAAAGGATTATCCAAGAATGTGGTAACATTTCTCCAGAGATGCTGGTCAACACTTTCGAAAATATGAAGAGAGATGTGTGAATTTATGCTCGGAGCATTGCGGTGGCCGATTTCAGCAATTTATGTAATTATTACATATCGCGCTACACCGCGATATGTTATACGGCGCTTCGGTAAAAATGATGTGCGTATGTTGTCGGCGTCGTGGCTTTTGCTATTTTCACATTTGCGATTTTTTTTCTCGGAAACGGTTAGAGTGGGACGATTGAAACTTTTTGGGTTTACAGAGGAATAGTGGGGGTACGTTGTGTAAAAATTTCGAATATACAGGGTGTACCGGAAAAAAGTTATTAAACGTCAAAGTCGAAAAAAGTCGGGTTTCACGCGGCCCACACCGTGGTCCCAGGAATGAACTTGATCGATTGAAACTTTTTGGACGTGTAGAGGACCGCGAGTTACAGAAGCCTATTGTTTGTGAGCACGATCGAGAGATTGAAAGTAATTTTTTTGATTTTTTCAAAGTCAAAATTTGGTCGAAAAAGGTACCTCTTGGATCGCTAATAAGTCGAATTGGGTGCATCCAAACGACATGCGGTTTGGATAATCGGTTAGGCCATCTCAAAATCTACCTTTTTCCAATATATCGTTCTATACCTAACTGGAATGGAAATTGCCGAAAATTGTAAGAAAGTGGAAATCATAAAGTTAGGCCTGATTTTTTCACGGTTTTTATTTTTTTTCGTACTGAAAACGACTTTTGATCGAAACGTTGTTAACTTTAGCAGATAGAGCTCGTCAAATTGTATTTAAGAGATATTTTTTCGTTTCTTTATCTTTAATACGGAAAAAACGGCAGCTTTTTTTTTACTATATCGACTGTAGCTTATTCAATTTTTAACAAAACCGTTTTATTTTTTTTTCAAAAAATGCGCTGATTACTTCGCAACACCTCTACATATTCAAAATCATTAAAATATATTCGCAAAATTGAGAAAAGTCGCTTTTTTGGGTGCGGAAACAGGCAATCTTTACAAATTCTAACACCATTCACTTTTGACTAAGAGTGCCTTGATATTTATGTATCTAAATTAATTATTAATTCTAAAAATCCGGCTGTCAAAAATGGCAAAAAATGGGTGTTTTGAGATTGACTTGCTAGTCTTATAAGAACATTTCCTGATTTTAAATTGGATGGAATATCTACCTTGAACCTTCTTCTAATTTTATTGACCAATATTTTTGCCCAAAATGTTTTAGAAATAGTTGTAATCTCGATTTTAAAGATGGCGTTTCGACATTGATAATCCGTCGCCACGTGGTAGGAGGTTATTCGACATTTCGATATTCGCGAATTTTTTCTTCGAAAACGGTTAGAGCAAAACGATTCAAACTTTCTGGACGTAGAGAGGAATAGTCGGGGCACGTTCTGGGAACAATTTCCAATATACAGGGTGTACCGGAAAAAAGTTATTAAAGTCAAAGTTGAAAAATATGTTTTTTTTCGTTGTAGGGCGATACAGGTGGCAAAAATCATTTTAATCGATTTAAACTTTTTCGACGCGTAGACGACGTTGGGCTACAAAACACTGTTGTTTGCGAACGCGATCGAAAGTTGGGAAGTCATTTTTTTGATTTTTTTAAAATCAATGTAGGGTCATATTGGATCGTTAATAAATCGAATTGGGTGCGTCCGATATACTTTTGGTTTGGATATTCGTTTAGGTCATCTCAAATACTACTTTTTTCAAATATATTGTTCTATACCTAAACAGCATAGAAATGGTAGCAAATTATAAAAAATAAGAATTACTATTTAAGTATATATAATTTGACAGCTGTCGTATAGAACTTTGTTATTCTGGTACTGAAAATTTTTTTAATTTAGTTTAATTACAGCTTTAACCCTCGCTACGAAAAAAGTTGAAATAAATTGATACTTACCTGTCAAAATTTGACAGTTGTCGTATAGAACTTTGTTATTTAGGTAACGAAAAATTTTTCAATTTAGGATTCTTACAGCAATAACCCTTACTACAAAAAAGCTAAAAAAAAATTGACACTTACCTGTCAAAATTTGATAGCTATCGTATAAAACTTTGTTATTTAGGTGCTGAATTTTTTTTAAATTTCGGATTCTTACAGCTATAACCCTCGCTACAAAAAAGCTAAAAAAGAATTGACACTTACCTGCCAAAATTTGACAGCTGTCGTATAAAACTTTGTTATTTACGTACTGAAAAATTTTTCACATTAGGATTTTTGCAGCTATAACCCTCGCTACGAAAAAGCTAAAAAAAAATTGACACTTACCTGTCAAAATTTGACAGCTATCGTATATAACTTTCTTATTTAGGTACCTGATTTTTTTTAAATTTCGGATTCTTACAGCTATAACCCTAGCTATGAAAAGACTAAAAAAAATTGACACTTACCTGCCAAAATTTGACAGCTGTCGTATAAAACTTTGTTATTTACGTATTGAAAAATTTTTCACTTTAGGATTTTTACAACTATAACCCTCGCTACGAAAAGGATAAAAAAAAACTGACTCTTACCTGTCAAAATTTGACAGTTATCGTATAAAACATTCTTATTTATGTACCTGAAAATTTTTTAATTTCGAATCCTTACAGCTATAAACCTCGCTACGAAAAAGCTAAAAAAAATGACACCTGTCAAAGTGACAGCTCTCGTATAAATAAACGAACGAACTAGAACAGTGCCGTGCCCGAAGGGCTCGGCACAATAATATTTCTATAAATTTATTAGCTGATAATTGATAGCTTCCATGTAAGAATAATTTTTTGCTTATGTTTTAATCGATTGAATACTTACATATTTTTATAGAGCAAATATGGAAAGTATATCCCACATTGCACAAAGGTGTGCGAGTTTAAAGAGCACCTATACGGCGTCGTCTCAGAAAAACTACCTATCTATACAAGAAAACGGAAATTTTGCACCACTGTGTAGTTTTGGTCAGTTGTTATAATGACAATTTGGCGATATGTTTTCCCTTCACGTTCCGCAGGAAGGTGAGGCAAAAAAAGCAATAGTAAATAGAAAAAAAGAAAAGTATTTTTTTATTGTAAATTTTTGTAAATTTTTTTTTAGTACTAATATTAGATGCACTCTCGGCTGACGATTAGCGATATGTACCCAGTCTAGTATTATATACGGCGGCTACATTTTAAATAAATTGTCGTCGTCAGTTTCGACATTTTCACATTTGCGATTTCTTTTCTCGGAAACGGTAAGAGTGGGACGATTGAAACTTTTTCAGTTTAGAGAGGAATAGTGGAGGTACGTTGTGTGAAAATTTCGAATATACAGGGTGTGCCGGAAAAAAGTTATTAATTTTTAAAGTCGATAATTATCGGATTCTCGTTGGGATTCGATACAGTTCGTAAAAATGAGTTTTTTTGATTTAAACTTTTTCGACGCGTAGACGACCGTGAGCTACAGAACCCTATTGTTTGTGAGCGCGATCGAAAGTTTGGAAGTAATTTTTTTTATTTTTCTAAAGTTGAAAATTGATCAAAAATGGTACCTCTTGGATCGCTAATAAGTCGAATTGGGTGCATCCGATCAACATTCGGTTTTGATAATCGTTTAGGCTATCTCAAAAACTACCTTTTTCCAATATATCGTTCTATACCTAACTGGAATGCAAATGATCAAAAATTGTAAGAAACTGGAAAGCGCGATTTTTTCGCAGTTTTTATTTTTTTTCGTACGGAAAACTACTTTTGATCGAAACGTTGTATACTTTAGCGGATAGAGCTCTTCAAATTGTATTTTAAAGATATTTTTCGTTTCTTTATCTTTAATACGAAAAAAAACGACAGCCTATGAATTTTTTCCAGTAATTTCTGTTGGCGTCGCACTGGTTTGTTAAATACTTCTGCAAGTGTCTATAAATATAACTTTTTGAATTTTTTCTTGATCCACCATATCAACCGATAAACAAGCTTAAGTTTGCATAGTAAACGCGCTCTGAAAAAACATCATTTGTGGCTCAAAAAAATTAATTTATAATTTTTTTTTTTTTGATCAAGAGATATTTTTATCCGACGTTTTACTATATCGACTAGCTTATTCAATTTTTAACAAAACCGTTTTATTTTTTCCCAAAAGACGCGCTGATTTATTCTCAACACCTCTACATATCCAAACTTATTAAAATATATTCGTAAGTTTAAGAAAAATCGAGTTTTTGAGTGCGGAAACAAGCAAAATTTGCAAATTCTAATACCATTCAATTTTGACTAGAGTGCTTTGACTGCTTTGGTTAATGTAAGTAAATTAATTCTAAAAAACCGGCTGTCAAAAATGGCGAAAAATTGGTGTTTTGAGCTTGACTTGCTAGACTAATAAGAAGATTTCCAGATTTTAAATCGGATGGAATATCTACCTTGAACCTTCTTCTAATTTTATTGACCAAAATATTTGCCAAAATGTTTCAGAAATAGTTGTAATCTCGATTTTAAAGATGACGTTCCGACATTGAAAATGCATCGCCACGTGGTGGGAGGCTGTTCGATATTTCGATATTCGCGAATTTTTTTCTCGGAAACGGTTAGAGCAAAACGATAAAAAATTTCTGGACGTAGAGAGGAATAGTAGGGGCACGTTCTGGGAACAATTTCCAATATACAGGGTGTACCGGAAAAAAGTTATTTAAGTCAAAGTTGAAAAATATGTTTTTTTTTCGTTGTAGCGCGATACAGGTGGCAAAAATCATTTTAATCGATTTAAACTTTTTTGGCATGTAGACGATGTTGGGCTACAAAACACTGTTGTTTGCGAACGCGATCGAAAGTTGGAAAGTCAATTTTTTGATTTTTTAAAAAATCAATGTAGAGTCATGTTGGATCGTTAATAAATCGAATTGGGTGCGTCTAACACACTTTTGGTTTGGAGATTAGCTTAGGTCATCTTAAATACTACTTTTTTTCAAATATATTTTTCTATACCTACCGGTAATAAAAAGGGTGCAAATTATAAAAAAGTAAGAATTACTATTTAAGAAACGATTCTTTTACGGTTATCATTGTTTTTCGTACGAAAAACAACTTTTGATCGAAATGTTATATATTATAGTATTTGTAGAATTATACCGTTTTAATCCTAAATTGAAAATTAACTGTCAAAATAACAGCTGTCGTATAGAACTTTGTTATTTAGGATCTGAAAAAATTTTCAATTTAGGATTCTTACAGCTATAATCCTCGTTACGAAAAAGCTAAAAAAAAAATTGACACTTAACTGTCAAAATCTTACAGCTGTCGTATAAAACTTTGTTATTTATTAACTGAAAATTTTTTCAACTTAGGATTCTTACAGCTATAGCCCTCGCTATGAAAAAGGTTAAAAAAAAATTGACGCTTACCTGTCAAAATTTGACAGCTTTGTTACCTCTGAAATTTTTTTAAATTTTGGAATCTTACAGCTATACTCTCAGATACAAAAAAAGCTTTAAAAAACTTGACTTTTACCTGTCAAAATGGTAGCTGTCGTATAAAACTTTCTTATTTACCAAAATAATCATAAATATGATTGAATTTCAGATTCTTACAGCGTCAATCATCAGTACGAAAAAAACGAACTTGTGCAGTAAAAAATTACACATACTTATATTTTTATTGCGACCTGAGTTGTGAAGAAATTACACATATTTTATTGAACACGAATCGAAGTGCTTAACAGTTAGGGCTTGCTAACAAATGGTTCTGTCAAAAGTATAAAATTAAATGAACGAACTCGAGCAGTGCCGTGCCCGAAGGGCTCGGCACAATAATATTTCCACAAATTTATTAGCTGATAATGTGATAATGAAATATGAAAAGTATATCCCACATTGCACAAAGGTGTGCGAGTTTAAAAGCACCTATAAATGTCCATATCAATATCATAATATTAAATAACATATATTTCAGTAATGAAAAGTCGTAGCGAATCGAGCGAGACGGCAATGGAAATAGGACGTCGAGCAATATACGATGCCGTCTTCAAAAACTACCTATCTATACGAGAAACCGGAAATTTTGCATCCGTTTTTTTATTTTTTATTTTTTGTTAGTTGTTATAATGACAATTTGGCGATATGTTTTCCCTTCACGTTCCGCAGGAAGGTGAGGTAAAAAAAGCAATAGTAAATAGAGAAAAGGAAAAGAAAATAAGTTTTTTAGTACTAATATTAGATGCACTCTCGGCTGACGATTAGCGATATGTACCCAGTCTAGTATTATATACGTCTCTTCCGCGCGGAATCTCGAAAACCCCGATCAGCTCTTGAACAATTTCGTCTATGTAAGACATTTTCACAGTTGCGATTTTTTTTTCTCGGAAACGGTTAGAGTGGGACGATTGAAACTTTTAGGGTTTAGATAGGAATAGTGGGGGTACATTGTGTAAAAATTTCGAATATACAGGGTGTGCCGAAAAAAAGTTATTAATTTTTAAAGTCGAGAAATATCGGGATCTCGTTGGCATTCGACACAGGTCGTAAAAATGAGTTTTTTTAATTTAAACTTTTTCGGCGCATAGACGACCGTCGGCTACAGAAGCCTATTGTTTGCCAAGGCGATCGGAAGTTGGGAAGTCAATTTTCTGATTTTTTTAAAATCAATGTAGGGGCATGTTGGATCGATAATAAATCGAATTGCGTGCGTCCCACATATTTTTGGTTTGGAGATTCGCTTAGGTCATCTCAAATACTACTTTTTTCAAATATATTGTTCTAATTGACACTTACCTGTCAAAATTTGACAGCTATGGTATAAAACTTTGTTATTTAGGAACTGAACAAATTTTCAATTTAGGATTCTTACAGTAGTAACTCTCGCTACGAAAAAGCTAAAAAAAAATTAAAACTTACCTGTCAAAATCTGACAGCTGTCGTATAAAACTTTGTTATTTAGATACTGAAATTTTTTTAAATTTCGGATTCTTACATCTATAATGCAAGATACAAGAAAAGCTTTAAAAAAAATTACAGTTACCTGTCAAAATGACAGCTGTCGTATAAAACTTTTAAAGAGCACCTATATGGCGCCGTCTCAGAAAACTACCTATCTATACGAGAAAACGGAAATTTTGCATCATTGTGTAGTTTTGGTCAGTTGTTATAATGACAATTTGGCGATATGTTTCCCCTTCACGTTCCGCAGGAAGGTGAGGCAAAAAAAGCAATAGAAAACATAGAAAAAAGAAACTAAGAAAAATACTTTTTAAATACAAATTTTTAGTACTAATAATAGATGCACTCTCGGCTGACGATTAGCGATATGTACCCAGTACGATTTTATGAATTTTTAAAAAAATACCAAAAATCTAATATTTCTGCCAGTTTTTACATTTTCCTCAATACGTCCCTTACTATCGCTTTTAGAATAGAAATCAATATAACTTTTTATATGGAGAATAGAAAAAGGACACGTTTTTATTTAAAAAGTTTTTATCTAAGTTTTATCAGTTCCGAGATATTGCCAAATATATGAAAACCACTTTTAACTCCATATCTCAAAAACTATAAGACCTACAAAAAATTACTAAGAACTTAAAGTGGAGATCTCGTAAGGATGCTACTTAATAGTTATATACATTGTTGCCATATCTCTTATACTTTCCGAGGAAAATGTTACCTTATTGATTTCATCAAATTTTCATGACATGAAAAAATTTCAAAAATTTAAAATTCGAAAATATGACAACTTTTCTATAAATCTTCATCGAAAATACCGTAAAACTCACAAATAGCAAAGAAAATATACAAAATAACGTTTTTATGAATTTTTTAAAGAAAATCAAAAATTATACGTAATTGATAAGACCATCCTTGGTTGTGAAAAAACTATGCCTAATCTTTGGTTGTGAAAAAACTGTGCCTAAACTTTGGTTGTGAAAAAACTATGCCTAATCTTTGTTTGTTATAAAACTATGCCTAATCTTTGGTTGTGAAAAAACTATGCCTAAACTTGGGTTGTGAAAAAACTATGCCCAATCTTTGGTTGTGAAAAAACTATGCCATAATATTTGTTTGTCATAAGACTATGCCAAAATCTTTGTTTGTCATAAGACTATGCCATAATCTTTGTTTGTCAGAAGACTATGCCTTAAACTTTGTTTGTCATAAGACTATGCCGTAATCTTTGTTTGTCATAAGACTATGCCTTAAAATTTGTTTGTCATAAAAATATACATAATCTTTGGTTGTTATAAAAACTATGCCATAATATTTGTTTGTCATAAGACTATGCACTAATGTTTGTTTGTCATAAGACTATGCCAAAATTTTTGAATGTCATAAGACTATGCCATAATCTTTGTTTGTCATAAGACTATGCCTTAAACTTTTTTTTGTCATAAGACTATGCCATAATCTTTGTTTGTCATAAGAACATGCCTTAAAATTTGTTTGTCATAAAAATATACATAATCTTTGGTTGTTATAAAACTATGCCATAATATTTGTTTGTCATAAGACTATGCACTAATGTTTGTTTGTCATAAGACTATGCCAAAATCTTTGTTTGTCATAAGACTATGCCTTAAACTTTGTTTGTCATAAGACTATGCCTTAAAATTTCTTTGTCATAAAAATATACATAATCTTTGGTTGTTATAAAACTATGCCATAATATTTGTTTGTCATAAGACTATGCCAAAATCTTTGAATGTCATAAGACTATGCCATCATCTTTGTTTGTCAGAAGACTATGCCTTAAACTTTGTTTGTCATAAGACTATGCCGTAATCTTTGTTTGTCATAAGAATATGCCTTAAAATTTGTTTGTCATAAAAATATACATAATCTTTGGTTGTTATAAAACTATGCCATAATATTTGTTTGTCATAAGACTATGCACCAATGTTTGTTTGTCATAAGACTATGCCAAAATCTTTGTTTGTCATAAGACTATGCCTTAAACTTTGTTTGTCATAAGACTATGCCATAATCTTTGTTTGTCATAAGACTATGCCTTAAAATTTGTTTGTCATAAAAAATATGCCATAATCTTTGTTTGTCATAAGACTATGCCATAATCTTAACCGATCTTTGGTTGTGAAAAAACTATGCATAATCTCTGTAGTAATAATGATAATATTGTGTGAAATAACTAAGTACGTCGTAAAACATATAACGTAACATGAAAATGTACTTTATACCGCCGTTAGGCGGTATGACCCCACAAATAAAACTATACATATAGGTGGACAAAGAGATTGCAATATGGCCGACAGACGAGCGAGGCGGCATTGGAAACGGGACGTTGAGCACTATACGGCACCGCCTCCGAAAACTACCTATCTATACGAGAAAATGGAAATTTTGCACCATTGTCTAGTTTTGGTCAGTTGTTATAATGACAATTTGGCGATATGTTTCCCCTTCACGTTCCGCAGGAAGGTGAGGCAAAAAAAGCAATAGTAAATAGAAAAAAAGAAAAGAAAAGTATTTTTTTATTGTAAATTTTTTTTTTAGTACTAATATTAGATGCACTCTCGGCTGACGATTAGCGATATGTACCCAGTCTAGTATTATATACGTCTCTTCCGCGCGGAATCTCGAAAACCCCGATCAGCTCTTGAACAATTTCGTCTATGTAAGAAATTTTCAGTTGCGATTTTTTTTTTCTCGAAAACGGTTAGAGTGGGACGATTGAAACTTTTAGGGTTTAGATAGGAATAGTGGGGGTACATTGTGTAAAAATTTCTAATATACAGGGTGTGCCGAAAAAAAGTTATTAATTTTTAAAGTCGAGAAATATCGGGATCTCGTTGGCATTCGATACAGGTCGTAAAAATGAGTTTTTTTGATTTAAACTTTTTCGGCGCATAGACGACCGTCGGCTACAGAAGCCTATTGTCTGCCAAGGCGATCGGAAGTTGGGAAGTCAATTTTCTGATTTTTTTTAAATCAATGTAGGAGCATGTTGGATCGATAATAAATCGAATTGCGTGCGTCCCACATATTTTTGGTTTGGAGATTCGCTTAGGTCATCTCAAATACTACTTTTTTCAAATATATTGTTCTAATTGACACTTACCTGTCAAAATTTGACAGCTATGGTATAAAACTTTGTTATTTAGGAACTGAAAAAATTTTCAATTTAGGATTCTTACAGTAGTAACTCTCGCTACGAAAAAGCTAAAAAAAAATTGAAACTTACATGTCAAAATCTGACAGCTGTCGTATAAAACTTTGTTATTTAGATACTGAAATTTTTTTAAATTTCGGATTCTTACATCTATAATGTAAGATACAAGAAAAGCTTTAAAAAAAAATTACAGTTACCTGTCAAAATGACAGCTGTCGTATAAAACTTTTAAAGAGCACCTATATGGCGCCGTCTCAGAAAACTACCTATCTATACGAGAAAACGGAAATTTTGCACCATTGTGTAGTTTTGGTCAGTTGTTATAATGACAATTTGGCGATATGTTTTCCCTTCACGTTCCGCAGGAAGGTGAGGCAAAAAAAGCAATAGTAAATAGAAAAAAAGAAAAGAAAAGTATTTTTTTATTGTAAATTTTTGTAAATTTTTTTTTAGTACTAATATTAGATGCACTCTCGGCTGACGATTAGCGATATGTACCCAGTCTAGTATTATATACGGCGGCTACATTTAAAATAAGTTGTCGTTGTCAGTTTCGACATTTTCACATTTGCGATTTCTTTTCTCGGAAACGATAAGAGTGGGACGATTGAAACTTTTTCAGTTTAGAGAGGAATAGTGGAGGTACGTTGTGTAAAAATTTCGAATATACAGGGTGTGCCAGAAAAAAGTTATTAATTTTTAAAGTCGATAATTATCGGATTCTCGTTGGGATTCGATACAGTTCGTAAAAATGAGTTTTTTTGATTTAAACTTTTTCGACGCGTAGACGACCGTGGGCTACAGAACCCTATTGTTTGTGAGCGCGATCGAAAGTTTGGAAGTAATTTTTTTGATTTTTTTAAAGTTGAAAATTGATCAAAAATGGTACCTCTTGGATCGCTAATAAGTCGAATTGGGTGCATCCGATCAACATTCGGTTTTGATAATCGTTTAGGCCATCTCAAAAACTACCTTTTTCCAATATATCGTTCTATACCTAACTGGAATGGAAATGATCAAAAATTGTAAGAAACTGGAAGGCGTGATTTTTCGCAGTTTTTATTTTTTTTCGTACGGAAAACGACTTTTGATCGAAACGTTGTATACTTTAGCGGATAGAGCTCTTCAAATTGTATTTTAGAGATATTTTTCGTTTCTTTATCTTTAATACGGAAAAAACGACAGCCTATGAATTTTTTCCAGTAATTTCTGTTGGCGTCGCACTGGTTTGTTAAATACTTCTGCAAGTGTCTATAAATATAACTTTTTGAATTTTTTCTTGGTCCACCATATCAATCGATAAACAAGCTTAAGTTTGCATAGTAAACGCGCTCTGAAAAAACATCATTTGTGGCTCAAAAAAAATAATTTATGATTTATCAAGAGATATTTTTATCCGACGTTTTACTATATCGACTAGCTTATTCAATTTTTAACAAAACCGTTTTATTTTTTCCCAAAAGACGCGCTGATTTAGTCTCAACACCTCTACATATCCAAACTTATAAAAATACATTCGTAAGTTTAAAAAAAATCGAGTTTTTGATTGCGGAAACAAGCAAAATTTGCAAATTCTAATACCATTTAATTTTGACTAGAGTGCTTTAACTGCTTTGGTTAATGTAAGTAAATTAATTCTAAAAAACCGGCTGTCAAAAATGGCGAAAAATTGGTGTTTTGAGCTTGACTTGCTAGACTAATAAGAACATTTCCAAATTTTAAATCGGATGGAATATCTACCTTGAACCTTCTTCTAATTTTATTGACCAAAATATTTGCCCAAAATGTTTCAGAAATAGTTGTAATCTCGATTTTAAAGATGACGTTCCGACATTGAAAATGCATCGCCACGTGGTGGGAGGCTGTTCGATATTTCGATATTCGCGAATTTTTTTCTCGGAAAAGGTTAGAGCAAAACGATAAAAAATTTCTGGACGTAGAGAGGAATAGTAGGGGCACGTTCTGGGAACAATTTCCAATATACAGGGTGTACCGGAAAAAAGTTATTTAAGTCAAAGTTGAAAAATATGTTTTTTTTTTCGTTGTAGCGCGATACAGATGGCAAAAATCATTTTAATCGATTTAACCTTTTTTGGCATGTAGACGACGTTGGGCTACAAAACACCGTTATTTGCGAACGCGATCAAAAGTTGGGAAGTCAATTTTTTGATTTTTTTAAAATCAATGTAGGGTCATGTTGGATCGTTAATAAATCGAATTGGGTGCGTCTAACACACTTTTGGTTTAGAGATTAGTTTAGGTCATCTCAAATACTACTTTTTTCAATTATATTGTTCTATACCTACCGGTAATATAAAGGGTGCAAATTATAAAAAAGTAAGAATTACTATCTTACGTTTTAATCCTAAATTGAAAATTAACTGTCAAAATGACAGCTGTCGTATGTTATTTAGGAACTGAAAAATTTTTCAATCTTGGAATCTTACAGCGACAATCCTTGGTACGAAAAAAATCAACTAGGTTTGTGAAGAAACTAAATTTATTTTTTATCATGAATTGAAATGTTTCAAAATTAGAGGTTGCTAACAAATGGTTTTGTCAAAAGTATAAAATGAAACGAACGAACTCCAACAGTGCCGTGCCCAAAGGGCTCGGCACAATAAAATGTTCACCAATTTATCAGCTATCTATGTAAGAATAGTTAATATCATATATTTTAGTAACGAAAAGTCGTAGCGAATCGAGCGAGACGGCATTGGAAATAGGACGTCGACCACTATACGATGCCGTCTCCAAAAACGACCTATCTATACGAGAAACCGGAAATTTTGCACCCGTTTTTTTATTTTTTAGTTTTTGTCAGTTGTTATAATGACAATTTGGCGATATGTTCCTCCTTCACGTTCCGCAGGAAGGTGAGGTATAAAAAGCAATAGTAAATTAAAAAAAAGTACAAGAAAATTATTTTTTTAGTACTAATATTAGATGCACTCTCGGCTGACGATTAGCGATATGTACCCAGTCTAGTTTTTCTTTTTCTTTCTCTATATTCTTACTTTGTTAATTTTGTAAACAACAAAAATAAATTTGTATTTGTCTACTTATTTTATTACTCATTAGTTTGGCATATCATGTCATAATATGAATTTGACAAAATTTTTACCTAGATTTGGTTAGATATATCGTCCCCATATCATTGTGATCTAAACCAAGCCCTACGTTTTTTAATCCAAGCACTCTTTGATGCAAATAATTTTTGCTCGCACGGTATATGCATACAAGAATTATTAAGGTGTATTCTTATTTTTTTAATTTTCTATTTAATTTATTTGCATTGTAAAGCTTATTTGGATATAAATAAATATTGTATTGTATTTTATTGTATGTAAATGGAATTTACCGGTTATCGTTATTATAAAGTTTCAGAATATTATTTTGTAATTTCGTCAATTTCAGATTTATATTTTTCTAAAAAAAACCCTAGTTTCTACTTATAGACAACTCTGTTTACACTGCCTTATTTCCAAAGATAAAAAACCTACCTTGCGACTGTTCCGATGTTTTTTTAATAACAGGATCGTTTCTTACTCTTGCTTGAGGGGTTCTTACTCTTGCTTGAGGTGTAGTCGATCTCAACTTGCTCAATGTACTGGCACTTCCGAACATGGTAGATTGGCTTATAGGGTTAATGCCACTAGGTGGTCTAAATTTGTGGTTTGGTGGGGCAAATTGTGACGTGTGACTGGCTGACCCTGGTTTTTCTAAAATTTAAAAAGGTTTTTATATTTTTTACCTTTTTACACCATTACCTTAATGAACTTTAATGACGTCTGCAAGGAGGGCTTTGAGCGTGGGGGTTCCTCAAGGGTCTGTTCTAGGACCTCTGCTATTTTTAATATACAGGGTGTCCCAAAAGTAATGGGACACAGAGCAACAGCAGACTCCTTAAGGCGAAATAATGCGATTTATTTAAACTTGCCCTATCCCAAAATTGATAACAACCAAGATACAGAGTATTAAAGTTTTAATTTTGTTTTCGTTTTTTTGCGAATATTCCTTAACGAAACGACATAGCAGCACAAAATTAAGGATTTTGGGGTTTTTTGAGGTGAGGAATTTTTTTATTTATTTTTCATGTCATTACAAAAAAATGTGTTTACATACGTCACGGTATAAAATAAAACCTAAGATACACTAATACATTTAGTTTAAATTTATAGTAGAAGTAATGATTAATAGAACTGACAACACATTACTACAATCACAATCACACTGATCACAAACCCAGCAACGAACTCTTGTACAGAAAAACACACATACAACCCATTGAACAAAGAATAAAACAGTTAAACCCAAAGTTTGCCAAGAGACAACATAATATCGAGTTAATCGAACCCCACTGCAGAAAAAGAGAAGACAGGCAGTCCAGATATAGATTTCCAAACCTAACAACCTATGAAAACATTATGGAACTGCAATAGCTTTTACTACGGTTTTTGGACTTTAAGATACTATTATAATACTTAATGTTTTTTTTTTGTACAAGCGATCTCTTTTTTAATTATTTATACTTATACAATAGCAAATAGTAATAATATGTAAACTTTACTGCGGCTGAAGGACCTCGGTCGAAGGCCAATTGGGTAACCAATAAAGAACATGTTAATAATAATAATAATAATAATACAATCAGAATTAAAATTACATTCAACAGTTTAAAATTGCAAAACCTGGCGTTCCTCCAAGTAAGCGTCGTAGCTATAATACGCTCTACCAACAAGAAAGTCGGTTACTCTTTTCTTAAAAGCTTTAATTTCCAGATCTCTGACCTCCTGCGGTATTTTGTTAAAGAACTTCACAGCTAAGAAGTCTGGGCCATTTTGGCATCTACGTAGTCTGCGGTAAGGTACCGAGAGATTCCCGCTGCCCCGCGTGTCCCTGCCGTGTATCTCACCATTGGTGGGATAATTATATTTATCTTTATTCCGGTAGATATGGAGTACGTTTTGCAGTATTCAAAATTATCTATAGTTTTTATGTAACCAGTAGAGGGCGCTGCCCACGGCACGGCCCACTCCTTTTAGCTGGCATAACTTTGTTTAGGCTGCTTATATCGATCCGACTATTATTAAAAAAATAAGTTACATAACTTCTTTTACATTAAAAACGTATAACTCGTTGAAGTCGCTAGGAGCAACCATTTTGGAGATATTTTATCAATTCAAATCAATTTTTGATTTTTTTTTTTAATCAAATTTTGCCCAATCCTGGTTAATAACAACCAAAAATGTAACAAATATTATTTTCACCAATGATGTACATAATTACCTAATATGTTCTCATAAATAAATAAATAAATGTTTATTAACGGACTTGCCATTTTAGATTACAAAAACATTAGTGATACAATATATATATATATAATACAAGTTACACGATACACCACTAAAGAAGTGTTTTTATCAAATTAGATTTTAAACCCTGCAGTGTCAAATTAAACAAATCTATATTTCCGGGCAGTTCATTTGCTTTACGGCAAAATCTAGAAATGGGGCTATGAAAAGTATAATTCACCCTATGTATATCAATACTAAACAGACTAACTTGTCTGGTCACCCTAACTGGTGCATGAAAATTTATTAGTTGCAGTAAAGCAGACGAATCAATTAAACCATTAAGTATTTTATACAGAGTACAAAGATCGATATATGATCTGCGGTTCTCCAGCTTTGAAAGACCCAGCAATAAATATAAATGATTATAATTAATTTGTTCAGCTGTTATTTGTAATTTATAAGCGATATGCCTAAGAAATCTCTTTTGAACTCTCTCTAAAGTATGTAAGTGTACTTGGTAGTAAGGAGCCCAAACCTGGGACGCATATTCAATTGCGCTACGCACTACCGCACAGTAGACATCCTTTAAAACATAAATATTATTAATGTCTTTAAGTGATCTGATGACAAAACCCAACAACTTAATGGCTTTGTTTGTAATAAATTCAACGTGTTTAACAAAAGAAAGTTCATGGTCCATTATAACTCCTAAATCTTTAATGGTAGAGACTCTATTAATTAATTTATTATTCAAGGTGTAGTTGTGTGTGAGGGGATTTTTTATTCTATAAAAACTTATCACATTACATTTAGAAAGGTTCAACTGCAGATCATAATGAATCTATTAAGATCATCCTGTACCTAGTTCAATACAATCAGCAAGGGATAATATAATTTTATAAATTTTCAAATCATCAGCATATAATATAATATAACTATTTTTAATACATGTTTTTAAGTCATTAATAAAACAATTAAACAGAAAGGGGGATAAATGTGCACCCTGTGGGACACCCGACAACACAAGAATTTCAGAAGAAAGAAAATTTTTTATTTTAACTATTTGTTTCCTGTCAGTGAGGTAGCTTTTAAGCCATTTTAAGAGAGTTCCCTGAATCCCCAAGCCAGCAAGTTTTTTTATCAGAATATCATGATTTACTCTGTCGAAAGCTTTCGTAAAATCTGTGTAGGCAACATCCACCTGGTGGTGATTCCCCAAGGCTCCTAGCAGATCATGCTGATATTCCAAAAGGTTAGTTACTGTAGACTTTCCCTTGATAAAACCGTGTTGTTCTGGGATAATGATATTTTTAAATTGGGGTGTAATAAAATTTGTAACAAGAGACTCTAATACTTTGGGGATAATTGAAATTTTCGATATAGCGCGATAGTTTTTTATATCATTACGATCTCCATCCTTATAGATGGGAATAATATAGCTACGTTTCCATTCATCGGGAAAAACTCCAAGAAGTAACGATTTATTAAAGATATCAGAGAGTACCCCAGACAGAACCAATTTTGTATTTTTCAAGAATTGTACAAGTATGCCATCAGGGCCACATCCCAGATTAACATTCAAGTTTGTAATATTGTTAAAAACATTTAGGGTATTAGTATTATATTTATTTACATTTACAAACATGTTAGAGTGAAAATCAAAGTCCTTAGATTTATTTTTTACATATTGAGATGCAAAATGTTGAGAGAAAAATTCTGCTGTATCACTAGGAGGCTCACTAATCTTATCATTAAAGCGCATAGAGTTTGGAAGGTTTAGGTTTCCTTTTTTGGAATTTATATATTTTCAAAACTCTCTTTTATTGCGAATACTATGTTCAAGATTTTCGGTGTATTCAGCGTGACTTAATTTTGAGTATGTTTTACACTGTGAACGCAATTGTGAGAATTAATAGTAATCTTCAAAATTACCCGATTTCTTAAACTTTTTATGAGCAATCTTTTTCATAATAATAAGCTCCTTCATAGTGTTATTAAACCATTTTGGGAAAATTGGAGGCCTACACCTAACTTTGGGAACATATATGTCTATAACAGTGTAAACAATTTCATAAAATTTATTCAATATTACATTGATATCAAAATTCAGAACTTCATTCCAATCAACCATAGATAAATGAAAATTAATCTGCTGGTAATTAGCTAAATTAAAGTTATAGTAGTAATAATCATAATTCATTTGATCCTTGTGAGTACCATAATCTATTTCAAATGTCAATGCCGGGTGGTATTTGTCACAATTCAAGAGAGGGCTATCTGAGGCGGTAATGGATAAATTTGAAAGAGAAAAAATGAAATCAAAATAGCCACCATTAGCATTAGATATTCCATGTAATTGTTTTAAATTGTAAAATGCCATGCAATCTGAGATACTTGTAACTTGTTACATATCGCGCGAACACGCGATATGTTATTCGTCGCCTTCACTCGGAATCACGGCAACCCCGATTGACTCCTAAAAATTTTGCACTATATCGTCTGCTTCATTTGAAATATGTATGTATGTTGGCGTTCTTGTAATGTCTCTTTTGACATTTTCACATTTGCGATTTTTTTTTTCGGAAACGGGTAGAGTGGGACGATTGAAACTTTTTCAGTTTAGAGAGGAATAGTGGGGGTACGTTGTGCGAAAATTTCGAATATACAGGGTGTGCCGGAAAAAAGTTATTAATTTTTAAAGTCGATAATTATCGGATTCTCGTTGAAACACGTTACAGGTCGCAAATATTATTTTTATCGATTTAAACTTTTTCGACGCGTAGACGACCGTGGGCTACAGAACCCTATTGTTTGTGAGCGCGATCGAAAGTTTGGAAGTCATTTTTTTGATTTGGTACCTCTTGGATCGCTAATAAGTCGAATTGGGTGCATCCAATCGACATGCGGTTTGGATAATCGGTTAGGCCATCTCAAAATCTACCTTTTTCCAATATATCGTTCTATACCTAACTGGAATGGAAATTGCCGAAAATTGTAAGAAAGTGGAAATCATAAAGTTAGGCCTGATTTTTTCACGGTTTTTATTTTTTTTCGTACTGAAAACGACTTTAGATCGAAACGTTGTAAACTTTAGCGGATAGAGCTCGTCAAATTGTATTTAAGAGATATTTTTTCGTTTCTTTATCTTTAATACGGAAAAAACGACAGCTTTTTTTTTTACTATATCGACTGTAGCTTATTCAATTTTTAACAAAACCGTTTTTTTTTTTTCTCAAAAAATGCGCTGATTACTTCGCAACACCTCTACATATTCAAAATCATTAAAATATATTCGCAAAATTGAGAAAAGTCGCTTTTTTGGGTGCGGAAACAGGCAATCTTTACAAATTCTAACACCATTCACTTTTGACTAAGAGTGCCTTGATATTGATGTATCTAAATTAATTATTAATTCTAAAAATCCGGCTGTCAAAAATGGCGAAAAATGGGTGTTTTCAGCGTGACTTGCTAGAATAATAAGAACATTTCCAGATTTTAAATCGGGTGGAATATCTACCTTGAACCTTCTGCTAATTTTACTGACCAAAATATTTGCCCAAAATGTTTCAGAAATGGTTGTAATCTCGATTTTAAAGATGGCGTTTCGACATTGATAATCCGTCGCTACGTGGTAGAAGGTTATTCGACATTTCGATATTTGCGAATTTTTTTTTCGGAAACGGTTAGAGCAAAACGATTCAAACTTTCTGGACGTAGAGAGGAATAGTCGGGGCACGTTCTGGAAACAATTTCAAATATACAGGGTGTACCGGAAAAAAGTTATTAAAGTCAAAGTTAAAAAATATGTTTTTTTTTCGTTGTAGGGCGATACAGGTGGCAAAAATCATTTTAATCGGTTTAAACTTTTTCGACATGTAGACGACGTTGGGCTACAAAACACTGTTGTTTGCGAACGCGATCGAAAGTTGGGAAGTAATTTTTTTGATTTTTTTAAAATCAATGTGGGGTCATATTGGATCGTTAATAAATCGAATTGGGTGCGTCCGATATAATTTTGGTTTGGATATTCGTTTAGGTCATCTCAAATACTACTGTTTTCAAATATATTGTTCTATACCTAAACAGCATAGAAATGGTAGCAAATTATAAAAAACAAGAATTACTATTTAAGTATATATAATTTGACAGCTGTCGTATAGAACTTTGTTATTTTGGTACTGAAAATTTTTTTAATTTAGTTTTATTACAGCTTTAACCCTCGCTACGAAAAAAGTTAAAATAAATTGACACTTACCTGTCAAAATCTGACAGGTATCGTATAAAACTTTGTTATCTAGGTACTGAATTTTTTTTAAATTTGGGATTCTTACAGCTATAACCGTCGCTACGAAAAAGCTAAAAAAAAATTGACAATTACCTGTCAAAATCTGACAGGTATCGTATAAAACTTTGTTATCTAGGTACTGATTTTTTTTTTAATTTAAGATTCTTACAGCTATAACCGTCGCTACGAAAAAGCTAAAAAAAAATTGACACTTACCTGTCAAAATCTGACAGCTGTCGTATAGAACTTTGTTATTTAGGTACTGAAAAATTTTTTATTTAGGATTCTTACAGCTATAAATCTCGCTACGAAAAATCTAAAAAAAATTTTTTAACTTACCTGTCAAAATTTGACAGCTGTCGTATAGAACTTTGTTATTTAACTACTGAATTTTTTTTAAATTTTGGATTCTTACAGCTTTAATCCTAGATACAAGAAAAGCTTAAAAAAAATGACATTTACCTGTCAAAATGACAGCTGTCGTATAGAACTTTGTAATTTAGAAACTGAAATATTTTTAAATTTAGGATTCTTATAGCTGTAACTCTCGCTACGAAAAAACAAAAAAAAATTGAAACTTACCTGTCAAATTCTGACAGCTGTCGTATAGAACTTTGTTATTTAGGATCTGAAAAAATTTTCACTTTAGGATTTTTACAGCGATAACCCTCGCTACGAAAAGGATAAAAAAAAACTGACTCCTACCTGTCAAAATTTGACAGCTATCGTATAAAACATTCTTATTTAGGTACCTGAAAATTTTTTAATTTCGAATTCTTACAGCTATAACCCTCGCTACGAAAAAGTTAAAAAAAATTACACTTACCTTTCAAAGTGACAGCTCTCGTATAATTAAACGAACGAACTAGAACAGTGCCGTACCCGAAGGGCTCGGCACAATATTAGCTGATAATTGATAGCTTCCATGTAAGAATAATTTTTTGCTTATGTTTTAATCGATTGAATACTTACATATTTTTATAGAGCAAATATGGAAAGTATATCCCACATTGCACAAAGGTGTGCGAGTTTAAAGAGCATCTATACGGCGCCGTCTCAGAAAACTACCTATCTATACGAGAAAACGGAAATTTTGCACCATTGTGTAGTTTTGGTCAGTTGTTATAATGACAATTTGGCGATATGTCTTCCCTTCACGTTCCGCAGGAAGGTGAGGCAAAAAAAGCAATAGTAAATAGAAAAAAAGAAAAGAAAAGTATTTTTTCATTGTAAATTTTTGTAAATCTTTTTAGTACTAATATTAGATGCACTCTCGGCTGACGATTAGCGATATGTACCCAGTCTAGTTGATTAACCCTACCCTCCGGCATTGAGCCAAAAGAATCTGTACGCCATGCCACATTGGGCAAATTAAAGTCACCACAACTAATTATTTCACAATTGTCACTCATATATTCATTAAGAATTGATGACACTGAAAAACAAAAGTTTTCATAAATTTCTAGCGCTGATGCTGGAGGTATATACACTACACACAAAATAATGGATTTTTGTCCTAGAGTTATCATAAGAAACAAGTGTTCAATGTTATTAACAGGACTATTTATTCGTCTTACTGATAAATTACGGTTTACTGCTGCTAGAACTCCACCACCCCGAGAATTTGAGCTAGTTAGATTTGAGCGATCACATCTATAAAGTTCATAGTTAAATAGTTGAAGTTCATTATTATTTATGTCATCGCTCAAAAATGTTTCTGTTAGTAGGATAACATTATAGTTTTCAATAGCTACAGCCTGTGAAAGTGACTTGATCTTTGTTCTTAGGCCTCTGACATTTTGGTAGTAGATGGATAGTGGGGAGTTAAGTTTTCTATTTCCTTGGTTTACCTGCGTATGTTTAGACGAGGATTGTTTGGAAAATTTCTTCTGTAGTTATTATTGTTTTTATTGTTTCGGCGGTTAAAAATAAAAGGCTTGACAATTACGTTCATTGGCCATATGTCACTATTTAATATTTTGCCTTCTAGATGTGAAGCCACAGATATTTTGAAAGCTGCTACATGTTCTTGGTTAGAACGTAGTTTTTCACAATTGACCAAAGGTATATTATTGTTGTTCAAATATTCCTTGATCTGTTCTGTTGTACACCCAGAACTTAAATTTCCAATGTAAAAGGTTTTACACTCTTTAGCAGCAGTAAGAATTGTGGAATTGCCATTTGTGCCTTTTATAATGTTGCCATTTTTATGGCCAGTAATTGTTTGTGGGGTAATAGTAGTAGGCGCAATTGATCCATTTGCTTGTATACCTAGAGGCAGTACTTTTGATTATAGCATTCTCTAAACTGGTAGAATCAACAATTGATTTATTGATGTTCAATTTTGCAATATCATTTTTAAGGCATAATATTTCTGCTTATTGGGCATCACATTTGGTGTTTATCTCTTCAAATGCTCATAATGATATACCTATATCATATCAGATTACAACAAGAACAACATAGGTTTAAATAAGTAATCCAATTGTCTAATATAGATTGCCTAATAAAATTAGGGCAGCGCAAAATGTTTGTCAATTTGTTAGAAAACTTAAAATCAATTATTATAATATATAAGTTAGATTTCATTCCAGCACTATTTAGTTATAAGTAAGCTCTTCTTGAGGCCAGAGCTGCTAGCACTGTTTAGAGATTGTGTATGCAAAAAAAATGTTACTTAATAATTACTTATTATGAATAAAGAAAATTTTTCAAAAAAAAAAAAGATCAAAGTTAGGCAGTGGATGCTATACTTTAAACATCTCGCTACCAGAGTTTTTAAATTATTTATTTATTTATGGGACTAGCCCAGTCTACATTAATTTTATTTAACAAACCTATAAATAGGTATATAGGTACTGTAAAAAGTATAAAATAAAATAACATGAAACAATATAAAAACAAACATACAAATATAGGTAGGTACACATTATAGGTATTTGTAATAAAATAGAAAAAGGAACGTTTATACTTCATAAGGACCTTTTTAGCTTATTTTTGAGAGATCACAGACATAGAATCTTTGGATAACAGATAATGTGTATTTTTTCCGTTTGTATATCTTTTGTCATTTGTCTCCTATATTTGGCTAATTAATTATTAGTCTGACTAGATGTTTTAAAATTATTTTATATGATACTTTTATAATTTTATGTTATTCTTATTATAAATGGTAAATTCGAGGGTAAATTGTAATTTTTAACTAAAAACGGCTGATATTTAAGTATAGTATTTCAATCACCCTCTGGGTTTTGTTAACATGAGCAAATAAATATTCATTCATTCATTATTCACTATATCAAATTTCCAGTATTTTGGCTAAAAATATGTTGGTAATTTTTGCCAGACTTTTCTTACCCTTTATAATTTTATTTGAGTTTTCTAAAGCTGCAGTCGGTTCAGTGGATACATGATAAACTTTAAAAATTGGTTTGGCTTTGGCTTTCTCCCGTTCTTTCATCTTTGCTTTTTCAGCCTTCCATTTCTGTAAGAGTTCAAATCTTGTACTTACTTCCCCTTGTTTGGATTTGGCCGAAGAACCTGCTTGCTTGTCAGGCACTTTATCATTTCTTTCAATGGTCTTTATTCTTCCTGGATTATATTTAATGGGAGTGGGTGTATTTATAGGGCTTAAATTCACAATATTTCTTCTAATACTAGCTAGAGTATCTCGTTTTGCTTTTCGGGTATTTTTAAGTACTTCTTTGCGATCTTGCACGGTTTTTACCATTGAAGTACCTTTATGTAATAAACTGAAATGTCTCTTGAAGAGATCAGATACGTCTTCCATTTTATAATTAAGGAAATAAAAAATAAATGCGAATACTAAAAACACACAAGTAAAAAATAATATTACTATATTATGTATCCCGATGGATGACCGTATAAAAATAACCGTTGGATCGATTTCAAACCATAAACCATAAACGAACGCTTCAAACAAACTTACATCAACGTCAAACGAACTACGGACTTCAAAATTTTTAAACACAAAAGAGGCTTCACAGAAAAAAAAACAGGTTTCTTTCGGGTCTGTTAGTGGCTGGCCACCCAGCTGGCCACTACATTCGAAGAAGGTATCGCTCTTGGCAGTGGCTATGGATTTGATTTATTGATCATAGAGAAATCCGCGCTTGTCGCCTGAATCACAGAGGATCGGTCGCCCAAACACTATCGATCAGTTCAAATCTTTGTTTGTCTTGTCTTGCGTGGGTTACTGGCTTCTGATCTTTGCCAATTTGCCAAATCTTTGTTTTTTGTTTGTCTTAACGAGAACTTAATGCAGTTTATACCTCGAAGCTTAGCCTAATAAAAGTAATATTTGGTACGCTTTGGGTAAATTAAATTAGGGATATTATACCAAAATATGAGGACCTTTACTACTTTTAACTATTATCATAGAGGAATGTTAGGTTGACGCTATTTCTTAAATATGGTGAAAATCACACCGGCAGGGGCCTTTTCATTGGCATGATGTGACCTTAATAATCCAATTAGAATCAAGTTGGCTTGGCGTCTTTTTAAAAAGTTTATCTAGAGCCATTTTAATATTAAGTGCATATAATACTTATGGCAGTATAATATGAATAATCTGCGTAATACAAATGAAATGAGTGACTCACTAATAAAGTCCGAATATGGTAGTGAAAGCACCTTAAGTCAGAGTCGGCATGAGGACTCATTGGAAAATATTATTTATATTTTAGATGCAATTAGTATACTTACCACAAAGTGCATACATATAGTGACGCTTACACATAATTTGAAAATCAATATTCAAAAACGGTAAGGTCCTGAAAGCTAACATTTATTTTAAGGAATAAAAATATAAAATTACAAAATGGCTTGATATATTTGGGTTTTAGAAAACGGCGCTTATCTTGAAAAATCCAAGTTCATGTTAAAAATGAACGATCTACATCCTTAAAGTATAGGTACAAATTTTTATAGGTAAAGTTACATGATTATTCATTTTACACTTTATCGTTTATATAGAGGTACACTATATTATTATAGAACTGAAATCTTTCACAATACACTTCTATTTCCGATACCGAAACTCACAAAAAATTAGTGTCCGACCGAAACAAGATTTTCAGCCGAAACCGAAACCAAAACCGAATCTTCGGCCTTGGTCTCAGTTTCGACCGAAACCGAAACTAAAAATTTTATTGTATTACTGAAATTTAATTTATTTTATATAGGAAAAAATTCTCGGGCGTATCACATCGCCCGCATTACTGCCTTCATCGTCGGATAAGGCAAGATAAGGGTAGGTACGTATAGGCCAGGGTTGCCACCCGTCCCGATTTTCCCGGGACCGTCCCGATTTTTTTTAAAATGTCCCGCGTCCCGACGAAGACCTTTTTTGTCCCGATTTTTCTGCAAATTTAAAAAACTTGGCTAATTCACACTTTACACCTATAGTCTACTTATATTTGATACCCGACTGTCTAGCTAAAATGACTGATTCCACGCTCTTCGGCTCTTCACCTATTAATAGTCTAAGCGTTCTGCGTTCTACGTTCCGCCAGCCGGCGCCAGGCGCCAGGCGCTGCGTGGCTGCGTAGATAGTAACAGACGGGTTTTGTAATTCGTTGATTTTATTTACGATAATCGATTTCTTATCCCCGGCGCGACGCCACGTGGCATTCTTCGTTGGCATTGTTTTTAATCTATTTATATGTAAATTTGATTAGTGCTTACTACTGCTTGTGGCTTGGTTTTGTAACGTTTTGGTGTGTTTGGTATAGTATAGTGTATCACTGTACTACTGTACGTCGTACGTACCTGTACCTGTTACAGGTACATTTTCAATAGAATTAAGCAGAAAATTGTGGGAGAACGTGATATTGTGTAAGTACTGTAAGTATTTCACTAATTCTTTAAGGTAAAATATCAAACAAAATAGTTGCATTTTCATGTTATGATTTGCAGAAAATTATATTATATAGGTATCAATTTAATATACGATTTTGAAATGGTCACTAACAAATGGTGTTTTTGTTTCAGGCAGTGACATTAATAAAATAATGAGCGTTAAACATTTTTTTAAGCGTTTGGATGGAGCGGGAACCTCAAATGACGACTCAAATTATGATGTTTCTGAAATATCAGAAGAAGAAAATTTCGTCGATCCCAGTGAATCCAGTGATCCCACGACTCCACCTTCTAAAAAAAAGAGGGCATGTAAATATAGAAAGGTGTGGCGTGACGAGTTTCCTTGGATTTCTCAAGGCTCGTCAGAAATTTATGCGCGATGTGTTATATGTCAAAAGGATTTTTCCATTGCTCACGGCGGTTTGAGTGACGTTAAACACCATAGAAACGGAGTGGATCATAAAAAAAGAGAGCAAGCCGGAAAATCTTCTCAAATGTTGAGTTCCTTTTTCACAACGACCAAAAACCCACAACAGATAAACGATGTTACAGTTGCCGAAATTGCTGAAATTTATCATTGTGTGCAACACAATCAGTCATATAATTCATTAGACTGTGGAATGAAATTACTGCCCAAAATTTTTAAGGATTCTGAAATTTCTAAAAAGATATCTTGCGGTAGAACCAAGGCAGAATACATAGTAAAGAATATTCTTGGACCAAGGTCTGTCGAAGATATTCGGAATGATCTTAAAGAAAACCATTATTTTTCAGTAGCTACTGATACATCAAATAAAGGAAATAGAAAGATGTATCCTATTTGCATACAATATTTTACTGTAGAAGGCGGAGTGCAGTCTAAGTTATTAGATTTTTTTGAAGAGGCATCAGAGACAGCCGATGCAATTGCCAACTCTGTGGCGAAAGGTTTGGATGAAATCGAACTAAATATATTAAATGTTGCTGCGTTTAGCGCCGACAACACAAACGCAAATTTTGGAATTCACAGATCTTGCTACACGAAATTGAAAGAAAAAAATTCTCGCATAATAAAGAATGGTTGTTTAGCGCACCTCGTTCATAACACCTTCAAATATGCGCTTCAACAACTATCAATAGATATTGAAGGTATTATTTTAAAAGTTTACAATTTTTTCAGTGCGAGCGCTTTAAGAAGAGAAAGTTTGAAGGAGTTTGTAGATTTTGTAGAATTGGAATGGCAAGAACTAATAAAACATGTTCCTACCAGATGGCTGAGCCTTGGACCAGCAATTCAAAGGCTTTTGAAGTTTTACCCGGCGATTATATCGTATTTTATATCATTGGGTGATGAATGTCCAGCGGCAATAAAGAAATTACTCGCGATTGAGCACGATGAAGACGAAAATGAAGTGGATCACCATTTGTACAAAAAACCCGCACTATATTTACATTTTTGTGCCAATATCTGTAGTGTTTTTGAAAAAGCATCTTTGGTATTGCAAAATGAAAATACAACATGTGCAGAATTATACAAAATTATGGATGAACTTAAGAATAATCTTGAAAATCGTTTGAATGAACATTTTTATGGCTTCTTTGTTCAACAACACATTAAAAAACTTAATTTGGATGACCAACATTCAACAACTAACGATTTTAGTATGGTTCTTACTCGCGCTTTAAATTATCTTTCAAAACGTTTCGATTTTTCTAATGAAAACGTGTTTGCTATCATTCAACCATTGAATTTGAAAAGAGAATTCAGTTTTAAAGAGTTGGCGAATATTGTTAATGTTTTAAAACTTAATGAACTAGACATTGATAAGCTATTTGATGAGTATAGTTTTATGAAACGTACTTTAGAGGAAGTATGTAAAAGTAGCGATAATACTATTCAAAAATGGCAATCGATTTTCAAAGCAGCAGGTAATAATGGCATGCCATCAATGTTTAAACTAATTTCGTATATTTTAAGTATTCCGCCATCAAATGCGTTTGTAGAAAGAGTTTTTTCAAGGATGCTTTCAAAATGGTCTGGTTCGCGCAATAGGTGCTCGGTTGAGCTTATAAAAGCAGAGCTAATGGCATCAATCAATTTTAAAATGAACTGTTCAGAGTTTGTTGATTTCATTAAAATGGATACCAATGTTCTTGCTGCTGCGAAGTCGAACAAAAAATATTCATTTAAATTTAAAATATAAGTACTTCAAATTTATCTATATTTAGGTAGGTACGTACCTATTAGATCTTAATTTTGTTACATTTTTTAATATTTTTGTTTTACAAAATGTTACCATTGTAAATGAACCAAAAAGAATTATACAAATCATTTGTATGATCTTTTTTAGTTGTTATTCTCAATTCTGGTTTGCTGGTAAAGGATTAGAGTAAAATAAAAACTAGGATTTTTCTATTATTCCACTTTTTTTTAAACCATTTTTCCTATTTTATAAAATCACATTTTATTTTTTCTGTTCCTTAAAGGACGGACATACGAAAATATTAGTAAGTATTTTATTTTTAGAGAAAGGCATTTTTTAAGAAAAAAACTGACAGTAGTGAGAAATCTAGTCGATAGTCGATTTTAAAAATGTTGCTATGAATTATTGACCAAATTTGTTAAAAGTTGGGCGTGGTCCAAAAAATTTTTCGGCTGCGCCGCATTTCGCCTGCGGTGGGCTTTGTCCTTTTTGCATATGTCCCGATTTCCAACATCTCAAAGGTGGCAAGCCTGGTATAGGCAAAATAGCCAAATCTCGATGCTACAAAGGCAACAAGGTCCTGGCACTGCTGCGGGCTTTGTCCGTGCTGGCGTAGTGTAAAAAGCGCAAACCCCCATAGACTCTGTTTACTATGAAAACTACAACGTTAACGTCAGGACCTAAAATGAGGCATCACAGTCGCCAAGATTTAAATTAACTATACTTAAAACCCAATATTATATGCAGTGACGTAGCAGTCGAAACAATGGAAACTGCCAAAATACTGTGTTATCATTGGCGGTTTGCCTTGATTTCCATGGTTTCGACTGCTACGTCACTGCATATCATATTGGGTTTTGAGTATAGGTCCTGGTGTTTTCCGCGTATTTAGGTTTACTTATCGATATAGTTCGGCCTCGTGTTTAGATTTTAAAGGTCCGCCGCGAGCTTTTTATCGATACAGTGAAATCTTTTAATGCTCCGTTAGTTGGTTTTTATGTAGTTACGAACTTGCCAATCTCTATAGTGAGATTTTTCATTGTTAAATGTTGTAAAAATTTAATTTTGGAATCCCCTAAGTTATAATATATAGGTTCGCGGTACTCGACCGACGCCGATGTAAAACATAAATTAACCCTGAAAAAACTTATATTCTACGCGCGACGAAGTAGACTTTTTAGCCATCCCTTGATTCTAAAGTAAAATATGACAAATTGGTATTTTACTCTACGTTTGACGTGCCCGAACCGAGCGTTTTAAATAAAATCTATTCAGGGGTCAACAGAAAGGTTTCATCTTGAGTTCTGATCCTGCAATCGCGTTGATAAACTGAAAATCCCTTAAATTTTGATTTTTGAAAAGCCCTATATTTTATCTTTTCGTCCTGAGTGGACTGCTATAGCAATTTCCAGCTGGCGATGGCGGGGTAAAATTAGGTGGGGCCTCTTTTTCTAAAAGACGCGCTCTCTCTTTTTATAGGCAAGAAATTTCCTGGCATTCCTAATTAAATATTAATAGAAAATGACCAGCGAGGAAGTGACGTTTATTTAGAGCTTTTCCCAGAATTTTGTTTTTTGCAAAACCTAAAGCCATCTAAGGAGGCCGGCTTGACTCCCGTTGGCGGCCACTAAAGAAACTCTGGGTGGGGAATCTAGACATGCAGGATTCAGTAATGGAAACATTAACCAGAATAATTCACAAAAAATAATTCAAGGGGAACGTGCATTAGGAGAGCTAAGCGACAATCTGTCTACTCCTTAACATCCTAGAGGGCCATGGTACGCACTTGCCATTTTGTGTAGAGATCTCAATTTTTTTCATATTTGGCAACACTGCCCTTAATGTCATTCTGATTCTGTTGACATATAAACTAGGGGTGGGAAAAAGCGTGATTTTCCTGTCACAGCTCCAAGCTGTGACAGCTCCATGTCTGAACCTGTGACTTGAACCTGTGACTTTGTCACAGCTCCGGACTTGCAATTTGCAGGGATGCTGGCTGCGAAAGCACAAACGAACGGCAGCGTACCAGCGCGGTAGCGGTTTCACACTTATTTATATTCCGCTCCGCCAACAAGCTCCTTCTGCGCTTCGACACAGCACGTGATTTATATTTTATAGAAGCGGCGGCGGCGACGCTCAAATGAATTCTTCGAATTACTTTTTGAACGAGTTCCGCGAATTGTTTATTTTTCTTTTATTAAATTGGTATTTTCTATTTTATTATAATATAATACGGTGTGGTACTCCTACCGATTCCAATTCCGGCATTTCCAGCGTTTCGGCAGGACCTGTTTTTACGCTCGCGTCGCTCACTCACTTCCAGTCCAGTTTCTACCGCACCGTTAGGTCTTTTTTATGCCGCACCGTCGGGTCCGCGAACCTCATATCCAGCGCGGTCACGTGAGTCACGTCGTCGCAGGTCCTTTAGTCGAAGCGGAAGCCGCAGCGCGCACCGGCCGGTCCGCGAACCTCATATCTAGCGCTGTCACGTCGTCACAGCTCCTTTAGTCGAAGCGGAACTGGTCGCGACTGTGACAGGCCCGGAGCTGTGACAAAATCACAGGTCGTGAAATCACACCACACCCCTAATATAAACGTCACGAATAATCACGTCACTCGAACGAGGAGGTGCGAGAAAAGTGCGATTGTGTGACCGACGGTAATTTTTTTACAATGATTTTTGTAAATTGAGAAAGTGGACGTTAATTAAAGACTCGATGATGGTCTTGGGCCATTTGAGATTCAGTTATTCTTTAAAAACTCATAAGACTCTGTGGATAAAGTGCAAGTGCTTACCAAAGAAAGCTTCAAATACTTTTGAAGCTTTCGAGGCCGTGTTCATGGAACTATGAACCTTGATTCGTTGTCCTTTACTTTGTCACAAATCAGTTATTTAATTGCTACATTAACAAAAAAGAACTACAAACAAGTAGTAGGAGAACTTTCAAAGGTAGGTAAATCTTTTAAAAAATTAGCTGGCAGAAATTGAATATTGACAGATTCAGTCCGCCGCCATTTTGATCACTTTCGGACAACAGACATCTTTCGTTTTTTTTTCTGGGCAAATGGACAAAGGTAATTTATCTTTAAAATAAAATCTAACAAAACTTATTTATCCAAATAATGTCATATTATCAATCATTAAACTGTAATAAAATTTGAAAAAAAAAATACACAAACCTTTTTGGTTTTTAGTGATGACCTTTTATTTGGGGTAACAACAAAAATGATTTGAATAATATGTAAACTGTTTGGGCTAATCATAATCTACATGTTTACAAGCGTTGGTTGGCCTAGATTAGACAAAGTCACAAAAACTTCTCTTTGCTAAACAGCTGATGCTCATAGGAATAAAATATTTTGTAATGTTGACCTACAGGCAGGGACTTGTTCCTATTGATTGATGTTTTCGTTTACACATATATTGTAGGCAACATTGTCCCATTTCTGGTAAAAGTATAATAAACTTTCATAAAATAACATGTTTATAGGTAACTCAAAAAAATTGCGCTATCACTTAAACTACTTGCTTTTTCTTAACAGGTAGTCAGTTTACATGGTCTGGAGGCGGACCGTCATTTGGTCCAATGTTTATTTTCGTCTGTGGACTTTTCTGAGCTGACTACAAAAGTTGCAGTTCCCTCGCCCCAAATCCAAGTGTTATTGGACGAGTGTTCTCGACTGTTAAATACACCATCATTACTGACGGCCATTTGTTATATTACAGATAACCCATTAGTTAATGAAAAGGTAAGTCGGAGGGTAAGTCATAATGTAGTAAACTTTATTTCTTCTATGGCTTCCTCAAACATCTTTAAACTATATTCACGTTTGAAATACGCCCGATGTAAACACTGACCGGCGCGTGCTCTCCGCAAGCCGAACCGCCAGCTAACCTCGTGATTGCCAATTCTCGCAACGCTATTGGCCGCGCGGTCCTGTTGTTCACGTGCTTTTGTTGACATTAGGCGTATTTGAAATGTGAATATAGTTTAGGTAAGTCTATATTTCTTATACATTTTCGGTTTGTAAATTATTATGAATTATGAACTTTAATTTGTTGAATCTTGTGTTTTCAGAATCTCAAACTTGGACCCCAGTTCTTTCAGCAGTTGAGCAAGTGCCTCCGGCTCTCAGCTGTACAAGAAGTGCTCTTTGCGCTTGCGCTACGCCACTCGTCCATCACTGAGGTTGCAAGTCTTGCCCAAACCCACCTAAGAACTACTGTCCCCCTTTTAGTGCAAAGTTATATAGGTATGTTACTCATTATATTTCAGCTCGTCGCTTTCGCGCTAACGTGAACAAAGATAAAAAATTTTACGCGATTACGCCTTAAAATAAGTCTTTATTTAGTTTAATAACTTGCTTTACATATACATTATTATTATACATTATACAAATATACACTAAAAGCTAAAGCTGAGGAGTTTTTTGTAGTGATCGGCCGATACGATTTTTTTTTGCCGATACTATATATATACATCTATAAGTATTCAATAAAGCTTAATATAAGTAAAAACTGTTAATAGTGGCAAGAGACCTAAATTACTACTTTATAATGGAAAAACAAAAAAAAATACATAAAATAACAAGTAATCAAATGAAACTTACCAGCTGGTAACTCACAACAAAATGGGAGATAGAAGGTACTCATACACTGTATGAGACTTGTGTAGTTTGGTGATATTTCCATTTAAAAACTGGCGCGGAAATATGAATCTTAGTAACTAGAAGGTATTTCTATTCCAAAGATTTAACAAAGATCTACCTATTGGTGTAATTAACTAATTTTTGACCAAAAGTATAGATAGGAGGTATTGGCAGTAAACAGTCGATATACAGTCATAATATTAAGCTCCTTGAAGATGCCCCTGCAGGAACACACAAAACCAAGGTTTTTAATAGTTCTGATAATTCTTTTTTGTACAATAAACACTCTGCATTCCAGTACAACTACCCCAAAATATAATTCCATATCTAACAACAGACTCAAAATTGGCACAGTTTAAGATCTTTGTCGAAACCGCATTCACAAACCAAAACGGATCTGAGGGGTGTCTCACTAGTCAAAATTTGTACACCTACTGCCAAATTTGGCAGGACTTATCGTTTTTGCCCTTGTCCTGCTTGTCCTGCCAGGGTCCTCTGCTTGTCCTGCCACGGTCCTGTTACTGTCCTACCACGGATACACAACTTCTAAATATTTATCTCAAAGAAATAAACACGGAAATAAACAATATATTATTTTATCAATAACTTGCATGAACATAATAAATGAGACTGCAAACTCGACTAGTCGACTGTTGTGATTTACCAGTGTTTACAACAGAACTCAAATAGGAATATTATGCGGCGACGCGCGCCGAGAACTTTAAAAACTGCGACGTCTGTTACACGCACTTCCATTTCACTTTCAATTAATAAACAAAAGCAAACAAAAATATTTTTTGCTTCCCGCTATTTATCCCTACTCCTAAAGTTATTGGAAAAATCTGATTGGATCTGAAAGGTACTGCCTGTCCTGCTTCGATCCTGTCAGTCCTGCCACGGTCCTGCTAAGTCCTGCCTTAACATTTGTACACCTACTGCCACAGTGAGACACCCCTCGAACCGATCCTACCTAGTTTTAAACATAAACTATCTATATGCTGGTCCCATGACAGAAATTCATCTATTACAGGACAAAAATTTCGTTTTATGTTCCAACGTGTAATTATTATTAATTATATTTAAATGTTCGGGCTTCATGAGCTGGCTGTTCTTCTAAATAAAATTAAATTTATTTTGCTGTCATTAATTATCATTTTGTTACAAGTAAACCACTCACTTGTTTTTTGTAATGCATATTCCGAATTCACTAAAATATTCTGAATTGTGGAGCCTGGGACCAGCAGATTAATACCATCTGCATAATTGGTAATAAGAAAATTATTTTCTAGAGAACTTAAATCGTTCAAGTAAATTACAAATAAAATAGGACCTAAAATGCTACCTTGTGCTATAACCAGTTTACTTTAATGTTGGATTTTATATTATTAACAACTAGTGATGTAAATTTAATTAATTAATAATTAATTTATTACATATACATATACATAACAGGCAGATGCCCAAATAGTATAACAATATAAAAAACAATAAAACATATAACAATCAACAATTATAAACACTGAATGAAAGTGGAAGTATTAACTAACGACTGTTCTAATCTTGCGTTTGAATGATTCTTGTGAACAGTTAATATTAAAGTCATATGGCAAGAAACGGTTGAAGTAATCCATGATGCGATTCATTGGTTCATTCTTTCCCACGTCAGTTCGGTGTGGCCGCAAAGAAAACAGTTCCAGTTGTCTAGTTGGTCGCGCTGGAATGCGAAATCTAAGCTGGCTAAGTAGTTCCGGACAGTCGATGAGATTATTTATAATTTTATGACCGAATGACATAGCAAGTGATATTCTTCGCGTCTCTAGTGTGTCAAAATTAATTAACTTAAGACGATCAGTGTACAAGAGCTGTGATTTATCTATCTTTAACTTATAGAGAAGAAAGTTTACAAATTTCGACTGTACTCTCTCAATGCGATTTTTGTGAACTTTGTACATTGGCGCCCAGACTGTACAGCAGTATTCCAAATGGCTTCTAACCAGAGCGAAGAACATTGATTTCAAGACATCAGTATTTTGAAAGTCCCAGCACTGCCGAATGATAAAACCAGCCATTTTAAATGCTTTGGAGATTGCATTGTCTATGTGATGTGTGAATCTTAATTCGCTGTCGAATATCACTCCAAGGTCGTTTACAAGAGTCACGCGAGGTAGTGGAATATTCTCGACACTGTAAAGGTAATTTAAATTGTGCTTTTTTCTTGAAAAGGAAATTACTTTGCATTTTAGTGTGTTTAAGGTCATTTTGTTCTTTGCACACCATTCAACCAATTTTTCTATTGCGATCTGCAAATTAGTACAATCGTCTTTGTTCATGATTCTGCTAAATAACTTTAAATCATCTGCAAAGAATAAGTGGCAACAATTTTTGATGACATTCGATAGGTCGTGGATAAAAAGCAAGAACAGTATCGGACCTAAGTGAGACCCTTGAGGTACCCCAGAGTGCACTGTTATATCCTTGGACAGGGAACCAAGATATTTTACGTTCTGTGTGCGGCCGGTTAGGTAACTATTTATCCATGATAATAAGGGACCACTAATACCATAGTGATCAAGTTTATGTAGCAGAATTGTGTGGTTAACGCGATCGAAGGCTTTCTTAAAATCAAAATAAACGGCGTCCACTTGTATAGTCGCATCAAGAGCTGCTGTTAAGTAGCTACAGTATACTGTGAGGTTTGACTGACATGATCGTTGTGGCAAAAAACCATGTTGATATTCTGAGAGGATACCACGAAATGTTAAAGATATACTGTCTGTAACAATGGAGTCCAATACTTTTGCAAAACAAGATATTCCTGATATAGGTCGATAGTTGGTTATATCAGATCGATCGCCATTTTTAAAGAGTGGAGTAATTGTAGCCTTCTTCCATACTGTGGGAAAATCTCCTGAGCATAGTGATGAGTTAAATATTATACTTAATGGCAAAGATAAGGTAGGACTACAGTTCCTAACAAATAGAGGAGCAATTTTGTCAGGACCTGCACTTTTGTTTACATCCAGGTCTGCCAGCTTTTCAAATACCTTATCGCTAGTTACCTCTATGTTACACAAACTGGTATTAGTTGTATGAAGGTTTTGAGAGTCCCAGCCAACACCCAAATCGTCAACGACGTACACAGACTGGAAGAAGTCGGCAAATAGATCTGCCACATCTGAAGATCCAGTACTGGTCATATCATTGTACCTCATTTGACTTGGATATCCAGACACAACACGTTTAGATCGCAGATACGACCAAAAATGTTTGGGGTTTCTAAGAATATTTTGTTGTGATAAATTGATGAATGCTTCATAGTCCTTTCTAATGCTTACTTTTGCGCGAGCTCGTAGGTTATTATATTTATTTTTCAATTGGTCGCCACGCCAACCATGTTTTTTAAGTCTGTTAAGTGATTTATTCTTTTCTTTTATAAGCTGTATTGTAGCTTTAGTATAATAGCTAGGAAATTTTAAATTACTACATAATTTCTTTGGTACGAAGTTATCTATGGCAGTATTTACAACGTTGTAAAAATAATCTACTTTAGCATTTATACTCCAATTTGACGAATCTAGTATTTGCCAGTTAATTGTTTCAAAGTAGTCATTTAGAAGTATATAATCAGCTTTGAAAAAGTTGAAACGATAAGAATTTGTATCCAATGCTTGGGGCGAACAGTCGGTTTCCAATTTGATTTCCAATGGTGGATGGTAGGCATCAGGAGGAGTTAGAGCTTGCTCACATTTGGAAACTGTAACGGCAGAACAGTTAGAGAAGATGAGATCCAGTGCGGCATTGTTGGAATTCTGGATCTGGTTATACTGCATCAAATCATGAAAGCACATACAATCGTGTAAAATCATCTCAATGTCGTTGTTAGATGAGAAAACATATTCAGTAGAATCGCTATTCAGGAGGCTTAATAATCCAGAACAATTATCAGTAATATGGCTGTCTTTTGTGTAAAGTTGTTTAAAATTATTCATATAATTTGGCAAATTATAATCTCCAAGCACTATTATTTTTGAAGTTAATCTTCTGTCCATAACGGCAGTTATTGAGCTGATATGTTTTTCATATACTGCAGTTGGGGATGCAGGTGGGATATATACAGAACAAAATATATATTGTAGGTCATCGATAACCACACCAACCCACAACTCCTCCACTTCATTCTCTGGCATTAAGTAAACGGTTGAACTGTATTGAGATTTAACGGCAACCAGCACTCCCCCACCTCTTGTCTTGCCTGTCTGGGTGAAATCTCTGTCTTTTCGGTAAACCACATAGTTACTCGGAAATAATTCTTCACTCAATATACCGTCATTAAGCCACGTCTCAGTTAAAACAACCACATCATAATCTGAGTTTAACATTTCGTTGAAAAATTGCGTCGTTTTAGTTCGTAGACCTCTGGTATTTTGATAGTATATGTCCAAAGTACTTACAAAATTCTGTGTGGGTTTGGTCGTTGAGAAAAATTTTCCTTTGAAGTAGCGCATATTTCGTGATTTCTTGTTGCAGGGTTAGAAGATTTTCCCCATTTCTTAATCTCACCACTGATATAAGATACTATAGACAGTTTAGCATTGTAACTTGTCTCCGCATACCAGTTTTTGTCTTTTAAGTCAGTAAAGTTATCCAGGCTGAGGAATAAGCTTTTGTTCTTTTCGGTAAATATTCTGTTGTATATAGAAAAATTATTATCATTAATTAGCTTATTGAATATTTGCCTGTCCTTAGCAAATGGTGGTACAACTATAATCAAGTTTGTAAATTTGGTAACTTTTGAAAGTACATTCATGGTTGCATCAGCTATTGCTGAACCTTTCACTGAATTTTCCTTTCCGGTGAATAAAATTATAAAATCTTCCTTATTAAAGTTTTTGGTCAATACTTCGATGTCCTCCACTAGCTGATCAAGTAAGGCTCTGTACTTGTATTGACAATTTATATCGTACTCGCTATTAAGGCATTTTTTAAACATTAATCCTGTTCCCATTACGCATGAACGGTTTCCCATTATTAAAATTTGTGGTTTTTTTGTTGTAACCATGATGTTATTTGAAGTTGCACAATGATCCAAGGGAAGTTGTCGATCCGCCCTATTGTCTATATCTGCTGCTTCTCTAAATAATCTCATTTCTTCTTGAGCTTGAAATAGGGCAAAATTGGATTTTTTTAAGTCGCTTATATACACTTCATTGTCTTTCGTAAGCGTTTCAATGCTTATTAACATGTTATTCTTGAGTTCGTTGAGCTCTTTTAGGTCAATGGATAATTTGCTATCACGCTCTTTCATTTCATCGATACATTCGGAGAGAGTCTTGTTCTTCGATATCAGCTTCGCTATTTCCTTATTTAATTTTACAATTTCTTCTTTAAGGGTATTAATTTCGGTTAAATACTTTTGCTCTTCATCACTTTTGGAAATGGAAATGTCCTCGTCACATCCCATTTCTGCACATTTACATTTTTGGATAAGTACATTCATGTCTTTATTTTCCTTTGCAAGCCTATCAATCTCTTTTTTCATATCATTTACTTTAATATCCAATTTTTCAATTTGATTATCTTTCTTTCTGTTTTCATTTTTCACTTTATTTAACTGCTCCATAAGATTTTTCACTTTTGGTCCATTGATGACGAATTGCTTACAATCTGGACAGCAATATATTAGACGCCTTTGGCCCAAAGCAACTGCATGAGCTTCCGTCGTAGTGATGTCGGCACAGTTCCTACAGTATACAACCTCACACAAGTCACAGGGTGCACCATAGGTTTCTTCGGTGGTGGGCCTTGGTTTATTGATGCATGTTATTTTGCATTTTCCACAAAGTAGTGACATTTCTGAAGTTAGTAATAAATTATTGTAATAAATTATTGCCTGGGTAGATGGTGCGGCGGGTAATGTGACAACCTACTCAATCCAGCTGTACACAATCACCACTTTGTTATTTTAAGGATTAATATACGCATTCACCCCGTAATAACAACTTTTTAAATGTTTATTTATGGTACGGTTGTTTAATTAATCAGTCTTATCACTTTTGTTATTTTTGTGATAGGATGTGTGAATTACACTTTTCCGCTTTTCAACGACGTATTATTCGAGTCTCTACGATGTTTAATAATGGAGTTATAAGGGTTTGCTTTGTTGGTTTCAGGTTTTAATTGATGTTATTTGTTGATCTCGCCTCGTACATGATTTCCGGCGTATCGGAGAGCTTTTTGGGGATCTTTAGAGGTAAAGCTCGATGTCTAATTGTTGATGTCTAAGCTTTCAAGAGATGTCCGAGCTTTTACGATACACAGTTTATGATGGTCTTAACTTCGAAGAAGGTGATATTTATCACTTACGGTTTATGTATTCCTGATACTCCGATATATATTAATCAGCTGATTTTGCCAAGATGGCTTAACAAAATGTGATTTTTTAGGGATCGTGGGTAGTTTTTTAAGGTTTTTAGGTTATATGTGACTTTTGGGGCCTCGGATTTTCTGGCGTGCACTGATGTGTTTAATGAGTCTATGCACCATGTGTAGTTAATTTTAAGGTTATGTTAGGTTAGAACCATGCCATAAATGTCATGAGTTGGCGGTAAAGTTGCTTACACAGGTTAGATTTTTAGTCCACTTTAAAACTTGAATTAAAACAAAAGTACACAAAACCGAACACTACCCTTGATTATACGATTACAGGACACTTTACTTTACATGTATAACATCACAGTCTTTCACGATCACTTGTTTTTCACTAAATTTTCAACCTTTCCAAAGGAACTAGATACAACATCAACACAGCGTATTTCAAAACTGAAATTCTGAAAAAAAAAACGTTCTGTTTTTTTTTTCAGAATCATTGTTTTTGCTTTATAGAAAAGAGTAAACTTTTTTTAATGTAATAATTTTATAAAATATAATAAAGTAATCTATATTCTATTCTCTATTTATTAATAAAGGTACATATTTATTTTATTACCTATTTAAATACAAACAAAATAATAAAAACTTGCTTCTAATCTAAGTTGAAAACATTGTTTTGCTGGTTGCTGGAATACTTAACCTTGACAGTAGCTGTCGCTGTCGTATGATGATTTTTAATAATTTTATTAGAAATATAAAATCTCCCATTTTTCTTGTGTATTTTCAAGAATTTTGGTCCTACCGGGCACAACGCACAACCAATAAATATGTTTATTTATTTTTTTCATAAAAAACAAAAAAATAATTTCTTTTTTAATGAATATGAATTTTTTTTTTAATTTGATAAAAAACAATGTTGTTTTTTTGTTTTTTTTTCAGGAAAAAAAAACTTTTTTTTTCAAATTTATCACTATTAACAACAACTCTTTGCGGTCTGTCTGAGAGGTAGGACTGTAACCAAGCAAGCGCATTTCCTCTGATACCATACTTACTTAACTTATAAAACAAAAGGTCGTGATTTACACAATCGTAGGCTTTACCTAAATCTAAAAATAACCCCAGGGATAAGTTTTTATTTTCTAAGTGCTGTAAGATGGCTGTAGTGAACTGAAATATTGTTGTTGTGGTCGACCGACCGCTCAGGTAACCATGCTGCCTAGTTGAAAAAATGTTACACTTACCTACTTACTTACTAATAAATTCTGTAAGTCTAGAACACATGACCATTTCAAATATTTTGGAAAAGCCTGGAAGGAGAATAATTGGTCTATAATTATTTAAATCATCTAAGGGTCTTTTATTTTTATACAAGGGTTTAATATTTGCAAGTTTAAGTTGGTCAGGAAAAATTCCAAACTTTTTATAACTTATTCAATTTTAATGTTAGTTGTATTCGGTTGGAAATCTTTAGCCAGAGGGGGTGTTCAGGGAAAAGAATTTGCTCATGTCATGGAAAGGCATATTATAACATTTTCAATTTAAAAAAAATTATACAGGGTCCTGCACCTCACCTCCCGTCTTCTATAGCTCACTTAGTAATTAAGTTTGAATTTTCATATTTTCCAGACCTTATCTGTATCTTGGGGCGCATTTCAGGAAAATATTTGTTTTCATACAGGGTGTTCCAAAAAAGTGTGACGGCATAAGGATGTATTTTTTTAGATTACATGCCATATATTTTCTTACTTTTTTGGGTGCCTCCTATAGTTACCTACATACCCCTAAAATTTTATTAAAATCGATTCAGTGTTATAGACGAAAAAAAATAAAAACTAAAAAATATCAGTTTTGCACCACTGGTATTAAAAATAAATAAAAAGTAAAAATAATGCCTCGTTAATAAAATTATACAAAGGTAATTATTAAATAAGGTATAACAGTTTCCTTAACCAAGTTTGGTTAATACGAATTGTACAGGGTGTCCAAAGTTTAGTGTCAAACTTTGCAAACTTTAAAGCAATTTATTTTTCTTATTTCAAATCGGAACCCCTGTATATTTTTATGTCATTCGATGCAGAATTAAAAATCAAACATTTTTCCTAATTGCAACCCTATCGCAATTTCTAACGCATCAAGACTTATTTGCAAAAAACTCATTTTATCAACTATACATACAAGTAACTCTGTTACTTAGGTACCAAACTAATAATAGTTAGGATTACTTATGGATATAGAAAGCTAATATAATACAATATGTTTCTGTAAATATATTATTTGTAATAAATAAATAAAAAAATAAATAAATTCCAACAGTCATTATTATGAATAAATATCGAAGGTGGCTTTGAAAAACAATTTATTGGTATTAAAGTTTTTTAAAGTGACCAGAGCCCATTTTGACTTTGGTAATCTAAAAGTTTCAAATATTGTTAAATTGTTAGTAATTATTAACTGGAAATGATAATCGTGAATATGGTTATCCTTGAAAATTCTTGGAACGGTTCTTTCGATTACATCTACGGCATCAGCGACTGCTTGTTAAGTAACTGAAGGATTTTCTATAACAGATAATAGCACAGCCAATTGATTTTGTTCAGTTCGGACCGGTTTATTTCTCACTGGTTTTGGGTAGTTTACATTTCCCGTTAGTACAACCCTCTCTAATATGTTTTGCAGGCTCCTTTTGTCTGGATGTCGTCGTTCCGGATAACGCTGTGCGTAAACTCGGCTTGCCAAAAAAGAGTTCTTTTCGCATGCTCCTAATATAAAAATCATATCTACGAGCTCTTCTTGGTTGTAGTCCATCACAAAAAACAATATAAAATAATTATAACAGCTTAAATAATTACTAACAGTTTAACAATATTGGAAACTTTTAGATTACTAAAGTCAAAATGGTCTCTGGTCACTTTAATAAACTTTTCCGTCGACCGTGTATTTACAACCTTAATTAATGTATAAAAAAATCATACATTAATGGCCCCTATTAATGCATGATTTTTTTTTATTAATAAACGATTTTAGGCAACCAATATACTACAAAGCACGTACTGCCGCGTACATAATGGCGTTGCCATAGTTTCTGTCGATGTCAATAAGTTTGAAATTCAAAAATTTGTTATAATATGTAGTTTGGTTCTAAATAAAAAAAAAAATATAATCTATTAACAAGTCAATCGACGAAAAAATATTGTAACTAACGCGTATATTAAATAGCGATTAATACACTAGTTTGTTCAATTTGCCAATAAATTGTTTTTCAAAGCCACCTTCTATATTTATTCATAATAATGACTGTTGGAATAGTTGATAAAACTAGTTTTCTGCAAATAAGTCTTGATGCGTTAGAAATTGCGATAGGGTTGCAATTAGGAAATATGTTTGATTTTTTATTCTGCATCGAATGACATAAAAATATACAGGGGTTCCCATTTGAAATAATAAAAATAAATTGCTTTAAAGTTTGCAAAGTTTGACACTAAACTTTGGACACCCTGTACAATTCGTATTAACCAAACTTGGTTAAGGAAACTGTTATACCTTATTTAATAAGTACATTTGTATAATTTTATTAACAAGGTATTATTTTTTATTTATTTTTAATACCAGTGGTGCAAAACTGATATTTTTTAGTTTTTATTTTTTTTCGTCTATAATACTGAATCGATTTTTATAAAATTTTAGGGGTATGTAGGTAACTATAGGAGGCACCCAAAAAAGTAAGAAAATATATGGCATGTAATCTAAAAAAATACATCCTTATGCCGGCACACTTTTTTGGACCACCCTGTATGAAAAAAATATTTTCCTGAAATGCGCCCCGAGATACAGATAAGGTCTGCAAAATATGAAAATTCAAACTTAATTACTAAGTGAGCTATAGAAGACGGTAGAAGAGGTGCAGGACCCTGTATGTCTAAACATTTTTCAGTTATATTTACTATAATATACAACAAAACAGCCAACATTGGAAATTTACAGTATTCATTTACACTAGCGTAAAATTAACAACCATTTATGTTTAAATATACCTATTAGTAATAAAAGGCAAGAAAGAGATTGAGTGGTAGTAACACTTTTTGCATGATAAATGTTCCACGGCATGATAAATGTTCCACGCCTTATTTTTAAACCTGAAATTATGAATTAATTATGCAGGGTGAGTCACGGCAAGCATTTTGAAGGAATTACTTTTATTTTTTATTTGTCTTTTTAACCTCTAATTGTCAAATTGGAATCGTTTTAAATGTAAAACTTTAGTAAATAGGGCTGTTAAATTTCATTCCATAATACGCTACTTAGGAAAACTCTGTATATCAAACATACTTACATTTAAAAAAAATTATTACCAATGCAATTTACATTTTAATAAACAAACACATTTATACAGGGTGTCCGGAAACTTCGTTCGTATACTTTAAAGGGATATTCTACATATGAAAATATGAAAAAAAGTTCACATGAATGTAGGTCCTTAAATGACTTATAAGGAAGCTATGGCCGTCCAAAGGTGACCTCTAAAGATTAGTTTCTATTTTATATCTATGCAACCGCTTAAGGTACCGGTGTGCTTTTTGGCACACAAACTAATATTAACAATTGCTAATTTATGATATTGAGAGTTATTATGAAATTTAGTCAGGGACGTTTATTTTAACGCTAACCATGGGCTTCTTGTTGTTTTTTTACCTCAAATTTGTATTTGTCATAAGACTACTTTGATGTTTTATTAAACACAATTCGATAATAGTTTATGCAATGATTTAAATAAATCGATTTTTCTCCTAAATCATTGGTCCAATAATTTTTTTTAAGAATACCTTTTTTGTGTAGAAAAATCACTGGAATTATAATTTTTGGGTAAAATTTTTTAAATGTGTCGTGTAAAAAAATTGGGAATAAATAAACTTAGCCACCCCCCGTAAGAACGTCCCTGACTAAATTTCATAATAACTCACAATATCATAAATTAGCCATTGTTAATATTAGTTTGTGTGCCAAAAAGCATACCAGTACGTTAATCGGTTGCATAGATATAAAATAGAAACTAATCTTTAGAGGTCACCTTTGGACGGCCATAGCTTCCTTATAAATCATTTAAGGACCTACATTCATATGAACTTTTTTTCATATGTAGAATATCCCCTTAAAGTATATGAACGAAGTTTCCGGACACCCTGTATAACGTATACGTTCCTTAATGACGTGCTAATATTTTAGGGTGTGATTCCTCAAGTCATTTTATGAAGAAAAGTTTATATAAACATTATGTCCTAAACGGCTTACATTTTTTGCTACTAGGGTGTTGAATTTTTTCTTTTTTAATGCGTTTTTTGTAATATCTCCGAAAGTACTTTAGATAATGTTTTTAACTTTGGCATGTGCTAATAGGACATAAAACCACAGGTTTTAGTTATAAATGTTATTTTTTTGTCCCATCAGTGGCGTCCCTGCAAACATGTCCTCTGATATTTTTTAGAAAAAAAATTGTACACCACTGACATTTTTCCATGTGGATATTATTTCTGATTAGCCTGGTCAATTCTACATTAAAATTGTTTCCTTTGATTTTTTCTCCTCAGGCACACAGTTTCTAATTAAAATAATTAAATTAAATTAGCTCTACTATTTATTATTATTAACATTGATAATGCAAAATTTTGTTTTATATAAAAATTGTTGGAAATGACCACGTTCACTTAATAGGCATGCTTTCGCCCGTCTTTGCATCGAATAGCGCACTCGTTTAAATATTTCAGGCGAATTTCGTATTGTTTCACAGAAGGCAATTATTAGCTCCCTTAAATTTTTTAAGGTGTTAATAGGAGTTTTATACACTAGAGTTTTAAGATGACCCACAAGAAAAAATCCAAACTATTGAGATCAGGGGATCTTGCTTGCCATTGTTGTATTGTTGAGCTCCTCCGCGACCTAACGATTCGGATAAACTGCATCTAAGTAAATGGTTATTTATTTTTTATTTATTTATTCCAAATAAAATCCCAAAAACATTTGTTCATCCGGGATTCTCTACTAATAATGCGAACGATTACACTGAAATGAGCAGGAGCTCACTCTTGTTCACTGAATGAATGAAAACGATTTTTATATATTCAGTATACTGGTTACACCTTAGGTTTTTAGGCATTATTTTTTCCTAGATACCGAGGGCAGTAGTAGACAACACGAAGGCGGACTTCACGAAACCAGCCCCGAAGTCCTCCATCTTATCTTATCGGCCATCTTGGAAACGCCCAAAGAAGTTGGTCTTACGAACGACATACACACAACTTTTCTCAATACCTTACATAAGGATTTCCCTAAGGAATTGGTTCCTGTCGTTTTAGCGCCCCTTGTGTACCCCGAACAGTGCGAATTAGCTCCAGAAATGACGTCTGACGGCCCAGGGTAGGTATCCTGTGATATAGTGATATTTCGCCAATAAGGCTTAAATTTTAATCTTTTGCTTACAATCATCTAAATGATTTATGCTAAATATTATGGAAATAAAATCATTTTTACTGGGTGTTCCGATTTCTATCAGTATAAATATAAAAAGTGAGCCTAAAGAATTGAATCTAGTTAAACGGAAATAGCCTATTCGCCCTTTGCTGCCCACATCTTGTTAGTTGTGCCCCATAGTATGGTAAACAAAAGAAAAAACATTGGTAAGTTGGCAACTCGGTGGAAAAGGCTGGTATTTTTTTCTGTACCAGACCATGAATGAATAAAAATTAAGCAATTACTTGAAGCAATTACTTTTTTGTAAAAGCAATTGCTTGACTAGCAAATGCTATAAGTAAAAGCAATATGCTAGATGTGGATATGAATAAAATTTTGAAGCAATTGCTGTTTTTCTTAACACCTCTGTAGCAAATGCTTATTCAACACAAGTTCAGACGTGGCTTATCCACTTGTTCAGATTATAGATTTCATGTTCAGTTTGGTGCCTAATTTGTAAATACAACAACGTTGGTCTATTTATTTAGTACAATAGTAATCTGTTACGCTTTTGTGGAAAATAGGAAACTTATATTTGTGATATGGCAGATTTCAGTGAAAATGAGGAAAGTGATAGTAGTGATAAATAAATTAAAGACAAGCAATTGATATTCGTTCACAAATTGAAGGAACATAAATAAATCTCTCTGACCACAACCGTTTAGCTTCCACAACTGCTTCAGCACTTGTAGGAAATTTATTTAAAATATTGGCCTTCTTCAAAACTGCATCCATTACAGAAGTGTGTCTTACAGACAGTAGTTTGATGAACACCGAGTTCTTCGCCTACAGAATTTTGAAAGCCCGGATCTGACAATTTCCTCAGAAAGGCTTTAATCTTATTTAAAAGCGACAGTGCACCCCTCGCCTTTTATCAGTCAAAAAATAATTTGCCAACCACTACATTTTCGCAGTCAAATCCATATAACTTTCTGAAATCATCATATTATCTGCAATGTTTACGTACACTGTAGATTTTTCTTTTACGGACGTTCATATATTCAGCCATAATTGAAGACACAAATTAAGAGCAACGCACGTGTATGCCGCGGAGAACTAAAGTTGACTGCTATCAAGCAAATAGTGCAAGGGTCGACCTACCTTAAAAAGTTGAAAGCAATTGCTACATAAAGCAATTCCTTAATTTATTCATCACATTTTAAGGAAACAATAGCAATTGCTTCTATGTTTTAAGAAAAAGCATTGACTAGAAGCAATTCCTGCACTTTTAAGCGATTGCTGGACGCAAAAGCAATTACTTTAGTAATTATTCATTGGCTTTCAAGAAATTACTTCGATTTTATAAGAAAAAGCAATCGCTACATTTTTATTCATTAGGCTCCATGGCGCAGAAGTAGCCGCATTGAGAAATAGGTCACCCCTATTTGACTGGTCGTATTAATCAACATTTGATGGGTTTATATTATGCTGCCGATATCAGTCAATGAGTCAACAGTTTGTTGCATGTGGACTTTACACTGCAAATGTTGAACGATATTGAACCACCTAGGTGTGGCCAATGGTATGTCGGTAGCATAATGTGGATGAAATGTTACCCTTTTGAAGATAGAAGATTTTTATACTATTGTTTATCTAAATATTTGAAACATTTTTAGATTATCTGGAAGTATGCTAGACACTCCTTTAGCTGACTTGGTAAAGGAATTAGGTTATGGATTTACATCATCTCTAGAAGAATGTAGGAATACAATTGTAAAGTTGGGCGGCAGAGACATCGCGCCTTCCACAGTTGCGCGTGTGCTGGCGGTCATGTGCCGCACTCACACAGGGTTGGACGATTCGTTAGGTAAAGTAGGGTTTTAATATATAGCCGTATTTTTTCGGTCGGTATTTTTATTATGAAACTTGAAAATTCAGAAAAATCTTTTAAAGAAAATGAAATAAAGTATATTACCTAAATAGGACCTTCCGTTTGTTTTCGTAACAACCGAGCGAAACTGAATCTAAAAGGAAATCTTGAATCTTTACTTATTTTGATGTATAGTTAAAAGAGTGGCAGCCATTAAACAAAAATGGTTTTGTTAATATTAAAATGGAAATTGCCTGTTAAAAAAATCGTACTTTTGCAGGGCCCCTATGTTTCCAGGCGCCTGCTTTGTTCTGTAACAACTACTTAAGTACTTTTGTTCATTTTAATGCCACGAATCCTGTCAAATTACCTTATCATCAGAACTTTGATACGTTTCTATGCAACGACGCTTTGCGTAAATTCTGCCCATCACTGTATATTAGTGTATATGTATATTTTTTAAATTTTAGGTTCTTTTAACAAAGGACCTGATGTAAGATCTTCATGGAACATCGAAATATTCGTACAGTCTTTAAAAGAAGTGTCCCCGTCGTTACAATGGAATAATGTTGTAGCTGAACTTGACCATCCCGAATTTGTCATCAAAGACCGGCAGGGTCTCTATATTCTTATCAGCGCCTTAAGGCAGGGTTTCCAATCACTTGGATTTCATCCAGGTAAGATAAGAAAAAGGTTAAAGAAGTATTTTTGGACTTTTCTATTCTGCTTAAACTAAAAAAAAAATTGCAAGTTTCATAGTTGTAAGAACAACTAGGGAGGGCTACATGCAGGGTTGGCAAATTTACGGAAGGTGGTTCGCCCCTCTAACTTTTTTGTTTTTCAAGATAATGAAATAAAGTTTAGAGGTTTTGTATACGCCATAAAACTGCATTTTTTGACAAGTGACTCAACATTATGGAACTTCTGGTTTAACCGGAAGTGACATAAACTTTCGATTTTTAAATGGGACACCTGGTACATTTTTCCTTTTTTTTGACTCCATATGACATTCTAAATATAACGATGTGTCACTTGTCACTTTTTGTCACCAAGAAAATATTTTTTTCCATGTTTATTGTTTTATCTAGAGGGTTATGAATACCTTAAAATCACTTATTTCAGTTCTTTAATCTTGGGAAAAATACAATCTTACTATTTTTGGTTCAATGCCATGTACTGTGTAAAATTTAATCTTTAAAGTTGTATAACTAATTTTTTTTTTAAACGACAACATGGTGGCTCGTCGGGTTAAGAAAAAAGAGGATTTTATTACGATTATTTTGATACCACACACCATTAGGTTTTAGTAAAGCTGCCATTAAAAAACTTTAAAAAGTTAACTTGGAACTTTCCTAAAATGAAGCATCTTTTGAGAATAAATTTAGATTTAAATGTATCAAGTAACCTGTGACCACCAAAATTGATAAAACAAAAATTGAAAATGAATTTCTACATTCTTCAAACACTAATAACATAAAGTCGCCACAGTGGTTCTTTTCCCGTGCGTCATCACTTTTACGTCATCAAAATCGTATGAATCAAATCAAAATTACGAGACGAAAAAAGTCAAAACTAAGTTAAGTTCATAAAATGGACGTGCCAGCCTACCGTTTGACGTACCTACATAATATCACGAAAAATTATTATTTATTTTAAGTTTTGCCCGGCATTCTCTATTATCTAAAAGAAATTGACAAACAAATGTTTATACATTTAATACTATTTTTAAAGCTTAAAATCTACAAAAGTTTGGTGTTTTATTGACTATTAAAATCGCAAAAGTCAAATTTTTAACATCCTTTCATTTAAGGGAATTTAGCCACTGCCGTAAACGTTTCAAAGAACTTTCACGGTTAGAATATTTAAAATAAATAAATTAGTTATTATAAAAATCCATAAATACTTACCGCCAAAACAGATGGTGGGTATAATTACCTCTAAAAAGAACTATTTTTAGAAACAGGAACAGTTCTAAGGCACACAGATTTACAAAATACGAATTAGATTGGCAGATCAAAATAAGGTTGACAATGACGTTCTAAAATACAACGGTTGTCAACTAAACAAATAAAGAAAGTAATTAACTGACGTTTATAGTTTTATCCTTGTCTAGCACGTTATATTATTGCGGAATTTTGGAGACGTTCTTTTATGCTTTTATTCAAACTTGTTACTGTAATAAACAAGGATGCAGAGTTATTAACCACGTCGAGTCCTGATCGTTGATTGATGACGCACGGGCAAAGATCCACTGTGGCAACTTTATCAACTTTTTCACTCCTTGTAAAACTAGTATTTTCCATGTTTTTTAAACAACAAACTAATTTACTTTGGCAGAAGCTGTCGGCATGTCAATTTTCTTTAAGGCATGATATTGTTTTATCAGTTTTGCTGGTCACAGGCTACTTAATACATTTAAATCTAAATTTATTCTCAAAGGATGCTTTATTTTAAGAAAGTTTCAGGTTAACTTTTTAAAGTTTTTTAGTGGCAGCTTTTCTAAAACCTAATAGTGTATGGTATCAAAATAATCGTCATAAAATCCTCTTTTTTCTTAACCCGACGAGCCACCATGTTGCCGTTTAAAAAAAATGAGTTATACAACTTTAAAGTTTACATAGCACATAGCATTGGACCAAAAATAGTAAAATTGAATTTTTCCCGAGATTAAAGAACTGAAATAAGTGATTTGAAGGTAATCATAGCCCTCTAGATAAAACAATAAATTTGGAAAAAAAATATTTTCTTGGTGACAAAAAGTGACAAGTGACAGATCGTTGTATGTAGAATGTGATATGGAGTCAAAAAAAGGAAAAATATACCAGGTGTCCCATTTAAAAATCGAAAGTTTATGTCACTTCCGGTTAAACCGGAAGTTCCATAATGTTGAGTCACCCGTCAAAAAATGCAGTTTTATGTCGTATACAAATCCCCGGAATTTTATTCTATTATCTTGCAAAACAAAAAAGTTAGAGGGGGCGAACTACCTTCCTTAGACACCCGGTATATCGATATATATCCAAATTTTGATATTTATTTTATATTATTTAATTATATATTGGAATACTATGTCTAAAATAAATCATATCTGTAAGTTACCGCTTCAAAGTGGCGTTACTTAATTCTATTTTTAGGGGACTTAATAACTAGGTACCTATGTCCTAATACAGTAAGATCGCTTTTAACTAAGGAACATATTTGTAGTATTTTTAGACTAAGTCGTCCACCATAACTTGTAACTTCGGTCGAGTCCGCTAATTAATATGATTATCATATTTTATATTATTAGACATCAAATTTAGTTTTAAAAAATCCTAGATAGGTTCTGATTTGGTACAGATTGTCCCTTCATAAACGTTTGTAAGTTTTTTGTCACTGATATATGGTAAATAAAAAATAAATACCGCTACCTTAAGATCTTCTAGTTTTGTCTTTATTGAAGTGTAGTAAAAACATGTTGCAAACGTTTTGGTGCGAATTTAATCACTTAGTTATTGTACTTACAGAAACATTTCCCGTCGACCACTTTTACAAGCGGTGGTCGAATGTCGAGGGTCAGTTCAGTCTCATGCAACAAATCTTGAAGAACCCCGACGTGTTTTGCTTTGCCGACTATCCGTGCGTCTCGGTGGCTGTCGACGTGTTGAAAACACCTCCCGAGCAGGATGGGAAGGAGCTAGCAAATTGGAGATCGCTCAATCTGATTGAATTGTCGTTGAGCTTGTCAGAGTATGGTTTGTACAATCATGTTCAGGAATTGTTTAAAGCACCCATGCACAGGTATGTTACTTGTAATTTGATTGTGTATATAGAACCGTTTAAATCGCACGTCATTGCTGTTTTATAAATGTACTGTAGAGTATGTAGTAATTAAAAAATTTTGTGAAGATAAAACAGAAATTTCTGTATTTTATTCCTACATAAAATAATATAATTCCTAAAAGAACGTATGTCTCTCCTAGTCTTTTTAGCTTAAAGTTTAGAACTATGTTATTTAGATTTTATTTAAAAATTTATATGAAAAATATTTTTTTTAATAGACTTGGAAAATATAGTACAGTACCATACCAGCTCGTATTTTTTTGTGCAGCTAAGTAGAAAAGTAAAATTATTCACATTTTTCTGTCAAATTGAATATTGGAACATTCTTTTAAAATCGATTTTCTTACATTTTCTTCATAATTATTTAAACATCCAGTTTTTTACTAAGGTTGTTATCAATAATTTTAATTCCAATGTTAAAGCATCCTTTTTGTGATATACCGGGTGTTTCTCAAAAGACGTTCACCCCTATAACTTATTTATATTTATAGATATTAAAATGAAATTTTGATTATGCATAAGATATGAGTCTGCATTTAATGGTATAATTTTTTAGCACACCGGTTTGACCAGAAGTGACCTTGGCTTTAATATTTTAGATGGGACATCTTGTATATTTTTACTTATTTGGGTTCAGCATAACATTATGAGTGAAATGACACATCACTTGTTATTTTTTGACGTGGTATAACATTTTTATTTTCAATCTAGAGTGCTACAAATTAATTAAATCTGTTAATTTATAGTCAAGTAGTAGGTATATGGAAATTAAAATTATGTCATAATAATTGACTTTCTAAGTTTCAGAAGCATTTAAAAAATGAAATTTTGTTTTCTTGACGTTTACTCCATTTTTCCAAATGGAACGATGGTGGTTCACTAGGATATTTAAAACGAGCATTTTTTTGCAACAATTTCATACCATACACTCCTATACTATTTTAAAATTGCCACTGAAAAATTTGCCTTAAATCCCAATCGCAAATTTAAAAGCGTTATGCATTATTGCCGCCCTGTCTTTTCTAAAGAAATATAAAGGCGGCTTTGAAAAACAATGAAATGGTTTTGAAAAGCAATATGGGTTTAATTTAAAGTTGTATTGTCATTAGTTTATAAAACATACAATACAACCAATCTTGCGGCTTCAGAAGCATTTTTCTGGTTACTCCAAAAATGAGGAGCATATCAGTTTGTTCATTTCTAACTAACAATTTTATCTGATTTACAATGTAAGTTTACGAATTAAACGAATGACATTCAAATTTTAATTTAAAACAATATTGGTTTTCAAGACAGGGCGGCAATAATGCATAACGCTTTTAAATTTGCGATTGGGACTTAAGGCACATTTTTTTGTGTCAATTTCTGTCTTTTCTAAAGAAATATAAAGGCGGCTTTGGAAAACGATGGAATGGTTTTAAAAACCAATACATATATGGTTTTAAATTAAAATTGTAATTACATTGGTTTATTAAACTTAACGCTTTTAAATTTGCGATTCAGTGTCAATTTTAAAATAGCATAGGAGTGTATGGTATCAAAATTGTTGGAAAAAATGCTCGTTTTAAATATCCTAGTGAACCACCATCGTTCCATTTGGAAAGATGGAGTAAACTTCAAGAAAACAAAATTTCATCTTTTAAACGCTTGTGAAACTTAGAAAGTCAATTATTATGACATAATTTTAATTTTCATATACAACTTGACTATAACTTACCAGATTTAATTAATTTGTAGCACTAGATTGAAAATAAGAAATAAACATAAAATTGTTGTAACATGTCAAAAAATGACAAGTGAGGTGTCATTTTACTCAGAATTTTATGCTGAATCCCAATAAGTAAAAATATATAAGATGTCCCATTTAAACAACCAAAGTCAAGGTCACTTCCGGTCAAACCGGAAGTGCTAACAAATTGAAAATTATGCCAATAAATGCAGACTCATCTCTTATGCATAATCTCAAAATTTCATTTTAATATCTATAAAGACGGAAAAGTTTTAATGTGAACGTCTTTTGAGAAATACCCGGCATATTACTGCAAAACAACGACTTGGATTATAAATCCGGAATTATAATTTACTTTATTATAACTACTCTATATCCCATTTTTCGTAATATTTGTATTGATAATGTAAAGTTCATTGTCCTTTGCCGGTTTTTCCAACATATTTTAAGTGCTAACTAGATATTGCTAGTATTCGCGCTTTAACCAAAACTCGAATTCGGTCGATATTAGAAATGGCGTTGATACATCTGCCGACACGGCAACGACACGATACCAAGACCAATAATTATTGCCGGTGGACGCGAAATTTCATGTGAATTAAATTAATGCTATGCCTTCACACTTACCGACGTATCGGTATCGTGTCGTGTCATTGCAGGTGCAGACTTGCCGTCAAGGAGCATCCACCACACTCGTTTCATCGCCGATTTTTTATAATTTGTGTGGCGTTTGGTTTTATGCTTTTAATTCAAATTTGTGTTGCTGGTTCAATTCCGGCGATAGTAAACGCTTCAGCCCTTGTCGTGTCGGTAGATGTGAAAATGCTCAAAGGTATTTGCACATTGCATTTACTTATGATTTAAATGAAATGGAACGGAACCTTTTTTGTAGATTGTAAAAATTGTACATTGCCCAGCTATGTTTTCTGTTCATATCAAAATCAAACAAAAAAACAATGTTTTTTACTAAACTTAAATATTTCAGCTGCCCCGACGTCCTAGTATTGGCCCTTCTCCAAATTTCCGGACCGGTAACCCTTCTCAGGCAGGAACTATTGACGAACCTTATTCCGATATTTTTGGGTAATCACCCGAATTCCGGCATCATACTTCATCACGCGTGGCACACGCAGAACATCAACATCAAGCCGGTTATTATGCACGCCATGGCCGAATGGTATGCCCGAGGAGAATGTGATCAAACGCGGTAAGAAAATATCGTATATTATGTTCTACCACATCTTAAATTTATCTATGAGACAGGCTAAAAAGAGTTTGTCATAAAATTTGTATCTTGTTTTCAATGGCTTGGCTGGATTTTTTTCTTAGGAGGGTCAGGAGCGAGGGGGAAACCACCTAACTAATTTTCGGGAAATATTGCCTTTTTGAGGCATTAAAAGACAATATTTACTCATATTTCCCCATAATTCCTCAAAATGATGCCTATTGGTATTGTCTAATTATTTCCTTTTATTGCCTAATATTACCTATATTGCCTTAATATTTCCTATAATTCCTGTAATACTGCCTTTTATTTGTATTCACGTCTTTAAAATTTTGAAGCTTAATATTTAAATTAGTAGGTAAGTATAACTGCAAGTAGCGATAAAAAAAGATTCACATCTTTTTATTGACAGATGATTATTAATCTTGATTATACTGCATACCTCGTAGCACGTTTTGTAACACAAATCATAACCTATATCTTAAAATCACGTGTGTCTATCTGTTAAGCTTCGGTCTCCTACAAAGCGGCGGCCGTAATTTGACGGCGAGCCTCGCTGCGAAAAAACGTATATGTACTTGCAAATCAAAGTATGTTCCTTAAGAGCGTTCAGCGCAAAAAATACGGCACCGTGCTTTCTAAAGCGGCCGCTCTGTACGTTGGGAGATAGCGCAAGCACGATTTTTGACGGTGCGCTAGTATTTTATCGAATCGTATGTAATGTTACTTTCCAATAATATTCACCGTACAAAGCGACCGTACTACTGTTGGCAAAATCGGCATCCAAATTACGGCCGCTCTTTTGCGGTGCCGCTTTGTAGGAAACCGAAGCTTCACATTATAAAAGCGCGCGCCGCAAACTTCGGTAATTCTCGGCTCATTCTTCGGGCCGTTTCGTACTTTCGCAGGCATTATATTTCCTAATATTTCTTAAATAATGCCTTTTAATGCCGAATTATTACCGATACTGCCTATGTATTGCTCATATTGCCTATAAAATACCGTATTGCCTCGTAATTCCTGTATATTTCCTTATAATTCCTAAATTGCCTGCATTTTCAGAAAATATTGCTTCATAGTTCCTAGGGTGGTTTCCCTCGGTCAGGAGCTTAAATGGAATTTGTTTATTCACAACGAAAAAAACGCAAGAATTGATTTAGGGGAGAGTAGGGGTAAAAAACAGCGCCTCGCGCAAAATTCACTATTAAACAGGGATTTTTTTTTATCAAAAAATTGAGAAAATGGATATTGCAAACCTTACACTTAATGTTTCGGGTTGGGGCAGTGCCTAAAGTTGTAACTTTTGTAAAATTATATCTTTTTCTCAAAATAGGAACATTATAACTGTAGTACGTAATTACATAATATGTTTATTTTAATGTTTTTCTATTCGTTTTTTTCTCTTATTAATAATAATAATAATAATAATAATACTTCTTTATTTCAAATTAATTACATGTTTGCAATAAAATGAAATGACGTCAAAAAAAAGGAATAATCTTAAAAACTATATTCTAAAAACTCTGCTATGGTATACGGTTCAATGTTAACTAGCAGTCGTTTTAGTTCCCTTTTTAGGGTTTTTACATTAGTAATACTTTTTACCGACTGCGGAAGTTTATTGAACAACTTTACACACATATAGTATGGACTTTTTTCAGTAATTGCCAAACGATGTGTTGGATATAGAAAATTTTGGTTTCTTGTATTATAGCTGTGTTCGTTGATACTATCAAACCTATCTCTGTTTTTAAAAATAAACACAATACATTCAAAAATATATAAAGCATATACAGTCATGATATTAAGCTCCTTGAAGATGCCCCTGCAGGAACACAGAAAACCAAGCTTTTTAATAGTTCTGATAATTCTTTTTTGTACAATAAACACTCTCTGCATTCCAGTACAACTACCCCAAAATATAATTCCATATCTAATAACAGACTCAAAATTGGCACAGTATAAGATCTTTGTCGAAACCGCATTCACATAGCGAGCCACAACCTTCAAACCAAAACCGATCCTACCTAGTTTTAAACACAAACTATCAATATGCTGGTCCCATGACAGAAATTCATCTATTACAAGACCTAAGAATTTCGTTTTATGTTCCAGCGTGTAATTATTATTTATTATATTTAAATGTTCGGGCTTAATGAGCTGGCTGTTTTTTCTTCTAAATAAAATTAAATTTGTTTTGCTGTCATTAATTATCATTTTGTTACAAGTAAACCACTCACTTGTTTTTTGTAATGCATATTCCGAATTCACTAAAATATTCTGAATTGTTGATCCTGGAACCAGCAGATTGGTATCATCTGCATAATTAGTAATGAGAAAATTATTTTCTAGAGAACTTAAATCGTTCAAGTAAATTACAAATAAAATAGGACCTAGAATACTACCTTGTGCTATACCCAGTTTACTTACTTTAATGTTGGATTTTATATTATTAACAATAACTCTTTGCGGTCTGTCTGAGAGGTAGGACTGTAACCACGCAAGCGCATTTCCTCTGATACCGTACTTACTTAACTTATAAAACAAAAGGTCGTGATTTACACAATCGTATGCTTTACTTAAATCTAAAAATAACCCCAGTGATAAGTCTTTATTTTCTAAGTGCTGTAAAATGGCTGTAGTGAATTGAAATATTGCTGTTGTGGTCGACCTACCGCTCAGGTAGCCATGCTGCCTAGTTGAAAAAATGTTACACTTATTAATAAATTCTGTAAGTCTAGAACACATGACCATTTCAAATATTTTGGAAAAGCTTGGAAGGAGACTAATTGGTCTATAATTATTTAAATCATCTAAGGGTCCTTTATTTTTATACAAGGGTTTAATATTTGCGAGTTTCAGTTGGTCAGGAAAAATCCCAAACTTTAAAGAATTATTCAACATATGTTTTAAAATACACAATATTTTAGTAATGGACAATTTTACAATGCTCGTTGGAATTTCGTCCTCACCACTACTATATTTATTTTTTAGATAGTTACTAGTTACTCTCGGTCACAATCATAAGAGTATGTCAATAATTTGTGTTAATATTTTATATTTGTCTAAAATCTGTTCACACATGCCAAAGTTTAGGAGAAGTTCATTGCAGAAACCTTAAACAAAAATAAAGCAATCGACGATCTGACAAATTTACTTTTTAATTATTTTTTTGTGTATTATTTGTATAACAGGAGTGTTATTCTATATATAATTTTTTAGATTATCTCGCATCTTAGACGTTGCTCAGGACCTTAAGGCTCTTTCAATGCTGCTCAACGCCCAGTCTGCCCAGTCATACCCGTTCATAATAGACCTGGCTTGTCTCGCTTCGAGAAGAGAATATCTAAAGCTGGAAAAGTGGCTGTCGGACAAGATAGGCGAGCACGGGGAAGCCTTTATTTCTGCCTGTGTCAAGTTCTTACATAGAAGATGTCCTCAAATCGGCAAGGTATGTTGTGTGTCATAATATTGTCACGAGGGCACCGGGTTCCTTGATTAAAAGGCGATCATCACAAGTTATTTTTACTATTTATTCATCAACATTTCATAGATCAAACTGAAATACATATAGAACTTAATCCTACCTTTTTATGGTATAGGATTCTATCTTTCCCGGGAGGAAATTGTCGTCGCAATCTTTTATGGGCGGCTCAGGGCGCTTGGCGACGTGCCTGCTTAGCTGCGAGATTCTTGCTGAAGTTCACCAGTGACACCAAAAATAAAACCGAATTGTTCCAATATAAAATCAATCAAATTATCTTTTTCAACTTTGTTTTGTTTGGCAGCAAATGATTCCAGAAAGTCAATAAGTATTCTCATTGTGCCGCCGAAATATCAATTAAAATAAAAACTAAGAACGCTGTTTAAGCATAGAAATTTACCTTTAGATAAGCAAACAATCATCACGAAAGTGGTAAATTGATGGCCTCGCGCGTGTAAACAAAGCTACACCGGATTAGGCATGCGCACTGCAACATTATCATTTGACGAATGGGATAATAGACAGGTCCGGGCTTTAAAAATTAAGTTCTTGCTCAAGACATTGTAAAAGTTATTTTTACGTGTAAACAGCTAAAATTTGCCCCAAATTCTTGCCGAAAAATTGGAATTTCTTTTCAATTTTTAATCAAGTTGGGTAAAAAGGTAGGGATTTCTGGCATTTTTAGTAGTTGCAAACTTCATATCGGAACTAACAATTCCCAAAATGCCTACCACCTCACCGGTACCCCATTGCAACATGTCCACTAACAGCTAGATCTTGGAATTACAGAATTACAGTCAGCTCCGATCTTAAATGGCAAACCCACATAGCTAAAATAGTAAAGAAAGCAAACTCGGTTCTTTTCCGGATTGGACGGGCTTTCAAAAACAAAACTGTAGCCATGATGTCAAGATTATACAAATCTCATGTACGCCCAATCTTGGTATCAGTGTATGGGATTCATACTTTATGAAAGATATAGAGCTACTTGAAAGAGTGCTAAGACGAGCCACGAAGTTTCCTCTCGCAACCAGAAATATGACCTACGCAGACAGGCTGCGAGTGTTTGAACTGTCATCGTTAAAAGAAAGACGACTTGAGGGGCGATCTAATAGAAACTTTTAAAACACTTAATGGATACTATAAACCGGATCTTAATATTTATCAACTAATGAGAATGAAATCCTAAGAGGTCATAGTCTGAAAATATCCAAGGAAAGATGTACGAAACTACCGAAAAAAAACTTAATCGCTAATCGGGTTGTATACCAGTGGAATGCCCTAAGCGAGAATACAGTGACAGCCACCTCCTTAACTCATTTAAGAACCACTTGGATAAGGATCTACAGCGGATCAATACAACCTTAGCACACTACCTCTAACTGACGTTGAGTGTAGATAACATCAAAACTGCAAGACTGAGACACGGATATTCCAGTTTGGGAAGAGTAGATTTGATTAACTTTGGCTATGCAACAGCAGTTTCATCTGTGCAAGCCGCCTACTGATGTGACAACAATAATAATAAACCTATCAGATTTTGAGGATAGAAATTTGTTTTTAAGGTTTTGTTTCTAAAATTTGTTTAAAGATGATTCGTCGTCATGTTTTTAGTTCGAAAAGGAAGAGAACAAGTCAATTTAACTAGTCTTATGAAATCGAATATAAAAAAAATAAAACCATCAAAATAACCAATCTTTGATGTTGTCGCGTACCTAACCCCAAGTCAAGTATTAGTTGGTATGGTATACCTATAACTTGTATTGATTTTTACAATTTGGCAAAAACTTTGGTACGTGTAAAATATTTTCAAGCACAATTAATTTCTAGTGATTAAATTTGAAAAGGTTTTTACCCGAGAACTTGACCCGTGGAATACTTTCACCCTTGGATTTATATAAACATACCTAGCTATTTAGTTTTTTTTTTATACAGTGTGTCTACGTAAGTTGGCGGCATATGGGAAACTTTTTTATTATTAATTTTCCGAAAAAAAGTTATTCTTCATAAAAAGTTCTGCATGGTCCAAAACCTAAAATGCAACTATCAAATATAGAAATTTTCCAGTCATATACGAGGTTTGTCAAAAAACGTGATTTTTCTCAAGAATGTGAATTTTTCCCAAGAGTAAAGTACCTTTATTTTTGAAATTATCAAAAATTGTTATTAAAAAAAGTTGATCAGAACTAAAAACTACGGCTAAATGTGCAATTATACGCATTTATGTTGAAAAACTATTTTATTGATTTATTATTAATTATTTAATTAATTTAATGCGTGTTATTGCATATTTAGACGTGGTTTTTAGTTCTGATCAACTTTTCTTAGTAACAATTTTTAATAATGTCAAAAATAAAGGTACTTTACTCTTGGGAAAAATTTACATTCTTGGGAAAAATTCACGTTTTTTGACAAACCTCGTATTATATGACTGGAAATTTTCGATATTTGATGGTTGCATTTTAGGTTTTAGACCATGCAGAGCTTTTCATGAAGAATAACTTTTTTTCGTAAAATTAATAATAAAAAAAGTTTCCCATATGCCGCCAACTTACGTAGACACACTGTATAATAAAAGTATAGAGAAAAGTTTTTGAAGCAATATATTGCCCGAAAAATAGGCGTACCTACTTGGATTGCAGGGCTGCAAATATAATTAGTGATCGGCCGATACGGTTTTTTTTTTGCCGATACTGATAATCGGCCGATACCGATATATATCGGTATCGACACCACATATTTAAGAGTTCATCTATAAGTATTTAATAAAGCCTAATATAAGTAATAACTGTTAATAGTGGCAACGCCGTAAAGCACCTTTATTCTTCAAGCACAGATCCAAGTTAAATACGATCGGACGTCACGTGGTAATTACCCGTTTTACGAAAAGTATCAGGGGCTGCTGAAATCGCGATGCTCAGTTCTTATGTTCTCAAATCGAATTATGACATTGTGCAGTAAGTACATTGCTACTTCAGTAAAAATATAATGGAAAAAAACAGTGATAATGGTCAAAGCAAAATATCTGCATTTTTTAAACCAACAGATCAAAATAGTTCACAATTACGGGATGAAGGAGTTATTCCCAAAACCCCTGGGTCCCAATTCTCGAGCGTAAGAGAACGTGAACGATCACATCACGCAAAGGAGCATTCCCTTCCGCGGCAGTTCTCCTATGATCATAAGTTAGTAAAATTTGGTATTCTCGAACGCAGACGATATGTTCCGTGCGGGGAGGTGATAAGACAGTGTTATCAACCATTTTCAAGGCAAGGGCCACCACTTTTTAGGAAAATTTTAAAGAAATCTAAAGGTAAATTGAGGTGGAAATTATTAGTGCGGGTTTTTCTTTATTGTGAAAGGTAAGATTATGAAACTTGTCAATGTCAAATATTATTACGACGTAAATACAGTGTGTCCACGGATGGACCTAACTATACTTGTAAAAAACTTTATTTTCAATTTTTCGAAAAAAAGTCATTTCTTTTGCTTATTAAAAAAATATAATACACGTAAGAAAATTTCCATTTTTTTATACAGGGTGCACAAAAAATGTAAAAATGTAATTTGCAAAATTAAAAATTTTTGATCCAACTTTTTTGAATGATCAAAATAAAAGAGATTGGAAAGAGAATTCGAAAAGCTGAATAAAGTTTTGAGATATGACATGTGGTAACTACGATATTTTATATTAAAACTTAAATCTGAAGGAAAATATCCATAATTTATTTAACTTTAATATAAAATATCGTTGTTACCAAAGGTCATATCTCAAAACTTTATTCGGCTTTTCGAATTTTCTTTTCAATCTTTTTTATTTTGATCATTCAAAAAAATTGGATCAAAAATTTTTAATTTGGCAAATCTACATTTTTACATTTTTTGTGCACCCTGTATAAAAAACTGGAAATTTTCTCACGTAAATTATATTTATTTAGTAAGCAAAAGAAATGATGAAGAATGACTTTTTTCGAAAAATTGAAAATAAAGTTTTTTACAAGTATAGTTAGGTCCATCCGTGGACACACTGTATAATACTGGGGTTAGAATTGCATGGGATCGGTCGTTCCCACCAAAAATAGTAGGGGAAGCGAGTTCTCCCGTAAATCGGTGATGTGAATGGTCCCATGTGATCAAGAATACCGTTTCATGCGTTGCGTGAGAACTCCGCCCACATTTCTCCCGAGAACAGTGTTCCCCAGTTTCAAGAATTAGGACCCTGGAGATTTCATTAAAACGAAAGGGAAAAAAAGTCTTTTATGGCAGTTTTTTGAAAAAAATGTAAAAAATAGGTTTCTACGTGCAAATAGATAAAATAGTTATTATTTAATTATGCCGATATGCCAGTATGATACCGATGCACCGATAATTATATCGGTATCGGCCGATCACTAAATAAAATATACCAAACCATGCATTGAGATAATCTGTTTGGCGTGTGTTTCTCTCTATGTTCATACCTTACCTTGTTTGTGTAGCCTAGGCCTAGTTAGATGTGTTTAAATTTTTTTTATGTCATAAAGTGTCAACTTCATTATCAAATTTATCTAAATTAATTTCAGTTTTAACCCTTTAAAAGGGAAGAATATATTGTATATAACTTACAGATATATTAACTAAATTATAAAGAAGCTGGAGGACTAAAAGTATAACAGTAAATAGGTACAGCAATTTAATAAATGAAGAATAGAAAAAGAAATGACCAATCAATGTCATTGTCATTGTTAACCAAAAATGAAGACACCAAAAGTCAAAATTGTAATTCAGAAGATGAAAATTCATATTTGCCATTAAAGTATCCCAAAGATGAAGAATATAATAATTTTATAAAAACATTCGATATTAAATCACAAAATAGAAGAGACGCAGGTTCATCTAGAAAAGAATCATTTAATAATAAGGGACCCAATAATAATATTGAAAGGGAAGAAGAATTACATGAAAAATGTGGAGAATGCGAACTAAAATTTAATAAAAAAACCTATTCCATTTACTGTATAAATTGCAAAAAATGGTTTTGCCTTACCTGTTCTACATTATCAAAAAAAGAAGCAGGAAATTTAAAAAAAAATAAAACTGATTGGCTATGTTTTAAGTGCCTTGAACTTGATGATAAAAATGATAATCTCGAAGAAGAAAATGTATTTCTAAGAAAATATATAATTAATATCAGTCAACAAGTAGATTTATTGGTGAAAAAAGTAGAAGAACTGAAATATTTAACATATAAAATCTTAAACGATAAAGAAAAGATCAGTCCAAAACAGGAAAAGCATACCTATTCTGAAATGGTACAAAAATTCCCTGAAAATAAAATCATTAACTGCAATAATTTACCTGTATTAATAATTAAACCCAGGAACAAACAAAGCAGTAAACAAACAAAAATTGAGGTTCAAAATGCAGTTAACCCAGTAACTGTTCAAGCTACAGTAAAAAAAGTCCAAGAAATAAAAAATGGTGGAATAATTATTAAAACAAATAGTAAGGAAGAACTAGAAAAGGTCAGAAAACTATCAGAAAATAAACTAAGTGCACATTACAACATAGAAGTATCAAAAATGAAATCACCAAAACTGGTATTACTGGGAGTGTCAAAAAAATATAGTAATGAAGAACTAATTGAAGAACTAACCGCTTTAAAATACATAGATGCACGGGATAACCTGACCATTAAACATACAAGGCAATCAAAGATATCAAAAAAATATATTATTTATTTAGCAACTTCTGGTCAAACATTTTCAAAATTAGTAAATAAAGATATTTCACTGGGATGGAACATATGTAGAATAAGAGAAGATTTTAATGTTTTTGTATGTCACAAATGCTGTGGATACGGCCACACAACAAAATATTGTTCTAAAAATCAAATAATATGTCGTTTTTGTTCTGGAACACATACATATTGGAATTGTTGTCAAGAAAATCCTAAGTGTATAAACTGCTCTTATATAAACACAAGATATAATAAAAATATAAGCTGTAATCATGAAGCGAATAGTGTAGAATGTAATATACATTTACAAAAAATTCAGGAAGCTAGAGAACGCACAAATTACAAGTAATCCATATTCTATGTATTGTAAGAATAATAAACAAACTAACAATTTAAAAATATTATACTTAAATGCACGATCAATAAAAAATAAAATGGAAGAGCTGGAAGTATTAATATCTGAAGAAGATTTTCAAATTATTGTAATTACAGAAACTTGGGTAAAGAAGCAAGAAGAAAAATATTATAATTTTAAAGATTTTACTGCTGCTTTTGTTACTAGGGAAAAAACTGGTGGCGGTCTTGGGATTTTTATCAAAAATATATATAACTTTGATGTACTGGAAATAATTGAAAAATATTTTTCTTACATTGCAATTAAATTAAAATTATTGGATTTGACTATTTGTGCAGTTTATAAACCTCCATCAATGAAAAATAATATTTTTACAAATTTTATGGATGAAAAATTAGAGTATCTAACAACAGCGAACATGGATAGTATAATGATTGGTGATATGAATATTAATCTTTTGGAAGAAAGTAACGATGCCTATAAAATAGCTAGAATAAAAGAAAAAATTAATTATTATGATTACGAATAGAGAAAACAAAGTTAAAATCTTATATTTAAATGCAAGATCCATGAAAAACAAAATAGATGAAATTGAAATTTTAGCTCTTAAACAAAATGTACAAATTATTATTATAGCCGAAACATGGGTTAAGAAAACGAAGAAAAATATTATAATTTTAAAAATTTTACTTCAATCTTTGCTAGTAGATTAAGAAGAGGGGGTGGTTTAGGAATTTTTGTTGAGTCAAACATTAACTTTGATGCCTTGGAAAAAATTGAACTTGATGAATTGTCATATATTTCTTTAAGCATAAAATGTCCAAAACTATTGGTTTGTGGAATATACAAACCACCATCAACTAAAAATGAATTTCTTTTAAATTTTTTGGACCAGAAATTGGAATATTTAAATACATTATGTAAAGACTGTATTGTTGTTGGTGATATGAACATTAATGTACTAAACAAAAATAGTGAAACTAAAAAACTTCTAGATGTGTATGCAACCAATGGTTATCAATTGTGTAACAAAGTCATGGCCACAAGAGATGCTGGTAATGCCTCTACGTTAATAGATCATGTAATAACTAATTTAAATCAAAAAATAAATATACAACTAGAAACAAGTTCTCTAAGTGATCATAAAGTTCAAGTTATTTCTGTTCCTGTGGAAATATTATCGAGTAACAAAAAAGCAACAAGTAAAACTATACTTTGTAGAAAATTCAATATGGATAAATTAAAGCTTCAGCTGATGCTAATAAATAATAATATACATTTATTTGAAGATCCAAATTATTTTTATGATACTATTTTAAAAACTTTTGAAAAGTGTTCATTTACGCAATCAATCAAAATAAAAGAAGATTCAGAACAATGGTTTACACAAGAAATAGCTAAACTTATTAAAACTCGTGATAAACATTATGCCAAGAAAAAGAAGAATCCCAACAGTCCATATTATAAAGAAATTTATGATAATTATAACAAATTCGTAAAAAAAAAAATTAGGATAACCAAGCAAAATTATTACAAGGAACAATTTTCAACTAGTAATCAAAAAAGAATCTGGGAAAATTTAAATTTGATTTTAACAAATCGACATAAGAAAGCCAAGCCATTGATTAATTACCTTGAAATTAATGGAAATAAAGTTGAAGATCAGCAAATTATATGTGAAGAAATGAACAATCATTTTGTAAACGTAGGACAAGTACTGGCTAACAAAATTCCACAAGTTCAAAAATGTATCGAGGAGACAGAAGAAAAATCTTTTTTTATTAATCCCGAGGAAATATCCCAAAACGAAATAGAACAAATTATTGACGACCTTGAGACAAAAAAAGCAAATGGATTTGACAATATATCGGTTAAAATTGTAAAGTTTTTAAAAAATGAAATTACTCCAATTTTATTTCATTTAACTGAATTATCTCTAAAAACAGGTATTTTTCCAGAAAAAATGAAAATTGCTTAAGTAACTCCAGTATTTAAAACTGATAAAAGATATAAATGCAGCAATTATCGCCCAATATCTGTTTTACCAATCTTTTCAAAAATATTAGAAAAAATAATAAATAATAAATTATGCGACTTTCTAGAAAGCCAAAATTTACTTTTTGCTAACCAGTATGGTTTTCGCAAATCTAAGGATACAGAAATAGCTATAGGAGATATCATAACAAATATTCAAGCCAATGTCGACAGCAGTAAAAAATGCTGTTTACTATCCTTAGATCTGTGTAAGGCTTTTGACACCGTAAACCATGATATTTTATTAAGAAAATTATACAGTATTGGGATAAGGGGAAATACACACAAACTACTTCAAAGTTATTTAAGCTATCGTAAACAATTTGTTCAAATTGGGGAAAGAAAAAGTTCGGAAAAAGATCCACAAGGATCAATATTAGGTCCTTTATTATTCTTAATTTACATTAATTCCGTTTCCAAATTGAACTTAAAGGGCAATACAAAGCTATTTGCAGATGATACAACAATTATTTATTTTGCTGAAACTCTTGCAGAAATGTATTTTGATATTAATGATGATTTAAAAATACTTCTTTCTTGGCTTCAATCAAATAAACTTACGTTAAATTTTACAAAATCTTCTTTTATGTTTATAACTAAAAATAAAATAAATTCCATCATTAACCCATTAAAATTTAATAATGAAAATATTCAATATTCAAAAACGACAAAATGTTTAGGATTAGTTTTAGATGAAAATTTAAATTGGAAATGCCATATCCAGTATATTATCAACTCGATATCTCCTTTGGTATCTGTTTTGTACAGAGCTAGATATTTCATTCCTTTGAGATACTTAAAAAATATATATTTTTCATTAATATATTCAAAATTACAATACTTAGCTTCTGCATGGGGATCTGCTTGTTTATCAAACTTAAAACCATTACAAAAATTGCAAAATAAAGTTATTAAATGTATACACAAATTACCACATTTAGAACCAACTGTTAATCTATATAGACCGAAAGGGTATTTACATGTTCAAAACATTTATAAATTAAAAATTTGTATTCTAATTCACTCCATCATTTTAAAAGAAAAAAAATCAAACATAACACTTCAGGAGAATAAGACATTACATGATCATAACACCAGACATTGTATAAATTATCAAACTATACCAGTAAAAAGTAATTTCGGAAAAAAATCGCTTTTATATGACGGAATAATAAAATATAACAATCTTCCAAAAAATATCAGAAAAATTAAAAAATTGGCAACTTTTAAAAAACAATTAAAGAGATATTTACTAAATTAAATTATTTATACTTTTTTTTTTTAAGTGATTTTATTAATGAATCAAATTGGATTAACTTCAATTATTTTTATTGTTATTTTTTTTTAATGGTTATTATTTTCTACATTATGTTGTCACTTTCCATGTAATGAACTGTAAAAGTTAGTTTGGAATAAAGACATTTTGAAAGTTAAATTGATCATAATAAATTAAAGTTATAATATATCAAGATACATCACTACTCTATACTTACAGAAATTACGAAATGCCCGGTATTTTATCCCTGTTTGGGCGTAATAAAATCATACAACGGTTTTTACTAGTCATTGTTTATATTCCAATTTGAGTCACGAAAAGCACAAACACAATTCATTAAAGTACACAAAAACTAAAAATCCGTAAATATTCAACACCCACAATCCACAATAGCAAAGAAAACTACAAGGAATTCACAGAGCAAACTTAAAACACAACAACAAAAATATGGCCGAGCTGGTTCTGTGGTGTATTTTGAGCATGTCGCTAAAGAAGGACAGGCCGATAACACGGGGTTTGCGCGCATGCCCGAAGGTGCCCAGAAGGAAGGCATCTGACCGGCGAGCCATATATGCGCTCAGACATATTTTTTCACCCATAAAACTTAACTTTTGTTTGACACGACATCTAAAGGTAATGTCTATGTGTACGTATTCTATCTAGGAGAATAGTTATATCGCCTAAGTTTGACAACTTTTTAAATCAAGAGTACTTTCGGCCAAAAATCAATATTATATAAAGGAATAACAATTTACAACAGTTTGCCGAAAAAAATTAAAGAAAATATCAAAATTATAGACTTTTAAATAAACACTAAAAAAAATATTTTTTAATACTTTAACGTATTATACAGAGTGTTTATAATTAAAATACTAGTTAAAATTATTTTTAAAAAAATTAACCCCAAATATCCTTTCATGTGGGATTTATCAAAAATTTTTATGGGACATAATTTGACCAAAAATTAATTATCTTTAAGAACGACAACATTTAAAAGTTCCTGTCCACCGTGGCGCCACCTACATCTTGTATTATTCAAACACATTTTCTTCACAGTTGTGAAGCCAATCATAGAGGCTAAAAACTGGCGTTTACAGAATTTACATATCGCTTTTAGTTTTTGAAATAATTTGCCTGGGAATTTTTATTGAAACACCCTGTATATTAATATTTTTTTTTAATAATTTCGATGGAGTTATTAATAGTTACTAGATATGGGTTTTATTATTTGTGAATTTATATATTGTATATTTGGTGTTATATTTTCTGTAATAAACTTTTTTAAGTTGGTTGAGAATAATAAATAAAATAAAACTTAATAAACCTAAGTCGACTTCTGTGTTCTTTTAGGAGGATACTTTAACAAAGCCTGTTCCACTACCAGCGGAAACTCTCACGACCATGATGTTATGTCTACAAAGGTGCATGAACAACGTCAGTCCGGAGTGCCAGGAGGCTATTGTCACCGTCATCAACAATTGTTCCCTGTTCCTAAAATCGAGACAGCAACAGAATGCGAATGCTTTGTTGCGAGGCAGAAGTATTGATACGTCATTGAACCCGTCGGTTTTCGCCGGGCAGCTGTATAATCATGCGGGAGTCGAGCAGATACAGAGCCTTGGAACTAACTTGGCTAATATAAGCTTAACCGGTAAGTTACATTTATTGATTCATAACCTTATATGGTCGGGATATTTTTAATATACATTTCTAGCTAGTTATCTAATAACGGGGACCCTAAGAATATAATAATAATAATAATAATAATAATAATAAAAGTTTATTCAAATATTTTTTTTACATTTAATGCTAATATATATTTTTTTTTGTATAAACTATCAATTCCGAACTTAAAAGGAAAATACTTGTTTTGAGTTAAATAATATAATATTTTTGTCAAGGATATATTTCATAATTCAGGCACAACTAGATTATAATATAAAACGAATATGACAATATTTTATTGGTATATTTTATATCATTATAGTATACGAAGATACAATACGTTATGTATAGGGGAGAAAGGGGCAATTGTGATTATGTTGGCCAATTGTAGAAGTCAATTTTGTATGGGGAAAATATCAGCAGCTTTAAGCTGCCCAAAATATGGATATTTAAATATAATTATAGTTTAACTAAATTTATACCATTGAAACAGAGACCTACCAGAGAAAATTTAAAAATATCATATATATTTTTTTTTAAAGTAAAAGTTCCACAATTGCCTCATTCGGTTAATTGTAGAAGGTGCAGCTATTTTCTAAAGCAGGATATATTATGCGGTATGGGGCAAAAGTATAGTTGTCTTATTGTACCAAAAATAAATCCTCCAAATTTTGTTTAAATATTTTTTATTTTGACAAAAATATGACAGTATAAACATTTTAATAACCAAACCTAAAATATAGGGATTCCACAAAAAAAAATCTTATTCTGGTAATTAATATTAAAAGCTGAACTTTAACCATTTTTAAGATCTTTATATAATTTATTAATAGTAACAAGATCGTGTCTAGGAATAATAAAGGGGTCTGACCCTTTAATGTTAACAGGGCCAAAAAATATAAATTCATTTGAAACTTTGTCACTTTGCGCTTTTTTCGGCCAAATAAATACATCTTGATGGGGCTTCAGAAATTTAATCTTGCTAAAGTTCTTGTCAACGATTTCAACAATTTGTCCAAGATAAAACTGATTATCGTAAAAAACAGCATAAAAATGACCCAATTTGATTTTGACGTGATCGTTAACGGCTTGCTCATTTTCATTTTCTTCATATTCGCTTTCTACTTCAAACTCACTTTCTAGTAGTATTTCTTCATCAGAAATTATTGTGTCTGTGTCTGATTCATAATTTATTTTGCTTTTAATGCTACGCTTTTTTACTAATTTTATAAGAGGTTCGTCTTCAGAGTCGGTTGATAGTTTTCTCTTTTCAAATTGTTTGATTACTTTTTCTTTAGAGTAACATTTTTTTCCGCTGGTAGAAGCTTCTTCCTTATCTTTAAGAATTTGTAGAGCCTTTTTTGTTGTAAGAATAGAACCAACTTGGTCAGTAACTCTCTTACGACCTTTTCCCTCGCTCGACTTTTTTTTTAAATTTTCGTTTAATTTAAATCTGATAAAAGTTTCAAAGGTAATGGATGAACTTAAGTTATTGGCAACTTCAGCTTCGGAAACACTAGCACATGTGGAATTATTGCTAACCAAACTGTCACTTTCTGCATGGCTTTTGAAGCCTGCAATTCTAAAACGTTTTCATTTTTTTATGTCAAAGTCTCTTTCAGGAAATCTTTTAAAATCAAGTGGAAACAATCCCGTTGACCTGAACCCTGACACCATATTTGCTCCTTTGAAAGATATTTCCCAAATCTTCTTAATCAACATTGAAAATTCATCATTTGGTAAAAGTTTGCCGGGGAAATTTCTGTTGTATTCAAGGAGAAGAATGTTCCAATGGCTCTTAATTGCCTTAAAAACGCATTTGTCAAGTGGCTGCATATTGTGAGTAGAATTAGGAGGCAATTTTATCAAAACGACTCCATTGTCAACAGCAAGCTTAGCTAGTTTGTAATTAGAATGCATGGCGGCACCATCAAAAATTAAAACAATTTTTTTACCTTCTCTCTCTTCCAGCGTGCCTATAAATTCTAAGAACTGTTCTTGAAACCATTTGCAAAATATTTCCGCGTCCATCCATCCATTTTTTTGTGCTGTATAGTTGGTTCCGGGATACTCCTTATTTTCATCAGGAAGTCAGTTTTTCCAGACGTATTTGCCTTGAAATATTATAAGGGGCGGAAGTTTTTCCCCTGCAGCATTTCCACATGCTAGAACTGTGGTACTTTTTTTCCCAGAACCTGCCACATTCTTTGAAACTCTTTTCTGGCCTTTCTGCGCAACAATCTTTACCTCCTTTGGATCATGTCCAAAACTTGTTTCGTCGCAGTTATAAATTCGATAACCATCTGTAGGGCCTATATTTTCTTCTTTAAATACTTTTTCAAGCGACTCATACCACTGATAAATTGTGAAGGGATCGGCTGCTTTAACCCTCATTGAACTCATTGTTTTGCCCTTTCTTAGTGCTAGATTTGGGTGTCTTTTCGTAAAATAATAAAACCAATCCTGACCTGGGCCTTTTTCATCACCATTTTCGTTCCAATCCATACAAGAATATTTACAATACTCCTTAACAAATTGTAAGACTTCAGCCTTAGTTAACCCATACCCATTACGGCTAGTTTCTAACAGATAGGTTACAATTGTCTGTTCGTCCTCGGAGGTAAGTTTGGTCTTTCTTCCTGCTCCAATTGACTTTATAGAGGCAGAACTCTGCTTTCTGTATTTAGATATTGTAGAAATTGGAATTTTATACTTTTCGTGAGCAGCTTGAGTTTTGCCTCTCCTGACGTACTCAACTGCACTTCTTAAATCATCTAAACTGTATAAAGCTCTTTGAGATTTTAATTTATGTACCCTGGGCATCTTGTAAGTCTAAAATAAAATACTTCATTTGAAATGGGGTAATTGTAGAATTACTTTTACTAATGCCCCACATACAACTGTTATCCGGGGCAATAGTGAAATGGACACTACCGATTGAAAACTGTGTAAACAAGATTGACCAACACACCAAAACTTACCTAAATGCTTGTTTATCACGTTCAATATTCAGTTATCTGGTCTGGAAACTATGTTTTTTTGTTAAATTTATCAAATATAGAAACTATACGACTTTTATCAGCGATTACACATAATAAAGTACTAGAAACATGCGAAAATAAGGTCGATTATTAACTCGTCCACACAATGTGCCGTTCACAGCAAGAACCATTTAAAATGGCTGCACAATGACGTATTGCGGCGTTGCCAACTCGAACAGATAAAAAAGTTATTTAGTAATTCTACAAATGCCCCATTCTATTATTGCCCCGTTCTCCCCTATAATATATATATTTATTTATTTTATTTATTATAACTTGGTATATTTATTAATGACGTTCTTGAATATATCTCTAGGATTAGATAATATCCAATTTTTAATTTTATTTCCATAATTATTTAATGATTTAATTATTTTAATTGACTGTGGGAGCATATCAAAAATATATGGATTGATGTTTAAAAAATGTTTGTGTGCTATTGTTTTGTTTACCTATTTTTATATGTAATAGCTTTTTTATGACGAGTTTCAGGTGTGTGATTAATATAATTTATTTTATTTTTATGTTTAAAAATATATATTAACATGTAAGAAAATATTTGTTTAATATCCATTTTTTTTGCTATCTTTAAATAGTAAATCAGAAGAATATTGGTGGTCTTTTTCTTAAATAATTTTCAAAATGTATTTTTGAATAGTTTTAATATTATTAAGATAATTCTTATTTATGCCTCCCCATCCTAGTATTCCATAACTGAAATGGGTTTGTACTAAAGAAGAATAAACTGTTTCTAATTCAATTTATATTTAAAAATTGTTTAAGGTGATTAAATTTTGGTATAAGAATTCTTAGTTTTTTTACAATGTAGTCACTATGTAAATCCCATTTTAAATGTTTATCAAAAATTATTCCTAGATATTTAATATTTTCACCTTCCTTTATATTAATATTATTATTGCATATTATTGGACCAATATTGTTTCCGGTTTTTTAAAATTTGCCTTTTTATTGTGATTACTGGCATTTGAAAAGTGACATCTTTTACATTTAAAGGGATTACATTATCTTTGTGCTACAGCGTTAAGAAAAATACTTGCTCAATAATTGCACATTCTTATCTTTATTCTCTGCTCAACAATGCCATGGTGTTACCGGTTGATCGGTTACACTAGAAGTGGAAATATTTGTGTAGGTAATAAAAATAAATGTAAAAATAAGCAACTGGTTTAATAAAAACTTATTAACTTTAAAACAAAACACCATACATTCCATTTACTTCATACAAAAATAAACTTCCAAATATTGGTCCAATAATATGCAATAATATTAATATAAAGGAAGGTGAAAATATTAAATATCTATGAATAATTTTTGATAAACATTTAAAATGGGATTTACATAGTGACTACATTGTAAAAAAACTAAGAATTTTTATACCAAAATTTAAACACCTTAAACAATTTTTAAATATGAAAGAATTATAAATATTGTATTATTCTTTAGTACAAACCCATTTAAATTATGGAACACTATGGATGGGGAGGCATAAATAAGAATTATCTTAATAATATTGAAACTATTCAAAAATACATTTTGAAAATTATTTACGAAAAAGACCAGCAGTATTCTTCTGATTTAAAAGATAGCAAAAAAATGTATATTAAACAAATATTTTCTTACAACATGTTAATATATATTTTTAAACATAAAAATAAAATAAATTATATTAATCACACACTTGAAACTCGTTATAAAAATACTATTACATATAAAAATAGAGTAAATAAAACAATAGCACACAAACATGTTTTAAACATCAATCCATATATTTTTGATATGCTACCACAGTCAATTAAAATAATCGAATCATAAAATAATTATAGAAATAAAATTAAAAATTGGATATTATCCAATCCAAGAGATGTATTCAAGAACGCCATTAATAAATATACCAAACTATAATGAACAAAATAAATAAATATAAATATTATATACATGACGTATTGTATCTTGGTATACCTACTGTAGTGATATAAAATATACCAATAAAATATTGTCATATTCGTTTTATATTATAATCTAGTTGTGCCTGAATTATGAAATATATTCTTAACAATAAATATTATATTATTTAACTCAAAACAAGTATTTTACTTCTGAGTTCGGAATTATATATAATGACTACGATTACAATTGAGATAATACAATTTTTAGGACCTACAAATACTGCATTTAATCTGCAAGGGGGACTAGGGCCCTTAGTACAGTCTCCTGGGTCTCCGTCAAGACTTCTCAGTGGCCCGTCTAACAGTCCGTTCCCCATTATGCCGATGCAACATCAAGGTCCAGTGGGGACAGGTTCATCATTGGTGCTTGGTGTCAATCAGATTGGAAACTTAGGAAGAATAGGTAAGTTAGATTTTATTTTGACTGGAATTATGTAAGTGCTTGGTAAATATACGTTTATGGAAAACAGGTGATATATATATTTTTTTTAATTTGGTTGCTCCGATAAACGACCATGTTCTATCGTTTTAAAATATTTTCAGCAATGCGGCGTTGCCGCTTTTACAGAAAATAGGTGGGAACATCGTTATTTTAAATGGAACACCCATATACTATTTTTGCTGAAAATATTTTAAAGCGATAGAATGGTCGTTTATCGGAGCAACCAAATTTTCGAAAAAAGCGTATCATCCGTTTTCCATTAACGTCTAACGTGAAACACCCTGTATATATCGGAATGTTGATTCGGAATCACTTATTCAAACGCCTTAGCCGTTATGAGATTTTCTTGTTATAGGTCCGGCAGCTAACATAGATAAGACGAGAATTCCAGATTACAACTTGTTTCCTGAAGGTTCACCTCACGTTTCCAAGGAAATCGAAGACGAAGCTAATAATTATTTTCAAAGAATTTACAATCACCCGCCACATCCTACTTTATCTATTGATGAAGTGTTGAATATGTTAAAGAGGTTCCAGGACTCGCCTAGCAAGAGAGAGAAAGAGGTAAATGTAACAAAAATATGAAAATGTGTCGATGGTATATTGTATAATGGAAATTTCTCACAAATGTAAACTAAAGGAAGTATAAAATTCTTTTTATAGTAAATTGTATGGGATAAAATTATGTTTAATATAAAAACAGAAACCATAAACTCAAAAACGGCGACAGTCATCTTTTGATCTAGATAAATATTATCAAAATATATTTTTAAATTTAATTATTTATTACCTAAAACAATCCTAGCAGCTAGCGAATGAAAGCAGAACACGCAAAAATAATCATTTTGAAACATATTGACAGCGATTGTTAAGTTAGTTCTATTAGTGTTTTTATCAATAAAGTTATTAATCATTATTATTTTTTATCTTAAGGTGGGAATCAACATGCTTGCCAACCTATAACCTATTTCGCGTAGATTTATTTATGTTTTCTAGCTTTTATACAAAATTTAAAGAAAATCAGTATCGACTTGATATTCTATAGGTAATAATTGACATATTTAATAAATATCAAGGAATTTCATAACTTAGTTTAGGAGAATTGTATAGCGAAAAATATCGGGTAAGATTTTTTTTAACATTATTATGTCATTGTCACTCATTGTTCTTTCACTATACAATTCTCCCAAAATTAGCAATGAAATAAATTGATATTTTTGTAATATATCAGATACTACCTAAATAATGTACCGACGATATTGATTTTCTTTAAATGTTAGTTATTAAAATAATAAACTCAAAAAATCAACGCGAAATAGGTTATAGGTTGGCAATAGATTGAATGACGTTGAGAATTCAACCTTAATAAAAACCTGCTTAAATTCATTCAATAACGCAGCTTGTCATTCTTGCCTTGTCAGTGTTTTTGTATATATATATATCCCAATTATTATGGAATTTCGATTTATTTGTGGTTTAAATAACTTTCAAAAAAAATATTCGATAATAGAACCAGGCTTTGAAAATGACTGGTTTTTTCCTAAAGCTTTCAGCTACTGTTTTTCCACAGATATTCTCTGGGAAAGACTATGATTATTTTGTTTGGAACACACACTGGTATTTGAACATCACTTTACAATACAGCGCTTAGTCTTCTTGGTAGACATATTTTTATCTACATTACTCTTAATATTATTAAAAAAAAACAATCAAATATAATATTCCATCCGACCAACAGTATTCACACCAGACAAAACCATCATATTTGAATACCTATAGTAAAGAGAATGTTGGCCAAAGATCAATATTATATAAAGAAATAACAATTTGCAACAGTTTACCAAAAGAAATAATAATAAAAAATAATTTGTCAATCTAATATCATTGTTTTTTTGTTAATGGTTATTTTTTTTCTTTAATATTTTTGATACGGTTAATCAATATAATTTTTAATATTTGTAATTTTATATAGATTTATTGTATATTTAATATTATATTCTCTATAATAAACTTTGTAGGGTGGCTGAGAACAAAGATATTAATAATAATATAATATAAATAAATTTTAAAAGATTTTAAAATTATAAAAAATTGGTTTGATAACAATTTGTTAACAATTAATTTTAATAAAACAAATTATATTCCTTTTACTTTAAACCTAAATAACCTACCACGAAATATGAATAGTATTCAAATAAATGAAGACGTTCAAATTTTTAAAGTTAATAAAATAAAATATTTAGGAATTATTTTTGACAGTAAATTAAATTTGAATTTTCACATAGAATACTTAATAAAAAATTAAGAAGTTTACTACCGATTTTTGAAAACATTAAAAAAATTTTTAATGTAAGACATATTATTATGGAAATATTATATTACGCGTTAGTTAAAACTCATTTAAATTACGGAATTTTAGGTTGGGGAGGAATAAATAAAACTTTAGTTAAAAAAGTAGAAATATTACAAAATAGGTTTCTAAAAATTATATTCAATAATGATTATATTTATCCTTCAAAAGAATTATATTCAGAAACGAAAAAGTTGAACATAAGACAACTTTACATTGATAACATCTTAATATATATATTTAAAAATAAAAACCTTATACAATTTAAAAACCATAATCATAATACACGTCATAAAAATGAAATAAACCATAAAACCTAAAATAAATGAGTCCATAGGACAAAAAAATTTCAAATATTTATGTTTTTATTTAAACGATTATTTACCAACAGAAATTTAAAAAATTATTTCATTAAAAAAATTTAGTCGAAATAAAAACATGGATATTAAAAACAGACAATTTGAAAATATTTCTAGAAATGCTTTAATTAATTAATATTGTTCTGAATAATTTATATAAGTAATATTTTTTACTTAAAAATTATAAATTAATAATTTTATTATTGGTAATGTATTTCTTCAAAAAAGCTGCGTTTATACTATAAATTAACATTTTTACTTTAAGAATTGATTTTTAATGCATATTTATGATTTATGATTTTACAAAAAATAAGATTTGCCCCTAACAAGCTCAGCTTCAGGGGATTGAAGAATAAGTTTATCGAAGACAATATATTTATTAAATTTTAAATATACTTATTATTGTTATTATTAAGTATTTAAATTCATTTTTAAAAATAGCCACAACAAGGGTACAGAACCGTCAACAAATACAAATAAGTTAAGATTTTTTTACTGTCATTGGTCGCCGGCGAATAATTTCGTTGTTGCCACGTGTAGAAAGCTTTTTTAGTTTTTGTTTAATTTTTTTTTATATTTATTTTCCCAGTTATGGCTTAAAAATATCAAAAATTAAGATCGCAGAGAATGTTATTTTTAGTTCCACACCCTGCAATCAATAATTAATAAAAATGCCATTCTAGTTTTGGCCAGTAACATGTGTGACATTTTTTAAAGTGTAATTTTATTATTGTAGGTATTCAACTGCATGTTACGCAGCCTTTTCGAGGAATACAAGTTCTTTCCACAATATCCTGACAAGGAACTTCATGTGACCGCCCAATTATTCGGAGGTATTATAGAACGGGGTATAGTGACGTCATACGTAACCTTGGGGTTAGCCCTCAGATTTGTCCTTGAAGCTTTGAAGAAACCGGAGGGGTCGAAAATGTATTATTTTGGTATAGCGGCGTTGGATCGATTTAAGAATCGATTAAAGGAATATCATAAGTATTGTGAACATGTCAGGGCTATTCCTCATTTTAGGTGAGTCGAATCTATGTTGGATAATTTCTTGAATGTTCTAGTTATGGCTAGAATCAAAATCTGAAATCTTATATACTGTTTTGTCAAAACCTTTGCGACTGTATGTCTGTTTATATGTTTTTTTTATTAAACATACGGGATACTACATTTTATATTTTTTTATAATTGCACGTACTATCGTGCCGAGAAAACACTGGTACACAGGAAAATGTCCTGTTTTCTCCTAGACTATTAGAACATTTTTTATATAAAGCCTGATACCAATAAAACTTCATATGAAATTTAAATGTCAGTTAAGATTGTCACTTTATGATTAACTAATTTGCTTTGTATAAATATGCCACAATTAACCCCCGAGCAAAAAGCAATTATTTATAGTCGGTTGCGAGATGGTGTTGCTATTAGGGATATTGCACACGAATTAGGTATAAGTAAGAGTACCGTGCTATTGGCAAAACAAAAAATAGCAAGACATGGGACTATTATTAGAAAAGCAGGTTCAGGACACTCTAAAATTTCTACTGAAGATGATGACAGAAGACTGGTTAATTATCTAAGGCAGTGGTTCCCAAACTTTGTGTCTACTCTGTGTGTCTACTGCCCACTTTGAGAATAAATTATTTTTTAGCGCCCCCATTTTTTCACCTACTTAAAAACCACTATAACTTCAAATTAAATTAATTAATTATTGTGAGCTTTATTAGCGGAAATTAAACATTCATTCTGAACGAGACTTTTACTGCAAGAGTTACGCGCGAAAAATGCAATGAAAATAAAATAAATATTACGTTGTTTATAGGTATAGGATTGCATAAGCAGTACGCACCGACAGGAATAAGCCAAACATGCATAAACTCGTTTATCTCATTCCACGCTCAATCGTACTCATCAAGTAAGAACAAGTATTCTATGAACCAGCCGATTGATACAGGAATGCACAAATCGGGTTATTTAACAAAAACTTGTTAAAACATGATTGCCCGCGGTCTATTATCTACGAAAATTACCTATCTAGGAATACGAATAACTAGTAAAATGCGAAAGTGTGTCTGTTGCCTTTTTATTTGTTATGTGTCTACTTTCATTTCGAAACGGAGCGACCGATTAACATGATTTTTATTTTATTTATTCAATAAAACAGGACAGATATATGAACTACGAGGAGAGAAAAATCAAACCGAGTTTGAGCAATCTCTTAATTAATATTAGTTGATGTCCACAAGTTGTAGTCGAGTGTCGAGAGCTCAGTCGGTGTCTAAGAGTCTTCCTAGCTAGATGAAATTACAAATCGCCCCCCAAGCCTCTACACAACGCCCCCATTTTTTTTCTGGGTCTCTTACCGCCACCCTTTAGGCCTGCAGCGCCCACAAGGGGGCGTTATCGCCCACTTTGGAAACCACTGATCTAAGGGATCATCCGTTTGAAACAGCAATAAAGGCGAAAGAAGAAACGGCCTTTCCAGGTTCTGCAAATACTGCCAGAGAAAGGCTTCGAAATTCCGATATACGAAGTCGTTGTGCTGCCAATAAAATTTTATTAACGGAAAGAAATAAACAGGTCACGTTAGAATTTGCACATGAATATGTAAATCAAAATAATTTATGGGAAACAGTTATATTTTCGGACGAGAAAACTTTTCAGCAGGGTTGGCTGGTTTAAACCATGGTTTAAACCGTGATTTAAACCAGATGGTTTTTTTAAAAAAACCATATGGTTTAAACCAAAAACTCATTTCTTTTTTTAAATTTTTATTATTGGCATTTGAGTTTTTATTTTTAGTAAAAATACCCTTCTTACTACTGGCAATGCGAACACGTCCCTGTATTAAATGAAAATATCTTAGTGTTGGCAACACTGTGTGTTTATTTTACCTCCACCCCACCAGCCAGTCCAGCCCCGCTTTAGATTTGCATTCGGGTATTCCCCCATTTCGTACGTGGTCGAGAAATAATATTATTTCTCTTTGTCGCTGATAAGTTTGGTTTATTTTTCGGCTTTGTTGCGATATAATAATGTCAGGCACCACCAATTTCAGGTTACCTACTATTAAAGTGCAATATTCTGCATGTTTTTGTTTTACTTCCATACTCTATACCAAATCTTTTTTACATACTTAGCATTTTACATTGTTATTTAAAAATACTGGCTTAAATTAAAAAAAACAGGTTTAAACCAAAAGAACCTGGTTTAAACAAAAAAAAACCGTTTTTTTTTAGAAAAACCGGTTTTTTTTCCAACCCTGCTTTTCAGTCATGCAATAATGGGAGAATTCGGGTGTATAGGCCTTCTGGTATGCGGTATGATGAGAGATACACCCACAAAACTAACCAAAGTGGGCGTTTTTCTATAAATGTTTGGGGTTGGATTAGCGCTAGAGGACCAGGAGTTTGCCAAATAGTAGAAGGAAGACTAACTGCAGCCGTATACAATAATATACTTAATGAAGTGATGATACCATCTATAAATGCTGTATATGGTCAAAATTTTACATTTCAGCATGACAATGCTTCAATACACACAGCACGCATTGTAAAAAATTTCATTCAAGAGAATAATATTGCAGTTCTTCCCTGGTCTTCGAAGAGGCCCGATCTCAACCCGATCGAAAACATTTGGGGTGCAATGGTCAAATCTATGTATTAACATGATTTTCGACCAAGAGACAGGGATGAATTACGCTACAGAATAAATCAAGCTTGGGATGAAGTAACGGGCGAATTATGCAGAAACCTAGTTTTAAGTATGCCACAAAGGCTCCAAGAAGTAATAAACAGAAACGGTTCTATGACCAAATATTAAAAATTTTGTGTTGTTTTGACAAATTTTGTATTTGTAATTTTTTCTTTTTATTAAGTAAACTTATTTTATTACACATAAGGTTACTTTTTTAAAATTAGATATTTTTTAGCTTTTCAGCTCTAGACACCTTTTATAGTCTAGGACAGTGGTTCCCAAATTTCGCAAAATCCGGGACCCCCGAAATCGGATTATAGTAACATGCGGACCCCCATGGCCAGTCAATCTTTAAAAGTACTAAAACAACCGTTTTGTAACTTATTTAAACAACATTTTATTTATCAATACAACGTATTTTCCTTAAAAACAATAATAAACTAAACACAAGGATTATCTCTATTCTATAGTGCTAGTTGTAGGTACAAAGTAAATTTTAAACACACTTTAAAAATATGAAACAAAATTAACATTAGGCATATTGAAGTAACTAATTTTAAAATTCAATGGGGAGAATGAAATATTGTTTTTGAATTTATAATTTTTTCCAAATCTGGTCTAATATTCGATATTTTTAACCTTAAATCGGGACCAACATTAAGCCGATTTTTTGCTTTGATTTTAACTGAACATATACAGAAAAAGCTTATTCACTCAAATACGTTGTGCAAAAAGGAATCAAATGTATCATAGATTCATAGCCCTTTCGACGAGCTCATTGTAATCAGGACTTATATTAAACCAAAACTGAATTAAACTACTATCATTAAAAATATCCTTTTTGGAAATACTACATGATAAGTCGACGAGCTGATCTTGTTGTTTTTCTGTAAGAGCTACATTTTTTTCAATGTTTTCTGTAGAAAATGGATTTCTAATCCAGTTATTATTAATATTTGGAACCGGAAAATATACGCGAATGTTCGCAGATAATGAGTTGAACCTCTTGCGGCAGTGGTTTTTCCGACGATTTTATAAATGATTCTAAAAAAGGAAATGTAGCGAAAGAGGATTGTTCAACGGGAACAATTGTTTTATTATTAGGTGAGTTATTTTTGTTTTATTTTCCCTTTGTGCTCCGTGGGTTCGCGGACCCCCAAAAAATACGCCGCGGACCACCATTTGGGAATCACTGGTCTAGGGGATATGTTCTGTCGTTCCTCAGTTTTTCAAATTTGCTGTACCAGTTTTTTCTCGGCACGATGGTACACACATTATATCTACTTATAATTGAATGCTTGCTTGTTTTGTTATAAATGATCTGTTTGTAAACCTAATAATTCTTACGTGGGCGTGGCTTAGAATAAATAAATAAAATATGTTCTATAAAGTTTAAGTTTATTCGAGATTGTTCTAATTATAATAATCTAACATTTTAAAAATATTGTTTTATATTTCAGTGATTTCCCACAACATTTACAAGAATACGTGGAATATGGATTACAAGGCATGGAGCCACCTACCAAACCGGAAGGTCCCGTCTTACCGGCCAGTTTAGCCGCCATGCTAGCACCACCTAACGTCCCGGTTACACAAGTTTACAAAAGCAACTCGACTGTGAGCAGTACCGTGTCCAGCAAAACCAGTACAACCCCCGCCAGTACCCTAGGAAGCAGACCGTCAATAGCGAACGCAACGAACATCGATACTTTACTAGTGGCCACCGAAAAGGAAGAAAAGGCCATTGCTCCGCCGGAGACTTTGCAAGACAAGATAGCCTTTATTTTTAACAATCTAAGTCAGCTGAATTTAAAAACTAAATGCGACGAGCTAAGGGAGCTTATGTCCGAAGACTACTACTTCTGGCTGGCTCAGTATCTCGTCATGAAGCGTGCTTCGATTGAGTTTAACTTCCACAACTTGTATTCGAATTCATTGGATCAATTGAATATGCCCGAACTGCATAGGATGGTTGTGAAGGAAACTTTTAGGTATGTATTTTTTTTCAGTTTTCGCCCGAAATGGGAAAAATTGGCTATTTAACCAGAGATATCTGAAAAAGAAACTATTTTAAAGTTTGTATTCGGTTTTTAACCATGAATAGAAATAATGATTTATAAGCCCCGAAAAGAACCTTTTCATACACACAAACAATAACGGGGAAATATATTTTAAAATAATAATAATAATGTTTATTTAAAATTTAATAATATAATAATTATGTTTATGTTGTCTTCGATAAACTTATTCTTCAATCCCCTGAAGCTGAGCTTGTTAGGGGCAAATCTTATTTTTTTTTTGTATGTAAAAAATCATCAACATACCCAACAAACAATTTATTATAGTCTAAAAAAGGTGTCTTTTACCTAAGTTTTTTACTATAAAGCCCGATAGGCCGCTGTACATAGTCAGAAGTTAGTAATTCATACCACTTTATCACCTAGTGGGGAATAAAACCAAAGTAATAAACTGGTAAAAAACACCTGTCATTAGGAGAATTGGGCTTCATAGACAAAGCCAAGTAGTCTTCTTCCTGGTAGTAAAGGGGTGTTTTTTTACCTGTTTATTACCTTTGTGGGCCTGTTAGGGGCTATAAAGTTAATAGAAAACCATAACCACAATTTAAGAAAAAGATGAACATAGTAATATGTTGTTTTTATTTTTATCAAAGCGCAGGAGGCAGGAGTCTTCTTAAATCAGAACATGTCATGTCAGCCGGTATTGATTTTTTAAATGGAGTGTAAAGGCACCCATTCACGTTCAGTCGGCCGGCCGTATTTTGCCGGAGAGATAATGGCCGGGCTGCCGGTACTCACTACACACACGCAGTTAAATGACGAGTCACGTTCTGCCGGCGGCCTGTCGACTGTTAAAACTTAACGTGTGTAGTAGTTTACCGGCCGGCATTGGACTGCAGGCCAATAAAGGTAAAATCGTCTTAAATTGACAGTTTAAGGTTTAAAATGACAAGTGTCAGAATAAGTCAACTAATTCTTGCAATGCAAATATTTTTTTGATTTTTCTGTAAAATCCTAAAGAAAAACATTTTTTGACGCGTACTATTTCTTATAATGGAAAGTTATTTAGAAAATGACATCCCGGTAAAATGATTTTATTGTAAAAACCACTTTAACGCGAAAACGATATATTATTATATCACATATTGGTGAAATAGCACCGTAAGTGTAAGAAGAGAAAATTGTATATAAAATTTGAGAAGCAGTAGATGTTATAAAAATTTTTTGTGTAATGTAGACATCTATTTTACCATTTTTTTTACCATATTTTTCGAATGTATATACATTCGAAACATGTAGATGATTTACCATTCATTAAAACTTTATTTTAATATACCAGTAGAAGTGTCTTATTTCTCTCCTTTCTAAAATTTTATAGTTTTTATTTAGTAACGCCGAACAAAATGGCAAAGCAACCTAATTTCATCAAGAATTTTATTGGGTTGTTCCACAAACATAAATATGTATTTGTGGAATATAAAAGACTCTTCATATGCTAATAATAGGGCTTTGCGAACTAAAGCATAATATGAAGAATTACTTTTACTATATAAAACAGTAGATGTCGAAGCTACTTTAGATTCGGTGAAACATAAGACAAATAATATGAAAAGTGCGTTCAGAAAAGAACTGAAAAAGGCATTACGGTATCGTTTCTTGTAATATACGGTTTTAATAAATTTAATAAATACACGAAACAATGATCATTTATCCTATTAAAGTTTTTTAAACGACTTGCACTCGATGCCTCAGTTCTCGTACAAGCTCCATGTGGGAGAAAGTGCAACGTCTTTTTAGCCAGTCTTTCATCCAAATTATTTTTCTTTGTTCGTGTGAAATAACAACAATTGCTTCACAATTCACAATTCACCTGAAGACGACTGGAGATACTTACCAGTTGAAACGTTGTGATTTAAAACAAATTAAGACAATGGAAGTCCAAAACTCTTTTATCATTCACAACAATTGCTGCTACGCACTGTTCTTGCGACATGTTTGACCTGTCAAAATAACTGCGCGTGTATAGTGAAATAACAAAAACTGAAGGCCGCTATCGAATCCGGCAGAAATCCTCCGGCCGTAATCGGTGAATAAAACTGTACGTGTAGTTTGACTTTCGATAATGGCCGGCCGGCCAGGACGGACAGTCCATGGACTGACGGCCGACTGAACGTGAATAGGTACCTTTTGTATAATAGATAGGTACTTATAAAATCATTATTTCATCGATGTGAGGTGCAAAATTAGGTGCGCGTAAAAAATGTTACTATATATTTCAATTTTACCTTGAAAAACTAACCGCGCCCCAGAAAAAAAGGCATTTAATTAAAATAAACAAGGCAAATTAAAATTGAAAACACAAGAAATTTAAAATGTGGCCAATATTTTGTGCTTGGATGAATAAGTTCAGTTTTTGTTATATAATTGTTGTTGTTTTAGTGTAACAAATAATTTAACAAAATTAATTGAAAACCATGTCAAAAAAACATGGCGTCAGTAAAATATTTTCCTAAAGGTCAGAATTTCCTGTAGTTTGGGCCTTAAAAAAAATGAACCTATAAGTCAGCCCCGTATTAGGTTATGCTAGGAGAAAGTTTCCTATTTTGGAACTTAACTTTCAAAATGTCTTTATTCCAAACTAACTTTTACAGTTCATTACATGAAAAGTGACAACATAATGTAGAAAATAATAACCATTAAAAAAAAAAAAAAAAAAAAAAAAAAAAAAAAAAAAAAAAACAATAAAAATAATTGAAGTTAATCCAATTTGATTTATTAATAAAATCAATTAAAAAAAAATAGTAGAAATAATTTAATTTAGTAAATATCTCTTTAATTGTTTTCTAAAAGTTGCCAATTTTTTAATTTTTCTGATATTTTTTGGAAGATTGTTATATTTTATTATTCCGTCATATAAAAGCGATTTTTTTCCTAAATTACTTTTTACTGGTATAGTTTGATAATTTATACAATGTCTTGTGTTATGATCATGTAATGTCTTATTCTCCTGAAGTGTTATGTTTGATTTTTTTTCTTTTAAAATAATAGAGTGAATTAGAATACAAATTTTTAATTTATAAATGTTTTGAACATGTAAATACCCTTTCGGTCTATATAGATTAACAGTTGGTTCTAAATGTGGTAATTTGTGTATACATTTAATAACTTTATTTATAACTTCTGTCTTGATAGGTCTAAATTAGGAGAAATATTCGTTTATATGGCATAAATTTTTAATAAGTGTATATGAAGCCTAATTTGGGGTTTTAAAGAATACTGCAGGGCCTATGTACGGCCTATTCCTTCATAAAATGTTTTCATCGGGGTCGCTGAAATGTCTCGCAACGGATTAATAGCCACTACCATTATAATCTAACTAGCCTAACTTTTTGGCCGAGTTCAAATCTAAACGCATAACATTTTTTTTGTTGTTCGGGCGTTTTGTATAGCTCCTACGTTTTGTGTAGCTTCCGCAGATTGCGGTAATATTTACTTGAAAATCGAAATATTAATTTTTTTTTCATAGTAACCTAAATTATTGCTTCGAGTTTACCACAGTGCAATGAACGTTACAATCATCATTAAAGATTTCTAAGCCAGAATCTCTTTAAGGACCTAATTTTTGGAAGATACTACTTTATATCCGGTTAAAATCACTTTGAGGACAAAATAAGAGGACTGTTTGGTCATAACTATAACCTATGTTATACTTTAAAGCCTTCTGGGCTTTAAGAACAAAATGTAAGACTAATATAGGGTATACATCACCTCAGAAAATGTTCAAATTATAACCTGACCATGAAGATATATTAAAAGACAAAACGAAGTAATTTGTTCTTCACATGGGCCTAAAAGATTTTTTGGCTTTAAGGCCCAATCTAAGGTAAAAAATAACCTGGTCGGGCGTTTATTACTGACTTTCCTGAGACCTACTAAGTCGATTTACAAGGTAAATATCTACTCTTTTGGGCCAGCTCTTGGGCCTCTTATATTTTCCTACTTTGAACACGTATTAATAAGTTCGAATCACTTTGTTTTGACTAAGCAGTTAGTCTCTTTGGTCGTTTCGTCCAAAAAGCCGATTTGGAGGTAAAAAATAGACTATTCAAGATTCATCAAAATTGACTGATCGCAAATTTAAAAGCATTAATTTTAATAAACCAATGTAATTACAATTTTAATTTAAAACCATATATGTATTGGTTTTTAAAACCATTCCCTTGTTTTCCAAAGCCGCCTTTATATTTCTTTAGAAAAGACAGGGCGGCAATAATGCATAACGCTTTTAAATTTGCGATTGGGACTTAAGGCAAATTTTTCGTGTCAATTTTTAAAATAGCATAGGAGTGTATGGTATCAAATTGTTGGAAAAAAATGCTCGTTTTAAATATCCTAGTGAATCACCATCGTTCCATTTGGAAAAAGAGAGTAAACGTCAAGAAAATTAAATTTCATTTTTTAAACGCTTGTGAAACTTAGAAAGTCAATTATTATGACATAATTTTAATTTTCATATACTACTTGACTATAAGTTAACAGATTTAATAAATTTGTAGCACCCTAGATTGCAAATAAAAAATAAACATAAAAATGTCACGTGTCACGTCAAAAAATGACAAGTGAGGTGTCATTTTACTGAGAATATTATGCTGAATCTCAATAAGTAAAAATATACAAGATGTCCCATTTAAATTATCAAAGTCAAGGTCACTTCCGGTCAAACCGGAAGTACTAACAAATTGAAAATTATGCCAATAAATGCAGACTCATCTCTTATGCATGATCTCAAAAGCAAGACGCTCAATCCGTATGGAAAACGAAATTTGGTCAAATTTGTTCATATTTCTTTTTCTGCTTTTATTAATTTATAAATCCAACCTTTTTAACGTAAAATTGTAGGTAATTGTACTCCAAAGATTTGGTTAAAACGAGGAAGTAATGAAAAGGCGAATGCGTTACTAGTGTTTGCTATTAAGAGGTTATTTCATGACAATATCTTATTTATATGTTTTGTTTTCAGGAATATCAGGGTCTTGCTTAGATCAGACAAAGCAATAGCCAACTTTTCGGATAGGTCGCTGTTGAAAAACCTTGGACACTGGCTGGGTATGCTCACTCTAACTCGCAGCAAGCCCATTTTGCAAATAGAATTAGACTTGAAATCGCTATTGGTGGAAGCGTACCACAAGGGGCAGCAGGAGCTGCTTTATGTGGTGCCTTTTGTCGCCAAGGTTGGTATAGATTACATTTTTTCACAGGTCCTCTATAAAACGAGCAAGTTAGTAATATAATAAGATAAACTTTATTAAACCTTGTATTAGTATTTTTCTAGATTTAGCAAAAGCCTTTGATACAGTTAGCCATAATTTACTGTTAAAAAAGTTTGAAAATATTCAGGGTTCGGAGGATATATATCAAGCGATATATATCGTGATATATATTTACCGGGTGTCCACGGAAGGTGCCTCGCCCCTCTAACTTTTTTGTTTTTCAAGATAATGAAATAAAATTCGGAGGATTTGCATACGACATAAAACTGCATTATTTGACAGGTGACTCAACATTATAGAAGTTCCGGTTTAACCGGAAGTGACAAACTTTCAATTTTTAAATGGAACACCTGGTATATTTTTACTTTTTTTGACTTCATAAAACATTCTTAATACAACGATGTGTCACTTGTCACTTTTTGTCACCAAGAAAATATTTTTTTTTCAAATTTATTGTTTTATCTAGAGGGCTATGAATACCTTAAAATCATTTATTTCAGTTCTTTAATTTTGGGAAAAATACAATTTTACTATTTTTGGTCCAATGCTATGTGCTATATAAAATTTAATCTTTAAAGTTGTATAACTCATTTTTTTTTAAATGGCAACATGGTGGCTCGTCGGGTTAAGAAAAAAGAGGATTTTATTACGATTATTTTGATACCATACACTATTAGGTTTTAGAAAAGCTGCCATTAAAAAACTTTAAAAAGTTAACTTGGAACTTTCCTAAAATAAAGCATCCTTTGAGAATAAATTAAGATTTAAATGTATCAAGTAGCCTGTGACCAGCAAAACTGATAAAACAAAATCATGCCTTGAAGAAAATTGAAATGCCAACAGCTTCTGCCAAAGTAGGTAAATTAGTTTGTTGTTGAAAAAACATGGAAAATATTAGTTTTACAAGGAGTGAAAAAGTTGATATGTTAGATATTATTGTCAGGCTTTCGCATTTTCGGAACCAGTTTTGGGTACCTAATAGTGCTGGGTTGGATGATGCCGATTAAAATATCTTTGTGCGTAAAGTCGTGCAGCATCGGTTGAATTATTTCTACATTCTCCAAACACTAAACATATCAACTTTTTTACTCCTTGTAAAACTATTATTTTCCATGGTTTTTAAACAACAAACTAATTTATTTTGGCAGAAGCTGTTGGCATTTCAATTTTCTTCAAGGCATGATTTTGTTTTATCAGTTTTGCTGGTCACAGGCTACTTGATGCATTTAAATCTAAATTTATTCTCAAAAGATGCTTCCTTTTAGGAAAGTTCTAATTTAACTTTTTAAAGTTTTTTTAAGGCAGCTTTTCTAAAACCTAATAGTGTATGGTATCAAAATATTCGTAATAAAATCCTCTTTTTTCTTAACCCGACGAGCCACCATGTTGCTATTTAAAAAAAATGAGTTATACAACTTTAAAGATTAAATTTTACATAGCACATAGCATGGGACCAAAAATAGTAAGATTGTATTTTTCCCAAGATTAAAGAACTGAAATAAGTGATTTTAAGGTATTCATAGCCCTCTAGATAAAACAATAAATTTGGAAAAAAAATATTTTCTTGTTGACAAAAAGTGACAAGTGACACATTGTTGTATTAAGAATGTTTTATGGAGTCAAAAAAAGTAAAAATATTCCAGGTGTCCCATTTAAAAATTGAAAGTTTGTCACTTCCGGTTAAACCGGAACTTCTATAATGTTGAGTCACCTGTAAAATAATGCAGTTTTATGTCGTATACAAATCCCCCGAATTTTATTTCATTATCTTGAAAAACAAAAAAGTTAGAGGGGCGAGCCACCTTCCGTGGACACCCGGTATATCATGATATTATAGTTTGATATATATCACGATATATTCAATAATTAAATATTTTTAAATTTCGATTATTCAGAATGTATCAATCGACAAATCAAACAAAAAAAAAGTTTTTATGTTTTTACCTAATATTAAGGGTGGGTCCGTTTTGAAAATATGTACACCTTTTTTTTTATTGGATATCTTATAATTATTAACCTTTGTGATTTATCTGTTTAGTCATTACTCATTAGTTTAGGTCATGTTTTTTAATGTCAGTTTGCTTTAATAAGTATCCTACAAAAATATTTAGTTTTCAAGATAGGTAGTATGTTATTGATCGAAATAGTTGTTCTTTCATTACAAGAAATATCTTAAAATGATTTATATGTCGGATATATATCCTTTGATATGATACTTTCGAAAATATCATGATATTTCGAAGAAGTTTACTACCGATTTTAAAAAACATTAAAAAAATATTAAATGTAAGACATGGAAATATTATATTACGCGTTAGTTAAAACTCATTTAAATTACGGAATTTTAGGTTGGGGAGGAATAAATAGAACTATTCAATAAAGATTATCTTTATCCTTCAAACGAATTATATTTAGAAACAAAAAAGTTGAACATAAGACAACTTTACATTTATTACATCTTAATATATATATTTAAAAATAAAAACCTTATACAATTTAAAAACCATAATCATAATACACGTCATAAAAATGAAATAACCATAAAACCTAAAATAAATAAGTCCATAGGACAAAAAAAAATCAAATATTTATGTTATTATTTAAGCGATTATTTAACAACAAAAATTAAAAAATTGATTTCATTAGGAAAATTTAAAGTCGAAATAAAAACATGGATATTAAAAACAGACAATTTGAAAATATTTTTAGAAATGCTTTAATTAATTAATATAATATTGTTCTGAATAATTTATATAAGTAATGTTTTTTACTTAAAAATTATAAATTAATAATTTTATTATAGGTAATATATTTCTTTATAGTATAAATTAACATTTTTTACTTTAAAACTTAATTTTTAATGCATATTTATGATTTTACATACTAAAACAAAAAATAAGATTTGCCCCTAACAAGCTCAGCTTCCATTGAAGAATAAGTTTATAGAAGACAACATAAACATATTTATTATATTATTAAATTTTGAATAAACTTATTATTATTATTATTATTATTATTATTATTTAGGTTTGAAAATAACTTTTGATTTCAGGTGTTAGAGTCATGTGCAAAAAGTAAAGTATTCAAACCACCAAACCCATGGACAATGGCATTGATGAACGTGCTAGCCGAATTACACTCTGAGCCGGACTTGAAGTTGACTTTAAAGTTTGAAATTGAGGTTGGTATCTTGAGTTCACATTTTTTATTTCTTTCATATTTTTGTTTATACTAAACAGTGTTGCTTAAAATGCCCAGTTGTATAGGTTCCGGTTAATCGGCATTTCATTTTTATAGGTTGCGGTTATCTAAAAATGTTCAGATTAACCGTTGGTTTGGAATTATAGGTTGCGATTAGCGTCAAACTTGGGGTTTAACTAACAGTCGAGGGAGAAATCACTGGGGTATTTTAGTGTACAAAGTAAGAAATTGCAGGGGCATTTCGGGGAATTTAGAGGTATTTCGGGAAATTTCAAGGTATTTCGGGGTATTTCGAGGCACAAACGTATTTTTCATTATATTTAATAATATCTTCTACAATTTGGCAACGTTGTTGTAAATGTAATCGGCCGAATTTTGCTGGGAATTTCAAGAGCGCTTTGGGGAATTGCGGGGAACTTTTGGGGAATTGCAGAAAAATTAAAGGAATTTCCAAGGTATTAAAATTTAGGGTATTTCGGGGAATTTCAAAAAATTTTGGGTAATATCGGAGAATTTTTTCTGAAAGGGGAATTTCAGTGTACAGGGTTTTTCCGTATATTTTGGAGCACCCCTGGAGCTTTTATTTAAAGACCTAGAAAAAACTTTAAATTACCAAAGTTGCATTATTTCTCCTGAACTGTCAGAATTTGTTATCGGACAAAACAAATGAACATCGTAAATTTGGTTAATAATGCCAATGTCGATTTTTTTTAAATAGAACACTGTATATTAATTTTTTTTTTAACTCCTCACTCTTTTCTGATTCCAAATATGTTTAAGATTACAAATGAAGTAAAGGCAAAGGGTTTTACATCGATGTATAAAAGTTAATCTACGAGGGTTGATCAAAATTTTCAAGAATCTGACAAAAAATAAAAATTGTATTAGACTGTCAAAATTTCGTACAAAGGCTAAAAATGCCTAAATAAACAACTTTTTCGAATAAAGTTTTTCGATATTTTGTTAAATAATTTTTGAACCGATTTTATTAAAAATGTCAAATTTGACAGGTAACGCAAGTCGTGCAGCTGCTTCAGTATACGTCATTTTTGGTTTTTAGGTAAGCAAAAACTAACTGCCTTTTCAATTTTTACCTATACCTAATAATAAAAAAAAATCCCATTTGATGCGGTCTTTCTTGCGGACACTGTATAACCTAAAATACCTAAAATATGATGATGATGTGATTTTATTATTATGTTAAATAATCTTATCGAAATGGACGAATTATTAGGTGATGATAACGAGGACCTTATTGTCATTGTGGAGGCTCCAAGAGCGCCTCGCATTTTCAAAATTCGCTATGAAGTTAGCGACTATTTGGTTTAACCGGGACTTATAAAACTGATATATTTTATTAATCCTAACATTAAAGTGGTGCTTAATCTTATCTTTAGCGTTCAAATTAATCAGAACCTATACAACTGGGCATAAAGTACTCAGATCGACAGTTTAAGTAGGTTTTAAAACAATTTCACGATTTACACGATTTTTCAATATTTCTATATCTTCAACATAGGCCTTCATATTTTATATTTAAACTATATTAAAGAATGGATCGATCGTAGCACTTATATATTATATTATATAACATTATACGTCGGTATAATTTTATTGATTGTGTTTTAGGTTTTGTGTAAGAATTTGGAAATTGACGTAGCACAGCTGAAACCTAGTGTCTACCTGAAAGATCCAGAGAGGATTAGAAAAATTGAATATCAGCTTTCACAGCAGGCCAAAAAGGAGGCAAGTTTGTCGTCCTCTCAGGGAAATCAGAGCGGCAGCATGGCCGAACCGGAGTTGGCAAATATTTTGCCTGGACAGGCCACTAGTTCTCCTGTAAGTAGTTGGTTTTATATTGTGTAACATGTAAATTTTTGGAAAGCATTAGTGAATGCTTTTTAAAGGTAAAATACTTCGTTAGTCACTTATAAAACGAGTGTCATTAATAGTTTAAAATTCTATCACGACCGTAATTTTTTAATGAATTGTATGATGCTTAGTTTGTCCCGTGCATAGATTAGGGGTTGGACATTTACATTAAGAATATACATAAAACATAATTGACATTTTTAAAATATCTTTATTATTATTATTATATAATATTTTTTTGCAACGTGACTTCATTCTCTTCACATTACAGCGTAGTTAAATCGCTTTGTTTAAATGATATAAAATATAAAGGGTGTTTCAATAAAAACTCCCAGGGCAATTATTTCGAAAACTAAAAGTGACATGTAAATTCTTTAAACGCCAGTTTTTAGCTTCTATGATTGGCTTCACAACTGTAAAAAATGCGTTTGAATAATACAAGATGTAGGTGGCGCCACGGTGCAACGAATTTTTTCGATGACAGGAACTTTTTAATGTTGTGGTTCATAAAGATAATTAATTTTTGATCAAATTATGTCCCATAAAAATTTTTGATAAATCCAACAGGAACGGAGATATTTGGGGTTAAGTTTTTTTTTTAAATAATTTTAACGAGTATTTTAATTATAATATAAATATTTTTAATATCCTTTAGCAGATTTTAATTTAATTTTGGTAATGATAATTTTAGTGGTAAAACGCTCGTGTAGCGCTAAATTATTACGTCCAGTGACGTCTTAGGGGGGCGCCGTAACGAATAATAAGACGCCACTGAGTTTTTGGTAATTTTTATATTTTTTTCGTATTAAGCAACTAAAAATATCCCAGTAGCGTCTTATTTTTTGCCAATAATATTTGTTAAGGCGCCCCCTGAGACGTCACTGGACGTAATAGCGTTTTATCACTAAAATTATCATTATGAAAATTAAATTAAAATCTGCTAAAGGATATTAAAAATATTTATAATTAAAATACTCGTTAAAATTATTTTTAAAAAAACTTAACCCCAAATATCTCCGTTCATGTTGGATTTAGTAAAAACTAGCGTGTACCCGGCATGCGTTGCAACCCGCTGGTATAAATACAAACCCGATATATTAGTACCCGGCATGCCACTTTCTGAAATTGCACCCGTGCGAAGCCGGGGCGGGTCGCTAGTTATACATAAAAACCTTCCCCTTGAATCACTATATTTGTTTAAAAAAAACCGCTTCAAAATTCATTGAGTAGTTTTAAAGATTTACGCACATAAGGAGACAGACGGGCGACAGCGACTTTGTTTTATACTATGTTAAGATTTTCATGGGACATAATTTGATCAAAAATTAATTATCTTTAAAAACCACAAAATTTAAAAGTTTCTGTCATTGAAAAAATTCTTTGCACCATGGCGCCGCCTACCTCTTGTATTATTCATTCACATTTCAACACATTTTTTACACAGTTGAGAAGCCAATCATAGAGGCTAAAAACTGGCGTCTACAGAATTTACATGTCACTTAGTTTTCGAAATAACTATCCTGAAAGTTTTTATTGAAACACCCTGTATAAATTTTTAACATACTTTTTATAAAAAAACAAGAACACAAGGATTTAAAAAAAAAATTACAGAAATATGTACACAAAAAATTTTGATTTTTCCTGTTACATTGCATGATTTTATTAAACAATTACAAATATTATCTCGTAACTTTTGGTGTAAGAAATAGCTGAGTCAACTTGTTGGGTTATAAAACAAATTCTTTTCTGCAATATTTTATTTATTTAATTCGTGGGTTACGCCGAACAAACAAACCAAAAAATACATCTAGGTATCACTAAGCTTAGTATTAAAAAGGCGAAGAGTTCTGTCGGCACTTTTCCAAAATTAAAAGTTGGACAATTCTAAAATCGTTTAGACATTAGACGGTTATTATTATGCCTTCTGTCTTGGCAGTTTTGCAGGCCTGTTTCCCACTGATAACATGTTAAATTTGTTTCTTAATATTTCATCAACATGCATATAAAGCGCTATTTGCTATCTAACAGAAAAAATTTATTATGCACTAGATAATAAAAAAACTTTGCATTAGTATTTTTCTAGATTTAGCAAAAGCCTTTGATACAGTTAGCCATAATTTACTGTTAAAAAAGTTTGAAAATATTGGATTCAGGGGAAAGCAATTATAATTAATTAAAAATTATCTGAAAAATAGACCAACTTATGTTTAAATAGATAAAGAAAAAAGCTATCCAAAAGTATTTAAGTATGGTGTCCCTCAAGGAACAATTTTAGGACCATTATTTTTTAATATTTATATTAACGGCTTTAGTTTAAATTGCGATGGACAAATTCATAGTGTTGCAGATGATACTACAATTTTTATACCGATACAAATGGGGACAACTTAAATAATAAAATTAAAATTATAAAAAATTGGTTTGATAACAATTTGTTAACAATTAATTTTAATAAAACAAATTATATTCCTTTTACTTTAAACCTAAATAACCTACCACGAAATATGAATAGTATTTAAATAAATGAAGACATTCAAATTTTTAAAGTTAATAAAATAAAATATTTAGGAATTTTTTTTGACAGTGAATTAAATTGTAATTTTCACTTAGAATACTTAATTAAAAAATTAATGGAAATATTATATTACGCGTTAGTTAAAACTCATTTAAATTATGGAATTTTAGGTTGGGGAGGAATAAATAGAACTTTAGTTAAAAAATTAGAAATATTACAAAAAGGGATTCTAAAAATTATATTCAATAAAGATTATCATTATCCTTCAAAAGAATTATATTTAGAAACAAAAAAGTTGAACATAAGACAACTTTACATTTATAACATCTTAATAATAATAATAATAATATATAATAGGGAAAAGAAAACCATAAAGTCTTTCTCCACAATTTTAATTCAATAGCTACGCTATAATCTACATGTTTCGAGTGTAGAAACACTCATCATCAGGATGTTGAAGTAAAAATTATGAACAGCTGATGTTGTTAGCAAAAGAGAAAATATAATTAAGTTAAAGGTGGAACTAATCCATAATGGAGCCTTCAATAGCACGTATAGGGAGTGAAAAAATTTAGCAGTCAAGAGGTGGAAAATCTATTAGCAAGCTGAAAGGTCAGGGACCAGTAAAAAGCCACTATGGGCGGGAAATGAAGAGAAAAACAGGACATATCAATACAAATCCATGTCAAATGAAGTGTTTTGTGGAAATCAGTTCAGAGTGTGTGTGATGAAAACATTAGTTTGATTTGATTTGAAAAATTCACCTATGTCGAGGAGGTGTGAAAGAATAAGTCAGAAATGAGGGGGGGAGAAAGAAAAAATGTGTTTTTTATATTTGAGTATAGATGCTTTCTGTAAAAAATAAAGAAAAAAAGGGATGTAATAAATGAAATGTAATAAATTAAGTTAGATTAGCTTACCATTTAGCTTGAAGAAAAATGCTGTTGGGGCACTAAGCTTGTTACGGCCCAGTTACCCCAGCAGGAGTCAAAACTGACACATATTGTAGAAAAAAATAAAAGTTTACCACATTTTAGAGGAACTTTTTGGTATTTTTAAAAAAAAAAATTTTTTTTTTTATTATATTTATTTTTAAAAAATACCAAAAAGTTCCTCTAAAATGTGGTAAACTTTTATTTTTTTCTACAATATGTGTCAGTTTTGACTCCTGCTGGGGTAACTGGGCCGTAACAAGCTTAGTGCCCCAACAGCATTTTTCTTCAAGCTAAATGGTAAGCTAATCTAACTTATTTTATTACATTTCATTTATTACATCTCTTTTTTTCTTTATTTTTTACAGAAAGCATCTATACTCAAATATAAAAAACACATTTTTTTCTTTCTCCCCCCCTCATTTCTGACTTATTCTTTCACACCTCCTCGACATAGGTGAATTTTTCAAATCAAATCAAACTAATGTTTTCATCACACACACTCTGAACTGATTTCCACAAAACACTTCATTTGACATGGATTTGTATCGATATGTCCTGTTTTTCTCTTCATTTCCCGCCCATAGTGGCTTTTTACTGGTCCCTGACCTTTCAGCTTGCTAATAGATTTTCCACCTCTTGACTGCTAAATTTTTTCACTCCCTATACGTGCTATTGAAGGCTCCATTATGGATTAGTTCCACCTTTAACTTAATTATATTTTCTCTTTTGCTAACAACATCAGCTGTTCATAATTTTTACTTCAACATCCTGATGATGAGTGTTTCTACACTCAAAACATGTAGATTATAGCGTAGCTATTGAATTAAAATTGTGGAGAAATACTTTATGGTTTTCTTTTCCCTATACTATTCAACTGCACTTTGAGTATGGACTACTTCTTCAAAAATAATATATAAGTTAAAAATAAAAACCTTATACAATTTTAAAACCATAATCATAATACACGTCATAAAAATGAAATAACCATAAAACCTAAAATAAATAAGTCCATAGGACAAAAAAATTTCAAATATTTATGTTTTTATTTAAACGATTATTTACCAACAAAAATTAAAAAACTTATTTCATTAAAAAATTTTTAAGTCGAAATAAAAATATGGATATTAAAAACAGACAATTTGAAAATATTTTTAGAAATGCTTTAATTATTTAATTAATTAATATTGTTCTGAATAATTTATATAAGTAATATTTTTTACTTAAAAATTATAAATTAATAATTTTATGATAGGTAATATATTTCTTCAAAAAAAAACTGCGTTTATACTATAAATTAACATTTTTACTTCAAAACTTGATTTTTAATGCACGTTTATGATTGATGATTTTACATACTAAAACAAAAAACAAGATTTGCCCCTAACAAGCTCAGCTTCAGGGGATTGAAGAATAAGTTTATAGAAGACAACATAAACATATTTATTATATTATTAAATTTTAAATAAACATTATTATTATTATTATTATTATTATTATTATTATTATTATTATTATATTCCCCACAGGTCATGCAAAATATCAGCACAACTCCCACCTCGGCGTTGGCTGCGCCACCGGAGCCGCGTTTCAGCTACGCGGACGTCCAAATTAATGGGATGCAAGCGATCCAGACGCACACAATCATCTCGCCGAACATATTACTGTTCCAGACTCAACCTCAACTAAAACCTTTGGTTAAAACTTCAATCGAAAGGGCTATTCAGGAATGGATCGCACCGGTCGTCGACCGGTCGATCAAGATTGCAATTCAGACTTGCGAGCATATTATTCGGAAGGATTTTGCACTGGAGCCAGATGAGGATCGGATGCGATTGGCCGCACATTACATGGTGGGTAGGGTTAGTTACGAGAATTTTGCTTATAAAGGGTGTTTTTAAATGTTTGTTATGTTACCTTTTTTTGTTGGGAATAATAACAATTGTGGTAATCGTACTGCATGCTAAATGTGGGAATATCAATAACCTCTAATAAAAAGTATATTATTATTTAATTCATGTTTCTCTTGCAATTTTATTTTTTAATAATTTTATCTGTCGGCAATTTAATAATAATATTAGGCGCATTATAGAGAGTATAACACCAAATATACAATATACAGTGTCACCAGTAAAGTCCGCATCATATGGGATTTTTTTTTATTAATAGCTTTATTCGAAATTTGACTTTGGCATCAAGTTCTGCTTCGATCGAGATGAAAATTAAGCAAAAAAATAGTAGTCACGTGATTCGCATTATCTGTCAAATTTTAATTTTTTCCAAAAAATAATTCAAAATTGAGGTTATTTCTGAAAATATCGAAAAAAGTTATTAGAAAAAGTTGTTTTGAATACTGTTTCTAGTACAAATGCAAAATTTCAGCTGCATAAGATAATTTTGATTTTTTACCCATATTTTGTAAATTGCACCACTTTTGCAAAATACGACTCAACGCAACCCACATAAAACTTCTTAGTTTTGATAATGCTTTATTTCAGATACATTTTCTTTAAAGTAGCGCCATATTAAACGTGTGTTTTTCTACAAAATCAAAATTGGGCTATTAAAATTTAGTCGCATGTGATGCAAAGTTTATTTGTTTTGGACCCTGTATAAGGTAACTTCATAAAATAAGTACTTTTGAAAACATAGTTTGTGTCTGAAAGTAATACACCTTAATATTAAGACAAAAAGAACACAGTGTCATCAGTAAAGTGTTCATTAAGTGGAAAATACATTTTAGTTTAACTTAACGTAAAGTTTATCTATTTTCAACGATTTAATTTAAAACCCCTTTACTTTATTTTTTATTTTTTTACTTTCAGGCACAAACTACGTTTTCAAAAATACTTATTTTATGAAGTTACCTTATACAGGGTCCAAAACAAATAAACTTTGCATCACATGCGACTAAATTTTAATAGCCCAATTTTGATTTTCTAGAAAAACAAACATTTAATATTATACTTTAAAGAAAATGTATCTGAAATAAAGCATTGTCAAAACTAAGAAGTTTTATGTAGGTTGCGTTGAGTCTTATTTTGCAAAAGTGATGCAATTTAAAAAATATAGGTAAAAAACCAAAATATCTTATGCAGCTGAAATTTTGCATGTGGGCTAGAAACTGCATTTAAAAAACTTTTTCCAATAACTTTTTTTTCGATATTTTCAAAAATAACCCCACTTTTGCATTATTTTTTGGAAATAATTAAAATTAGACAGATAATGAGAATCACGCGAATACTATTTTTTTGCTTAATTTCATCTCGATCGAAGCAGAACTTGATGCCAAAGTCAAATTTTGAATAAAGCTATTAATAAAAAAAATCCCATATGATGCTGACTTTACTGGTGACACTGTATAAAATCACAAATAATAAAAATCATGTTTAGTAACTATTAATAACTTCATAAAAATTATTTTTTTAAAAATCTATATAATATATAAATATAATAACCATTTACAAAACAAAATAATAATATATAATACGTTAAAGTTAGTTAGTTTTAAAAAATATTTTTTTAGTTTTTTTTAAAGTCCATAATTTTGATATTTCTTTAATTTTTTTCGGCAAACTGTTGGAAATTGTTATTCCGTTATACAGGGTGTCTCAAGGTCGATGGTACCTGAGACGTTTACGGAAAACGGGACGTAGGAATTTTCTGAAAATTTGGCAACATGGGTAATTGGCATTGCTCTATCGATATAAAATAATTTCAATAACGCAACGTTGCCGTTTATACAAAAAAAATAGCATCAGCTTTGACATTTTAAATGAGACACCCTATATATTATTGCCTTTTCCGCTATGCTAGTACTTTCTGATTATTTATTTATAATACTTTTTTACACCTATCTTTGGCGGTTTTCCAGAAATTAATTTATTTCCATATTTTTTGTTCAAAACATAGCTACAATAAAATGTGTATTACTGCGGTATTTGGACTCGTAGAAAGCTGAAATTTAGGATGTAGTTTATCAATATCTTGTGTATTAGTTATGTGTAACGGAATTTGTTCTGTGTTATACAGGGTCTTTCAAAATTCATCATTTTACCGCTTGATATGAACATGATAAAAAGTGATTTTTTTTTAAATGGAACACCCTGTATATTATTAAATATCTTGAAAGAAAATTAAAGTCCCTTCCAAATGATATATTATGTTCCTATACCTAAATAGTTAGGTTTTCGAAATAAAACCAAGTTTCTGTAAAAATCGGATTATTTGGGCATAATTATTGTCTTAGATAGCCATGAAATACAAAGATGAAAGATATTATGAAAATTTGACAATAGTTAACTTGCATAAAAATTAAATTTGCTCTTAAGCGTAAGCTAATATCATCAAAAGACCCACAGTTCAGAAGGAAATGTTTTTTTTTAATCCTTTGGATTAAATAGAAGCGATTATAGTTCGCTTGCGACGTCAAAGCGTACTACAATACATAGCGCGAGAGCGGGTTATTCATACTATGTGACGTCTGGCGGCAAACTTTAATTATTTATAAAAACTTAAGGAGTGATATTTAAGACGTAATATTTTGCATATGTTGTTGTTTGGTGTGGTTGAACACATTTATGCAACAAAAAAATGTGTGCAAGTTCCCCATTGGTATATTAATAATAAAAAATTTAAAAAAAAGTCTATTAGAGAAAGTGACCTGAAAATAATTAAAATGGAAGGAGATAACTATTTATCTGAAGTTTTAATGAAATTGTTTATTCTTCATGGACAATGTAACCAAATTATAGCAAGAACATGCAGAAGGTTCAATGAATTGTTTTCCGATCAATCAACTAGAGAGAGTTTGTAAGATTACAAAATAATTTTATTAATAATAAAAAATACAACGAACCCAATGAAATTTCACATAACAATACAAAACAAGGACATATCATAAAAAGGTTCAAGATTTTTTTAATAATTGTTCAAAATGACTTCCAAACATTTTCGAATCAATATACTTACTCGGAGAGTCAGTTGTGGCCTTCCTGCTTTCATAACATAATGACATGTTTTATCTTTGTATTTCATGTCTAAGACAATTATGCTCAAATAATCCGATTTTTACAGAAACTTGGTTTTATTTCGAAAACCTAACTATTTAGGTATAGGAATATAATATATCATTTGGAAGGGACTTTAATTTCTTTCAAGATATTTAATAATATACAGGGTGTTCCATTTAAAAAAATTCACTTTTTATCATTTTTATATCAAGCGGTAAAATGATGAATTTTGAAAGACAGAACCAATTTCGTTAAGGGGCCTACAGACACACGTACATGTATTAGTACATGTGCGCGCGTTGATGTGACAAAATACCGACAACAAAACCGACGCACATGTTTCCTGTTCCCGCTTGAATTTATAAACGCGCGCACATGTATGAAGGTGTGGAGACAAAAGTTTGTTTGTTTCAAGGATTTTGTCAGTGTCGTGTTAGTTTTGTTGTTTTAGTTTGATTTGAACATGGCGGATTTATGAAGTTTTTCTTATAACACACACGCAAGCCACTGCCAATAAGTTTAGTTCATCGTCACTCCACATACTGACACCGCAACGCCTAGAAGACTGCATACAAGTACCTGTGTCTGTAGAGAAATGTGATCCGCACACATCAACGCGCACACATCAACGCGCACACATCAACGCGCGTTGATGTACTAATACATGTTCGTGTGTCTGTAGGCCCCTTAAGAGTCCAAATACCGCAGTAATAAACATTTTATTGGAGCTATGTTTTGAACAAAAAATATGGAAATTAATTAATTTCTCGAAAACCGCTAAAGATAGGTATAAAAAAGTATTATAGAAAAATATTCAGAAAGTACTAGCGTAGCGGAAAAGGCAATAATATATAGGGTGTCTCATCTAAAATATCAAAGCTGATGCTACTTTTTTTTATAAACGGCAACGTTGCGTTGTTAAAAATATTTTATATCGATAGAGCAATGCCAACTACCCATGTGGCCAAATTTTCAGAAAATTCCTGTCCCGTTTTCCGTAAACGTCTAAGATACCATCGACCGTGAGGCACCCTGTATAATATTGATCTTTTGCCAAAAATACTCTTTACCATAAGTGTCTGAATATGATGGTTTTGTTGGTGAGATGTAACCTGTTAAATATCCAATATGTTTTTTCCAACTTAAATTTTCATCAATATATAAACCTAAAAATTTAATTGTATTAGTATATTTAATTATATTATTATTGAAAGATAGTATGATCTATTTAAAGTTAATGATAATTTATTAATTTCAAGCCATTTACATATTATATTTAGGTCGTGGTTAATGTTATTATGAATTTGAGCATAGTCTTGATCAAAATATACAATTACAGGGTTAATTTAAAGTTTTATTTTTTTTATTGTATAGAATGCTGTGACTTTTTGGACATTTTTTTAAATTCTAAACAACGTTTCTTAATAACGTTTTTCACTATTTTTTGTCCTACCCTGTATACTGTTTGACTTGAAGCCACTCTAGGTGCACCTTGTTATCGAACATGCAACAACATTTCGGCTGAGTAACTAATAAAAAAATTGTTTTTGTTGCAAAACTCGATGACACTTCTAAGACTTTTAAACCGGTTGGATTAGCTAAACCATATTATTTAAAAGGGAACTTTCCAATTTTTTTGTTCAATAATATGATTTAGTTAGGCCTAAAAAAATATTCCCCAATTATTACTCCTTAAAAATCAGTAATAACTCGGTAAAAATTCTTTAAAGTTTCGCGCGTGTCAAAAGCATTTCAAACGACCTTTTAAGCGCGCCAAGCCCGATGACGTCAGGAAGTATGACTTTCCGTCATCCTGACCGGTGGCCGAGCGACCGAGTTTGCATTTGGATTGCCGTGTGTTATTGTTATTGTATTGTTGTTTTAAGGTGGAATTCCCAACGTCGTTCAATTTATTGCCAATCTATAACCTATTTCGTGGATGTCACACACGAATTATACTTCTTGACGTCACGACCCGTTTTTGCCCGCTTGGGATAATTTGAATTTTGGGGCATTTTTAAATCTTGCTAGCGGTCTTTTGGGACGAAATATGTCGTTTTTTTTGCTGCCATATGTTTTATGACAATATATACTTATGATTTATAGAATTTTTCCCCATTTAAAATTTTTGTCAAGTTCCCTATTGTCGATCATTTACATCTCATAATACATAAAATATACAATCTTTAAAACCTAGAAAATACTTGACGATGCCCAATTTTCGGTGATTAAAACTGATCTTAATTAATAATATTATAATAATAATAATAATAATAATAATAATAAGTTTATTTAATAATTTAATAATATAATAAATATGTTTATGTTGTCTTCTATAAACTTATTCTTCAATCCCCTGAAGCTGAGTTTGTTAGGGACAAATCTTATTTTTTGTTTTAGTATGTAAAATCATAAATATGTATTAAAAATCAAGTTTTAAAGTAAAACTGTTAATTAATAGTATAAACGCAGTTTTTTTGAAGAAATATATTACCTATAATAAAATTATTAATTTATAATTTTTAAGTAAAAAATATTACTTATATAAATTTATTATACATTATTTATTCAGAACAATATTAATTAATTAAAGCATTTCTAAAAATATTTTCAAATTGTCTGTTTTTAATATCCATGTTTTAATTTCGACTTTAAATTAATTTCTTTAAATCAAGCCACAAAGGCACTTTAACGCAGGTTTGTTAATTGGTTTTAGGTCAGAAATCTCACCGCAGGCATGGCCATGATCACCTGCCGGGATCAACTATTAACTTCCATAAACACCCACCTAAAGCAGGCCTTAAACGCCAATCTGGTCACTCCCAGCGTGCAACAGAAAGAAATGATCGAACAAGCTGCCAGTATAGTCGCCAATGACAACATGGAGTTGGCGTGCGCCGTAGTCCAGAAGACTGCCGTGGAAAAGGCTATTCCGGAAATTGACAAGAGGCTGTGTAGCGAGTATGAATTGAGGAGAATCGCTAGAAAGGAGGGAAGGTGCGTAATTGATTTGTGAGAATAAGTAATGAATCGATTTTAATCAAACGACTAAATTAAATTAAATGAGATGGGTGATTTACCTATTACTTTACCAGCTCAACTTACCGATGTTTTTTAAAAAAAAAATTTTTAATTCATTTAATTTTTATTTATTATTCTCAACCAACTTAAAAAAGTTTATTACAGAGAATATAACACCAAATATACAATATATAAATTCACAAATAATAAAAACCATGTTTAGTAACTATTAATAACTCCATCGAAATTATTAAAAAAAAAATTTTACATAAACATTTACAAAAAAAAATATTAATATATTTTACGTTAAAGTTTTAAAAAATATTTTTTTAGTGTTTTTTTAAAAGTGCATAATTTTGATATATTATGTATCTTTAATTTTTTTCGGCAAACTGTTGTAAATTGATATTCCTTTATATAATATTGATTTTTGGCCAAAAGTACTCTTTTTACCATTGGTGTTGGAATATGATTATTTTGTCTCGTGATGTGAATAATATTGGTCGAAGGAAATATTATATTCGAGTGTTTTTCTTTAATAATAATAATAATAGAGTGTATTAGAATGCATAGTTTTAATTTATAAAGCTTTTCTAAATTTAAATATCCATTTGGTTCATACAAATTTATAGTTGGTACTCAGTAACGTGTTTTTTAAGTGGAAAATAAATTTTAATTTAACAATTTAAAATTTATCTATTTTCAACGATTTAATTTAAAACCCCTATATTATAATTTATTATTAAGCTATGTCATAATAACGTTAACGTGTATTACTTTCAACCGCAAACTACGTTTTCAAAAATACTTATTTTATGAAGTTACCTTATACAGGGTCCAAAACAAATAAACTTTGCATCACATACGACCAAATTTTAATAGCCCAATTTTGATTTTGTAGAAAAACACACATTTAATGTGGCGCTTCTTTAATGAAAATGTATCTGAAATAAAGCATTGTCAAAACTAAGAAGTTTTATGTAAGTTGCGTTGAGTCTTATTTTGCAAAAGTGGTGCAATTTACAAAATATAGGTAAAAAATGACAATTAACTTATGCGGCTGAAATTTTGCATGTGGGCTAGAAACTGTATTTAAAAAAACTTTTTCTAATAACTTTTTTTGATATTTTCAAAAATAACCATACTTTTAAATTATTTTTTTGAAAAAATTAAAATTTGACAGATAATGCGAATCACGTTACTGCTATTTTTTTGCTTAATTTTCATCTCGATCGAAGCAGAGCTTGATGCCAAAGTCAAATTTCGAATAAAGCTATTAATAAAACAAAATCCCATATGATGCGGACTTTACTGGTGACACTGTATACCTACTAAGTTAAAGTAATAATTGTGAGTTATTTTTATATACGTATTTATCCCTGTAATAAACTTGTAAAGTTGGTTGGGAGTAAAATTTTAAAAAATAGTTGTCAGAAAATTGGCGCATCAATTTTTATTAAAAAAGTCGACGTGTGCCTCGACGGCCATTAAATTGGGAACATACTGGAATCAATTGAAAAAGTGCACTTTTTGAGCGCCACTTTGCATACTTTCCACTAACATACAACCACCATTACCTACATCATTTTATTGAATGACTTAATTTAAACCTAAATTGAGGAAATCGCTGATGAAAAAGTATTAGTCCAAAAATATAATCCTCGGCAAGACATGTAGCAGCCGTGTTAACACTTATATAGCCTTTATTAAAGCAATATATTCCAACTAAAACACATTGCACGAATGAAAATCAAACGTTTATAAAATAAGCAAATATTGGGCCGTATTCATAAATAAAAGGTTATGCTTATACTTGCAGAATATGAAGGAAATCCTTCAGCTCGCATTCATAATATTCCGAGTAAAACCTTATACTTACAGAGTATAAGCATATCCTTCCCAAAAAAGTATTTGGTTATTCATAAACGTTACCTTTTACTCTAAATAAAAAGGATATCCTTCAATAATTTCGAGTGTGGTCAGTAGCAGACTCAGTCGTGTAGTGATCAGTTGTAGCGATGGCAGATCTTGTGGAACGAGAGAGATTAAATACTACAAGCGGCGTTTATCAACACACGTGATTACAAAGAATTATACCTGTTTGAAGAGGAAGATGCGCAATGGCTTGCCAACACATTTTTGGGAATAAATGCTGAAACTCGAGGAGGTGCGTTAGCATTCAAGAACTGGGTGTAAGTCAACCTACAGTATCTCGTACAGTGACTGCCGTAATTGGCAGCATAGTTGCGCGATCAAATTACGGCATAAAGTTTCCGTCTACTAACAATGAACTTATGGATGCGAAACAGTTATGGCATAGCAAGTTTAGGTTTCCGACAGCAATTGGTGTAGTTGACTGTACCCACATAGGAATACTGAAACCAAATCGCCATGGTGATGAGTATGAGAAAAGGTCACCCTACACTAAATGTGCAAGCCACTTGTGATTCAAGAGAAATGTTCACTGGTACGGATGTTAGTTGGCCTGGATCGGTCCACGATTCAAGAATATGGAGAAATTCACAAATAAGGGTTCATTTACAAAATTAGAACTAAGTCGTGCTACTTGCTGATGATGGTTATGGTATAGAGCCGTGGCTCATGACTCCATTCAGAAATCCCGCTCGAGGTCCTGAACTAAATTATAATACACTTTTGAAAAAAGAGAGAGTGATAATTGAACATTGTTTTGATCAACTGAAACGTCGATTTCCTATTTTGCAATATGTTTGCCGAGTGAAATTGGAGAATGTGCCAAAAATAATTGTTGCCTTTATTGTGCTCCATAGCGTGGCAAAAACTTTGAAAGACATCGATTTTGAATCACTTGAAGAAGTGCCAGAAGATGATGATAATGATAATGACGAATTTGATCTACCTCTTCGCCAGCAAGGACAAGAAGTCAGAAGAAATTTGAGTATTGTAATAAACAACTTTGATAATTAAATGTAGGTATAAAACTATATAAAATAAAAGTTCTATTTAATTTAGTTTTATTATTTACGCCATAATAATATCAAATCATTTTGGTTTTCAAAAAACAAAATTCGAATAATTATAATACGTTTATTAACATACCCTTTACTTATTCTTGGAGGATATCCTTGCAAGTATAAGGAAATCATTATGAATACGAAAAAAAGGAAATGCTTATACTCCTACCTTTTTCTTCAACTCAAAACCTTATACTTACAAGGATATCCTTCAGTTTTATGAATACGGCTCATTGTTTCAAAAATAGTGTTTGAAAAAGTTGCCTGATTTTGTATAGTACCTTTAAAAAAGTGCATTTGTTAGGAGGTTTCAAGTAAGGACTTCCTGGTATAGCCTATACCCCCTAAGCAAATTCTTTTACATAACATATACTTGTTTTCAGATGTTACTGCGACGCCCTCGCCTTGACCTACCAAGCCGAACGTATGCCCGAACCCATCCGATTAAAAGTGGGCGGTCTGACCTCCACCCAAATGGCAGTGTATGAAGAATTTGCCAGAAATATACCCGGTTTTTTGCCCAGCGAACGTGACGCCGCCCTAATGATGCAAAACTCTAGTATCCCGGCGTTAGATCCACAGCCGCATCCCCCTACGCCTTTTCCTGTGAATCAAACCGTTCTGGCCAGTGACGACATCAGTTTGTTGTTTGAGAAACTCATAACGGAAGTAGAGCAGTTTATTCAGTTGACTGGAACGCAAGCGCAGTATACGCATATGAATACCAATATGTTGCGCATACGCGACTGTTTACTACACTTTATAAGAACTAGAGATGTCAGTCCACCTCAAGCAGTTGTACAAAAATGCGTAGAAAGTCTACAGGACTGCCTAGTACCTACTCTAAACGACACCGACCCGGTGGTACTACGGTTTAAAGAAGTCATTGTCAGAATTCTGAAGACCATGCAAGGAATTTTTAACCAACAATGGGCCAACAAACTTATAACTAGATACTTGACGGAATGTCGTGATGAGCAACAGAGATATAACATTGATGCTGTTGATACTCTTATTAAGTCCGGGCTGGTCAATGTGCCCCAGTACGACATGGCGTTGGCTCAGTGTTTGGAGAACGGTTTGAATTATATGGGGGTCAGTTTCGCGATGCAGTTGGTGGAACATTATCTTATCAATGACAGGTAAATATTTGTAATTTTGTTTGGGTAGTTGTGTCTTGACTTAGCAATTAAGTATTGTTATCCGATTTAAAATTGAAAACGAACGAGTTATTGGTCTTTGATTCCTTTTTCTTAAGGTTTAACGGTTAATGCATTTATTAAAATTTTTTAAATAATAAAATCCTAACAGACAAACAATTTTGATTTCAAAAAAATAAATCTACACAAGATGCAATTTGTCACCTAACAAATCAAATAGATAATTCAATCGATAATAAAATGAACAGTATATGCATATTTTTGGATTTAGCTAAAGCCTTCGATACTGTCAGTCATAAAATTCTTATTAACAAATTAGAAAAACTTTGATTTCGTGGTCAACAATTAACTTTATTTAAAAACTATTTATATAACAGAGTACATCATGTTAAAATTGTTGAAAATATTAGTTCACCAAAAATATTTAATTATGGAGTACCACAAGGTGCAGTCCTAGGACCAATACTTTTTAATATTTATTTAAATGATATTTTTAATTTAAACTGTCAAGAAAAACTACATAGTTTTGCTGATGAAACGGTAATTTTTTACCAAGGTCTAAATTTGAAAATTTAAAAAAATACTATTGAAAAACATTTTATAAAAATAAGCAACTGGTTTAATAAAAACTTATTAACTATAAATTATAACAAAACAACATACATTCCATTTACTTCATACAAAAATAAACTTCCTAATATTGGTCCAATAATATGCAATAATGTTAATAAAAAGGAAGGTGAAAATATTAAATATCTAGGAATAATTTTTGATAAACATTTAAAATGGGATTTACATAGTGACTACATTGTAAAAAAATAAGAATTCTTATACCAAAATTTAAACACCTTAAACAATTTTTAAATATAAAAGAATTAGAAATATTGTATTATTCCTTAGTACAAACCCATTTAAATTGTGGAATACGAGGATGGGGAGGCATAAATAAGAATTATCTTAATAATATTGTAACTGTTCAAAAATACATTTTGAAAATTATTTACGAAAAAGACCACCAATATTCTTCTGATTTACTATTTAAAGATAGCAAACAAATGGATATTATTATTAAACAAATATTTTCTTACAACATGTTAATATATATTTTTAAACATAAAAATAAAATAAATTATATTAATCACACACATGAAACTCGTCATAAAAATACTATTACATATAAAAATAGAGCAAACAAAACAATAGCACACAAACATTTTTTAAACATCAATCCATATATTTTTGATATGCTACCACAGTCAATTAAAATAATTTAATCATTATATAATTATACTAAATATAAAATTAAAAATTGGATATTATCTAATCCAAGAGATATATTCAAGAACGTCATTAATAAATAATAAATATACCAAGTTATAATGATAAAATAAATAAATATATATATAATATATACATGACGTATTTTATCTTTGTATACAGGGTGTCTCAAAACTCAGTATCAAGATTTTAGGGGCGTATTTGCCAGGTCAAAATAAGCCTTTTTTTTCCTATAAGCATGTGTCCGCAAACGCGTCGTCACCGATCTACAGAGTGTTAAATTTTCAAAATTTTTTTATTTTTTCCTTCATAGCTCTTTTAGTTTTTGAGATATTAAGATAAAATTTAAAACATAGATTACGCTTTAGGGCTTACATCATCTAGTATACCGAGTGATTGTAAGAATCTACAGGGAGATATTTTTTCAGGGGTCATGCTCCCTTTTCTCCGCATAAACTTTTTCATAGTGCGCTGCTGGCGGATTCTGAAATATGCAGTACATTCTTTGTTTTGTTTATAAACTTTTTTATCTCTTATAATTTTTATGCATCTAAGATCGTTATCGAGAAAAAAATTTAAACAAATTTTTGTAATTAGCTACATTTAATTAACATTTATAACAACAGGGGGGAATAAATACCACTATGAAAACAAAAGACGCTATACTTATTTGTTATAAGATTATTTAAACATTACCTCAAAAATAAGAAACTTAATCAACTTTGACTTTTTATAAAAGATGCTGGAAATGCCCTCCTCTTTCTGCGATACAACCCTCTACTCTTCTTCTCATAGACTGCCGTACGCGTTCTAATATTCCGGGATTGTTTCTTACCGTTTGAAAGGCATCCATAATTCGTCCAGTTAGAACTTCGATGGAAGGCACTGGTCCTGCATCATAAACTAGACTCTTTACATGCCCCCATAAAAAGAAGTCCAGCGAGTTGCAATCTGGGGACCGTGGGGGCCAAGCAATTGGACCTGCTCTGCCAATCCACCGATTGGGAAACACTGTGTCTAAATAATCGCGGACGGTGACTCGAAAATGAGGGGGGGCCCCATCGTGCATAAACCACATTTGTTGACGAACGTGTAAAGGCACATCCTCCATTAATGCAGGCAATTCATTCTGTAGGAAGTTTAAATATGTGTCACCATTTAAAATTCGCGGTAAAATAAAAGGACCAATTAAAGTATCTCCTACTATTCCTGCCCATATGTTTACGCTAAACTGTTCCTGGTGTCGAGATTCTCTGATCATGTGTGGATTTTCTAGTGCCCAAATATGAACATTGTGGTAATTCACTACTCCGTCGCGTGTAAATTGAGCCTCGTCGGTAAAAAGGATACGAGATAAAAATTCAGGATCCACAGTACACTTGCGCAGTATCCATCTGGAGAACTGCAAGCGCTGTGGAAAGTCTCGAGGAAGCAAACCTTGGACGCGCTGAATATGATATGGGTATAGCATGTTTTCGTGTAAAACCCTCCAGACAGTTGAACGGGAAACATCCAAATGCCGTGCTATTTGTCGAGTACCATACCAGGGTTTTCGTCGATAACATTTAAAATCTCTTCATCAACTGCTGGGTTGCGTGCTTGTCTTGGTCTACCAGTATCGTGCATTGGAGTCTGAAATCTGCCGTATTCCCGAAGGTGTTGATGGGAATTTATAAAAGTTCTGTAGTTGGGAAGCCGGCGATTAGGAAATCTTAGCGCGTACAACCTCTGAGCATTAAGCCCGTTACCATTAGCCAGACCATAAACGAAATGGATGTCAGCCAGATGTTCAAATGAATATGGTCCATTTTCCATTTTAATGTTAAACAAATCAAAAAATATACGATAAGTTATAAACCAACTTTTAAATAATGTCAAATGCATAAACCAACTTTTAAATAATGTCAAATGCTTCAAAATAAGCGTAATCGTCAAAATGAAAATAGCAGTCAAAGCCCACTTGTTTTTTTTTATTGTTTCATTGAAAAATTTCAATTAAATATGGCGAATTACAAAAATTTGTTTACATTTTTTTCTCGATAACGATCTTAGATGCATAAAAATTATAAGAGATAAAAAAGTTTATAAACAAAACAAAGAATGTACTGCATATTTCAGAATCCGCCAGCAGCGCACTATAAAAAAGTTTATGCGGAGAAAAGGGAGCATGACCCCTGAAAAAATATCTCCCTGTAGATTCTTACAATCACTCGGTATACTAGATGATGTAAGCCCTAAAGCGTAATCTATGTTTTAAATTTTATCTTAATATCTCAAAAACTAAAAGAGCTATGAAGGAAAAAATAAAATTTTTTTGAAAATTTAACACTCTGTAGATCGGTGACGAAGCGTTTGCGGACACATGCTTATAGGAAAAAAAGGCTTATTTTGACCTGGCAAATACGCCCTTAAAATCTTGATACTGAGTTTTGAGACACCCTGTATATACTGTTGTGATATAAAATATACCAATAAAATATTGTCATATTCGTTTTATATTATAATGTAGTTGTGCCTGAATTATGAAATATACTCTTGAAAATAAATATTATATTATTTAACTTAAAACAAGTATTTTACTTCTGAGTTCGGAATTGATAGTTTATACAAAAAAAATTATATATTAGCATTAAATGTCAAAAAAATATTTGAATAAACTTTTATTATTATTATTATTTTCGGTGAAAACGCAAATAGCGTTCCCTATACTGGATTGTGATGCACTTCGTAGTTTATTTAGTTGTCTACCTTTCGTTATTACCAGTGTAACTATCTTTTATATTGGAGTTGGTTCCGTGGGATGGCGCTAAGGTGTATTGAGGGCCTCCTTGATTCTACAATTAGGCTTTTAGTACATTTTTCCGTCGTTCTTGGAATGGCTTGGGTTATAGCTGCCCGTCGAGTCCTAACAAGGACGAAACGGCCGTCGTGGTCTACCCGCCCCAGGGTATCCATTGAACTTTGATCCCTGTGTATTCCAATATAAAAAATAGTTATACACTTGTCCGATATGCCACAATATTTTCTTTCTTTAAATATTATTATTATTATTATTATTATTATTATTATTATTATTATTATTAAAAGCATTTTCAAAATATTTGAAAATATATATCTTAACATAGTATAAAACAAAGTCGCTATCCTGTCTTATGTGCTTAAATCTTTAAAACTACGCAACGGATTTTGAAGAGGTTTTTTTTAATAGATAGAGTTATTCAAGAGGAAGGTTTTTATGTATAATTAGCGACCCGCCCCGGCTTCGCACGGGTGGAATTTCAGAAAGTGGCATGCTGGGTACTAATATATCGGGTTTGTATTTATACCAGCGGGTTGCAACGCATGCCGGGTACACGCTAGTATATAATAATAAGTTAATTTTAAGAAAAAGCATTTACCTACATTTTATTTTTAAATAGTAATAATAATATAATAAGTTAATTTAAAATTTAATAATATAATAAATATGTTTATGTTGTCTTCTATAAACTTATTCTTCAATCCCCTGAAGCTGAGCTTATCGTTTCTAGAAAAATATTTTATTGTCTAAAAAATTATAATTCATTGTGTTTTTGTTCTAAAATTCTTTCGCCGTATTATTTTTTACTTGATTGCCTTTTGGAAATTATAGATCCGGTCAATTCGTTACCGAAAGTGATCTTTGCAATACCGTCGAGGTTCTAGCGAAGATCCAAACTCATACCAGGCAGCCTCCGGAAGGACTTGGCAATATGATGGATATATTGAGGCAAAATCACGATACACCGTTTTTTGGGGACCGTGCTCCTATGGGTCCTACAGTACACATTCATAATGGAATATTGCAGGTTTGTGTTTAAATAATACATTTTACTTAAATTCTAAAAGTTGTTTCGTCATTAGTTAGCCGTTTTATTTTTGAAATTAGTTCTATAATCCACCTCGTTACTTTTATACAAAAATATTTTTATGTCATACCAGTACATTATTGTGTTTTTATACTTTAGATACCATCTACATAATGGATTACTTCATGCCCGTGCGGGCATAAAGTACACATTATGGCCCGCGCGGGCATTAAGTGTGCATCTTGTTCCATTTTTGATTTTTGACTTTGACACATTAAACATTTTAATAATGTCAAGGTAATGTCGCTGGTTAAAAGTAAAAAATTGGTAAATCAAATTAAATTAAAAAAAAATATTTATTATTTAAAACGAACTGGTATGACATAAAATTTTGTATGCACCACGGGTACTAATAGATATATACCCTCGGGCGACTTACGAACCCTCGGGCCTGAGGCCCTCGGCTTTGTAAGACATAATAAATAATCTACTTAGTACCCTTGATACATAAATAACTATTTTTCACTATCATAGTTTTATTGTTGTGTATTTATCGGTAAATAAGCAGGCTTTCTCAAGATAACACAAAAAAAAAAAGGTTTAGACCGACGTACTTATTATATATCCGCTACTAAGAACAAACTGTTTATGAACAAATCCTTTGATCTGCTGATTTGTTCAACTTTCATTGTAATTTCCTCACCTTTCTTTTGCTAAAACATTATCGACTATAAAAAGTAGGTACGAGTACGTTATACAAACAATACAATTACCAATCACTTGTAAATTAATTACGTTTTTAGGTGCGAGCACCAAACTACGAAGACCCACCTGGCTTGGTCGAAAAGACCGATTACCTCTTAAGAGAATGGATCAGCATTTACAACTCTCAACATCAAGGACGAGACTCGACGAAAGCTTTCAGCATGTTTGTACATCAAATGAATTTACATGGAATCTTGAAAACTGACGATTTAATAACGAGATTTTTCCGATTGTCTACCCAGTTATGTGTCGAAACTGTTTATAGGGCGCTTCTGGATAAAACTAGCCCAAATATGTCTTTGATTCGACCAAAGTGTTATCATACTCTCGATGCGTTTGTTCGATTGGTGTCTTTACTGGTGAAACACTCTGGCGATGCCACCAACACTACTACGAAAGTTCACCTTTTAAATAAAGTTTTGGGTATCGTTGCCGGTTGTTTATTGCAAGATCACGACACCCGTACGGTAGAGTTCCAACAAATGCCTTACCAAAGAATCTTCACAATGCTTTTCCTTGAATTGAACGCTCCTGAACCTGTATTGGAAGCTATAAACTTCCATGTACTTACGGCGTACTGTCATACTTTCCATATTCTAAGACCGTCAAAGGCCGCAGGATTTTGCTATGCGTGGTTGGAGCTGATCTCTCACAGGGTTTTTATTGGTAGAATGTTGGCCACGACACCACAACAAAAGTGCTGGCCCCTCTACGCGCAACTCTTGATTGATTTATTCAAATATTTGGCTCCGTTCTTACGTAATGCTGAGCTAGCTAAACCGGTCACGATGTTGTACAAGGGAACTTTAAGAGTACTGCTCGTTCTTCTACACGACTTCCCTGAATTTTTATGCGATTATTATTATGGTTTTTGTGACGTTATTCCGCCTAACTGTATTCAGATGAGGAATCTAATTCTGTCTGCGTTCCCTAGAACGATGAGGCTTCCCGATCCTTTCATACCGAACCTGAAAGTAGATATGCTTCCCGAAATCTCATACGCGCCAAGAATTCTTACGAATATTTCGCTTATGATCACACCGGCTCAGTTCAAAAAGGATTTGGATTCCTACTTGAAAGCGAGAGCGCCAGTGACCTTTTTGTCCGAACTAAGAAGTAATCTGCAGATCTCGAATGAACCAGGTGTACGGTACAATATTCCTCTGATGAATGCGTTGGTGCTGTATGTGGGGACCCAAGCAATTGCCTATATTAGAAATAAGGTAAGTTATTTATGTTTTTTTTTGTGAAATCTTTAATCATGATTACATGCAATATTTGTATTTGCATGACTTATTTAAAATTTAAAAAAAATCAGAAACTTACTACTATTTGACACTGAAAGCTTTATGTTCTATTTATCTAATCCAAGAGGTTTCCTAAAGTGATATTTAGGTTGGGATATAACCTTTTTGATCTAGTACATTTTGTTTTTATTAACTCTTTGTAATCATTAAGGGTGTCAATAGACAGTTATCGTTGTCTTTTAAAAGCGATTCCGATAGCCGCTATTTGACAACTTTGACATTTAAGCTGTCATTTATCGTTATCGTTACGGATAAGTGGCGGGAGCTAACGGACGGAAGACAAAGCCATAGCGAAAACGGAACGCATGCGTAATGACCATTTTTTTGACAGATGCAATCAACATAATCTATTTTTGTTGAGGTCTGTTTTTAAAGTTTTTGGTTGGTATTTTTTGTTTTTTTGTTTTCGTCATGGATTCAAGATTCAACAGTAAATTCCCTCAAAAGATCGAGAAATCGTTTCACGGATGAGGAGGATATCATTTTATTAGAGGAAATATTGGCCAACAACCCATATGGCGATGCATGTAAATAGGCTTCGGTAGTAGCCAATTTTGTAAAAACCACAGGGAAAGAAGTATCATTGAGAGGGGTTAGAGAACACATATCCTACATCATAAATAAATTGGAAAAAAAAAAGAAAAAGAAAACGTATATCGGCAAGTAAATTTTCATACAACTGTGCTCGATACTGAATGTCCTGGCGATCAAGCACCTCCAAGAGAAGGGCATCATCCAAATCCGAATCACTGGATGAGTCCAATAAAAGCAACCTTTCGATTCTGTGCTTTCGTCTATCATGATGCTTTAGAATTTTGGGTACTAGGAAATTAAAACCAAGCACAAAACGTATATGAAAATATAAACACAAACCATTAAATATAGGTTATGTTATATTTGTTATGTTTACTGTCGAATTCGACTTAACGTTAACGTTAAGCGAATTGAACGAAAACTATTTTTACGATCTGTCAAATAGCGGCTTCGTATTCGTATTCGTTATGGTTAACCGTTTAAATTTGCCAATACAACGAAAACTGTCTATTGACTCCGTTATTTGCGGTATATTCTATTGCAGTGGTTGTTAACCTACATTTTAAAGTGTCGAGCTACTTCGATAGTTTTGGAATAGACAGTGAGCTACCTATAGCCCGTAAGCAACGTAAACCAACCTAAATAAAATATTGCAGTTGTATTCGACATGGATTTATTAGATTTACTAACATATTATACTAATAAAAGTAAACTAATACTATATTTTAGTACAAGTTAGAGGTGGGTCCGACCCGCTATTTTTGTTTAGCAGCTGCTTCTGCTATTGCTAAACAAAAATAACAGTTAGAAATAGCTGCTATTTTAATAGCAGTTGCTATTTCAGCATTATTCGTGTCGAAAAAAAGGAAAACGACACGTCCAGCAAATAGCAGTTCGAAATTAGCATAGCAGTGATAACCTCACCTACAGTATCAGATAAAAATAGCAGTTGCTATTTTAGCGTTATTACACCTCATAATAAGTTATGTTTTTGCCTAAAAAAAAAAGGTCGCCACTTCCGTAAATACGCCAAAGAACCGATATCCCTGCGAGAGATTACACATAGGTTGCTAACGCAACAACGTGTGGCAAATAGCAGCCTGCTTTTTTTTGTAACTGCTATTTGAATTGGGTATAATGATAAATTTTATTTAACATATCGGTCCGACCCATAGCTAGCCCAGCCATTGACTTCTAAAAAAAAAAAAAAAAAAAGGTCGCCACTTCCGTACACTACTTAATCTAGTAGCCCCAACACTACTCGCGAACGCTCAGCACCAGTACCCAATACGGTTTTTTTGTTTACCAATAGCACAAGCAGCTGGCTAAACAAGACAACAAAAATAGCGGGTCACACAAATAGCAGCTACAAATTAGCAGCTAATTTAAAAGCTCGTAGCATTTAGCACTGTATCGAATCAAATAGCCAGCGATGGGCGGATCGGATCTGAGCCGGATCGGTGAGTCGGCTCTTAAGAAAGATTTATACTGATCCGACTCTCAAAATAAAATAGACGGATCACGGATCTGACGGATCTATTTGATTTGATTGTCGACCGCTAGGTTCACGTTCGGCGTAGGGGTAGAATTCACTGCTACGGCGCGCGGCGCTACGAGCTGCGATGCGATGGAGAGTGGCTCGTGGCTCTCGGATCCGTTAAAAGATTTTTTAAAGTCGTTCCGATGCCTGACATGCGGGTCGCAGCGTTGGAAAAGAAAACGAAGCGTGGCGATTTATTACTGTTGTGTTTATTGTATTGTGGGTTGCGTCACTTATTTCTTGATGATTTCATAGAGTCTGGAATGTAAGTTTTTTCTATGAAACCACCATATTAAAGAATCTTCGTATCTTTTAATAAGCGGTTCATTTAAATGTTTGTCCATTTCTGTAATCACTGGGGGTTCTTATTTTTTGAATAATGTTAAATGGCGCTACCGCGTAAGATCGTTTAAAATAATGTTCAATGACACGGATCGTGACTCAGAATAACCGAGCCGAGAACCGATAAGATTTTCTTTATGATTTTTGGGACAAGACCCGGGATCCGGCTCATTGAGTCGGATCTTTGTGCTGATTGGGATTTGGTGACCCGAATCCCAAAATAGATCCGTCTTGCCCACCACTACAAATAGCAGTTAATAAAAAGCAGGCTACTATTTAGCAACCCATCTCTAGTACAAGTACATGCTAAGTTAACTAAGTACTCATGAAAAATAAACAAAATTTTTATGCTCTTCACGGTTACGATACGATTTAATAACAGTAAAAGTAACAAAAAGAGTAATACACTATTTTAATGCATGTTCAATGAGAGGGCTGACACTCTGACTCATTAATAAATTTTTTAATTATCGACGGGAATTATAGAACCCGGTGCGACATCTTGCGTCCCAGTACGGTACCTTAGAAAAGGTCAGTCGTAAAGGGGTTATTCTGTAAAAACAGAAAATTTTGCAAGTGCGCTCTCAAAACCGGTACAAGTGCCGGACCACAGATATTAATTCAAGAAAGTTTTGTCTGTTTCCTTCCGCCAAACTCATCCCCAGCCGCGTTTCGCCGTTTACGGCTCACTGGGTTCTATAATTCCCGTCGATAATCGATCCTGACAAGTGATTGGTCTTCGAGCCCTGTTTCCTTCTGCCAAACTGAGCCTCACTGATGAGCCGTAAACGGCGAAACGCGTCTGGGGATGAGTTTGGCGGAAGGAAACAGACAACACTTTCTTGAATTAAATTGTTTAATGTTTGCAGTATAGTTTGATACAGCCATTCGAATACAATAATTATCCAAATGTTCATCTGTAAGTCACATTTTTACCTTTAACTTCTGTGAAAAAGTATTATTCTTCCCATTTCGAATGAAAATGGTATGTCTTCACTTTCTTACTACTCACTTTAAACAACCCAGATTTTTCCCGAACACTAGCGCGTTGTTGCGCTGATCGGTTGTAGCCAATTTTAGCGTGGTGACGTGACGTCGTTCGCGTAGGCTACAGATCGTTTACCGCAGTGTTGCCGCCACTTGCGTTTATTATGAGAATTTGCGGAATTTAAGAAATATAAACCTTTTATATTTTAAAAATGTTTTGCGAGCTACCAGAATTGCCTTTGCGAGCTATCGGTACTAATCGGTAGCTCGCGATCGACGGGTTGGGGACCACTGTTCTATGGTTTCTATACTAGATACAGAGTGGAGTGATTTTGTCGGTATATTTAAATGTAAGGTTTAGGGTTGTGAATAGTCTATTCTGCATTCCGATTATCTGATTGACCATTTTTATTAGTAGAATTGAGATTAATCGCGATTGCTGCGTACATAAGAATCTGTGCATTCAGTTATCCTTATTCATGTTGCAATTTTGACATGTATCTGAGGAAGCATTGTTTATTTTCTTAAGATTTGTAAGAAAGTGGTATGCTTGATGGATTATTTTAAACGTTAGACTTCGTTGTTTGTGGTCAAGTATTTTGTTCTATTGATGTCCGCATATTTTACAAGAACCGTATTGTTAATTTTTTTAAATGCACTGGGGGTTTCTCTATTTTGTTTAGGGAGAGATATATGTCTGGACTAAAGATTGTCGTCTTGTAGGATAATATTCGGCATATACGCAGCTTCCTATATAAATCTTCCAATATGGTATTCGCAGGGGTAGAGAAAGGGGTTAGGAGGGATACATCTTTGTGGAATATTAACGTTTTGAATTATTCCTTTCCTGACATTTAGAACTATATTTTTAATCAAAATAGTGTTTCATTTTAACCAAGGATCAGTCAGTGCCAGCCCACCCTCGTGCTTTGGCCGTATCAAGGTTATTCTTGCAATCCTTAAACAGCTACCTCGCCACAAAACCCAGCCGCATATTGAATTTAGCCTGTTAGTTATCTCTACTGGAATCGGTAAAATTTGCGGTAAAAACCAAATTTTTGATAGGGCATAGGTATTTACAAAAGCTACGCGCTGTAACAGACTTAAGTCGCTGTCTATATTCATCATAATAATATTACAAACTTTTGGTTAACCCTATTGTACCAGTTATTTTTATTCATTGCATGTACTGTTGAATAAAAATGTATTTCCAAAATTTTAATGCTTTCTTCAATTTTGAACCATTCATATTCTAATTGTTTGAGTTTATGTTTCTCTTTTGGCCCCAGCTTAATCGGCGCGTGATACGGAAAAAGAGAGTTACACTCGCGGAGGCATTTTTTTCTCTAATTTTTTTTATATTTATTTTTTTTATGAATTTCAGTTGTTTTATTACAAAACTAGGTAAAATATTTTTTTTTAACGTTTTTGATATAGGTACTTATAAAAATATTTCCGCTATATGTAAAGTCAAATCTAAAGCCATATTTGTGCGAGTAAGACGCGATAAGCCGCTTCAAGCGGGGTCATTTGAGCGAATAAGTGCGCTTTAAGCGATACTTGGCGGTGTCTGGAGACCGCCAGAAAGATAATAAGCGTGTGGTGGGGGGTAAATAACGAACTTTTGTTGATGTTTGTTGGGTTTTTAAGGTTAGGTGGCAATTGGCGGTACCGGCAGTCTACGTTTTCCGTTTTATGTATTTTTAAACTGTTACAATGTCCGAGGAAATGTCGGGTATGGTCACAGTCAATTTAAAAAAAAGTCTTGGTTTAAATACCTGTATATCGAATAATTAATTCTCATAAATGGATCGAATATGTTGTTCCCTTGCCATAAACGAAATTAACAAATTGAGAACCATAGGAAACCGTTTAAAAATAAATAAACACGCGAATACAGAAAACTCATCTTTCTCTATAAAGGAGAATAGTTCTGCGGCAGATATATTTTCCATTTTAAACACGTTTCCACCAACATCAAATCGTAAAACTGGACAAAGAATTATAAAAATATTTTTTAAGGTTAAAAAAGTCAAAACTGAGTGACATTTCAGCGGTAAGCGGTGTGTTTGTGCGAATCAAAAATTTGATGACGTCACGCTTAAAGACTCTTACAAATCCATCTTGAAGACGCCAGTTTGCTCAAATATGGCTTAATAACTCGCCCCATCACTTAATTGTCATTAATGACACCCTGTTGCAGTCTGGTATATTTTACGTTAAGCGGTTGGCTACAGAAACAGAACCGGATCTTTTACCTTCGCCTTCGCAATCTGTTAAATTTTTTAAGGGGTCCTTTATTTTGTAAAGATATAGCGTAGATACTAATTTTATTATTTTATAAAATAATATATTGACAGACCCGTACCTATCAAAATAAGTATGTGAAAACAATATAAAACTTAAGGAAAAAAAATTTATTTCTTTTAGTATTTATTTATAAAAAGCGAAAATTGGTGTGTTGTATTGTATTAATGTATTTATTATTCAAGGAAAAAAGTAATACATATTTGCGAGGTATAAGCTTTGTGGTTTACGTCTAATTAAAACACCATATTGGGAACCCTTTTTGTATTGTTATTTTTGTTGGAATTTTATATATAGGATGTCCCGTAAGCATCTAGACATTCCGCTATAGGATTCGGCACCCCTCTATTCTGATTCGATGATTTCAATTCCGTCTAAAAGGTATATTGGCAACCGGTTTGTTCGTTGTTACCCAGAGCATTTTTTTTAATTCAATTTTTTCAACTAATATTATTTTATAAAAATAAAAATAAAAAAAAAAATGCTTTGGGTAACAATGAACAAACCGGTTGCCAATATGCCTTTTAGACGGAATTTGAAATCATCCAATCAGAATAGAGACGGGGCCGAATCCTATAGCGGAATGTCTAGATGCGTCCCGTAACTAAGGGGCTATTCAGCAACATGAGATAGTGGACTTGAAAATATGTAATTTAATTTAATTTCTTATACGGTTAAAGAGATACAGGTAAACAAGTAAATATTTACTTTATAAAATTGGCGATTTGGTGTAGTTATGTTTTTGAAGGCAAGGCGGATTCCATAATGAGTTTTAAGATACCTCCTAGAGAATGCTAACTACACAATATAAGTTTGAGAAATTCTCGCATATATTTTTTGTCACATTTCTGACCGCTTTACCTCAAATTATGAAACAGGGACCTTTTATACTTGAAAAAGTTGTACACGGTGATCATTTATAATGTCCCCCCCCCTCTTAACTTTTTTGTTTTTTGCATTAGATAAAAATATCAAATATAAAAGTTGTACAGAATCATGTAAGCTATTTGCAGAATAATATAAATATATACAGGGTATTGCAGAAATGAGTCACAGGCTAAATTTTTTTTTTTAAATGGTACACCCTATACAGGGTGTCTCACGGTGACCGTCCATTAGAATATTTTGGGAAGTAATGCGATTTGAATCCGGAAAATTTGGATATTGGGGTTTTAAGAGATGCTCTTTTCAAAGGAAATAACGGCGACCTTGTGCGACTTCCGGTGATGCCGGAAGATGTCTCAAACTTGCTTATTTTAAATGAAACACCCTATATAATATACTTTTTTTGTATTCCTTTCTTCATTTCCAATAACTTTTATTAAAAATATTTTTGCCCTACTCAATCCGTTTCTGAGATAAAAATTATTTTCCTCAAATTTTGACCTTTCACAGGGTGTCACCTAAATTTGAATATCTTTTCAAAGATCAAAGAGAGAAACTCGAAATTTAGGTTGTGTCATTAGATAGTATGGTGCTTGATAATGTATTGTCGGAAAATAAAATTTTATATACAGGGAAGTGGAGAAGTAACAATTTTTGATCTTTATCAAAAAATTAACAAAACTTAATTTTTTTAAATACGATGCTATGTTGTTAGTTCATTGAATGGATAGGCGATAACCTTTCCTATCTATCCACATATGATATCCCTATACCTAACTAGTATAGTTTTGTACTTATTTACGATTTTTCGCAGAATCCTCCAAATATCAAGCAGTTTTATTGATTTTTGGCAAGAAGGCCATGATAAATAAAAAAATAATACGCATCTATACAGACGCGCGTCATTGTCAGTTGCAATTATTTATTTATCGACGTTTTGATACCGAGTTTATTCCAGAGAAATATTGCTAAAAAATTGAAAATAATACGTATACAAATGCTGACATATTAAATTAATTTCTTATTCATGGCGAGTGCAACAGAATCATAAGTCGAACATGCAGAGTTTTCAACGAAAGGTATCCGAATTTAACACCAATGACCAGAACAAAATTTAGAAACATTAAGAAAAACCATCTTAATTATGGAACGATTAATGCAGAAAGAATTTTACCCGGGCATTCTTTTTTTATTTATCATGGCCTTCTTGCCAAAAATCAATAAAACTGCTTGATATTTGGAGGATTCTGCGAAAAATCGTAAATAAGTTCAAAACTATACTAGTTAGGTATAGGGATATCATATGTGGATAGATAGGAATTGTTATCGCCTATCCATTCAATGAACTAACAACATAACATCGTATTTAAAAAAATTAAGTTTTTGTTAATTTTTTGATAAAGATCAAAAATTGTTACTTCTCCACTTCCCTGTATATAAAATTTTATTTTCCGACAATACATTATCAAGCACCATACTATCTAATGACACAACCTAAATTTCGAGTTTCTCTCTTTGATCTTTGAAAAGATATTCAAATTTAGGTGACACCCTGTGAAAGGTCAAAATTTGAGGAAAATAATTTTTATCTCAGAAACGGATTGAGTAGGGAAAAATATTTTTAATAAAAGTTATTGGAAATGAAGAAAGGAATACAAAAAAAGTATATTATATAGGGTGTTTCATTTAAAATAAGCAAGTTTGAGACATCTTCCAGCATCACCGGAAGTCGCACAAGGTCGCCGTTATTTCCTCCGAAAAGAGCATCTCTTTAAACCCCAATATCCAAATTTGCCGGATTCAAATCGCATTACTTCCCAAAATATTCTAATGGACGGTCACCGTGAGACACCCTGTATATTTTTAGCTTTTTAGAATCTCCTAAAACTTCTGAATATTTTTCCTATAACATGTCCTATACCTAAATATAATAGTTTTCGAAATAATCGCATTTTATCTAAGCGGCTACATTCAAATATAAATATTCTAGATTTCAGTAAAGTTCTTAGGTGGCCGTGAATTAGGCGGTCGCGGAGAAACAAAAACTATGTTTATTAGTGACAGTTACTGACATATTAAGTAAATATAACATATTAGGTAAATATAACATTTTTTTTTTTTGATAAAGATGCCTTATTCAGAAAGGGAAAAACAAGTAATTTTGCAAACATTTATTAAAGCAAACAATAGCGTTAAATTGGCTCAACGGGAACTGCATAGAATTATTCGCCGGGTCCACGTTTCAGACAAAAAAACATTTCATCGAATCTATGAAAAGTTTCAACAAACATCTAGCCTACTACTACTAAAAGTATATGAAATACAAAATTAAAAATTATTTTTAAATTTAATGAATAAAACAATAAAGAAGAACTTTTGGTAATTACAAATCAAATTGCTCAACTGGGCCACCATTTTCTTGAATACATTTGATATACGTTTTTCGTAACCTTCGTAATGCGGCGGTGATAGATTGAGAATAATCTTCATCCAGAATTCGAATTTCTGCTCTAATAAGTTATATTAAATGTTTAGTGTTTTCAATGTTATTTGCATTCACGCGATCCTTTAGTGTTCCCTATAAAGATGCATCCATCGGCGTCAAGTCAGGGCTGTTAGGTGGCCATTGTATTGGTGCATTCCGTCCAATCCATTCATTGAACCTTTGATTAAGGTAATTTGTAACAGCTACTACACTGTGAGGTGGAGCGCCATCTTGTTGGAAGACGATATTTCGCTCTTGTTCCAACGGAAGCACATCAAAATAGTCCTCTAGCTCGTGTTGGAGAAAATTCAAATAACCTTCTCCATTTAAAGTACCGTTAAAAAATGGAGACCTATTACTTTGTTGTTTAAAATAGCACACCACACATTAATAGTTTGACGTCCTTGAAATTTAAATTCCCTGTAGCAGTGGGGATTTACTGTGGCCCATTGTCTGCTATTTTTTCTGTTTATCATGCCACTAGTTGAAAATTATGACTCCTCGGTCCAAAATACATTTTCGAAATAACTGGGATTTACATTAATTTTTCTATCATTGTTTGGCAAAATTCAACTCTTAAGTGTCAACGTTAACAGCTTAATGTTTGTTTTATGGTTAAAGAGGTCCTCTAGTATTGTAGTTTAAAGATTAATCATCATAATTCGATTAAAACAAAAAAACTTCCAGCTCTTACTACATAATTTTATTAAATTCCAGGGTCATACTCCTAGCATGTCAACAATCGCACACAGCGCTCATATGGACATTTTCCAAAATCTAACCGTAGATTTGGACACAGAGGGCAGGTACCTATTCTTTAACGCCATGGCGAACCAGCTGAGATACCCCAACAGTCACACTCACTACTTTTCTTGTACTTTCCTGTACTTGTTTGCTGAAGCGAACACGGAAGTAATACAAGAACAGATCACCCGGGTATTGCTTGAGAGATTAATCGTAAACAGACCGCATCCGTGGGGTCTGTTGATTACCTTTATTGAGCTGATCAAGAATCCTACGTACAAATTTTGGCAGCATCAGTTCGTGCATTGTGCCCCAGAGATAGAAAAGTAAGTAAATAATTGTTATGGCGAGGAAAATAGTGACCAGATTTTCTATTAAGTTGTGCCAAGAAACATTTTAGCAGCTAACAGAATTTTGCTACTTTTGAAACTACAATTGCAACTAAAAAAATATATGATGCACTAGATAATAAAAAACCTCGTATTAGTATTTTTCTAGATTTAGCAAAAGCCTTTGATACAGTTAGCCATCATTTACTGTTAAAAAGTTTGAAAATACTGGATTCAGAGGAAAGCAATTAGAATTAATTAAAAATTATCTGAAAAATAGACCAACTTATGTTTAAATAGATAAAGAAAGAAGCTATCCAAAAGTATTTAAGTATGGTGTTCCTCAAGGAACAATTTTAGGACCATTATTTTTTAATATTTATATTAACGACTTATTTAGTATAAATTGCGATGGACAAATTCATAGTTTTGCAGGTGAGACTACAATTTTTTTTATACCGATACAAATTGGGAAAACTTAAATAATGAACTTAAAAAAGATTTTAAAATTATAAAAAATTGGTTTGATAACAATTTGTTAACAATTAATTTTAATAAAACAAATTATATTCCTTTTACTTTAAACCTAAATAACCTACCACGAAATATGAATAGTATTCAAATAAATGAGGACATTCAAATTTTTAAAGTTAATAAAATAAAATATTTAGGAATTATTTTTGATTGTAATTTTCACTTAGAATACTTAATTAAGTTTACTACCGATTTTTAAAAACATTAAAAAATTTTGAAATGTAAGACATGGAAATATTATATTACGCGTTAGTTAAAACTCACTAAATTGCGGAATTTTAGGTTGGGGAGGAATAAATAGAACTTTAGTTAAAAATTAGAAATATTACAAAAAAGGTTTCTAAAAATTATATTCAATAAATATTATCTTTATCCTTCAAAAGAATTATATTCAGAAACAAAAAAGTTGAACATAAGGCAACTTTACATTTATAACATCTTAAAGTATACAGGGTGTCCCATAACTTATGGGCCGTAGAGTAACTGGAGATACTAGACATCAAACTAAGCCGATTAAGTCATATAAGTTTTTTCGGATTGTTACTCGTTCTAGAGATACAGGGTGTTGAAAGTAAAAGTTTATTCTCGTAAATAAGCCATAATTTTAAAACGGTTTAATGAATCGAATTGAAAGTTGGCAGTATTATGTTTTTATGAGCAAAAAATAAGAATTTGTGGAAATTTTTAAGTTTCACACTAGAGGGCGCTAGTTGCATACACTGGGCTTCATAAATCTATGATTTTTTTCTTACCTGTGATATTAGGTTTTTTTCAATAAAAGTTTCTTAAAGAAGGGCATTTTTTTTCTGAGTCAAAAAGGTGTACCTGATTGATCTTAATATCTTTAACGGTTTTCGAGATATTTCCCTTTAAACATCCCAAAGCATAAAAAAAACATAGTACATAATTAAATTAATATTTTAATTATCACAAAGCAATAAATTCGAAACAGTGGAACAAAACCAAGAAGCTCACTTTAGTAAATGTTGAAAGTGACCACCGTTGCCCTCAATACACTTTATTAAACTTTAAACTAAATAAATAATAATATTATTAATAATAAACTTTTACTTTCAACACCCTGTATCTCTAGAACGAGTAACAATCCGAAAAAACTTATACGACTTATTCGGCTTAGTTTGATGTCTAGTATCTCCAGTTACTCTACGGCCCATAAGTTATGGGACACCCTGTATATTTAAAAATAAAAACCTTATACAATTTAAAAACCATAATCATAATACACGTCATAAAAATGAAATAACCAAAAAACCTAAAATAAATGGATCCATAGGACAAAAAAATTTCAAATATTTGTGTTTTTATTTAAACGATTATTTACCAACAAAAATAAAAAAAATTGATTTCATTAAAAAAAATTTTAAGTCGAAATAAAAACATGGATATTAAAAACAGACAATTTGAAAATATTTTAATTAATTAATTAATTATTATTGTTCTGAATAATTTTTAAAAGTAATATTTTTTACTTAAAAATTATAAATATTTTATTATAGGTAATATATTTCTTCAAAAAAACTGCGTTTATACTTTAAATTAACATTTTTATTTTAAAACTTAATTTTTAATGCATATTTATGATTTTACATACTAAAACAAAAAATAAGATTTGCCCCTAACAAGCTCAGCTTCAGGGGATTGAAGAATAAGGTTATAGAAGACAACATAAACATATTTATTATATTATTAAATCTTAAATAAACTTATTATTATTAACTATTAAATTTGCGATTACTATACAGGGTTCGTCAGAAACAACAGTTTTTGTTTTTTGGATTTTTCTTTCAATTGTAATTTTCAATTATTTTTGATGATTGGCTAAATCATCACTTTGGGAACAAGGTACCGATAGTCCAAATCAGTTGGCACCTGGGAGTTCAGTTCCGATCTCACAATTATCGACTTTTATTTATGGGAATATCTGAAGCCACATGTGTATAAAACCAATTTGAATAAACTTAGATCTCTTGAAAGAAAAAATAAGAGTAGTTATTGCAAATATCCCAATACAGCAAGTTAGGAACTGTTATCGGGAAGTCAGATGTCGAGTTGAACTATGCGCTAACTGGGTGGTACCACGTTTAAATAAAAGTTTTATAATTTACGATTGAATGAATTGAAGAAATATGACATGTAATATTAAAAATATTTTAAAAGTAGGCAAATAAAAAATGGTTTTCTTTCAACAAAATCGTTACTCGGCCAGATATAAAACTATATTCGAAGTAAAAAAGCAACAATAGTTGTGTGTGACGAACCCTGTATAGTAATCGCAAATCTAATAGTGGAAATTGTAGTTTCAACACTAGCAAAATTCATTGCTGTTTTTGTCATAAATCACGGTTAAAGTTTAACTCTGATTAAGCCGTAATGGTGCATACGGGCATTAGTCGTGTTTGTTGTAAAACCTTAATTCGAACCGTGATAAACGTCGAATATGCTGCGTAAAACAAAATTATTTGTACCGCTTGATAACAAGCATTAGTCCGAGTCCCCTCGGGTATATATGACAGAACGACATTTTAGAAAATGGCGGTAATGGACCAATCAAGTCTTAGAAAATAGGTACGCTGTCAAACTTTCGCGCATGGGGACTCGGGTTCAATGTTTGTCGTTTTAGTTACCGTTGTTATTGAGTTGTAAGAAAAGTTCTGTTGTCAGTTAGTACATCCAGTAAATACGTTTTTTATTCATTGGGTTGTATTTACATACATTAGTAGCAAATTTGGTGAGTAGCATTTGTTTACTATTTCTAATTAGTTAATTATGTTGTGATATGCAACACAAAAGTTGAGCTTAATTTGCCGAGGAAATAAAATGCAAAGGATAATTTATAGGTTATTAATGGATGACAGTCACTTTCCCGTTTTATAATAAATATAAGTTGTTAAACTCCGCTTAAATAATTTTTCATTTATTTCTGTTATTATTTTACACTGCAAACTTTAAAAGGTCGGAATACTGAAAAATATTTAGCCTCACTTACACTTAAATGGCAGAATCATTGAAGCGATTTTCTAAGGACAATAAGATTATAGATTTTTAAACCTTTCCGCTTACTCATCTTATATTTGGAAAACTCTTTGTTGAAAGTTTGGCTTTTTGATGCCAGAAATAAGAATTAATTTCGGTACTTAATTCCGGAATCCACCAAGCTGTTTCTGTGACCAAAAATTAAAAAAATAACCTATATACATTTATATTGGAATTCCCCAGCTACGACCAAACTTTAAACTCGGTCAGTAGAGCTCTTACGAGCGCTGATTTCATTACACTTTTGATTTAAAATTTTATTTTTGTACAATAGTGCCGTATTACACAGCCGTAATTTTAACACAAATTTTGCGCTAAAATTTATGATAAATTTTATTAGTAAAAATTTATAACAAAAATATGTACAAAATTACATGGAATTTTGATGTGTATGACACAGTAATAAATTTGGATGTAATTTTTGCAAGAAATCATGGGCACTTAAGACTAAGACCAGTGACGCATTATTAAATGTCAATGTCAAATTATATCTAACCCAGCTGTTCGGTAAATAAAAATAAACTAATTTGTAAATTTATATATTGTAAAAACTTGACCATTTGTTTTATATCTTTATAACTAAAAAAATATAGATTTTAATGAGCTTTTTCACTATTTGCCTATTAAGAAGAGCCAAAAATAAAGGAGTGTTGGGTATGTTAAATTTGGAACTTAAATTTGAAGACATGAACGCCTACAGAAACTTTCTACGTTTAGGAGAAGATCAGGTTAATTATTTACTTGGGCAAGACATCTTTTATGTTCTTTCACACTTTTGACAAGAAAATGATACAACACAAGGAAATAGTAAATATAACCTCCGAATGCCAATTTCAATCAAACTTAACCTTTTTTTTCGGCTTTTCTTAAAAGATTTTGACAAGTGTTATTTTAAATTACTGCGCATATTTTTGCGCTTTTGCGCACTTTTATTAATTTTTTTGATAAAATTTGTGAAGTGTGTATTACACGTTAGAATTTAGTTGTAAACAAATTTCTGCTTAAATTATCCTCAAATTTGCTACTATGTAAAACGATACTTATTAACAAACTTCTAATAAAAAATGTAGTTTCATTTATTACATATTTATAATTTTAAATACTAGAATAAACAATATTTGCCCCTAACAAGCACATTTTGATTAATAAGTTTATTAAATATTAGAAATTGAAAATCTTTATTATATTATACATATTTAACTTAACTTATTATTTATATCGAAAACAGCCACCTCACCGTGGTTCACTTTATTTTTTATAACTTTTACACAAAATTTAAATAAAATCAATATCGTCTTCATATTCTATAGGTAATAATTAACATGTTAAATATCAAGGAATTTCATAAGTTATTTAAGGAGAATTGTATATCAAAAAATATCGGTTAAGATTTTTTTTAACATTACTATGTCATTGTTCTTTCACTATACAATTCTCCCAAAATAAGCAATGAAATAAATTGATATTTTTGTAATATATCAGATATTACCTAAATAATGTGCAGGCGATATTGATTTTATTTAAATCTTAGTCAATAAAATAATAAACTAAGAAAAACAAGGCGAAATAGGTTATAGGTTGGCAATAAATTGAATGACGTTGATAATTCCACCTTAATTCTAAATTTAACAGTTAGCTTTTTATTATGTACTTTAGCGTGGTCAGCTCCTATATTTGACAATCATATTCGCCATTTATAGTTATTTTTAGAACAATATGCTTACAAAGGACAGTTTTTTCTAATTTTGATCAAGATTTCTATAAATGGTAAATATGTCAGATACAGAGGCTGACCACACAGTACATGGTAAAAAGCTAAATTTTAGCAAATAAAAATATATTAATACTTTGGTTTTTAAGCATTTACCACAATTTCATTAAATTTATGAGCATATAAAAGTAATATTAAGGTTGAATTATCAACGTTATTCAATCTATTACCAACCTATAACCTATTTCGCGTTGATTTTTTGAGTTTATTATTTTAATAACTAACATTTAAAGAAAATCAATATCGTCGGTACATTATTTAGGTAGTATCTGATATATTACAAAAATATCAATTCATTTCATTGCTTATTTTGGGAGAATTGTATAGTGAAAGAACAATAAGTGACAAGGACATAATAAAGTTAAAAAAAATCTTACCCGATATTTTTCGCTATACAATTCTCCTAAAATAAGTTATGAAATGCCTTGATATTTATTAAACATGTCAATTGTTACCTATAGAATATCTAGTCGATACTGATTTTCTTTAAATTTTGTATAAAAGCTAGAAAACATAAATAAATCTACGCGAAATAGGTTATAAGTTGGCAAGCATGTTGATACTCCCACCTTAAATTTTTTTTTCAAAAAATAGTAAAAAAATAATTTTTCGAATTTTTGCATTAAACTTTGTAAGCTAGAATAACATTAAAATTTAAAAACCTTTTTCAAATAACTTTTTTTGATATCTTGTCATCTATCACCAATTTTCATGACAAAATACTTTTTTTTTACAATTTCCCCCCCCCCGAAACGAGTAGTCACGTGACAAAAAATGTAAAAATTAATTTTATAGGTTACCCATCATGCAGAGACAATTGGCACAAAAAGTTGTTTCAATATTCTATCAATAAAAGAATTTCCCATATTATATACTTTACGCCCGGCACTGTATATGCATTTTTTACTATAAGTTTATACGTTTTATGTAAACAAAAATCTGTTTTCCAGGCTATTTGAATCGGTGGCACGATCCTGTTTTGTGAAAACTTCGGTGCAGCTTCAGCAAGAGGCCGAGATACAAGAGTGATAAACTTTTGTGATTTGTACATAAGCATGTTTAGTTCTTTTTTTTTATTTGATTTGAAGCCATTTTGGAAAATTGATTTGATTTTTAGTTTGTAGGATCGATTATTGTATAGAAACATTAATTATATTGTAAAAATTTGAAGAATTTTATAATAAAATTCAAGTATTTATAAATAATGTGTACATGTCCTTATGTGTTAATTAAATTGGTTTTTGAGCATACATATTTTTTGTTATTAAAATTAAATATATTCCTAATCATGCTGTAAGAGTTTACATGAGTGGCGTATTGTGGTCAGTGTTCTAAAGAATATAGTTTTGGATATATAAAATGGCTAGCAGACAGGGGCGCCGGAACTTCGGAATTGCTGTGGGGGCTTGGAGCCCGGATCTCAACTAGGGTTGCCAGATATGTTGAAAAAAAAATCGGACAAAAGGATTTGGCGAAAAACTTTTGGGTGCCACGCCCTTTTTTGGGTAAAATAACCGTAAAGCTTGATGCGCAGATCTGACATCACGGCTGCCAACGTGTAGAAAATATAGATCGAGCGGATAGTTTAAAAATTGCCGTGTTTTTGAAAAAAATATTTTTAAAATATTGCATTTTTGTATTGTATATATTTTAGACGACTTTGTCTTATTTGCTACAAAATCCGAAAAATCACTAAAACTGGGGTATTTAACGAAAGTTTTAACTAAATCACTTTGGATTGGTTTCGAAATCATTAAATCTAGAGAAATTTCACCAGACCTGGCAACCTTGAGACCAGGGACTTTCCAAATTCTCTACGTGCTCTCAGCTAAGTGGCAGACCAGGGTTGCGAGATCTAGCAAAATTTAATTTTCAAAGACAAAATAATTTTTTCCTAAATATGATAACCTGCTAAATTAAAAAAGGAAACGACAACTGCAGATAAATTTTATAGAAAAAAATTAAATTATATAGTCTCAAGTAACGCACGTTTGCAAACGAATTGCTATTAGTATCATTATTATGTAAACGTACTGTGGGGGTTAGGCTATGGGGGCTACGCCCCCAAAGAAATATGGCTCGGGCCCCCAGAGCCCCCCACGGAATCGGCGCCTATGCTAGCAGAAGCCAAGAGGTTTAAGTAACATTTTCTTTTTGATTGAGTTAAATGCCAAAATTAAAACTACATATTTGTTTCTATAACCCAGCGCTTTCTGTTGAGTGTTCAAAAAATGCCTTTGAAAATAATAGTTAGGTAAGTATAGCGCCCTTAGTTAGTAATTCAAATAAGTATAGCGGGAATGAGGGCAGGCAATGAAATGACACAATTGTATTTAGCCCAACGTTTCGTGTTTTAGAAAAACTTTTTCAAGGGTCTGAAAAGAGAGGGGACAATCACAATAAATTAATGCGAATCAAATTCAAATACAGTCATAGCAAAAATTAAAATGAGGCAGTAGGTCCCTAATCAAATATAAATACATCAAAACTTTGGCCATGAAATAGCTCAGTTGCAAGTAAAGGATGTAGAGTTGAAAAAAAAATTGCAGATAAACCAAAAATATATAATATATGTACAGTTTAATACTTTTGTAATAAGAATATTGAAATATGTACTGCCCTTTTAATAAAATAATGGCAACACCTTATCTTAGAGGTAAGTAAAATCAAAAACCACAAAATTTACTAAATTATACTTTTTACTGATCTGGAATGAATGTCTGGAAACGTTCTTTATTTTTGCAATAGTTGCAAAAGTCAGAACCTTGTTAAATGCGAATTTTTTAGGTTTGGGAGTTTAGTGAACTATTTCTATAAATTATTTTAATTTTCGCAAATGTCTTAAATAAAACGAAAATATTTCATAGGTCAGTGTATTATGAACTACTGAACAAATTTGTATTCTCAACAGAATAATGTCATCACAATTTTAGTACAAGCAAAACATTTTATTTATTTCGCTTCACATTTTTTTTCTTATTTTTCTTGGTTTTTTTTGTAGACCTAATTTTTCGTGGATGCACCCAAACTGGATATGCACCATCCTTATTTCGTAATGTCTTGGAATTAAATTCTTTTTTAACTTCATCCTCTATTGGGTCCACCTGGTGTTTAGAGCTTTGAACTTCTTTGACTGTTTTAACATTTGCAATGTTTTCAATATCAGCCATTACCTTATCCTAAAAAAAATATTCGTTTATCAGGAAATGTACAACACAAAATGTATCCAGTACCTATAGTGAAATAACACATATTGTGTTCTTTTGTTTCCCTTACCTTTTCTTCTTTTTTGGCACCAGTTGTATCATTTGCTAAAGTCTTCTTCAATCGGTCTAGTTCTTTTTCACCATAACGTACTCTTTTGACTGCTCTGCATTTCCTTTTCCATTTGCTTCGAATACTTTTCGCCATTCTTTAATCTACAAAGATAAGTAATAGATTATGTTTATCAGGTTACTGTGTGTAGAGCTAGTTGCTTGATGAAACTGTATTTCCATATTGTAAGAAGGAAATACTTGTTTGAAGTTTCATAAAAATTTATTAAGTTGTCTGACACGTGTTTCAGCCCTCTGGGGTCATTTTTGAAAGGCCTAAGTGACTAAATTAAAATTAAAAGTGCTATTTATGGGATGTAGTCATAAAGATATAATGGAATTTACAAGATTTAGATACTAACAGTCTGGGTAGTATTTTAAAAGTGAGTTTATATTCTGGGTTTAATTGACAATATCAATTAAACATCAGTAAAAACCTACCATTAAAATACCCATAGACTGTTAGTACATAAATATTGTAAATTCTATTATACCTTTATTACTACCCTTAAGGGGTCTTTGAAGTTCTTCCTGAAGTTGGTTAGCATTTACTCAGTGTAATCATAGTGCATCAGCTGATTAATTTAGTTTGTCTTAAACTTCCAAACAGAATTAGCAGAGTATAAACAAGGAATTGTAAAATTTGATTTTTAATTTATTAAAATTACCTACCTAATCTTTCACCAACTGTTCAAAAAGTTTTGTTGTTGGTACATTCAACTTGACAGAAAATTTGATGAAATGGTTCTGATTTGTGAATAACTTCACGAATTTATTTGATGTCTAAGTTTGCCCTTCACATTATCAAAGTTAGCCTTGAAGTGACTTCATGAATAAATTAACGAAGAACTTTACAGATGGAAAGACCACTTTATAAATAGCACTGTTAACTTTAATCTAGGCATTTACGCTTTTGAAAATGACCTCACAGGGCTGAAACATGTGTCAGGCAAGTGAATAAAGGTAACTTCTTTTCCTTCTTACAATATTGTACATTAGGCAGTAAAATCCATATGGATTATTTTTATTATCTTTATACATACAGATACATTGCATTTTATTATTATTTATTTATTTACGTATAAAAAATTACAAAAAACCTTATATATAATTAAAGAATTAAACAATAAAATTTCTCCTATTAAATTTAATGGAGGAGCTGATATATCAGAAGAATACAATAAGAACAATCACAGCCTATACACACAATTGTCCATCAACTAACCTAGAATTGCCTTTTTGGCAGAAGTTTTAAATTTATTTTTAGATACATTAATAAAGTTAAGGGTATCACAGTTGGAGTTTACACTTACAGATATATGATTAATGGGACTGTGTAGTAAATACAATGTTCGACAGTAAGGTTTATGTAGTAGGGCTTGATTACGTGTGTGATATCGTGGAATATGAATTTTAAAGTATTCAAGGCATTCCGGGCTTTTAATATAATAGTTTAGCACATTAAAAGCAAAACAGACATAGTATTCCCTTCTACGAGCTAAAGTAGTAATATTTAAGTAGAACATTGTTTGGGCATCGTTAAGATAAATGCTGTTATTAAAAAGTTTATACCTGGCGTATTTAATAAATTTGTGCTGCACACTGATTTAATATAGGTAGTGTCACAGGGTAGTGCATTAGTTGTGCAACAATTAATATTTTTTTTAACAAACGTGTATGAAACACTGATAATTCAAAGTAACATAACATACCAGTATTTTATCAGTCTTGAATGGTAGCAACTATATTGCGGTTTTGGTAGCTCTAATATTGCCTGTGAGTATGGGTGTTGAATGCTAGGTTAAAAAATCATCTAAAACCTTCGCAGTGTTTAATAATATCTTGGACGATTACAGAGTAAGTGAATCTACCATATGTGATGACCTAACCAGGATAGCCTATTTCGACAATCCTGGTAGTGATATTAATATAATCCATGTAAATATAAGAAGTATTTATAAGAACTTTGATGACTTTTTGGTGTTTCTGGAATCTACTGGAAAGAGTTTTGATGTTATGGTAATGTCTGAGACACACATAATTCATGATTTAAGTGACTTTAACATTCCAGAATATTGCATCTTTTCAAACAATGGAAACTGTAATAAGTTTGATGGCTGTGTAATTTATGTTAGGGAATCTCTATATCAGGAAAGCTCGATTGTCGAAGTTGATGGCATAAAGTGTCTTCAAGTATCACTGTGCAAAAATAATGTAAATGTTGATGTATTGGGTACATATAGATCCCCTTCAACAAATGCAGATGAATTTGTGACCAAATTAGAGACCCTTTTAAGATTAAGTATAAATAATAAAGACACAAGGCGTGGATATATATTTGTAGGGGACATTAACCTCGACCTACTTAATACGAATTCGAATACAGTAAATAACTACCAGACAGTACTTCATAGTTTTGGTTTCTTTGGCATGATAAATAAACCTACAAGAAGGCAAGGTGAAACAGCTACCTGCATCGATCATTTCTACGTTAAATATAAGGGTAATGACTTTAGTAGTGTGAATTCAATTATTTTAAATAGTCATCTCACGGATCACTATCCCATTTTACTAAATATAGTTCTCAATAGTAAACCAAATAGTATAAACAGGAAGTATACCTTTAAGAAAGTAAATTACAAGAAATTAACTAAATATTTATCTGAAGAGAGGTGGGATGAGGTCCTAGATAATAATGATGTAAATTCATGTACAAATGCCTTTATTATGAAAGTACAAAATTGCATAGAAGTTAGTACAACTGTTAGTAGAGTAAGTAATAAGACTCGTAAACTTAGGCCTTGGATCACACAGGGTCTCATAGCATCGATTAGGCATAGGGATCAACTTAAAAAAGACTGTACTCTAAATCCAAATAACTTGCACCTAAAAAACATTTACAAGCAATACAGAAATCACCTGTCAAAACTGATTAAAAAAACTAAATACAACTATTATAAAGTCAAGGTGGAGCATAGTATGAATGATTCAAAGAGTGTATGGAAGATAATACGAGAGGCAACGAATGAAGATGTGCACAACTCAGATATCAAATGCATAACTAATAGCAATAATGTAGAAATAAATAATCCTTCTTTGATAGCTGAGGAGATGAATGAGTTCTTTAACAATGTTGGTAAAAAATTAGCGGAGTCCCTACAACATCTGAGACATCGGAATCTTAATATGTTTCAGAAACCTTCCGTTAACCCTCAGAGTTTTTATTTTACCCCCATTACCCAAAATGAACTAATAACTGAAATCAATTCCTTAAGAAATGGAGTTAAGGGTGGTATGGATGGCATCTCATCAGAAATAATTAAAAATAATCATATTCATTTGTTGCGCCCTCTGATGCACATAGTAAACAGAGTTTTCTGTACTGGTGTTTTTCCCGATATATTAAAAAAGTCAATTATAATCCCCGTCCATAAGCAAGGCAGTAAGAAGCTTGCCACAAATTATAGACCAATTTCCTTATTGAGTTCTGTTAGTAAACTACTTGAAAAATGTATTAAGTCTAAATTTACAAATTTCCTCGAGAGACACAAAATATTATCTCAACATCAGTATGCTTTTAAGAGGGGCACCAGTACGGAGGATGCACTGTGCAGAGTGACAGAACATATACTGTATAATTTTAACAACGGTGAAAAAGTTTTGGGCATATATCTAGACCTTGCTAAGGCATTTGACACTGTGGCGCACCAAATACTTTTAGAAAGATTAGAAATCATTGGTATTAGGGGGGTTGCAAATGACTTGATTAAATCATATTTGGAAGGGAGAACTCAAGCAGTTAAAATCGGGGATAAAATAAGTTCTACTTTGGGAATAAGTGTTGGTGTGCCACAGGGTACGGTTCTTGGACCCTTACTATTTAATATTTATATAGACGGGATAACAGCGGTGCTTAACGAGGGTAAGGTTTTCTGCTTTGCGGATGACACTGCCATAATTTTGAACGGACGCACATGGGAATCTGTAACCCAGAAGGCTGAGATGGCAATTACTGTAATCAAAAACTGGCTTGATTTAAGTTTGCTCTCTTTAAATATCAGTAAAACTAAATTTATGGCCTTTAGCCTAACTAAACGAACAAGTCCGGAAATTCAGAGCTTACGAATTCATGTACCAAACTGTAACATGGATAATAAATGTAAATGTACGGATAAAATTAGTAGAGTTCAGTTTTTGAAATACCTAGGAGTATATATAGATGATACCATGTCGTGGAAAAGTCATATTGATTATGTCACCTGCAAAGTTAGAAGGCTAATTTATAAATTCTACGAACTAAGACATATTTTGCCACTTAGAATTGTTAAAATGGTGTACTTCTCACTTGTTGAGTCAGTCATAAGTTATGGCATTGTAGTTTGGGGTAGTGCGTATAAATCACTAGTGATTCCATTGCATGTAGCTCAAAAATATATTATCAAAATAATTTTGTTTAAAAATAGAATGTATCCTACGGACTTATTATTTCTGGAAAGCAAATTATTAAACATTGATCAGCTATACATAAAGTCAGTGATTAGATTTATGATTAAAACAGACTACTACAAAAATGTAATATCTCACAGATTAAACACAAGAAATGCAATAAGGCAAAATTTGATTGTGCCGTCTGTGGCCTTCTCAGCATTGCAGAGACATATTTCAGTTAATGGTCCAAAAATTTATAATGCTTTGCCATACGAATTTAGACAAAAATCATATAGATGCCTAAAAAATCAAATCAATGACTGGATTATAGAAAGTAGGATTAACATTGAACAGTTGTATCACTGAAGTGTAACCTTAATACTTCTTCCTCTCTCTCCTTGTAGAATGTGTATGTAAAACTTCTTTTTTAATTTCGTCTTTTCAGTCTGTAGATTGATGGCATATACCTGACTTTAGGTTTAGCTGAGTCCTTGGGAAGCACTCACAGATTCACTTGAATCCATTGTGCTGCCTAAATACCTTATTGTCATTCCTGTATGTACCTACATAATAGTTCTTACTTAGAAACTAGTTGTTGAAACTCATAATTTACGGACTGATATAATATGTTATATTATTGTGTTATGTGATTCATACTCTCTAATAATGTTTTATGAAGCTTGTATTGTAACATTGTACCTAAAGTGCTTACTTGTAATACTTGTAATGTTATTAATATAAAATACTTACCTTGATATTTTAATGATAGAAGTCTTGGTAGTCTTTATTATAGGTGATAGGTGTGCAAATAAAATATAATTTAATACAAGCAAGCAAAGACGCAAAACCACAAGAAAGAATTGTTGAGGTTATCTTTAAAATTGTCAAATTGTGGTTATATTCACAGAAAAATAAAGGGTTTATTTTTCCCTCTGATATTTCCGATTCGCCTTAGGCACAGAGGAATTATGGCTGGGAATCCTACTACAACACTCTTTCTTCTTATTCTTGGTTTTATCGTGCTAGTGCCATTAGGCACTCATTACTCATTAAAAACTCACACTCACTTTTGATATTTGGAATGGAATAAGACTGGTTGTCCTTTGGCGGACGTTAGTGATTTTTAATGATCGTTTTTTTGGAAATAAAATTTTTCATAGAAAAATTTCTATTTCCAAAAAAATTTTTATTTTTGGAAACTGGCCAAATTTTTTAGGTTCGGCCAGTTTTAGTTAATTGATTCAATAATCAATCAACCTGTCGTACCATCAAGCTTGCTTGATGTTTAATTATGTTATTTATGTGTTTTTATTATTAAGTTATATAAGCATTTATGCTCCTATATATTGCGTAATCTGTGCAGATTTGGGGCGGTATTTTTGGGGAAAGAACTTTGGAAAAATTGATTAGGATGAAACTGTTTCTTCCTAAAAAAAACACGAACACCTTTAAAAGGTTTTTGTAGTACAGTAACTTAGGTACTTTCTATTTGCTTCTTTGAAAACAGCTAAACGAAGTAAATATATTTGCTGAGCTAAGTTGTTAAAGAACGCTTCGGGAACAACTTCGTATATATATATCGCATGGGAAATATAGAGGGACCTATTTAACGGCGGCAAGAGGGGAGGAAAAAACTTTGTTGTGCTTTGCTCTGCTATTTAAAAGTAACGTTAACTTGGCCCTGGTAACGATAACCTCTTGGTGGTTTTGTGTGCTTATTTAATTTACCCTTTTTTCTGTGGTTTTGGTTGGAGGCTAAATTGCAACGTTCGTGGCATGAACCTAACAAATGGGTGCAGTGCAGTGAAGTGTGGAGTGGCCAACGAATACTTTTACACGGAGTGGCACAACGAATACTTATACCAGGGAGTGGCACTTGGCAGTATTAAACACAGAAGTCCAATAAACAAATACTTTATGTACCAAGATCGGTATCGGTGGCAGTGTGGTGGTGGTGTACAAGTTTACCACAGAAAAAGAAATAGTTTGTATTACATTTTCAGGGCAGGGCGAAGGCCTACCACGTACAGTGTTGGCAGAGTTGTATATTCGTACCAATTTTGTACCTTTTCACAAGTTAGTAAGGAAATACTTCCTACGGGATAGGAGTACTGTTCCAAACTTATTTGTATCTGTGTTTGATGTTTAATACGACCTTTTTTTTTTAAGTCAACATTTGTTATTAGAAGTAAAAACTTTTGGTTGTTGTTTTTGTTAAAATTTCTTTTGACGCTAGACTAGATTATGGTTATGAAGCGCCGCCGACCTTTCTTCGCGAACTCATTTGTACTGTTTTTTAGTATTGTTAATAGCATTTGTATATTTTTGAGCTTGATCCTGGCAACACTGACTACGTACAATTGTACCCTTTATTTTTCTGTGCAATTGTATACTCCGTCTCTGACTCCGTCCGTCGGTATTTAGTTGGTGTTTTGCGGTCCGTTTAAACCCTTTATTTTTCTGTGTCCGTACCCAACTCAAGGCTTTTTCTGTTTAGAAAAGTTTGGTCATCTCCACAAATATCCTTTTTTTTTAATTTTGTATTTAAAATCGGTCGCTCATCTGGTGCACGTTTTAAGTTTTAACTTAAAATGATTAATAGCCTTCTTAAATTAATTAAAATTCTGTTTTCAATATGCAGTTTTATAACAGTTTTTTATACCATCTTAGAGCTGACTTATTTCCTTTCATTCCCAAAAGTAGAGCCCAGAAGGGACCCTGGAGGTAAGACGTACAACTATTACTAAATTGTGGAAGCGCATTGAGTTCATTTTTAAATTTAATAAATCATGGTCCAATGTTCTTACCACAGTAAATAATGAACCTCTATTACAAAACTCATTTTATTTGCTTAAGGAGTATCTACAGAGTCCTTTTGGGTTGACATTTTTTAAACACAGAAAAGGGCTATAAGAATAATGTATAAAAGGTCATTTCTGGAATCATGTCGAGGAGTATTTAGATCTAAGAGAATTTTTACCATCTATGCTTTATATATGTTCGAATTAATTTTGTTTGTATTTAAAAATAAGGAAAAAATGTTTGTACCGATTAACCGAAATTATAACACACGAACAAGAGACATCTCTTACCCGATACACCATCTAACTTTGTTTGAAAAAAGTCCCTATTATATGGGCATTAAACTATAACAAATTAGATAATGGTATGAAAAGTATAACTTCTGAAAGACAATTTAAACAAAAGTTAAAGAAAGTTCTTTTGGATCTTGAGCCCTACAGTTTGGATGATTTTATGAATTCTTAGTATAAATGTGAATGTTTGTTATTTCTTATTTCGAGTAGGAATTTGTGTGTATATATATAGATATAGTTTTTTCTTTTGTGACGTCATTTCACCTTCTCTTGTTTGTACATTTAACTGTATAAATCTTGTGTAACTTGAAATAAAGAAGAATAAATAAATAAATAAATTTTAATGTGTTTTAAAATGTTTAATGTAATGTGAATATCTTCTAACTGTGTACTTGCTTATATTTATTCAATGTATCACTTTTAATATTTAGTGTTGTTTTTCAACATTGGAATGCATTTTACCTTTTACCTTTGACGTATAAGAAATACTGTGTATTATTTATTATGAATAAACTCTATCCATCTATCTTTAACTTATATTATTTATAATAATTATATATATTTTAGATCCATGGCTTCAGTCGTCAAGGGCAATGCTAAGAGACATGGCTCTTTTAACTTTATTTATCATCCAGCATTCAGCAATGGCATCGGAGAAATTTAAGAATAGTATTAACAATATCAGACTTCAAGACATATCGAGAACCATATATGTTACGGCAACTGCTGCAGTTTTGTGGGTAAATATAATATTATGGTTTTAAAATGAAATGAAATATTTATTTATGGTCAAAATACCATTAACAAGAGTGTGTATAGAGATTATCACCACAAAATAATAATACCACAGTCTTTTCTGTATTAATTTGAGGGAACAGGATAATATATCACAATTAATGCTTCATCACTTTAGACTTAAATATACTTATAGATTTTGAGGTGTTAAAGAAGTCCAAGTATGTAGTTAGAGTGTTACACAATTTTGCCATTCTAGTGGGAGCAGAATTTTTACTGTAATTTGTTTGGTGAAACTGGATACTAAATTTATTTATTTCATAATATTGTACACTACAGAAAATACAGTAACATTCTAATTGGTATAAATAACCTGGCAGGAATATAAACAAGGAAACGTACTTAACATAAAAGTGAAGAAAACATAAGTATACCTTTCCACATCGTCCTACAGGCCAGACGATTCCTTGGGTGCCCATTTGCATTTATGTTATTACACAGTAACTGGTAGAATTCTCGCTCAATATAAAAACTTTTTTATTATTGGTTTCTTAGAAAATTTTATTCTTCATAAAAGTTTCTCCATTTGCCTCGCCATTTGCTTAAACTAAAGACGTTCTTAGCCTAACATCCAAGACATCTAATGTACTAATACAAACAAAAAAACAACTACAAAATGTAAATAGGACAATAAATTAACAATAAAAATTTCAATGTAGCTAGTAATATTTTTTTAGTGAATGCGCACTTATATTAAACAAATCACCCCCAAACCTGTTCCCATTTTTCATTATTCTATTAATAGAAGAATTTTCCCCATATAAAGTACGGTGCTGTCTAGGTTCAAATGTTTTTGATTCTCTTAACTGCCTGTAAGTAGTGAGGACAAAAGTTCTGGGCTAATTATTAAACTATTTAAAATTTTATGAGATAAAATTATACAAAGATTATTACTACGTCTACACTCAAGCCTGGTAACGCCACAAAGCAATAGCCTAGTTCTGTACATTAAATTTTTTTTTTATTTATTTATTTATTTATTTATTTATTTATTTATTTATTTACAATGTACTCTACAGAATCCTAAGATCTAAATGGTGCATATATTGAGACACATAGTTACATTGTATAAATTCAATGTCTCTTTAGCGCCCCGAGACTCGTCCCAAAAATATCACAATCTGCAAAATGTCTGTTGTAATTACTTAACATCCTTTCAACAAACGCACTTCTACCGTAATTTGTCCGATGTGTCCGTTCCAGGAATAATTGGAGTTGTCTGGTTCTCCTTACTGGGACGCGCAATGAGATCATATGCAGTAACCACTCGCAGTTCACATGACCATTGATCACCTTGTATAAAAAAATTAACAGAGCCTTCCTTCTGCGATATTCAAGCGTTTTATAGACCACATAGAAGGAGCCTAGTTTCATAAGGAACGCCTTGATATGGAAAATGTAATTTAAAAAGCAGATATTTCGCAAATTTATTCTGTACCCTTCCAGTGTTAATATGACATTGATAATATGGACTCCAAATTACAGAGCAATATTCCATAATACTGCGCACCAAACAGTTGTAGAGGGCTGTCAAAGCCTTGATGTCCGAAATATGTTTTGTGTGTCGCTTTATGAAACCCAGCAGCCTAAAGCTCTTGGAAATGATGTTGTCTATATGCATATTAAATGATAAATCGCTATCAAAAATTACGCCAAGATCAGTAAAATGCGACACAGCTTCCAAGTTAATGTTATTAATAGTATAGGTGACACTCTGTGGGTAAACACATTTGAAAAATCTTAAAACTTTGCACTTCTTTACGTTTAGTTTTAAATAGTTTTTAATGCACCAGTCAACAAAATTGTCAAGGTCACTCTGCATATGATTGTCTCCTGGTGAAACAATGGAAAAAAACTTAAGATCATCCGCATATATGAGGCAGTATGATCTTTTGAAACATTGCAAAACATCATTTATGAAAAGGATAAAGAGAATGGGACCTATGTGCGAACCTTGCGGAACACCTGACGTTACCAGCACTTCCTCAGAGAATGATCCACATGCAGTGACACGTTGCTTACGAGAAGAAAGATAAGATTCTATCCACTTGAGATATGTTCCGCAGACCCCAATATTGGAAAGCTTTCTTATAAGCAGCTGGTGACAAACACTATCGAAGGCTTTGGACAAGTCGGTGTAGACAACATCCACCTGCTTTCCTGCTTCCACCGATGAAACCAAAAAATCGTGGTATATGGCTAAGTTGGTTGATGTTGAGCGTCCTTTATAAAACCCATGCTGTTCACTGTTCAGCTATAATGTGGTGTTTGTATATGTGTTAAAAATTTCGTCGCTTAAGATTGCCTCAAATATTTTTGGTATAATAGAGAGTAAAGAAATTCCCCGATAATTTTCTATGTCACTTTTGTCGCCAGATTTGAAAATCGGAATTAAATTTGAGAATTTCCAGATTTCGGGAAAACTTCCACTGTCAAAAGACTTTTGAAACAAAGTGCACAATGGTAAAGCCAGGGACAAACTGCAGCTCTTTAAGAAAATTGGGTGAACTCCGTCAGGACCGCTGCTTTTGGATGTATCTAGGTTTTTCAATTTATCCAAAATTTCTTCCTGTGTAAATTTATGAGACGATAGCTGGTTAAAAAATTTAACTGAATTCAGATTGCTCAGGTCTACGTTGTCGTGTACAGAGTAACAGGATTGAAACTGCTTGGCAAATGCTTCCGCTATTAGATTTGGGTCAGTCAATTCCTGGGCTTGGTATTTCATGACGCTTGGTAACCTAGAATCTTTCCTAAGGGTATTGATGAAACTCCAAAAATGCTTAACGTTGTCCGGAATAAGATGTTCAGTTTGTGAGACAAACAGTAAATAACACATATCGGTTCTGCACTTGACTTCGCGACGGGTAGCAGAATAGGCCATATAATCTATATCCCGATGGGATCTTTGAAATTTTCTGTATAATTTATTTTTTTTTGCAATCAGTTTGCGCAAAGGTCTGTCAAACCATTTAGGATACTTGTGGTCTGTTATCGTCTTCTTTGGTACATATAGGTCTATGCCATGAAAAAGTTTTTCATAAAAGACTGCAACCATCCCATCAATATCAGATTCCGTGGACAAAAATGACCAATCCACTTCATACAAGTACTTGTTTAGTTTGTTATAGTCTGCCTGAAAGTATTGAAAAACTGTTACTTCAGTTTTATCTTTAAGAGGTGCAATATATTGAATATCGAAATGAGCTTCAAGGGCAGGGTGATACAAGTCAGTGGCGATTAGAGGGAAGCAACTCTGTGATACTACAACCTCTGAGGGCAGCTCTGTAAAAATGAGATCCAGAATTCTGTCCATGTTGTTACGAACGCCGTTAATCTGATGGAGTTCTAAAAAGTTCATTGAATCAAACAGTGCTTCCGCAGATGGTGATGTAAGCCTTGATGGAACAAGAGTATCATCCTCCAGCCCCCAATCAATTGAGGGAAGATTGAAATCGCCCAGTATTAGAAACTTTGAGTTATCATACCTATTTCTCAATGATTCACAGGTATTACAAAATGAAATGTAGCATTGTTCATTGGATTTCGGTGGAAAATAGACACATCCTATGACAACGTTGGTGTTTTTAAGTTTTAATTTTATCCAGATGTCTTCATATTGAATATGCGCTGGGGTATCCAGTAATGAAGCTTGAAAAGATTTAAGTGTGGCAATAAGAACTCCACCCCCTCGAAGACAGTTTAATTCTGCATAATTTCTGTCCCTTCGAAAAACTGTGTATTTCTCATCAAAGAATTCCGTTGTGTGAATATCTTTATTAAGCCATGTCTCGCAAAGAGCTATAACTTCATAATCACATGAGTGAGTGTTTCTGAAAAATTCGTCCAATTTAGTGCGAAGCCCTCTAACATACCCATGGAAAAAAAGTCTATAGTTCTCGATGAGAATTTCTGGCCCGTAGGTGTCCGTGTAAATAAATTTTTAAACTTGAGGACAATAGGGTCCCACCAGGGACGAAATGCGGTACACGCAAACCAGAGGATAGCCCATTCAGACAGACAACAAGTACAACAAAACAACTCAGAATCTTGAACATCAATGCAAGATCCTTGAAAAATAAGGTACTGCAACTGGAGGCATTTCTTGTTGACAAAAAAATAGATGTGCTCTGTGTAACAGAGCATTGGATGTCAGAAACAGAGGTCGGTGTACTTTTTATTAGTGGCTATAATACAGTGGGTTATTCTGCCAGAAAGGAATCTATTGGAGGTGGTACTCTAATATTTGTCCGAAATGACTTGGAAGCTAGTGTAAAGAATTTTAAAGTAAATTATAACATAGAAAAATGTATTGAATATTCATGTGTTTCTGTAAAATATTTTAATTTGTATGTTGTAGCTGTATATAGGTCTCCATCGGGCCATTTTGACAGTTTCTTGACTAATTTGGATAGTATACTTACTGATATTGGAGTAGGCAGGGAAATTGTCGTAGCTGGCGATTTTAATGTACATTTTGGTACAAACGAACCAAACACCCTCCAGTTATGTGATAGCATGGCTGGATTTGGCATGAAACAAACCATAAAGGTCGCAACCAGGCAGGAAGCCTGCCTTGATAATGTCTTTGTGAGTGGGGATATAGGTGTCCATCATTCTGAGGTAATGGATCTTGACATGTCTGATCATAGGGGTCAGATTGTTGACATTGCTGTTTGTTCTAGTGATAAAAATTGTCTTCAGACTAAAAGTAAGTTCAGACCCATTACTCAACAGGGTTTGTTTGCATTTTATAATAAAGTTTCCACAATTTCATGGGATTTTGTTGATTGTGTGGATCTTGATGCGAATGGCAAGTGTGAAAGATTTGTAAATATTTTGAATGAAGCGTTCTTAGAAAGTTGTCCAGAGAAACAATATGTTATGCGTTCCAACAATGACATGGGATGGTTTACTCAGGAACTGAGGGCTATGAGGGAACACTTAGGATTTTTGGGTGATATTAGTAGGCAGTACAATTCCCATACAAACATATACCACTATAAGCAATATAAAAAAGAATACAGAAAAGCCATCCGTAAAGCTAAAATTGCCGCGAATGATAATCGCATTAGATCTTCTAGTAATCAAATTAGGTCAATGTGGCAAGTCATTAATAAAAACATCGGTTCCACAAAGAAAGATATTGAGTCTGATAATATTACATGCAATGATTTTAATGACTACTTTTTGGGTATTGCTCATAAACTGGTACAGGGTATCCCGGAGTCAGATATCGATCCTCTGGATAATCTAAGAGATATTATTGTTCCAAATGATTTTTCCTTCTCGGAAGTAACCTTCAATGAAGTGAGAGATGTAATAAATAAACTTAAAAATAAGACCAGCCGTGATATATATGGGTTAAATGTTAAAGTAATAAAATCTGTAAAAAATCTGATTCTGGTGCCTCTCACAAAACTTGTTAACTTTTGCATTAGGGAGGGAACATTTCCGGAGTGTATGAAAAGGGCACTTGTGGTTCCTTTGTTTAAAAAGGGTAGTCCGGAGGAGGCGGAAAATTATAGACCTGTGTCATTGCTGCCCATACTGTCAAAGATCCTTGAAAAGTGTCTCAGCAAATAATAAATTTTTTTGAAAATAATAACTTATTTAATAAGAATCAGTTCGGATTTAGAAAAAATAAAAACACAGTTCAAGGAATTCTTAACCTGATATCTGATATTATGGATGCTTTTGATGGACAATGCTATGATACGGTTCTGTTTTGTGACCTGAGCAAGGCTTTCGACTGTGTCGACCATGGGATCCTTTTACGGAAGCTGAAAGCCTATAGATTTAGTAATGACAGTGTCAAATTCTTGAAATCCTATCTAACAGGAAGGTTGCAGGCTGTACGGTATGGTGGCGTGACATCTGAGAAACAAGAAATAAGGATAGGGGTGCCACAGGGTTCCATTTTGGGCCCCATACTTTTCCTTATATATATAAATGATTTGCCATTTGCAAATCCGAATGTCAGTCACACTATTTTTGCAGATGACACGACCATCTCTGTTACGGCTGCTACTCTCGAGGCTTCTCTGGAGGGTTCCTTGGAGGCACAGCGAGTGGCGGAAGAGTGGTTTGGTGCTAATAAGTTACTACTAAACGGAAGCAAGACAGAGAGAGTGGTATTTTCATTGAGAGATGTGGGAACTTTGAATGATCATGTATGTAGCAATAAGTTCCTTGGTGTTTACATTGATCCAAAAGTGCAGTGGGGTGTACATGTTGAAGCTATAGCCTCGAGACTAAATAAAAATTTATATCTGCTACGTCGTCTGGCAGAGAATGTGTCCAATGCAGTGTTGAGAACGGCGTATTTCGCAATTTTTCAGGCACATCTTTCCTATGCTATACTTGTATGGGGACATGCATCGGGTGCAAAGCGTTTGTTTGGACTGCAACGAAAGGCAGTCAGAGTGGTAAGTGGTCTTGGTTTTAGGGACGATTGTAGAGCGGCGTATGTGGAGATGGGTATACTTACTATGCCGTCTCTGTACATCATGGAGAATTTACTCTATTTAAAAAAGAATGTGCATCTGTTTTCTGCTCATGAGGACATTCATATATATCAGACCAGAAACAGGGGTGATTTGGTTTCTGCGTATTGGCGGCTAAAAAGGTGTCAGAATGGCCCAGGATACTGGGCAGTGAAATTTTTTAATGTTCTACCCAAAGAAATAAGGGATCTACCACTGCCTAGGTATCAGGAGAAAATAAAACAAATTTTAATAAGTAATGCATTCTATTCTAATGAAGAATATTTTCAATATTTTAATAAAGGATAGTTTAGGAAGTTTATATTATGCATCTTAATGCGATTTTTAAGTAGGTTTTATATCTGTTTGTATTGTAATGACTCAGTATTGTGTATTTTTATTTAGTTGACGTATGTACATTGCAGCTTGTAATTTTAGCATGAAGTAATAAATGAAATGAAATGAAATGAAACATTTTGGTAGTATGTAGTTATACGATCTAAGTACTCATTTCGAAATCCCGATGTAGGCAAAATTTTTTAGTAGAATCAGAGGTATCTTGGTCTTTGTTTTGAGTGTTATTTACGCATTGGGTCAAAGCTGCATTATCATCATTTGACCAATTTAAGATTTCTCTGCTAACACTCGACACTATTCTGACTGATCTCTGCATACCAGTTTCTGTTGATTTGCTCTGTAAAGTTATCTGCGTTAAGGAACAAAGTTTTATTTTTGCCCCTGTTGACACCTTGATAAATAGCTAGACTTACATCGTACATAAATCTATTAAGAATATGTCGATCACGAGCAGATGGCGGGCCAATAACAATTAAGTTAGTTTTATCTGCAACAGACGCAAGTTTGTCAAGGCAGTCACTCTGGATTCTGCTGCCCCTAATTGCATTTTCTTTCCCCGTAAAGATAATTACAAAATCACTCTTAGTTAAGTTATTTGCCAAAAGTATAAAATCATTTACTAACTCTTCTAGTGTGGCCCTGTCTTTGTATTGGCAATTTGTATCAAATTTATTCTGTAAGGAACGTTTAAACATTAAGCCTGTGCCTATGACGCATGATTTATTGCCGATTATAAGAAGTTGCGATTTTTTAGGTTTAGCTGTGTACATATTTATCCTTTCTATTATGACTTGGTCTTGTTGACAATTATTAGGGAAGCTGATGTTTGAAGTATTTAAATTATTTAGTTCTCGTAGCTTAAATATTTCATAATTTACTTTTTTTAAGTCATTAACATAAATTTCATTTTCCTTACCCAGAGTCTCCACACTTGTGAACAACTGATTCTTTAATGCTTTTAATTCTTTTAAATCTTTCACCAATACCTCCATCTTAGATTCACTCTCCCTAATCATTTCATTCAGAATTTTATTCTTTTCCAGTAAAGTAACAATTTCTTTATTTTTGCTTAATATATCAGCCTTTTGTTGGTCAATTTGTGCAACATATTCTTGTTCTGTTATGACAACCACTTCCTCGAAATCCTGGGTTTTCCTGTTTAAACGCTTTATATGATTTTCCCTTTCCAAGTTCTCGCTTGAAACTTTATCGATCTTTTTCTCCAGTTCGGTGATCCTTGTGACATATTCCAACTCCTCAGCCTGACTATCCTTCTTCCTACATTCCGACTTTATGTTCTCGTACTGTTCACACAACTTTTTATATTTGGATGACAGATCTTTGGTACTGCGTTTGCAATCGGGACAATAATATAGTAGAGTTCTCTTCAACGTTAGACCAACAGGATGAGCTTCCGTTGTATTTAATTCCGCACATTCACGGCATAAAACTGCTTTACAGGCATCACAAGGCGCTCCAAAAAGCTCATTGTCCTTGGGTCTTGCTTTATTAACGCAATTGTTCCTGCATTTGTTGCATTCCATAAGAGACATACTTTGTGTGGTAAATTAAGAAGAAAAAAAATAAAAATAGTCCTTAGGTAAAAAATTTTATGCACCGCACTGGTATATTAAGTTTTCGGGAAGTAATGCAAGTAAATTTATATCATCAGGTACTTTAGCATGAGACAGACAAAAAAAACAAACAGCGTCTTCAAGCATTGAAGCAAAAAAAAATGCTAACACAAAAAATGCTAGTAATCTTCGCAGTCCATTTTAACTGATAAGAGTTAATGGATATATCTAGTTTTTTCCCTGTTTGTTTAAATGTAAATTTTTGTAAGGAAAATGCAGCTAAATATGGTAATTTATTTATTTATTTATTCAATTTACAAAAACTACATATTACAGCAATATCTAAGTAATTTACTATTGTACTTGTAGTGTGCACCTAGGTGATCAACACCTGTATGTGCAACAATTGAACGTGATTATATTTATTATTTTAAACTATACTATAATCGATATTCCTATCAATATCACATCCAGAGGGAAATAGTGCAGCAAGCATAATTCGAGAGATCTACAAAAGACCTTCAATATATACCCTATTTTTGAATACAAAGTCTTTACATTTGCGGGTAAAAGATTTATAATTTGTTATGGTTCGTAAGTCCTGAGGTAAAACATTATAAATTTTTGGCGCTATAATCGATGCAAACCATTGACCTGCATCATATTTTCTAAAGGGAACAACCATTACTTCGCTTGTTTTATGTCTAGTTTGATAACAATGGTTTACAAATGTTTTATTTTTACATGTAAAACAGTAGATACAATTGCTAAGATAATATAAGCATCGGACATTCAAAACATTCTCATCGTAAAGTAGGTTACTTGAATAAAGTTTATCTTAAAAAAAATAGTTCTCAAAATAAAGTTTTGTGCTATATTCAGTGGTTTTAACGCATTTTCATAGAGTCCTCCCCATACTATAATACCATATCTTAAAATTGATTCCACTAATAATTTATATATTTGAATTAGTAATTTTCTAGGAAGTATCCTGCATATTAAGTAAAATTTATAAATTAGGCTTCTTATTTTGTTTGTTAAGTTTTGTATATGATGAGTCCATTTTAAATCCTTATCTATTGTAATTCTAAGATACCTGATCGTGTCTGTTTCCCTTATGATAAGATTAGGATCGGTCAATGTAATACAATTGAAAGTTGGTCTGTTTATTTCAGACATTGTAAATGCAATGTAGTATGTTTTTTCGGTGTTTAAGGTTAACTTGTTTTGATCTAGCCAACATTTTACTTTATCTAACCCTTCAATTACCTTATTCTTAACACATTCCCAAGTGCCACCCCTAAAAAATAGAACCGTGTCATCAGCATATGACACAGTCACGCCATCTATTTTAAGACCTAATAATTAATTTATATATGTAATAAAGAGGAGGGGTCCCAGCACCGTACCCTTTGGGATACCCATTCTTACCTCTAGTGGATCACTGTAAACCTTTCTTATTTTTACGACTTGTTTTCGATTAGTTAAATAATCTTTAAAGACTTCGAGTACCATACCACAAATACTCAAGAATGTTGATGAGTAGCCCATTGGGAACGGTGTCAAAAGTCTTCGCTAAATCTAGGAAGACCGCAATTCCTCTCTCTCCACTATCTAGACTACGTTTTATGTTATCTATAAGTTCAAACATGGCATCGCTAGTGCTGGTATCTTTCAAGAAACCATACTGATTATTACTCAGTATATTAAGTGAAGTTAAATAACACTGACGAACATTTTAAAACTTTTTTTTCCCCCCTGGAATGATTTTGGCTGGATTTTATATATTTTGGCCTGCTGAATCTGGATCTGGCCTCAGATTTTCGATATCAGCCTCCAATGATAAGGGAGGGACATATGCTTTGATGTTAAGAAAAAGTCAATAAAAACCCCTTTCAATGCCGATTTATTAAATTTTTAACAATTAAAAACATATAATATATTTTATTAACAGTTAGCTTAGGTACAGTATAAATATTTATAAATAATTTAAAATTTAATATTTACTTCCCTAACGTCTTTCTTTTATAAGAACTCCTGGATGTCTTGTATTAGGGTCCAGCAATAGTCGGCTAACATATTCGGGCTCCACTTTCCTGTATACCTTTTCTCTATGGAGGCAATATCTTGGTGAAATCGTTCTCCATGCTCATCTGATACTGCTCCTAAATTTTCAGGAAAAAAGTCCAAATGAGAATGGAGAAAGTGAAGTTTTAGTGACATGTTGCATTCTAAAATATGATAGGCCGTTAGTAGTTCTTCCACGAGTTCACGATAATTTTCTGATTTATTATTTCCAAGAAAATTGTTGCAAACACTTTCAAATGCATTCCATGCCCGACTTTCATTGTCACTTAAAATTTGCCTGAAGTTCGCATCTTTAAACAATTGCCTAATGTGGGGACCAACAAAAATTCCTTCTTTAATTTTGGCCTCACTTATACGTGGAAATTTGTCTTTTAAATACGTGAAAGCATTGCCTTCTCTATCCAGTGCTTTAACAAAATTTTTGATCAGACCCAGCTTAATGTGAAGTGGAGGTAAATATATTTTTTCTTTCTGAACTAATGGTTCTCGGGTCAAATTTTTAACGCCAACTTGTATTGTGGTCACGTGGAGGCCAAACCTTAATTTTATAATGTTTGTCTCTTGCACGGCTGTCCCATTCACACAAAAAGCAACAGTATTTTGTAAATCCTGATTGCAGTCCTTTCAGTAACGCCACCACTTTTAAATCTGCACATATGTTCCATTTGTGATCTTTGTACTTTACACATCTTAGTAACATCTTAAGATTGTCATATGTTTCTTTCATATTTACCGAATGACCTATAGGAACCGATGGATGCTCGTTTCCATTAAAAAGTAAAACAGCTTTTAGACTTGTTTTAGACGAATCTATGAATAGTCTCCATTTATCGGGAGTATATGGTAAGTTCAGTTCGGTCATTAGGCCAGGTATGTCATGGCAAAATACTAAATCACCTTCCACTGCAAAAAAATTTGTGAGAGTAGATTGCCTTTTCCTGTAGATGGACACCTTCACTCCTTTTTCCAAGAGCTTCCACTGCTGCAGGCGGGATCCGAGAAGTTCAGCTTTTGTTTTCGGGAGGTCCAAGTCACGAACAAGGTCATTTAATTCACCTTAAGTGATTAAATGAGGTGTATCAGGCAAATCATGAGAACTAGGGATGTAGCTTGGTCCGGCTTCTGGTGAAATACTTCCAGAGTCTGATTCGGAATCAAGCGTGTAACTCTCAGGTGGCTGGGGAATGGGTAATGAGTTGTCATGGGGCACTGGTCGCATTGCAGAAGGTGTTTATACGCTTAGGAGTGGACTGTATAAGTTTTCTAGATTTTTTCGCTTAATAATACGCTTATATTTGTTAGTTTGAAACTTTGCTTTTATTGACGTGTATAACATTGAAATTATCGTTAAGTTCTGTTTTCCAGCTGATGGCACTTGCGGTGTTGCCGCTCGCACTCTAATACGCTAGTCTTTAACATGCCCCCCGCCTTGAAAGGGCTCACTTTCAACGTTTTTTTTATTGTACAACTGGTAAAGGGCAGATTTTAGCAAATGCCCGTCTTACTACACCATTTACTGTCTTAATTGACGCTACGCGACACACACCGTCGTTTCCGGGATGCAAGTCGATAATACGCCCAAGCTTCCAGTGAGCAGGAGAAAGGTTATCATCCTTTACTAACACCATCGCATCCATTTTAAGTTCATTTTGCGTCGCTTTCCATTTGATCCGCTGCTGGAGCTCCGAAACGTACTCCTTTGACCATCTCCTCCAAAAGTTCTGGCGCATTTGTTCTAGTAGTTGAAATCGTGTAAGTCGTCCAATTGGTTCTTGACTGTTGTCTGCTTCGGCAATAGATGTCATTGGTCTTCCGATCAGAAAATGGGCAGGAGTCAAAGGATTTATGTCATTAGGATCGGTTGAGAGCGGGGAGATAGGTCGGGAATTTAATACTGCTTCGATCTGCGCAAGCACAGTTGTCATCTCTTCGAATGTTAAATTGTTATTACCTATAACTCGTTTTAGATGGTGTTTACATGATTTCACCCCCGCTTCCCATAGTCCACCGAAGTGTGGCGAATGCGCCGGGATAAAATGCCACTCTATATTTTGAGAGGCACACGATTCGATAATGTCGTTATCATTTTCTTTAATGAACTGACTTAATGTTTGTAATTGATTATTTGCGCCCTGAAAAGTGCTACCATTGTCAGAATAAATTTTAAGCGGTTTTCCGCGTCTTGCAATAAAACGTTTTAATGCTAATAAAAATGTATTAGTCGTCAGGTCAGAAACAAGTTCAATATGAATAGCCTTGACGGCAAAGCATACAAACAAGGCTACATAACATTTGGAAAGCTTACAACCTCTTCCCTTCCGATCTTTAATAATTAAAGGCCCGGCATAGTCAATGCCGCATATTTTAAAAGGAAAATCAGCTTCCAATCGATTTTTTGGCAAGTTACCCATTATGGGAGCTACCGTTTTTGGGTTGAATCTGAAGCATTTAACACATTTACGAACAGTCGCCTTTGCAAGATTTCTTCCTGAAACAGGCCATAATGATTCGCGTATTGAACTAAGTAATAATTGAGGGCCCGCATGTAGTAATTTTACGTGTTCTGATTCAAAAATCAACTTGCAGAGACGATGTTTTGACGATATAATAAGTGGATGCTTTTTGTTGTAAGTGTATTCTGAATTTTGTAATCGGCCACCAACTCTTAATAAACCTTCATTATCGATGAATGGATTAAGGTTAAAAATTTGACCTTTTTTATTTAATTCCTTTTTATTTAACAGATCATTTATTTCATTGAAGAAAGAATCCCTTTGGGCTAGACCGATAAGAAATCTGTATGCCCTTTCTAGCTCGTCAACTTTAAGAACACCGGTATAATTTACGCTTTTTAACAGACGAGATTTATATCTAAAAATATATGACACGGCTCTAACAAGTCTATTTAACGAAGAAAAATTGTCGAAGTTTATTACCGGCTCGCTTAATTTTACAACCAATGATTTAGTCGTGGACTTAAGTTCCGGTAAGTTTTCAATTACCACTGCCCCTTCTGGCCAGACCGACTCGTTACCATCCAACCATCGTGGACCATGCCACCACATATCGCATGATTTTATTTCATGTGGACTTATGCCACGAGACAGCATGTCTGCTGGATTGTCTTTTGTGGGGACATGGCGCCAATTGCAATTGCTGGTTAATTCTTGTATTTCTGACACACGGTTTGCAATAAATGTTTTTAATAAATAAGGTTCGGTTTTTAACCAGCCTAAAACGATTGTTGAATCTGTCCATAATGTCAACTCAGAGAAAGGAATTTTGAGCGCGTTTATTATTGTTTTTATAAGTCTAGCTAAAAGAAGAGCAGCGCATAATTCAAGTTTAGGTATCGTAATAACCTTTAAAGGGGCTACCTTTGATTTTGCGCATAAAAGTTTAACAGAAATTTGGTCTTTTTCGTCAATGGAACGCAAGTAAACGCATGCACCGTAGGCCCGTTCAGAAGCGTCCGAGAAACCGTGTATTTCTAAAATTTTAGGATTTGGACATAACACGTGTCTCGGAACCTCAAGATTATTTAGAGTTGGTATCTCGTCCTTGAACCTAAGCCACGCGCTATGAATATTTTGAGGGACCGATTCGTCCCAGTTTAACCTTTCAAGCCAAAGTTTTTGTAACAAAATTTTTGCTACAATGACGCATGGACCAAGCAGGCCAAGTGGGTCGAATATTTGACCAATGCATGACAGAATAACACGCTTAGTTACACGACTTTTACATATATTTGGTTCAATACTAAAAGAAAAAGTATCCGCATTGCATGACCATCTAAGTCCTAACGTCTTTGTAACTCCAAATTCAATGACCTTGTCTTTGGTTGCTGTAGATTCAAACGTTGCCAACACTTGAGGACTATTAGAATGCCATTTTCGTAGCCTAAAACAGCCAGAAGCCAAAATTTTTGAAACTGTCAAACCTATTTGTATCGCGTCATTAATCGTGTTTGCTCCTGTGAGCAGGTCGTCGACGTAGAAGTCATTTTCTATTATGTTGGCTGCCTCAGGGTAAGTATCTCGATTATCTTGTGCCAGTTTAGTAAGGCACCGTATAGCTAAAAATGGGGCAGATGCAGTGCCGTAAGTAACTGTGCTTAATTCGTAAACATCAAGCTTTTCGAATTAATATCTGTGGTCCGGCACTTATACCGGTTTTGAGGGCATCTTGCATAATTTTCTGTTTTTACAGAATAACCCTTTACGACTGACCTTTTCTAAGGTACCGTACTGGGACGCTAGATGTCGCACTGGGTTTCATAAATCCCGTTGATGATCAAGCTTTTCGTTTGGATCGCTTCGCCAGTAAATACGCTGCAATGATCGCTGTTCGGGATTAATAGAGACTTGCCGATACATTTTCTCAATGTCAGCCGTAATGACAAAAGTGTGACGCCTAAATCTTAATAAAATATCGAAAAGACAATTTTGAATTGTTGGTCCGACCATCTGAAGGTCGTTTAATGAAAAGCCTGAAGTTGTTGACGCCGAAGCGTCAAAAACCACTCGAAGTTTAGTTGTCACGCTCTCCTCACGAAGCACTCCATGATGCGGCATATAATAGTCAAATTTGGCTTCATTCGCATTGGTTACTTTATTCATATGGCCTAAAGCCGTGTATTCGTTCATAAATTTGACATAATTTTCGCTTAAATTTATATTATTTTTGAGTTTACGTTCCAAAGCAAGAAACCGTTTTCTTGCTTGCTCCTCAGAATTACCCAATTTGTTTATATTTTCTTTAAAGGGCATAGACGCAACAAACCTACCGCTAATCGAATCACGCTTAATGTTTTCTACAAAATGTTGCTCGCATGCAAGTTCTTCTTTAGAAAAATGTGGTTTTTCCTGACATTCTTCCAATGCCCAAAATTTTGCTAACTGGGTTTGAATATCATCATTTAAAGATAGATTGCAATGTGTTTTATTATTAGCATATCCAGGGACACAACCTGATACGATCCACCCGATTGTTGTTTTTTGTAAAATTGGTAGATTTGGTCCGAGATGTATTTGACCGATTGACATTAGCTGCCAAAATAAATTTGCACCAATTAGCATGTCTATTGGACCGGGTTTATAAAACTCTGGATCTGCCAATATAATGTTACTCGGTATAGATAAAGTGTTTATATTAATAATTGTACTCGGCTGCATGGAGGTTATTTCGTTTATAACCAAGCATGATATTTTGACAGAATAGGCACTATGATGTGATTGAATATTTATATCGCATCTTTTTGTGATTTTAGAAGTCGAATTATTTAGACCCGTGACAGCCATATTTACGTTTTCGGTTTCCAGATTTAGCGTATCGCATAATTTTGACGTTATAAAACTAGACTGTGACGCCGAGTCTAACAGTGCGCGTACCGTGTATGTTTTATTATTTTTTCCGATTACCTGCACTAAAGCTGTAGCAAGTAGGACGTTTTCATATGACAAATTGCATGTAGCAAGTGACAATTTTCTATTATCGGCGGCAACTTCGTTATTCGTATTGTTTTCGTGTATATTTTGTTTTTTCTCCGTGTAGGGAATGTGTAATAAAGTATTGTGCCGGCCGTTACATTTTCGGCAGTTACTTAACCTGCAAACCGTATTTATATGTCCGAATCGTAAACAATTCACACATAACTTAAGCTTTTTTGCCTTTTCATTTCGATCGATTGCTGATAATTGGAGATACTCTGCGCAGTTTCTAATGAAGTGATTCTTTTTACAAAATGCGCAACTAGCTTTTACAGGAGTGTAATTTTGGTTGTCGGAATCATTGGCATCAATATCGGTCTTACCGGTAACAAAAGATTTTAATTTTAATTGCCTCGGAGTATTATAATTTTGTGAATTTGTTGGTTGTTTTGACTCAAAAGTTTCAATAAAATCAGCTCTAGATTTTAAAAAAGTCTTTAAATTAAATTAAAACTTTCAAGAGTAGGAACGTTTTTATCCGACCTGAACTTTTCCCATTCTCGCGCTGTCGTGTTATCTAGTTTTGAAGTAATTATATAAATTATCAACGTATCCCAATGTTCGGTGGGCTGATTTAATTGTTTTAAAGACTTCAAATGTTTTGACACCGAGTCAATAACAAATCTAAGTGTTTTTGACGAATCTGTGCCCTTAACTTCCAAATTGAATAACGCTTTGACATGGTTATGAACAAGAAGCCTCGTATTGTCATATCTTTCGCAAAGTAAGTCCCACGCCAATGAGTAATTTGACTCGCTAAATTCGATGGATGCTATAACTTGGGAAGCATTGCCTAAAAGAGAAGACTTTAAATAATGAAACTTTTGAAAGTTACGAAGCGTATTGTTTGTATGCACCAAAGAACTAAATGTTTCTCTGAACTCTAACCAATTTTCAAAATTGCCAGTAAATTTCGGCACTTCAATTGGTGGAAGTCTAAAAGCACTTAACTCAGTATTTATGGCTATTGGTTGACTTTGTTGGCTATGATTACTACTATTATCGCTTACTGGACATAGCCTCGAGAGCAGCTTTTTACCCCGTGAAATTGCAGTATAAAAAGTTTGTGAAAACTGCTCACGTTCCGCATAAAAAATATCAACAACATCATCATTAACATTCGCCTCTAACTCTGACTGAACTTCATCATACTCCTGAATAATTGAATGTACCTGATTTAACCGCGTCTCTAAATTTAAAATATCTTGTTCCTCGATTTCTACACTCTTATCAGCGTACTTGTTGGTAAGAGAATCCAAATAATTTGTATAATGTGTTAGTTTAGCCTTAATAGAGCCACGCTTACGCTTAAGAGCTTTAATTTTGTCTTGTTCGCTTTCTGACATTTTGGAAAATATATTTTAACGCGTACGTAATGTAGAATACTAGCAAAAAAATATTAAAATATAATTATTACCAAAATATCTTTAAAAATCGTTAATATTATATTAACACAGAGATGGCAACGGCGCCCTAACAAAGCAAAGCAGTACGCATATACGTATAATAGGAGCTGGATAGGAGGACTTACCCAACTGATCCAACTGCAGAATGTCTCATGCACTTTACTGTCTATCGCATTAGCAACTACGCGCCCTGGCGTCGGTTCCGCTGAACGGCCGACCGGGAGCCGGGTAGCAATGGCGTCGATTAACACCGGCAATCACTGCACTTTTTTGGAGATGTTTTTTCGTTTTCGCGTCTTAGAACTGTACTGATTACTAAAAATCCGCTCGAAGATCCATGTTTATACGCTTAGGAGTGGATCTTCGAGCGGATTTTTAGTAATCAGTACAGTTCTAAGACGCGAAAACGAAAAAACATCTCCAAAAAAGTGCAGTGATTGCCGGTGTTAATCGACGCCATTGCTACCCGGCTCCCGGTCGGCCGTTCAGCGGAACCGACGCCAGGGCGCGTAGTTGCTAATGCGATAGACAGTAAAGTGCATGAGACATTCTGCAGTTGGATCAGTTGGGTAAGTCCTCCTATCCAGCTCCTATTATACGTATATGCGTACTGCTTTGCTTTGTTAGGGCGCCGTTGCCATCTCTGTGTTAATATAATATTAACGATTTTTAAAGATATTTTGGTAATAATTATATTTTAATATTTTTTTGCTAGTATTCTACATTACGTACGCGTTAAAATATATTTTCCAAAATGTCAGAAAGCGAACAAGACAAAATTAAAGCTCTTAAGCGTAAGCGTGGCTCTATTAAGGCTAAACTAACACATTATACAAATTATTTGGATTCTCTTACCAACAAGTACGCTGATAAGAGTGTAGAAATCGAGGAACAAGATATTTTGTATAATGTGTTAGTTTAGCCTTAATAGAGCCACGCTTACGCTTAAGAGCTTTAATTTTGTCTTGTTCGCTTTCTGACATTTTGGAAAATATATTTTAACGCGTACGTAATGTAGAATACTAGCAAAAAAATATTAAAATATAATTATTACCAAAATATCTTTAAAAATCGTTAATATTATATTAACACAGAGATGGCAACGGCGCCCTAACAAAGCAAAGCAGTACGCATATACGTATAATAGGAGCTGGATAGGAGGACTTACCCAACTGATCCAACTGCAGATGTCTCATGCACTTTACTGTCTATCGCATTAGCAACTACGCGCCCTGGCGTCGGTTCCGCTGAACGGCCGACCGGGAGCCGGGTAGCAATGGCGTCGATTAACACCGGCAATCACTGCACTTTTTTGGAGATGTTTTTTCGTTTTCGCGTCTTAGAACTGTACTGATTACTAAAAATCCGGCTCGAAGGACCATGTTTATACGCTTAGGAGTGGACTGTATAAGTTTTCTAGATTTTTTCGCTTAATAATACGCTTATATTTGTTAGTTTGAAACTTTGCTTTTATTGACGTGTATAACATTGAAATTATCGTTAAGTTCTGTTTTCCAGCTGATGGCACTTGCGGTGTTGCCGCTCGCACTCTAATACGCTAGTCTTTAACAGAAGGAATATTGGGGTACTGAATGCTACGCTTGGTTTTGCTAGTAATTCCTTTAATATTCGTCATGCAAAAATAACAATCATCTACGTGATTACGAGGTTCCCTCCAATCCATTGGAACTGCGAATGGCATAGATTTATGAGTACCTTTCAGCCATCCAGTCAATGTTCTCGAGCACGAACTGCAACACATTTTTGGGGCCCAGGACCTATCTTGATAGTACAGTTCATAAGCCTTTTTTACTAATGAAGATATCGGTTTTTGGTACGCTTTTGCGGTAACTTCGCCACAAATATAACAGAAGCTATCGGCTTTATTAACGCAAACGCGCATCGACATTTTTAGTACCGTTTTAACACGCCGTAGATCTAAGCGAAAATATGAATAGATGTTTACTAAATGATGATATAGTAACGACTAAAGGCATATTTCAAGCATAGATCCAACTACCTGCAAATAACAATGGGGCAACCGTTTATTACCTATTAATGGGCCTATTCGACCCTTCCAAGAAATCTGAGGCCAATATAAACATTTGGTGGTCAGTTGTATATTAGTTTAGGTCCAAATATTACAAAATACACGATATTTTTATAAAGAGGATTTTTGTGTTGAACAGTGTAATTAAATAATCTACATCTTAGGCACTTTTCAAATTTTTTTGTAAATGTAGAGATTAGACTGATCGGCCTGTAGTTTGTGATATCAGACTTAGGGCCCTTTGTAAATATCGGAGTGACCACTGATACTTTAAACATTGATGGAACTTTACCAGTTAAAAAAATAAGATTGATAATATGAACCAACGGATCCAATACATATTCGTGATACTCCTTAACCAAGGACGGTGATACATGGTTCATGCCAGGAGCGGCATTATTTTTCAGGGTGTTTATGTGTCCAATGACCTCATTTCTAGTGACCGGATCTAATGCCATAGAATTTATTAAATTGGGATAAGTTATATTAAGTGGTAAGATTGGTTCCCTAATTTTTGATGCCATGTCAGGACCTACGTTTATATAATAAGCATTACAGTAATTCGCCATTTCAGTATCATTCTCAAATTGCTTTTTATTATTGTCTAAAATATTTAAGTTACTGGATGTTTTAGTGTTGTTTTCATTTGAAGCTTCTGCAACTATTCGATAGATTTTTTTTAGGTTATTTTTGTTTTCATTAATCCGATTGGAGTAGTAATTATGTTTAGTATTTAGAATTAGTTTATTCAGTTGGTTTCTATAATTTCGATACTCCTGAAGTAAAGCAACATTGTTTTTATTTTTAATAGCTAATTTTTTAAGTTTATTCCTGTGTTTAATTGATTTTATTATGCCGTTAGTAATCTAGGGTTTAAGTTTTTTGTAATTTTTAAATGATACTGATCTGACAGTACTAAATTCATTGATTATGCTCAGAAAAATATCAGTAAACCTTTTACACGCCAACTCGGGGTCATTTTGCCTGATAACATCATCCCATTGCACAGCAGAGATCATATTTCCAAACCTATCCTTATTAAATTTTATTGTATTGTTTTTCTCAACAGTCTTATTAGAGTTATTATTTTTATCAAAGCCAATATCTAAACAAATGGGAAAATGATCAGTGATATCTGTATCTATAATAAATGTATTAAACAAGAAATCCCTCATTTCCCCCCGTTTTCTTATGAAAACATGATCCAAGCATGTGCTACTGTCGAGGGTCACTCTAGTGTGTGAGTTTAGGTCATGAGTGATAATCGAAATTTTAAACTCTCAGATAAAAAGTGCAATTACTGTAAAAAAAAGAGTAGTGGATTCCGTGGAGTGCATTGAGTGCACTGCTAATTATCACCCAAGCTGTGCAACGCGTGTTGGAACCGATAATAAAAGCGGAATATTCTCATGTTGTACTAAAAGTGAGGTTAGCTCTCAAAATTATAGAAAAAACAGTGAGAAAACAGATTTTTTATTAGATATGGATGAAAAAAAGCTGAAGACCATTATTAGAGAGTCATTTGAACGTTTTCTGAGCCCGGTAGAACAAAAAATCAATAAGAAGTTGGATGAACTGGAAGCTTCGGTTCAATACATGTCAAACTCCTTTGAGGAGCAAAAAACAAAGTTCGAGAGTGTCCTAGAGGAGGTCAAAGTACTCAAAAAGGAAAATATGATGCTTAAACAACGTCTACAAGTGCTTGAAGCCAAATCTGATGATATGGAAATTAAGGAGAGAGCGGGTAATATTATTATAGCAGGAGTTCCAAAACAAGCTGTCTCAAATCCGAGGAAAACCGTTGAAAAAATAGTGGGTGCATTAAACTTAAATATACTGCAAGGGGATGTCTTGGACTGCTTTAGACTAAAAAATAATGATGATGGACCCATATTAGTCAAGTTTAACGATGTAGGGATAAAAAAGGACGTTTTAAAAATAATAAAGCAGCTTAAAGGAATAACTACAAAAAAATGTGGACTGGAAGGTACTGATAAAAAAAATTATCTCAATGAAGACTTTTTTACTAATGAAGATATCGGTTTTTGGTACGCTTTTGCGGTAACTTCGCCACAAATATAACAGAAGCTATCGGCTTTATTAACGCAAACGCGCATCGACATTTTTAGTACCGTTTTAACACGCCGTAGATCTAAGCGAAAATATGAATAGATGTTTACTAAATGATGATATAGTAACGACTAAAGGCATATTTCAAGCATAGATCCAACTACCTGCAAATAACAATGGGGCAACCGTTTATTACCTATTAATGGGCCTATTCGACCCTTCCAAGAAATCTGAGGCCAATATAAACATTTGGTGGTCAGTTGTATATTAGTTTAGGTCCAAATATTACAAAATACACGATATTTTTATAAAGAGGATTTTTGTGTTGAACAGTGTAATTAAATAATCTACATCTTAGGCACTTTTCAAATTTTTTTGTAAATGTAGAGATTAGACTGATCGGCCTGTAGTTTGTGATATCAGACTTAGGGCCCTTTGTAAATATCGGAGTGACCACTGATACTTTAAACATTGATGGAACTTTACCAGTTAAAAAAATAAGATTGATAATATGAACCAACGGATCCAATACATATTCGTGATACTCCTTAACCAAGGACGGTGATACATGGTTCATGCCAGGAGCGGCATTATTTTTCAGGGTGTTTATGTGTCCAATGACCTCATTTCTAGTGACCGGATCTAATGCCATAGAATTTATTAAATTGGGATAAGTTATATTAAGTGGTAAGATTGGTTCCCTAATTTTTGATGCCATGTCAGGACCTACGTTTATATAATAAGCATTACAGTAATTCGCCATTTCAGTATCATTCTCAAATTGCTTTTTATTATTGTCTAAAATATTTAAGTTACTGGATGTTTTAGTGTTGTTTTCATTTGAAGCTTCTGCAACTATTCGATAGATTTTTTTTAGGTTATTTTTGTTTTCATTAATCCGATTGGAGTAGTAATTATGTTTAGTATTTAGAATTAGTTTATTCAGTTGGTTTCTATAATTTCGATACTCCTGAAGTAAAGCAACATTGTTTTTATTTTTAATAGCTAATTTTTTAAGTTTATTCCTGTGTTTAATTGATTTTATTATGCCGTTAGTAATCTAGGGTTTAAGTTTTTTGTAATTTTTAAATGATACTGATCTGACAGTACTAAATTCATTGATTATGCTCAGAAAAATATCAGTAAACCTTTTACACGCCAACTCGGGGTCATTTTGCCTGATAACATCATCCCATTGCACAGCAGAGATCATATTTCCAAACCTATCCTTATTAAATTTTATTGTATTGTTTTTCTCAACAGTCTTATTAGAGTTATTATTTTTATCAAAGCCAATATCTAAACAAATGGGAAAATGATCAGTGATATCTGTATCTATAATAAATGTATTAAACAAGAAATCCCTCATTTCCCCCCGTTTTCTTATGAAAACATGATCCAAGCATGTGCTACTGTCGAGGGTCACTCTAGTGTGTGAGTTTAGGTCATGAGTGATAATCGAAATTTTAAACTCTCAGATAAAAAGTGCAATTACTGTAAAAAAAAGAGTAGTGGATTCCGTGGAGTGCATTGAGTGCACTGCTAATTATCACCCAAGCTGTGCAACGCGTGTTGGAACCGATAATAAAAGCGGAATATTCTCATGTTGTACTAAAAGTGAGGTTAGCTCTCAAAATTATAGAAAAAACAGTGAGAAAACAGATTTTTTATTAGATATGGATGAAAAAAAGCTGAAGACCATTATTAGAGAGTCATTTGAACGTTTTCTGAGCCCGGTAGAACAAAAAATCAATAAGAAGTTGGATGAACTGGAAGCTTCGGTTCAATACATGTCAAACTCCTTTGAGGAGCAAAAAACAAAGTTCGAGAGTGTCCTAGAGGAGGTCAAAGTACTCAAAAAGGAAAATATGATGCTTAAACAACGTCTACAAGTGCTTGAAGCCAAATCTGATGATATGGAAATTAAGGAGAGAGCGGGTAATATTATTATAGCAGGAGTTCCAAAACAAGCTGTCTCAAATCCGAGGAAAACCGTTGAAAAAATAGTGGGTGCATTAAACTTAAATATACTGCAAGGGGATGTCTTGGACTGCTTTAGACTAAAAAATAATGATGATGGACCCATATTAGTCAAGTTTAACGATGTAGGGATAAAAAAGGACGTTTTAAAAATAATAAAGCAGCTTAAAGGAATAACTACAAAAAAATGTGGACTGGAAGGTACTGATAAAAAAAATTATCTCAATGAAGACTTACCCGTGGGCAAACGTATACTTTTTAAGAAGGTGAGAGACTTTAAGAAAGACAAGGGTTATAGGGCAGCCTTCTGTACGAACGGCATCATTTATTTAAAAAAATCTGAGGATGATATTCCTATTAAAATAAAGAGTAAGAGTGATCTTCAATAAAACTGTTGTTGTTGCCTCGAATAAGGGTACAAATAAGAAATTTTTGTTTGTTCATTCGGTGAAGTAAATAGTATTTTGGATGAGTATAAGGCTTGTGAAACCAATGTATGTGATAGTATATATTATAAGGCTCCGTTTTTTGATAACATTTACAAAGATATTAATATAATCCACGTTAACATAAGAAGTATATACCAAAACTTTAATCAATTCTAGATTGTTCTTGAATCTATTGAAAAAGTCTTTGATATTATTGTGATGTCTGAGACATATAATGTATACAACACAAATGACTTTAACATACCTGGATACAGGGTATTATTTAATAATAGTATTTTAAATAGGTGTGATGGCTGTGTGACTTATGTTAAACAAGAATACCTTGTAGAAAACGAATTACTTGTAGAAAATGATCTGAAAATAATTAAAGTTACTATTCAAAAATCTGATAAAGTAGTTGATGTACTGGCGACGTATAGATGTTTTTCAACAACCAAAGATCAATTTATAGAAAATCTACGTACAATTCTACAGAGAACAATTGTTGATAAACACCGAATGTACATATTGGTTGGTGATATGAATATTGACCTGCTGTCACCAGAAGTGGACACAACAAATACTTACCTAACATTAATGGAAAGTTATGATTTTACTAGTAGGATAAATAAAGCAACAAGAAAAATGGGTAACTCTAGATCGTGTCTCGATCACATTTTTGTGAAGTGCAACAATGTCTTATTTCAACGGACAAATGCTGTCATACTTGAAAATAGCCTGACGGACCATGATCCCATTCTGCTCAATATACCACTCGAGAATAATATTACATCAACAAAGAATCAGCAATGTTCATATCAGTCAATTAACTATGAAAAACTTACCAAGCTAATGGAAAGAGCTGAATGGGGTGATGTTCTTAGCAATTATGATGCTGACTTGTGTACGGGATTGTTTATTGATAGATTAAGAGGTATGATTTTGATGTCAACTAAAAATAGAATTATTAGTAGTAAAAAAAAAAGGTTAAAACCATGTGTCTGTGGTGGTCTTTTAGTGTCAATTAGAAATAGAGATAGATTGAAAAAAGATTGTACAATAAACAGAAACAATTTAGATCTTCTAGTTAGATATAAAGAGTATAGGAATATGCTTTCTAAGCTGATACCTAAGGCTAAATATTTTTATTATAAAAAAATTGCTCAAAAAAATTCACATGACCCAAAAAAACTTTGGAAAACAATAAAGGAAGCCACCGGTGACCAAGCGGGCAGTACAGAAATAAGAACTATTGTAAACCATGTAGGCATTGAGCTAAAGAGCGAAATAGAAATTGCAAATGAATTTAATACATACTTTGGTAGCATAGGCAAAAAATTAGCTGAAAAAATTATAACGTGCAAGGAAACGGGTAGTACAGAAAGGACAAGAGAGGTAAATTCTTTTTTTCTAAACCCTTGCTCAGAACAGGAGCTCCTAAAGCAAATACGCAGTTTAAAAAAAGGGGTAAAAGGGGGAGATGATTGTATTTCTTCAGATATTATTAAGAAGTATGATGTAAAACTAAAAGAACCCCTTAACCACATAGTTAATTTGGTTTTTAGTACTGGTAAATTCCCTGAAATCTTAAAAAACACCGTAGTTATTCCTCTGCACAAACAGGGAGACCTGAAATTGACCAATAACTATAGGCCAATTGCACTTACAAGCACTATAAGTAAAATTATTGAAAAATGTTTTAGATATAAATTGTTACATTATCTTGAGAAAAATAAACTCCTGAGTGATAACCAGTTTGGCTTTAGGAAAGTTTCGAGTACGGAAAATGCACTTTGTAGGGTAACAGAAAAAATATTGAAACACCTTGATGAGGGAAGGAAAGTCATCGGTATATTTCTTGACTTGCAAAAGGCTTTCGATACCGTGGCTCACTCAGTGTTATTGAAACGCTTGGATCTAATAGGAATAAGAGGTACTTCAAATAATCTAATTAAGTCTTATCTATGTGGTAGAAAGCAATGTGTAAATGTTTCGGGTAAGAAAAGTGAATACTGTGGATTGGATTGTGGTGTACTACAGGGAACTGTACTTTCACCGTTGTTATTTAATATTTACATTGATGGTATACTATCGTTAATGGAGGGGGACATTTTTTGTTTTGCTGATGACGCCGGGGTAATAGTTAGTGGGGATGACTGGAACTCTGTAAAAAATAACGCAGAAACAGCGCTGCAGATAATTAAGGGGTGGTTAGACTGTAGCCTGCTATCACTTAATGTTGAAAAAACTAAGTTTCTGGCTTTCTCTCTTTCTTCTCGATCGCTGCCAGCTTTCCAGAGTCTCAGATTGCATAACCCGCAATGTGCTTTTGGTTTAAATGTTAATTTGGTGTGCAAGTTCATTGAAATAAAGTCTTGTATAAAGTATTTAGGGGTTTTTATTGATGAAACGTTCCAATGGAAAGAGCATGTTGCTTATGTCACTCAAAAAATAGGAAAATTAATTTATAAATTCTATGAATTACGCAACATTCTAACATTGAAAACATTAAGGATGGTTTACTATGCTCTTGTGGAGTCAATTATTAATTATGGTATTGTTGTGTGGGGTGATGCTGGCACCACAATCATGGCTAAACTTCAAATTGCACAAAAGTGGATTATTAAGGTAATGCTTTTTAGGAATAAAATGTATCCAACTGAATTAGTATATAAAGACAGCAATCTTTTGTGTCCTAATCAGCTATATATTAAGTCAGTAATTAGATTTATGTTAATAACCTTATATTATAGAGAAACCATTAATCATGGAAAAAACATTAGAAATGTAGCACAAAATAATTTGGTCAGGGGAAACCCAAAACATGTGATATGCCAAAATCATATATATTGTGTCGGTCCTAAAATATTTAATAGCTTACCGCAGGAATTTAAAGAAAAGCAATATCATAGGATAAAGAGGGATATAACAAAGTGGATTATTGACCGTAAATTTACAATTAACTATATCATTTAATCAAGTTTATCTCATTCTGGTTCTGTTTTATAACACACATGATCGTGAACATATCTGGCTGGTCAGCAGGATTTGTCAAGCTGGATGTCTTGGGTGGTATTGTATTGTTATGTATTTATTTTCTTTTGGTATTATTATGTCTCCTATTATTTATTTCTGTTAAATTAACTTGCGTTGGAGAGTTGTTTTTACTTTGTTATTAATGAGAGATTAACCTAAAACCTCAAAATTGTTTAATTATATATATTAATTATATATTATAATAAGGAAGAAGATGCACACACACTATTTTAAATACCATTGTGCATCTAAATTTTTAGCAATAATAATGAGGTAGTTTATAATAATTAGAATAAGTTTTAAGTTGTATTATTTTATAATTGCTGAAAATAAATAAATAAATATACGACTTAAAACCTAGATAAGACAGCATCAATAGATATTCATTAGTTGAGCCCCTAGAGGGATAAAGTATATCAAAGTTTATGTCCCCAATTAAAAACCTCCACCATACCTTTATCACCCAAATTACTTAAGTGAGACTCCAAATCACTTAAAAACAAGTTATCACCGACAGAAGGTGATCTATAACAAGGCATTATTAGGAATTCTACAGAATTCAACTTAAATTCAATGTTGCTAATTGTTACATGGCTTAATGGTAAAACTACATGGTTAATACTGAAGTTTATATAATCCCTAACAAAGATGAGAACGCCATCATTCTGGTTATTCATACTGTTATTAAAACAAGTTTTAAATCCAGGAATTGTAAAGTTTTCTACGTTTCGAATAATTCGGGTCCCACCAAATATTATTAAATCCACACCGGTGATCCTAAAAGGTTCTAAAAAGGCTAAAAACGAGTCAAAATTTTTTTGCGCACTACGTATATTAAGGTGAAGGATCTTGAGTATCTTTTCTTTGTTTTTCATTATATCACAGGCATTTCCATATTGATGCACATCATATCTTTGATTGATATTTTTTAGCACAATATTTTCTTCATTATCCAGTTCGTTCAAAACATTCAACTCTGCTATGTTCATTATAAAACAATGCAAACAAGTGAGATAGAGATAATACACCAATGATTTTGTTATTCCATGTAGTTTATTTTACTCCTCAGTACCTGGATATGAAACTTTAAAGTTGGGCATTCTTGACTGATAAAACATTACTCCTTGTATTTCTTCTAGGTGGTGATAAAATATTGGCAGACTACTGCTAGTACAATTTTATGGAACTTGGATCTATCCTACAAACCTATTTTGTGGCTCTATTTTGGAGTCCATACAACTGCTTGGATAATTATTTATGTTGCAACGATTTGTACCGATGTTACAGAACTATTAGGCTTAAAACAGGTAATAAAATGATTTTAATAGTAAATATAATTTTTTTAGCCCTATAGACTGACCAGATATTTATGTAAAGTTAGCGCATGTTTCTTTTCTAAAAATAGTTTTTTAAGAGTTCCAAGTAGACCAAAAATTTATGAATATAAACGAATAATTTAAATGAAGGGGGCGCTAATATTACGCCGCGCTGTTATATTTATTAAAAATAGTTACTTGACCTGAACTGTCTTAGGTTCCTTCAGGCGCTACCATAGATAGACTTTTAATAAATTAAATAAACTTGTAAAACAAACAATAAGAACAACAAAACAAAAATATTTTAAAAACATATTTTTGAACAGTGACCAAAAAGGTATTTGGGAAAATTTAAATTTATTATTGACAAACAAGTCAAAGAAATCAAAACCAACATTGATAGTATTATATCCAATAGTATTGAAATTAAAGACGAACAAACCATATGCGAAGAAATGAACACATATTTTATAAATGTTGGCGAAAATTTATCAAATCAAATTCCATTTATAAGAAGATATACTGAAAATGCAAACCCTAACTCGATGTTTTTGAACCTAGAAAAGATAACTATGGGTGAAATTGAAGAGATAATAGATGATCTTAATATAAAAAAAGCAAGCGGTTTTGATGAAATATAAGTAAAAATTATTAAAAAAGTCAAAATAGAAATATTACCAATTTTACTTAAACTATTTGAATTATCTGTTAAAAAGGGTATTTTTCCATCAAAAATGAAATTAGCTAAAGTATCACCAATTTTTAAAGCAAATTCAAAAAATGATCCAAGTAATTATCGGCCAATATCTGTTTTGCCAGTTTTTTCAAAAATTTTAGAAAAAATTATGAACAACAAATTAACAGATTTTTTAGATAATCAAAATTTAATTTCAGATAGTCAATATGGTTTTAGAAAATATAGAGATACTGAAATTGCTGTTATGGATGTAATAACAGACATTCAATTAAAAATAGATCAAAATCAAAAATGCTGTTTATTATCTTTAGACCTTTGTAAAGCGTTTGACACAGTTAACCATAATTTTTTATTACAAATAATTCATAACATTGGAATAAGGGGAAGTATTTACAATTGGTTTGAAAGTTATTTAAGAAATAGATCACAATATGTTGAAATTAATAACAGTAAAAGTACTCAAAAAACTATTAAATGTGGTGTTCCGCAAGGATCAATTTTAGGACCAATATTATTTCTTATATATATTAATAGTATATCTAAATTAAACCTAAATGGTAAGATACAATTATTTGCTGATGATACAACTATTATTTATTTTGGCGATAATTACTTTGACATTCAAAATCAAATAAAAAATGATTTACAAATCATTTTTTCTTGGCTTCAGTCATATAAATTATCAATAAATTTTAAAAAATCTTTTTATATATATTACTAAAACAAAAATAAACAGCTTGCTATCAAAAAAAGAAATTTTATTTGATAATAAAATCATAAAATATGCTGATTCTATAAAATTTCTAGGACTGCATATAGATGAAAATTTAAGTTGGAAAAAACATATCGATTATCTCAGGAAAAATATTACCCCATTGATTGGAATTTTTTATAAAATAAGATATTATTTACCAATTAAGCTTTTAAAAAATATTTGTTATTCTCTAATTTATTCTAAATTTCAATATTTAATATCCGTCTGGGGATCTGCTACCTCAACAATAATAAACCCTTTAAAAAAATTACAAAATAAACTTATTAAATGTATTTACAAGCTTTCTTTTTTAGAACCAACAATAAATTTATACAAACCACTAGGATATTTAAACTTAGAAAATTTGTATACATTAAAAATATGTGTAATTATTCATTCAATATCCACTCATCAAAAAAAATCAAAAATCACATTCCAAAAATTAAGTACCGTACATAATCATGACACAAGGCAAAATGAAAGTATTTTAGCAGTAAATATTAAAAGCAATATTGGTAAAAGATCATTATTATACAATGGGGTTATAATTTATAATACCCTACCAAATATGTATAAAAATATAAAAAAATTGACACTCTTTAAAAAGAAAACTAAATTGTATTTTTAAAAAAAATAAAAGCACGGAAATTAGTTTTAAAATTGATTTAAATTTGACTATTTTATTAATTTTATTTGTATTGTATTCTGTATTGTAATTCTATACTTTTGTAAAAAAAAATTTTTGTTTATATTTGTTTATATTTGTTTATTTTTAAGTTAGTGTAATATTTTCCCTGTAATGGACTTCTAAAGTTCGTTGGGAATTATTTAATAAATAAAAAAAAAATAAAAAAAAATAAAAAAAGATAAGCAAACAATAATCACGAAAGTGGCAAATTTATGGCCTCGCGCTTGTAAACAAAGCTATACACGATTAGACATGCGCACTGCATCATTATCGTTTGACGAATGGGAAAATAGACAGGTTCGGGCTTTAAAATTTAGGTTCTTGCTCAAGATATTGTAAAAGTTGACCATTAATTTATTTTTACGTGTAATGCCTGCTTTATACCTCCTATTTAACATTTATTTTAATTTAGGATTTAAACTAAACTAAGAATTTAAAAGTTGAAAGTTAATTTTCTTATGCATACGTTTATACCTCTCATTTAAACTAATTTATCATTTAATTTTATTTAAGAGTTAAGTTAAGAGAGGCCAACTTTCAACTTAAGGTGGGAGTATCAACATGCTTGCCAACCTATAACCTATTTCGCGTAGATTTATTTATGTTTTCTAGCTTTTATACAAAATTTAAAGAAAATCAGTATCGACTTGATATTCTATAGGTAATAATTGACATATTTATTAAATATGAAGGAATTTTATAACTTATTTTAGGAGAATTGTATAGCGAAAAATATCGGGTAAGATTTTTTTTAACATTATTATGTCATTGTCACTCATTGTTTTTTCACTATACAATTCTCCCTAAATTAGCAATGAAATAAATTGATATTTTTGTAATATATCAGATATTACCTAAAGTCGCCACAGTGGTTCTTTTCCCGTGCGTCATCACTTTTACGTCATCAAAATCGTATGAATCAAATCAAAATTACGGGACGAAAAAAGTCAAAACTAAGTTAAGTTCATAAAATGGACGTGCCTGCCTACCGTTTGACGTACCTACATAATATCCCGAAAAATTATTATTTATTTTAAGTTTTTCCCGGCAATCTCTATTATCTAAAAGAAATTGACAAACAAATGTTAATACATTTAATACTATTTTTAAAGCTTAAAATCTAGAAAAGTTTGGTGTTTTATTGACTATTAAAATCGCAAAAGTCAAATTTTTAACATCCTTTCATTTAAGGGAATTTAGCCACTGCCGTAAACGTTTTAAAGAACTTTCACGGTTAGAATATTTAAAATAAATAAATTAGTTATTATAAAAATCCATAAATACTTACCGCCAAAACAGATGGGGGGTATAATTACCTCTAAAAAGAACTATTTTTAGAAACAGGAACAGTTTTAAGGCACACAGATTTACAAAATACGAATTAAATTGGCAGATCAAAATAAGGTTGACAACGACGTTCTAAAATACAACGGTTGTCAACTAAACAAATAAAAAAAGGAATTAATTGACGTTTATAGTTTTATTCTTGTCTAGCACATTATATTATTGCGGAATCTTGGAGACGTTCTTTTATGCTTTTATTCAAACTTGTTACTGTAATAAACATGGATGCAGAGTTATTAACCACGTTGAGTCCTGATCGTTGATTGATGACGCACGGGCAAAGATCCACTGTGGCGACTTTAAGTAATGTGCCAACAATACTGATTTTATTTAAATGTTAGTATAAAAAATAATAAACTTGAAAAAACAAAGCGAAATAGGTTATAGGTTGGCAATAAATTGAACGACGTTGAGAATTCAACCTTAAGGGTAAAAGATCGTGCCAGATCGTGCTAAATCGCGTTAAGTCATTCTCCACAACTTAGCCGTGATTGGCCAGGAAGATAAAAATAATATTTTCATGGGTGACAATAACCTAACATTATTGTTTTAATTTTTATGTATTAACAAATAAAGTGGTTTTTCTACATTTATTTTGACTGATCTAAATTCTTGTGATTTTAATGGAAAACGACGATTTGTTTTTACTACTTGCTTGTAATTATTTGCACTTCATTTAATTTAATTTAGTGGCACGTTTTCGAGGTATAAATTAACAAAATTATTTCTTAGTTTAGTTTAAATGTTAAATTAAATTAAATCTTAAAGGAGAGGTATAAAGCAAGCATAAACAGCTAAAATTTGCCCCAAATTCTTGCCAAAAAATTGGAATTTCTTCTCAATTTTTCATCAAGTTGGGAAATAAGGTAGTGATTTCTGGCATTTTTAGGAGTTGCAAACCAGATTTTGAGGATAGTAAATTGTTTTTAAGGTTTTGTTTCTAAAATTTGTTTAAAAATGATTTGTCGTGTGACGTGTTTCAACTTCGAAAAAGAAGAGAACAAGTCAATTAAACTATAAAACTTATAAAATCGAATATAAAAAACAAACAAAACCAGCAAAATAACCAATTTTCGATGTTATTGCGTACCTTACCTTAAGTCAAATATTATTTGGTATATAGTTAACTTTTATTGATTTTTACAATTTGGCAAAAACTTGGGTATGTGTAAAGAATTTTCATAAGTTATATCACAAGAGGTGAATATTTTTTTGAATATTTTTTGACATTTTTGTGCAAAATTTCTGTCAAAAATTCGCGAGACAAAAATTCTTTAAAAATATCCCGACAGCGAAGCTGGACGGATATTTTTTTAAAAGAATTTTTGTCGAGGGCAATTTTTATAGAAATTTTGCGGAAAAATGTCAAAAAATATTCTAAATAAAATATTTACCTCGAGTGGTATATGTTGAGATTATATACCAAAAAAAAAAGAAAAAATACAACGAAATGCAAGATTTTTAAAATGATTTATGTAGCTACTAGAAAAACGGACAAAACGAAACAAAACCTAAACAATTGACAAAGTAATAAAACTAACAGAAAATTAGTTATAAGTATTATTGTTAAACACACAGTTATTATAATAAACAGCAGTGGGTATTATTGTTAAACACACAGTTATTATAATAAACAGTAGTGGCTTGCTGGTGTTGCTGGAAACTCTTCGAGCTGCAAGAGACTGGAGGTTCGTGTTGGTCCAACCCATTAGTTGGAGGGTGACCTCTTAAACCTTGAATAGTGTTTTCGTGATGAGTTTTGTCCATCTGCAAGTATGGCTTTATGGATGCAGCACTACTATGTCCAGTTATTTTTATAAGAGTTTGTTCGCTCACACCTGCTTTGCTTAATGTAGAGACAGCTGTGGCTCGATTGGAATGGTTTGTGATTTTTTCTTTTTCAGTATCTAGTCCAATTTTTTGTGCTGCTTGTTTTGTCCAATTAGAAAGAGTATTTTTTCCAATGGGACAGTTTTTGTACCAATTTCCCATTTTCCAATTTGGATTTACTGTCAGGAATAGTCTTTGGGTAGTTATATTTTGCCCTCTTTTTGAAATTAGTTTTCTGTAAAGGCGAACTGGACATAAATCGGCATCTTTTGTGTTTGCCACTAACCATTTTGAATTTGAAAGCTTCTTGTCTCCGCCTTGGGATGTTTTTGAAAAGATTGGGTTATATTCCATTCTATTACTTTTTGTACCATCGCTATAATATTCTTCTCTGAAATACGTATTTAGGCATGTCTCGGCTTCTCCTCCTCTCCATGCTAATTCCACAGCCGCTATTTGATAGAACTTTTTCTGTAAATCCTCGGGGTTATTTTCGTCAAAAATTTTTACCATCTTTTTGTACTCGTCGTAGGTTAGTGCTCTTGCACTTTTCCGGTGATTTTTTGGATCAGCCTGAAGCAGTTTTCTTTTAGAATTTCTAGCCATACGTGCTTTTTGGAATTCAGGATCTTTAAAAGGATCAAATTTAATGTTGTATTTATTGAAGTACCTTTCTTGAAGCAGTTGGGCTGTTTGGTTCCACATTGTCTTGATAACCCCTTCCTTGTAGTCAGAACCATCTTTTTTCTTCATATTAAAACTCCAGTCTTCCAATATAGCGGCAAGCTGTATTATAGTTGTATTTTTGGTCAATATATACTGCCGTGTTTCGCAGAATTTCTCGAATTGGGTCCATATATACTTTTTTGTTTTTGTTGTATTTTCTGGGATAGTCTTTTCAGCGTTTTTTCTTATATTTTCGACTGAAACATTACCGAATCGGCAAGATTCCATTTTTTTAAAAATGTGACATGAATCTGACAACATCAAAAACTTGATTTGTTGAAAGGGATTTTTGTTATTATAGAAACGGTCTATAGCAACCATCAAATATTTTAAACTTGTTATGATGTTGTTATGCATTGGCATTGTTGTGGCAGGTGGCTCGGGGTATATCCACTTATGCGGGGTATATTCAGTATAATATGCATCTGATTGGTCGCAAAACAGCGTTTAATTGGTCAGAATCGGATTGAGGTATATAATCAAGCATAATTTCCTGATCAAGAATTCGAAAAAGTTTTTGCCTGAGAACTTGATCCATGGAATACTGGGAGGGAAGGCATCTGACCGGCGAGCCGTGCGCTCTGACATATTTTTTCACCCATAAAACTTAACTTTTGTTTGGGCTCGAAATAACCTGTACGTATCTAAAGGTCTATGGGCGTTTCTCAGAACTGACATCAGAACTGTTATAAACAAATCACACACGTTTCGAAAGCCGACGGCAAGTTGTCTGGACATTTTTAGGGGTTTTTCTCCATTTACTCTGGCTAATGGTAAAAACTATTTCCAAAAATAGTCAGGAATTCTAAAACCTTTGTTTCTTATCAAAAAATGCATTCAGAACTATTTTCAATAACTAAAACGACGCAGCTTGAGGTTTTTTTTTAAATTATTTTTAAGGAACTAAAATTTTAAATCGAGAACTCCGGAACTATTCTAGCGATTTTTTAAAAATTATTCGTTTATTGAACACCTATAGAAGATACAATTTTCACTAAAGCGGCATTGTATAAATATTCTATAATAATTGGGGACCTAAATCCTAATGTTATGAAAAGACAGCAAAATTGACTTATTTACCCACAATTCAAACTTGGTTAAAATAAAAACACCCCCAACTTTCATTATGGCTAATAATTCAAGTAGCACACCTGATATATTTTTATGTACCCGCAATATAGCAAAAAAATATTGAAACCAGCTTAACCCCAGACCTCGGCAGCGACCATCTTGCTATTTTGTGAACGCTGGATATTAACTAGCTCCACAAGAAGAATTTATTGGAGAAATCAAATATAATCTGGCAAAGTGCAACATGGAGGTAGTAAATCGTAAAATGTTGGAATTTGTGCAGAAAAGTCCAGGGATGAGTGAATCGTTTATTGACAAGTTTAATAAGAAGCTTACAGAACTGGTACAGGAGAATTCGCCGAAGTTAAAAAATACATTTTTTAATTATGAACTTCCACCATTTATTGTTACATTAATTAAAAAAAAAGACAATTATACGGACAAATAAAACAAAATGATAATAATGTGGTGTCAAAAAGACAATTTAATGAATTAAATAAAAACATACATAAAGTTATTAACGAATTTAAACAAAGCAAGTGGGTTAATTGTTGTAATAATATAAACAGACTGCAAGGAAAGAACTACTGGTCTGAAATAAATGATAATGTGTTATACGACAGTGACCAGGGTAAAGCTAATGTGTTTTCCTTGTATTTTGAAAGCCTATATAGGAAAACCCAAGAAAATAATGAAGATGAACAAACTCAGATAGTAAACAATTGGTTCAAACATTTTTTTTAAATAAAACAATAAAATAATATAGAAATTAAAGAAGATGAATATTTTGAAGTCCTTTCCTCTGGCCAAAACACATCACCTGGGTATGACAACATCAATAGAGATATTTTAAGAAAACTTAGTAATGAAATCCATAAAAAAATTAAAGAGATGTACAGTTTTTGTCTGAGCAATAGCATTTTTCCAGAAGCTTGGAAGAGGGGAGTGGTCATCACTATACCAAAACGAGTGCTGGGAAGTTTAGTTCATTTTGCCGATTTCAATCTTTCGTTCTCGTTCAATAAAGTGAATAGTTCAAAAGACTAGTTCGTTTAGTTCATTTAGTTCACTGATTTATACTGGCATAGTGAAGTAAAAGAAATATTTTAAAATTTAAATTATATATTAAATTAACAAAAAATACAGTAGACACCGACAATATTTTTTATTCCTTTCCATACCGAAATAGTCCGAAATCATCGCGGCATGCATCGGTCGGTCAGGTGACAAAACCTATAATCTCGGTCGTCTCGCTCTCGCTTGCGTAGTTCATTCCGTTTAGACTTTAGTTCGCCTTGTTTCAATCTCTCAGTAATTACTGATTGAATCTTTTAGTTCAGTTGTCAGATTCGATCTTTTGAACTAGTTCGTTCGCGAACTACACAACTCTAACCAAAACCACAGCTTGATCACTCAAGAGCCGAGAACTACCGTCCCATTACACTTTTACCAGTAATGGGAAAAAACTTTGAAAAAATTATACGCAATAGAATAATCAAAGAAGTGGGACATAAAATACCTAAACATCAATTTGGATTTAAGCCTGGCCATTCTACGATTCACCCTCTCACTATTTTAACATCACACATCAAATCTGCAAATATAATGGGACTTAGCAGCGCAGCAGTATTTTTGGATATTAAAAAGGCATTTGACAGCGTCTGGCATAAAGGCATCCTCTTTAAATTATATCAACTTCAGCACTTCAGCACTACAAATAGCACTTAATGGGGTTATAGTGTGGTTTCGGAAGTGGAAATTAAAAGTGCACCCAGAGAAAACTCAGTTTAGAATTTTCCATCATAAACTTAAAAACTCATCGCCAACTATAAAAGTTCTGAACCACCAAGGAAACCCACAGACACCTATTAAATACTTGGGGATTCATTTTGATCACAAACTGAATTTTAAACATCATCTAACAATTACAAAGAAGTAAACATTTTAGAAATCTCACTTATAAAAATGAAGGAATTAACTCTAAAACTGCTTCTCATATATAAAATGTTGGCTCGACCAATGGTGGAGTATGGCCAAATAATTTTTAGCGCTTGTAGAAAACCTGCCGTAAATATTATAGAAACAGCCAAAAGAACAAGTCTTCGCAAAATTACTAGGATGAGACACCCTACCAATCCACTGCATAACCCATCTAATGATTACCTCTACGAAAAAACAAAAGTTGAACCAATTATCCAGCGATTTCACCGACTTACTGAGAAGTTTACAAGCAAGGCTACGAATATTAATATAATAGACCGTAGTCAGGTTAGCAACGGCTTTTGGCAACGGAAATGCGACGCATCGAAGCAGACTCCAAGCGGCGATCGGACCGACCGCGTCTATTGCATGGCCTAAACAATCTGCACCGCGCATAAAATAATGTTCTAGAAACTACTTATGTTTAATAGTAATATGCTTAAGAAAACGAAGATTTTTATTATAAAAAATGGAAAAAATTGTGAAAATTATTTATTTGTTTATTTAAACTTAATTATTCGGGTTCGGGTTTGGTAGCTTTTTTAGCTAAAAAGCGGTCGGAATAAGATCACCCACGAGTGATAACTAAAGAAAAGTAATTAATGAATCTATTTTTGCTTATATACATAATATGTATTATATATATATGATATGATATGAAAAAGGCAGACGGAAACTTTCCCAAAAATACACAAAAAATTTATTTAATCTTTAATAATTTCCCATTTGTAGCTGAAAAACCACCGTTGCTGGGGGTTTTATTGTTCTAAAATGTAGGTACTACCTTACCAAGTATGGTTCCAATTCGATATTAAAAAGGCCGGCGTAAATTTTTCTGCAAAATTACGACAAAGTTGAAAAATCATAACAAAACAATAAGGTTAAAACAATATGTTTTTTAGCGAAAAAGCGATCTGCCGATTACCTCTCAGTGGTCACAATAGAAGAAGAGCTATGGTACAATCTAGTTTGGCTTGTATAAGCGATAAGCCGACGGAAACTATTCCACAAACCAGGACCGAACTTTTAAAACATAAAACAACTAATTTCATCTTTATTAATATCCCATTTGCCGCTGAAAAACCACCGTTGCTAGGGGTTTCATTGTTCTAAAATGTGGGTACTACCTTACCAAGTATGGTTCCAATTCGATATTAAAAAGGCCGGCGTAAATTTTTCTGCAAAATTTCGACAAAGTAAAATTGAATTAATCTTTAATAATTTCCAATTTGTAGCTGAAAAGCCACCGTTGCTGGGGGGTTTATTGTTCTAAAAGGTAGGTACTACCTTACCAAGTATGGTTCCAATTCGATATTAAAAAGGCCGGCGTAAATTTTTCTACAAAATTACGACAAAGTAAAATTAATTTAATTTTTAATAATTTCCCATTTGTAGCTGAAAAACCACCGTTGCTGGGGGTTTTATTGTTCTAAAATGTAGGTATTACCTTACCAAGTATGGTTCCAATTCGATATTAAAAAGGCCGGTGTAAATTTTTCTGCAAAATTACGACAAAGTAAAATTAAATGAATCTTTAATAATTTCCAATTTGTAGCTGAAAAACCATCGTTGCTGGGGGTTTTATTGTTCTGAAATGTAGGTACTACCTTACCAAGTATGGTTCCAATTCGATATTAAAAAGGCCGGCGTAAATTTTTCTGCAAAATTACGACAAAGTAAAATTAAATTAATCTTTAATAATTTCCAATTTGTATCTGAAAAACCACCGTTGCTGGGGGTTTTATTGTTCTAAAATGTAGGTACTACCTTACCAAGTATGGTTCCAATTCGATATTGAAAAGGCCGGCGTAAATTTTTCTGCAAAATTACGACAAAGTTGAAAAATCATAACAAAACAATAAGGTTAAAACAATATGTTTTTTAGCGAAAAAGCGATCTGCCAATGACCTCTCAGTGGTCACAATAGAAGAAGAGCTATGGTACAATATAGTTTTGCTTGTATAAGCGATAAGCCGACGGAAACTATTCCACAAACCAGGACCGAACTTTTAAAACATAAAACAACTAATTTAATCTTTATTAATATCCCATTTTCCGCTGAAAAACCACCGTTGCTGGGGGTTTTATTGTTCTAAAATGTGGGTACTACCTTACCAAGTATGGTTCCAATTCGATATTAAAAAGGCCGGCGTAAATTTTTCTGCAAAATTTCGACAAAATAAAATTGAATTAATCTTTAATAATTTCCAATTTGTAGCTGAAAAACCACCGTTGCTGGGGGTTTTATTGTTCTAAAATGTAGGTACTACCTTACCAAGTATGGTTCCAATTCAATATTAAAAAGGCCGGCGTAAATTTTTCTGCAAAATTACGACAAAGTAAAATTAATTTAATCTTTAATAATTTTTTTATTTGTAGCTGAAAAACCACCGTTGCTGGGGGTTTTATTGTACTAAAATGTAGGTACTACCTTACCAAGTATGGTTCCAATTCGATATTAAAAAGGCCGGCGTAAATTTTTCTACAAAATTACGACAAAGTAAAATTAATTTAATTTCTAATAATTTCCCATTTGTAGCTGAAAAACCACCGTTGCTGGGGGTTTTATTGTTCTAAAATGTAGGTATTACCTTACCAAGTATGGTTCCAATTCGATATTAAAAAGGCCGGTGTAAATTTTTCTGCAAAATTACGACAAAGTAAAATTAAATGAATCTTTAATAATTTCCAATTTGTAGCTGATAAACCACCGTTGCTGGGGGTTTTATTGTTCTAAAATGTGGGTACTACCTTACCAAGTATGGTTCCAATTCAATATTAAAAAGGCCGGCGTAAATTTTTCTGCAAAATTACGACAAAGTAAAATTAATTTAATCTTTAATAATTTCTTATTTGTAGCTGAAAAACCACCGTTGCTGGGGGTTTTATTGTACTAAAATGTAGGTACTACCTTACCAAGTATGGTTCCAATTCGATATTAAAAAGGCCGGCGTAAATTTTTCTACAAAATTACGACAAAGTAAAATTAATTTAATTTCTAATAATTTCCCATTTGTAGCTGAAAAACCACCGTTGCTGGGGGTTTTATTGTTCTAAAATGTAGGTATTACCTTACCAAGTATGGTTCCAATTCGATATTAAAAAGGCCGGTGTAAATTTTTCTGCAAAATTACGACAAAGTAAAATTAAATTAATCTTTAATAATTTCCAATTTGTAGCTTATAAACCACCGTTGCTGGGGGTTTTATTGTTCTAAAATGTAGGTACTACCTTACCAAGTATGGTTCCAATTCGATATTGAAAAGGCCGGCGTAATTTTTTCTGCAAAATTACGACAAAGTTGAAAAATCATAAGAAAACAATAAGTTTAAGACAAGAATATGTTTTTTAGCGAAAAAGCAATCTGCCGAAGACCTCTCAGTGGTCACAATCGAAGAAAAGTTATGGTACAATCTAGTTTTGCTTGTATAAGCGATAAGCCGACGAAACCTATTCCACAAACCAGGACCGAACTTTTAAAACATAAAACAACTAATTAAATCTTTATTAATATCCCATTTGCCGCTGAAAAACCACCGTTGCTGGGGGTTATATTGTTCTAAAATGGGGGTACTACCTTACCAAGTATGGTTCCAATTCGATATTAAAAAGGCCGGCGTAAATTTTTCTGCAAAATTACGACAAAATAAAATTAAATTAATCTTTAATAATTTCCAATTTGTAGCTAAAAAACCACCGTTGCTGGGGGTTATATTGTTCTAAAATGGGGGTACTACCTTACCAAGTATGGTTCCAATTCGATATTAAAAAGGCCGGCGTAAATTTTTCTGCAAAATTACGACAAAATAAAATTAAATTAATCTTTAATAATTTCCAATTTGTAGCTGAAAAATCACCGTTGCTGGGGGTTTTATTGTTCTAAAATGTAGGTATTACCTTACCAAGTATGGTTCCAATTCGATATTAAAAAGGCCGGTGTAAATTTTTCTGCAAAATTACGACAAAGTAAAATTAAATTAATCTTTAATAATTTCCAATTTGTAGCTGATAAACCACCGTTGCTGGGGGTTTTATTGTTCTAAAATGTGGGTACTACCTTACCAAGTATGGTTCCAATTCAATATTAAAAAGGCCGGCGTAAATTTTTCTGCAAAATTACGACAAAGTAAAATTAATTTAATCTTTAATAATTTCTTATTTGTAGCTGAAAAACCACCGTTGCTGGGGGTTTTATTGTACTAAAATGTAGGTACTACCTTACCAAGTATGGTTCCAATTCGATATTAAAAAGGCCGGCGTAAATTTTTCTACAAAATTACGACAAAGTAAAATTAATTTAATTTCTAATAATTTCCCATTTGTAGCTGAAAAACCACCGTTGCTGGGGGTTTTATTGTTCTAAAATGTAGGTATTACCTTACCAAGTATGGTTCCAATTCGATATTAAAAAGGCCGGTGTAAATTTTTCTGCAAAATTACGACAAAGTAAAATTAAATTAATCTTTAATAATTTCCAATTTGTAGCTTATAAACCACCGTTGCTGGGGGTTTTATTGTTCTAAAATGTAGGTACTACCTTACCAAGTATGGTTGCAATTCGATATTGAAAAGGCCGGCGTAATTTTTTCTGCAAAATTACGACAAAGTTGAAAAATCATAACAAAACAATAAGGTTAAAACAATATGTTTTTTAGCGAAAAAGCGATCTGCCAATGACCTCTCAGTGGTCACAATAGAAGAAGAGCTATGGTACAATCTAGTTTTGCTTGTATAAGCGATAAGCCGACGGAAACTATTCCACAAACCAGGACCGAACTTTTAAAACATAAAACAACTAATTTAATCTTTATTAATATCCCATTTTCCGCTGAAAAACCACCGTTGCTGGGGGTTTTATTGTTCTAAAATGTGGGTACTACCTTACCAAGTATGGTTCCAATTCGATATTAAAAAGGCCGGCGTAAGTTTTTCTGCAAAATTACGACAAAATAAAATTAAATTAATCTTTAATAATTTCCAATTTGTAGCTAAAAAACCACCGTTGCTGGGGGTTATATTGTTCTAAAATGGGGGTACTACCTTACCAAGTATGGTTCCAATTCGATATTAAAAAGGCCGGCGTAAATTTTTCTGCAAAATTACGACAAAATAAAATTAAATTAATCTTTAATAATTTCCAATTTGTAGCTGAAAAATCACCGTTGCTGGGGGTTTTATTGTTCTAAAATGTAGGTATTACCTTACCAAGTATGGTTCCAATTCGATATTAAAAAGGCCGGTGTAAATTTTTCTGCAAAATTACGACAAAATAAAATTAAATTAATCTTTAATAATTTCCAATTTGTAGCTAAAAAAACACCATTGCTGGGGGTTTTATTATTCTAAAATGAAGGTACTACCTTACCAAGTATGGTTCCAATTCGATATTAAAAATACCGGCGTAAATTTTTCTGCAAAATTACGACAAAGTAAAATTAAATTAATCTTTAATAATTTCCAATTTGTAGCTGAAAAATCACCGTTGCTGGGGGTTTTATTGTTCTAAAATGTAGGTACTACCTTACCAAGTATGGCTCCAATTCGATATTAAAAAGGCCGGCGTAAATTTTTCTGCAAAATTACGACAAAGTAAAATTGAATTAATCTTTAATCGCTTTTTCGCTAAAAAACATATTGTTTTAACCTTAATGTTTTGTTATGATTTTTCAACTTTGTCGTAATTTTGCAGAAAAATTTACGCAGGTCTTTTCAATATCGAATTGGAACCATTTTTGGTAAGGTAGTACCTACATTTTAGAACAATAAACCCCCCAGCAACGGTGGCTTTTCAGCTACAAATTGGAAATTATTAAAGATTAATTCAATTTTACTTTGTCGAAATTTTGCAGAAAAATTTACGCCGGCCTTTTTAATATCGAATTGGAACCATACTTGGTAAGGTAGTACCCACATTTTAGAACAATGAAACCCCCAGCAACGGTGGTTTTTCAGCGGCAAATGGGATATTAATAAAGATGAAATTAGTTGTTTTATGTTTTAAAAGTTCGGTCCTGGTTTGTGGAATAGTTTCCGTCGGCTTATCGCTTATACAAGCAAAACTAGATTGTACCACTGAGAGGTCATCGGCAGATCGCTTTTTCGCTAAAAAACATATTGTTTTAACCTTATTGTTTTGTTATGATTTTTCAACTTTGTCGTAATTTTGCAGAAAAATTTACGCCGGCCTTTTTAATATCGAATTGGAACCATACTTGGTAAGGTAGTACCTACATTTTAGAACAATAAAACCCCCAGCAACGGTGGTTTTTCAGCTACAAATGGGAAATTATTAAAGATTAAATAAATTTTTTGTGTATTTTTGGGAAAGTTTCCGTCTGCCTTTTTCATATCATATCATATATATATAATACATATTATGTATATAAGCAAAAATAGATTTATTAGTTACTTTTCTTTAGTTATCACTCGTGGGTGATCTTATTCCGACCGCTTTTTAGCTAAAAAAGCTAACAAACCCGAACCCGAATAATTAAGTTTAAATAAACAAATAAATAATTTTCACAATTTTTTCCATTTTTTATAATAAAAATCTTTGTTTTCTTAAGCATATTACTATTAAATATAAGTAGTTTCTAGAACATTATTTTATGCGCGGTGCAGATTGTTTAGGCCATGCAATAGACGCGGTCGGTCCGATCGCCGCTTGGAGTCTGCTTCGATGCGTCGCATTTCCGATGCCAAAAGCCGTTGCTAACCTGACTGCGGTATATAATAGAGCCATTTATTATGAACTTTCCCAACCAATACCCTAGAAAAAGACAATTCCCAGAAAGGACAGTTTTTGAGATTCTGACAAACTAGTGCTTTTTTTTTGTACATACCTAGTAATCACACTTTTTCCAAAAATTATTTTTGTGATGTACTTTATTTATTGATGTAAATTAAGGGCTGAAAGACCTAGGTCGATAGCCTTTTAGACTTGTGTCTAATAAATATGTTTTAATAAAAAATATTCGTTTATTGATATTGATTATGAACTCTTAAAGTATTTAGTGGAGAACTGGAACTATTCGTTATCTACTTGGAACTAAAAAAATAATGTTTCTAGAAAAGAAACTGAAAAAAAAAACTTCACATGAGTCTGACAAAATTTGTCTTTTTTTCAGATTTATTACAGTTTAATTAATTTGCCTGATCCAAACCGCAGAAAGTCATATCAACTTCGGAAACTTTCCAAACACATGAGACATCCAAGCTTTTTAGGATTTTTCTTAATTTTGTGGTTCTTCCCAATCATGACGTAAGTACTTAAATGTAATAAATCTGCTGTCAAAGGTTTGATAAAAAATATACTGCAGGTGTGTTTCCATTGTTAATGGGATGGGTCCGATTTTTTTGTATTTCCCATAGGTTGATCCTTGCGGAACACCACAAGTTATGTTTTTTTTTAAACTTTTAACATTTTCTATTTGAACAAACTGCTTTCTATTACCTAAGTAATTTTTTAGCAATAAATAAATATTTCCCCGAATTCCAATATTGTATAGGCATTTAAATAAAATGTTGTGATTGACTGTCAAATGCTTTACATAAATCTAGGGACAGTAGGCAGCATTTTTGGTTACTATCGACGTTTTGTTGAATATCTTTGATAATATCTGCAGCTGCATCTTCTGTATCTCTAAATTTATGAAATTTATATTGAAATGGAGTCATTTTTTTTTCTTCTAAAAAATTTACTATTCTATTATTTAAAAAATTTTCAAAAATCTTTGAAAATGCATATAAAACAGAATTTGGGCAATACTAAATATTATAATTTATTTTATACTAAATACTAAAATATTTTTCTGCATTTTTAAAAACTGGTGATACTTTTGCTATTTTTAATTTATCTGGAAATAACCCGGTTTTAAAAGAAATTGTGATTACATGATGTAATATAGGAATTATATTATATTTTAGAATTTTAATAATTTTGATGAAAATATTATCAAATCCCGTTGCTTCTTCGAATTAAGCTCATTAATTATTTTGCCTATTTCTTCAAATGTGATATGGGTATTTCTCCCTTAACTTTAAAAACCATGTCCCCAGCATGTAATAGCCTTAAAAAGTTCTCCTACTTAAACTATTTTTTGGAAAACAAGTTCTAGGTGATCCTGGCTAATAGAAAAAAGCTAATTTTATTGGAATCATTTATGTTTTTTTTTGCAGAAGAGGGCAAACATGCAAAAAGTCACTTCTGTCCCTGTCCCCAATGCAAAAATTTCTACTTTGATCATATTTTGCCAGTCAAAATAGTAGCTAAATGTATTTAAAAGATTACTTTTATGTTTGTCCTCTAGAAAAAGTATATTTCCCACGAAACAAAAATCAATAAAGTCTACTTATTAGCAACTTAAACTTGTCCCCAGTGATTGTAAGTCACTTCTGTCCCGCTTGATAATAGTGTTCTTGCGCGTTCATGGGTGGCACTACTATGTATCGGCATCGCTTAAACGGTTCAGTTCTTGATGGCCTTTGACAATAAACAGTTGTTTTCTTCCGGTATTTAAGACTTATTGGTGAAAAAAGTGACAAAACGTAAAAAATTAAGTAAAACCACTTTTAAGTCTTTACTGTCCCTTGGCAGAAACGTACTGAGTATGTTAATTATACGTTTATTGATACTTTTTATACCAAAAACAGATGATATTTCAAACAAATTCAAATACAATTGAAAGTTATACATAACCTAATATTTTTTAGCACAAGAAAACCCGATAAATGTCACATCTGTCCCTGTCACTTCTGTCCCCCTTTTCCATATTTTAAAAAGAGACATATGTGACTTAAGTGGACAGAAGTGACACCAATAATAAAATTTTTAGTTTTTTATTTCAGATACATTTTCTTTAAAGCAGCGCCATACTGAATGTGTGTTTTTCTACAAAATCAAAATTGGACTATTAAAATTTGGTCGCATGTGATGCAAAGTTTATTTGTTTCGGACCCTGTATAAGGTAACTTCATAAAATAATTAGTTTTGAAAACGTAGTTTGTGTCTGAAAGTAATACACCTTAATATTAAGACAAAAAAGAACACAGTGTCATCAGTAAAGTGTTCATTAAGTGGAAAATAAATTTTAGTTTAACTTAACGTAAAGTTTATCTATTTTCAATGATTTAATTTAAAACTCCTTTATTTTATTTTTTATTTTTTTACTTTCTGCCACAAACTACGTTTTTAAAAATACTTATTTTATGAAAATACCTTATACAGGGTCAAAAACAAATAAACTTTGCATCACATGCGACCCAATTTTAATACCCCAATTTTGATTTTGTAGAAAAACACACATTTAATATGGCGCTACTTTAAAGAAAATGTATCTGAAATTAAGCCTGCCAAAACTGAGAAGTTTTATGTAGGTTGCGTTGAGTCTTATTTTGCAAAAATGGTGCAATTTACAAAATATAGGTAAAAATCAAAATAATCTTATGCAGCTGAAATTTGTGCACGTGGGCTAGAAACTGCATTTAAAAAAACTTTTTCTAATAACTTTTTTCGATATTTTTAGAAATAACCCCACTTTTGAATTATTTTTTGGAAAAAATTAAAATTTGACAGATAATGCGAATCACGTGACTACTATTTTTTTGCTTAATTTTCATCTCGATCGAAGCAGAACTTGATGCCAAAGTCAAATTTTGAATAAAGCTATTAATAAAAAAAAATCTCATATGATGCGGACTTTACTGGTGACACTGTATAATAAAGTCAATGGGACAGAAGTGACTTTTATAATGACTTAAACATTTTGCCAGTCACTTGCCAACAGAAATTATTACTTGCCTTGTGTTTAATGATGTATTTTACAAAATTTAAAGATTTTAAAATCGTATAGAGTTAAATACTAACCCATATAGCAAAAACAAATTTTTTTCAAAAATATCTGCATTTTTTAAAGTTACGGGAGAAATACCCATATCTTCTTTATTTAAAAACATAGAACTTGAATTTATTTCTACAATTTTCTTTTGATTCATTGGAATTTTCTCGGCCAAATTTTCTCCAACTTTGATAAAATGGTTATTTATTTCTTCACAAATTTTACTTGGTTCTTCGATTTTCTTATTTTCTTTAATGAGGTAATCAATGGTTGTTGATTTTGTTTTATTTGTAGAATTTGAAATAATATAGTTTAAATTTTTCCAAATTATCTTTTGATCTCCTAAAAGAAACTGTTCTTCAAAGTATTTTTTTTTTTGACCAACTTTATTTTGTTTTTAAGTACGCGATTATAGTTATCATAGATGCTTTTAAACAAGTAATTGTCGGGATACTGTTTCTTTTTTAAATAATGTTTATTTCGAATCTTCATCATTTTTGCTAATTCTTTTGTAGACCAAGGGTTTGAGTTTTCTTTTATTTCAAAAATTTCTTGGTAAGAAACTTTATCAAATATTTTAAAAATTTCTTCATAAAATAAATCAGGATCTTCAAAGTAAAGCTTATTATTTTCTAAACTATCCAGATCAGTTTTTAACATATTAATATTAAATTTTATTTGGCTTATAATTTTAAATTTCATATTACTGGTTACTGAATTGTCATAAATGTTAATTAATTTTATTGTAGTTTATGATCACTTATTGGGCTTGTTTCAAAAAATAAGTCGATCTTTTTTGTTGTATTTGTGATAAGGTGGTCAATTAACGTTGCACTCGTAGTTGTGTCTCTGGTAGTAGGTAATACTTTTATTAGATAATTTTAAATTGTTGAAGAGATAAATATCCAAAAGCCTTTTTGAGTATTTATTATTTTTTTAAATGTGTGGACTAAGGGTTTGAGTTTTCTTTTATTTCAAAAATTTCTTGGTAAGAAGCTTTATCAAATATTTTTAAAATTTCTTCATAAAATAAATCAGGATCTTCAAAGTAAAGCTTATTATTTTCTAAAATATCCAGATCAGTTTTTAACATATTAATATTAAATTTTATTTGGCTTATAATTTTAAATTTCATATTACTGGTTACTGAATTGTAATAAATGTTAATTAATTTTATTGTAGTTTATGATCACTTATTGGGCTTGTTTCAAAAAATAAGTCGATCTTTTTTTGTTGTATTTGTGATAAGGTGGTCAATTAACGTTGCACTCGTAGTTGTGTCTCTGGTAGTAGGTAATACTTTTATTAGATAATTTTAAATTGTTGAAGAGATAAATATCCAAAGCCTTTTTGAGTATTTATTATTTTTTTAAATGTCAATATTCATATCACCCATTAAAAAACAATCTGTTAGTGCATCAAAATTCTCCAATTTTTCATCCAAAAAATTCAGGAACCATTCAGTTTTAACCGAGGGAGCAGAGGTCTATAAACACCACAGAAAATAGCATCAAGATATGGAATTTTGATGGCAATAAAAGACAATGTATAATTATAGATTATATTATAATTTATCTGCCGTATCAAGATTTCGGATATTATGGCCGCCCGCCAAATACCATTGATATCATACACACCAGGGTTTATTAATTTTTATACATATCAATTAGGTTTGGAAGTAGAATAGTAAAAAAAAACATATAAATCTAGATAAGGTTATAAATACTTAGTAGGTTTATTTTTTTAGGTTGGACAGGGTATTGCTGGCAACAATTTTAACCTCATATATGTACATAGCTTGGAACACTGATGGTGAAGACTACAACTACCAAAAATACATGTACGAGAGAAAATACCATGAACTTGAACGTTTAAAAGCTCAATGATATATTGGGCGCTTAAAAATGAAAGTACAAATTGATTTTTAACAATACGATATCTGTTTGCATGCAGTCACGTACCTATTTCCGATTTAAAATGAAGTACTTTTTAACCGAATACAAAACCAACCATTCTTTTTGGGTTATTTAAGTATAATGTATATTTACATTACTGATATACAAGACTGCAACTGAAATATGAATAAGTGATTACTGCATGCAGATTTTTTTTATGTTAGTTTAACGTTCTATTTATTTAATTAGTGTTTACTAGTAGTTATCAGTGGGAACATAATATACAGTGTGTCCCTGGATAGAGTTTGGAAGAGGAAACACTTTTTTATTGGTAGGTATAAATATTATAAAGTAATTTTTTATACAAACGTCTGCTTGTGCTGAAACTACAATTTCGAATATCAAATTTGCGATTACTATACAGAGTTCGTCCGAAACAACATTTTTACTTTTTAGGATTTTTTTTACAATTCCTTGATTTATTAAATAAATTTTGCTTGAGCTTAAACTACAATTTTAAATATCACATTTGCGATTACTATACAGGGTTCGTCAGAAATAACATTTTTAGTTTTTTGGATTTCGTTTAAAATAAATTTACGTGAAAGCAAACAACTATATATTGTTGCCTTACTGTTGCCGAGTAACGATTTTGATTAAAAAAGGTTTTTCCTCTTCCAAACTCTTTCCGTGGACACACTGTATATCCCTGTCTCTAAAATATCTTTTTATAGAGGTAGTGGATTGATTAACTTTAAGAACTGACTAATTCTATAACATAGGTGTTACTTTTTTTACAACTGTACATAATACATAAAGATAAATGTTTAACAGAGCACACATTGCTTTTATTTTACATTTAGAATAATTGAAATTGCAAGAAGTTCTTCATTTTTTCTCGAGAGACCAAGAGAATTTGTTTTCTTCTCTAGACCGAGATTTTGAGTCTTTTTCCTGTTAAGCTTAAAGCCATATTATTTTCTTTACTTACAAAAAAATTATAATATAATAATAATAAACAATATTTATTCAAATAATCATTACCAGTAAGTAAAAAAAAAGATAATAATAAAAATAAAAATCCTATTCAATGTTATCTGAAAGGGTGAAGTTCATCCCTTGCTAGTAACAAGGGTTGGTCTTCCACTTAACCTCAAACAACAAAAATTACAATGTATATAGGTACACCTTTAAAAGTCATCCCCATAGACAATTTACCTTTAGATAAACAAACAATAATCACGAATGTGGCAGTTTTATGGCCTCGCGCATGTAAACAAAACTGGGAACTATTAGACATGCGCACTACAACATTATCGTTTGACGAATGGGAAAATAGACAGGTCCGGGCTTTAAAATTTAAATTCTAGCTCATATGCCACCATAGAGGGTTTATTTTACCCCTATTTGGGCATAATACAATTATACAACGGCAGCAACTAGTACTAGTCATTGTTTATATTACAATCCGAGTCACTAAAAGCACAAACATTCACTAACTAAACTACACAAAAACCAGAAATCCATAAATATTAAACACCAGTCCCACAATCCACGATAGCCGATCCGATAGCTGAAAACTTTAGAAAACTACAAGAAATCCGCAGAGAAGAGAAACTTTAAAACACAACAAAAATGGCGGCCGAGCCGGTTCTGGAGAGTATTCTTGAGCGCGTCGATTATTGTCGATAAAGTAGGACGGCCGATAACACGAGGTTTGTGCGCATGCACGAAGGTTCCCCGAATGAAGACAGCTGACCGACGAGTCATGCGCTCGGACGTATTTTTTCACCCATAAAACGTAACTTTTGTTTGCGCAGGAGATAAGCTGTGGGTATCTAAAGGTAAATTGTCTATGGTCATCCCAAATTAAATAGCAAAATAAAGATCATGTTAATAACACTATATAAATTCTGTACTAATGCAAAAATATTAATAAGTAAAGACAGTGCAGGAGACGGATGAATGAAAGAAAAATAAATCAAGAAAAAGAAAAAGCACGACCCGAAAGCAGAAAACTTTAAACACCCAGTAACATACTTTTATATATTTTTTTAAAAGGTAAAATAGATTTAGTTTTAAGGTCTAGACCAATAGAATTATAGACAGCGGATATGTTATAAGAAAAACTACGTTCAAACAGAGCAGTTTTATGGACGGGTGGTGTAATGGTGCCCTTAAATCTAACGTTAAGGTTGTGTACAGGGTCATTCCCTATATATTGACCCATATGCTAGCCGCTTTATTAATAGAGATATCAAAAAACTAAAATGAGGAAAGTTGTGGATCTTGATCTTAACTTTTTTTAACAATTATTAGAAAAAACAAAAGACTGTTGGAACTTTAAAATTTTAACACATTTTTTTTTTTAAATGGGACACCCTGTATATTATTACATTTTTAAATTCCACATAAAATTATAATTATTTTTTATTAAATGCATTATTAGTTTATACTTCATAGTTTCCGAGATATTGACTCTCGAAAAGTGACATTTTTGAACTTTGACAGCTTATAACCTTCTAACAGTACGTCTTAGAGCAAAACGGCTTACATGTCCCTATCTTCAATTTTTATTATCTTCCCAAAAAAATCAACTTCCGGTTAAACCGGATGTAACTCAAAAGCAGGAAATATAGTTGTTCCGGTTTAACTGGAAGTTGATTTTTTTGGGAAGATAATAAAAATTGAAGATAGGGACATGTAAGCCATTTTGCTCTAAGACGTACTGTTAGAAGGTTATAAGCTGTCAAAGTTCAAAAATGTCACTTTGGAGAGTCAATATCTCGGAAACTATGAAGTATAGACTAATAATGCATTTAATAAAAAATAATTATAATTTTATGTGGAATTTAAAAATGTAAAAATATACATTTAAAAAAAAAATTTGTGCTAAAATTTTAAAGTTCCAACAGTCTTTTGTTTTTTCTAATAATTGTTAAAAAAAGTTAAGATCAAGATCTACAACTTTCCTCATTTCAGTTTTTTGATATCTCTATTAATAAAGCGGCTAGCATATGGGTCAATATATAGGGAACGACCCTGTACATCTGTACGGAAAACTATTTTTTTTGTGCAAATATGACTGATTTCTTGTTTGTTTAAAGCTTGTCAAAAACGGTAGTAGTGGTGACGTCAAAAGTGGGTCTAATATTTTAGTTCAGACCGGAATGCCTTAAATTTGCATACCATATAAACTTAAATGGTAGGCGCGGAAACTTTAGACCTGATAATTCTTTACGTGACCTGGGTTTTTTTGAAATTGTAACTGGAGAATAGAGCTCTCAACTATTTTAACCATGAAATAAAAGTTCTCGTACTTTATTGTAGATGACTTTTGAAAATGAATTAAGGCTCTACAATGCGCAAAATTATAGGATGATTAACACTGTTTCGCTACTGCAGGATTCTGGAAAGCCTATTTGAAATTACTGTCGGGACGAATCATATTTTAGTAAAGGAATGTTTCTATTTCTAAGGTATAGAGCCCTTTTTGCAAAAAAATAAGAAAATATATGAAAAAATGCTCGCTGAAAGTACGTATTTTTAGGCATTTTCCAGGGTTAATACCGTCGCGAATAATTTTTTTTTCAAAAAAATCGCTCTATACCTTAGAGCTTCCATGTCTTGTTTACTATTCCAAAAATTGAGACATAAATATCTCGTAATAAGCCCGTTATCCTGCAGCGCGCGAAACGTGTTTCAGGTAAATTTTGTTAATAATAATAATAAACAGTCTTTATTTCAAAAGTATGTTACATTAAGTTATAACATAAAACGAAATAACGTCAACAAAAGAATAAATAATCAAAACAACAATAACGTTCCTAATTCTACAAATTTCTGACGTATTCAAAATATTCCATAACATTGTAAGGCTCAATAGTTACCAGCAATACAAATAATTTCTTTTTTAACTTATTAATATTATCAATTGCCTTTATAGTTGCTGGTAAAGAATTAAAAAACTTTACACAGTTATAGTATGCTCCTTTTTCAGTAATTGTTAATCTATGCCTAGGATAATTGTAGTTGGTATGTCTAGATGGATATATGGTTTGTGGAGCACTATTTCTAAATAACTCTCTATTTTTGGAAAAAAATATTATACATTCCTGTATATAAACAGCAGTTACAGTTAACAATTTGTTTTCCCTGAATTTACCTCTACACGATTCTCTAAATTTTAGCCCTAACATAATCCTTAGTGCCCTTTTTTGACATACAAATAATTTTTCTACGTCCTTGCTATTACCATACTGAACTATACAATATCGGATGTGAGCCTCAAAATTCGAATGATATATAACCTTCTTAGTTTGAGAATCTGTGTATCTTGCTAAGACACGAAGACTGTAACAAACTGCATTCAATTTTTGTCTAATATAATTAATATGGTGCTCCCACGACAAAACATCATCCAAAATAACCCCTAGAAACTTTGCTTTTTCAGATAAGTGTAACGTGTGATTGCCAACTTCTATTGTTTGTGGTTCTACCACACGAGACCTATTTGTTTTAAATATTAATGTGTTTGTTTTGTTATTGTTTAATATTAATTTGTTTTTTGCAAACCAGTCACTTGCATCCATCATAATATTTTGAGTTTTTTCTTCAACCAGCATCACATCACTGTCACTTACCAATATATTTGTATCGTCTGCATAATTTGTTATTTTACCAATCATTATAGCTTTTGGTTATTTCTGAGATGTTGTTCATATATTATATAATAAAAAGAATGGGTCCCAAAACACTACCCTGCGGTACTCCGATATTGACTGACACTTCATTCGAAAAAAATTTCTGATTGTCCTGTTTTATTAACACTTGTTGTTTCCTACCAGATAAGTAAGATTTAATTAGATCCAGGGCTGTTTCTCTGATACCATAGGAATCTAATTTATTAAGCAATATGGTACAATTTAATGTGTCGTAAGCTTTTGATAAGTCCAAAAAGAGCCCTAGGGGGATTTGTCCTTTTTCCAATGAATCCAGTATATAGTGGATAAATTGAAATATCGCAGTTTGTGTTGACTTTCCCTTTATATATCCATGTTGTTGATCACCTAACAAATTATTCGACACAAAAAATTCAAGTAAACGTTCAGATATCACACTTTCAAACACTTTAGAAAATGATGGAAGCAAGCTTATTGGTCTGTAGTTATCTATTACTGATTCATCGCCCTTTTTAAAGATTGGCACAACAATTGCATTTTTAAGACTGTCCGGAAATATGCCGTACTTCATAGAATTGTTTACTATATAACAAATAGGTTGTACAATTTCTCCTATAACGTATTTTATCAAATTGGATGATATTTCATCATGTCCACTACTTTGTTTATTTTTTAGTTTTTTAACTACTTCAAAAATTTCTTTAGCGTTAGTAGGGCGCATTTTTAATGAGTTTTCATTGTACTCTATCTCAGAACTGAATGGTATGTCATCCAAGCCCTGAAGCAGAGATGTAGCAGCATTTGTAAAAAAATTATTAAAGTCATTTGCAACAATAGTGAGATCCCCCTTTACTTTAATTGGCGGTTTAGATATATTTTTACCTTTCATTTGATTTACAACACACCATGTACTTTTTGATTTATTGTCAGAATTTTTTATTTTATTGGCAAAATAAGATTTTTTTGACTCGCATAATAAGTTATTATATTCCTTCTTTTTAGAATTGTATAGATTTTTGAAATGATTGCTTCTACTTCTTAAAACATACAAAACATCCAACTGATCCCTACATTCCCTTATCTCAGGACTATCCAACCTATACTTGGATTTGTTAAAGTTTCTTTGCGGTACTTTTTGTACAGGAAAACATTGATTGAATTTGCTCAGAAATAGGTCCATGAAAGTGCTCCACTGTTTATTTACTAAATGCGTTTCTAAAGAAAAAATTGAATGCCAATCTGTTTCAGAAAGAATATTTTTAAATTTTACTTTATTATTTTTACTAAAATTTCTTCTTTCAAAAAAAATGTTTTTATTTTTGGTAATGCTTAGAGTTAATTTTTGAGCCGTATGGTCTGAGATAAAAGAATGCAAAACCCGAGATATCCTATCACCCTCAAAGTTTGTTAATATATTGTCTATGCAGCTTTTACTGGTATTACTAATACGTGTATAATCTGTTACAGTGTGTATTACATTAAAAGAATTAATTAGTGACAGTAGGTCCATTGTGTTTCTACTATTTGATTTAAAGTCCACATTAAAATCTCCTGCTACAATTAAAATGTTTTTATTTGCACATGATACCAGAAGTTGCTCCATTTTATCCATAAATAGTCTAAAATCCCCATTTGGTGGTCGATATAAAGAAACCAAAAGAATAGAATTGTTTTTAACCTTGATTTCACAGCCACAACATTCAAAATTATTTTCTTCGCTCATTCCATTTATATCATCTCGTTTCCTACACTGAATATTCGTTCTTATATAAATAGCACTACCTCCATGCCTGTTTTCTAATTTCCTGCAGAAGCTTGTAGCTAATTGGAAACCTTCTATGCCATAGTTCTCTAGTTGTTCATATGTTTTCCAGTGCTCTGTAATGCAGAGTGCACTACAGTCATTTTGTTTGTTTAGAAAATCTTCCAAAAGGTCTACAGAATTTCCTATAGATTGTAGGTTCTGATGTATTATACTGATTTGGTTCATATTTTTAACTGTGTTTCTTGTTTGTCTCTCTATAACTGAGTTTTGTTTGTTATTATAATCTTTTATAAAAAATTGTCCGAGTAGTTTATTTGGCTTTTATAACTAATTAGTCTTTTTTGGTATATCGGGCACTTAACATCCCGTGCCGAATGTTGACTATCTTCAGCTTTATATTTCATCTTCACACAGTTAGGGCATTTTAACATAGCTGCATTGCATAATTTCCCCTCATGATCATGTGCACCGCATTTATGACAACATGATTGTTCTCCACAATGCTTAGCAACATGTCCAAAACCAGCACAGTTGAAGCATAGTGCTAGGTTTAGGTGTTCCTGGACGTAGATTTTCATTAGGTCAAAATATATTGTCTGTTTTTTCAAGAACCATTTGGCAATTGCTGGTTGTGCTTCTAGGATCCAATTTTCTTTGATTGGATTTCGACACTGTTTTTTTGCTACTACCTTTATGTTCTCACGTATATTGAGTGTAGGCAGGTCAACTTCTATTTCATTATTTAATCTAATAAGTTCTTCAATAAATTCCAAATCCGAGTAGCCTTTTGATATTCCTGTTATTATAAACATTGGATTTAAGCTTTGTGTTTCTTTTATCTTTATATTGTCTTTTTTTTCCAGTGTCGATTTTAATTTTTTGTGTTGAGTTTCGTTACAGCTTTCTACAACTATCGCCCCGCTTTTTAGGTGTCTTATATTTTTAAAACCTCCATCTATATCATTTGTACTGATTTCTTTTTTAAGTTCCTTTACAGTTTCCTTTGGGTTTGTGATATTGTTTATTCTAATTATCGTTTCCAGTTTCTTTGTTGTTTTGGGTGTTTCCCAGCTCTCTATTACTTTTTCATTTGATTTATGTGGTATTTGCTTTTGTGTTATTGTTGCATATGTTTTATGATTTACGGGTAGGTTTGGTGACTTTTCCAGAGTAGGATTCATTGTCTTGACGTCTTGTAGTTGTATTCTGTCTTTTAATATCATATTTTCCTTTTCAAGTTGTCCAAATTTGCAAGTGATTAGTGTTAAGTTCTTATATATGAAGGTCGTAGCAGCTCTTATTATCTCTGCATCGTCTTTATTGGTGACATTTTGAATCTTATCAAATGATTCAAATATTTCCAATAGTAACTTATCCATAGGCAGTTGGTCTTTGTTTACATTATGTTTTGGTGCGTTATCAGTTTGTGTTGATAATTCTTGAACATCTTCGTGGTGATGAGTAACATTAAGATTTAGTCCCTCACATTGTTTTTTGTTTTGGTTCTCTATTACTGGAGATACTTCCACTCTTAACCTTTTGCTAGATTTTTCTTCGCCACTTTCTACCTTATTTTCGGTAGAACTTTTTGGCTTCGACGTAGGTGTACGAGTTACTGACTTCCTAGGTTTAAAGACATAACTATTTTCATCCTGAGAATGAACTGCCTCCAAGTTTGATTCTAACTTATTGATCTCCCCTGGTATTTGCAGGTCATTCCTATCATTGTACGTCGCCTTATCAGTACTTAATTTTCCGTATTTACCTGAATTGGTTTTTATCGTCGACGATATTTTTTTGTCGGTGCCATGAATTATTTTGTTTATTTCTGCAGTTGAATATTCTTTGGAACCAAGCGAAAAAGACCTCGTTTTCCGTGAAAACTGTTCACTAAACTTCGCTATTTTTTCTTCTGCGGCGTTAGTGCCGCTACTATTTTCACTCATACCATAAACAATAAATTAAATTTCCGTATTTATGATGAAAATGATCACTGAAACGGGAGAGTTAATAAACACGTCTTATCGTGAATTTAATAATACAATATCCAAATGTGTTAGAAGTTGCCTATCTAAAGCTTTATTTATTTCCTGCCGACGTGATACTAGATAAAATCATGATACACTGAGAAAAATATTACATAGGTTAAATAATTTGGAGATGATTTCGTGCTAATTGTAATTTTCTTTTGTATTGTCTGCCAATAACAGAATATAGGAGCGTTAATTTTAGAGAGGTATTAAAGGGAGGAGGTGATTCGTTTCGACTCCACAAAAGGCGTACCTATTAATTTTGGGTAAGCATACATCTTTCGGCCTAGACCAGAACGGTTTATAATGTGACACAGGACCAAAAGTTACAAAGCGCGTTCGCCATTTTTTCAACAAATGATGTTTTAACTTTTAAAATTTTAATTCAAGAAAGTTTTATCTGTTTCCTTCCGCCAAACTCATCCCCAGACGCGTTTCGCCGTTTCATTTTCATTTCATTTTAAACGTTTATTCATATTTTTACATTTGAATTACACTTATCTAAACTTGAACAACACACAAAACTTTCTTGAATTAATATCTGTGGTCCGGCACTTGTACCGGTTTTGAGAGCGCACTTGCAAAAATTTTCTGTTTTTACAGAATAATCCCTTTACGACTGACCTTTTCTAAGGTACCGTACTGGGACGCAAGATGTCGCACCGGGTTCTATAATTCCCGTCGATAATCTTTTAAAATTTTGTTTTTAATGTTTGGTAAACGATAAAAATTAAACGAAATGCAGCCGATTTGTTTGTGTATTGAAATAAAAAATGGGCTATCGGATTTAAAATTTTTTATGTTGCGTTCTTCCTCGAAGTGAGTGAAGTCTCTTGATAGTAAAACAAATATATAAAGTTAAATAGCTTGTAGCGACCGGGGACACCTAGCTAATAATCCTTCCGAATAAATAAAAGTTATTGTTACCGAGTAGTAGGTATTCAATAAAATTTTGCATTAATAAATTTTTGCTTTAGTTCAAAAATTTTCTAAGTGTTTTCGAAATTCTTTTATGTCAATTAAAAATCAAATAAATCTATTTTTAAATAAATAAAATGAAAATTCTTTTAATTCAGGAGAAGTAGGAAATTTGGTTTACCAAGAAATTTTGCAAGTTTTCAAAATTTAAATAAAATTAAAAATATTTTAAAATTATTTTGAAGTGAGAAATTTCTTTTAAAATTTTTTAAGAATAAAGGAACGTTTTCTAAGTAGTTTCAATAATTTTTTGTCAATTAAAAAATACTTAAGGGTATTTTTTTTTAAGTGTTCAAAAGTTTTAGAAATAAAATTAAAATAATTAAAAATTATTTTTAATTAAGAGAAAAGAAAAATTTTGAACTGTCTTACAAATTTTTGGAGAAAATAAATAAAATTAATTTAATTCCTAAAAGGAAAATATTTCTAAGTGTTTTTACATTTATCCAGAAAATTTAAATTGAATAAAATATTTTATTAATTCAGAGAGAAAAAGTGTTTTTCAAGTTTGGTTAATAAAAACTATTTAAAAAAATAAATTAATAATTATTCACTCACTTTTTCAAGATCCAAATTTAAAACCAAAATATTTAACTGCACTAAACCTATAACACTATAAGATATAGGGAAAAGAAAACCATAAAGTCTTTCTCCACAATTTTAATTCAGTAGCTAATAAGCTAGAATCGACATGTTTCGAGTGTAGAAACACTCATCATCAGGATGTTAAAGTAAAAATTATGAACAGCTGATGTTGTTAGCAAAAGAGAAAATATAATAAAGTTAAGGTGGAACTAATCCATAATGGAGCTTTCAATAGCACGCATAGGGAGTGAGAAAATGTGTTTGCAGTCAAGAGGTGAAAATCTATCAGCACGCTGAAAGGTCCGGGACCAGTAAAAAAGCCACTGTGGGCGGGAAATGAAAAGAAAAACAGGACATATCAGTATAATTCCATGTCAAATGAAGTGCTTTGTGGAAATCAGTTCAAGTGTGTGTGATAAGGAAAATATAGTTTGATTTGATTAGAAAAATTCATCCGTGTCGAAGAGGTGTGAAAGAAAAAGTCAGATATGAAGGGGGGAGAAAGAAAAATTGTGTTTTTTTTATATTTTAGTATAGTTGCTTTCTGTAAAAGATAAAGAAAAAAGAGATGTAATGAATGAAATGTAATAAAATAAGTTAGATTAGCTTACCATTTAGCTTGAAGAAAAATGCTGTTGGGGTACTAAGCTTGTTACGGCCCAGTTACCCCAGCAGGAGTCAAAACTGACACATATTGAAGAAATGAAATAAAAGTTATCACATTATCAAAGGAAACTTTTGATATTTTTTTATAAAAAAAAATTTTTGAAAATAAATTTTTATTCGTTTTTCATGAACATCCTAGACGGAAGTTCGCTGCGACCAGCACGTGTCTAACCCAAACGGGAAATGAACTTGAACTTGACATTGAAAAGGGGGGGAACAAGTGACATGTATTTTCGCGGTCAAATTAAAGTATTTCAGTATGCTAATAAAATCCACCTGAATTAATAAAAAGGAATCGAGGGAAAGCTCAATTAAGGTTCACAATAAACACTAAAATAGTCAGAAACAATATATCCATAATTAAAAGGTTTTAGTACATTTAAAAAAGTTGTTGTTCAAATGATTAAAGAATATGTGTCCTAAAAAATTCAGTATATAGCGACCCCCATTGGTAGGTTAATAATTAAAAGGTGTGACTCGGCACTTCGAAGTGCCGAGTCAGGTGGATTTTATTAGCATACTGAAATACTTTAATTTGACCGCGAAAATACATGTCACTTGTTCCCCCCCCTTTTCAATGTCAAGTTCAAGTTCATTTCCCGTTTGGGTTAGACACGTGCTGGTCGCAGCGAACTTCCGTCTAGGATGTTCATGAAAAACGAATAAAAATTTATTTTCAAAATTTTTTTTTTATAAAAAAATATCAAAAGTTTCCTTTGATAATGTGATAACTTTTATTTCATTTCTTCAATATGTGTCAGTTTTGACTCCTGCTGGGGTAACTGGGCCGTAACAAGCTTAGTACCCCAACAGCATTTTTCTTCAAGCTAAATGGTAAGCTAATCTAACTTATTTTATTACATTTCATTCATTACATCTCTTTTTTCTTTATCTTTTACAGAAAGCAACTATACTAAAATATAAAAAAAACACAATTTTTCTTTCTCCCCCCTTCATATCTGACTTTTTCTTTCACACCTCTTCGACACGGATGAATTTTTCTAATCAAATCAAACTATATTTTCCTTATCACACACACTTGAACTGATTTCCACAAAGCACTTCATTTGACATGGAATTATACTGATATGTCCTGTTTTTCTTTTCATTTCCCGCCCACAGTGGCTTTTTTACTGGTCCCGGACCTTTCAGCGTGCTGATAGATTTTCACCTCTTGACTGCAAACACATTTTCTCACTCCCTATGCGTGCTATTGAAAGCTCCATTATGGATTAGTTCCACCTTAACTTTATTATATTTTCTCTTTTGCTAACAACATCAGCTGTTCATAATTTTTACTTTAACATCCTGATGATGAGTGTTTCTACACTCGAAACATGTCGATTCTAGCTTATTAGCTACTGAATTAAAATTGTGGAGAAAGACTTTATGGTTTTCTTTTCCCTATATTATTCAACTCCACTTTGAGTATGGACTACTTCTTCAAAACTATAAGATATGTTCATGTACAATATGTACATGGTTTAACACTTCTCCTGTCGCGTATTTCTTTTCGACTATTTAGCGCGAGCCCGGATCAACCACTGAATTCAGGTTTCTTCTGCAGGGAATGGAAAAGAGTAGCTCATCTATTTTTAGAATTTAGTAAGAATTTCAACCACCACCCTAATACTTGAGCATAGCTTACGCAATTTTTCTGGGAAAAACGCCAGGGAGAAGATGAAGTCATCGGGCCACCCTGCGAAATTTCTGGGGATCTTGCTAGTTATGCCCAAATATGGAAATGCGCCACGACGCGGAAAAAGGTATAAATTTGTAGGAATGCTTTTCGAGCAGTTAGTTGTCGTCGAAAGTTGTTAGTTGTTCGTGAAAAAGTTGAAAGTTCCGGGCGCGAAGAATTTTCAAGTGTTACTCGCGTAAAGTCCAGCTAGTCCAGTTCTTTGTGACCCCTTACTCGTGGGTCATCGTTTGTCTATCCGGGATCGATACGGTCAACGACCCCGCAGAAGTAAGTGCTTGTGGCCAATTTATAAAATAGTTACTTTAAATTCACGGTTTCAATTTTTATAAGTATTTATAAAAACTTATTGTCGGGTGGCTCCCAAGTGTTTTCTTAATAACAATAAAAACAGTATTCTATATTAAAGTGTTTTTCTTCAATAGTTTTAAAACGCAAATAGCTCACTGAAATTAATTTAAATAATTTCTTCTAAACAAAAGTAAGCCGAAAATCAGGGCCATGAAATAATCTTCAAACATTGAGTTCTCACAAGCATTACGATTTCGCCAAAAGTGAACCGACTTAGTTGTGAACACAGATTCTCTCCGAACCCAGCAAAAGAAGAGTTCTTGTCATCAGCCACTTCAAATAGCAGTGCCAACCGACGTGGGAGGGTCGTAATTAGTAAGTTAGTAGGCCCTAGAAGTGGTGGGTGTTACAAGCTGATCGCAACAGACATCGGGACAAAGCCATTGAAACTGGTTATATGTCCCGGTTAACCGGGACGTATGGAAACCCTATATTAATTGTCATATCTAAAAATAAAGTTTCATATGCCTTGGTAAAGGTTAACAGGTGCAATAAAATTAAGCTATTATATTTATGAACTTTCTTAGTTGGTACGGGAGCGGAAAAAGAAAACGAACTGTTAGGGCGATGACACACACGGCGTTTTTGTAGCGGTTTCTGCCGAAGCGGCGGCCGACGCTGCTGCAGCAGTGAGAAGACACACGTTATGGGTTCGGCGCGGTTTCTGTCAAGGCGGCGGCCTTGGAAACACAAATCTAGGTCAATTTTTTAATTAAATAAAATAATTTGCTTTGTGCGCGTTCCATTCTTTAACGACTGAATAGTACCGGGTGGTCAACTAAGAATGGCCGCCGGCTATATCTCAGAAACTACTAAACATAGAAACTTGGGAAAAAAAAATTATGATTAAAGCGGTCATGAGAAAATTCTGGAAATTACTTTCAAGTTCCTCATTTCGCCGCAAGGGGGCACAATTGAAAATTATTTTTTTAAATTTTAAATTTCTCCGAAAATTCCCATACTAAAGTATAACTCTGATTACATCATTGGAAAGCTTAGACAATTCTGCATTATTTTGGTTTAAGGCTCGTTGACGTACCGACCTTGATAAGAGTGGGGGAAGCTATTGAATGTGTAAACATTAAAATCGCTGTAACTTCTAAACGCCCTATCCGATTTTACTAAATTTAAGCTTGTTTGGAAGGGTCGTATCCAATGATACACGATAGTTTCTAATAAAATTGCTAGAGGGCGCAATTTGTAAAAATAAGTTTTTTTGATTTTATCCCGAAAATTCAAATCATACGGTATACTTATGACATCATAATCGGAAAGTAGATAAAATTTACAAGAAAAGACGTGAAAACCGCAGTTTAATATCTTTGTTTGTTTCAGAGTTATTGCCAAACCAATAATTTTTAATACAAATTGCGCCCTCTAGCAATTTTATGAGAAACGATTGTGTACCATTGGATATGACAATTAAAGGTACTTACCTTTCTCTTCTAAACAAGCTTAAATTTAGTAAAATCGGATAAAGGAGTACACGCATTGAATCGACTCGGACCGGTCGACTCGGAAAAGAGCAGTCGGAAATTTTTGATATTCATGTAATTAAATTAGACCCCGCGCACTGCGTCGGACCGGTCGACTCGACCCCATGATGTTTGATATTCCGACTGCTCTTTTCCGAGTCGACCGGTCCGAGTCGATTCAATGCGCGTCGTCCTTAAGGCGTTTAGACGTTACAGCGATTTTAATGTTTACACGTTCACTTGATAAAGAGTGGGAGAAGCTATTGAATGTGTAAACATTAAAATCGCTGTAACTTCTAAACGCCCTATCCGATTTTACTAAATTTAAGCTTGTTTGGAAGGGAAAGGTAAGTTCCTTCAATCGTCGTATCCAATGATACACGATAGTTTCTAATAAAATTGCTAGAGGGCGCAATTTGTAATAATAAGTTTTTTTGATTTTATCCCGAAAATTCAAATTATACGGTATACTTATGACATCATAATCGGAAAGTAGATGAAATTTACAAGAAAAGACGGGAAAACCGCAGTTTGATATCTTTGTTTGTTTCAGAGTTATTGCCAAAACAATAATTTTTAATACAAATTGCGCCCTCTAGCAATTTTATTATAAACGATTGTGTACCATTGGATACAATTAAAGGTACTTACCTTTCTCTTCTAAACAAGCTTAAATTTAGTAAAATCGGATAAGGCGTTTAGAAGTTACAGCGATTTTAATGTTTACACGTTCACTTGATAAGAGTGGGAGAAGCTATTGAATGTGTAAACATTAAAATCGCTGTAACTTCTAAACGACTTATCCGATTTTCTTAAATTTAAGCTTGTTTGGAAGAAAAAGATAAGTACCTTTAATTGTCATATCCAACGGTACACAATCGTTTCTAATAAAATTGCTAGAGGGCGCAATTTGTATTAAAAATTATTGTTTTGACAATAACTCTGAAACGAACAAAGATATCAAACTGCGGTTTTCACATCTTTTCTTGTATATTTCATCTACTTTTCGATTATGAGTCATAAGTATACTGTATGATTTGAATTTTCGGGATAAAATCAAAAAAACTGTTATTATTACAAACTGCACCCTCTAGCAATTTTATTAGAAACTATTGTGTATCATTGGATACGACGATTGAAGGTACTTACCTTTCCCTTCCAAACAAGCTTAAATTCAGTAAAATCGGATAAGTCGTTTAGAAGTTACAGCGATTTTAATGTTTACACTTTCAATAGCTTCCCCCACTCTTATCAAGATCGATACGCCAACGAGCCTTAAACCAAAATGATGCAGAATTGTCTAAGCTTTCCAATGATGTAATCAGAGTTATGCCTTAATATGGGAATTTTCAGAGAAATTTAAAAAAATAATTTTGGCGAAATGAGGAACTTGAACCTAATTTGAATCTAATTTCCAGAATTTTCTCAACCGCTTTAATAATAATTTTTTTTTCCCCAAGTTTCTATGTTTAGTAGTTTCTGAGATATAGCCGGCGGCCATTCTTAGTTGACCACCCGGTACATTTGAGGCACAAATCCGGCGTCGGTCACATGATATTTATCTGGCCTTTTTATTGACTCGCTGCGCTGCAATTTTTGGTGTAGCGAGATTCATGTGTATTGACAAGGCGGCTAAACTAAATATCAATCGATGGGATTCGAAATTCGAATACCGCTCGGAATCGATTATAATGATAATCAGTAATTCTCTGGAATGGATTTTTTTTATTACAAATACCTTTTTCGAGTAGGAGATCTTTATACGGTAGTGGCGACCTTCTTTTAGATTCTTTAAGAAGCCATTTTTAGTATTGAAAGGTTCATTTGCAAGGCGGGTTTTTTAAAATAGATTTGCTAAGGCTAGAACATCCCTAAACGTGCTGTTAAATACTGGCCATTCACGTTTATTATTTTTAATAAGTGTAACCTAATATTATATGATACCACAAATTTCTAAGGCTTAAATACGACGATCTAACCCAACTTACATTTTAGTCCAAAAGTGGATGATTTCGGAGGAGGCGATAACTAGAGGAACAAATTCCGTCTAAAAGGTATATGGCAACCGATTTGTTCGTTGTTACCCAGAGCATTTTTTTTTAATTCAATTTTTTCAACTAATAATATTTTATAAAAATTAAATTAAAAAAAAATGCTCTGGGGAACAACGAACAAAGCGATTGCCAATATTCCTTTTAGACGGAATTTGTTCCTCTAGTTATCGCCTCCTTATTTCGGAGATACAGAGTATCAAAAGTTTTTTAATAATTGCTGTATTGTCATTGTCACACAATATTCGGCTAGGGGGGTTGTAAAGTTTGAAATGCGCCACCTTGCACACATAAAACGAAATAACTTGAGCCACTTTGTATTGAACTTTTAAATAAACATTCTTATTCTTAAACGTGTTTTGCGTTTTACGTTTTACCTAAAAAAAAGGTATAGGTAAGGTGGTAAGAGTTGATTTGAGCAGCAGTTTTTGAGATATTTGGATTAAAAAAAAATCACTTTTATCCGTTTCTATTAATTATGGTCGTGCAGGTATTATAAGAACTCCAGAGGTTGAGGAAGATATTCTAAATAGGATTGAAGAAAATCCTAAGCTCAACAGCAGACGATTTGGGCTAAGGCAGTGGCGGCTCGTGGGGTAGAGCCACAGTGCCATGGCACTACCTGCCCTCCTGTCCAGCGTCCTGCCATTTACAAATTACCAAAACCTATTAAAATTAATATTCTCCTTTTTAAAGCAATTAGCAAAATAATTTAAAAATGGAACACAGTCGGGTGCAAATTTCCATCTATTGAGGAAGCGATTATGCGTAAAACGGTAACGTAGCTTTAGCGCCAAAGGGACGAGGCACACGGGAGGCCCGAAGTTATGACGTAATTGCCATAACACACCAGGCTCTTTGACCCCGTTTGACGTTTCAAATTCAAACAGTTGTTTGTCCGCGTCGTGTCGTGTGGTTGGTTGTTTGTAAACTAAATAATTTTCGTTCGGCCGGCTGATGTAATAGAAATATTTATGGAAAAATACTTGGGTGTGCGGTTGTGATAAATCTAATAGACTATTTTGTTTTATGTGTGTTTTATTTGATGGGGGAGCAAACTTGGTCCCAAAAAGGTACAGATGATTTGGTCCATATCTGGGAAAAAATGAAGACACATGAAAAATCGAAGGTACATTTAAACAATATATTTAATTTCAGTATGCTTGGTAAAATTAACATTAAAACTCAATTAAATTCTGCATATCACAATGAAATAATGAAGAAAAACGAACAAATTGATAAAAACAGATACATATTAAACCAAATTATAAACTGCGTTCGGTTTGTGGTTCTTTCGGTCTATATAGTACACTCTACCTACAGTATTTTTTTTAAATTCAAGATATGATTGTAAATTCATAAATTAAATTAGGTGCCTTTTTGCTTATTTTTCCTACTTCAAAAGCAAGAACTATTAACAAAAAAGGGCGTGGCACCCAAAATTTTTTTGCCTGCGGCGCTAAGGGTTTACCTGGCCCTACTTCACTAAAATGGCACGAGCCGCCACTGGGCTAAGGTGAGTTAAGGGTATGCCAATATACTGTTAGTAGGGTGATTAGAGAACAACTACTGTACCCATTTCACGTTTAAAAAGGTACAAGATCTTTTACTCCCGTTTTAAACCACGCTTAGCTTTCTGCAAGAACACATGCAGAAATGAAAATAGGAACATTACTAGAAGAATTTTATTTACAGATGAAGCCTGTTTCACGCGGAGTGGCATAACTAATTTGCACAATGTACAGTACACGTCTATGCTGAAGAAAATCCTCATGCGACTAAAGTAACCCATTATCAGCATGGGTTTAAGATCAATGTGTGGGCAGGAATCATACTTTCATAATTGGTCCCGTCATTTGACCATCTCGACTAAATAATGAAAATTATTTGGAACATCTGCGAAACGCATTACCAAACTTATTAGATCCCCCTGCCCTTATCAGTGGCGGCTCGTGACTTGTTAACTTGAGGGTGCACTAAAAACCCGCTGCAGGCGAAATTTTTTCAAGACCACGCCCAAATTTGGTCCATAAATTTTAGTAAATATTTTAAAAATTTATGATTACCTTTTATTGAAAATGAAATAGATAAGCCAATTTATTTTTCATTAGTGGGTACATTGTTTAAAAGTAAAGTCCAATCCTCTGTTTTTATTTGCAGCAAACTTATCAATAAAAATAAAGTCCCTAGATTTACACTTTGTGGTCTGTGTCAAGTTAATTTCGGGTTTAGGTCTTTCCTCGATTTTAATTTCCAATTTTTTGCTTAATACTTAATGAGCTAAAATTGTTTCTCAAATATTCCATATTTATAGTCGTTTTGGCCTTAAAACTGTTAATTTTCATTAAAATAAGTCTTTACTACCCCAAAATAATAACAAAAATATAAAGGAAAACTCCAAATAATAAATTCATACAGCAGTCAACACGCAATTAACTCAACGGCGCACATTTAAATTGTGCGAGTTTTCCTATTAGAATCGCGCTTTCCCCCACCACACCTGCTAGTACAAGATGCATAGAGAAACCTCGCTTACTCAATCCTCTGATTACATCACCCCGATTACTTTTTATGGGGAACTTCGAAAACCCTTGTGTATTCTAGGCCAGCGGTATAGATACAGAAGATGAATAAAGGAGAGGTCTTAGACGAGGAAAAGGAGGGGACGCGGCATGCGCATCTACCGCGACAGAAGCAAAGTGTGACCAAAAATTCGATCGGTCTGGTGCCAAACATCTATTGTCACCAAGCGGGTTTTTCGTGTTTTTGATTGCAAAGCGAATAAAACATAGTAGTATTTATCTTTGAATAAAATGGTCGTTTGTTTAACTTACGGGTGCAAAAGTCATAGCGATCGAAAGGAGCCAGGAATAAGCTTCACAGGTAATAATATATTTTTGCAAACCGCCATTTTCTTGGTGCCAAACAGTAAATTCTGGTCACAATCGCAAGTTTATGATGCCGCGTCCCCTCCTTTACCTCGTCTAAGGGAGAGGTATTCAAACTGGAATTGACGCTTTGAGAAATGATGACGAAGTGTTCCAGAGTTCAATTTAATTTTTTTAAATGTATTAATATTTTAACACACTGACAATGACTGGCTTTACTAGAGAATAAAATTAACAACACATTTATGTAAGTTTTTTTTAGTTTTTGGTGACAGCTATTTTAATTTAACGCCTTCGATTCAAATTGTGTTTAATTATTACAATAATTTAGACCTGGCCATACTCGAAGCAAATTTTTTAAATCTAGATATCTCAAAAACGGCTGATCAAATCAACTCTTACCACGTATACCTTTTTTACGTAAAAGACGCTGGAAAATAAGAATGTTTATTTAAAAGTTCGATACAGAGTGGCTCAAGTTAATTATATTGTTTTAAATGTGTGCAAGGTACCGCAGGTGGCGCCCTCTAAGTTCTACGATAAAAATAAGAGCATATTTTAATTTTTCACCCAACAAAATCCCCTCTAACCAAATATTGTGACACCAATTATTAAAAAAAAATATTTATGAAAAACCAAATTGAACTTTTGACACTCTGTGTCTTCGAAATCATCCACTTTTGGACTGAAGTAATTTGGGTTAGATCGTCATATTTAAGCCTCATACATTGTGAAATAAATTTCAATACCTCGAGTCCTTTTTGAGTTAACTTTATAAACAGAAGTCGCGAGTGGAATAATCACCATTTTGGAAAATAACCATAACGTAAAGATTTTGACCTATTGATTATTTTAAAATTGTTGCAAATAAGGTTCAAGAAAAGCAGTAAAACAAAAAATATTCAAGAGTATGGTTTATATAGAAATACTTTATTTTTAATCTACCGAAACTTATTAAACAATATCAGTAAAATTTTAAAAACTACATTCACTACAATCTATTGCTAAAATTATTTCTTAAAGAATTAAAATTAGTTTTAAATATTTGCACAATATTTATACTACCTGTAATATTTAGGATACAGCATACCCTCTCGTACTGGTTTCCCATAATACCTACCTTATTACATTTAAAATGTACACATTATTATTATTTGTATTTCAAATTGTTTCAATGCCCAGCATAGAAAATTCATAAATTGTTAAAACATCAAAACTTTTGTGTTGTACTTTGACGATATAATTTGAGTAATCATCTTACATTTCAACCAAATATATTTAAAAATTGATTCTGTAATATTAACGTTTGTTTGACCAATCAACCGGTATCGAGCATTAATTTGTTCTCACGCGTCTCTAAATAAGTAGAATACCATTTTCCATAAAAGCTAAAATTAGGCAATCTAGTCGTCATATCAAGAAAATCTAGTTATGATGAACGACATGGCCGACATGTTAAAGCATTTTACAATGAGAAATACTTACATCAAAAATTAGCTCATTTTTGCTTATTACCGACTTCACTATTACTTTATTTTTCCCAGAGTTAACTGTAATTAAAAATGTGTTGCACAGGGGCGTGTGGTTCATCGAAGGAAGGAAACAATGCTCCTAGCTAAACAGAAGACTTATTTTACAATACTATAGACTACTACGGTCTATCTCTTTCGAATAAATTACTTTTAAGGAAAACTTTCGGATAACTACTTTGATCGTCTTTCGGATGGGCTCGAACTTTTAGGACCGAAAATAGCTTTTTCATTGATGATACAAATATGCGAGCTAGCTTTAACAATTCGGGCTATAGTATGACAAGATGGCCGACATCACCTAATATTTTTGTTCAGTTGCTACCTTCCGTAATAAGAAATAAATGAAATCCTTTAAATGAATAAAAAAATGTATGCAAACAATTAGAAACATTAAAATCCTACCACAAAACATACGGATCCAAAAAAAAGCAGGCTGCTCTGAGAAGTGTACGTGCAGTCATGGAACTTATATCTCATCATTTATGTTTATTCATGATGACGATTATAGATACAGTACAATCGCGATGATATGAATATACACCCTTATGAACGACTCAGTAATATGAACATAATATTTTTTGCATTGACCAGTCTGTAGCATGAACAGTGTTTAATAACGGTAATATGAACAACTTGTTAAATCTTGTTTGTTTTTGTTTCGCCACCATTTCTTTCTTGATTCATCTTAACATAGTATAAAACAAAGTCGCTGTCGCCCGTCTGTCCCCTTTCATATGTGCTTAAATCTTTAAAACTACGCAACGGATTTTGAAGCGGTTTTTTTTTAATAGATAGAGTGATTCAAGAGGAAGAGTGATTCAAGAGGAAGGTTTTTATGTATAATACATGCACATTATAGAGAAACACTGATAAATTGAAGTAGGGAGAACGAACGACCCAACCTAACCGGTCCCCGGCCCGTTCAACGATCGATCCGAAGCCGGAATAGACGAAGACAGACTATGTTTTATGCATGGATGTGAATTGTGGACGGGTCGGCAAACGGTTGTCACAGTAATCTTTTAGAGGTTTGTTCGGGTTTGTATTTATAAATCTTAACGTGATGGTGAACTCGCCTTCTCACGTCATATAATGCCGGGCTGCAACGCAGGCCGGGTACACGCTGGTTGTAGTATAATATGTAACTTGTGAAAGTGAACATTAGATTAGTGTAGTGTTTATCTTCAGTGCTAAAGAGTGTTATACCTTGAATCGTACTCAATTTTATGCATTAATCAGTTCAAAATGGTTAAAGTAAAAGGAAAATCAAAATGCCTTTCTCTTTCCGAAAAAGCAAAAATCATAGAGGATGTTATAATAAAAGCTGAAGAGATAGAAGATTGGAACAAGGACGCAATTGAAGATTCAAACTTGGAAGAAGGCGTAAATGAGAATGAAGAGGATGAAAGTGATCTTGAAATCCAAGACCAGCCAAGTGTTAAAATTAAGCATGGTGAAGCTGTTGAAGCCCTCAGGATAGCAATAGAATGGACATCAAAATGCCTTTCTCTTTCCGAAAAGGCAAAATTCATAGAGGATGTTAATAAAAGCTGAAGAGATAGAAGATTGGAACAAGGACGCAATTGAAGATTCAAACTTGGAAGAAGGCGTAAATGAGAACGAAGAGGATGAAAGTGATCTTGAAATCCAAGACCAGCCAAGTGTTAAAATTAAGCATGGTGAAGCTGTTGAAGCCCTCAGGATAGCAATAGAATGGACATCAAAATGCCTTTCTCTTTCCGAAAAGGCAAAATTCATAGAGGATGTTAATAAAAGCTGAAGAGATAGAAGATTGGAACAAGGACGCAATTGAAGATTCAAACTTGGAAGAAGGCGTAAATGAGAACGAAGAGGATGAAAGTGATCTTGAAATCCAAGACCAGCCAAGTGTTAAAATTAAGCATGGTGAAGCTGTTGAAGCTCTCAGGATAGCAATAGAATGGACATCAAAATGCCTTTCTCTTTCCGAAAAGGCAAAATTCATAGAGGATGTTAATAAAAGCTGAAGAGATAGAAGATTGGAACAAGGACGCAATTGAAGATTCAAACTTGGAAGAAGGCGTAAATGAGAATGAAGAGGATGAAAGTGATATTGAAATCCAAGACCAGCCAACTGTTAAAATTAAGCATGGTGAAGCAGTTGAAGCCCTCACGATAGCAATAGAATGGGCTAAGCAGAATGGCTTAAACATAACGGAAATCGCGAGTTTAAAAAACATTCATGAGTAAGCTGTTTTAGCAAACATTTCTGCTAAAAAACACAATCTAAATTAACATCTTATTTTGCTATAAAAGATTAGTTAAGTATCTTAAGTAAGGTTATTGTATCAATACACACTATGTAGTAATATGTAGTATGCTAGGTACAATAATAATAATTTGTTACAATGTATATATGTATTTTATGTATACTTCGCTAAGATAAACGTTTCGTTAATATGAACTCCTTAGAATTTTTTGTGTTCACGTTACAGAGATTGTAGTGTAGCAGAAAAAATAATTGAATTGCCCTTTCAATATATCGATGTAGAAACTTAAAAAAAAATTGATACCGGTCGCCGCCGTCAACTATAACCTTATTTTAAAGACGTAAGGCTCTTCTCATCTCATTGTTAAAAGAGAGGCGTTTAACCACCAGATTTTTAAAACACATGGGTACATATTTATTTAATGATGTATATGCGTTATATTCCTTATACCTCAAATTGTATACCAGGCATTAAAACGAAATTAATCGGAAACATTCCAAAGTAAAAAATCCTAACTTTTTTTTTCTTGGGGACTCAATGATAGTCACTTTTATATCCCATGTAAAACATATTTCGGAATGTGTGAAATTAAAACAAATACTTTGAAAAAGCTGAGGTCCCACATCTCAGTTATTTAAATTCTATTACAATTACCAAATAATTAGTCATAAAAAATAAATAGCTTGCATCACAACAGTTTCCGCTCAACGAGAACATTAGATTTATATTCTTCCTCTTGTGAAATATCAGCTAACCACTTTAGGGCAGTACAAAACAAATTCTGACAATATTATAAAACATGATTTTTTTTACCTGAAAAAGAAAAGTGAAATTAATATTACAAATATTTATTATTGTTGACCTGATTATAAGATGGTGGGTAGCCAAACGTGAGCTAAAACATATGCTGGCTACGCCACACTGATCATTAACATCGGATTGGATTAATATGCCTCGCCTTCCTCATACTCCTCGTCATACTCTTTGTCATTGCCATTCGCGTTGTCTTTATCGGGTTTGTATTTTTGTTCGTCGTCATCTTCGTACTTGACATTGGCTTGATCATACATTTGAGATGAATAGTTGTAATCGTAGTCTAGAACAAGAAAAAAAGAATTAGAAAAAATGGAGTAAATATAATAATAAATTATTCATTTTATTTCTGACCCCTAATCCCTAATACAATCCTTACCTCTAGCGGTAAGGAAATAAAAACAATGTATCACCTACATGACATCGGAGCATAAAAATTACTAAATGGTAAATTATGCTATCATCAATTTCTGGGGCTACTAGCTTTCCATATTTGGATAAGACAGATTTTTTTTTCGAAAAAATGTGTACATACACATTTGTACATACACATTTTTTCTTCTTTCTTATCTCAAAAGATGAACAACTAGTAGCCCCAGAAATTGATAGGTGGCCAAATTTTAATTTCAGAGCAGAACATTTCTATAATCATGATTTCCTCAAAAAATCTTACATGTAAGTGATAAAACACCCTCAAGATTTGATGCGTCTTCATTCAATACTATTTTTTCCGCACGAAACACCTAACGAAGCCGATCTTCCTCTTCTCTTAGAAAGAGAAGAGGAATTATTGTCAGTCGAAATAAGATGTTTGAAAGAAAGATTATAGCGCGTTTGCGCTCAAAAAGGAAAAGTATCCTTTATTGCTTTGAATATCAAACTATAAGAATAGCGGATGTTCGAGAAAACTTGACAACACTGTTTTAGACTGTATTGGAGATGGTTTGGCCGCCATTGTAGAGTTGATCGTAAATCTATAGTTATAAATGCAGCGCCTCGGCAACAGATGTCTCAAATTCACTGATGTGATGTCGTGGTATTGCCGCATATCGTATTTTATTGGAATTTTTAAGGACTTAGACTTAAGCATTTTTAACAGACAATAAAATAGGCGGTTCTCAATTCCAGCCGAATGTATGTTTTTGATAATAATATGTACATTCGACAATTATTCAGGGTAGTTTTCTTTTAAAAAATCGACTTGTTAGTTTGCAAAAATTTTCCATTAGCGTTAAAATAAGTCTATAACGTCGTGTTTTTTTTTAATCAATAAGTAGTAACTTTTTTTTATTAAACAGGTCATGTCGTATTTGATCTAAATTTTTTATATAACAAACTTTAATTTTAAATGTTTCCTACCCTGTAGGTAAATACAGAAACAAATACAATAGGACACATAAAAAGGTATTAAAATGAAAATTCCATATTTATTTATTTTTGACCTGCTAATAAACCACATAATTATTGCATACCACTATTTAGGATTCATTGCATCTGCCTCTCTTCTTCTACCGGAAAACGAAATAATCTTAATATTGGGAAGGCGCGAGGCGACTTCCCACATTGAAAATAAGCACACTTGTTGCCAGCCATATCGCGTCACTCAGTCTGATCCTTTCTCAATCAAAAATAAATATAATATATTATATTATGCCAGTGCAAGGCAATCCAGGCACCGCACCGATGCGCGTGACGGTATGGTAGTGGGGAGAGGATCATGCAGCAAGTCAAACAGACAGGCGGCAACAATGTTTTAATTTAGCAGTGAAAAGGCTTGTCGTTAGTGGCTGCATCAACACGCTTTTTGTTGGTGAACTCATTGTGCCATCTATGAATTTAACGCAGCAGATTAGGAAATCTGCTTATGTGGCCCTCTTATAGTTTGATATTCAATGTATGAGGTCACGGAAAAAATAAAATAAATTTATTATTAGAAAACAAAATAAAAATTCCCCGAAAAATCTCGTAATGTAAAGAGGCAAAAGTATATACAGGGTGTTCATTTGAAAACTTCCCACCTCGATCTTCCTGCTTTAAAATGAAAATTTGGAAAATCGCTCGGACCAGTCGATTTATATTTCGAGGGGGCCATCTTTTGCGTATATTGTCAATCTTGTTACTTCAAGCCCCTAGGAGGGAGGGGGGGTAAAATCTAAATCTTAAATGGATACCCCTATTTTATATAATTTTTTTGGATTCTGCATAAAATTCTGAACGTTTTTTAATAAAAGCATTATTAGTCTATACTTAACAGTTTCCGAGATATTGACTCTTGAAAAATGACATTTTTGAACTTTGACAGCGTCTAGCTGCTTTCTAACTGTACGTCTTAGAGCAAAACGGCTTACATGTCTCTATCTTCGATTTTTAATATCTTTCCAATAGTGTGAACTTTCGGTTAAACCAGATGTAAGAAATATAGTACTTCCGGTTTGACCGGCAGTTGACACAATTGGAAAGATAATAAAAATCGAAGATAGGGACATGTAAGCCGTTTTGCTCTAAGACGTACAGTTAGAAAGCTAGACGCTGTCAAAGTTCAAAAATGTAATTTTTCACGAGTCAATATCTCGGAAACTGTTAAGTATAGACTAATAATGCTTTTATTGAAAAATGTTCAGAATTTTATGCAGAATCCAAAAAAATTATGTAAAATAGGGGTATCCATTTAAGATTTAGATCTTACCCCCCCCCCCCCCCCTCCCTCCTAGGGGCTTAAAGTAACAAGATTGACAATATACGCAAAAGACGTCTCCCTCGAAATAAAAATCGACGGGTCCGAGCGATTTTCCACATTTTCATTTTAACGCAGGAAAATCGAGGTGGGAAGTTTTTAAATGAACACCCTGTATAGTAGTAAAATTCGAACGTCGTATTGCATTTGTATTTTAGTTACACTTCATGTGGTTTAAAATTCGTAATACAATTACTAAACTCTGGACTAGTTATTCTATTATTAAAGTTTGTGGATAAGTAGCCTACGTCCGGTAAATTAGTTTGAACTCGGTGGATTTTAGTCATGTGGGTCCAGCGGCCTTACAAAACAATATAGGGAAGAGTAAAAAATGTGTTATCCCATGTCGTGGTGGTGGTGGTTTGTACACTCTAAATATTTTTTTTATAAATAAATGGTTGGTTCTTTTTGCATAATAATTACATATGCTTTATAAACAAATTATAATTAAATATATAAATCAGACTTTTAACAAATAATAAACTTACCGTCCACAGGTTCTTCTTTAATTTTAATTTCTCCACCGTCATCTGTCTTAATGTATTCAAGTTTTTCGCCTTTTTCTCTTTCACGGCGTTCGCGTCTTTCTCTCTTCCGTTGATCCCTGTCTTTATCTCTCGATTTAGAACGTCTCCTTTTTCTATCTCTGTCACGATCCCTAAATATAAATACATCTAATAAGAGCGTGTTAAAATCTTTTTTATATAACTTATTCATACAAATTCATAAATTTTTAACACTGAAACGAATAGAAATAATAAATATGCCATGTATGTATTTCATGACATGTTGAACGTCGACTCGTGGACTGCTACAGGATGGATATAAAAGTTTCTATTGGATAGTATGTATGGTACCCCCGCAACTGCTCGCATAAAGAACTAATAACAATTAAAATGCATGAGAAATGTCGCGGGAACCTACTATTACTATACTATAAATGCAAATAATTTCAGTGACACCTGTGATTGCCCTATTTATAGCGCCGCTGTCTAATTAAAGAAAAATTGTCCACTTACGTAACTGAACATGTTTGAGTTTATAATAACGGGTGTCCACGGAAGTTGGTTCGCCCCTCTTACTTTGGTATGATTTTACTTAATACATTTAAATCTAAATTTATTCTCAAAGGATGCTTTATTTTAGGAAAGTTCCAAATCAACTTTTTAAAGTTTTTTAATGGCAGCTTTTCTAAAACCTAATAATGTATGGTATCAAAATAATCGTAATAAAATCCTCTTTTTTCTTAACCCGACGAGCCACCATGTTGCCGTTTAAAAAAATAAGTTATACAACTTTAAAGATTCAATTTTACATAGCAAGCATTGGACCAAAAATAGTAATTTGTATTTTTCCCAAGAATAAGGAACTGAAATAAGTGATTAAGGTATTCATAGCCCTCTAGATAAAACAATAAATTGGGAAAAAAAATTTTTTTTGGTGACAAAAAGTGACAAGTGACACATCGTATTTAAAATGTCATACGGAGTCAAAAAAAGGGAAAAATATACCAGGTGTCCCATTTAAAAATCAAAAGTTAACGTCACTTCCGGTTAAACCGGAAGTTTCATAATGTTGAGTTACCTGTCAAAAAATGCAGTTTTATGTCGTATACAAATCACCCAAATTTTATTCCATTATCTTGAAAAACAAAAAAGTTAGAGGGGCGAACCACCTTTCGTGGACACCCGGTATATATTAATAATATAACATGTTCTGACTGATTAGTAATTAATCACCTCGGAGCCGAAACCGCAGAAGCTATAAATATGATACTGGTCAAACTACTGAGTTTTATTTTATTATGTAGACTTACTAAGAACGGATTTTCGTTCAATTAAACCGGAAGCAAAGGTAAAGACATTGAACGAGTAGTGAATGCTGTGAACACCTTTAAGGGACGAAGGTTCTTATGTTATGTTAAAATGTTCTTAAAAAACTCCGTTGGAAAATATTGGAGATCATCTTAGATGGCTTGGTTGTTGCCGTGACACACGCCTATATTCTTTGAAATTATGTTGATGATTAAAACATTTTTGCCTAACTTCCGAAAAAAAAGCTTCGAGAAAAATATCAACCAGGTTTTCACCTGTGCTCATGGTATTAATCTAATTTTCGGTCAAACCTCGGCATTTCCCTTTTTTTTTATATTCCTGCCAATGTGTTTAATAGAGTGGAACCTTACCTTTCTCTATCTTTTTCTCTGGGTCTGTCAAACTCCTCAGTTTCATCCCGGACCTTTTCTTTACTTCTGCGTCTCTTCTCTCTTCTTGGCGAACGGGATCTACTACGTCTCCTCCTTTCTCTCGACCTCGAACGACGCCTTTCGAAGGGACGTTCCCTATTATCCCTGTCCCTACCACCGACCCCTACTCCCCGTTCTTCTCGCTCGCGCTCTAACCTATACCTATTAAGATAAAAATCATATATTTATTTAAAATCTTAAAGTCAATAAACATCTATTCTGAAACTGGGAACTTGGATTTTAACCAATTATGAACATACACTTTTTAATACTCCCAAAGTTTTCACTTATCTGGTAAAATGGTTGAAAAATATTGATTGAAATGCACTATTTGCGTCTCTTGAGCCTATCAAGTTAATAAGACAACCGCCAACTTTGTGACGAAGCTTAATTTCTCGTAACTTGTGCATGCTACAATAAAAATAATAATATTTTATTGTACATTATTAAATTCGGTACAACTTTAAACCCTGTTGGTTTTTTTATTTACCAGACCATTGGTAAGTTAGTGTATCAAAATTGAAAAAAGGTACATTCCATTTTTTTCCTTTTTTTTGGAAATAATTGTTGATCAAACATTAAAATGCCAAAAAATACCTGTTTGGAATTGGAATTTTAAATTTAAGTTATTTTATCTTGAATGTAACTCCTCAACGGATTGTTTTGTTATTCATTACATCTGTATTTAGATCATCTTTTGTAAATATTGTACTACGACAGTTCTACCCTATATTCATTATCTACAAATTATATATTTAGGGTGTGTTTAACATGGTTTTTGAGTAAAAATACGGTATTTTACAGACTCTAACCAATTCTGCCTATTTTGTGTTTAGAAACACCCAAGTTATATTATAGACAGTATTACCTTTCTCTTTCCCGCTCGTTGTCTTCACGTCCAGAGTGCTTGATGTTCACATCTGCACCACCTCTTCTTGTGCCTCCCAAACCACCGCCTAAAAAAATAATGTATTATATCAAAGCTTAAATTTAAACTACCATAATAATGTTATAGCTAGCTAACTTTTTAACCAATATGAACAATCAGAATTTTCAAAAAATTCTATTGTTGAATTTTTGAACACTTTCTAAATCTAATTATATCTTTGAACTTTCTAAAGTTTTTTATTTATTGCATCATTTTACCTCAAACAAAAGAAAATTAAATTGCAGTGGCGTAAAGTTGAACTTTTTGTGATTAAATTCCGCTACATAACGTAACCTTGATAAAACCAACATATAGAAAAACAATTCCTTCTTTCACATATAGATACAGGCCTAGCAAACGATCATTTGCTTGGGTGCCCATTTTCTACAAAAAAGTGAAGCTGAAGTGGAATAGTATGGATATGTGTTGTCAGATTTTGTACGCACTTCGTGTATGGATGGCAAGCTTTCACACTACGTGCAAATGATAATGTTGAACTTTATTGCGAACATGATGATAGTTACTATTATTTACTTCTACACACGCAAATACCCACTCAAAGGATCATAATTATGGCAGTCCAATAGTGTTAAGAATGCGCTAAGCTTAAAAAAATAATAAAATTCTTTCTGCCCATTTATTGAGTTGGTTGTAATATTATTGTTGTACAGGTGTGTTTATCTTGTAAAATATGACTATAATAGTACTAGTGGCAGGAAGCGACATCTAATATTTATTGATTATTATAATTTTTTATATTTCTGCCCTATCAAAATTAAATTCCGGGTTTTAATGCAATATTTTATGTTCAAGGTTTGGTAGGAATGGCATATTAAAATTCTCATTCTCATTTATTGTCTATTTAACGACCTATAGAAATAATAAAATAAGGGGTATATTGGAATAACTTTTTTCAGTTAATCAGCATTAGGTATAACTTAAATTAAGTTTTTGTCGTCTGCATTAAATATAACTAAAAAATATTATATTATTATGGGATACAGTAAAACAAAGTTGAACTTGTAAATTTCCATTATATTAACAAGAAAATGACACGTTTCGCCAACACTGTAGCTTTGTGAGATGACAATGATTTCAATAATTTATATAAAATCATTGTCATCTAACGAAGCTACAGTGTTAGCGAAACATGCCATTTTCTTGTTAATATAGTGGAAATTTGCAAGTTCAACTTTGTTTTACTGTATCCCATTATACTATAAATATGGATTTCCACCTAGTATCGGCTGAATAAATTAATTTCCAAAAAATGTTCACCAGCAGAAAGTTTTTTTTTATAAAATTTAAAACGTTTATGGTACCGCTTGGAATTGAACCCAGAACCTTTTACTTTCAAAGCACACGCGCTACCACTTACACAACCGAGATTTGTTCTCAACCTATTTCGAAAGTTTGCCCAGAGAACTGACATTTCATATTTCATACCGTACTCTGTATAGACATAATTCCGCGGTCAATCGAATAATGAAGAATGTAAATAACTTTAATGCTAAAGACTTAATAATAATAATAATAATAATAATAATAATATCTTTATTGTCATAAAAAATCATTCACGAGTGAACATTGACAACGTCAGTGGAAAAAATTACTAAGATAACTAACAATCTCACAGTACATAGTCAAACAATAATTATATTCAAACTCAAGAATACCTTATTATAAAATATATATACCTACACATACACAAAAATTCAATAAAACAATCAAGACAAAAAATAAAACCTTCAAGACAAAATAAACAATAAAAGCAACAGTTCAAAAACAAAAACCGGAGCAGCAAACTGACACTTCACTAATTATGTGTTCAGAAGAAGAAAATCATTAAGCGTGTAAAATTCTTTGCCCATTAAAAAGGTCTTTAAGTGACGCATAAACAATTCACTGCCCCTGATGGCCCTAAGATTATCAGGTAAAGAGTTATATACCTTAATGCAACTCATGAGAGGACCCTTATGAAATAGAGATGTTCGGTGAGCCGGTGTTAGCAAGTCATTTCTACTATGATCTTGATGTCAAAAGATTCACTCAAAAATAAGCTAGAGTCTTATGAATTATGAACGGTTCAGTTTCTTTCATACTTTTCGCAGTACCTATTTATAGGTTTGTTAAATAAAATTATTGTAGACTGGGCTACTCCAATAAATAAATATATAAATGCGTGTAACTAGTTTTTTAACATCGATTTAGTAACATAGTCAGAACCTCACGTAATTTTTTTTATTTTTATTTAAAAATAAATAAAATAATATTAAACTGTAGTGGGAAGCCTTACATCTCTTTCATACTATTTAAAAGTGTTTATTAACTACTCTTTATTACAGTTAAGAAAATGGAGTACACAACCTATTATTTACTTTATATCTCTGTTACCTGAAGCGTGTTCGATTGGCATAGAGATTTGGATCGATCTGATTTTAAAAATCAGTTCAGTGATCCAAGGTGAAACAAGGATTTTTTTGTTGTTTGTTTGGATTTTTATTATGACTTAACCTTATTTCAAGTTCAAAAATTAGTCGGGAGTAGCGTATTTTATAAACTGGGGGACTAAAGTAAAACAACCTTAACATATTTTATTTCCTTTCTTCTAATTCCCATACAGGAAATATTATTTACCTAGATGGGTTCAAAAAGACGTAATTCATCCATTTCTACAGTTAATTTTCTTAAAAAAAGACAATCAAAGAATACTAATAAATACTCAACGAAAATCTAAAAACAGGGACAGAATGGAACCATAACCTCCAAAACCATAAAGTAAACAAAATAAACAACCGATCCGATTTTGGTGATTCTGCAATTTCCCAGGTTCACTTTGACGGTAGTGGGGGAACAGACACATTTAAATACGTACAGCTCATCTCCTTTGTAAATAAAAGTTACGTTTTAGCACCATTGGACATGCGCACAAACCTCTTGTTATCGGCCTGTCCTTCTTTAGCGACATGCCGAAAATATACTCCGGAACCGACTCAGCGCCATTTTTGTTGTTGTGTTTTAAGTTTACTCTGTGGATTCCTTGTTGTTTATTGTGAGTGTTTAGTATTTACTGGCTTCTAGTTTTTGTAGGTATAGTTAAATGAATTTTGTTTGTGCTTTTAGTGACTGGGATACTCGTATTGGAATATAAATAATGACTAGTAACAGCCGTTGTATGATTTTATTAGGCCCAATTAAGGGTAAAATACCGGGTATTTCGTATTTTCGGTAAGTATGGAGTAGTGATGTATCTAATATTTGACTTGAGGTTAGGTCATAGACAATTTACCTTTAGATAAGCAAACAATAATCACGAAAGTGGCAGTTTTATGGCCTCGCGCATGTAAACAAAGCTAGACACTATTAGACATGCGCACTGCGACATTATCGTTTGACGAATGGGAAAATAGACAGGTCCGGGCTTTAAAATTTAAATTCTTGCCAAAAAATTGAAATTTCTTATCAATTTTTGATCAAGTTGGAAAAAAAGGTAGTGATTTCTGGCATTTTTAGTAGTTGCAAACCTCATCCGATTTTGAGGATAGAAAATTATTTTTAAGGGTTCGTTTCTAAAATTTCGTGATTCGTCGTCGTGTTTTTAGTTCGAAAAGAAAGAGAACAAGAGCAAGTGAATTAAACTAGTCTTATAAAATCGAATATAAAAATAAACAAAACCAGCAAAGTAACCAATATACGTGTTATCGCGTACCTAACCTCAAGTCAAATATTAGCTGGTATATAACTTGTATTGATTTTTACAATTTGGCAAAAACTTGGGTACGTGTAAAACATTTTCAAGCAAAATTTCGTGTTCAAGAATTTGAAAAGTATTTGCCCAAGAACTTGACCCGTGAAATACTGGCTTTATTAAAAGCTTAATGCCGGGATGTACAGATTTTAACCAAAAAATTAACCAACCAGCAACTTTGACAGAATTAATTTTCTCACAATCAGACAAAATTCACTAAACTACACAAAAACTAGAAATCCGTAAATATTAAACACCCACAATCCACGATAGCTAAGAAAACTACAAGGAATCCACAGAGAAACCTTAAAACTTAACAACAAAAATAGCGGCCGAGCCGGTTCTGTAGAGTATCTTGAGCATGTCGATCATTGTCGATAAAGTAGGACAGGCCGATAACACGAGGTTTGTGCACATGCACGAAGGTGTCCAGAAGGAAGCCAGCTGACCGGCGAGTCATGCGCTCGGACGTATTTTTTCACCCATAAAACGTAACTTTTGTTTGCGCAGGAGATAAGCTGTACGTATCTAAAGGTAAACTGTCGATGGGTTAGGTACGCGGTAACATCGAAGATTGGTTATTTTGCTGGTTTTGTTTGTTTTTATACTCGATTTTATACGTTTTACAGTTTAATTGCTCTCTTCCTTTTTGAACTAAAAACACGACGACGAATAATTTTTAAACAAAATTTAGAAACAAACTCTTAAAAATAATTTTCTATCCTCAAAATATGATAGGTTTGCAACTACTAAAAATGCCAGAAATCACTAGGTACTTTATTTTTCACGACCAAAAATTGAGAACAAATTCTAATTTTTTGGCAAGAATTTGGTGCAAATGTTAGCTGTTTACATGTAAAAATAAATTGAAGGTCACCTTTTACAATTTCTTGAGCAAGAGCTTAAATTTTAAAGCCCGTACCTGTCTATTTTCCCCTTTCGTCAAATAATAGTATTGCAGTACGCATGTTCAATCGTGTGTAGCATTGTTTACATAAGCGAGGCCATAAATTGGCCACTTTCGTGATTATTGTTTGCTTATCTAAAGGTAAATATCTATGGGAAACAATAATTATTTGCATATCCAACACGCCTCTGATAAGAAAGAAAACATCTTAAATTAGGAATTCTATTAATATTATTTTACAATAATATTGATTGTGTATGGTGTGGAAATATTGTCAATATTATTGATAGTTATACTCTTTTACTTAACTAAACCCGCACAAAATTTAAATATTAATGATGATAATATAATGATATGGTATGGGGACTAGGCTCCTTTTTCGGATAAGAATACTTTTGAATTAAACGGACATGCGTGAATAAGAAAAACTGGAGGTACTGGTCAGATGAATACCCTCACAGAATTCGAGGAACTTCGATATAAATGATTGGGCCATCTGAAGTTTTTGCGAAAGGACCTTATTTTGGCTTCGACTGCTTTATTTACTTATCACGCAGATATTTATGACAACTGAATATTGTTTTATAAAGGAACATTACGCGCAAAATGTTCGACCAGTTTACCAGTGAAACTAGGCAACAAACACACTGCATCGAGATAATGTACAATTTGTTGACGGCAAGTCACTATCAAATGCGTTTTCTGAATATTTTAGTTCGGTGTATGTCAATGATGATTCAGATTACTCCGGCAGTCATGATGCACTAAACGACTGTCAAGTTTTCGATGCTTTGTGTTTAGACCAAATCAAATATGAGGATGTTTGCGATGCTGTCAGGGGCCTTAAAATTAACAAAGCAGTTGGACCGGACAATATACCATCATTTGTTTTTAAGGGGATGATCGGTTTTTTGGCTAAACCTCTTAAAATATTGTTTAATCTTTCTTTAAGGACAAATACATTTTCTCAAGCATGGAAAGAAACAAAAATTTGTCCTGTTTTTAAAAAAAGGCGATTTAACTTATGTAGAGAATTAAAGGCCTATATCACTATTGTCCTGCCCGGCCAAGATATTTGAGACCGTTTTATATAAATTTATATATAATTCTGTGAGAAATAAGATATCAACTAGACAGCATATCAACTAGACAGCATGGTTTTCAAAATAAAAAATCTACGTCTACTAATTTGTGTGAGATAACTCAGTATATTTCTGAGAGCCTTGATGGAGGGGGTCAGGTGGATGTAATATACACAGATTTCGCTAAGGCCTTTGACAGAGTATCGCATAACGTCCTTACACAAAAATTGCACAATGAGTTTGGTTTTCATGATAATCTGGTACAGTTCTTAAAGTCATATTTGTCTAATAGATCACAACGGGTTGCTGTCAGGGGTTACTATTCTGATTACTTTTACGAAACTTCAGGTATTCCGCAAGGCTCTAACCTTGGACCTTTGCTCTTTCTGTTGTTTATTAATAACTTAGTTAATGAAATAGATGGTACAAAAGTATTGTTGTTTGCTGACGACCTAAAGCTATACGCAAGAGTTAACAACTACAATGACTGCCAATATATTCAGCAAAATTTGGACAAAATGTATCTGTGGTCAACTAAGCATAACTTACATTTTAATATTGACAAATGTTTTGTACTTAGTTTTAATAGGAGGAGAACGCAATTCAATTTTGAGTACAAAATGAATGACAGGGCATTGGCTAGGGTTGTAGAAATGCGAGATCTTGGGGTAACCTTCGACACTCAGCAGTCATATGTATGACATAACTACTAGGTCATTCAATATGTATGGATTTGTTGTTAGAAATAGTAGAGAGCTTAATGTAGAATGTGTCAAAACTTTGTATGTTTCATATGTAAGGAGTATATTAGAATACTGTTTTATAATATGGAGCCCGTGTTATCAGAATCAAAAATATAGTATAGAAAAAATTGAAAATACATTTTTAAGATATATACACTATAAAGAAACAGGGGTATACCAAGTGCATATACCAAAATTAGATATAATGAAAGCCCATAACATTTAAACTCTTGAAAACAGGAAAAATGTTTCTTCCATCCTTTTTTTTATATAAACTACTAAATAACATGATAAATGCTCCCGATTTATTAGCTAGGCCTAACTTTTATGCTCCAGCGTATAGAACACGAAATCCTCTAATTTTTTATATTGATAATACTCGTACTAACTACTACAGCAATTCACCTGTTATTGTAATGTGTAAATTGTATAATCAAAAACGATTGCAGTTTGATATATGGAATATAAGATCAGGAAATAGACTCAAATCAATACTTTATGGAATATTGTAAATGTGGAATTCATTGTTGAGTATATTTATGTTTAGCTTTGCCTTCCTACCTAGAATAGTTTTCTACCCTACACTATACATAATTGGATGTAAATCTGTTGTGTTTGTAAATAAATAAATCCGACAAATAACGAAGACAAATTAAATTTACTTGGAGTATCTGGTAGCGCGTTTACCAGAAAAGCAAAATATAGTTTTTTAAAAAGGTGGTTGGCAAAGAAAAGTCATTTCTACCTTCCCTACCCTCTAAGCAAAAGGTTCCAAGTTTGATTCCTTGCATACCGCTAATCGTTTTTCAATTAAAACTTACAATGTGTTCTTTAGTGATTACTTACCTAGCCTACGAGGCAACCATCCTTTGACAGTCCTAGCTCTTTCCACATCGACCAACACGCGTTTACCGTCAATTTTCTTACCGTCTGCATGTTTGTAGGCGGCTGTAAAAGTAATTTTTAAACTAAATAAAAATTAAAATAACAAACAATTCTTTTATATTTACATATTGTTTTATAAAGTCATAGATAACAGATCTAACTTATTCTGAAATTTAGTTCAGCCAATTTTATAAGTTTAAGTAAAGAATAATTAATTAATCTAGGTAGACAGATACACATCGGCAAAGTGAACCTGCATATTTGCATTATTTTTGGTACAGTATTGTAATTATTTATAATACATTATAGGAAAATATTTTTATAAAATTCGCACAAAGAGTTATAGATTGCAATACAGAGAAAAAAAGTGAACTTTTCATATTGCATGGGTTTTAACAATATTTTTCCGCGAAATTACATAAAAGTCTGAACATGACAAATAAAAGTCAGTGGGTGTCAACCGATTTCATCATGATTATTTGATAAGGAAGATATCGTGAGCAAAAATTATTTGCATCAAAGAGGGCCATGCATCTGAGGACGTAATGCTTAGCCGTAGAGCTTAATACCTGTTGGGTGTCAGTAACTACCTGAATTAACAATCAATCAGTTATTCCGTCACCTTTGACAGTCGTTACAAGTAATTTGATTCATCGCTAATTTTTCCAATTTCTTAAACAATTCACACAATGGGCTTTACGGAACAGCACAAAACATTCATGGTTGAAGCGTATTTTCGAAACGGGATTGGAGTAAATGGTGAGTGGCAATACAATCCGCGTTTGTGCATGGACGATTTTCACGAACATTTTCCTAACGTTGCTTTTATTGATGGGGATTTTTATCATTGCCTGAAAAGAACCGTGACGGTGTTTAGGGAAACAGGTTCGATACAGCGCAAAAAAGGAGCAGGAAGACCATCTGTAAGAACAGAAGAACTTGTTGCAATCGTTCGTGAAATAATGCAAAATACGCCAACAAATTGTAAAAGACGCCTGTCCCAAGAAGTGGGAAGATCTTATGGAACATGCAGGACTTATTTACATACAGGATTTATTTCCTTATAAAGTGCAAGTATACTTTGTTAATTTTGTAAACAACGAAAATAAATTTGTATTTGTCTACTTATTTTATTACTCAGTTTGACATATCATGTTATAATATGAATTTGACAAAATTTTAACCTAGATTTGGTTAGATATATCGTCCCTATATCATTGTGATCTAAACCAAGCTCTACGTTTTTTAATCCAAGCCCTCTTTATACATACATAACCTTTTAAATGTTATAAATATTTATGATGGAACTTCAAGCCCAACCAAATTATTGGCTTAATTTCTAAAAATAAAGAATATAGTCAAAAATACAAATTTATTTATGTCTACTGTGCGGTTCATCCATATTTCGCTAAAAGTATATCAATTTTATCAATGTGTAGCTGGTATTTATAAAAATCAATATAAAGCTTGACTGCTGCTTAAATAAATGTTACTATATTCAATGAAAAGTGTCAGTTTATGCCCGTATTGTCTAGATAACTAGCAACGCAGTAACAGTTAACAGATGTAGCTATACATTAATGAAACATCCACGTAGCTTTCAGTCACCCTTAGGGCAAACTGAGAACCTTATAAGTACCGTGACATGTATATGTCCAATAGCTGAGGCAATAGCCTAAATATTTAGCTACCTCAGATATTTCATATTTATAAAGCTTAATCTGACTTGTAAGCCTTTGTATTAAACACTTAAAATAATGCTATATTTTGTTATGGTGCCTGCCTGTGAATGTGTACAGTCTGACTTGTAAGCCTTTGTATTAAACACTTAAAAGAATGCTATATTTTGTTATGATGCCTGCCTGTGAATGTGTACAGTGCACGAAATTAAGACATTATTGGCCTTTTCTAACATATAATAATACCTTGTTGTCTTAATATTTGAAAACTCGTGTAATGCCATAGAGCAGCCAAGACAAATGACCCACAATGGTTTCAATGTTTATTCTTAATAAAATGCTCAAAGGAGAGAAGGTTTGTAATTTCTGTCAAGTTATGTCCAACTAGATTGGCTGGAAAAATGAAAATCTGTGCGCCTGGAGCTACTGATCCTGATTTATGTAGATGAATCCTTGCTCTCAGCAATAAGAATATATGAAAAACGAATAGGATTATCCTCGTCTAATGCAATGTCTTCACTTATATATTAGGAAAATGATAGGGCATAAGTTATTGCGAAATTATTGTTAAGGTAGAAAAAACGAACATCATTTGTATTTTTACTAGAAGTTAAAGTTCTCTACGGAAAGAAAATAGAACAAGGACTTAACGATATTTAAACTAAAGTGAAATCACAAAACATGTTGTAAAACGAATGGTAGAAATAAATATACGAATGATTTCGAAAATTAATTTTTAGAAAACAAAAATTATTTTAATTTTAATAGGAAGTATGTCACTGTTGCCTATGGAGCCAAATTTCAAAACCTCCGACAAATTTACCAGATCCCTTTTTGGATTATCTGTAAAGACAAAGACCTATAAAGCAACATCGATATGCCAGTGATTTTGAGAATTTATTTTTACCAAGCAATGTTCCCACTCCATTTGATTCTAAGATCGAACAGACATGTTGATATATGAACAATTATAAAACAATATGTAAAATACAGAAAAAAAAATTGATAAATGAGGTTAAGTCCGAAAATCTTTTGAAATTTTGTTACAAGAATTTCTTAATTTTGATTGGGCCCTGATAGAACAGAAATTAATAGTCAGGTAATAAGGAAAGAATACAAGTTTACAATTCGAACAAAAATAGGCATGCTTAAAATTATATTTAAAATTAAGTTTAGTTCCAAACTCTTTGGCCGTGAACTTGAATTTAGGCACTTTTTGAAAGAAAAATCAAACCACAAATATTAAGTAAATAGCCTGGAATAAATTGTGGGTTTGTTCGGGTTTTATAAGGGCTTCAGAGCAAGTAAAATTAATTACATATTATTAGGAAATAATTTTTTAAAATTTTCCGAAACTAAAATTCCAAATGAGTGCTAAAATTAATAACTAATATAACATTTTAAATAAGTATTTTTTAATACATAAAAAAACTTTGTAACAATGTATACATTTTGAACTGTTTTGTGATAATTCTAGCGTTTTTATTACCTGACTATTGTTTAAATAGGTATAAATAAAATATACCTACCGAAATTACTTACGTAGGTAACAACGAAACATCATAATAAAAGTGGATTGATTTTGAATATTTAAAACTTCACCGGTGTGCTGAGAAGACTCCTTTTATAGTGATTTACCTGGTGCGCAATTACTTACTGAGCGCATACCCAATTTTACAATTAAAAATATTTAATATTCCCATAAAAATTTAATCGTTTAATTACTTTGTATGTATTTTAAATTATTACATTTTTGTGAGTAAAACTTTAAAAAGTCCCTAGAACTATCTTGTATTTTTCAAGTAGTCATTGAAGCCCTAATCAATATATTTTTATTAAGGTTTAGATATTCATTTATACTAATATATCTCTATGAGATTTTTACAGGCTTTCTTAAAAATTATATGCAAGGCAATAATCCGTTAGAAAATTTTTATTATGGCATCGCATGTCAGGGGCCATCGTTTAGTAATTGTATTGCAAATTTTAAACACCAGCGGGGAGTAAAGAAAGCGCCGCGCGCGCTTCCTCGAACGCTAGCATTAGCTAAGCAAGCAGGTCATAGGATTTGGATATTATGGTCTAAATTTTATTCAAATGCGACATCGAAAGAGCTGGACGAAAATACGGATTTGTGACAAAATATAATAATTTAAGTAGTAAGGTTTTTTTACAAAAAAATAATAGTTTTTTGGGAATTTAAATAAACATTATTGGCTTAAGCTGTTATTGTGGAATAAGTTAATTTTAACGTAGGTGACACTATCTATTGCCACATTTTTGGCAAAAATATTTTATACAGCGTGTCCAGAGAAGTTCTAGACATATGGGAATTTTTTTTATTGTTGATTTTACGAAAAAAAGTTATTCTTTATAAAAAGTTCTGCTAGATGCGCAAATATTATTGACATATCAAATATTAATATATCATGTACAGGGCGGCAAAAAAATATAAAAACACAGAATTACGTTAAGAGGGAAGTACCCTCAATTTTTATTTTAGAGCCAATTGTTATAAGAAAATTTTACCAAGGACTACAAAACGCGGTCAGATACAATTTTTCGTTGAAATATTTTAATTTACAGGGTACAATCAAAAAGCCTTTGCAAATTATGTTTTTATTTTATTTCTTTAATTTTTACCTGCAACAATTTCGCAAAAACTATGTGCAATACTATAGCAACGAATATTGACATGTTAGTCAAAAATCATTTAATATTTCCAACAAGAGGTAATGAATACTCGACGTGTTTTTGATGGTAGCCTTTAAATTAAAATATTTCAACGAAAAATTGTGTCTGACCGTGTTTTGTAGTCCTTAGTAAAGTTTTCTTATAATAATTTGTTCTAAAATAAAAATCGAGGGTACTTCCCTCTTAACGTAATTCTGTGTTTCTATATTTTTTGCCGCCCTGTACATGTTTTGATATGTCAATATTATTTGCGCATCAAGCAGAACTTTTTATAAAGAATAACTTTTTTTCGTCCCACCTTTTTTGTCCTACACTGTATGTGCATTTTGACTGACTATTTTTATTCTCCTAACCTTTTGACAGAAAAAAGGTATACTACTTTTGTTTCGATAAATCTAACCGTTTTCGAGAAAAACGCTAAAATAACATTGCTTGCATGTGATGAATACGAAATCATTTTAATTTATTTTCAACAAACATAACATAGGAAAGGAAGGAATATTCCATGGATTTCGTCCGAATTTTTCAAGAAGAATTAATTTATGCATTGAAGAGGAAGGACGTCACTTTGAACCTTTGATTTGAATGTTTAATTGTAACTGTTCTAGTAACTTAAGTATTTTAAAACTGCAAATAAAATTTAACTTTACCGTAATTCCATTAATAATCAATTTTCGAAAAAATGTTATAGGAAGAGATAGCATTTATTTTCGGTCTAGAATTGTCCCATAAATTTTTTTCTAATCATTTCCGGACACCCTGTATAGGCAAAGCTTGAATTTATTTTTAAAATATGAAAGAAAAAGGATTATTGTACACAATGGACTCTTTTGTTACATTAAAAAATGTTTCAAGACCTTTAGCACGGTAAAGTTACTAAAAAAGTGTTATTATTAGGAATTAAAAGAACCCAAATTAAATCTATTCTTCTACAACAATATTGCCACTCGTAGATTTTAAATATAAATTTAAAAAAATGTTTTATCACAAATCATTGTTTTCTAAATTTTTCGATGTCGCGTTTACTTAAATTGAATTTAGAAGATTTAAATGCTTGGCGGATGTTCAACACTGATGATGATCTTTGCTCAGGTGGTTTTAAATTCGGGAATACTATCACTAAACGCTGGCATGCAATGTTATTATTTTTCTAGGCTACATTTACAACCAATTTCAGTCCAGCTATAACTTTTCAGATTGGCCTCTAGTTTTAAAATGGTGGTCTGATGGGACAAATCACGTTATAACGATTCAAAAAGGCAAATCGAACAAATAAGCATAATTAAATGAAAGTAAACCTAGCCTAGACTGGATTATTAAATATTGTTGGTAGTAAATATAAACATATTTTAGGTCACCTGTATTTCCTGTTACTGAAATCAGTTATATTGGTCATCATATTATTGATTAAAAAGACTATTTGCAAAGAATATCTGTATTAGGTAATAGAATAAAATTATCTTGTAAATAAATCATAAAAGGCAAGTGTTCCTAAATAATTGTGAAACTTGTATAAAAGCATAAAATGCTCTTTGTTAAAAATAGAAGAATAATATTGACACTCTGGTTTAATAAATCTGACACTAAATGTGACATTATTAATAAATACAACAATAAAAACATTTTAAAATAATGTTATGTTATTTAGGTTTCAGAAGTTTTGCGATTTTAATATCATATTGACTGCTGACTTGGAGATAACCTATTATTCAAAAAAATATTTAAAACTGCTATCCACTCTCAATATCTTAAAATCGCCATAGCACCACCTCTTGTCACATAGCCGCTTCTCAATAAATCAAATAATAATATGAAAATAGGCTATTTAAAGGGTTGCAAAATTATGGAATTTTATTGCTTCTATCCTACGAAGGTCGGTATCAAAGAACAAATGTAAAAATAATTAATAATAAAAGGTATGTATCTATAACCCTGAATTATGAACCCCTAAAATTATGACCAACCCACTTAGCTAAAATTTAATAATTTGAATTAATAAACTTCAAAAACATAGTTTGATTGATCTTTGATACAGAAGGTACAAAAACTTTTTGTAATAATACAGACAATGCAATTCGATAACTATCTCAAGCAAGCTGCTGCCGAAGAATGTGTAATTTAAAAAATCGTTAAATAAATAAAATAAAGTACAAAACGTTTTTTCCAAAATTTTGCTTTTATAAAAATGTTAGGTTACACAGTGTGACCAGTAAAGTCCGCATCATATGGGATTTTTTTTTATTAATAGCTTTATTCGAAATTTGACTTTGGCATCAAGATCTGCTTCGATTGAGATAAAAAATTAAGCAAAAAAATAGTAGTCACTTGGTTCGCATTATCTGTCAAATATTAATTTTTCCAAAAAAAAAATTAAAATGTTAATTATTATTCGATTATGTATTAAATACATCCAAAAATATCTTAATTTGTTTTAGATTATAAATAGAATATCTTGTATGTTGTTTTAATGCCGGTATTAATTTTTTTGTCACTTAAAGTTGAAAAATTCTTTGTCATAGGTTGTTTAGTGGGTTACCAACAACGTTGGTTTAAAAACAAACATAACAACAAATATAACCAGTTAACAGTTAATAATAAATATCAAAATAAACCTTCCTATCACTAATTTTGGTGACACACAAGCTGTTAGACTATAAAAATCAAACTTTTAACCGAGAATGTTATTCATTACATTATCTTAACTATTCAAAGACAAGAGTTTCCACCTTCTGTACCATAAGTTGTATGTAGGGCTCTTACCACACATACAAACCTATATAGCCAGCAAAAAGCGGAAGTTTGGGGCAAACGGTACTAGCTGCCTGAAGCTTGAACTGTATAAAAAATAGAAAAAATTAATTTCAGTTCCACATGTTTAGATGTTACTAAGTTAGGGTTGCTGGCTACATAACGATATGTTAAATTCAATATGCCTTATATTTCTCTCGGGTTTTTACTCAAATGGAGTTATGAAAAAACTTGGGCTGGCATGATTGAATTTAACTGGAGTTTCTGGTTCGAAACTATTATACTCACAATGCATATCACGTTCGTGTTCGTATTCTATAAAAGCATACCCCCTTGGTTTACCATTCACTGTGTTATGAATAAGAACAATCTGAAAAAAAAAGAGCAATTAGGTATAAAAACACAAATAAAAATAAGATTTTATATCAATCATATGTAGACTTTGTATAAACATACCTAATCGATTTACTTACCTTTTTAATAGGACCATAAACTTCAAATTCTCTCCGAAGTTTTGATTCTGAAGTATCATAATTCTAAAAGATAATATTTACTTTACTCAAATCATTTATAAATTATTGAAAAAGTTGTACATGGATATTTTCAGTCATATTTAATAAATAAGGGGCCTCTAAGTTAAAGAAAACCTTTTTGCAATCACCATTATAATTATTGTGTAACTAAATTAAAAGTTAAAAAAAAGTTACTTACTATACGTGCAACAAAAAGAGTTTTAAATGGATCTCCAGTTACATTGGCGGCTGTTGCTGGATCCCAGACAGCAATTTGTTGTTCTAACTTATACGCTACTTGTTCTGCTCTTTCCCTTCTTCGTCGTTCTAATCTTTCTTCCCTTGACTCAGCCCTTGTTGGAGGCGGTGTATCTTTTGGATCCTACAAAAATTAGAATTATTTACTTCAGAAATAATACTTTAGGCACAGAAAATCTAAGGGTTGGATTTTCTGTGCTTTAGATCTTGGATAGTAATCTTGCATACAAGAATAATATCATGCTAGGTACTTAATTTTTTACAAAACGATGGCATGATACCAAAACTTACTTCAAATTCATCAAGGAAGGCACCTAGTCCTAGGTATCCCCGATTTTTTTTCTCGTGAGGTAATTTAGCCACAGGAGGCAAGTAAGGTATAGGGTCTCTGGGCGCAAATAGCGCCAATAAATTTGGAGGCAGAAACTGAGTCATTTTATAGCAATATCAGACTACACTATTTAAATTTTAAACATTGTGCATAAGGTAAGCGTGTTGGTATTCGTCAAGGTAGCACAGTTAAAATCGATATGCGCTGGATACAAATTTCGTCGTATAATCACTGGTCTACTGTATAGTTTTCTTCCCCAGATTTCTTCTATTTTCTAAGTATCACTACTAATTAAACCTAAATCTCAATAAACTGCACAAGAATGTTTTTAAAGTGCAAGCAAACTGCAAAAAACCCTGCCACATAAAATGGCGTCGCGAACATAAATGCGCGAGGCGCAAGCCGCGCAAGTGCCAAAAAAATGGCGGAATCAGTGTTGCCAGTAGTGATGGGATAACTCGAGTGAAAAATAACGGATCATTCGATTTTTTCAATCACTTGAATAATTCGATTATCTTCGGAAATAACGAGTGACAAAATGAGTGACGAACATATGGTTTTTTATTTTTCAACGCGTCTCCAAAGTTGCTGCCCGCCTGTCAATCACTCACTGCGGCCAGAGTAGAGCCATCCAGTGTTGCCAGACGTGAAGTAGTAAAATATCGTACGATCATGTGATTTTAATCGTACATTATCGTACAGAGTATCGTACAGAAATATTTTGTATCGTACTTACAAAATATTTAAATATTATCATTAAAAAAAAACATATATTGATTAAAATATTATATATTATTAACAAAATAGACATTTTAAAAACTAGACTACACCTTCTTCGATTGTTTGTTCAAAGACAATATCTGATTACTTCTTCATCTAATAAGCCTTCATGTGAAGAATCTTTTTTAGCTTCATATAAATGAAATGACGTCATTCTGTCAAGCATCTCTTTGGTCGGTTTAAAGTCAACGCAACCGTTTTGTAAATTTATATGTTGAGACGATAGCAAAATTGCATTTATTGATTTTGTTTGAAGCTTATTTCTGATTTTTGTTTTTATTAAATTAACTTTTGAAAATACACGTTCACAACTGGCGCTTGAATGTGGAAGCGTAAGAACGTCTAAAGCAAAGTTACTTAGGTCGAAAAATAATTTTTCGCCAGCATATCCAGTTATTTTTGAATTCGATGTTTAACTGGTCTAGAACTCTCGCCTCTTTATCTTTTTTTATATTCGGGCGTACAAGCTCGTTTGTTTTCACCATCACTCTCTGAACTTGACATAATGCGTAATTTTTTTTGTTAAGTAGGTAATAAAATTAAATAATACTGTTAATAACGAGAACTGATGGTAACGTAGTACTAGTAGCGCGTAACACACCATACCATACGCAATTCAATTGGTCAAATCGTCTTGCACGTGGCTCTGGGATTACCCTAGCAAACGACCGTGAACGACGAACGAAAGAATTGTGGGTTGCGGATTTTTCGATTTCCCCTATTAAAACGATAGAATTGTGGGTTGCGGAGTTTTCGGCTTATATTTTTGTTTTTTTTTTATCACTAAGTTGACCTTAGACAGTGTTCATCATCGAATTTTCTTAGAACAATATATTTTGTGCAAATTATCGTACAATTACGTATTATCGTACACTTGATATCGTACATCGTACCTAACGTAAAATTATCGTATAAATACGATAATTATCGTACATCTGGCAACACTGGAGCCATCTCGTAGCGAGCGGCTACACCGAGTGGTTTTCGGTTATTATTGTCGATATTATTCATATTAAATACTGCATTACGGGTTGCCTGCGTAAGATAATACATGTGATTTATTTAGATTTAAATACTGCATTACGGGTTGCCTGCGTAGGATAATAGGATTTATTATAGTGGTGAGTATTCAGTATTCATAAATATCATGAGTCATGAGTTATGCAATATCGTGACATCTCAAGGTCAAGTAGTCAAGTGGTTAGTTAAATTAAATTGTAAGTTGTGGGAACCATGCCAAAAAATCCACAAATATCTCCGCCACATTTAATAATCCGCAAAAAATCAATCGATTAACAACACCAAGTCAGTTATTCCCAATACAAATGCTGTATATCAACATGCATGAACGATAAACCGCCAATATTAATAATTAATATTAGAATTTGAGTGAAAAAAAATCGATTATAATTCGATTTTTTAAATCACTCGAATGCTCGGTAGTCGATTATTAAAATAAGTCGATTTTTCCCAACACTAGTTGCCGGCCGATCAGATCAAAAATCGCTACCAGCGCTACCGAGAGCGATTCTGCATGAAAAATAGCGATAGCGATCGCGCTCTCATTAGCGATGGGCGGATCGGATCTGAGCCGGATCGGTAAGTCGGATCTTAAGAAAGATTCATACTGATCCGACTCTCAAAATAAAATAGACGGATCACGGATCTGACGGATCTATTTGATTTGATTGTCGACCGCTAGGTTCACGTTCGGCGTAGGGGTAGAATTCACTGCTACGGCGCACGGTGCCACGAGCTGCGATGCGATGGAGAGCGGCTCGTGGCTCTCGGATCCGTTAAAATATTTTTTAAAGTCGTTCTGATGCCTGACATGCGGGTCGCAGCGTTGGAAAAGAAAACGAAGCGTGGCGATTTATTACTGTTGTGTTTATTGTATTGTGGGTTGCGTCACTTATTTCTTGATGATTTCATAGAGTCTGGAATATAAGTTTTTTCTATGAAACCACCATATTAAAGAGTCTTCGTATCTTTTAATAAGCGGTTCATTTAAATGTTTGTCCATTTCTGTAATCACTGGGGGTTCTTATTTTTTGAATAATGTTAAATGGCGCTACCGCGTAAGATCGTTTAAAATAATGATCAATGACACGGATCGTGACTCAGAATAACCGAGCCGAGAACCGATAAGATTTTCTTTATGATTTTTGGGACAAGACCCGGGATCCGGCTCATTGAGTCGGATCTTTGTGCTGATTCGGATTTGGTGACCCGAATCCCAAAATAGATCCGTCTTGCCCACCAGTAGCGATGGGCGGATCGGATCTGAGCCGGATCGGTGAGTCGGATCTTAAGAAAGATTCATACTGATCCGACTCTCAAAATAAAATAGACGGATCACGGATCTGACGGATCTATTTGATTTGATTGTCGACCGCTAGGTTCACGTTCGGCGTAGGGGTAGAATTCACTGCAACGGCGCGCGGCGCCACGAGCTGCGATGCGATGGAGAGTGGCTCGTGGCTCTCGGATCCGTTAAAATATTTTTTAAAGTCGTTCCGATGCCTGACATGCGGGTCGCAGCGTTGGAAAAGAAAACGAAGCGTGGCGATTTATTACTGTTGTGTTTATTGTATTGTGGGTTGCGTCACTTATTTCTTGATGATTTCATAGAGTCTGGAATATAAGTTTTTTCTATGAAACCACCATATTAAAGAATCTTCGTATCTTTTAATAAGCGGTTCATTTAAATGTTTGTCCATTTCTGTAATCACTGGGGGTTCTTTATTTTTTGAATAATGTTAAATGGCGCTACCGCGTAAGATCGTTTAAAATAATGATCAATGACACGGATCGTGACTCAGAATAACCGAGCCGAGAACCGATAAGATTTTCTTTATGATTTTTGGGACAAGACGTACCCGGGATCCGGCTCATTGAGTCGGATCTTTGTGCTGATTCGGATTTGGTGACCCCAATCCCAAAATAGATCCGTCTTGCCCACCACTAGCCACGAGGGAATTTCATTATAGTTATTTAGGGTATGGTCCGAATATCACCACCAGTAACCACGGTTAACCTCGACAAATGACAGATCAACCATAAAAATCCGGTTATATTCGGGACGAAAAATCACTCTTAAAATCATAACCTTTAATTTTGAAAAGTTCACGACAGACTGATAATTTACAGAAATGCTAAATACACTTACTTATAATTTCATTGAGATTCATGACCGTATGCACCATTTTACCCATTAGGCATGATTAGGTGATCGTGATTAACCAGGTAACCGTGATTAAATAAAACAGCCTATGCACCAACTAAAATATGTGGGTTTTGTAATCAGGGTAAAGTTAAAACCTCGATTTGGCAACATAGCTCAGATGCAAAAATTCGTGCCATCAACCAGAAAAATAAACCCTTTATTTTTCTGTGACCAGAAGCACCAAGCAGATTGACAGTTGTGGTTATGTTTTCTTTTTGTTGTTTTTTCAACTTTTCTGAGAACTTTTTCCAGTTTGGCTGTTTTGCGCATTAAACCCCCAATTTCACACTTCGGCATCTAGAGTCATGGAGTTTGACTCACAGAAAAAAAAAGGGTTTGACTGGTGAGGAAGAAAATAATATATTAGATGCGAAAAAGAAAAGAACTGTTAGCAGTGGCGGCTTGTGCATAAGAGCACATGAGCACGTGCCCCCCTAGTTAAAATTTAAATTGTTGAAATTCAAAATTTAAAAAATCTATAGGTACTAAGTAGTTACCGTTTTGTGAATTATCATTACCCTATCTTTTACGTAACGTTAAATTGCCATATCTTTATTTTTTCCCTATTGTTAGATGTTGCGTCGAACAAAAAACTTCGCTTAAACCGCGGTGACTCATGCGTATGGAGAACTATAGGGTAGGAGGCCGATCGACAATGGCAGCATTTTCAAATTCTGTCCCGGTTTTTTGGTTAGTTCGCTACTGGCTGATAGATGGCTCTCGCGTCCGAAGTGGGCTGATGTTGTCTTCTTCTTCTTCGTTTTTAATATGGAAAACTAGATCCTCCATAGTTTTTAACTTTTTCTTAAACCATTTATTTTTCTGTGCTATTACTTTTGACAATTGACGTTTTATTTTTCGAAATAACAAATAACGTTTGAAGGCAAGACAAGACAAATAACGTTGTATTGTAATTAATTTCCATATTTATAATGAATAATGGTACAATTTATAAAAGTAGAGTTTGCTTTGTGTCGGGGTGTAAGACAGGATCTTTTTCAGAGAGAAAACGCAGCCAAATAAGTCTCTTTCTAGCTCCAAAGGTATGGCTAGAATGTTTAATACCCTGTATTTTAAAAACCAAGCATCGTTGGAACTTTATACAGGCCGAGTTTACTAATAAGTATAACAAAGTAAGTGTAAATTCATATAAAAGTCCTTATTTGTTCCTTAAAGAACTAATTTAAATAAAAATAGTTATTGCGTCCATAAGAAACCATTATTTGATAGCCCACTTCGAACACGCTCGCCATCTTACAGCGACTCGTAAAGCTTAATTACCGATGCTAATTTGGGACCGAATCCAATGCATTGCGATCGGCCTCCTACCTCAAGTCCTCCATAGTTTAAACTATGGAGAACTAGAGGGTAGGAGGCCGATCGACAATGGCAGCATTTTCAAATTCTGTCCCGGTTTTTTGGTTAGTTCGCTATCGGCCGATAGATGGCTCTCGCGTCCGAAGTGGGCTGATATTGTCTTCTTCTTCTTCGTTTTTAATATGGAAAACTAGATCCTCCATAGTTTTTAACTTTTACGTAAACCCTTTATTTTTCTGTGCTTTTACTTTTGACAATTGACATTTTATTTTTCGAAATAACTATGGAGAACTATAGGGTAGGAGGCCGATCGACAATGGCAGCATTTTCAAATTCTGTCCCGGTTTTTTGGTTAGTTCGCTATTGGCCGATAGATGGCTCTCGCGTCCGAAGTGGGCTGATGTTGTCTTCTTCTTCTTCGTTTTTAATATGGAAAACTAGATCCTCCATAGTTTTTAACTTTTACTTAAACCCTTTATTTTTCTGTGCTTTTACTTTTGACAAGTGACATTTTATTTTTCGAATTAACAAATAATGTTTGAAGGCAAGACAAGACAAATAACGTTGTATTGTAATTAATTTCCATATTTATAATAAATAATGGTACAATTTATAAAAGTAGAGTTTGCTTTGTGTCGGGATGTAAGACAGGATCTTGTTTAGAGAGAAAACGCAGCCAAACAAGTCTCTTTCTAGCTCCAAAGGTATAGCTAGAATGTTTAATACCCTGTATTTTAAAAACCAAGCATCGTTGGAACTTTATACAGGCCGAGTTTACTAATAAGTATAACAAAGTAAGTGTAAATTCATATAAAAGTTCTTATTTGTCCCTTAAAGAACTAATTTAAATAAAAATAGTTATTGCGTCCATAAGAAACCATTATTTGATAGCCCACTTCGAACACGCGCGCCATCTTACAGCGACTCGTAAAGCTGAATTACCGATGCTAATTTGGGACCGAATCCAATGCATTGCGATCGGCCTCCTACCTCAAGTCCTCCATAGAAATAACAAATAGCGTTTGAAGGCAAGAAAAGACAAGTAACGTTGTATTGTAATTAATTTCCATATTTATAATGAATAATGGTACAATTTATAAAAGTAGAGTTTGCTTTGTGTCGGGGTGGTAAGACAGGATCTTCTTCAGAGATGAAACGCAGCCAAATAAGTCTTTCTAGCTCCAAAGGTAAAACACTCCAGCTAGAATGTTCCTGTATTTTAAAAACGAAGCATCGTTGGAACTTTATAGAGGCCGAGTTTACTAATAAGTATAACAAAGTAAGTGTAAATTCTTATAAAAGTCCTTATTTGTTCCTTAAAGAACTAATTTAAATAAAAATAGTTATCGCGTCCATAAGAAACCATTTATTTGATAGCCCACTTCGAACACGAGCGCCATCTTACGACGACTCGTAAAGCTGAATTACCGATGCTAATTTGGGACCGAATCCAATGCATTGCGATCGGCCTCCTACCTCAAGTCCTCCATACTCATGCGCTTGAACGGCATAACGACCGGCAGAATACAGTGCCGCCGCATGATACAATGAATTCTTTCTTTGTATCATTGTGCCGCCGGTGCCAGAAGTTTTTAATGTTCAGGACGGGCGCAATCTTTTCACGAGTCGAGTAGCACGATAGCTCTATCTTTGTTTTATAGTTAGTTTTATTTTCGATCTCATTCTATCTTTATGGCACAAATTTCTGGTGATCATGAGGTTTAGGCACGTTATGATTAGTCAACTTTAAGCGAGAGTGTTCGTTTCTCCTGAATTATGTTTTCTAATTCGATTTTTACTCTGCTGTTGTGCTGCGCCAGTCCAGCTGGCTGAGCTTTTTAGTGATTTATGTATTTCCGCAGTTTTGTTTTACGGCTTCTTTAAAAAATAATAAATAATATAAAAATGACTGCGACGGTCTCGGCGCAATATTTAAATAATTGCAAAAATACAGTGAGTATTTTAAAAGAGTCATTGCAGGGTTAAGTTTCGATGATGAGATTATTGTAAAGAATGCGGGAAAACCAGTGCCTAACCTCCAAATAACGCAACTAAATAAAGGTCAAAAACGGGACTTTAAAAGAGTTTTTAAGACTTTAGGAGTGCATTGTATGAAAAACATGAGTGGCTGTGCGGATGTGAAATGCAGAATAGTCTATTTTGTTTCCCGTCTTTGTTATTTGCCGGTGAAAAGGCAGAACCGTGAACCGTGTTGGGTTAAAAGTGGTGTTAATCGTATTGATAAGCTATTTATTTATATTATTGGAATCTTTTTAAGGAAGGGTTGTTAAAACTATCGGCCAGGACCCAAATGCACAATATTTTGATGTTTAATAAAAAAATGTACATACATTTCAGTACCACCTATATTATAGGTAGGTACCTACCTAATTAGGCTCATTTGAGTTCATATTAAGCGGTCTTTACACCTGTGAAGTTCTTCGTGAATTTATTCATGAAGTCACTTCAAGGCTAACTTTGATAATGTAAATGGCCAACTTGTACGTCAAATAAATTCGTGAATTTCTTCGTGAAGTTATTCACGAAAATTTAACATGCAAAATAATCAGCTGATGCACAGTGTACTAAATGCTACCGACTTCACGGAGAAATTCACGAATAAATTCATGAATAAATTCACGAAGTACTTCACAGGTGCAAAGACTGCTTTATAAAACAACATGACCTTGAACTTCCGCGTTTTCCGTATTTGTGAACCCCCAGACATTCATGTCACGAGCCGCCACTGACTGTTAGCTGAAAAAACCCTATTTATCTATCAAATCAAAATAATTTTGTCTCCGAGGTCTTTCTAGCTCTCGGAAAGCCATCATTAAAAATATCCATTACATTAAAATCATCATCGAAGATGATTTCGTCTTCCATTTTAATTTTATTATTGAAAATTCGAGACAAATTTCAAAACAAAACAGGAAAATAACCTTTTAATCATGATTAAATATATAACCCACCAAGATTGGCTGGTTAACTTTAATCTTGATTAAGTTCCTGAGCAGTGCTGGCGCATTGGAAATTTTCTTAATTGAGATATTTAATCATGATTATAACCTAATCATGATTAACTGGCCTTGGTGCATACGGTCATCATTCTCTTAATAAATTACCAACCATCGGCCAAATATTTTGAAATTAAATTCATAACAATATTTTATAATGACAAGTGACAGGAGAAACCACTTGTAACCGGCGTTTAAAGCCGGTGAGCATTTTGACATTTGGGTGATGTCATATCCGAAAACCGTGTTCCAAAATAAACCTATTTTTTGGTTACCGCTATCATTCGGTTAAATACGGAACGCTAAACCACGACACTAGTTACTTTCGGACCATACCCTTAAGTAAGGTACACGAACGTCATAAAGAAAGATGGACGAATAACTACTAGATAACTTTTTGACCCCCTATAGCGATCGTTTCTGACTGTGACCAATGGGTTTGGCAACATTGAATTTTTTCAGTTTTGCTTCTATTTGTAACAACTTTTCGCTTGGCTTTTTACCAAATTAAAGTTTTTGTAGTTGAAATTGTTTATTCCTGTGTTATAACTGGCGCCTAGCAAAAAAATATATTTTCTGTTGCCGGTGAAATCGTTCCAAAATTAAAGTACGTTGGGAACACTTGTGAACATATCGTCAAAATAAATCACCAAATGGCAGTCTTTTTAACTTATAGCGTTTTCGGTTTACAACTCCGATAGTGCTCCGAGAGCGCTCTGTGACGTCATCGATCGGCCCGAGATTTGCTGTCACTCCGAAGGCGGTTGCCCTCGGACGGAGTGTAAATTGAACGTGATTGCGCTTGAAAATTTGACAGATGTCAACATACAAAAATAAACAATTAATTTTCAAATTTAAATCACTTGAGCGCGTTTATGACATATTATATACAATATTCATCGAACTAGACGAAAAACAAACACAGAAAACTTAACAAACGAGATCACACATCAACAAAAGAATAGAAAATGGTGGTGGTTTGCGGTTCTGCGCAAGCGCTGCCTCTCTACTCTGTAAAAATTTTCAGATCGTAAAGGAGCACTCAGAGTAACCAAATTTGTAAATCGAACATGCTACTCCGAGTGAGAGCAGTGGATTTTGATAACCGAACACGCAAATCTCGTGGAGAGCACTCTCAGAGTGCGCGAGAGCAGTAAATCGAAAACGCTATTAACTTTCCTAGTCAAAGCTTTTTAAGGTGGGAGTATCAACATGCGTGCCAACCTATAACCTATTTCGCGTAGATTTATTTATGTTTTCTAGCTTTTATACAAAATTTAAAGAAAATCAGTATCGACTTGATATTCTATAGGTAATAATTGACATATTTAATAAATATCAAGGAATTTAATAACTTATTTTAGGAGAATTGTATAGCGAAAAATATCGGGTAAGATTTTTTTAAACATTATTATGTCATTATCACTCATTGTTCTTTCACTATACAATTCTCCCAAAATTAGCAATGAAATAAATTGATATTTTTGTAATATGTCAGATATACTACCTAAATAATGTACCGACGATATTGATTTTCTTTAAATGTTAGTTATTAAAATAATAAACTCAAAAAATCAACGCGAAATAGGTTATAGGTTGGCAATAGATTGAATGACGTTGAGAATTCAACTCTTAAGGTGCTTTTAGTGCTACGGATATCTGGGTATTTTGGTAATCGGGTTTTGTGTTATTATGGGCGTGTCCGGCGATTCAGTTACTAAGGGCTTTTTCTGCGGCGGTTATTTGGAGAATTGGAGATTAGATTACCGTATAACCTGAAAATTATTTTGTATTGTATACTATTACATTCATCCATACATACTTCATAGGTTTTGTTGGAGATTATACTTTTATTTTTGTTATTTATTTTTTCCAAAGGCAGTAAAAATTTGGCGCAGCACAAAAATTTCCGTTGGAGACCTAACAAACATAACCTATACCTATGAATTAAAATCAAATTAACGTCAAAATGTCAAAAAAACCAAAGAACATCGGAGAAAAGTTGAACTTCAACCAACTTTTGGGAGATCGGGGATTCGGGGATTTTGACGTTTCTCCTTGGGGTCACATGATCATTTCAACCAATGGTGTCATTCCCGAAATACCCAAATCGCTAAATCTCCGTAGCACTAAAAGCACCTTTAAGAACCGTTGACTTGACATTGACGGAAGTTCACTGTTGCAAACACTCCCAAAACCCTAGGGAATTCAATGTTGCCAACCACTTTTGTCACACTTTCTTCAGACGCATAGGGGAGTCAATTCTCGCAAGACGGCCATATGCATTATTAGTCCATCTTTGTTTATGACGTTTATGCAATAACCCTTTTGTTTTTCTTTTGTGCTCAACAAGTCAATTCAGCCGAATTGACAGCCGCTGACAAATAGCGGGTCAACATATTGAATGATATAACTCAACACTCAACTCATAGACAAGCGACTAAATCACTCAAGCGAGTTGCGCACTCTCAAGGACAAGGACAAGGACCGGAGGACCGACTCAACTGCTGAGGGCTGAGGCTGAGACCGGCTGAATGTACCCATTGTTAAAAGTTTCGTCAGGTAGATTTTCCTTCGTTACCAGTAGCGACTGAAACTTTGGTTACTTTGGTAATCAAAACTTTTAATAATAGTTTTGTTATATTATAATATGTCAGTTCAGTTTACTAATTTTTACTTTTTTTTTACAAGAAATGTTTTTGAAGGGAACAAACCCCCAAGGAAAAACGTGAGTATTACTTTGGTAATTATCTATTATACGCACACCACGCCGATTTTGATGATTTTTTCAGGAAACACGTATTTCGATGCGTAGATTACGAATCCGAAAACAAAAGTTGTCGGAAAAGCATAGTTTCCGAGATATTTCCTTCTTAAGTTACGATTTTTTATGGGTTTGTTTACATTTGGGATTTTTATCGTTTTTCAGCCACCTCTCACTACTTTTTAGGTTACACAGGATATACTAATTTAAATCGTGGTTAAAAGAAGGAAAATGCGCGTGAAAACGCGCATTTTCCTTCTTTTAACCACGATTTTCCACTATGGGAAGCCATGGAAGAAACGAGGTTAGGGTAAATTTATATTTTAGATTTTATGTTGGTGACCATGAGTAATATTTGGTGCGAAACTATTTATATTTAAATCAATCTAGTGGGTGCTCTTTTTTCAATTTTTTTCGTTTTTAAATGACGCTACCAACCAATGCGGCTTTATTTTCATTATTAAGTTTGGTTTTTATTAGGACGCTATTTCAAAAAATGAATTTCACTGAATTTTTAGTATTAACTAATGCTTATTTGCCGCTTATTGATTATTTATTGGAGCTCGGAATATTTGTATCTAAAATTAATTGTGGAAAGTGGTCAAATATTTGCAAGTTAAACAAATATACTCTAAAGTTCCGCTGCGGCAAGTATTGTGTGAACCAAAAGAAGAAGAAAACAAAGTGCAACCTCATTTTATAGGCAATATTCATTTTTCTTGTTAAATATATTGTTTCTAATTAATTATAAATTCACGTTTTCAAAAGTTCCTTAATTTAACCTCAATAAAAAGACAGAGACTGAAAAGTAGTGGAAAGCACTTTTAAAAACAAAAAAAATTTAAAAAAGAGCGCCTACTAGATTGATTTAAATATAAATATTTCGCACCAAATATTACTCATGGTCACCAACATAAAATCTAAAATATAAATTTACCCTAACCTCGTTTCTTCCATGGCTTCCCATAGTGGAAAATCGTGGTTAAGAGAATGAAAATGCGTTTTTACGCGCATTTTCATTCTTTTAACCACGATTTAAATTAGTATATATTGTGTGTAACCTAAAAATTAGTGAGAGGTAAACGATAAAAATCCCAAGTAAACACGATGTAAACAAACCCATGAAAAATCGTAACTTAAAAAGGAAATATCTCGGAAACTAAGCTTTTCCGACAACTTTCGTTTTCGGATTCGTAATCTACGCATCGAAATACGTGTTTCCTGAAAAAATCACCATAATCGGCGTGGTGTGCGTATAATAGATAATTACCATTACTTTTTATACCATCTTCAAAGTATAGATCTGCCACCAAAATTCAGAATTTTATAGGCCCGCCAAAATTATTGTTTTTTTCGAATAGGTAGGTGAATTTTGGGTAGTAAAGTAAAAATGAGATACCTCCATCGGGCCTAGTGATGTGGGCCCGGTAAATACCCAGCGGGTAGGGTATTTATAAATTGGGTATTTACCCGGTATTTACCCCATGCCCTAATAAATACCCAAAATGAGGGTATTTTCATTTTTTTCTTGTTTGGGAGTTTAAGGTGGGAGTATCAACATGTTTGCCAACCTATAACCTATTTCGCGTAGATTTATTTATGTTTTCTAGCTTTTATACAAAATTTAAAGAAAATCAGTACCGACTTGATATTCTATAGGTAATAATTGACATATTTAATAAATATCAAGGAATTTCATAACTTATTTTAGGAGAATTGTATAGCGAAAAATATCGGGTAAGATTTTTTTAAACATTATTATGTCATTGTCACTCATTGTTCTTTCACTATACAATTCTCCCAAAATTAGCAATGAAATAAATTGATATTTTTGTAATATATCAGATACTACCTAAATAATGTACCGACGATATTGATTTTCTTTAAATGTTAGTTATTAAAATAATAAACTCAAAATATCAACGCGAAATAGGTTATAGGTTGGCAATAGATTGAATGACGTTGAGAATTCAACCTTAAGAGCCAATTTTATTGGCTGACCTGGACACACTACCAACCGCAAATCGCAAGCATAACCTTACTTTTAGTCAGTTTTAGTAGTGGTGGGCAAGACGGATCTATTTTGGGATTCGGGTCACCAAATCCCGGTCAGCACAAAAATCCGACTCAATGAGCCGGATCCCGGGTCTTGTCCCAAAAATCATAAAGAAAATCTTATCGGTTCTCGGCTCGGTTCTTCTGAGTCACGATCCGTGTCATGGTGTCATTGATCATTATTTTAAACGATCTTACGCGGTAGCGCCATTTAACATTATTCAAAAAATAAGAACCCCCAGTGATCACAGAAATGGACAAACATTTAAATGAACCGCTTATTAAAAGATACGAAGATTCTTTACTATGGTGGTTTCATAGAAAAAACTTATATTCCAGACTCTATGAAATCATCAAGAAATAAGTGAGGCAACCCACAATACAATAAACACAACTAATAAATTGCCACGCTTCGTTTTCTTTTCCAACGCTGCGACCCGCATGTCAGGCATCGGAACGACTTTCAAAAATCTTTTAACGGATCCGAGAGCCACTAGCCACTCTCCATCGCAGCTCGTGGTGCCGTAGCAGTGAATTATATCCCTACGCCGAACGTGAACCTAGCGGTCGACAATCAAATCAAATAGATCCGTCAGATCCGTGATCCGTCTATTTTATTTTGAGAGTCGGATCAGTATGAATCTTTCTTAAGATCCGACTCACCGATCCGGCTCAGATCCGATCCGCCCATCGCTAAGTTTTAGTATATAAACACTCCTCAGAGCTAGAATACTCATGCCCGTTTGCACCATTAGATTTAAGTATGACTTAGAGCTAAGTCAGTCTTAAATTTAGATATTTGTTAACAAATATTTGAATTTAAGACTGACTTAGCTCTAAGTCATACTTAAATGTAATGGTGCAAACGGGCATAAGAGTCAAATTTAGTATTTTAATTCATCACTATACTGTTGAACTGTTGTAGATTAAAGTTTTGACTTACATTTACCACTAAACAAGAAATATAACAGAATTAAAACTTAAAACATGTTAATTTTTTTCTACCAGCGTGCGCAAAGTGCTTTTCCGCACGCAAGAATTTTTCCAACTATACTTGCGTGCGGAAAAATATCACTTTGCGCATTTATTAGGAAAATAACTATTATCCATAACCTTTTCCAAGTTACTTATTAAAGTAGCTACCTCAAGAACATTAGTTACAAGCAAAATTTTACAATTTTTTTTAACTTACTACGTGACTGTGACTATTACGAGCAGTGATTCTCTAGAAATTCATAAATACCCGGGTATTTATGAATTTTGGGTATTTACCCTGGGTATTTACCCCGAGTTATAAATACCCGGGTATTTCACATCACTAATCGGGCCTAAAACCCAATTAGTCGGAGAGCTAGTAACACCCGTTTCATGAAGTGTTTGATGCACTTGAAAATTTTGTGTCATATATCTACTGGATAGATGAGCAGGTAAGCAAGTGTTGCTAGCTCTACCTGGGGACACCAGGTACTGCGCATAGGAGAAAGGTGTCCAAAAATTTTGCCCAAAAAAAGTGTTTGTTTTAGAGGCCAACAAACAGAAATCAAAATTTAAAATGACACTAAACACAAAAATTAATAAGGCAGACACTTTTGATAGGGGGTTAACATTAAATAAAAACACCCCCAAGTTATTTTTTAAAAAATACAAAATGAAGTGTTTGATTCACGCTGACATTTTAACAGTGTCTTAAAAAATTTAAGGTGACCATTTTTTTCTAACCTGAAACCAGAACAATATCAATTTTGACCAGCCACGCCCAAATTTTACAAATCTTTATAAAAAATTCACACAACGGTTTTTAGATATCAAAAAATGTTGCGTTTATTTAAACACAAGAAATGTGAAAATCAAAAAAATTATTTTACAATATAAGAATAAAACATAATATAACATGATAATATAGGTAAGTCATAATAATAATAACTAAATAACATAATAAAACGTAAGTAGTTCTTTAATTTAGTTTGGTTTTTTATATTTTTCTGGACAAGGATTTCAAAGTTTCCACTTTCAATTGGGTTTTTTCGCTATAGTCCAGATGTTGTTTAATAAAGAAAAAACCAGTTCGGTAGGTGCATTAATTAGTTCCTGGCATACAGAGGCAATACTCTATCAATTTGCCAATATTATTGCAGGACACATAATTTTCTTTAAAGGCTTTAAAAATTTCAATTCACCTATCTGATACCGAAAAAAAAATTTGTTTCCAATGCCCAAGTTTCTCATGTGGTGTATCTAAAACCAATGCTTTTCGTGTACTGGTTTTGTTTAATGACTAACCAGGACTTATGCCCTGAAAACCAGTACTGTACTGGTAAAATCAGTACGAATGGTCCATAGGCGTAGTTAGGGGGGTACTTGGGGGTGCTAAGCACCCCCGAAATCTAAATTAGCACCCCCAAAAAAATTTACAATATATAGGCTAATTTTAGAACTAACCTATTTTTATAATATACCTACATTATACAGGGTGGCCCTTTAGTGTGGCAAAGTACAATAGCTCCGTTACTATTTCAAATACATTAAAAATATTAATACAAAAGTTGAAGGGCAGTAAGTGACTTATAACGTAAAATTATTTTTAACTCTATAGGGTGGCTCAAAAAAGCGGAACAAGAAAAAATGTACTTTTTTCAAATGGAACACCCTGTATATTTTTACATTTTTAAATTCCACATAAAATTACAATTATTTTTTATCAAATACATTATTAGTCTATACTTTATAGTTTCCGAGATATTGACTCTTGAAAAGTGACATTTTTGAACTTTGACAGCTTCTAACTTTCTAACACTACGTCTTAGAGCAAAACGGCTTACATGTCCCTATCTTCAATTTTTATTATCTTCCCAAAAAAATCAACTTCCAGTTAAACCGGAACAACTATATTTCCTGCTTTCGAGTAACATCCGGTTTAACCGGAAGTTGATTTTTTGGGAAGATAATAAAAATTGAAGATAGGGACATGTAAGCCGTTTTGCTCTAAGACGTACTGTTAGAAAGTTAGAAGCTGTCAAAGTTCAAAAATGTCACTTTTCAAGAGTCAATATCTCGGAAACTATAAAGTATAGACTAATAATGTATTTAATAAAAAATAATTATAATTTTATCTAGAATTTAAAAATGAAAAAATATACAGGGTGTTCCATTTAAAAAAAGTACATTTTTTATTGTTCCGCTTTTTTGAGCCACCCTATAGAGTTAAAAATAATTTTACGTTATAAGTCACTTACTGCCCTTCAACTTTTGTATTAATATTTTTAATGTATTTGAAATAGTAACGGAGCTATTGTACTTTGCCACACTAAAAGGCCACCCTGTATGTAATGAATTTTTCATATTAATATTTCAAGCATTCGAATTCTGGTACAAATTCAAGTATATTTAGGTAAGTAGTTGCGGATTCTGTTCAAAATTTCTCTCCGTGTACCGTGTAGTTCACGCCCAGTTTACTTGTCAGAGCGGGTCTATGATCATAAAAATCTCGTAAAATACGAGAGCGGCATAATAGCTTCTGTATGTCATGATCTGCAATTCTGCATTAATTTGATAATTAAATTTAACCAGTCGTAGTCGTTCAAATTCGCGGAAATTTTTAGCCGATATATTTTGACTATTTTTTTTGTTTATTAAGGTTTAATATGGTTTTATTGAATTGAGTTAAAGTTTAAAGTTAAATAAACACGAAAAAACAATGAGTGCGTCGTCGGATAAATACACCGTGGAATTTTTGAAAAAATCTTTTAGCAAGTTACTGTTGGAGGAGAAAGTGATTGTCAAGAACATTGAAAGACCTAAACCTGCTATTAACATCACATTAAAATATTTACCAAAAATTATTGACCAAATTTGGGCGTGGTCTTAAAAACATTTTCGCCTGCGGCGGGCTTTTTGTGCAGCCCCACGTTAATAACATGTCACGAGCCGCCACTGGACTTCAGCACCCCTAGTGTTGACCGTCTAACTACGCCTATGAAATGGTCACCTTATCTTAATTACATATAATAAAAAATAATTACAAAAAGGCAGACACTTTTTTTGGGGAGATACAGGGTGTTAACATTTTAATCAAAAAAATATTTTTTCATTGCCATTTTCAAACCACTCTAGATATTTTTATGAAATTTGGTACACGTCTTTTGAGCATCGAAAGGCATTTTTTGGTGTAAAATAATTTTTTTTAATTTTAGCAGTGGCGTCCGTGCGGGGCTTGCATTTAATATTTTTGAAGAAAAAAATGGTGCGCCACTGCTTTCTCTTTAAATAAAAATTATTTCTCTTGACTTATTTTCTTACGGTGCACCGTTTTCGAGTAAAAAATAAAAATAATTTTAATGCACATTCCTGGAAACACATAACCCATTTAATTAACAAAGGTAAGTAGGTTTTAATAATTCTCGGAAATATTCGATGATCCAGGTACTACTCTATTTTTGGACAACGCTCCATGTAAAGACTTCTGGCTTCTCTCGCATTTCCATTTGCAAGACCATAGATAAAATGCATCTCAGCCATTTCAGAATTCGTAAAAATTGCCATGGTAAAACAATACTGTAACGAATATCTAAAATACTTTTAAACGTTACAAACTCTAATTTGTACACAACTTACGATTTAAAAATTAAAATGGCACGTGTCAGAAATAATAAAAACAAAAATTATCCAAACAACGCCATAGCCTACTAGGCCATTTTCAAAAAAATATGTTTCGTTTAGGTAATTAAATAAATCGTTTTTAAATGAAATAGAAGAACACCCGGAGACCAGCACTAAAAAAAACGCTTTCTTTCGGGAATACAGGGTGTTAAGGGCGATGGTAAACTCGGCCGCTTTAAGAGATTATATACTAATCATCCCACAGGTAAACTCGGCCTGCTAGAAATTTTATGCCTTAATTTTCATAGGTAAACTCGGCCGGTAGGTGACCCTAAATATGATTTACGCCCTCTCCAATCGGTTCTAAAAGGTGTATTGGCAACCGTTGTTCGTTGTTACCAGAGCATTTTTTTTAAATTTAAATATTTGTTATACTGAACTGGTCGCATAAAGTCTATTATACTTATTAAGATTTGTAGGGATGTTCTATTTATAAAAGAGAGGATGTTGCATATAGTCCCTAATTAAGATAGGTCTCTAATCTGTAGTGCCAATCTTAGCGTTTTTAGGTTATTGGCAGTATTGGCACTAGGAAATGACAGCATTCATTATACATGACATAAACAATAAAAGTTGTTAATTTAATAAGTGGCTTTTATTTAAAAAACATCTTTAAAATAAGCGGATGTAACAAAATTAAATCAGCCTAGGGCCCCAAAAAACCACGATCCGCCCCTGCTGTTAGGTTTAACTCAGTGTTTTTAATTTTCCAATTATTGTCACTAAAGGGGTCCCTTGCAAGGGCAAAAACTTGTTCAAATACACCTGCACAAACGTGATGAACATGTAGAGTTCCACAGGTGAGTACCATTACGAGGCCATGGAGGTCCATCCGGCCTTGAATGCCATCTTCTGAGTCGTTTGGGTTGAAGAAAAGGTTATGATCTGACCGGATTTTCAAAAGAGTATTCTTTATTTCTTCTGGGTAGTTTTCTACTATGGTGGTGTCACAGTCGCCATTAATGTACCGGGTGGTCAACTAAGAATGGCCGCCGGCTATATCTCAAAAACTACTAAACGTAGAAACTTGAGAAAAAAAAATTATTATTAAAGCGGTCATGAGAAAATTCTGGAAATTACTTTTAAGTTCCTCATTTCGCCGCAAGGGGGCACAATTGAAAATTATTTTTTAAAATTTTAAATTTCTCTGAAAATTCCCATATTAAGGCATAACTCTGATTACATCATTGGAAAGCTTAGACAATTCTGCATCATTTTGGTTTAAGGCTCGTTGGCGTACCGATCTTGATAAGAGTGGGGGAAGCTCTTGAATGTGTAAACATTAAAATCGCTGTAACTTCTAAACGACTTATCCGATTTTACTATTTAAGCTTGTTTGGAAGGGAAAGGTAAGTACCTTCAATCGTCGTATCCAATGATACACAATAGTTTCTAATAAAATTGCTAGAGGGCGCAGTTTGTAATAATAACAGTTTTTTTGATTTTATCCCGAAAATTCAAATCATACAGTATACTTATGACATCATAATCGAAAAGTAGATGAAATTTACAAGAAAAGATGTGAAAACCGCAGTTGGATATCTTTGTTTGTTTCAGAGTTATTGCCAAAACAATAATTTTTAATACAAATTGCGCCCTCTAGCAATTTTATTAGAAACGATTGTGTACCATTGGATATGACAATTAAAGGTACTTATATTTTTCTTTTAAACAAGCTTAAATTTAGGAAAATCGGATAAGTCGTTTAGAAGTTACAGCGATTTTAATGTTTACACATTCAATAGCTTCTCCCACTCTCATCGCTGAAAGTTCTAAACGCCTTATCCGATTTTACTAAATTTAAGCTTGTTTAGAAGAGAAAGGTAAGTGTCTTTAATTGTCATATCCAATGGTACACAATCGCTTCTAATAAAATTGCTAGAGGGCGCAATTTGTATTAAAAATTATTGTTTTGGCAATAACTCTGAAACAAACAAAGATATCAAACTGCGGTTTTCACGTCTTTTCTTGTAAATTTGATCTACTTTCCGATTATGATGTCATAAGTATACCGTATGATTTGAATTTTTGGGATAAAATCAAAAAAACTGTTATTATTACAAATTGCGCCCTCTAGCAATTTTATTAGAAACTATCGTGTATCATTGGATACGACGATTGAAGGTACTTACCTTTCCCTTCCAAACATTCTTAGTTGACCACCCGGTACATGTGAAGTTTTAATTTTGCATCTGAAATTAAAGAGGTATTAAAAATATTTCATATTTTCATATTTATTTAAATAAAAATACAAAAACAGGTCATACAAAATATACATATACATTTTCAGTCTTTACAAACATTCAAACAAAAGTTATTCTGATGATAATTATCACAGCTGTGAAATACTTGTTCTTTATTATAATTATTTAAGGATATTTGTACCTAAGCTTTTTTAAAAGCTTGTTTGTACTCTTCCTATAAGGTCAGCAAGTATTCACTTTGTTATACATATATATTCAATTATTTTTACTTTATAAAATACCTAAAATTTACACAAAAATTCAAGAGAACCAAAACAATGAGAACGCCACGTTTAGCCTGCAAATACAAAACAGAACAAAAAAAAACGATCTGAGCCTGAAATAAATTTCTAATCTGCAAGAATTTGAACTTTGTCCGCTATATAACTGTAGTTTTCTTTAACCCAAGTTACTACCCGATTATCACAGTCCCTTCCCGAACCTTTACATTTAGATGGCAACAGATTATACAGCTTTGGCACAAGATATTTAAAATGTCTTTGGACTGATGTATAAAATAATAAATAAATACATTAGGAATATTCAAACTACAAGAGGTTACAGATCTAGTATTAAATGGATGAGCAACAAGGTATCTAGTCAATCCTCTTTTCTTTGCGTACCTTAAGGTTGATAATATAAATAGTTGTCTTATTCTGAGAATCCTACTATTACTAAAAATGATCTCTGTAGGTGTAAGAATTGAAGTATATCAGATAAAACTATCATAAAACAAAATAATAGAACAAATCGGGGAATATGTCCATGTCACAACATTCCTTTCCCCTAGCAGAACATAAGAAATACTGATTTTTTATAAGCCATACAAATGTAACAGAAAAGAAGTTCAGTAATTTCAGTTATTTAAAGCTTATACCTAAAATGAAAAGATCTAGAAATAACGAAGTATTTTGTATAGAAAAAAGAAAAGCACAAAGTCTTTCCCCACAAGTTTTATTGTTCGAAAAACTAGGCGAACCTGGGATCACATCTACATGTTTCGAGTGTAGCAACACTCATCATCAGGAAAACAAAGTTAAAGGTAAAATGCTGATGTTTTTAGCAAAAGAGAAAATAATAGTGAGATTGAGCCGTAATGGAGCTTTTAATGGTGTACACGAGGTGTAAAATATGAGATATTGTGCATTATGCATTTCAATATAAAGGGCGCGGGTATTTTTCTTTCTTTTGTACAAGCAATTTCCTATCCAGACAATCATAGGCTTTAGACAAGTCAAGGAGTATCCCAAACGTCAATTCGCCATGTTCCAGAATTTTCTGAATAAAATTACAATTATTTATGATGTAGCACGGAATATTTTGTAATTCACTAGCTGCTATTTTTACAATGCTTGTAGAAATTTCATCAATGAATTGTGTACCTACTGTTGTTATTTTTTTATTTCGGTGCTATATATCACAAATTTCTTCTGATGTTACAGGGTTCAGAAACATATAGAGCTTACACATTCTTAATACCACACGCAAAATTAATTTGATTTAATTTACTCAATAAATCAGGAACATTTGAAAGTAAACATTATACTTGTTAGCAATATGCTCAGCGTCCCTCTACTTTAATTTCATCAGAATTTGCGTTTTGCCCCTTTATTTCTTTACAGATAGTCCACATGCATTTTGACCTTTGATCCTGTTTCATGTCCGTAATCAACCAATCACCTCTTAATGAAGAGTAGACTGTCACACTTACGCTGTCAAAATTACGCCCATGGGATCCGGTCTTAGTAGACATGATATAAAATAAAATTTGCTTGTCGTATTTTGTTGTTAGGGCTGATCGACTCACCATGTCACCACCTATAATATACAGGGTTATTCACGGTGGATGGAACGTTAGACGTTTCTGACGAACCAGTAAAGGAATCCTTCTGAAAATTTGGTCGCGTACATAAACGGACATGCTCTACCAACCTAAAATATTTTAACAATACAGTGAGGCCGCTTTCACATAAAAATAATAGTAACTTCGATTTTTTAAATGCAACACCATATATATTATTTTATTTTCGAAACCCCTTTTACTTTCCTTACAATTTTAATTAACTCTACTCTATACTTGTCTCTTACCGTTTCTAAGATATAAATTAATTTCCGTTTTTTTTGTCCGAAAACGTCACTTTCAAAATGCTGATAATTTTTAACTCTAAAACACTGAAATTTTGTAAATAGTTAACTAATAATGCCCGTTTGCACCATTACATTTAAGTATGACTTAGAGCTAAGTCAGTCTTAAATTTAGATATTTGTTAACAAATATTTGAATTTAAGACTGATACTTAAATGTAATGGTGCAAACGGGCATAATACCATAGGGCTCTTTGCCCTAGTCCCAAATCTTAGTTGCAATATACAGGGTGATTGAAAAATACACTTATTTTGGTAACTTGAAAAAGTGACCATAAGTCCTTTTTTTCAAATGTAACACCCTGTATATTATTACGGGTTTGATGGCCGTTTGCGCCGCCTTGTTTAAAGTTAAAGATTAGCTAGGGCGAACCTTATACTTAAGCTCACCTTAAATTAAAATGGAATGCACCGGGTCAATACCCGTAAAACTTGGCTAGGGTTTCAAGAAGTTTGACAACGGTGTCAATCTGGTAATTTTTTTAGTAACTTTTGCACCGAATCTTTTCTCCCCTAATTGTTTTGTCGTTTCATTTTCATTCGTCATCCAAAATCAACCTACATAAAAAACGATTTTTGGTCAAAACTGTTAAAATAATCAGCCCTGTTGTACACTTTTCTAGGCAAACCAAAAATAATCAAATTAATTTCGTCGACTTCATCGTCATCAGCAATGAGTTCTAATAAATCAATTTTTCCTGTTTAGGTTGACTTGGACTTGACTGACGTTTTTGGTTATATTATTTTTTTCAATGGTTTAAGGTTAGATTTCCAAGCCAAATAATTCTGGGGCTTAGCTTTGTTCGACTGGAAGCCAAGCTTTAGACAAAAAGTCAACGCGTGCAAACCAAATTCTGGAGATAAGGTGAACCTTAGATTAACTAGCGTCTAATCCAAGCGATGCAAACGGCCATTAAAAGCTGATAAAATTTCTCTTAATTCTTGTATATTATACCTGTACCTAACTAACTAGTTTAACCATTTTTTTGACGTATTAAGCATGATTTGTAAAATTTTCACTTATAATATCACAAGAGCTTAAATTTCCAGGAATAATTTAAGCTCGCGTGGGATTCGGTAAGAAAATTTCACACCATTTATTTATTATTAATCAAACTTCACATTTTAAACTAATTTCACTGCTTGTCAAGTTGGCCAGGGTATTTTGACATAATATGTTGAATTGTCATTTTTGTTTAACCGGTTCTGTCACAAAGCTTAATAATTACTATAGGTATATACAGGGTGTTCAAAAAATAGACGGAGATATTTTAGAGGGTGATTCCTTGTTAAAAAATATAAAAAAAAGTTTCTATAAACATGGGTCCGGAAATGCAGGGTTTTCAAGATACAGGATGTTAAAAAAATAGAAATAAAAAATGAAATTATTAATTAAATTAAAAATACTTACTCGATGCTGTTGAAATTTGGCAATGATATTTGTTGTATTAAGAGGCTAATTTAGCCCTAAATAGATTAAAATTATTGAGTCCAGTGGCGTCCCGGGGGGCACCTTAGCGAATATTATTATCAAAAAAATGTACGCCACTGTCTTTTTTGTAGCTTTAATATTTTTTGTTTAATTAAGCATCTAAAGATACAACTTCTTTGCCTCTTGTATTTTTTTCCTATCTCACTTCATTTTCGAGAAAAAAAATAAAAACCGTTTTATTGTATGTCATTGGACAAAATTGGTTTATTAATTTCTACTAAAATAATTCACAAGTGCATTGGAAATAGTATATTATTTACAACCATGTATGTAATAATGACATTTCACCTATCTTTGAAAGGTGGAAAGTTGACGTTTCTTGACTTTTACTTTCCACCCGGGTGGAAAGTGAGCACTTTCCACCCGGGTGGAAAGTAAAATTGTTATTTTTTGTAATTTTATTAAAAATCGATATCTCAAAATAGTAAATTTTTTTTTTTTTAAATTTTAATAAAAATCGATATCTCAAAATAATATACAAACACACCAACACACAACTCATTACACAAATTCAACAACAATAATTTTATTTTTTATTTCTTTAAATGAATTATACCTAAATGACATTTATAAAAAACAAAAAATTAACATGGTTTATGTTTTACTTATTTACATTAAATATTACATTGGCATTATTGTAGGCAGTCACAGATATGTTTAAACCTTGCTGAAATTCTTCTTTTGAAAGGTTTATTTCATGATTATTTGAAGTTAAAGTAGTGTTAGTAAAACTTGAACTTGGCTTTGAAATCAATTTTGCCGTATTAACCTGAGTAGAAACCGAACTGTCTATGTATCCCTCAGCTACTGTGCTAGATTTCCAGCCTCCTAACCGCTTTATTTGCATAAGATCGCCACCGTTATTTGCGAGCAAAGTAGCCGCTGTTCTTCTGAAACAGTGACCAGTAAAACCTTCAGTATTCAGCTTCAGAAAAGCTGCAATTTTTTTTGGAAACTGACTTAAAGTGTTGTGCCCAATACATTGTTTACTAATTTTTCCATATCTTATTTGCATAAAAAGCTTTCCATCCTGTATATTTTTCCGTAAAGTTATGTACTCCTTAAGTGGTGCAATCCATTTATTATCAGTTATCATAAATGATCGTGGCTGGTACGTTTTGCTATTTTGTATTTCAATCGCGACCTTTTCTTCTAAAAAGTGAACGTCTGTTGTTTTCATTTTGTATAATTCATCTGATCGGCAGGCGCCTGAGACACCAATAACCAATGCGACCTACAAATGTATAAAATAATAAGTTAATATAGAAATAGTCAACCTTTTAGCCTAAAATACCTTTTGAACAAGAAATTCCATAGGTGCTTGTTCCAAAAATGTTTCAATATTATCCATAGACAGTGTGGTCGATTTTTTCGGCTTGTATCCTTTGTTTTGCTTTTTTAAAAATGCTAATAGCTTTGCGTGTTTAGATATGTCTACTTTTTCCCTAATTGATAGAGTGGTCCTCAACATTGAATATATTGACCAAAGCGTTGATATTTTCTTTGTCTTGGCATTTTCACTAAAATAAGCTAGTAGCGCCGATTCAGAACCAGGATTTTGAACTTTGTTTCCAATACACCATTCTTTAAAACAGTTATATGCCTTGTCATATCTCGGGCGGCTTTTAGTTGGCAGAAGATCTTCTTCTACTATTTTTGCTGCTTCTCGAATTTCTGGGGGAGTAGCAGCCAAATCAAATTCCTCATCTGAGAGCATTTTTTTGGTGTTTTGTAAAAACTTTGACACTAACGTTTTAAAAAAATAATATATTGTTTAGTGACATGGAAACCATATTCCAAAAATGATATTTGCCATCTTGATGTGTATTATTACCTACGTTATTTTATCACCTGCGGTTATTTGAAATTCTAAATGTCTGTCTACTTTTGCAATGGAAAAGTCAAAATGACATTTACCTTTTAATAATTATTTGAACTCAAAATAATAAGAAGTGGATGTTGGATGTGGTTGTAAATAAAATAGTATACAAACCTCGGTGAAAAGTTTCATTACTGTCTCTGAGATATAGTTTACCTCGACGCTTCGCGTCTCGGTAAACTATCTAATCTCTCGACAGTAATGAAACACTTTCCACCTCGGTACGTAATATACTATTATTTACAACCATGTATGTAATAATGACATTTCACCTATCTTTGAAAGGTGGAAAGTTGACGTTTCTTGACTTTTACTTTCCACCCGGGTGGAAAGTGAGCACTTTCCACCCGGGTGGAAAGTAAAATTGTTATTTTTTGTAATTTTATTAAAAATCGATATCTCAAAATAGTAAATTTTTTTTTTTTTAAATTTTAATAAAAATCGATATCTCAAAATAATATACAAACACACCAACACACAACTCATTACACAAATTCAACAACAATAATTTTATTTTTTATTTCTTTAAATGAATTATACCTAAATGACATTTATAAAAAACAAAAAATTAACATGGTTTATGTTTTACTTATTTACATTAAATATTACATTGGCATTATTGTAGGCAGTCACAGATATGTTTAAACCTTGCTGAAATTCTTCTTTTGAAAGGTTTATTTCATGATTATTTGAAGTTAAAGTAGTGTTAGTAAAACTTGAACTTGGCTTTGAAATCAATTTTGCCGTATTAACCTGAGTAGAAACCGAACTGTCTATGTATCCCTCAGCTACTGTGCTAGATTTCCAGCCTCCTAACCGCTTTATTTGCATAAGATCGCCACCGTTATTTGCGAGCAAAGTAGCCGCTGTTCTTCTGAAACAGTGACCAGTAAAACCTTCAGTATTCAGCTTCAGAAAAGCTGCAATTTTTTTTGGAAACTGACTTAAAGTGTTGTGCCCAATACATTGTTTACTAATTTTTCCATATCTTATTTGCATAAAAAGCTTTCCATCCTGTATATTTTTCCGTAAAGTTATGTACTCCTTAAGTGGTGCAATCCATTTATTATCAGTTATCATAAATGATCGTGGCTGGTACGTTTTGCTATTTTGTATTTCAATCGCGACCTTTTCTTCTAAAAAGTGAACGTCTGTTGTTTTCATTTTGTATAATTCATCTGATCGGCAGGCGCCTGAGACACCAATAACCAATGCGACCTACAAATGTATAAAATAATAAGTTAATATAGAAATAGTCAACCTTTTAGCCTAAAATACCTTTTGAACAAGAAATTCCATAGGTGCTTGTTCCAAAAATGTTTCAATATTATCCATAGACAGTGTGGTCGATTTTTTCGGCTTGTATCCTTTGTTTTGCTTTTTTAAAAATGCTAATAGCTTTGCGTGTTTAGATATGTCTACTTTTTCCCTAATTGATAGAGTGGTCCTCAACATTGAATATATTGACCAAAGCGTTGATATTTTCTTTGTCTTGGCATTTTCACTAAAATAAGCTAGTAGCGCCGATTCAGAACCAGGATTTTGAACTTTGTTTCCAATACACCATTCTTTAAAACAGTTATATGCCTTGTCATATCTCGGGCGGCTTTTAGTTGGCAGAAGATCTTCTTCTACTATTTTTGCTGCTTCTCGAATTTCTGGGGGAGTAGCAGCCAAATCAAATTCCTCATCTGAGAGCATTTTTTTGGTGTTTTGTAAAAACTTTGACACTAACGTTTTAAAAAAATAATATATTGTTTAGTGACATGGAAACCATATTCCAAAAATGATATTTGCCATCTTGATGTGTATTATTACCTACGTTATTTTATCACCTGCGGTTATTTGAAATTCTAAATGTCTGTCTACTTTTGCAATGGAAAAGTCAAAATGACATTTACCTTTTAATAATTATTTGAACTCAAAATAATAAGAAGTGGATGTTGGATGTGGTTGTAAATAAAATAGTATACAAACCTCGGTGAAAAGTTTCATTACTGTCTCTGAGATATAGTTTACCTCGACGCTTCGCGTCTCGGTAAACTATCTAATCTCTCGACAGTAATGAAACACTTTCCACCTCGGTACGTAATATACTATTATTTACAACCATGTATGTAATAATGACATTTCACCTATCTTTGAAAGGTGGAAAGTTGACGTTTCTTGACTTTTACTTTCCACCCGGGTGGAAAGTGAGCACTTTCCACCCGGGTGGAAAGTAAAATTGTTATTTTTTGTAATTTTATTAAAAATCGATATCTCAAAATAGTAAATTTTTTTTTTTTTAAATTTTAATAAAAATCGATATCTCAAAATAATATACAAACACACCAACACACAACTCATTACACAAATTCAACAACAATAATTTTATTTTTTATTTCTTTAAATGAATTATACCTAAATGACATTTATAAAAAACAAAAAATTAACATGGTTTATGTTTTACTTATTTACATTAAATATTACATTGGCATTATTGTAGGCAGTCACAGATATGTTTAAACCTTGCTGAAATTCTTCTTTTGAAAGGTTTATTTCATGATTATTTGAAGTTAAAGTAGTGTTAGTAAAACTTGAACTTGGCTTTGAAATCAATTTTGCCGTATTAACCTGAGTAGAAACCGAACTGTCTATGTATCCCTCAGCTACTGTGCTAGATTTCCAGCCTCCTAACCGCTTTATTTGCATAAGATCGCCACCGTTATTTGCGAGCAAAGTAGCCGCTGTTCTTCTGAAACAGTGACCAGTAAAACCTTCAGTATTCAGCTTCAGAAAAGCTGCAATTTTTTTTGGAAACTGACTTAAAGTGTTGTGCCCAATACATTGTTTACTAATTTTTCCATATCTTATTTGCATAAAAAGCTTTCCATCCTGTATATTTTTCCGTAAAGTTATGTACTCCTTAAGTGGTGCAATCCATTTATTATCAGTTATCATAAATGATCGTGGCTGGTACGTTTTGCTATTTTGTATTTCAATCGCGACCTTTTCTTCTAAAAAGTGAACGTCTGTTGTTTTCATTTTGTATAATTCATCTGATCGGCAGGCGCCTGAGACACCAATAACCAATGCGACCTACAAATGTATAAAATAATAAGTTAATATAGAAATAGTCAACCTTTTAGCCTAAAATACCTTTTGAACAAGAAATTCCATAGGTGCTTGTTCCAAAAATGTTTCAATATTATCCATAGACAGTGTGGTCGATTTTTTCGGCTTGTATCCTTTGTTTTGCTTTTTTAAAAATGCTAATAGCTTTGCGTGTTTAGATATGTCTACTTTTTCCCTAATTGATAGAGTGGTCCTCAACATTGAATATATTGACCAAAGCGTTGATATTTTCTTTGTCTTGGCATTTTCACTAAAATAAGCTAGTAGCGCCGATTCAGAACCAGGATTTTGAACTTTGTTTCCAATACACCATTCTTTAAAACAGTTATATGCCTTGTCATATCTCGGGCGGCTTTTAGTTGGCAGAAGATCTTCTTCTACTATTTTTGCTGCTTCTCGAATTTCTGGGGGAGTAGCAGCCAAATCAAATTCCTCATCTGAGAGCATTTTTTTGGTGTTTTGTAAAAACTTTGACACTAACGTTTTAAAAAAATAATATATTGTTTAGTGACATGGAAACCATATTCCAAAAATGATATTTGCCATCTTGATGTGTATTATTACCTACGTTATTTTATCACCTGCGGTTATTTGAAATTCTAAATGTCTGTCTACTTTTGCAATGGAAAAGTCAAAATGACATTTACCTTTTAATAATTATTTGAACTCAAAATAATAAGAAGTGGATGTTGGATGTGGTTGTAAATAAAATAGTATACAAACCTCGGTGAAAAGTTTCATTACTGTCTCTGAGATATAGTTTACCTCGACGCTTCGCGTCTCGGTAAACTATCTAATCTCTCGACAGTAATGAAACACTTTCCACCTCGGTACGTAATATACTATTACGTACCGAGGTGGAAAGTGTTTCATTACTGTCGAGAGATTAGATAGTTTACCGAGACGCGAAGCGTCGAGGTAAACTATATCTCAGAGACAGTAATGAAACTTTTCACCGAGGTTTGTATACTATTTTATTTACAACCACATCCAACATCCACTTCTTATTATTTTGAGTTCAAATAATTATTAAAAGGTAAATGTCATTTTGACTTTTCCATTGCAAAAGTAGACAGACATTTAGAATTTCAAATAACCGCAGGTGATAAAATAACGTAGGTAATAATACACATCAAGATGGCAAATATCATTTTTGGAATATGGTTTCCATGTCACTAAACAATATATTATTTTTTTAAAACGTTAGTGTCAAAGTTTTTACAAAACACCAAAAAAATGCTCTCAGATGAGGAATTTGATTTGGCTGCTACTCCCCCAGAAATTCGAGAAGCAGCAAAAATAGTAGAAGAAGATCTTCTGCCAACTAAAAGCCGCCCGAGATATGACAAGGCATATAACTGTTTTAAAGAATGGTGTATTGGAAACAAAGTTCAAAATCCTGGTTCTGAATCGGCGCTACTAGCTTATTTTAGTGAAAATGCCAAGACAAAGAAAATATCAACGCTTTGGTCAATATATTCAATGTTGAGGACCACTCTATCAATTAGGGAAAAAGTAGACATATCTAAACACGCAAAGCTATTAGCATTTTTAAAAAAGCAAAACAAAGGATACAAGCCGAAAAAATCGACCACACTGTCTATGGATAATATTGAAACATTTTTGGAACAAGCACCTATGGAATTTCTTGTTCAAAAGGTATTTTAGGCTAAAAGGTTGACTATTTCTATATTAACTTATTATTTTATACATTTGTAGGTCGCATTGGTTATTGGTGTCTCAGGCGCCTGCCGATCAGATGAATTATACAAAATGAAAACAACAGACGTTCACTTTTTAGAAGAAAAGGTCGCGATTGAAATACAAAATAGCAAAACGTACCAGCCACGATCATTTATGATAACTGATAATAAATGGATTGCACCACTTAAGGAGTACATAACTTTACGGAAAAATATACAGGATGGAAAGCTTTTTATGCAAATAAGATATGGAAAAATTAGTAAACAATGTATTGGGCACAACACTTTAAGTCAGTTTCCAAAAAAAATTGCAGCTTTTCTGAAGCTGAATACTGAAGGTTTTACTGGTCACTGTTTCAGAAGAACAGCGGCTACTTTGCTCGCAAATAACGGTGGCGATCTTATGCAAATAAAGCGGTTAGGAGGCTGGAAATCTAGCACAGTAGCTGAGGGATACATAGACAGTTCGGTTTCTACTCAGGTTAATACGGCAAAATTGATTTCAAAGCCAAGTTCAAGTTTTACTAACACTACTTTAACTTCAAATAATCATGAAATAAACCTTTCAAAAGAAGAATTTCAGCAAGGTTTAAACATATCTGTGACTGCCTACAATAATGCCAATGTAATATTTAATGTAAATAAGTAAAACATAAACCATGTTAATTTTTTGTTTTTTATAAATGTCATTTAGGTATAATTCATTTAAAGAAATAAAAAATAAAATTATTGTTGTTGAATTTGTGTAATGAGTTGTGTGTTGGTGTGTTTGTATATTATTTTGAGATATCGATTTTTATTAAAATTTAAAAAAAAAAAAATTTACTATTTTGAGATATCGATTTTTAATAAAATTACAAAAAATAACAATTTTACTTTCCACCCGGGTGGAAAGTGCTCACTTTCCACCCGGGTGGAAAGTAAAAGTCAAGAAACGTCAACTTTCCACCTTTCAAAGATAGGTGAAATGTCATTATTACATACATGGTTGTAAATAAACAAATAATCATTTCTGCATGAAGGATTGACATTTGCGCGTTAGATCTTTTAGAAAAGAATTATACACTTTTTTTGGCGAAATTGCTCTAAAAAGTTTTTGTCTCGGTTTTTGTGAGGGAAAATTACACTTTTGAGGAAATGGCAGACATGCATGTAATGTATGCACGTGCCTATAGTAACTGTTATGCAGCGAGGCGCCTGTATGCAGAAGCGTTTCCCAATCGGCAACTTCCAGATAGTAAAACCTTTGAAAGCGTAGACCGTAGATTACGGGAAAGAGGTAACTTTTCTTATTTCTTTTTTGTGATGTTTTTGACAATAATGTTATTTAGGAAGTTTTGCCGTTCCCACCAATGATAGAGGCCGGCCGAGGTCCATAAGAACGCCCGAGTTTGACGAGGCAGTTTTACGTGCCATGGAACAAAATCCTGGTATCAGTACTAGGACTATAGCATCTAGATTAGGGCGTAATCATTCCAACAGCACTGTGTGGCAGGTTCTCTCCGAGCAACTCTTGTATCCCTATCATGTCCAACGTGTGCAAGCATTACTACCAAGAGATTTTTTTCCTCATTTACAGTTTTGCCAACGGTACTACCAAGAGGTTAATATTAATAATAATAGGAATTTTAATAAAACCATACTTTTTACAGACGAAGCGGGATTTCGGCGGGATGGTATTGTTAATTACCATAACACTCACGTATGGAGTGACGAAAATCCCCATGCTTTCGTGCAGTGTCGCCACCAGGAACAATTTTCTTTAAATGTGTGGATGGGTATTGTTGGTAATAATTTAATTGGTCCTTTCTTTTTACCCTTAAGATTAAACGGCGAATCTTACTTAGAGTTTCTTCTACAAGAATTGCCCGTACTGCTAGAAGAAGTTCCTCTAAATATACGTAACCAAATAACTTTTATGCACGATGGAGCTCCTCCTCATTTTAGTAGACCTGTCAGAACTCATCTGAGTAACACCTTTGGTGAAAATTGGATTGGAAGAGGTGGACCAATTAACTGGCCACCTCGCTCCCCTCACTTAAATCCATTAGATTTTTATTTATGGGGACACCTTAAGACGATGGTTTACACTACTCCCATAGAAACGATAGAAGAACTAAGAAATAAAATCGTAAATGCTTGCGAAGAAATAAAAATTAGACCTCGAATTTTAGCTCGAGTTCGTCGTTCAATGATGCGTCGAGTGAGAAGGTGTACGGAAATGGATGGTGGACATTTCCAACATTTGTTGTAGTTTATGTTATGGTATTGGAAAAGTTGCAATAACATTCTTTCTTAGAAATGTTTTTTATTATTTGTGGTCCAATGCACTTGTGATTTATTTTAGTAAAAATTAATAAACCAATTTTGTCCAATGACATACAATAAAACGGTTTTTATTTTTTTTCTTGAAAATGAAGTGAGATAGGAAAAAAATACAAGAGACAAAGAAGTTGTATCTTTAGATGCTTAATTAAACAAAAAATATTAAAGCTACAAAAAAGACAGTGGCGTACATTTTTTTGATAATAATATTCGCTAAGGTGCCCCCCGGGACGCCACTGGACTCAATAATTTTAATCTATTTAGGGCTAAATTAGCCTCTTAATACAACAAATATCATTGCCAAATTTCAACAGCATCGAGTAAGTATTTTTAATTTAATTAATAATTTCATTTTTTATTTCTATTTTTTTAACATCCTGTATCTTGAAAACCCTGCATTTCCGGACCCATGTTTATAGAAACTTTTTTCATATTTTTTAACAAGGAATCACTTCCTAAAATATGTCCGTCTATTTTTCGAACACCCCGTATAGTTTAAAACGTCTGTACGTTGAGTGTTGAGTTTAATAATAAAAAATACATTTCTACCACCTTCATGGCCGTTTGCATCGCTTGGATTAGATGCTACTTAATCTAAGGTTCACCTTATCTCCACAATTTGATTTGTTCGGGTTTGGTGCAAACAGCCATTATATTAGTAACCTAAAATTATGAAAGGGCGATAGACTGATGGCCGTTAGCACCACCTTGCTTAAAGTTAAAGATTAGCTAGGGCGAACCTTATACTTATGCTCACCTTAAATTAAAATGGAATGCACCGGGTCAATACCCGTAAAACTTAGCTAGGGTTTCAAGAAGTTTGACAACAGCGCCAATCTGGTATTTTTTTAGTAACTTTTGCACCGAATCTTTTCTCCCCTAATTGTTTTGTCGTTTTATTTTTATTCGTCATCCAAAATCAACTTACATAAAAAACCCTTCTATCGTTTCCAGTAGGTAGAGCGATGTTTCTTTTGAAACACGAAATCTTTAAAAAAACTTTTTTTGTTCCAAACTGTTAAAATAATTAGCCCTGTTGTATACTTTTCTAGGCAAACCAAAAATAATCAAATAAATTTCGTCGACTTCATCGTCATCAGCAATGAGTTCTAATAAATCCATTTTTCCCGTTTAGGTTGACCTGGACTTGACTGACGTTTAGGTAATATTATTTTTTTCAATGGTTTGGTTAGATTTCCAAGACAAGCCGAATAATTCTGGGTCTTAGCTTTGTTCGACTGGAAGCCAAGCTTAGGCAAAAAGTCAACGCGTGCAAACCAAATCCTGGAGATAAGGTGAACCTTAGATTATATAAGTAGCATCTAATCCAAGCGATGCAAACGGCCATGAACTAATACCCATATGTGTTATAGCATTTGGTGTAACTAAAGTTGGTATTTTTTTTTATTTAACGAAATATGATGCATATTATACCTATATGATTTTTTTAGAATTTATTTCATGGTGAACTAATATACTTTAACAAAAAATACATTTCTACCACCTTTAGTAACCTAAAATTATGAAAGGGCAATAGACTGAACTAATGCCCATCTGAGTTTTAGCATTTGGTGTAACTAAAAGTTGGTCATTTTTTTTTATTTAACGAAATATAGTGGATATACCTTTATCATTTTTTTAGAATTTATTTCATGGTGACCTAATACACTTTAGCAAAAAATACATTTCTACCACCTTTAGTAACCTAAAATTATAAAAGGGCGATAGACTGAACTAATACCCATCTGGGTTTTAGCATTTGGTGTAACTAAAGTTGGTATTTTTTTTTTTATTTAACGAAATATGATGGATATACTTATTATGTATATGTCGTAGGCTGATAGTGAAATCCGTAATTTCATGAAAAGCCTAGTCATATCATGAAGCGTCGCTAAAAGGTATATTGCAACTGGTTTGTTCGTTGTTACCCAGAGCATTTTTTTCAATTTTTTCAACTAATTTTATTTTATAAAAATAAAATTTAAATTAAATTAAAAAAAATGCTCTGGGGAACAACGAACAAACCAGTTGCCAATATACCTTTTAGCTACGCTTCATGATATGACTAGGCTTTTCATGAAATGACGGGTTTCACTATAAGACTACGACATATATATATATATTAGAATTTATTTCATGTTGAACTAATATCTTCATTGGCAAATCTCTAATGATATCCAGTAATAAGCAAAATAATAACGAAATAAATTTAATTATTATAGGTTATATAGACATCTAATTAATTCGTCACCTTCCTATTCACCATTAAGAAGAGGGGATGGGTTAGAATTCAAGCAACGTTTAAATCTTATGTTTTACATCCGACGTTTGTTAAAATATAAATTGTTAATGCATAATAATTAAACAAATTTGTGTTTTCTGTTTAATGAAACGTTATAGCGAATAATAAATAATAATGTTACATAATTCAAATATTTTGCATTATTCACAGGTATGTGTACATTATTTAATGGTTGTAGATCATATGTTTACCTTTCAACTGTCAAAAAATTTCCACTTAAATATCGTGGCGCCTCGAAAAAATTTCCGGAAATTCTATTAGTTGCCATGGTAACTAGTCATAAATTAAGGTATCTTATTAGTTAAAAAGTACAGGTGTGAAATATTCTAGACAATTCAATTTTTATTCGGTTATTAGTAAGTTAGCCATGACAAAAACTGATGTTTACGTATGTTATGGTTATCGTTTTGACATTTCATTAAGTTTAGATACCTACAAGATAGAAATATGGGGAGCATTCAGCCATTTGTAAGTATTTTTTAAAAAATAAAATTTTATTAGAAGACGTGATCTTTCAATTTTTTTTTTTCTTATTATATGTTGAGATTAATGTTTATCATTCCCCGCAAGTACATTTTTTTAACAGTTAAACATTTGGTTTACTCCCTACTTAGAGAGTTGTGCTTTGTGGCCGAATGCTCCCCCTTCTCCCCTACTACCAATTAGATCATGACTACCTATAAATAAGAAAAAGGGAACTTCTATACATAAAGAGATGGAAATTATAAAGGTACGATGACCTAAAAATACAAATCTATTAAAAGTATATACCCGTATAAAGTGTACCGGGTGTACAACTAAAAAGGGACGACAGCTGTGTCTTGGAAACTGTTTATCGTACAGCTTGCTGTATAAAATATTTATTGCAAAAGCGACTAGAGGGCGCTGTTTAGCAGAATCAACAATTCCGTAATTTTTTTCAAAAGTTTTAAATGCAAGCATTTATTATATTTTTTAACTTATTTAACGTAAAAAGAAGAATAGGTAAATAAGAATATCTGTAAAAACCGCAACCCAATATTTTTTTAAATCGTAGATATGGAAAGTATAATATAAAAATGACCTGCATAAAAACAAATTGACGTTTCAATACGGCATTTGTAGGCAATAAATTACAAATACCATACCACCGTGTCTTCTACAAAGCTATAATCAACGCAATACTTCTTTAAATTAATTTTCTGCAAATTGCTTTTATTTACAAAAAAATATAATAGAGGATGGTTGCATTCATAAAACAAATTGAAGTAAACTTGTAAGTGGGCTGTGTGGGGAATGAATAGAAAAGCCTTTTTCTACTGACGTTTTATAATAACCTCTTTTCGATTGTCATTATGGTTTTTTAATAACCTCCTTTCAAGCGCAGCGTGCTTAAAAAACTTTTAAGCACGTTACCAGGAGCAACGTGCTTAAAAGTAACGCAGGTAATTATTTACAATTAAAACGTAACCACAGACTAGGTATAATTTAATATTTTTTGGCAAGTGTCAATTTTTGAAAGGGGCAAATGAAACAGCTAATAATAAGTAATTATTTACAAATAATAGCTATATAAACACAGACTATAGTTTTACATATTTATTATAAATATTAACAGTACAGTTACTTATATTATTAAAATTAATGCTAGGGTAACCTAAAACAGTACGTTGAGATATTTCTCTTTGTAAAATTGATGAGGAATTTGAACTTGAAATAGAAATAGAATAGGCAACAGCAATATCAATTAAACCCATGCCACTAGTAGAGCTGGTAGAACACTCGGATTCATTAGATTCAACACGTTTGTTGTTAGCGTCCAAAGATTTTTCACCAATAATTTTTTCGGAAATTTTTCTTTTATTTTCTAAAGAATCGTCTATATACCACTCAGCCACGGTATTTGACCGCCAACCTCCATGTCGCTTTAGCATCAATATATCCGCTCCAGAGTCAGCTAAAAAAGTTATTATTATTATTATACATTTTTATTCAAATAAACCATCGTTCGAAGCATTGAGTAAGTACTCCACAAAGTTGATGGCTTATAGGCATCGGATAATAGTGAAAAATATGCCAAAAAGACTTTTTCTGATAAGTTTTTTACCTTTTTTTCTTCACACCATTTTTTGAATTCTTCGTATGTGCCCTCATACAAACTTTTTGATTTTTGGGGAACAAGGTACACCATTGCCTCATTTGCGGCATTTTCAATGTCTGAGTCCTCTAAATCACTCATTTTTACTTTTATATTTGTCGCAGTTTTTGACAAAAAAATCTTTAGAATTTTTTTTGACAACTGTCGATTTTTTTGACATGAAAGGTGTAAATGAAACATAGGTAATAAAATGTTAGTAAAATTAAGTTTTTTATTATAAAACCTCAGTAGAAAAAATATTGTATACAATTCGTTACGAAACAATGTCTTTTAGTCACTTTGACGTGTTGTCCAACTCGGCTTTGCCTCGTTGGACAATTTTCACGTCGCGTGCCTAAAAGACACTCATTTCGCAACTTATTGTATAAATAGCTATTGTGTAACCCAACATTAAACTGTCAGTAGTTTTTTAACTGCCAATTTTATGATTGTTATTAGCTTCTAGCATAACTGCCGTGAGCATTTGAGTATGTTACATCATCTGACCTATATGTAAAATTATTAAATTAGAAACATAAATAAAGGAAATTGAATTCACAATTTATTATTATTTAATATCGTAAATTTTTTCCGAGATTTTTATTATATTATGTAAAAAGAAACACATAATTTAAACAATAAAACATAATTGAACAACAAAAGCATGTATTTAAAATAACTACATAAAGTAAATATATATTTTACATTCATGAAATAAAAGGTAGGATGGATTACGACTACAATTAATTTTAAAACAACCTTATTATTATGCCATTTTTCTGGGAAAATATGCCGTAGAATCGATTGCGCATATCTTAAATTATTATTTTTAAGAGGTAACTGTCAAGTATAATGTATCTGTATATGTATCAGATTTATCCCTATACTGACTACTGACTATATACAGGGTGTCTCACGGTGACCGTCCATTAAAATACTTTCGAAAGTAATGTGATTTAAATTAAGCAATTTTAGATCGAATACCTTCTCTTCAAATGAAATAACGGCAACCATATACGACTTCCGGTTATACCGGAAGTTGTCTTAAACTTGCCTATTTTAAATAGAGCACCCTGTATAATATAATATTTTTTGTTCCTTTCTTTATTTCCAATGACTTTTATAGAACGATTTTTTTTGTCCTACTTTATCCGTTTCTGAGAAAAAATTTTTTTCTAACTTTTACCTTTAACAGTGTCCTCTAAAATTGAATATCTTTTCAAAGATAAAACAGTAAAACTCAAAACTACGGTTGTGGAATTAGATACTATTGTGATCGACAATACATTGTCGGAATAATAGATATTTGATACAGGGAATTGAAAAAGTAACAATTTTTGATGCCTATCAAAAATTTAAAAGAAGTTTTCTAAATACGATACTATGCTGCTGGCTTATTCAATGAATGGACGAGAACGTATCACGGCTTATCACACCCAAACCCAACATTGCCACATGCCTTTATGCAAGCCTGCAAATGTTTCGATAACAGACATAGTGGGGATCTTTTAAGCCCCGACCGTAGCCTCCGCCGTAGCCTGCGCCGTAGCCTCCACCGTAGCCTCCACCGTAGCCTCCGCCGTAGCCTGCGCCGTAGCCTCCACCGTAGCCTCCGTCGCTACCTGCGCCGTAACCTCCGCCGTAGCCTGCGCCGTAGCCACCGCCGTTGCCTGCTCCGTAGCCACCGCCGCTGCCTGCTCCGTAGCCTGCGCAAAAAATAAGCCTAGCTAGTAAATAAATAATTAAAAAAAAGTTATTTTATGTTCCTTTAAAGCAACTAAATGAATGAAATTTGTGCTTTTTTTGTATAAACTCAAGACAGCGCAAAAAGTTTAGTAGTTTTGTCCAAAAAGTTCGTTTTAAAAAATTAAGCCTAACGAGAAATAAATCATTTTGAAAAAAATTATTTTAAGATGCTTAAATTAAGCAACTGGACGAAATTTATGTGTTTTTCGTATTATACCAATACAGTACAATAAGTTAAGTAGTTTCGGCCATATACTTAGTTCATTTAGGCGCAATTTTACAATCAAAGTTAAACGCCAATCCTTAGTTTAAACCTCGGATTTTGACTTTTTCTCGTTTTATAGGTGCAGTTTACCAACAAACTTGAGTTTAACCATTACCGGCGGTCTGGGTGTGGATTAAACCTCAGTTTACAGTAAACGGAAAGATTCTAACCTAAAAAAAAAGCATTTTATGGTTTTAAAATTAAAAAAAGAAACTTTATTTTTTTAATAAACGTTGTGTAATAGCTCTCCAAAATCATGTTGGAAGAAATTGACTTTATTTTTGACCAACTTGATGAAAATGATGAAGAAATTATTAACATTGTGGAGGCCCCAAGAAGACCAAAAGTTATTCGGCCTAGAATAAATCCGATAGAGCATTATGATGACTTTGATGTTAAAAAGAGGTTTAGGCTTTCCAAGGAAACCTACAGATTTGTGCTGGCTCAAGTTGCACACGAGTTGGAGCATCCTACAAACCAGTAAGTTTTTACATAGCGTTCAAGATGTGGAGATAGCGAAGGAGGAGAAAAAACATTATAAAGGGGGCGGGCGGTTCGTGACCATGTTACGTGACGCAATTTTTTGATTATAATTATAAAAAAGGGTCTTTTGTTTATTCCTGGCCGTGGTTTAACTGTGACTTATAAAATGGAGCACTTCGTTAACCTTTGCATTAAACTAAAGAATAAACATAGGTTTAAACTTCGGTTTAATCTGGAGTTTTACCCTAGGTTGTAAAATTGCACCTTAAAAAAAAAGAAGCCTAGCTTTTAAATAAATAATTAAAAAAAAGTTATTTTATGTCCCTTTAAAGCAACTAAATGAATAAAATTTGTGCTTTTTTACCTGCACCGTAAGCACCGCCGCTGCCTGCGCCGTAGCCTGCACCACTGCCTGCGCCGTAGCCAACTCCGCTGCCTGCGCCGTAGCCTGCGCCGTAGCCTACGCCGCTGCCTGCGCCGTAGCCTACGCCGCTGCCTGCGCCGTAGCCTACGCCGCTGCCTGCGCCGTAGCCTACGCCGCTGCCTGCGCCGTAGCCTACGCCGCTGCCTGCGCCGTAGCCTGCACCGCTACCTGCGCCGTAGCCTGCGCCGTAGCCTGCGCCGTAGCCTACGCCGCTGCCTGCGCCGTAGCCTGCACCGCTGCCTGTGCCGTAGCTTACGCCGCTGCCTGCGCCGTAGCCAACTCCGCTACCTGCACCGTAACCACCACCGCTGCCTGCGCCGTAGCCTGCACCACTGCCTGCGCCGTAGCCAACTCCGCTACCTGCACCGTAACCACCGCCGCTGCCTGTGCCGTAGCCTACGCCGCTGCCTGCGCTGTAGCCCACTCCGCTACCTGCACCGTAGCCACCACCGCTGCCTGCGCCATAGCCTGCGCCATAGCCTGCGCCGTAGCCTGCGCCGTAGCCTGAGCGGTAGCCTGCACCGCTGCCGCTACCTGCGCCGTAGCCTGCACCGCTGCCTGCGCCGTAGCCTGCACCGCTGCCTGCGCCGTAGCCTGCACCGCTGCCTGCGCCGTAGCCTGCCCCGCTACCTGCTCCGTCGCCAACGCCGCTACCTGCGCCGTAACCTGCGCCGTAGCCTGCGCCATAGCCTCCGCCGCCTCCTGTACCGTAGCCACCACCGCTGCCTGCGCCGTAGCCACCACCGCTGCCTGCGCCGTAGCCACCACCGCTGCCTGCGCCGTAGCCACCACCGCTGCCTGCGCCGTAGCCACCACCGCTGCCTGCGCCGTAGCCACCACCGCTGCCTGCGCCGTAGCCACCACCGCTGCCTGCGCCGTAGCCACCACCGCTGCCTGCGCCGTAGCCTTCGCCTTCGCCTGATCTTTTGGCTCTTACTTGGGTGTCTTGAATTACAGAAGGTGTTTTTTGGATCTGAAATACAATAGGCACTTCTAACAGGCATAAATATATATATAGAATAGAATAATTTATAAATGCTTATAACATAGAACACAAAAGCATTAAAAAGGTACGTAGCAATTACCCAAAATTATAATTTTTACTGATATTTGAATGATAAAACGAATAAACTCTACAAATAACTCAAAATTTTTTAAATTTAATATGGTGAAAATGATAAAATTTGGCATCATATATAAAGTTCTCGCATCACTATACATAATATAAATCAAAAAATATAACAAGAAAATTATTTTTAATGGGTTAAAAGGGTGAAATGTTGCACAAAAAAATATTCTGTCAAAAATGTTATGGCAGATGATCAAAGTCAAAAATTAGACAGTTTTAACCAATACGTTTTTTTGAAGTTAATGGGGGTTGTCAGAGAGGGAGTGAAATAATAATATCAATATTATCAAAAATGCTGAGTCTGAGTAATATGTTGTTTTTGGAATGGTTTGTAGGGTAAAAATAAGGGTTCTCACCACTATTTTACCTTCACCCTATAATTGTTATATTTAATGTTAGTAAGTAATGTTTAACATTGTTTTTGTTATAAATCACATATCATCATTGACACCCGGATGGTTTATATTATTAAACATTTACTATAACAATAACAAATACCTTTACAGTTCAAGTTTAAGTTCAAATTAGTTTTAGTATTTATAAAGACTGATTGGATATAGGAAACTAGTCTTAGTAAGCATAAGAGTCATAGAGGCTGTATGTATACACCAAAATGTAGTGCTTAATTTAATATACATTTTTATACAACCCCTCAAATATCTCAATTGACCAACAACCCGATAGTTCCAGTACAGGTTATTGAGGTTAATGATCTAAAAATATAACAATCAAATATAAAATTTTCGCACTCGCATACGTGGTTGGTCAATTAATATCGCTGCTCCAGAACAATATCGACGTAACTGCGAAAACACCAGAACTTATTATTTAAAGAATTTTTAAGGAAAAGGAAAATTATTATGTTTTAAAGTAAAAAGGATTTAACAGTATTATTTGACCACATTAAGGCTCACTAATTGAAAATATAGTTATTAAAATTCATGATGAATTTTAACGTGTACTGACCAATCGTATATCTTCGGGTCGAATTCTAATTGCAGACCAAGCGTCGTAGTAGCCATTTTAAAATTCGAGAAAAAAAAACTCACGATGCAAAGATTTTCCACGTTTCCGGGTTCAAATTAACGATTACGTTAATACTATACTTGTCGCCACTTTTGTAATGTCCGAAGGGAATAAATAAAACGAATATTTTCATCACTAATTCTATTCGCACTTCTAGACTTACAATTACAATTGTACCGCGTGTAAAGGTACGTACTACCCAATCCGTACTAATGGTACAGGGCCGCAGGAACCTATACCTAATAACGGACAGGCGCGGAAATATAAATTTGGGCCCATGAGATATTTAAGGTTTTAAATATATAAATGAATTGGTGATACATCACAGAACAAGATACTTTCTTACTATCTTTGGATATTAGGCCTACTTTTGACAGCGTATGGTTCAATGGTCTCACTTATAAACTCATAACATCACATAACTTTCCACTATACTTTATCACACTTATACACTCATACATTACAGACAGATCACTAACAGTTAAGGTAGAAAGCAACTTATCTGCCCCTGTAAAGCCAGGGCTGCAACAGGGCACAGTTCTAGCAGCGCCCTTATTTAATTATTATACAGCAGACATACCACCCCACCCCACCCAAATTCTAACCTGGCCATCTTTGCGGACGATGTGCTGCTACACGCAAGCTCGTTCTACGAAAATGTGGCCAGGCAACATAATATATCCAACAACTTACACTCCGTAATACCATGGTATAAAAAGTAGAAATTGGACATAAAAGAATTTGGAGAAAATTGGATAGAAAATGCGAATGCGTAATTCTGACAAGAAAAACAACAAACAACCATATAAATCAACATATAAAAATAAATACCATACCGACAGAACCTAAAGAAAAACCGAAATACCTAGGCGTAATAATAGACAAACCATTAATATTCGGAAGAAAATACTAATTATTACATACCTAACACAAAAATACTAATCAGCAACAACCAAACTATACAAATTACTAAACAACAGATCGCCACTATCACCAGCAAACAAACTGCTAATTTACAAACAATGCATACGACCAGTACTAACCTACACAGGACCAGGCTGTTGAAGCATGGCAAACTGCCATTTTAAAAAATTACAAAATAAAATCTTAAGATAAGTATTATCAGCCCCAATAAATACACCTATAAGACATCTACATCAGGGCCCTCAGGCAACAAACATACCCTATATAATGGACTACATACAAACAAACGCAACAAAATTCTACGAAACGCAACCAAAAAACTCTATATGCTCAAAGCAAACATAACTGCAACAAACTAGACATGACGATTACATAACACATTACCCATTACATTCTAGAGCACCAGTATTTCAACAAGATCCATAAAACAAAATGTCCAATTTCCACTATAAACCCACGTGCACTTAGCGACACCCCAACAAGACCACTACATAGAAAATTCAAGCCAAAATTTTTGGCAAAAAAGCGCTACCGTACCTAAAAATATTTTAAACTGTTTTTTTCTAACGCTTTTCCAAGCAAAAACAAAACATATCCCAAATAGCAGTAAAAGATCACTGTAACTGTCTGAACAACTAAATTTCGAGCCGTGATTAGCTTCCCAAAGGCTAACATCAGCCACCCAGCGGTGCCTGTGTCCTTGATTATACAGGGTGTCCGAAAAATACGTGTACAACGTTTGACGATATACTCCTGACGTCAAAAATAGTTCGATCTAAGCCGACTTAGTTATATCCAAAATTGTCTCGTTTAGCCGGTAGAGGGCGTAAAAAATTTGTAAAAATATTGGGTTTTCCTAAATTACGCGAAAACCTGCTAATCGATTTTAATGATTTTTTAGTATGTAGACTAATACTATAAAATTACGTTTTCTAGTAGTATAGTCACCGGCTGTAAATAAGTGGAAGTGTTATAAAAGTGATATAATACGTCAACATTTCTCCTCATTTTTTTATATGAACGGCGTTATGACAACCCAGATATTTTTGTAGAGTGACTGGATGTATTTGGAAGCTATTTTACCTCTTTAATATTTTTCGTTGAGTGAGCTGTTTTGCCAGAAGAAAATATTTACAATTATCTGCATACATCAATTATTAACAATAAAAATAAAACAAAGTACAACAAAGTTGAAAGTATGTATTGTAAGAAACTAAGTAAAACAAAAATATTACTTAAGCAAATGTGTAAAATGACCGCCATCTTGCTGAATACACTTATTAACGCTCCTTAAAAAATGATATTGGACCCAATCTAATGTCTCGGCGTTATTAAAATGGTTGCCTGCATTTAAAATCCACTGCAATAAATCATCGCGTGTGTTTACCGGAGTATTGTAAACTTCTGTTTTAATAGCGCCCCACAAAAAGAAGTCACACATATTTAATTCAGGAGAACGTGGTGGCTATTTTACTGGTGCATCATTGCCCCTTCCAATCCATCGGTTGGGATATTCATGATGTAATTATTGCCGAACGGCAACGGAAAAATGGGGCGTGCATATACCACATTTCCCTCCGAAGTAAAAGGGGCAAATTGTCCAGAAGAATGGGTAATGTGTCTTGCAAAAAATTTAAATAAATATTTCCATCTAACCTGTCTGGAATAACAATGGGACCAATAAGGTAGCGATCAATAATACCTGCCCAAATATTTAATTTAAATTGATGCTGATGATGTGCAACTTTAATGGCATGTGGATTTTCATCGGAATAAATACGTTCTTTATGCAGTTTGGTTACTCCAGATCTTGTAAAGCATGCCTCGTCAGTAAACATAATTGTTCTACAAAAATTTGGATCACGGATTCTTTTGTTTCTAATAATTTGACAAAATGTAAGCCGCATGGGGGGATCAGTCGGTAAAAGTTCCTGGACTTTTTGCACGTGATAAGGATGTAACAACTGTTCTTTTAAAACCTCATTGACAATCGTTTTAGGAGTTATTCATGTTCTACTACTTTCTTCTGGCAAAACAGCTCATTCAACGAAAAATATTAAAGAAGTAAAATAGCTTCCAAATACATCCAGTCACTCTACAAAAATATCTGGGTTGTCATAACGCGGTTCATATAAAAAATGAGGAGAAATTTTGACGTATTATATCACTTTTATAACACTTCCACTTATTTACAGCCGGTGACTATACTACTAGAAAACGTCATTTTATAGTATTAGTCTACATACTAAAAATCATTAAAATCGATTAGCAGGTTTTCACGTAATTTAGGAAAAACCAATATTTTTACAAATTTTTGACGCCCTCTACCGGCTAAACGAGACAATTTTGGATATAACTAAGTCGGCTTAGATCGACCTATTTTGACGTCAGGAGTCTGTCGTCAAACGTTGTACACGTATTTTCCGGACACCCTGTATAATCAAGTGTATTAAATTATGTAAACTAACATGACATGTAAAATTATTATGCATAATAAAGATGTTTTTAAATGAAATGAGAAAGTTGGCGCACAGGAGAATAATGGAATAACGACGCAACTACCATCTAGCGGTCAAAATTTTGTACGAGAGTTGTGGCAATTCTTAACCATATAGAAGGGAGTTTTATTTATGTCTTAGTGTAGTTACCTCGTTTAAAAAAAATGTTACGTCGATATTGCTCTGGAGCGATAATATAATCTTTGATCAAGATCGCACATTGCTATAAAAAAAGTTGACTAAAATCGAAAACTACATTTAAATATGAAATATTCGTTTACCAAGAAAAATCAGGTTTTGTTATTTTTTACATATTTTTCTACACATCGAATGAACCTAACTTTTGCCCTCCGCTATCACCGAATTTCTCCGAAGCCGCACATAAGAAATAAGTACTTCAATTTAAAAATATTGAAATTACTATTCTTAAACTCTGTTTCTCCTGTAGCAGATTTTCCGATTACCTTTTCGTATTCAAAATATACAATAAATTGTGTTAGTAGAAATAGGCCAATGTTAAAAATTATTTTCTCCCAAAGAAGTCATGCCTTGGAAAATTAACATGCCAACCACTATCACCGATGTTATCGGTGGTAGTGTGCCAACAGCTTCGGCCAAAGTAAATTAGTTTGTTGTTTAAAAACATGGAAAATATTAGTTTGGAGCAACGCAATCGAACATCATGGGGAGTCCCGGGCTATTGCACTGGACATCTCTAAAGCCTTTGACCGTGTCTGGCACGAGGGGCTCCTAAGCAAACTGCGTTCTTATGGTATGCCCGGTCGATTTTGTTCATGGTTGTCTAGCTTCCTCAAGGACCGCTCTCTGCAAGTGGCGATTGACGGGTTTCTCTCAGACACCTTCACCATCAATGCTGGTGTTCCTCAAGGGTCCATATTATCTCCCACTCTCTTCTTACTGTACATTAACGACCTTCTAGCGAAAACAGAAAATCCATTATATTGCTTTGCTGACGACAGCACACTTATCTCATCTTTTACTTTGAAACCTCAAACATCGGCTACTGACGCACATCATCGCAGACAACATGAGGCATCACGCCTCAATAAAGACCTGGAAGAAATTTTGTCTTGGGGTGACAGTAACCAAGTCGAATTTAACGCTCAAAAAACCCAGGCTGCAGTTTTCTCTAAGAAGGTCAACATTGCAGAACCCGATATCGTTATGGCAGGACACGCAATTCCACTGACTTCGTCTATTAATTTGCTGGGTGTCAACCTGGGAGGAAATATGTCTTGGCATAATCACGTAGTGGAAATCGCCAGGGCAGCTTCTCAGAAGCTCGGTATACTTTTCCGTACCAAAAAGTTGTATACACCTCAACAACTTTTGACACTCTATAAAGCCCAGATTCGACCATCACTGAAATACTGCTCTCATATCTGGAGTTCTGCACCGAAGCATACCCTTCGGTTGTTGGATTCCATCCAAAGGAGAGCCGTTCGTCTAATCGGCGACCACGAGCTGACTAAGAACCTTGACAGCTTAGAACATCGAAGACAGGTTGGTGATTTGACTCTCTTCTACAGATATTTTCATGGCAAGTGTTCGACAGATATTGCCCGCTTGATTCCACCTAGAGTAATGCATAGCAGAAACACACGACGAACCACTGCCGCCCATCCCTATGTGGTTCAACTTAGTACACCCCGAACATCATTGTTCAGAACTCTTTTATTTGGAGGACGTCATCTTTGTGGAACGGCCTTTCTGAGACCGCGTTTCCAACCGAATATAACCTCCAACGATTCAAGAAAAACGTGAATCGCTTTCTTCGCACACGCACCGCTCCCAGAGCGCCTTAAAGGATTTTTCCTATAGTGCTTGTGCTCGATCATAAAAAAAAAAAAAAAAATTGTCAGGCTCATTTCGCATTTTTGGAACCAGTTTTGGGTACCTAATAGTGCCGGGTTTGTATGACCCCGATTACAATATCTTTGTGCATAAAGTCGTGCAGCATCGGTTGAATTCTTTCTACATTCTCCAAATACTAATAACATATCAACTTTTTTACTCCTTGTAAAACTATTATTTTCCATGTTGTTTAAACAACAAACTAATTTACTTTGGCAGAAGCGGTTGGCATGTTAATTTTCTTCAAGGCATGTTTTTGTTTCATCAATTTTGCTGGTCACAGGCTACTTGATACATTTAAATCTAAATTTATTCTCAAAGGATGCTTTATTTTAGAAAATTTCCAAGTAAACTTATAAAGTTTTTTAATGGCAGCTTTTCTGAAACCTTATAGTGTATGGTATCAAAATAATCGTAATAAAATCCTATTTTTTCTTAACCCGACGAGCCACCATGTTGCCGTTTAAAAAAAATGAGTTATACAACTTTAAAGATTAAATTTTACACAGCTTATGGTATTGGACCAAAAATAATAAAATTGTATTTTTCCCAAGATTAAAGAACTGAAATAAGTGATTTTAAGGTATTCAGAGCCCTCTAGATAAAACAATAAATTTGGAAAAAAAAATATTTTCTTGATGACAAAAAGTGACAAGTGATACATCGTTGTATTTAGAATGTCATATGGAGTCAAAAAACGGAAAAATATACCAGGTGTCCCATTTAAAAATAGAAAGTTTATGTCACTTCCGGTTAAACCGGAAGTTCCATAATGTTGAGTCACCTGTCAAAAAATGCAGTTTTATGTCGTATACAAATTAGGCTGGGCCGAAAAAGTGAAAAATTGGAAATTGCAAATGGCATATTTGCCAATATCTGACTATACATCTAAAAGTAATTTGTGGAAAATTTTATTAAAATCCGTAAATGTTTCGCCGCGCCCCTGTGACCTTGAAAATTAGTAAAAAGGCCGATTTTTCAATATTTAATATTTTTTAAATCCAAAATTATAATTTTTTTGTGACTTCTTGTGGATGTGGGAATGTGTATAAAAATAATTTTTTCAACCAAATATTTTTCTGTTGGATGGAAATTACAAATTTGTCCTCAAAATCTTCATTTACACGTAATTTAAATTTGTAATTTCCATCCAACAGAAAAATATTTTATTGAAAAAATTATTTTTATACACATTTCCACATCCACAAGAAGTCACAAAAAAATTATAATTTTGGATTTAAAAAATATTAAATATTGAAAAATCGGCCTTTTTACTAATTTTCAAGGTCACAGGGGCGCGGCGAAACATTTACGGATTTTAATAAAATTTTCCACAAATTACTTTTAGATGTATAGTCAGATATTGGCAAATATGCCATTTGCAATTTCCAATTTTTCACTTTTTCGGCCTAATACAAATCCCCCTATTATCTTGAAAAACAAAAAAGTTATAGGGGCGAACCACCTTCCGTGGACACCCGGTACACTACCATTCCATTTTAAAAATCAGTAGCCTCTGACATGACATGTTCTGATTTAAGAAAACCCTTGCCTCCTGCGCTTTGATAAAAACAAGAATAATTTTTTAAATTTAATTGTCATTTTCCGCTTTTTTCATTTAATTTTCGAAATCATAAATGATAATATGGTGTATTTTAAATAGTTATTTATGTACCAAGGCAGTAAAGTGATTCTTTATCGGACGAGTCTGAAATTATGAGATAAGCGAGCGAAACGAGCGAGGCGAATAACAGGCGAGTCGATAATAGTATATTAAAGTAGGAGTTTCATAAGAAGCGGTTTTAGCGCCCGCGTCTATTTTAAAAAACGAGCCACGAAGTGGCGAGTTTTTTTATTGACACGGGCGCTAAAACGCCTTATGAAACATGTGCTTTATACATTTTTTTCTATTTCACCTTTTATAATCAAGAAAAATACATTTTAAAAAGAAAATAAATCCTACGAATTTTGTAAATTTTCATGTCTAAATTTTATGTTGGTAATACTATTTTTTATCATAGACTGGACAACAAAAATTATTTTGCAAACTGTAATTTTTTGATTTATTGACCCATTTTCACCACGAGATTCTAAAGTTATTTTAGCGATATGAGATTTGAAATTGGACGGAATACGTTGTGTGATCCTTGTACATTCGGTACATATACAGAGCGTTCGGAAATTCGGGAGATTTTGCTACTTTTTTTCGAATTTCAAAAGACGTGATTTTACGTCACGGCATTGCAATTTAGTATAGGGAAGATGGAAAATTCAAATAAAGTTGAAGTTAAAATCGACATTAGAAGGTTAATAGATTGAATTTTGGATAGGATTTGGCAGAAAATGATAGCTTGAAGCATCTACAAAAGATTGATTTATAGATTTATGCAACCAACATACATGACTGTTATCCACACAGAATAAAAACGTAAGTTATCAAGCTAGTTTTCCTCTGCGAAAAATGGGTTTTCTCGTAAATCACAAAGGCCGCGCAAGTCAATGAAATAAAACATTTAAATGTTACCAACATCAAATAAAGAAAAAACGCGTATCGAAATAGCTTCATTACGATCCGCAAATGAGGGTCGTACTGAACTCATTATGAACGTGAAATAGAAAAAGACACTTTACTGACGTGGTGCATACAAAATTTTATCGCCAACCGTTCAGAATTTATAATATAAAAAATTGAGGTTTAACTCATCGCAATAAATCGCGAGAAAACTATTATCGAGCTGTCATAGGGAAAGGCGTGACAGTGACAGACGATTTTTGATTAATAAATGTCAAAGTCACTAATTTGCGGAGCGTAATAGTTATTTACATTACTAGATGCGAAAGTTAATTTTTTGGTGTGAGGAGGTTTTTGAATTGCCGAGGCAAAGCCGAGGTGATTTAATACCTCCGACCACCAAAAAAGGCTTTCGAATCGTGTAATGTATTAAATTTTTTCTACTACTGTTCTCTGATCAATACAGTGTGTTTAAAGTTTGGAAACGGCTTAATAACATCACAATTTACTGGCCGATTTAAACCAAATTTGATGCAGTTTTGTAAGAGGATCTAACGCACCGAATGACGATATTGGCGTTGTTGCCAGCTTTTTAGTTTGTCTGGAATTCGAACGAATTTTATATTTTTAAATATAACACTCAGTATATTTTTGCATTTTTAAATTCCACATAAAATTATAATTATTTTTTATTAAATGCATTATTAGTCTATACTTCATAGTTTCCGAGATATTGACTCTCGAAAAGTGACATTTTTGAACTTTGACAGCTTATAACTTTCTAACAGTACGTCTTAAATCAAAACGGCTTACATGTCCCTATCTTTAATTTTTATTATCTTCCCAAAAAAATCAACTTCCGGTTAAACCGGATGTAACTCGAAAGCAGGAAATATAGTTGTTCCGGTTTAACTGGAAGTTGGTTTTTTGGAAGATAATAAAAATTGAAGATAGGGACATGTAAGCCGTTTTGCTCTAAGATGTACTGTTAGAAAGTTATAAGCTGTCAAAGTTCAAAAATGTCACTTTTCGAGAGTCAATATCTCGGAAACTATGAAGTATAGACTAATAATGCATTTAATAAAAAATAATTATAATTTTATGTGGAATTTAAAAATGTAAAATATACTGGGTGTTATATTTAAAAATATAAAATTCGTTCGAATTCCAGACAAACTAAAGACCTGGCAACAACGCCAATATCGTCATTCGGTGCGTTAGATACTCTTAGACAACTGTACCAAATTTGGTTTAAATCGGCCAGTAAATTGTGATGTTATTAAGTCGTTTCCAGACTTTATACACACACTGTATATTATTAAGTAATAAACTTTGATTTTATTCAAATTAAAATGATAAAATACATTTTTTTTTCACCTATAAAATAATCCATGACAACTAATTATTTGAGTATTATTGACAACTAGTTATTTGAGTACTGTCAGAGTCTGTCAGTTCGATTTTTTTGTCCTGGCACCGAAAGTATTACTTTCGTAGCTAGCAACCTACTTTCGTAGCTAGCAACGGATAATATTCAGGTAACTGTAACATTTACTTTCGTTTTCTTTCGTGTTGCTAGGGCCCGAAAGTTAATTTATTTATACAGTAGTAGAAAAATGGTTATTTACATTACAAGCTGCGAAAGTTCACTTTTTGGTGCGAGGTGTGTTTAAATAGCCGAGGCGAAGCATAGCGTAGCCGAGGATATTTAAATACTCCGAGCACCTGAAAGGGCTTTTGCTGCGTGTAATGTATTAAACTTTTCATTCTTCCCTCTCGATTTCTTAAAACACACACATTTAAATTTGATGTTGAAAATCCTCAATCGATTGTAATAAAATGGGTAAAGGCGGCTTAGTCTCATAAAAACAGCCAGGTTGTTAACGTTACTAAGGTAACCTTCATGTCAATAAAAAAAAATATTTTAGCAGTTATCAAATAATATTATTGAATAGTGATGTTACGATAGTTGATAAGTTTTGTATTTGCCGAGAATTTGACAAAACATGAATTCTATTCAAGAAGCAGCGAATATTGCGTGTAGAAGTTTGTTACCGGACAAATCTAAAGATCGGTACAATCAAGCCTATGAAAGTTTCATTAAATGGTGTACAACTAAAGATGTGTCCACAATAACGGAAGATGCATTATTGGCATTTTTCTTAGAAAAATCAAAAACATTATCTCCTGTTACATTGTGGTCAGAATACTCAATGTTGAAATTGACTATTTCATTAAATAAGAACCAGGATATCTCAAAATTTGGCCGCTTAAAGGCATTCATAAAAAGGAAGAATGACGGATATCAACCTCGAAAATCTCAGGTATTTACAAAGGATGATATATTAAAGTTTTTGTTAGAAGCTCCTGATGAAATATATTTAATGAAAAAAGTAGTAGTGATTTTTGGAGTAGCTGGGGCATGTAGAACTGACGAGCTATACAAAATAAAAGTGAAGGATGTGGAGTATAAAAATTGTATCATGTTAGTGCAGATTCTCACTACCAAAAACAATGTACAAAGAAGATTTGTAGTTATAGAAGATTGGGTAATAATTGTTAATCGTTACATGAAACATCGACCACAAAATGCTCAAGATTAACGATTCTTTTATCGGTATGAGCGTGGCAGATGTGTAAATCAGGTAGTTGGAAAGCATAAAATTTCAAAAATTCCGTACGAGATAGCTAAATTCCTTAAGTTTTCCAATCCAAATCAGTACACCGGTCACTCGTTTCGAAAAACATCCTCTACATTACCAGCAAATGCCCCAGGTGTGGACATTTTAGATATGAAAAGACACGGGGGGTGGAAGTCGTCAGAGGTAGCGGAAGGATATATAGCAGACTCAGTGACTCATAAAATAGAAGTTGCTAATAAAATCATGCCCGAAAAATCCATCTGTATGCAGCAAAACAAACATTCAGAAACAGAATTTAAAGACCATGTAGCCCAAGTCGACAAGCAAGTGAATATTTCCAGTGCCGTTGCTTTCGGACAAGATTTCAATCAACATTTGCCGCTAAATATTTCAGGCTCTTATAACAATTGTAATTTTACATTTAAGTTTGTTTCTAAATAAACGTTTGACATTACTAATTTGACATTTTTATTTTTTTCGTCGTCCAGGGCACGAAAGTTTTTCATACCTAGCAACCGATCACCTCGCATGTTTTACTTTCGCTTTCGCTTGCCCTTTTAAAACAGAAAAGTATATTTTCGTGGAGGGGAGAATGAAAAGTATTTATCTGCCGCATTTGCGGCAGGTAAAGTATTTTACAATAAAATAAAGTGTTCGTTTACTTCCGGAAATCACTCTGATAATGTACGGCTTTACTGACGGTTAACGATAAACATATTTATTGTATAAATATTTAAGAGCACTAAACAAAGTTAAATTAATCAATTACTTACTAAAAGCACATTACAAAATATTTTTGCAAATATTCCTGTTTTACTTTTATTAAAAATTTATAAATGCAACCTATTTTGTAGGTAATTGGACTTATTCCAAAGATGGATATTTGTCCGATTTTTGGATAAAACGAGGAAGTAAGGAAACATTGAACAAAAACCGAAATGGCGAATGCGCCCTAGTGTTTAGTGCCCTTATAGTTATTTATGGTATTAGTGTGTTATGTTGAAAATAAGTCACGCGAGAAAGATCTATACCACGGGGCCGTTAGGCCGACACTTGTCAGTTTTCCCTGCAGAAAAGGGAAGCTTTTTTTGAAGAAAAAAACCTATAGAAAATGGAGGAAACCGATGAAAATTACGTTCCTGAGGATATTCTTATGGAAGCGGAAGAAGCAGCGATGCAGATTTTGTCAGAAAAGTCCCGAGATGCTTACGACGAGGAGTTCAAAATGTTTGAGTCTTGGATTTTTTCACGGAAGATAAAAGGTATCGATGAAAATTTTCTATTGGCTTATTTTTTACATTTGCAAAAAAAATTAGTCCCATCGTTGCTATGGACCAAATTCTCAATGCTTCGCTCGACTATTCACCTTTATAAAAAAATCGACATTTCAAAATATGGCAAACTAACGAGCTTTTTGAAAAGCAAATCGCTGGGATACAAACCAAAGAAGTCCAAGACATTAGAACGACCTGAAATAGAGAAGTTTTTGAACGAAGCTCCCGACGACGAGTACTTGTTGATGAAAGTGTTTTCCTTTAATTTCAATATCAATGTGAATTCTGCTTGTAATTGTAATATAAATAAATAGAATACTGCTGTAAATATGAACGTGAGTTATAATCCATAACTCAACTGCAAAATTCACATTGATATTGAAATTAAAGGAAATCGCTTAACGGTTTATTCGAATTTGAAGTCATTGTAAAATTTGTTGGTACATTGGAACCAGACGCTCCCATATCGGTACAGCTGCTGATAGTGCTAGAAGACGCTGACACAATAAAACCTTGTATTTTTTCTGCAATTTGTATTTTGTTATGCACCGATTCTTCCAGGTATCCTTCTGCTACCGTCGAGGACTTCCATCCTCCGTGACGCTTTAATGTAGTCATGTTAGCCCCTGCATTGGCCAAAAGAGTCGCCGAAGACCTTCTCAGACAGTGACCGGTGTAGAGCGCTGGTTCCTCCAATTTCAAAAACATTGCAATTCTTGAAGGTATCTTCGACAACGTATTTATTCCCACACACTGGCTAGTACACCTACCATTTTTGTAAAAAACAAAAAAGCGGCTAGAAATAGTATTCTTTGGTGTCAAAGACATGTATTTTTTACACAAATTGATCGGGTTGACTGGAAATCCTTCTTCAAGTATGGTGAAACTTCTCGATTTCTTGGTTTTAGTGTCTGGCAAAACTACATAAAAATACTTCCCTTTGTCTTGAATATTTTCGATTTTCAATTTGATCAATTCATCGCATCTATACAAGCACCGCTAATCCCCATTATCAAAGCCACTTTCATCAACAAGTACTCGTCGTCGGGAGCTTCGTTTAAAAACTTCTCTATTTCAGGTCGTCCTAAGGTCTTGGACTTCTTTGGTTTGTATCCCTGTGATTTGCTTTTCAAAAAGCTCGTTAGTTTGCCATATTTTGAAATGTCGATTTTTTTATAAAGGTGAATAGTCGAGCGAAGCATCGAGTATTTGGTCCATAGCGACGATGGGGCTAATTTTTTTTGCAAATGTAAAAAATAAGCCAACAGAACATTTTCATCGATACCTTTTATCTTCGGTGAAAAAATCCAAGAATCAAAAATTTTGAACTCCTCGTCGTAAGCATCTCGGGACTTTTCTGACAAAATCTGCATCGTTGCTTCTTCCGCTTCCGTAAGGATATCCTCAGGAACGTAATTTTCATCGGTTTCCTCCATTTTCTATAGGTTTTTTCTTCAAAAAAGCTTCCCTTTTCTGCAGGGAAAACTGACGTCAAAATTTATTTAAACATTTGCTAACAATGTATCATGCCCGTGGCAACCAAACAATCAACCAACAAGGCCGTCAGGCCTCGTGGTATAAATCTTTCTCGCGTGGCTTATTTTCTACATAACACACTAGTAGCATAAATAACTATAATTACCATTAAGCCAGTTTCTAAAAACATTATTAACACCAGTGATTAAGAACATTGTATTGATAGATAACGAATTACTGTTTATTGTTTTGGAATTAATTATTTGATTTAGAACTAAGTATTTTAATTTGATTAAATTTATACCCGTTGTGCCCAATGTCCAATGTGCTCTTAATACTTTCGAAAACTCGCTATTATTAGGTAATTATTTCTACATAAAATATGTTCTATACCCCCCTATCATATTCATAAAGTTAGATAAACCATTCGAAAACTGTTAAAGGTATTTAAGAAGTTATTAAACTTTAAAAAAAATATTTAGAAAAATATGTAAGTACTTTTTTCTCATCCTCAATAAGCGTCACTTCTTTATTATTTGGTTCCTTGATAATATTGCCACTGGCAGCCCCATAAATTAATTTCCAACTAAATACCAATAGCACTGTTAACAAAAAATGTAACCTTAACGACATTTTGTATGGAACCGTCGAACTGAGTTCAAGATGTTAATGGTCACAATTTATAGACAGCCCAAACGCCCACCATCAAAGTTTTATAATATTTCATGCTAGCCCCGGATCTAGGGGGGGGGGCAAGCCCGGGCTAGTGTGGTAAGCCGACATAAACCCGATTATTATTAGATTAATTCACAATAAACTTTTATGGCTGATAAACTATTGTAATATCACCCGCAATACGATTGGCGATTTCACTAAAAAAGTTTTAGCGCTACCCAAATTCGCACCTTAAAATTGCCCAATCTGCAGGGCCGAATTAGGCCTAGGCCGACCAAGCCCGGGATTGGGGCGTCAATTTCTAGGGTCGGCAAACGGGCAGAATTTTCATTTTTAGCACTAAACCGAATAGGGAACTTTCCAATTTTTTTTTTCAATAATATGATTTAGTTAGGCCTGAAAAAAGTATTCCCCAATTATTATTCCTTAAAAATCAAAAATACCTTGGTAAAAATTCTTTAAAGTTTCGCGCGTGTCGAAAACGATCTCTAAAGCGCGCGAAGCCCGATAACGTCAGGGGGTATGACTTTTGGTCATCCGTTATCCTGACACTCCTGACAGGTGCCGAGCGACCCAATTTGCATTTGGATTGACGTGTGTTATTGTTATTGTATTGTAGTTTTAAGGTCGTGTCGCTTGACGCGTGGATGTCAAATCTGACAAATCATCAAATTTATTGAAAACCTATAACCTATTTCGTGGATGTCACACACAAATCTGACAAATGATACCCCTTGACGTCACGACTACTAGCAGCGCGTTTTTACCCGCTTGGAATAATTTGAATTTTGGGGCATTTTTAAATCTTTCTAGTGGTCTTTTGGGACGAAATATGTTGTTTTTTTTGCCGCCATATGTTTTATGACAATATGTACTTATGGTTTATAGGATTTTTTCCCCATTTAAAATTTTTGTCAAGTTCCCTATTAAAGTATATTTTTTGAGATCAACTAAGGAGACGGACTAAATTCTTTAGCAAATTTTACATATAGAATCAGAACTTTTACGTAATCTTGATTACAATGAAGTCACTTTGCCAAACAGAAAGTACTTTTCAAACTTGTGTGTTTTTGTTTGTACCTTTTTGTTAAATTTATAAAATATTATAAATATAGAGATCCTAGACTTTGTCAACCATGGCTTTTTCAATTTATATTTTATATTACCTTTCATATTATTATATTTACCTACTAGTTTTATGTGAATCTAGGAAAATTTTTCGACAACAATTCTTCTTCCACAATAGGGAACTTGACAAAAATTTTAAATGGTGACTATTTAACTAGAGTGTTTTACACTGGCAAAATGTCATAGCAACGGCCGGTCTTCTACTGGCAAAATTACTACCTGCACCTACCTGGACAAAATTCACATGTGATTTTTGCCGCGGCAAAATTTTGTCTTTTTTCTAGTTAAATAGTCATGTCGAATACCACTCGAGAAAAAATTGTGTAAGCAAAATTGTTCTCAAGGATTTATTTAAGTTTGTTGCTTTTAAGCAAATTGCCAAGCAACAAACTTTCATACCTTTCGAAAATTTTGCCGACAAAATTTTATCTCTTGTGATATTATATATGAAAAAATTCTATAAATCATAAGTATATATTGTCATAAAACATATGGCAGCAAAAAAAACAACATATTTCGTCCCAAAAGACCGCTAGAAAGATTTAAAACTGACCCAAAATTCAAATTATTCCAAGCGGGTAAAAACGGGTCGTGACGTCACGAAGTATTATTTGTCATGATGACATCCACGAGTAATATCCGTAGACCAGCACAATTGCAGCATAACTGCTGAATAAACAAACTACTTTATATAAAACCAATTAACATTAGAAATCATTAACATTAATATAGTGTCAAAGCAAACTGCTGTTCATATTAATCGTTCATCGTAGATTTAAGATATATGTATTTTGTTAAAGCCCTTTTTGTAGAAATAAAACGTTTTTTAAAAGGAGCTTTGTCGGTCTTGTGATTTAATTGGCGCTGCGAACAGGAAAGTGCAATCTCGCCCTTTATCGGTTCCCGTTGTACGAGAGTGATTTTTAAATCTTTGTGCACTATTTGAACTAAAGACCTTCCGGAATATCCAAAAAAAACTGTGTACCCAAAAAACTCAGTGCGAATTCCAGAAGTGTGTGTTGAAGGAAGAATTGGTGAAACAAATCGGCTGCCGTGTTGCTAGTGACCTGTTGACCCAGTTAGTGTTCCTCTCCGACCCAGATCGACGCCCAGGCATTTGAGCTCTCCAGCTACACTCTTACAAGGATTTATGTGGATGTGTACTACTGCAATATAGGCTTTATGGATTCATCCTTGATTATATTGTAAGTAATTGCTGAATTGCCATTTAATGTCAACTCCGTCTAAACGTTTACAAAATATTTTGCTACGAAATAGGGTTGCTTTAGGATTAAGTGTACCAGAACACGAAACAGAAAATAATTCTGATAGTGATTTAGAAACTTTAGATAAGACTTTAACTCCAGAAATTCAAAACGAATTAGTTAATTTATTTGATAACTTAACCTTAAATAAAGAAACCATAATGGAAAATTTAAAATTCCATACGTCCCTCCTGCCAACTTTCTCAGGCAAACAGGACCATTTAGAAAGTTTTATTTTATCTATAAACGAATTTCATACACTTTATTTTAATAATTCAAATGAACAAAAGACGGTAGTCCTAGCTGCCATTAAGTCAAAACTAGTTGATGATGCACGAAATTTCTTACTTTCTAGACCAGATTTAGATAACTGGCCTTCCATTAGAGACGCACTAAGACAAAAATTCGGTGACCCTATAACGTATATCATTCTAATGCAGGAACTGCAATATTTAAAAATAAATAAAGGTGAAAATATTTTACAATTTGTTGATAGGTTAAAAACATTTGTACAAAGGATCATTTCTAAGGTACAGTGCGAAGTTGCAGACAATAATTCCAAAGCACTTTTAATAAGTCAAACAGAAAGTACTTCAGTTTTAATTTTGACAGCAAATTCGCCACAAACCTTAAAAACGATGCTCATGATACAACGCCCTAGCACACTTAATGACGCGCTTGCGCACGTTGTCAATTACAATATGGTTGAATCGCAAGTCAACCTCGCGAACAGTTGTTCAACTTTGCAAAATCCTACGCAGAGACAAAACAATAGCAATCATAATAACAGAATAATAAATAGACCTTTTAACACACAAGTACCGCAGTCAGCGATACCACCTTATTTTCCAAGTCAACCCATTTTTACACAGCCCCGACCAATTCAAAGACATTTTCCAACTAATGCCCAAGTTTTCGGCAATCAAAATAGACCTACTTTCCCACAAAATAGACCTACTTTCCAACAAAATAGAGCCCCTCGGCAAGAGGCGCCTATTCCAATGACCACTTCCACAATAGGACCTTCTCGCATTCAACAACAAAGACAACCCTCTACTAGATACCCAAACTTCTTCCGATCGACCGGACCCGCAAATTGGGTGTCCCAAGAGCTATATAATGTTGAAGTACAAGAACCCTCAAATAACAACCCCTATTCAGAAATTCAACCCTTAGAATATACCCCAGATCCAACACATGCTCTTTACCCCGAAGAACAGTATTACCCACAAGAACCCGACACATCAACTCCAAACTACTCAACCGAAAATTTCGACCTTGAACATACCATTGACAATACTGACGAAAATTTTCCGAACCTAGCCTCGAATCAAAAATTAACTTAAACAATATAGCACAAAAAATTGAATTACCATACTTCTATCTTCCCCAAAAGCATATGACAGTACTTATCGACTCTGGTGCTTCAGATTCCATTATAACTCCAAAAATTGCAGAATTATTCCCAAAAAATATATTTTTTGAACCTTTCGAGGTGACTGCCTGTAAACAGACGTATAAAGAAACCCAAAATTTAAAAATACCCTTACTTCAAGAACTAGGCATAGACCAAGATTTTAAATTACGAATTCTTAACTGGCACAACGATTTCGACGCACTTATAGGTACCAAAGACCTTAAAAATTTAAATGCCCTTATAAATTATGAAAACAAAACATTGACATTGAAAAACATTACCATACCTTTTTCGCTTGCTTATAATAAACCACTAAATCAACCTGTTAAAAACTTTAACAATAATTTTCTTATAATACCAGTAAATTACGAAAACGGTACTGCCATTTTGCCTTCTTTTACAATTAAAGATCATATTATCCCCGATTCCCTTATTACAGTGAATAAAGGCCTTTGCAAGATTCCCAATCCAACCCCTACCGTAAATGTCAACTTTCATCAAAGAATTAAAGTCATACCACAAGACCAGTTCGAACTACTCAACCCTTCGGCTACTACCCCAACCAAATTTAACCCTGAAAAGCAATTACGACTTGACCATCTGACCCCCCTCGAAAAATCTAAAATTTTACCACTATGTCATGAGTTTAAGAACATTATGTACCATGAAGACTGCGACCTGACATTTACAAGCCAGACCAAACACGTCATTCGAACAATTGACGACAGACCCGTTTATGTCAAATCTTTTAGACACCCTCCTAGCATGAATCAAGAAATTCAGTCCCAAATTCAAAAGTTGCTCGATAATAAAATTATTCGTCCTTCAATCTCTCCCTACTCTGCACCAGTATGGATAGTTCCAAAGAAACCCGATGCTTCCGGGAAACGCAAATTCCGCATGGTAATCGACTATAGGCGCCTTAATGACGTCACGATAGAAGAAAAATACCCCTTGCCTAGGATAGAAGAAATCCTGGATAACCTTGGAAAGTGCACATACTTTACTACCCTAGATTTAGCCCAAGGCTTCCACCAAATCGAAATGGACCCGAGTTCCATCGAGAAAACTGCTTTTTCTGTGAATCACGGTCACTACGAGTATCTGCGCATGCCCTTCGGCCTTAAGGCGGCTCCCTCAACTTTCCAGAGAATGATGGACGAAATCCTGCGCGATTACCTCTACAAATTCTGCTTTGTCTACATGGATGACGTTGTCATATTCTCTAAGTCCTTGTCCGAACATATTGACCACATTCGACAAATATTCAAAAGGTTAAAAGAAGTAAACCTTAAAATCCAACCCGATAAATCCGAATTCTTGTGCAAAGAAGTTGCATTTTTAGGCCATATCGTAACTCCCGAAGGAATAAAACCCAATCCCTTAAAGATCGAAGCTATTCAAAGATACCCCATACCAAAAACACAAAAAGAAATAAAAGCCTTTCTAGGACTTATAGGCTACTACCGCAGGTTTATAAAAAACTTCTCAAAGGTCACCTTCCCTATAACAAAATGTCTTCGAAAAAATAGTGAAAAAAGCATAGGAAACCAAGACTTCGTAGAAGCATTTTTAAAATGCAAAGAACTTATCAGCAATTCCCCTATTCTCCAATACCCAGACTTCAGTAAACCTTTTAAACTAACCACCGATGCCTCCAATATTGCTATTGGCAGCGTCTTATCACAAAACGACCACCCCATAGCTTACTATTCTCGCACTCTAAACTCTGCCGAGAAAAACTATTCCACTATAGAGAAAGAACTTCTTTCTATAGTTGACGCAACAAAACATTTTCGATGCTACCTGTATGGCGTCAAATTTCTAATAGAAACCGATCATAACCCCCTCGTATGGCTCTCAAAAATTAAAGAACCCAATTCCCGACTAATTCGCTGGAAACTAAAACTAGAGGAATTCAATTTCGAAATTAAATACAAAAAAGGCAAAGAAAACGTTGTAGCCGACGCCCTGTCACGTATCGAACTTAACGCCAACGAAACAGAAGACACAAACCAAAATGACGCCCAATCTAATGCCCCTAACGCCGATAACACAGTCGCTAACCTTGCTGACTTTGACCTTGCTGACTTTGTCCTTAATGAAAGATATAATGACGTACTAAACGAAGATATACCAACACAACAACCTGAAGAACAAATTACGCCATCTATAAACCCCAACGCAAACGATAACTCATCTGACGTCACAGTTCATTCAAACAATGATACCCAAGGCAAATTTCTACCCATCTCCGAACTACCCCTAAACCAAGCAACAAACCGCCTGGTGATAGACTATGGCGACGATTTTAAACACACATATACAAAACCATTCCAGAAAAATCATCATTTCGTACGAATTTCTAAACAAAACCGCCAACAACACATTTTGAAAATACTTAAAGAAATAGTAAGACCTGACATAACCTTCACTGTTTATATCCCAAACCAAGAATTAAAAATCGAATTCCAAAGATTAATATCCAGTACTCTAAATACTACAGCAAAGCTCGTACTATCTAACATTTATTTAATAGACGTGACCAATACAGAACAACAACTAGAAATAATTACAAACTACCACCAAACTAATCACAACGGCATAATCGAAACGTATAATAATATTAAACAAAAATACTACTGGCCAAAACTAAGAGACTCAATCACAAACCTCATTAATAAATGCGAAATATGCCTACAAAGTAAATATGAAAGACACCCCTACAAAATTGCCTACGAAGGCCCCCTACTTGCAGAAAAACCCTTTAAAACCCTTCACATAGACATTTTTCAATTCTTGAATTGTCAATTTTTAACAGTCATAGATTCATTTTCAAAATACGCCCAAGCATATTTCATACCTGATAAAAACGCAGTTACCGTCTTAAACAAATTAAGGCACTATTTCTCCCATCATAACACCCCACAGAGAATCGTTGCAGACCAAGGTAAGGAGTTCCAGAATAACCTCTTTAAGGAATTCTGTCAGTTATTTGGTATAGAAGTTCACTATACAACTCCCGGTAATTCATCCTCAAACAGTCCCGTAGAAAGACTACACTCTACGCTACTTGAAAAACTAAGGATACTCAAATTAAAAAATCCCGACGAAACACCCCAAAACCTCTTAATATCTGCCATACTTATCTACAACCAAAGTATACATTCCACCACTGGACATTCCCCCTTCTCTATATTATATGGCCCATACCTTAACGAACCAAACTTAAATAATGACCTGACACTCTTCGATCAGTACAACGAAAAATGAAAAAATGAATTACAACCCTTTTATGAACATATTTATAAAACAACATATCAAAAACAACATCAAAATACCCAAAAACAAAATAAAAATACCGATGAACCCCCTACCGTACAAAATAACCAAACGATATACAAGAAAAATACCCTTAGAAACAAAATGAACCCCCAATATCTCCCTATAAAAGTGACAGCAGTAAATAAAAATAAAATAACAGGTATGTCAAAGAAAAAACCCATAACCACACATATTAGAAAAATTAAAAGAATCAGAAAAATTCCAAATTCTTTTCAGCCTCCCGATCCTGACCCTGCTACTTCAAGTGAACCCCGGCCAGGCCCTTCAAGTTTACAAACTCCCTAATAATGGATACTACGCAGAGGAAATATCCTCTTCCTTAATTATCAATCATTATCATACAACGTATATACCATTTAACATATCTAGTATTAAGTTTACATTAGGGCAATTATTAAGCAATGTTTTAATTTTAGAATCTATGGTGAACAGGCAAAACAATAACTTTACAAAAACACAAATTTTTCATGTATTTAAGGCATTAAATAACACTTTCGACACATATGCAAAGTTGAACATTTATGAAAACAATCGCAAGAAACGCGGGCTAATGAACTTTCTAGGAAGCGGTATTAAGTTTGTCACCGGCAACCTAGACAATAATGACCTAGAGACAATTACTCAGAATTTAGAAACACTCAAGCATAATCAACTAAACACCATGCGTAAGATTAACGACTTTAGTTCATTTGCAGGCAATATTATGAACAATTTCGAGGAAAATATAAAAACTATTAATGAAAACTCGAAAACCATTAAAACCGAACTTTCAAAATTAAACAACGAATTAAACATATTATTATCAACACAAGATCAATACATTCAAATAAACAATCTAAACCAGTACTTAGAAAAACTTTTACGAATTTTCTCTTTTGCACATTTGGAAACTCTAGATCTTGAAATTTTAAGCTTAAGTCAGATAGACGAAATTTGGCAATATCTAAATGTACATTATCCAAAAAATACCCTATGGTCCATTAAACATGTATCAGAACTTAGTCTTATTTGTAAAACCGGTCTTTTAATTCTCAACGAAATGGCAATTCTCGCAATTAAAATACCCATCTTTGATAAAGATGTTTGTAACCTAAAATTTGTATATCCTATACCGAACAACGAATCCAAAATATTAATAAGCCCCAGCAAATACTATTGCAACGAACTATGGTACAAAAACTGCAAAGAAATCAACTCAAAATGGGTGTGCTCCAATCCACTTGTCAACAGCTGTTTCTTAACCCAAAACTGTCAGTATGCTACTGTCCAAAACAACTACCAAGTACACGCCATGACCCACAAAAATTCTTTACTGTTTTGTACAAAAACTTCAGAAATAGCCTATGAAGACTGTTTTCAATTCAAAAAAGTAACCCTTCAAGACTGTTCCCTATTACAAGGTCAATGTGACGTCATCATCAACCATAACAAATATTCCTTAGCTATTAATAACATATCCACTACATATCCAGAGGCGATAATCCTTCAGCCGACAAATTTCACCCTAAACCTACAAATTAGGCACTTAGAAGACCCTATAAAAATTCATGAAGATCTTCTAGAGCCCGTTAGGCTCGAAAGCCTTACCCCGCAAAAACAAACACATTATTTTATTTTTTCGACAATTTGCATTGTCCTTATGTGTATCCTGAGCATAGCTATATACCACTGGAGAAAGCACAAGTATTTAAAAACCATCCCCATAAAAACCCTTCAAAAAATTATCAACGAGGACGTTGAAAGAACTCAGGGTGGAGGAGTAATATCCGTAGACCAGCACAATTGCAGCATAACTGCTGAATAAACAAACTACTTTATATAAAACCAATTAACATTAGAAATCATTAACATTAATATAGTGTCAAAGCAAACTGCTGTTCATATTAATCGTTCATCGTAGATTTAAGATATATGTATTTTGTTAAAGCCCTTTTTGTAGAAATAAAACGTTTTTTAAAAGGAGCTTTGTCGGTCTTGTGATTTAATTCACGAAATAGGTTATAGGTTGGCAATAAATTGAACGACGTTGAAAATTCCACCCTAAAACAACAATACGATAACAATAACACACGGCAATCCAAATGCAAACTCGGTAGCTCGGCCACCGGTCAGGATGACGGATGACGGAAAAGTCATACTTCGTGACGTCATCGGGCTTGACGCGCATAAAAGGTCGCTTGAAATGCTTTTGATACGCGCGAAACTTTAAAGAATTTTTACCAAGTTATTACTGATTTTTAAGGAGTAATAATTGGGGAATATTTTTTTTAGGCCTAACAAAACATATTATTGAAAAAAAAAATTGGAAAGTTCCCTATTCTTTGACGATACAATTCATCGATTACACAATTGTTGGTCCACAATTTTTCGTCCGGAATAGTTTCCGACTTGTATTGGTTGCAGTAAAACGCAATATACATAGTTGATTTTCAAAATTTTATTTGGAGTTAGTTGTAAAATACTTACAATTATAAATGAAAATAATATATTAGGTACTAATAATTAAATCTAAAATGTTTAAATACAGAGCTAATTTAAAATTCAAAAATGATAACGTTCCTTTAGTATGATATATTATGAGCTATTCCCCTCAAAAAATCAATTACATTGTTGGGATCAAATTGGCTTACTATTGTCCTAACACGTTGTGCAGAGTCACGGTATTTCTTCTGTGGTTGTTGCGAATCAACACCACTAATATATTGTTCAATTCTTACTTCATTTAAGCTTAGCTGTTTTTTTATGCAATTTATAAATTTCCAAATGTTTGGATGAATCGCAGCAACTTGCTCTTGAAATCCGCGATGCCAGCCTTCCACCGAGTTATTGGTTTTAGATAAACCTTCTAACACGGTTTCGTGCAAATTCCATAGTTCGTGAAGAAATTGCGGTGGTCAGAAATTAAGTAAACATTTAAATATTTAAAATTTATGGATTAGTACCTAATCCTTAATATTAGTATTTTATGACCAACATTTACTTCAAGGCTTACTTTTCACAGAGGTAGCATCAATTTTAATTAAAATTTGAAGTAGCCCTAATGTGGGTAAGTAGGCAGGACACAGTAGGTTAAAATTTAAGGATTAGTACCTAACATAATGATAATTTATCATTGTAAGTATTTTACGACTAATATTTACCCCAATCACACACACAACTTATTTTATTTTTCACGTCGAAAAATAGGGCGATTCCCAACTCCGCCCGGCGCCAGGTACACGAGGACAGACAGTACCCATCTCCGCCCCGAAATATTTTCGCTCCCTTATCTAACTACCTAACTCCGCTCCTAATCCTTAATGCGAAATAAAACAAACAAATCAATTAGGAACCTTTAATGTATATAAAATTAAAAATTTACACTTTGATTGTACTGGTAAGAAACAATCTTAACAAAATCTAACATTGATAATTTCCTATCTTTGTACATTTTTAACTTATCCTCTAAAAAATTTTGGCGCTTTTTAGAAATACTATTTTGGTATTTATAAGGGGTGTTAATACTGTTACATTTAATATAGGTCTCAGTTTGAATTTTTTCTAAAACTTGAAGAAACACAAAAATTGACGGATGGCTGCTATAAAAAGAGTTATTGAAATGACTATGAAACGATTCACATGCATTTGTCGTGTAGGTCAGAGCAGATGAAGATTCTGCCCTCATTACTGGTGGAAAAAGTGAATCTTCAGAGATATAAGTGTCGACAATATAATCGGAGAACCTTGTTAGTCTTTCATCATTTGGGCGTATTGAACACAAGTCGAAAATAAAACAATCACTCACTTCAGATTCGTGTAAAAACATAAGTCCGAAACAGTATCTTAGCCAACGACCAACCTCTGATGCACTGTCCTTGTATTCCACTGCCAGTCCTATTTGCTGTATTTTCTTCCACCATGACTGAGCAAGATGAAAACGACAACCTTTTAGTTCAATCCCAGGCCAAATGGTTTCCACTGCTATATGTATTGCTTTTTCGAAATCTACCACAACACGTGAAGGTTGGAAATGAAGGTCCAACTTGAGGCAATGTTCTATAATTTTTTCGATACAAAGCTTATATGTGTTTGAATTTTTGTCCGACAGTAAACAGAAGACCAGCGGTATATAGTGCCCATTGAAAAATCCATGAATAGTAAACATTTGCTTAAAGTGTTTCGCACAGTACTGAAACGTGCCGTCCATGTATATTACTTTAGATTTGCAGAGAAACGTCAGATTTGTTTTACAGCAAAAAATAATTAATTTTCCATTTTCATCATTCACCATAAGAAAGTCCTCACCTCTGGTAGTCTGTGGATTTAATTTACTTAGGGCTTTTTGCACTTCCTCAACTGAAGTTGGAATTGCCGGCAATAATTTACGGCGGGCATGATACAAATTTTTCTTTATGCACTTAACATCACCAGATTTCAAATGTTCGTTCTTGTTTTTTATGACACTGTGAAGAATTTTTGAAGGTCTCTCGCAAATATCCTCCACCGCTTTACGCTTTACAATACCACTCACTTCTTGACGTTGCAATTCGCTTGAACTTATGGCTTCGTGATTATGTTCAAGATTGTATTTACTTAAACAGCGAGATGAACCTTCACCCAAAGTAAGTATGTAAGAAGTACATGTCTTCTTAATACATCGCCACTTAACTTCTCCTGAAGCAAGTTGCCGATTAACTTTGCTGAATTTATTATTGTTGCAAACTAGCAAAATATTGCCACGTTGACCGACAATTTCGGAAAAAGGATACATCTTTTAGATTTAGAGCGAAAGTCGAACTATTAAGACTAACTATTCGTAACTGACGGCTTCCTTTCCTAATCAAGAGGGGGTGGGAAGGGTGGTATAAGAAAACTTATTAATTGTGATTGGTCTATTGTAAGTAATTTTGGGAATACGAAACAGGTATAGATTGGATTTCCTTAACAATTAAGTAGAATATGCATATAATAATTTTGTAATCTTCTTTAAATGCAGTAAACACAATTTATATTATTTTATTACTTTAATACTCTAATCGGATTTTCCCAAACTCGCAAAAATAAAGTAAATACGCTCGGGGCGGAATTGGGGTGCAGGATTAACATACCTGAGAGGTCACTATTTTTGGAATAATTATGCGGGCGGAGTTAGGCACTGCTCGAAAAATATTCCTCTCGAAAAAGTGTGGACTAATAACTGTATAATCGATGAATTGTGCTGTCGAAAAACTGTGGTCGAAAAATTGTGGGAGAAGAATTGTGGTCGAAGAATCTTCCGGATTCCGTTGTATGTACAGGGTTATCCAACCAAGACTAGACACGGCGATTTTTTGACTTTTCCTGTACTTTTATAAAAAAACTAAAATAGCCATCTTAAGTCATTTTCTCCCGCGAATTCGAATATCTTCAGCAAAAAACAATTGAACATCAAACAAAAGTACTAGGGGTAACTTTGATATTTTTTTAAATGGAACACCCTGTATATTTTTACATTTTTAAATTCCACATAGAATTATAATTATTTTTTATTAAATGCACTATTAGTCTATACTTTCCGAGATATTGACCCTCGAAAAGTGACATTTTTGAACTTTGACAGCTTATAACTTTCTAACAGTACGTCTTAGAGCAAAACGGCTTACATGTCCCTATCTTTAAATTTTATTATATTCCCAAAAAAATCAACTTCCGGTTAAACCGGATGTAACTCGAAAGAAGGAAATATAGTTGTTCCGGTTTAACTGGAAGTTGATTTTTTTGGGAGATAATAAAAATTGAAGATAGGGACATGTAAGCCGTTTTGCTCTAAGACGTACTGTTAGAAAGTTATAAGCTGTCAAAGTTCAAAAATGTCACTTTTCGACAGTCAATATCTCGGAAACTATGAAGTATAGACTAATAGTGCATTTAATAAAAAATAATTATAATTTTATGTGGAATTTAAAAATGTAAAAATATACTGGGTGTTATATTGAAAAATATAAAATTCGTTCGAATTCCAGACAAACTAAAAAGCTGGCAACAACGCCAATATCGTCATTCGGTGCGTTAGATCCTCTTACACAACTGTACCAAATTTGGTTTAAATCGGCCAGTAAATTGTGATGTTATTAAGCCGTTTCCAGACTTTATACACACACTGTATTTAAATGACGTATGTAAATGCATTAGCATGTTCACATAAAAATAAATGATTTGATTTGATTTGAATAAATCTAAGGGCTATTCATTAATAATATTACTAAAATCAATTTTATCAAGGATATCGATCTTGCTCTATCGCTAAGATTGCTAAACCAGATAACCTTTCTTGCAGCATATAGTCGACTTATAATAATTTTTAATTATTTTTACTTTTGAGAAGGATCTCTCACCAGAAGCAACAGACACAGGTAAAGTGAGAGGGATTCTTAATGATTGCATATATTTGGTAGAGACTAAGTTAGATTATTTTCAAATATATAGGGGAGAGTGGGGCAACTTCGACATGTTAAGCTTTTTTAGGGCTTAAAAAATAATTGCTTTTGAAAAAAATAAATAAAGCGTTACTTAAGCATAGAAAAAACATTTCGGAATCAAATTACTGTAGACACATAAAAAAAAAGAAAAAAAAAATACAAAAAAAATCATTTTAATATTATAATGTTAATTGGCGAGCTTGCCCCCATCCGTGGGGCAAATTGGACAGAAGTTGGACAGACATTTTAACGAAAACTTAAATTTAATTTCTGCAAAACCGGTTTGTATCGTCCTTTTTGGTGTTCGTCTTCTTCGTTCAACCAAAAGCGAATTGTATTTCGTGGAACGCTGAATTTTCTTGCAATTGCACTAAGATTTATTTCGCCCTTTTTTGCTTCTGCTACAGCACTTTGCAGCTGCTTTTCTTCATATGTAGATTGTCGTTTTCTTTTTATAATTTCGTACCATATTTACAACCTGAAAACAAAATATTAAAACTTAACGCAAGTGGGGCAAGTTCGACAGCGTCGAATTTGCCCCACTAGACATTTGACAAAGTTGCCCCACCTGTGCGGAATATAAAAAAATGTTACACAATATTATATAGGTGTCACACTTACCGCCTACTAAGTCGTACTGTCAAAAGAAATTGATAAAGTTACAGGGTAAAAATTAACATATAAAGCACACTGCCCTATCTGATCAAAAACTTGATAACAATACTAGTCAATTCTTAGATCGATATTGTAAATAACTCGCTTTTTACGTTTTGCGCCCAAATGTTACAACCACCTAGTTGAAAGTTAGAGCACAACTGACCGTTCATTCGGCGCGCCAGTCGAGCTTGGTAGGGTATTTCCCAAGGCTAAGGAATCAGAGCCGGGCTCATTGACGAACTTACCCCGCCTGCCGAAGTTGCCCCACTTTCCCCTACTCTAAAATGTCCAGAGGATTTGATGCTTCAGGTAATGAAAATAATCTTAGAGCTTTGATCTCATTGAATAAGTAATTTGCTTCCACGTTAACCTCCTTCTTTTCCTGATCTGTAAGCTTTTGTTGTAGAGCATTACATTTTTTTAAAATATCGTCATCATTTAATTTTAAAATATCACCAAAAAAAAACAAAAACATTGTCATAATCCGACAACATTATCAAACCTACTAGTTAAAGAACTTAGCGTTTGATCAATTATTTTTAAAAGGAAATTTATTTTATAAGCGGTTTTTGGATCTTGAGGTGTCTCATCCCTCTGTTCATAATCCATAAATTTTGGTTTATACTTTCGTCTAATAACAGTATTTAACGCAGGAAAACTTTGCTCTATCTTAAGGTCAGCAGCTAGTATTCCAGCTTGAGCAAGTATTTCCTCTAGAAAACTTTGTCATCTCTATAATTCCTAAAATGATTAAGTAGATTCTTTAAATAGTTTTGACACGCTGTGTGTGAGTGGAGGGTTCCGGTTATTGGACATTGTAAGTTGAGAATCAGTTAAAAAAAATTAAATTGATTTCGTTATAGTACGTTACTTGTTGCAAATTGTTGAAAAAGTAAACATTCAAATTATCTAAAAATTGAAGTTCCTGTGGAAAATTAAATATTTAACATTTTTTTTTGTTAATATTTTTTTAACACATTTATACTTTTTTAAACCTTTGATTTGGCGCCCCTTTGGAGTGGCGACCGCGTGCGATGCACGCATTGCGCTTATGGTTGCGAGGGCCCTGAGCATATATATTTTTTTACTTATTTTACTTAAAAAGAAGAATAAATAGGAATATCTGTGAAAACCGCAAGCCAATATTTTTTTTTAAGTCGTAGATATGGAAAGGATAGTATAAAAATGAACTGCATAAAAGCAAATTGACATTTTAATACGGTATTTGTGTGGGTTAGTGAATTATTATTAAAATCCTTTGTGTAACCCAACAATAAACTATCAGTAGTTTTTTTAAACTGTCAATTTTATGATTTATATTAGCTTCTAGCATAATTGCCGTGAGCACTTGAGTATGTTACATCATCTGACCTATATGTAAAATTATTAAATTAGAAACATAAATAAAGGAAATTGAATTCAGAATTTATTATTTTTTATTTCGTAAATCTTTTTCCGAGATTTTTATTATAATATATAAAAATAAATAATTTAAACAATAAAAAATTATTGAACCAACTAAAGCATGTATTTAAAATAACTACATATATATTTTACATTCATGAAAGAAAAGGTAGGATGGATTAAGACTACAATTAATTTTAAAACAACTTTATTATTATGCCATTTTTCTGGAAAAATTGGGGTGTAAAGCTAGTTCGCCTCCCCGTGGTGCACCCTGGGTAACGCTAAATGAACTAGCAAATACTGGCGGTCAGACAAACTAGGAGCTTCTCCTGACCACGCAAGACATATTCCATAAATTACAAACGATGCCTCTAAACAAATCCAACAGTCCTTCTACTAAGGACAAGACAAGAAACCTCGGACCAACGGTTCGAATTTGCCAAATAAATATAGAGAGTATAAGTTATTCCAAGAGCCAGTACTTATCAAAACTACTGAAGAACGACAATATTGATCTGGTTGCAATTCAGGAAACACATTGCAGTACTGAGGAACAATTGCAAAAAAGGGGCAGGATATCTGGATATAAACTACTTGGAGCCACATACCACTATGTATACGGAGTCGCAACCTATATCAGGCACGACATAGAAAATTCTACTCTCATCTCCACGTCCTCAGACAACGAAATCCACAATGTCGTCGTAAAAATCGGAGATGTAACCGTATCCAATATCTATAAACCACCAGCTGTCCCATGGCCAATATCTGTAATTCAAGCACAACCCCACCCTGCAATTTACCTGGGTGATTTTAACAGCCACCACGAGCAGTGGAAATACAGGGACTGCGATGCAAATGGCAAGGCCTTAGTAAAATGGGCCGAAGTTGAAAATCTCAATCTTATCATCGATGCTTAAGACCGAAATACTTTTAAGTCTGCACCGTGGAAGCAGGAATATAACCCAGATCTATGCTTCACCTCATCTGCTGGCAATAACCAGCCCCTGCCAGTCACCAGACACGTACTATGCGACTTCCCCCACAGTCAACACCGTCCAGTTATCATAGAGACAGGCGGCCAAATACCAATCGTAACCTCTATACCCCGCCCGAGATGGAACTTCCAAAAGGCTAACTGGGAAAAGTTCTCCGAAGACTTAGATAAATGCCTGGGCTGGATACCACCAAGCAGCAAACATTACGGCAGATTGATTGGAGCAGTAATAAGCACCGCTAAGAAATGCATCCCTAGAGGATTCTGCAAAGAATATATTCCAGGGTGGTCCCAAAACAGCGAAGACCTCTACCAAAACTTCCTTGAAACTGGTGACCAAGAGGTGGCAGATGAGCTTCTCCATACCCTCGATGCTGCAAGGCAAAAGAAATGGACAGAGACGGTAGAGAGCTTGAACTTTCAGACCTCAAGCCGCCCAGCATGGTCTAAGGAAACTAGGAACCGGAGCATCTGTCCAAAGACAAAAAACAAATGTGTCCCCAAATGCCGTAGCCTCCCACATCGTCCAGAGCACCAAGTGACAAAATGCATAGAAAAGAGATAAAACGGGAACTGAGAACCCTGTGGAGCGAAGCTGCGATCACAGAATACGCACAACTTTTCTCATGCGAAGAAATTGAATCAGCGCTCAAAGATATCACCCCGGGAAAAGCACCAGGATTCGATAACATCCACCCGGAATTTCTGATAAACTGCGGAAAATATGCAAAACTCTGGCGGGCCAAACTCTTCACTGACATAATGCAGACTGGAAACGTGCCCAGAGAATTCAAACAATCGAAAGTAATAGCCATCTTGAAACCAGGCAAACCAGCTGATTCGCCCCATAGCTACAGGCCTATAGCATTATTATCTGTGACATACAAACTACTGGAAAGGCTCATCTACAACAGAATCGGCCAGAGACTATATGACGTAATTCCGATCGAACAAGCAGGTTTTAGACCTAAACGAAGCTGCGTGGACCAGGTCATATCGCTTACAACCTATATAGAGGCGGGATTCCAAAGGAAGCTTAAAACCTCTGCCGCATTCATTGATCTATCGCAGCTTACGACACCGTCTGGAGAGAAGGCATGATTTACAAGTTTCTCCGTGTAATACCCTGCAAGTTAACAGCCCTTCTACTAAACAATATGCTGAACGATATAATATTCCGAGTTATCATGAGGTCCGATACAAGCTCACTAAGAAAACTTAAGAACGGTCTGCCCCAAGAATCAGTACTCGCACCCCTCCTTTTCAGCCTCTACATCGCAGACATGCCAGAGACAAGATGTAAAAAGCACGGCTACGCTGATGACTGGGCACTATAACCACGAGATGTGGGTCATTCGAGGACTCAGAAGAGATTCTGACAGCCGACTTGAAGAAACTGGGAAGATACTTCCGAAAATGGCGCCTTCAACCAAATGCCAGCAAAACAGAGGTGACATGCTGCCACCTAAACAACAAATCTGCCAAGAGGGAGCCTAAAATCAAATTTGAAAATATATAGCTCAAGCACAACAAAACGCCAAAATACCTAGGCGTAACACTTGACAGAACACTTTCATACAGGGAGCACTTAACAAAAACAGCAGAGAAATTGAAAAACGCGAAATACCATCATACAAAAACTCTGTGGAACAACATGGGGTGCGTCGGCGTCCTCTTTACGCTCTTCAGCTCTAAGCCTTGTCTTCTCAGCTGCTGAATATTGTGCACCAGTGTGGCTTAACAGTCCTCATGTCAATAGAATTGACGCTCAACTCAACAAAGCAATGAGAATGATAGCGGGTGTAATCAGATCTACCCCGGTGGAGTGGCTCCCAGTACTCAGCCACATACCACCCCCCAACCTGCGACGCATAAACGCGCTTACGAGAGAGTATAAAAAGATAATGATAAACCGAGACCTACCAATACACGAGTATATTGAGGACGCTAGCCACAATCGCCTTCGATCTAGAAAACCGCCCATCAGAACAGCTATAGATACCCGAAGAAGGATTTAGCGCTTGGTACGAAGAATGGACCACAAATCAGAACAACCAAATCCCATGCATCACCCAACAGCCTCCAGGCTATGACTTGCCTCGTAAAACATGGGTAACTTTAAACCGAATTAGGACCCAGCATGGTAGATGTGCCTATTCCCTGCACAAGTGGGGCAAGACAGCGACGCCCCTCGGCGAATGTGGAGAGAACCAAACCATTAACCACATTATAGAATAATGCTCAGTAACAGCCTATGCAGGGACACCCGAAGATTTCCTGACGGCTACGCCAGAATCAATAGCTTATATTAACTCGCTAAATGTTTGTTTGAACCCTATTTATATTAATCGCTTGTCATTATTACTGTTTGTTATTGTGTCTTAGTGCCATACGCTAAATAAATCTGGGAAAATATGCCGTTGAATCGATTCCGCATATCTTAAATTATTATTTTTAAGAGGTAACTGTCAAGTATAATGTATCTGTATACAGGGTGTTCATTTGAAAACTTCCCACCTCGATTTTCCTGCTTTAAAATGAAAATGTGGAAAATCGCTCAGACCCGTCGATTTTTATTTCGAGGGGGACATCTTTTGCGTATATTGTCAATCTAGTTACTTTAAGCCCCTAGGAGGGAGGGGTGGGGGGTAAGATCTAAATCTTAAATGGATATCCCTATTTTACATAATTTTCTCGAATTCAGCATAAAATTCTGAACATTTTTTAATAAATGCATTATTAGTCTATACTTAACAGTTTCCGAGATATTGACTCTTATTGAAAAATGACATTTTTGAACTTTGACAGCGTCTAGCTTTCTAACTGTACGTCTTAGAGCAAAACGGCTTACATGTCCCTATCTTCGATTTTTATTATCTTTCCAATAGTGTCAACTTCCGGTGAAACAGGAAATACTATATTTCTTACATCCGAAATAAAAATCGACGGGTGCGAGCGATTTTCCACATGTTCATTTTAAAGCAGGAAAATCGAGGTGGGAAGTTTTCAAACGAACACCCTGTATGTATCAGATTTATCCCTATACTGACTACTGACTATATACAGGGTGTCTCACGGTGACCGTCCATTAGAATATTTTCGAAAGTAATGTGATTTGAATTAAGCAATTTTAGATCGGAGACCCTCTCTTCAAATTAAATAACGGCAACCATATACGACTTCCGGTTATACCGGAAGTTGTCTTAAACTTGCCTATTTTAAATAGAGCACCCTGTATAATATATTTTTTTTTAAGAAATAGTCCATGCTTAAAGTGAAGTTGAAAGTATGGGAAAGAAAGAAAAAACTAAAAGTCTTCCTCCACAAAATTTAATAGAATAAAATTCTCTAGCGGTCTTTACATGTTTCGAACGTAGAAACGTTCATCATCAGGAGACAGAAAATTTATTTAGTGCTGATGGTTTTAGCAAAAGAGAAAATGGTGTGGAACCTTAATGGAGCTTTTATGGAATTAGAAAATTGATGTGTAGAAGAGATAAAAGAAAATTGATAAAGGTTAAACCATACTGAGTATGTGAAAAAGTTATTAAAGGGGGTCTAAACCAACCAAATAAACTGGGGAAGAAGCAAAAATCATTCTAAGAAGAAGGTGTCAAAGATCATTTAAAACTTTTTATAAAACTTTTCAAGTATGGGAGAAGGGGGCACAGAGGACGGGCGGGGCACAAAGGACTTTGCTTATATTTGTGCCATATTATGTGCTGCCACCTGACCGGCTTTACACTATAATAAAGTCCACACCGCGTTCTATCCAGCCCGGTGAGACAAAGATTGGCGGAATGGAAGCATGTGACGTCAGAGTGTGACGTCACATATGCCAGACAATTATCAATAGAACCGCTCTACGTTTACCGTCCCCATCCTTGTCGTCTATCCTTGTCTAAGGTCCTCATCATTTATGAGTTAATATAACTCCTACGTCGATATTTGTTTAAACTGAATATGTTTACTAAGAAAAGCGACCTTTCTTCGTTCGAGCTATACTTGTCTCTCTTTATATATAGCGAAGGTAACTTGATGCAGACAGAGACAGATCTATGCTACAAATTACCCGAGCCATGAAATTATTTTTAAACGTTCAGTGTCTTCTTGGACTCGGCCAAAAATAATGGAATCGCCCAGCCCAACCTCGCCTTAAAATAAAATGATAATGGCTGACAAAGTTTATGAGAGAGTTTGTATAACTTGATCTTTTCTATTAATATTGTTCATGAACACGAGCCTGTTTACATTTTATTCTGCTAAAGGTAAGTTTGCTAACTTTGATTAATTATTTTTATGATTTATAGGTACAAATCCAAATCATAACATACATTTTTTATTATTATAATTGAACAAAATGTGCCGATTATTTTCTCCTAAATTTTGGTAAATCTATAAATACGCATATTTTAATTACTAAACCCTACGATACTAATTTAAATCTTGCTGATTCTTGCCCTCTATGTATGCATATTATACGATCATTGAAATGAATATTCATTTCAATGTATACGATCTATTTTTTTGATCTTTTTTAAACCTTTTGTAGATTCTCTGCCTACTAAACTCAAGTGGAACTAATTTTATTTTAACCCACTCGGAAGTGTTTTTTCCATGATCTGATAATTGGTTTTTTTACATTGTGGTATTTTTTGTTTTAGATTAGCTGTTCGTTATGTGAAAGAATGAATTTTGGAGACAAGATTTTGTCTTCACCTTAAGGTTAGCTATAAAAAGTTTTTACCCAGGCCTTTCCGCTTTTCCAGGCTGACAATGGAAATATGTATTCTTATTCAAAATGCATGCACATTGCTTAGAAAGCTTTAAGTAGAGAATGAATGAAAAACCAGTTAACGAGGAACTCGATCAGCAGATTACGAGAAATTATAAGACAGCCTCAAATGGTAATTATTGTGATTTTAATATTTTAATAAAATTATGTCATGTGCATTTTTGAGTTTTATTTTCTTCGAGGCTAGACCAACAACAATATAGAGTATTTTATTTTAAAGTGATATTTAGTCGAAAAGGTTATTCAGAATGCTGCTATTTGATTTTTACTACATATAAAATCAACTAACGGGATTTTGAATAGTTTTTTTGGCTTAAATATTACTTTAAAATATTTCGCCAGAAAAAAATAACAAAACTATGGGCGTTTAAACGTCCCGCCTCTAGCCTTGAGGTTCCAACCAGACACGATGGTGGCGCTCTTTTTGACAGTTTTGACATTTCTTTAATGACATTTTTGCTTCGACCAATTAACATGCTTTGTTTGTCTTCTTCCTGGTGTAAGTATTCGTTGGTTCTATCAGTCTGCCGTGAATGACCGCCGAATCAACGGCTCGTGCACCTATTACCGCCAAAATAGTGATTTTCAAGGAAAGTGATGTAATATTTATTTATTTTTATTGCCTCGTTAATAATTGAAAATTTTAATTATGTGTTTACGCATTGCATGCATTTGAAACTCCGATTAATAAGGTCTTATAAGGTAATGATATTTTCCAATCATTCTATCTGTACATTTCATAACCTATAATTTCTTCTCTGGTGTGTATTCGCGGCAGAGAGGTCTGTACCGGTCCTATGTGCCAGTGGCGTAGATAGCTTTTCATTCTGGGGGGGGGTCTCAGGCTATTTCCCCGCTGGAGGCGCACCGCCGGAGGCGAAAAATTTTTGGGGTGCCACGCCCTAAAATTTTGTTTTGAGCTCTCAAAAATGTAGCTTTAAAGTATAAATTCAATAAAGTTTTCCCTGTTATTTTGAAATGGATAGATTTTTTAAAAAATATACCCATTTCTTATACAGTGTCCGCAAGAAAGTCCGCATCAAATGTGATTTTTTTTTATTATTAGGTATAGGTAAAAATTGAAAAGGCAGTTCGTTTTTGCTTACCTAAAAACCAAAAATGACGTATACTGAAGCAGCTGCACGACTTGCGTTACCTGTCAAATTTTACATTTTTAATAAAATAGGTTCAAAAATGCCCTGATTTAACAAAATATCGAAAAACTTTATTCGAAAAAGTTGATTATTTAGGCATTAAGTAAAATTTCAACGAAAGCTTCCAATATTTTCTTTTTGTACATCTGTTTACTAACTTAAGAAAAATGAGAAACGTTTGTTTTGGCAAAACTGATAACAATTTCAGTTTTTGAAGCAAAACAAATAATAGGAAACAAAAACTTTACACAAAATTGCATTAAGATTACAAATTAAGTAAAGGCAAATGGTTTTACTTCGATGTATAAAAGTTAATCTACGAGGGTTGATCAAAATTTTCAAGAACCTGGCAAAAAATAAAAATTGTATTAGACTGTCAAAATTTCGTACAGAGACTAAAAATGCCTAAATAAACAACTTTCTCAAATAAAGTTTTTCGATATTTTGATAAATAATGGCATTTTTGAACCTATTTTATTAAAAATGTCATATTTGACAGGTAACGCAAGTCGTGCAGCTGCTTCAGTATACGTCATGTTTGGTTTTTAGGTAAGCAAAAACTAACTGCTTTTTCAATTTTTACCTATACCTAATAATAAAAAAAAATCCCATTTGATTCGAACTTTCTTGCGGACACTGTATAACGTAACGCGAGCGTTTTGGCGTTTTTATTTTGATAAGCACTAATGGAATTAAAAGGAGATAATTTTCTTTTTTTCAACAATCCTTTTTCTTTGTGGCTTTGAATATGTTGATTGTTAATTGTTTAACTTACGTATCGTGATATTGTCTTACTATCTCTGGGGGGGGGTCCAGACCCCCTGGACCCCCCCCATATCTACGCCACTGCTATGTGCCCCCAGAAGATTAAAATAATCCTAAATGCATATATTGTGTTGGAAAGTTTTTGAAGTTAAAATCTGACTGTGATGGATTCAATGCCAATTATGTCGAAATTGGGCCCACCAATGTGTGAAGATGACGATCAGTTTCTATGAGCAAAGTGTCAATAAAGTAGATATACCTAGCTTTTATATCCATCCAAAATGAACATTAATGTTTTATTTTAATTCTAAACGGTTATTAAGTAGGTATTATGTTTTTTGGTATGTTCTTTAATAAAATAATAAAATCTGTTTTTTATCATCATTAAATTTGGAATTATTTTTTCACATACAATTAACATAGTGGGCCTATGTGCCCCGAGGTATGGGGTAGAGAGGATCGAATACATAGAGTCAAACTTTTGTAAATAGAAACAATACTAAGTAAGATTTTGTACAGATATACCTATGAATCAGTTGATGCCGCATAGGTGTATCCCCAATATCTTACGTAATGAAATTTAAATCAATAATAATGGAGAAGTATGACTTTTGGTCTTAAGTGGTCCTCTGTGCCCCCTTCACCCCTATTATATGTCTGTAATACATTATAAGGATAAAATTAGTCATAATTATGAAGATATCACGATCTGTAAAAAATATAAATTGAAATTAAAATCAAAGAGTGAAGGAGTAAAAAAATTTTTGAAATATTTTTTGAATAAAAAGTAAGTACTTACAAAATTACATTCCAAAAAGTGTTTTTGTGGGGTACTGAGGATTAAAGCTCAGCAACCCTGCAAGCGGTTAATGTAAAACCAATAAAATTAAATAATAAATTTCACATATTTTAAAGTTAAAGGTCAAAAGGTTGTTCACGTCCACGTGTTGGGACTATGGAGAACTAGAGGGTAGGAGGCCGATCGCTATGCGTTGGATTCGGTCCCAAATTAGCATCGGTAATTCAGCTTTACGAGTCGCCGTAAGATGGCGCTCGTGTCCGAAGTGGGCTATCAAATAAATGGTTTCTTATGGACGCGATAACTATTATTATTTAAATTAGTTCTTTAAGGAACAAATAAGGACTTTTATATGAATTTACACATACTTTGTTATAGTTTTTAGTAATCTCGGCCTGTATAAAGTTCCAACTATGCTTGGTTTTTAAATTACAGGATATTAAACATTCTAGCTACAGAGGGTTCTTTTAAAGTGAGCAACTAAACAACTATTGAAGCTAGAAAGATACTTATTTGGCTGCGTTTCCTCTCTGAATAAGATCCTGTCTTACACCCCGACACAAAGCAAACTCTACTTTTATAAATGTTACCATTATTCATTATAAATAATATGGAAAGTTGGGACTATGGAGAACTATAGGGTAGGAGGCCGATCGACAATGGCAGCATTTTCAAATTCTGTCCCGGTTTTTTGGTTAGTTCGCTATTGGCCGATAGAAGGCTCTCGCGTCCGAAGTGGGCTGATGTTGTCTTCTTCTTCTTCGTTTTTAATATGGAAAACTAGATTCTCCATAGTTTTTAACTTTTACTTAAACCCTTTATTTTTCTGTGCTTTTACTTTTGACAATTGACATTTTATTTTTCGAAATAACAAATAATGTTTGAAGGCAAGACAAGACAAATAACGTTGTATTGTAATTAATTTCCATATTTATAATAAATAATGGTACAATTTATAAAAGTAGAGTTTGCTTTGTGTCGGGGTGTAAGACAGGATCTTTTTCAGAGAGAAAACGCAGCCAAATAAGTCTCTTTCTAGCTCCAAAGGTACAGCTAGCATGTTTAATACCCTGTATTTTATAAAAACCAAGCATCGTTGGAACTTTATACAGGCCGAGTTTACTAATAAGTATAACAAAGTAAGTGTAAATTCATATAAAAGTCCTTATTTGTTCCTTAAAGAACTAATTTAAATAAAAATAGTTATTGCGTCCATAAGAAACCATTATTTAATAGCCCACTTCGAACACGCGCGCCATCTTACAGCGACTCGTAAAGCTGAATTACCGATGCTAATTTGGGACCGAATCCAATGCATTGCGATCGGCCTCCTACCTCAAGTCCTCCATAGTTGGGACAAAAGTGAATGAGAAATGAATTGATTGACAGATATAGGTACTGACAGGTATTCTAGTATGGCCGTAAAATTTAAATTAAGTAAAAGAAAGAGAAAAAAAAATTGTTCATAGAGGAAAAGCTCAATTAAGGTTAGGTAGATATAATACTACTAACCAATTACCTAAAATAAACAATATAACTTAAAAACTATAAGAATTGAAAAAAAATTTTTATGTGGGAGAAAAATAATTTAGGTGGTTGAAAGTAGATGAAAAGATTAAATAATGGTGTTGTATAGTTAACTTCTTCTTAAAACAAAGCGTTTTGACAGAATTCAACAACATTTGACATTAACAGCTGATCTGGTTTCGTCGTTAAAGTTCCCAGATCAGCAGTGGGTCGTAGCAAGCTCACGCGTCATGTTGCATCATCTTATTTTCTTAACATTTTTTGTGTTTTTAAATGTATTTGTGGCCGCTTCTTGTGTAGTGATTTTGGTTACCTAACTCATCTCTATTATCAAACCAGTAAAGTTCCTAGTTAAACCATTTATTTATCGTTATATACAGGATGTCTCATATAAATAAGGGGCAAATATAGCAACAGGAGATAGTAGACTTGAAAAAATGTCATTTATGCTTAAGATCGCACGGTTAATTTACAATAAATATGTCTCGTTAAGAAAGGTGTTTATTTAAATGTTTCTTGTCATTTAGCATTTAAATGCAATTATTTTAAAAACTAATTGAAATATCGAGAATAATGAGTACAATATAAAATATCCCTCTTTCATAATTTGAGGTAAAGCGGTAAGAAATGTAAGAGACAAAAACTATATGCGAGAATTTATTAAACTCATATTATTGTGTAGCCTGCGTTCTCTAGGAGGTATCTTAAACCCATAATGGAATTCTACTTATTGCCCTCAAAAACATACCTACACCAAATTTGAATCATGTTATCCGCTTAACATCAAATCATTGCCAATTTTATAAAGTAAATATTTACTTGAATCATCCTGTATCTCTTTAACCTTATAAGAAATTAAATGACATATTTTTAAGTCCACTATCTCCTCTTGCTGTATAGTCCCTTAGTTACGGGACACTCTATATTATATCCATATATAAAATTCCTACAAACATAACAATACAAAAATGAATGCTTGAAGGTCGTAGACAATGATGTTTCTTGAATGATGAAAGAGTTTTGGACTTCCATTGTCTTTATTTGTTTTAAATCACAACGTTTCAACTGGTAAGTATCTCCAGTCGTCTTCAGGTGAATACTAAATAAGTAAAGTAACTACAAGACTATTTATACTAGCTAGGTGCACCGAAGCACAACTGAGGTGGGTGCAGTCATGCGTTCAGTTAGCACGCGATCTTACCCTAAGATTACATCTATTTAACAAAGGTTTCCAGATATTTCTTAAGTCTAAAGATGGTTTACTAAAGCAGCCTGGATTCTGGTGAATAGTAGCAGCTTCCTTAAACTTTCTTTTCCTCCAGTGTGGCTCCATATGTAGGATTTCAGCTTCTGACCACATGATATGGTGGCCATGTTTCCAGGCATGGTCAGCTGCACCTGACTTTTCGGTCTCTCCTTTTAACGTATTGTTTTTGTGTTCTTTAATCCTTGTCTCGAGTGGTCTTAATGTTTCACTTATATAAGATTGGCCGCACTCGCAGGGGATCTGGTAGACGCAGTTTTTCCTATCTTTTTGACTTATAGGCTTTGTCTTGGTCAGGTGGCTTCTTAGGGTGTCTCTCGAGTTGAATACGGTGTTGATGTTATATCGTTGTCCTGGTCTTCTTATTTTCTCAGATACTCCCTTGACATATGGAATATTGAGTGTTGGTTGTGCCTCTCTGTCTGTTTTTTGCGCGTTGGGTCGATTCTTACGATTTTCCAATATTATGTCACATAATTTTGTGGGGTAGCCATTTTTGTTGAGGTCAGTCTTGATGTGGTGAGCTTCCTTTTTAAGTGCTTCTTCCGAGTTACAGATTGTAATTGCTCTATCCACGAGGGTTTTAACTATGCCATGTTTCGTGTTGTTTGAGTGATTTGATGTAAAACTGAGATACTGACCTGTATGCGTAGGTTTTCTGTATACTGAAGTTTGGATGCTGTTGTCATTTTTCTTCACGTTGACATCTAGAAACGGTAATTGGTTGTTTTCCTCTTTTCCCATGCTGAATTTGATTGTTGGTGTCAAGCTATTGAGGTGATCTAGAAAATTTCTTAGTTCGTCATCGGTTCCATTCCAAATAATGAAGGTGTCATCCACATATCTCAGCCACATTTTTGGTTTCTTCTTTGCCTGTTCCATTGCTTTGGATTCAAACCATTCCATGTAAATGTTGGCGATTATTGGCGAGAGAGATGAGCCCATCGGTAGTCCGTCTACTTGGTTGAAGAATCTATCATTTTCTTGAAAGTAGGAATTGTTGAGGCAGCATTCTAATAGTCCCAAGATGGCATTAATAGGGAGCGTTGTTCTTTCCAGGGTCCTAATTCTTGAAACTGGGGAACACTGTTCTCAGGATAAATGAGGGCGGAGTTCTCACGCAACGCATGAAACGGTATTATTGATCACATGGGACCATTCACATCACCGATTTACGGGAGAACGCGCTTCTCCTACTATTTTTGGTGAGAACGACCGATCCCATGCAATTTTAACCCCAGTATTATATTTACGTCGTAATAATATTTGACAATGACAAGTTTCATAATCTTACCTTTCACAATAAAGAAAAACCCGCACTAACAACCTCCACCTCTATTTACCTTTAGATTTCTTTAATATTTTCGTAAAAAGTGGCGGCCGTTGCCTTGAAAATGGTTGGCAACATTGTCTTATCACCTCCCCGCACGGAATATATCGTCTGCGTTCGAGAATACCAAATTTTACTAACTTATGTTCATAGGAGAACTGCCGCGAAAGGGAATGCTCCTTTGCGTGATGTGATCGTTCACGTTCTCTTATGCTCGAGAATTAAGACCCTGTAGAGTATGGTCTTCCTCAAGTCTGTTTTTGATAACCTTTAGGGCGTCTTTTACGGGAACGTTGGTGTAAAGACTTTCGACGTCAAAGCTCACCAGCTGATCTCCTGGCTGTACTTCCTTTCCTCCTATTATTTGAACAAGGTGTTGTGAGTTCTTAACAAATGATGTGCTATTTCCTTGGAGAGGTTTGAGTAAAGGGAGTAGAAATCTAGCTAGCTCGTATGTTGGAGAATTACGGGAGCTCGTAATGGGTCTTAGAGGCATGTTGTGTTTGTGTATCTTTGGCAGGCCATAGAGATGTGGAAGCTTACTGTGGTGTGGTGTCAGGCGTGTCCATGTCTTTTCTGGTATATATCGTTCATATTTCTTTAGTGTTCGGTAGATTCTTCTCTCGATGGTAGAGGTCGGATCCTTGGCAGTAAGAGAGTAGTTACCTTTCTGCAGGACTTCTTCGATTTTCTGATCGTAGGTCTGAACATCCATAATGACGGTCGATTTTTCCTTGTCGGCTGGTAGAATCTTGATCAAATCCCAGGACATCAAGCCATAAAGATTCTAAATAATGCCAGCAAAGCCCTCATACGCCCCCAGATCAACTACCACCGTTTTAAGAAAGCTGCTCTACTCACGGATATACAACAAAGATTCGAGGAAATCAAAGAATACACATTAAAAGAGGATCATGAACCTATCTTTCGGAAGATTGACGCCACCTGTGACAAAGTAAGAACAACTGGGCAAAATAATCATAAGAAAAAATTGGGAAAATATGTTAGTCAAGAAACACCAATAACGCAGAATCAAAGGACCATTTTTAACATTTCATCTAAAGAATTAACAAGCAATGAAGAAAACTTATTGTCCAAGGGTTTAAACTTTACTATCGCTCCAAAAGAGATACCAATACTGGACATTATTAGCGCTGTCGACTCAACAACCATAGGAGAAACACAAGGGGAGGAATTTAGATGGAAAGTTAGGGAAATTCTAAAATAATCGAAGCCTCCAAAACAAAATATCAGTAAGGATGAAAAAATCTCCCTTGCAAACCTTCGCAAAGACTCCACTATCAAGATTGCCGACTAGGGAAAATCGACCGTCATTATGGATGTTCAGACCTACGATCAGAAAATCGAAGAAGTCCTGCAGAAAGGTAACTACTCTCTTACTGCCAAGGATCCGACATCTACCATCGAGAGAAGAATCTACCGAACACTTAAGAAATATGAACGATATATACCAGAAAAGACACGGACACGCCTGACACCACACCACAGTAAGCCTCCACATCTCTATGGCCTGCCAAAGATACACAAACACAATATGCCTCTAAGACCCATTACGAGCTCCCGCAATTCTCCAACATACGAGCTAGCTAGATTTCTACTCCCTTTACTCAAACCTCTCCAAGGAAATAGCACATCATTTGTTAAGAACTCACAACACTTCGTTCAAATAATAGGAGAAAAGAAAGTACATCCAGGAGATCAGCTGGTGAGCTTTGACGTCGAAAGTCTTTACACCAACGTTCCCGTAAAAGACGCCCTAAAGTTTATCAGAAACAGACTTGAGGAATACCATACTCTACAGGAAAGAACAACGCTCCCTATTAATGCCATCTTGGAACTATTACAATGCTGCCTCAACAATTCCTACTTTCAAGAAAAGGATAGATTCTTCAACCAAGTAGACGGACTACCGATGGGCTCATCTCTCTCGCCAATAATCGCCAACATTTACATGGCATGGTTTGAATCCAAAGCAATGGAACAGGCAAAGAAGAAACCAAAAATGTGGCTGAGATATGTGGATGACACCTTCATTATTTGGAATGGAACCGATGACGAACTAAGAAATTTTCTAGATCACCTCAATAGCTTGACACCAACAATCCAATTCAGCATGGAGAAAGAGGAAAACAACCAATTACCGTTTCTAGATGTCAACGTGAAGAAAAATGGCAACATCATCCAAACTTCAGTATACAGAAAACCTACGCATACAGGTCAGTATCTCAATTTTACATCAAATCACTCAAACAACACGAAACATGGCATAGTTAAAACCCTCGTGGATAGAGCAATTACAATCTGTAACTCGGAAGAAGCACTTAAAAAGGAAGCTCACTACATCAAGACTGACCTCAACAAAAATGGCTAGCCCACAAAATTATTTGACACAATATTGGAAAATCGTAAGAATCGACCCAACGCGCAAAAAATCAGACAGAGAGGCACAACCAACACTCAATATTCCGTATGTCAAGGAAGAATCTGAGAAAATAAGAAGACCAGGACAACGATATAACATCATCACCGTATTCAACTCGAGAGACACCCTAAGAAGCCACCAGACGAAGACAAAGCCTATAAGTCAAAAAGATAGGAAAAACTGCGTCTACCAGATCCCCTGCGAGTGCGGCCAATCTTATATAGGTGAGACATTAAGACCACTCGCGACAAGGATTAAAGAACACAAAAACAATACGTTAAAAGGAGAGACCGAAAAGTCAGGTGCAGCTGACCATGCCTGGAAACATGGCCACCATATCATGTGGTCAGAAGCTGAAATCCTACATAAGGAGCCACACTGGAGGAAAAGAAAGTTTAAGGAAGCTGTTACTATTCACCAGAATCCAGGCTGCTTTAGTAAACCATCGTTAGACTTAAGAAATATCTGGAAACCTTTGTTAAATATCTTAAGATAAGATCGCGTGCTAACTGAACGCATGACTGCACCCACCTCAGTTGTGCTTCGGTGCACCCAGCTAGTATAAATAGTCTTGTAGTTACTTTACTTATTTAGTATTCACCTGAAGACGACTGGAGATACTTACCAGTTGAAACGTTGTGATTTAAAACAAATAAAGACAATGGAAGTCCAAAACTCTTTCATCATTCAATACAAAAATGGTTCTCAATATGGTGTTTTAGATGTGCATCACAAAGCTTACACCTCGCAAAAAATGTATTACTTTTTCCTTGTATAATAAATCCATAAATACTTATTTTTGCTTTAGTAATGTTTTCACATACTTATTCTGGTAGGTACGGGTCTGTCAATATTTTATTTTATAAATAATAAAATTAATACCTACGCTATTTATCTTTACAAAATTTATCAAATGGCGAATGCGAGGGTAAAAGAACTTAGTCCTGTTCTGTTTCCGTAGCCAACCGCTTAACGTAAAATATACCAGACTTCAACAGTGTGCCAATAATGACAGGTGATGTGGCGAGTTCCTAGATTAATTTGACTTTATACATGTCACAATGTGAAAAATTTGTATTCTGCAGTGTATTTTCTGCCATCTATGAATGGGAAAACGAGTGTGAAAGATTTTACTTTTTGTCGGTAATAAAGATTGGTTTTGTGATGTATGTATATGAAAATAGTGGTGATAGTTAAATGGATTTGACAGTCGTATAAAGTAACTGGAGAAAATTAATTAATGTGTTTTCTTGAAAATTGTGATTGTCACAAGAGAACAAAGAACAATAAAGAAGGAGAAGGGAAATGACAAAAATTATATTTAATTATTGAAGTTGAGAGCATTAAAGCAGCTATGCTGAATCTGATCGTTGAGACAAAGGAGATTGATATTATTCAACGTTTTAATAATTTCAAGAATTTCTAAACGGTCTAGTTTGTTTTCTTTGTTGCAAAATTGTAAAAATTTTGTATGAGAATCAGAATTAAAAGTATAATTATTTGAAACGATATGTCTAGAAAAATTAGATTTTATCTTTGAAGGGGAAGTCTTTGATTGTTAGCTTTCTCTATCTCTTATTCCTTGATACGAGTTGAAAATTTGCGTCCTGTTTGGGCAATATAGCTCGCTGTACAACCCTCAGTTGAACAGCTGATACTGTAAACTCCAGATTTATCAGCAACTGGGATAAGGTCTTTAGAGTTGATTAAAAACTTTTTTAGAGAATGTTGAGTTTTAAAAACAATAATAATATTAAAAGGATTGAAGGCATTTTTAAGTGTGTATGAGATGGGGCCCCAAAAAGGTAATGAGAAATTTTTTTTGAAGGTTTGTCGTTTGATAAGAGATTTATTTGTATTTGTAATAAATTTTAATTATTAGGTTCAATGAAAAACCACTATTAACACCTATTTGTTTGGTTAAATTAAGTTCAGATTTAAATTCATTATCTTCAAGGGGGATGGTAAAAAGTCCGGAGAAAAAAAAAATGAATGAGGCGAATTTTTGGCTATAAGGGTGGTTCGAGTTAAAAGGTATGATATTGTCAGTACTTGTAGGTTTATGGTAGATAATAATAATAATAATAAGTTTATTTAAAAATTTAATAATATAATAAATAAGTATGTTTATGTTGATAGAAAATTTAATTTTATTATTTAATTTAGTTAATTTTAGGTCCAAAAAAGGTATGGAATTACCAATCTCTAGTTCAAAAGTAAACTTAATAGAAGGGTGAATTAAATTTAAAAATTAAATAAAGGATAAAAGGACTGCATGCCTAGCATCTAAAACTGCTCAAATGTGATCTACGTAGGTATCCTCATATAAAAAGAATATGTGTAAACAAGGGATGAGTTTGAATTTTAGATTCGATAAAGGCCATAACAATTTCTGCTAGGAGAGGAGGCAAAGAACCATAGACCATAGCTAAACCTGACTTCTGTTTATAAAATTTATCGTTGAATTTAAAAAAAAATTGTTTGAGGACAAGATCCCCTAAAATGCAAAGGTTGTCTATATGTTCACGATCAAGTTGAGTTTTATCGGTTAAAAGATCTTTCAACAAGTCTATATATTCATATTCACTCGGGGGTATACTAGGAAACAAGTTAGTTACATCATCGAAACCAGAAACGAAGGGTCCGGAATATGTATATTCAAAAGATCATTGGCCAAGATTGCAACATTTTTTACTGAAAATGAACTCTTAAAATTAGAGAGGTTAATGAGTGTTTCGTTTAGCCATGAGCTTAGTTTGTGACAAGGTGAACCACAATATGACACCACGGGACGAACAAGTATATTATTGACTGTTTGAAGGTTGGAGACAATGATGTTTCTTGAATGATGAAAGAGTTTTGGACTTCCATTGTCTTTATTTGTTTTAAATCACAACGTTTCAACTGGTAAGTATCTCCAGTCGTCTTCAGGTGAATACTGGTATTCAATGTTCAGACAATGGAAGTCAAACTCTTTCATCATTCAAGTACCTATATTATTATTCTGTTTGTGAATTTTGGGTAGACCGTAAAGCAAAGGTGTTGAAGGGTTTATCGAAGTAAGTTTAAGTTTATTGGTGTTGAAAAAATTTAGAGTATTATTAGTTTTTAAAAGTATTTTTAAAAAATTGAAAAAATTTCTCTATAGGGTTGTATACAGGGAATCCGGTAACTTATGGGCCATAGAGCAACTGGAGATAGTAGATATAAAAATATGTCTTTTAAGCCAAATTTGCCCAAGTAAAATGTTAGAGGTTAAAGAGATACAGGGTGTTGAAAAGTAAAAATTAATTTTCGAAAAATTATGATAATTTTGAAACGGTTTAAGATATCGAATTCAAAATCGGTATAACTAGGTTTTCGAGAGTGAGAAATTCGAATTTGGTGTTAATTTCAAGATACTTCCTAGAGGGCACTTGCTACGTGCTTCATGTTCAACTAATTCATCCATATTTTTTTTAACCGTGCAGTTACTAGTATTTATACTTTAAACTATAAAAGAACCTACCTTTTTACGTAAAAAAGGTACTCTTGGTCGATCTCGATATCTCAAGCCATTACCCATATTCTAGGACTTGATGATAAAAAGGCAGAAAAAAAAACAAAATGAAAATATTGGAAACTATTAAAAATTTGTTTTAATTCACTTTAGTAAATGTTGAAAGTGTCAACCGTTTACTTCAATACATTTTCTTAAGCTTTTTAACAAATTACGTCTCACATTCAGGAATATATTTTGATTATCTCCTATAACAATGGCGGCTTCTTGAATTTTTTGTTCAAGTTATTCCCGTGTATTGGATTCATCACCATATACCAAATCCTTCATGTGACCCCACAGATAAAAATCTAACGGATTAATATCTGGGCTACGCGGTGGCCAAGGAAATTTGCTTCCGCGACCAATCCACCGATGTGAAAAACGCCGATTTAAATGATTTCGAACAGGAACTGCAAAGTGTGCTGGGGCACCATCTTGCATGTACCACATATTGTGTCTTATGTTCAGAGGTATATTATCCAGAAGGTAAAGTAAATCGTTTTCTAAAAACTGCAAATATTGTTCTCCATTAAGTCTCTGCGGAAGTTGATATGGGCCGATCAAGAAATTGTCGATAATGCCGCACCAAATATTTATCGAAAACTCGTGCTGAAAATGTCTTTCTTTGGGTAGTCGTGGATTTTTCAAAGCATAGTGATGATTATTTTTCCAGTTAAAAATTCCGTGTCTTGTAAAAGTTGCCTCGTCAGTAAATAATATTTTTCTCAGGAACATGGGATCTTCGTTATTCTTATTTAGTAGATTTTGACAGAATTCTGATCTGACTGGCAAATCTCCTGGCAGTAAATTTTGAACGGGCGTGAAATGGTAAGGAAATAAATTTTCTGCATTGATAACTTCTGAGACGGTCGATTTACCTATTCCTGTAGAAGCTTCCAAACTCCTAGTGCTTAATTCAGGATTTTCCGCGATACGAACCAAGATCTCTTCTTCTTGTTCGACCGTTATAGTTTTCGGTCGTCCACCAGGATTTTTGACATAAAACGAACCTGTTTCACCTAACTGATTGAATATTCTTTGAAATATTTTTCGGTCTGGAGTGATTCTGGTTGGGTAGATTTCTACATACCTTCTAAGTGCATCACGACTATTATAATTCTCTTGTGCATAAACGCATACCATATCACGTAAATCACGGTTAGAAAACTTATTAAGCATGGGCATTTTTATTTGAAAAGATTACAGTACTTGGATATATTGCAAAAACTTTTTATTTACGTACCTTTGACGGGAAAAAGTAGAAAATAATGACAGTTTTCACCGCAACAAATTTTGTCAAAATGCAAGGCACACTTTGTGAATTAAATATTTCTCAGTAATCAACAGAATGTGCAATGGAACATTCAGACGCTAAAATCTGGGTAACGGCTTGAGATATCGAGATCGACCAAGAGTACCTTTTTTACGTAAAAAGGTAGGTTCTTTTATACTTTAAAGTATAAATACTAGTAACTGCACGGTTAAAAAAAATATGGATGAATTAGTTCAACATGAAGCACGTAGCAAGCGCCCTCTAGGGAGTATCTTGAAATTAACACCAAATTCGAATTTATCACTCTCGAAAACCTAGTTATACCGATTTTGAATTCGATATCTTAAACCGTTTCAAAATTATCATCATTTTTCGAAAATTAATTTTCACTTTCAACACCCTGTATCTCTTTAACCTCGAACATTTTACTTGGGCAAATTTGGCTCAAAAGACATATTTTTATATCTATTATCTCCAGTTGCTCTATGGCCCATAAGTTACCGGACACCCTGTATAGTAATGAAGTGAAATCATCAGATCAGAGGAAGTCAGTTACTTTTTCAACGTATTGAGGTCTATCCAGAATTACCAAACAGTTACCGTTATCTGCCTTGGACACCACCAAATTATTATCAACTATCTTCCCAGGTAGCAGAGTCACGTGAATTCACCTGATTTTGACGTCGATATGTGGTGATATTTAGTCGAAAATTATCACGGGTCTTAAGTTACGTCATTTACACGTCGAATTTGATACCTATTTTAGAGATGTTAAAATAGTTCGTATATATCACGTCATTATAACGTCCCTAATTTATTTCTATAAAAGCTTAATTTAATGACTTAATAATATAGGTACGTAAATTTAACTGAAATAAGTATACATACAGGTATATAGAAAAAAAATATCAGGTTGATCATCGTAAATATTGTAAATAGGTACCTATATATTGAACGATAAATAATATGGAGATGTCAAACAAAAATATACATAAGTATTTTAGAATATTTTTATAAGATAACTTTAAGACATATTTTTGTAATTAGTCGAATGCTATAAAATTTAATTTACTTGTCGTCCTAAAAAGGACAATCACAAAAAAGGTATACGTATCATATATATGCACAAACACAAATGTTCAGATACTATTAGCGATGCAGGTATACAAATAACAGTAGGTACCATGACAAATAACTAATTTCTAAATATTTGAATTTCCCGCTAAAAATTGACAATTGACATTGCCCTCACCCACGCTTGTCACCCACGTAGACGTTTGTCTCATTTACCGCTTTAGTTTGGTGGCATGCGCGACATTTTGTTTATTCGTTTCTTTTGTGTTTTAATAATTGGTGTTTTCGGTTTTATAAGTGTTTCAATTCCTTTGTATCATAACCGTAATGATGGCATAGTTATGTAATCTGATTTTGAGGTCATTAGTGTAGTAAAAATTAAAAAAAAACTGTCGTTTTTACAGATTATTTATGTGTCTAATTTATCAAACATTCTAGAATGGAAGCTCGAGTTTCAACCATGTCAAAATTTGAATAGCTTGCCTTCGATTCAGGTATCATTATTTTTGAATTCAATGAAGTAAAGAACGCTGAAGACCCTGCAATCGGAGCGAAAATGTCAGCATTTATTACTTTGACACGGTTAAAACCAATAATTCACCATGCTATCCCTACTCGGGAATTGTTTTTTTTGAGGTGAACAATATACGTCTTATTAACGTGTCCGGAATGGCGTCAATTCGCTGTAACATATTGCCGTCATATAAACGTTGATTGCCCGTCACTTTTTTGGTGACTTCGACGAGAATGGGTACGTCTTTTCTGCGTGTAATTGACGTGTATTTGCTACATGGGTTAGATTCAAGAGATTTGAGGGTTTGTCATTATTCAACTGAGGATTGTTTTTACAAAATTGATTAAGGTTATTAATATACATACAGATCTCAATGTGTCTTTCTTTTGGGTTTCATACGAATTTCAAATTTGATATTATATTCTCACAGTCCACTGCGATTGTTTCAAAATCCGCGACTCCAAGCTTGAAATGAAAGTTGTACTTAAGTCCCTTATCGAGTAAACCCATCTTGTGCTCTTCGAGATGAGTGTTACTCAGACTAAGAGTTCTCTCATGAATCTTGAAATTGTCAGAGTTCGAAACGTCAAGAGTTTCTTCATTGAATTCTGATTTAAATATAGTTTATCGACAATATATAAATACATACCAGAACCAGCTCAGCGCAATTTTTGTTGAGTTTTCACTTTGGATTTCTTGTATTCTTGGCCATTAGGTAGATATTTTCCTTTTCCTTCTTTTAAACAGCATAGCTAAGTAAAAATCCTTGTTTAGCTGAGTTGTTAAAGGAATGCTTCGCGAACAAATCATATAATCATATTAAGAAATGGACATTTAACAGGGACATGGGAAAAGGAACAAATCATTGCTGAGCTTAATTAAATTCTTAAAAGTTTGCTATTTAAAAGAAATTTGGTTATTATGGATTGGGGATGTTTAATATTACGGAAATTGTACTTGGAAATATTGTTTAACTCGTACCCAACTTTTTGGCAAATTGTTAAATGTTACCAACTAATATTTGAGTTGAGGTTAGGTTCGTGATAACATCGATTATTGCTGTTCTGTTTGTTTTTTATTTTTGATTTAATAAGGTTTAGTTACCGTCACAAAAATCCGGGCCCTAATCTGACAGCAAACATTTTTTTCCTGAATTTTGGTAATTCAGGCTTTTACCTTTCCTACCATAGATTGGAAGGTAACAGTAGTGGTAAAGAGATTTTGGTAAAGTAGACTAGACAATGATAACTTGTTATTCAATACAGAAATAGCTTAAAAGAAAGTAAAGTAACTCTACTACTACAAAACTATGGCAATATAAATAAACTGATAGTATTTAATATTTTATTGCCTCTTCCTTTACTTTGAATAACTAAAGTTAATCTTTTAGGCATGGAAGTCACCAGACCATTACAGTATTCTTGCGTTAGTTGATTAGTATCTTGTACTTTCAGCCACAATTATTGTTCTCTATTTTCTGGACGTAAATCATTATATTTGTTAATTCTCTTGATCATGTAACCCCAAACATTTTCCATCGGATTTAAATCTGGACTTATAGAAGGCCTTGGTAATACGTGAATGTCCCTTTGTTGCATCCAGTCAGATACACTGCGTGTGCAGTATGAACTGGGCAGTTATCATGTTGGTAAATGTAATTACTATTGGAAAACATATCATTAACCGATGGCAACATCACGTTCTCCAATATTTGTATATAATTTTGTGCATTAAATCTACCTTCTATACGCGTACAAGCTCCTATACCCTGTGCACTCATCCACCCCCAAACGTTGGTTGACAGAAAAACGGCCGCTTGTTGAAATATTCTGAGTGTAGCGTTCATCAAACTGGGTATTTGGTGGTCTATATACCCTTACTCTCCCGCTGTAACATGTTTGGAAAATCTTTTCGTCTGTGGAAATTACATTTTCCCAAGCATTTATACCACTTCCGTAATATTGTAATGCACTGTTTGCTCTTTGTTGGTTACTACCGTTAGGAAAGACTTTTTAGCTGCAGGGTGATTGCAAAGGTTTGAACCATCTCTTATTCTTCGTTGTGCGGTTCTAACGGAACCCGGAAAATCAGTTACATTGTGAGCTAAAACAGCCGTTTTAAAAGGATTTTCCCTTAGGTATTGAATTAGAGTATTGTCATGTTCTTCTGTCGATGCCCTTTTAAGGCATATTCCTTCTATTCTTTCCAGCGAATGTGTTTCCATCCATTTTATTTTGATATCATGAACTGTACTTTTTGGTGTTTGAAATCTTTGAGCCACCAATCTCTCTGACCATCCTTCTTCTAGCAGTGTCACAATTTTGGCCTTTTCCGCAGCATTATTTGTAAATTTATTTCACTAGCCGTAATTACATTTTTTTAAAACCGACCAGAAAATTTACACTTTCTGGACAATTTTTCGTCTAGAAAATAACGTTTTTCCGATCGCAAGACCGGAAAAGTGACATTAGAGACAGGAAAAATCTTTTCCGGACTCTAATGTCACTTTTCCGGTCTCTAATGTCACTGTCACCCTGTTTTTTGTTTTTCCAATCGCTCTTTGATAATACAAGATACCTTGATTTCGGTATTATGACAATAACATTTCGATGTATTGTCGAGTGACAGTTCGTTGATTTTTAATTTTGTTCTTTATGTCAAACTTGTTTCGCGTAGATTATAGAATATATCGAAGTGTCGGTCTTAAAAAAAATATTGTACGTCACACAACCGAAAATTAGTGTTTTCCAGGTCTCTCCAAGCTTCCAGGACTCGCCTATGGCTCGCCCTGGAAATGCTTGTCTCGACCTGAAAAACACTACTTTCCGGTCTTGTAACGTAAATTACTATTCAGTTGACAATTTTTCTCAACGTCATTAAAATAGGTAATTTTTAGGTATTTGTGATGTATAAAGGTCGGCTTACAATAGAAAAAACTGCTGCCCGGATTTTTGTGACGGTAACTGTACATACGTTTAATTGACTTGTTGTCTGGCTTTTCGAACTAAAAACACGACGGTGAAACATTTTTAAATAAATTTTAGAAACAAAACATTAAAAACGATTTTCTAACCTCAAAATCTGATGGATTGTCAGCCAACAAAAACACCAGAAATCACTACCTTTTCCCCTAACTTGGACAAAAAATTAGAACAAATTCCAGTTTCATGACAATAAATTGTGGCACAAACTTGGGGGCCAATTTTAGCTGTCTACACATAAAAATGAATTAAAAGGCAGCTTTTATAATTTCTTGAGCAAGAACTTAAATTTTAAAAGCTGGATCTCTCTATTTTCCCATTCGATTAATGAGAGTATTGCAGCGAGAATGACTATTTCTTTATGGCTTTGTTTACATGCACAAGGCCATAAATTTGCCACTTTCATGATTATTGTTTGCTTATCTTAATGTACATGTCTATGGCAAAAGCACGTTAAATTTTAAATTATTAAAAATATATAAATTTTATTAAAGATTTTACAAAAAAGCAAAAAGCAAGCAAGTATTTGCCTTATTGCAAAAAAAAATTAGAAGATTTTACCACTATATAAATATTTTAATTCAGGCTTGAGGTCATTTTTTATTATTTAAGTTTATTTTTGCTGCCAATTTTTGCAACAGCCAGTTTTAAAACATTTTCTCAACATTTTGTACTTAAATCTCATTCATTTCAGTATCGCTGAAAACCATTTCTGATAAGCTTTACAGAGAGGTATCACAAGTGAAGTAATAGTTTAATTGTTCCTAAAATAATAGGAACTATTAGTATTACTGTTTGTTTTAAATTCTGGTAATCAATTTTTCCGAATATTAAAATTTAAAAAATTAAAACTAAGAAAATAATTATTTAAACTTTTTTTTAATAAACCACACCATTATTTTTGTAAGCTATTGTTTCCTAAAATGTATTTATTTTTACAATAACAAATCAAAAACCTTATTTAAAATAATACGCCAAAACTAAAGTGTTATATTTAACTATTTGTTTTATTGATAATTTTTTTTTATTGTAACTACTTATTATTTGGATCAAAAAAGACGGTGTATGAAATGAGAAGACGAAAATGGGTTAGTTTATTCAGTGTAAGAATCAAGAATATTTCAGGTTAATTTTTGATGCGTACGTACAACAATTAAAATCGTGTTTGTTTGAAGGTTGTAGACAATGATGTATCTTGAGTAATAGATGTGTTTTGGACTTCCATTGCATTTCGTTTTTCATATCACAACATTTCAACTGGTAAGTATCTCCATCAGTCATCCAGTCGTCTTCAGGTGAACCTGGTCACCTGAAGACGACTGGAGATACCAGTTGAAACGTTGTGATATGAAAAACTAAATCGAAACGCGTGAGTAGCAATTACACCACTCCCTGGATCTTAGCGTGGATGGACCCTAAGCTCTGTTATATCAAGAAATATGTAACAGTTGATTATTATTTAACAACGCGATAACAGCAGAATAAGGAAAATGGGTATTTTGACTGCTTTTTACCAGACTGTTAGGTAACATTAGATTTAATCGGAAGTACATATTATGACAACGTTGTACAACACGACCTACGCCTACTCCGTGTCGCGGAGTAGTCACAGCGTCGGACCAGTATTTCCTCTGTGTAGGTGTAATTTGTCTGCTAACCAACCTAACCTAAAATTTTTATTTGTTTTTAAATTGGTTGGTTCTTGTTTTGGTAAAAGTAGATAAAACCAACTGTGGGTAGTGTTTTTTTGAGATGTACGTACAGAAAAATCAATTTGTTATGCTAATAACAAATATTTATACTCAATTTAATATGACTGCTGTTTTAATATTGTTGTGCCTATAGTTTTATTTTTTTAGAAACATGAGTAACCCACAGCGAAAAAACGCCGTAATTTTATGTTTATTGCTTTAAAACTCACATGATGTACTACCTACCCAAAAGACAAGAATTTTAAACTTTTCGACAATTTTCCAAAGAATCACATTCAACAATAAATATTTCTACTTTTATAGGTTAGAAAACATAGGTAGGTAAAGTCAATTCACTCAGTAAACCTGCAAGATGGCCGACATGTCATATGACAAAAGTCATTGAAAATGCAAAAATTTATTTTATTTAGCTGGAATATGACTTTTGTCATATGACATGTCGGCCATCTTGCAGGTTTACTGAGTGAATCGACTCTATCTACTTATTCTCTTGTTAACTCTATATACGCCCGATTTATTACCGGTTAGTTAACAAACATTTAACAGACGATTAAATTGAATCAGGTCAGTCAGTCGTCCGAGAACAAGGCCGCTGCCCACTCAGGATGTATATCCCCCAAAAGATCATTAATGTAACAAATAAACAATATCGGTCCCAACACAGATCCCTGCGGAACCCCCAGACCGACGTCGGTCGTGCCCGATGCAAACGACTTTCTCCCTGAAACTGAATTGACATGTGACACAGAAACATACTGCTTCCGGCCTGTTAAAAAACTTCTTAACCACTGAAGAGAGACACCCCTTACCCCAAATGCCTCTATATTGCTTAGCAATAATTGATGATTTACACAGTCAAATGCCCTACTGAGATCGCAAAAGACTCCAGCAGGACACTCTCCATGCTCCATATGCTCAATAAGCCGCTCATAAAAGTGTTGGATTGCACTCATAGTAGAACGTCCCTGACGAAAACCAAATTGATACTGTGACAAAACTTTATGCTTCTTTAGATAAGGATCTAGTCTACTTAAAAAGCAGTACTCAAATATTTAGGAAAATATAGGGACAAGAGCTACAGGACGATAATTCTCTACTAAACTTGTATCTTCTTTTTTAAGAAGAGGAACGATTTTATTAATTTTTAAAATTTCTGGAAATTGACCTCCCTCAAAACTCATATTTACCAGATTCGTCAATACATTTGCAATCAATGGATTGAATACACCGCCTAAGCAGCCACCCCGATACCTCATCGAAACCAGCTGACTTCTTGTCCTTGATTTTAGTTTTAACAATTGAAATAAGTTCTATTTCATTTAACCCAGATAAAAAAAAGGCTAGCCGCCACAGGCTCGACAACAACTGATATCATCGACTGATCAGTGGCTGGAATTTTACAAACCACCTCTAATGGGGCATTCCTAAAATAATTATTAAAATAGTAGCGACTTCCCTCACTACTCCCCATGCCTCTTTAATCGGATTTCGAGCATTATGAATTCGCCCCTGATAATGTGATCTTTTGGTTTCCCTAACCAGTCTTGTATGCCTTTTCTTGGCTTCTCTGTATTGCTGAGAAAATCTTTTTCTTAAACTAAAAAGTTCTTTAAGATTCTTGCTAGACTCTTTGATCTCCTGGGTAACCTTACTCTTTCTACTTTTCTTAATTAAAGTTGTCTTTCAGGGAAAGTTGCAATTAAAATGAAATAGAAATATTTCATGAAATTTTTTAAAGGCAATATTTTCATCAGTTGCCTCATAAACTGATAACCAATTTTCACTGCCTAAACTATCACAGAATGATTGAATATTATTATCTGAAAAACTCTCTTTTGAATATTTTGAAATTTATTTATATAAGGAAGTAATAATAATAATAATAATAATAATAATAATAATAATAATAATAATAATAATAATAATAATAATAATAATAATAATAATAATAATAATAATAATAATAATAATAATAATAATAATAATAATAATAATAATAATAATAATAATAATAATAATAATAATAATAATAATAATAATAATAATAATAATAATAATAATAATAATAGTAATAATAATAATAATAATAATAATAATAATAATAATAATAATAATATCTTTATTGCCAACAAGATCTAAATAGACACAGCAACGTCAAGGAGCAGAACAGTGCAGGACAGATTCCTACATAAATATAATTTTATATAATACGATCTATAGTTAAATAAACATAATTTTTTTAAAAATATTAAAACTTTTTTGTTCTGTAAAACTAAAAGCACTTATAAAAAAAAACAAAAAATACACGCATGAACAATACATTTAAAATATAAAACAAACTGTGTGGACAGAAGTACAGATTAAAAATCTTCATCAATAAAATAAGAAGCAGTTACAGAACACAATGAGCAACACTACAATGGATAAGCACCAAATTTAAAATTGTATAAACACTTTTCCAGCAAGAATTTGGTGGTATTTTTTTTGAACTTGGTTAAGTTTGGTTCAGATTGCAAATCAATAGGTAGTAAATTATATGCCTTGATGGCCATATAGCACGGTGTTTTTTCATAGAAAGTTGAGTTATGTGAGGGCACACTTAGATCAGCCCTACCCCGAGTAACCACAGTCATGCCATTCGTATAATGATGCGAGTTTGTGTAAAAGAGGTGAGGGTATCTCTTTACAAAAGTTACTAGTGACAAAAAGTATAGAGATGGCAGGGTTAGAAAGCCAAGCTCTGCAAAGTATGGTTTGCATGAAGTACGAGGGTGAAGCCCCAGTATGCATCTTATAATGCGTTTTTGTGCCACAAAAACCGCGGCAGCACCACGAGAAGAGCCACAAAACATAACACTGTAAGTTAGAATAGATTGTACAGAGGAATAATTAAACTGCCTAAGAGTATCCAGAGATACAACCTCTCGTAGTCTGCGCAGTAAAGCACAGAGACTGTGCAACCTTGAGATCAGGTCATTTGTCTGGTTGTCCCAACCAAGTGAAGAGTCCAAGTGGACCCCCAGAAATTTAATGGACTGCAACACTGGCACTGTTTTGTGGTTGCTCCAAACGCATGGACATTCGCTCAATTTTTGTGTTTTGTTAAATGTAAGTAGCCCAGTTTTTGTGGCATTTAGTTTTAAGGCATATGCAGCGCACCATCCCTGCATTTGCTCCACTGCCCGTGAACAGGCTCCAGAGAGGCCCGGCAGACCCAAGCCAGCCAACACTATGGACGTATCGTCCGCGTACTGGCTTATTAGACCCTCCAAAAACCCCTCATGGAGACCGTTCACGTACAGTAGAAACAGCACAGGCCCAAGGATGGAACCTTGAGGTACGCCCTGGGTTAGGTTGGAGGATGCAGACTGATAGCCTACACCATCTTTAGAGATAAAGACCAGCTGTTCCCTCTCCTGTAAGTAGGAAGTAATTAAATGCGAGCACTTCCCCCTAATACCATATTTATTTAGAATATTGATCAGTATTTCGTGGTCGATAGTATCGAAGGCCTTGGAGAGGTCAAAGAAGAGTCCAGCGACCTTTTTATTCTTGTCCGCGTTTTCAACAATGAAAGATAAAACCTTATAGATGGCCAACTGAGTAGAATGATTGGGTCGAAAACCGTATTGGTTGCTTGTTAGAATATTATGTGCCTGTAGAAAGTTCATTATTCTGGTATAAATGACCTTCTCAAAGATCTTCGACACAGATGACAATAATGAAATGGGCCTATAATTTGATACGTCCTGTCGGTCGCCCTTTTTATAAACTGGTATGACTTTGGCCTTTTTGAGATTAGTTGGAAATTTCCCAGTGAGGAAGCTTGTGTTGATAATGTCTGTTAGAGGCGAGCAGATATAGGGAGCGGCTTGTTTCAGAATGATGGTTGGAATTTCATCTAAGCCTGTGGAATATTTGTTGGGTAGATTTGATATAATTGCTTGTATTTCAGGGGCATCCACAGGAAACATAAATATTGTGGGGATGTCAGTGATGTCTCCAACATCTGGATTCCCATGAGGGATCCTCGGAATGTTAAATTTTTGATGAAACACGTCTGCAACATACTGTGGATCTTCTACAAGGTCTCCGTTGATATTTAAAGTTATGTTTGAGTGACTACCTACCTGATTTGTTTCAGCCCGGATAATACCCCAAGCTGTTTTTGTGATATTTTTTGAATTAGCCATTTTATTTTCATTCAGGGCTGTCTTATATTGTGATAGAAACCGACGGTACTCGCGCCTCTCCCTTTTGTATTGTTGGAGCACAATGGGACTATTTGTCATTTTGTACCAGACGTACAAATCTTTTATATGATTGGAATAATTTTTTATTTCCGTGTTTACCCAACCCTGATCCCTGCCCCCCACCCTGCACTTGCAAAGAGGAAAACTCAGATCAAAATAGTAGAGAAATATATTAAGAAATGTTTGATATTTGGCATCAACATCAGTGGAGCTGTAAACATCTGCCCAATTTTCAAGTTGTATTTTACTAATAAAGTTGTTTATATTTGCTGCAGTAAAAAAACGTTTTTTTGTAAAAATTACCTTGCTACATCTGTGACAGGGAATCTTGAGGAGCTGACCAAAGTGGTCGGAAATATTTGTTGGGATAATACTGCTTTGTGCTGTTTGGATGTTACTAAAAATATTGTCTAATTGAGTGCCCGTGGCAGAACCCATCCTTGTAATGCCCTCAACATGGGGTTTCAGCCCATAGCTTGCAATCTGCTGTGATAAAAGGAAGGATTTTTCATCGTTTATAAGAAAATTAACATTAAAGTCTCCAAGGATCACCAAATACTTACTGGTTGAGTAGACTGAATTCAAGATATCATCAAGAGTAGCTAGAAAAACGTCTAGATCACCAGAGGGTGATCTATATGTGCACAGTATAGTATAGGTTTTTTTTTATTTAAATTGAATTGAGTAATGGAAAATTCGCAATGTTTTTCTATTGGGGTTATATCAGTATGCACTTCACTTATATTCAGACATGATTTTGCAAATATTGCTGTGCCCCCCCTCTAAATTCAGTACGAGATGAGTAAGTGATCAGCCTGTACTCATCCAAAGACACTTGAGGTATGTTGTCTCCATGCATCCAGTGTTCCGATATGCAAAATATGTCGGGTTGTGTTTCTGCAAGAAGTACTCTTAATTCCAGGGTTTTATTGTTGATGCTTTGAACATTTAGATGAAAAATGGTGAGTTCATCCTTTTGTTTTTTACTTTGTGGTATTGTCGCTTTTATGTGGGAATTCTGGCCATTTGATTTCGGCGCTGAAGGTTCTGAAAAAGGTTTACAATTACATCTTTCGGCCACACAGATGCAGACATAAACGTATTTTTTTTGCTAGTGGGACTATCAATTTAAAAGAGCTATATTTCTTATATTTAACAGTCCTCATTTTTTCGCATACACATTTATCGTTTAAATTTTGGCTTTTGAGGTAGTCCAAAATGGTTTGTTCACTTGTATCCGGATCTAAGCCAGAGACAAACAGAATTGCCGTCTTTTGTGCCACTTTAAGAATGGAGTCTGCATGATTTGATCCTCGAACTGGTTCGGGACGACTTATTTTCGTTTGTTTACATACTTCATAATTATTACGCTTTCGAGGGTTTCTAACCTCCGTCCATTTGTCATTTTTATCTTCTTTTTCTTTGCTGTCATTTTCTGTGGTGGTCGTGGAGTTCTCATTTGCCATAACGTTTAGTTCATATGAATCTTGATCACGCGTATTAGACTTCTGGCCCAATGTTTCACGATCATTTGTTCTTTGTTTGGTTCGTTTGTTGCAGCCCGGCTTAGCGCCCAATGTAGTTGGTGAGAAATTTTCTTCAATAGGTATGTTGCTAGTCAAGGTCGTTGCTGAGTTGTTCAAAGAAGGGGGAAACGTGGAGCTGGTTCCTGCCAATGTTGCCGGAACCTCCTGATTTTCCGATGTTTTATGGTTTACCTTGTTCTCCATATTTCCTATTTTTTCCATTAGAAGTTCATTATTTAGTCGCAACACATTGTTTTTGTCCATAGCCTCTTCTAACATCCTTTTGAGATAATGGATTTCTACCTCCATAGTTTTGTTTTTCTCAGTTTGAAGGTTAAGAACGTGGTCGTCGTTTCCCGCACTTTTTGATTGACAACACTCCACTTTCCCTTCGTCGATTATTTTAATGGTTTGCCAATCTCTCTTTACACAACTTTTATGGTAAATACCGAGGCAATTTATGCACACATAGACTGCCGTGCTTTTCGTTGGACAGCACTGCATTTTTCCGGTATTTTTCTCGATATTTTCACCACCGTTATTTTCTACGTCCGACATGATGCGACGTTGCCGTATGAGTTTTCGTAAGTTGAATATTAATATGAATTATTAAAGATCTGTGATCAGAGATGCAGTTGTCCTCCACAGTGCACCCCAGAAGATCATTAGAATAAACATGGTCGAGCAAATAATCCCCTCTTGTTGGGGTAGTCACAATAATAAAAATGTTAAAACTGGCTAATATATCGCCTAATAGAGAATAATCACGTTTGTCTCTTTGCGGATCAAGATTAGAATCTCCGTTTAAAATTAGTTTTAAATTTGGTTTATACACTAAATCCAAAACCTGGGTTAGTTTGTAACAGAAGGTTGCAAAGTCTCCATCAGGGGATCGGTAACATGTCAAGATTATTATTTTTTGATTGAATGTTAAGCATTATTCCGCATATTTCAAAGTCTTTTTCGATACATCCAACTGATTTAAGTTAACAAAGGAATAAAGTTTAACAGCCTTTTAACCAATGATGAAGATACTTGGCCTTAAACGTGATGTTATTTGAAATAAAAAACCTGCATATATTTAGGTATAGGTAAAAATTGAAAAAGCAGTTAGTTTTTGCTTACCTAAAAACCAAAAATGGCGTTTACTGAAGCAGCTGCACGACTTGCGTTTCCTGTCAAATTTGACATTTTTAATAAAATAGGTTCAAAAATGCCCTTATTTATAAAAATATCGAAAAACTTTATTCGAGAAAGTTGTTTATTTGGACATTTTTAGCCTCTGTACGAAATTTTGACAGTCTAATACAGTTTTTATTTTTTGTCAGATTCTTGAAAATTTTGGTCAACCCTCGTAGATTAACTTTTATACATCGATGTAAAACCCTTTGCCTTTACTTCATTTGTAATCTTAATGCAATTTTGTGTACAATTTTTGTTTCCAATTATTTATTTTGCTTCAAACACTGAAATTGTTATTGATCAGTATGTAATGTTTGATGCAAAGTTTATCTAATTACATCAGTTTTACCAAAACCGACGTTTCTCATTTTTCTTAAGTTAGTAAAGAGATGTACAAAAAGAAAATATTGGAAGCTTTCGTTGAAATTTTACTTAATTAATATTAAATTAAATTAATTATATTAAACTATATTTTTGTTGAATAAAATGTTTCGAGCGATTAATATTTATTCTTTTTGATCCAATATTAATTAAGTAAAATTTCAACGAAAGATTCCTAATATTTTCTTTTTGTACATCTGTTTACTAACTTAAGAAAAATGAGAAACGTCGGTTTTGGTAAAACTGATGTAATTAGATAAACTTTGCATCAAACATTACATACTAATCAATAACAATTTCAGTTTTTGAAGCAAAATAAATAATTGGAAACAAAAATTTTACACAAAATTGCATTAAGATTACAAATGAAGTAAAGGCAAATGGTTTTACATCGATGTATAAAAGTTAATCTACAAGGGTTGATCAAAATTTTCAAGAACCTGGCAAAAAATAAAAATTGTATTAGGCTGTCAAAATTTCGTGCAGAGGCTAAAAATGTCCAAATAAACAACTTTCTCGAATAAAGTTTTTCGATATTTTGATAAATAATGGCATTTTTGAACCTATTTTATTAAAAATGTCAAATTTGACAGGTAACGCAAGTCGTGCAGCTGCTTCAGTATACGTCATTTTTGGTTTTTAGGTAAGCAAAAACTAACTGCTTTTTCAATTTTTACCTATACCTAATAATAAAAAAAAATCCCATTTGATGCGGACTTTCTTGCGGACACTGTATACTTAACAGTTTCCGAGATATTGACTCTTGAAAAATGACATTTTTGAACTTTTACAGCGTCTAGCTCTCTAACTGTACGTCTTAGAGCAAAACGGCTTACATGTCCCTATCTTCGATTTTTATTATCTTTCCAATAGTGTGAACTTTCGGTTAAACCGGATGTAAGAAATCTAGTACTTCCGGGGGCTAAAGAAAAACAATTTTTACTTAATAATAATAAGTTTATTTAAAATTTAATAATATAATAAATATGTTTATGTTGTCTTCTATAAACTTATTGTTCAATCCGAGCCGAGCATGTTATTTCAATTTTAATTTTAGGTAACAATTAGCAAATACATTTTACTAATAAAAATCACAACAGTCTTAATAAAGTAGAAATAATATTAATTATTGCCATTAGATCACGAGCAATCTGTATGTGCAAAGCATTATAAAAATTTTCTATTAGGTATATTTTAATTTAATTTTAATTTGAGCAAAAAGTCAAAAACTGAACAATTTGATCAAAGAAGACAAGAAAGTAAAAATGTTGCAACTTCTTAGAGCAGTTCGAGGAATTTTCGATAATCAGCAAAAATAACTGGCTTACACAAGTTTGTTGGTAGAGAGTTATATATTTTTGGAGCTAGACTTTTTGTAAATCTTTGGTTGTCATCCCTTCTGCAAAAGGGAACAACCAAATCCTGATTAGTAAATTGTCTAGTTTGATGTGTATGAAGCACTTTTATTTGTAAGTTTTTATTATTATTTATTTATTTATTTATTTATTTATTTAAGCAATATAGGTCTTACAGGTTTTACCCCATTTATAAGACTTACATAATCAAATATCATAAAGTATAATATAGTATATAAGTTATTGTATTATTATGTATATGTTATGTTTTGTTCAATCTAAAATATTTTTATACATTAAGACTAGAAGTCATATAACATTACAATCAAATTAAGTTAACATTAATTTTAAAGAAAATGATTTATTCGTTAGTTGAAAAAGCAAAAACAGTAATCTTTTATATCAAAACCCGATCAATAATAACGACACAAAGAAGATTTCGAACTAGATTCCATAAAAATCCGTCAAGCAAAAACGTTATTAAAAAATGGCATCAGAAATTTTTAATACATTGATACTTGGAGGTAAGGAATATGTTTAATCCTGAATATTTAGACAGACTTTTAGCGGTCCCTGAGATTATTGCAATTAATAATCAGAAAATATCTCTTAGGAAAATGGCGGCTGCATTAAATTTATCTAAAAGTGAGTGCGAGAGATGTGTTAAATGTTTAAAATTATTCCCTTATAAGCTTCAAACATTTCAAAAGCTTCGTCAGGAGGACTATCAAAAGAGATTGTTTACTTGCGAAACTCTTTTGGACTTGTTTAGAGTTAACCCAAATACGCTGTTAATTATGTCTGATGAGGCTAGTTTTCACATAGATGGTAGGTGTAACAAGCACAATTGTATGATTTGGGCATCAGAGAATCCAAGAGCATTTAACGAGTTCCAGCGAGATACTCCAAAGGTAACAGTTTGGTGCGCAATCTCTGCTGAAAAAATATATGGACCATTTTTCTTCAATGAGCCAACTATAACAGGAACTGTATAATAATTTACTGATATGTTGGAAAATTTCTTTTATCCACAGTTAATACAGGATGATATCTTGGATGAGGTCTACTTTCAGCAAGATGGTGCTTCACCTCATTATTCTTTAATAGCAAGAGCATCACTAGATATGTCATTTGGAGCAAAATGGATAGGAAGAGCCGGTCCTATAGAATGGGCACCTTACTCTCCTGACTTGACAGTTCCAGACTTTTTTCTCTGGGGTTATGTCAAGGATAGGTGCTATAACCCCCTTCCACATAGTTTGAATGATCTAAAAAGGAATATTCGTAACGTAATTGAAGCGATTCCCCAGGATATGTTACACAATTCATTTAACAATTTAATGGTCCTACTCAGTGACGTAGCTATAGCTTGTACATGGGGGGGTTTGGGTATGTCAATGTCCTAAAAAAAGCGCCGCAGGCGAATTTTTTTTGGGTGCCACGCCCTTTTTTAATAAATTATCGGCGAAGTTGCCAAGTCAGACAGTCAGACGTATTCTCTAAGCAATGTTGCCGGACTGTCGGTATTGATCTGAGAATTGATTCACATCACACTATAGCACTTTTACTTATAAGTAGGAATGAACTAATGTAATCCTAATATTTCAGCAGTAATACAGTATGATAAGTATTTTCCCATGGGGGGGGGGGGGGGTTTGAACCCCCAAAACTTCCCCCTTATATACGTGCCTGGACTCCTACTTCATAGATGCGTGGAACAGAACGGCCAACATATACAGCAGTTTTTTTGGATTTATATTTATTTCTTTATTAATGTATAGTCAGAAAAAAATTATCAAAATCTGCCTATTCGCGTTGTAAAAATACTAATAAAAAATACATTTGCTAAAATACCCAGATTTCTATTTTAATTTTTTGCTGCTAAAACTTCAAGTTACAAGTCCGATGTTTTATTGGTACATGGATACCTCGGACACGACTCCTAATTATTGCGTTGCAATATAAAGGGTGTTCCATTAAAAATAGTTCTAAATTTTGATATCGAAAAAGGCAATTTTTTTACTTCCACTGTATAATTGTCGACAAAATTTGGTAGCAACTAGAAAAAACTTTATGCCAAGAGAAAAGGAATGGCGTAAACCGTAGGTGGCTAGCACAACTGGTATAAAAGTTATAAGCATTTAAAATGGGCCAGTCTCGGCTGGCACACCCTGTATAGAAATTCCAAGGAGCACAGCCTTGGTTACATGACAATACTGATGGGCATTCATACCGAAAATGTCAAGTTGGAAGGCAAGATTATTATATTGTTTACACATGTTGTAAACTGGCGATCTTATCATTAAGTTGTTAGTTGCTGGGGGCAGATAAAATAGGTCTCTTGATCTTGTATTAGCAGTTGAAATGCGAAATTTAAGGAGAACAAGTAATTCAGTACAGTCTATCTTATGGTTGCACAATTTAAATAGGAACTGTAGGCTAAGGTATGATCTTCATTGAGATAGTGATGGAACTTGAAACCTTTGAAGTAGTGCTAGATGGTCAGTACCTCGTGGAGGATAGAATCCGTCGGTTACAAAGAAAAGATATTTTAGAAATTTTCTCTGTACATCTTCAATGGCCTTCACAAATTCATTGTAATGTGGATTCCATATTAGTGCGCCGTATTCCAATTTAGAGCGTAGAGATGAGTAATAGAGTATTTTTATCGAATGAATATTATTAAAGTTTTTACATTTACGAATGAGAAACCCTAGCATTTTTATGGAAGATTGACGGACAATCATTAGGTACATCTGATGGTACATGTTGGTTAAAGGACAATTTTGAATCAAATGTAATCCCAAGGTCCCCAAGGAAATCAACACGATCGAGTGCTATTGATTGGATACTATATTGATAAAGAATTTTATGTTTTTTTAAGGGTGAATGTCATGATTTTACATTTGTCAATATTTAAAGGTAGTTGATTGTCTATACACCACTGGTTAAGCTGTAATCCTAAAAATCTTAAGGTCATCTGCGAACAGAAGTACAAGGATTGATGAATCTAGGTAAGTCATTAATAAAAAGCGAAAACAGTAATGGAGCCAGGTTACTGCCATGTGGTGCACCACTTGTGGCGATGAATTCAAATGATTTTTTTTATTATTATTATTATTATTATTATTATTATTATTATTATTATTATGTAAGAATAGGCAGCTGTTATAAAAGTATAGAATTCTAATATTCAGTAGATATATTTACAATATAGAGTTGAATAGTACGATAAGGTCTTTGTTTCTGCGTTATAACCTTTAATATGTGGTTTTGTACAACACTAAGGGGCTCTAAGGCATTAATATACAGACCACCCCAAACAATTGCAGCATATTGTAATATAGGTTCAACTAGCGCTTTATAATATATTGTTGTTAGAAGGAGCTTTTTATTCATAAATTTTCTTAGTTCATAAAATTTGTAGACAAGTCGCCTTGTTTAACACACAAATTGTAAACGTGATTTGTCCACTTTAAATTTTTGTCAACTATAATGACTAGATACTTGATGTTATTAATTTTTGCTGATTTTTAGTTGTGTCCTTGGTAGCTGTAGAGAACTGAGATCAGGCCTATTAACATTAGTAAGAGAGAACGCAATATATTTTGACTTATCTACGTTAAGAGTTAGCTCATTGAAATCCATCCAATCTTTCACCATGTAGACAGCAAGTTCAGCCCTTACTTTCACCCCCTGCCAAGTATCATCGTTGAATATCAGTACTGTATCATCAGCGTATTTTTTTTCAGCAGTGAATTAATGTACAGGGTTTTTCCGTATATTTTGGAGCACCCCTGGAGCTTTTATTTGAAGACCGAGAAAAAACTTTAAATTACCAAAGTTGCATGATTTCTCCTGAACCGCCAGAATTTGTTATCGGACAAAAAAAATGAACATCGTAAATTTGTTTAATAATGCCAATGTCGATTTTTTTAAATGGAACACCCTGTATCTTTATTTTTTTTTTAAGTCCTCACTCTTTTCTGATTCGAAATATGTATATATGTTATATGTTTACTTTAGTCGTTTAGGCAAAATTTAATTTCAAAATATTGGGGATTAGAAAATCTAGATTGCCCTGAGAAACTATTTGGTTGTCATTAATCGCTTATGGCAACTGACTTATGTCTCAAAAATAATATTTCATACCTTGAATGGTCTTGTCGTGGTATAATGGGTTACTCTAAAGATGAAAAATTCAATAATTATTAATAAATCGCAATATTTTGAAATGAAATTTTGCCTAAATGACTAAAGTAAACATATAATATATACACATATTTGGAATCAGAAAAGAGTGAGGAGTTAAAAGAAAAAATAATATACAGGGTGTTCCATTTAAAAAAATCGACATGGGCATTATTAAACAAATTTACGATGTTCATTTGTTTTGTCCGATAAGAAATTCTGGCGGTGCAGGAGAAATCATGCAACTTTGGTAATTTAAAGTTTTTTCTAGGTCTTCAAATAAAAGCTCCAGGGGTGCTCCAAAATATACGGAAAAACCCTGTAGACAATACAACTTTAACATATTTTATTTCCAGTCTTCTCATTCCCCTAAAGGAAGTAGTATTTACCTAGGTATGGGTTCAAAAAGACATAATCAAAGAATACTAATAACGAACGAAAATCTAAAATAGGGACAGAATCATGGACAATTTACCTTTAGATAAACCCTAGCATTTTTATGGAAGATTGACGGACAATCATTAGGTACATCTGATGGTACATGTTGGTTAAAGGACAATTTTGAATCAAATGTAATCCCAAGGTCCCCAAGGAAATCAACACGATCGAGTTTTCAAAAAACCCTTCACTTATCCTTCCAATATTCTTTATTCAGAGAGTGGTTTCCATTGTTTAAAATAAATATAAAAAAATGTATACTTTCATTGCCTAGATATCAGATACACCAATATATTGATTTAAAAAACCTGTACCATAATATGTCTAATAAATGGACTGCTATCGTTTATATTTGTTATCTATACGTATAATTTATTGTTGAATGCAATTTTGAATGCGGTGAGCTGACTCTCTGCTCTGTATAGTGTATGTGTACCGGGTGAGTCAACGATTGCGCGGAGTAGCTTTATGCCTTGAAGATAAAATTTGTCGACAATAAGCTTTTGTATGAAGGTATGGTCTGGCACATTTTAAAAATATTTTGAATTATACAGGGTGCGCCCAAAAAGTAGGGTGTCATAAAGTTGCATTTTTTTAAACGGGACACCCTAAATTTGAATACATTTATTAATTCTACGTGTTATTTCATACATTTTTATTATTGGTTTAATATACGAAAAAGTTATAGTTTTTTAGATAATTCGACTTTTAATGAAAATTTTGCATTTGCAAGCATCTCGTTATTGTGAAAATGCTACTTAAATTTTGACACTAAGCGATTCATAATTTTTATACTTGCTAAATAAAGTCAAAAATACATATTCACTATAAAATATTTAACGTATCATTTACAGGGTGTTTACTTTCTAGGACCAAAGTCAGAAAACTTCTAATTGAAAAATATCACTTTTTTTAAATGGAACACCCTATATATTTTTCCGTCATCTTATAGCTCGTCATAAACTCTTCAACTTTTGTGAAGAACGTCCTATCCCTATCTTTAATAGTTTTTGAAATATTTTGATATTTAGAGATTTAATGTCCTCGTTATAGCATCTTTTGTCAATGGATCACAGTAGCCATGGAAAATAAATGAAAAAATAAATAGTTCTTGTTCAATACACTTGTCAATCCTTTTGATGATATTTTCCCGGACATTGGATAACATGTCTGGTGTTATTGTTTGAGAGATATCCCTAATCCTATTCTCCATATCCTGCCTTGTCGTAGGTGGTGTGACAAACACCCTATCTTTTATGTAGCCCCACAGGAAAAAATCTAACGGGGTAAGATCACAAGACCTTGGTGGCCATGCAACAAAACCTCCGCGGCCAATCCATCTTTGAGGATAGTGCTGATCCAAATATTCTCTTGCTTCACGATAAAAGTGTGGAGGGGCTCCATCTTGTTGGAGCCACTAATTTTGACGTTCATCATAGTCGACTTCTGCCAATAATCTTGGTAATGTCTGTTGCAAGAAAAGTAAATAATTACGTCCGTTTAAATGTTCATTAAAAAAATATGGCCCTATAATTCGCTTGTGAAGTATGCCGCACCACATATTAACCGACCAATGGTTTTGGTGTTAAACTTCTCGGACCCAATGTGGATTCTCTGTTGCATAATAATGCATATTGTGTCTATTGACAGCACCATTACTTTTAAATGTAGCCTCATTTGAATACATTATAAGATTTAAACATTTTAGGTTTACCTCAATTTGGATACGTAACCATTGGCAGTAAGTTACACGCCTTTGAAAATCTTCATCGCGAAGTTCTTGATGTAACTCAATATGGTCCGGATGATATTTATACACCGAGCGAAGCTAATTTACGGCTACTAACTAGGGGATTCTCCTGGACGTGTAACAGTATTTCGAGTGTTTTCTCACCATTTGTAGCTCTTCTATTAACAACTTTACGTTTTGAATATTCCACACTGCCTGTTGAATCAAACATTTCCATTAAAGTTTGAAAACTTCGAGGACTGGGTGTTCGCCGCTCGGGATATTTCATCCTGTATAGTCGCTCAGCAAAAAGACACTTTTTATTTGCCTCGCCCAAAACATAAATCATATCGATTAATTCATTTTTTGAAAAATTCAACTTATAAAATTACTGGACAATAAACTTTACAGTAGAATGGCTTAATTTTTACATTGACCTGTTGTTAATGTCATCCAGTGCCATAATTTTCATTTATTTTCCATGGCTACTGTGATCCATTGACAAACGATGCTATAACGAGGACATTAAATCTCTAAATATCAAAATATTTCAAAAACTATTAAAGATAGGGATAGGACGTTCTTCACAAAAGTTGAAGAGTTTATGACGAGCTATAAGATGACGGAAAAACATATAGGGCGTTCCATTTAAAAAAAGTGATATTTTTTAATTAGAAGTTTACTGACTTTGGTCCTAGAAAGTAAACACCCTGTAAATGATACGTCAAATATTTTATAGTGAATATGTATTTTTGACTTTATTTAGTAAGTACAAAAATTGTGAATCGCTTAGTGTCAAAATTTCAGTAGCATTTTCACAATAACGAGATGCTTGCAAATGCAAAATTTTCATTAAAAGTCGAATTATCTAAAAAACTATACTTTTTTCGTATATTAAACCATTAATAAAAATGTATGAAATAACACGTAGAATTAATAAATATATTCAAATATAGGGTGTCCTATTTAAAAAAATTTAACTTTATGACACCCTACTTTTTGGGCGCACCCTGTATAAATTAAAATATTTTTAAAATGAGCCAGATATCCAACCATACCTTATTACAAAAGCTCATTATCGACAAATTTGATCTTCAAGGCATAAAGCTACTTCGCGCAATCGTTGACTCACCCGGTACAGTATATCGAGAATGTGCTATTTTGTTGCTAGGTTCTAGTTTGAACGATTTTGGTTTGGGTTGATAACCCTGATAGGGTTTGTCAGGCTCATTCGTTTTATATTAGTTTGTTCATGGTATTTATGATTGATTAATGTAATAATGTTCATGTTATAAATTAAAACGTACCCACGCACAGCGTAGGCTTTAGTGGGTTAAGTTTTTATTTATCTCTCTTTAAAGTATATTATTTACCTCTTTATGTATTATTATTGTATACTGAGAAATAAATAAAGTTTAAATTTGAATTTGAAATCTTGTGCGACCTAACTTACTTCACTATTTTTTGTAAAAAAAAATAGAATCTTCCAATAATAATATAAAATGACACAAGTATCGTCCTTTATTATTCAACACTATAAAACTATGCTTAAGAACTACCCAAATGATTACACTTTAATACCGAATTTAGTGTAAAAAAAGAAATCTAGCAAAACGTCCATGGTTACTGGTCTAAGGAAAATCCTCACTGGATTAGAGAAGAACATACGCAATATCCTGAAAAGGTTAATGTTTGGGCAGGAATAGTTGGAGATCATATCATAGGTATCTTTTTCATTAATGGCAATTTAAATGGCGATAATTATTTAGCACTGCTCCAAAATAATGTCTTGCCAACTTTGACAAACTTATATTCTGATCCAGCAAACCCACAACTTCCAGCGAATATGATATATGGTTTCAGCAAGATGGAGCACCGCTCCGTTACCAAATCAATGTCCGGCAGTATCTCAACCGAGTATTTCCAAATCGGTGGATATGGAGGCGTGGATCGATGGAATCGTCAGCACGATCCCCTGATCTGACGTCATTAGACTTCTTCTTATGGGGTTATATCAAAAATATTGTATACAAAACTAAACCCCCCGACTTAAGAGGACGAATAACGCTTGCAAATGAATTAATCTTTCAATAATAATACAAAATGACACAAGTATCGTCCTCTATTATTCAGCACTATAAAACTATGCTTAAGAACTACCCAAATGATTTACACTTTAATACCGAATTTAGTGTAAAGAAAGAAATCTAGCAAAACGTCCATGGCTACTGGTCTAAGGAAAATCCTTACTGGATTAGAGAAGAACATACGCAATATCCTGAAAAGGTTAATGTTTGGGCAGGAATAGTTGGAGATCACATCATGGGCAGGAATAGTTGGAGATCACATCATAGGTATCTTTTTCATTAATGGCAATTTAAATGGCGATAATTATTTAGCACTGCTCCAAAATAATGTCTTGCCAACTTTGACAAACTTATATTCTGATCCAGCAAACCCACAACTTCCAGCGAATATGATATATGGTTTCAGCAAGATGTAGCACCACTTCGTTACCAAATCAATGTCCGGCAGTATCTCAACCGAGTATTTCCAAATCGGTGGATATGGAGGCGTGGATCGATGGAATCATCAGCACGATCCCCTGATCTGACGTCATTAGACTTCTTCTTATGGGGTTATATCAAAAATATTGTATACAAAACTAAACCCCTCGATTTAGCTGACTTAAGAGGACGAATAAAGCTTGCAAATGAATCAATCTTTCAATAATAATATAAAATGACACAAGTATCATCCTCTATTAGTCAGCACTATAAAACTATGCTTAAGAACGACCCAAATGATTTACACTTTAATAACGAATTTAGTGTAAAGAAAGAAATCTAGCAAAACGTCCCAAAACATTACTAGATATACCATAGGATTTCTGTTACGGCTAACGTGCAAAGTTATTCGCTGACATTTGTTTTCCTCGTCCCTTAGCTCTCTTTCGTAAATGATTCTTGATGTAATGAATGAAAGCCGATTTATTAAAAAAATATTTTTAATATAAACACAGGAACTACAAAATTAGTCCATTTTACATTGGGAAATGCTCACGATTTCTTGAGGGCATTCAACTTGTGTGAAGGTTGCGGGAGGGTTTGAGCATCCGTTCAAGAATTCCCACCTAAAAAAACCAAAGGTTAAAGTGCTGAAATAATTTCCAAATCACAATAAATGAATGATGGTAATTTTTTTCAAATGACGTTTTCTATATAATTCCTCCAACTGTGAAGCCAGAAGGCTGCCGCTTTTTTATTTTGACACCTAATAATCATGTAAGCGCGCTCACAAAAACACACCTATATAAGAATGGTTACCACATCATTAATTTCATAAATAAAGAAGCGTAATACCTGAATTTACATCCTGGTTGTAAAACAGCTGGTAATTGGTTACAATCTGCCTCAGTCCATACTCCACCATATTGGTCACCCCAGCCAGTTGCTGGTGCATTCCATTGGGATACACATCCCAATGTGTAGTAACCTACTCCACCTAAAACACAAATACTAATTATTAATTGGGACAGTGGTATAAGAAAATGGGCTTTTTTACTAAATTTTGATTTTTATCCTAATGCATATGGAGCAGTACATATGGAGATATATTTTCAAGGCTTACTTTGAGAACGTTTAAAATTTGTATCTCTCTACAAGCACAGTAGTATCAGTTCTTGATAATATACAATAAGCCAGTGCAGCTATCAAACAGCATAATATGTACATTGTACATCTCTTAACCATACTAAATATGTATGCTTAATAAATTAACAACTTTCTAATATACTGATGTAGAATAACTAACAGGTGTAGTATCCATAAATAAGCGTACAAGATTGAAATAAAAGGTGAGTTTTGTCATATATTTTGTCATATTGAGCCAAGTGAATAAAAAGTAGTAAACACTATACTTACTACCTAATACCTAGATAACAATTTTTTATTTTTTATTAATAACCATTAAAATAAATAAATGTTGTTTTATTTTTTTTTCTGGTCTGTCAATATCTTATTATATTATAATATAGATAATACAATTTAAAAAAAAATCTGATAAAATTTAAAAAATGGCGAAGGTTAACAAAATTAGTCCGGTCCTGTCTCTGTAGCCAACCGCTTAACGTAAAATAGACCAGACCCCTGCAGGGTGCCATAAATGACAAGTAATGAGGCTAGTTCTTAGATAAATTTGACTTTATCATTGGGTATTTGCTTGCAAAATCCCTAGGACAAACATTGACTACTTTTTTATATATATATATTTTATAAATTTAAGATTTTAACCTTGGCTTCTCTATTTATTCTCGAAACAGCGTGTCTTATGCACAGAAAGTTTAAAGCTGAAATTCAAACTCCCTCAGCAACTGCCACAAGAAGATAGCATATCATAGCTTGAAGACTGCCATAATAATTTTGTTAAATAAGGTAAGTTCACGGTATTTAAATCGTAATATTATATATCGAAAAAAAAAGAGTGGGAGGCAAAAAGTAGGAGCACAATAATTGCATATACAGGGTCCGCCCAAATTTGGTTAACAAATGGGATAATTTTTTATTATTGATTTCTCAGAAAATTTTATTCTACATAAAAGTTTTGCATCTTGAGTAAATCATTTTGACGTATACAAATCTTCTGTGGCATATACAGGGTGAATATAAAATAGAAAAATATGACTAAAGTTAATATGAAAAGTGTAAAAATTCAATAAGGGCAAAAATTTGATTTTTAACTTGACTTTTCTTGAAAACTATTAGCACTAGAAAAAAACTTTATTTAACTTTTTATCTTGGATTTATTAGTTCTTTAATATGGCTGTTTCAGTTTTTAAATTTTAAAAAAATTTTGAGTCACTGACGTCATATTTTTCTATAGTTTCATGATATTATTTTCTGTTGTTTTCATTATTTTTCAGAAACACCTATTTCTTTTTTGGTAGGTCTTGCACCGCCACTGTAATTGAGATAAATAATTTGTTTAGTTTTATCAAGTACTAAAAATTGTGTTTTCTTTTTTTCAGACCACATTTACCACCTATACAATTTTCTTACAACTTCCCTGCACACCACCCATAAGAGAGGCTTATTTTAAATAGAGAAAATAATTAAAGCCCACATTCTAATTTGAATTTGTATTTTGTAAAAGTTTAAAAAATGTTCTTTAATTCTACAGGGTCCGCCCACATTTGGTTAACAAATGGGAAAATCTTTTATTAAGGATTTCTCAGAAAATTTTATTCTACATAAAAGTTTTGCATCTTGAGTAAATCATTTTGACGTATTCAAATCTTCTGTGGCATATACAGGGTGACTATAAAATAGAAAAATATTACGTCAGTGACTCAAAAATTTTTAAAAATAATTAAAGCCCACATTTTAATTTGTATTTTGTAAAAGTTTAAAAAATGTTCTTTAATTCTACAGGGTCCGCCCAAATTTGGTTAACAAATGGGATAATTTTTTATTATTGATTTCTCAGAAAATTTTATTCTACATAAAAGTTTTGCATCTTGAGTAAATCATTTTGACGTATTCAAATCTTCTATGGCATATACAGGGTGAATATAAAATAGAAAAATATGACGTCAGTGACTCAAAAAATTTTAAAAATTTAAAAACTGAAACAGCCATATTAACAGTTAATATGTAAAGTTAATATGAAAAGTGTAAAAATTCAATAAGAGCAAAAATTTGATTTTTAACATGACTTTTCTTGAAAACTATTAGCACTAGAAAAAAACTTTATTTAACTTTTTATCTTGGATTTATTAGTTCTTTAATATGGTTGTTTCAGTTTTTAAATTTTTAAAAATTTCTGAGTCACCGACGTCATATTTTTCTATTTTATATTCACCCTGTATATGCCACAGAATAATTGAATACGTCAAAATGATTTACTCAAGATGCAAAACTTTTATGTACAATAACATTTTCTGAGAAATCAATAATAAAAAAATTATCCCATTTGTTAACCAAATTTGGGCGGACCCTGTATATGCAATTATTGTGCTCCTACTTTTTGCCTCCCACTCTTTTTTTTTCGATATATAATATTACGATTTAAATACCGTGAACTTACCTTATTTAACAAAATTATTATGGCAGTCTTCAAAACACAAATATACATAATTATATAACTTAACTCAATAAAACACTTTTTAACAAAATTATTATGGCATTCTTTAAAACACAAACTAAAACTAAACATTATTTACTTGCCGACTTTACGCTGTTATTCATATTTATATTTACCAAGTATTATCAGAGTATTATGTTACAAGACCGCTCGAGATATTGCGGTGTTGGGTCGCGACAGATCGACACCGCGACACCAATGCAAAGTTTGCATAAAAACGATCCCAATAGTATTTTCAATACTAAAATGTTCGTACCAAATTAATTTAGGACTTTTTAATTATAATTTTTTTACGTTAAATTTTAAACCATATGCTTTGTCAATGAGATTATGTTCTTGTGATAATAAAGCTGTATTTGACTTTGACTTTGACTTTGCCTATTCACGTCGCTCATTTCATTGACTGCTCTTTATTCACTTGGCTCATGTCAGGTCGCTTCTTATTTACCACTCGTACTCTTTTTTTTTTGGATAGGTACAACTGGATCTCTTACCACCGGGTATTGCGATTTCAATATTATTTTCGGTACTATTGGTGCTGCTAGTTCCTCCGGTGTTTGTAATTTGTACAATCATTTGTTTGTCGGAACAGTCACCCCATTGGCCTTTTTGGAATTTGACAAGCATACAAGTACAACACATGTTTTCTGGAGGTTTAATGAATGCAGCGGCAGCAAATCTATAAGAAATGAAAATAAAATTGAAGATGTACGTTTAATTTTTTTTTATATTCTGTGCTCTACGCCGCGCACGGCAGAGAGATTCCCAATAATAAATTAATTATTTTTCCTTATGCGGATAAGATATTGCTCTTATTATATTATATTTATAATAAAAGTTTATTTATTTATCCGAAATAAAATCCCAAAAACATCTGTTCATGCGGGATTCTCTACTAATAACAACATCAAAAATATAATTGTCAAATATAACTAATTAAAATACAAGGTAAGTCAAAATAATACTTATAATGTTAATATTCAATAAAAAAATAAAAATATTTAAATATTTATAACATTATTCAAATATTATTTCTTTTAATAAAATAATATAACTAATAATATCGTTTAGATATAATTTATAAATAATTTTGAAAAGAATAATTAATATAAAATAAGTGCACGTTTAAATATTTTTTAGTTTAAAATTTAGCTTACCCTTTTTTAAGTGTTTGCTTAGTTCATTTTCATTTTAAAACGTTTTATATTTAAACATTTTAATTTCTGGGGTATTTCGTTGTAAAATTTCATACCTTGATAATAAATGGAGTTCTGACCTGCCTTAGTGTGTATTAAAGGTAAATCAATTGAAAACAGTTCTAGTTAAATGATCATGTACTTCACGTCTGTAATTGAACTTTATATGTTTACTTTTTGATATAATTTGGTGAACAAAAACAATATTTTGCATTAAATGAATATCCTTAATTGACATAATATTAAAATTTTTATATAAAAGTTTAGTTGAATATTGCCTATCCAAGCAGTATATATTTTTAATTGCTTTATTTTGTAAAACATGTACAGGGTTAAGCAAATTTTAAAAAATTGATCCCCATATTAAAGTTAAATATTGTAAATGAGAGTAAATAATAGCAAAATAAATAGGACGAAACATATAATTTGGAGTCAAAAAACTGAGTTTTTTTTAAAATCCCCATTGGTGCAACTATTTTTTGTTTAATATATTCAATGTGTTCACTCCAATTAATAGCTTCATCTATTATCAACCCCAAAAATTAAATTTTATTTGATTGTTTTAAATGCCCGACTTTTAATTTTAAATCGCTTCTGTATAAATTGGGTTTCTTTCCTATACCTACATAAAAAAGAGGATTTTTCCAAATTTAATGTTAATTTATGACTACACATCCATAATTCAATGATTTTCATATCATGAATAATTTCATATGAATCAGCGATGTATGAAATAGTTGTATCATCAGCAAACAATCTCATTTTCCGTTTCAATTTTAATTTAAATAATATAGAATTAATATAAATAAGGAAAAATAAAGGGGCCAAAATCGAACCTTCTTAAAAGTATTTTGTAGAAATACATGATTTTACATACAGTACTACGAAGCCTGAACTTCGGTGTAGCCTTTAATGTAAAGAAATGAATACAAAATGGACTGCCGAATACCACCCCGGTGAAAGTGTAAATTAGTCATCCTTCATCACAAGGTCATTTCTATCTCAAGCCGCGCAGCTGGCCACCAGAGGGCAAATGGGCGCTGTCGCCGCTTGATGATTTTCCAGCTGGCCGAGGGACCCGGTTCTGTCGCATATTATTGACATACAGAAGAGAAGGATAGTTCTATTCTGACCTACTATAACGCTTCCCAAACTGAACCAGATGCTAATTGGATTAAAGCACCCAGCCTGCCATGTCAAAATTGTCAATTTCTATTTCCCTTGTCCACGTTTTTTTCTCAGGAAATTAATATTTAATAAAATTCTTTTAACTTGAAGAAATAGTCCATACTTTAAGTGGAGTGTATATTTAAAAGGGAAAGAAATAAGACACCTTAAGTCTTCCTCCACTAGTATATTAAAATAAGTTTTAAGTTATATTGAAGGGTAAATTCTCTACATGTTTCGAATGTATAATATACATTCATCATCAGGAGAATAGAATAAGGAATAAGAGAAATACATTAGGTGCAAACAGTCCAAACGGAGCTACAAGATAATGGAAAGAACAAGTGAAGTATTTGGAAAAACGTCCAACGTAATGATAGACCTAACGAAAGGCCATTCCTGAAGTATTAGCAAAAACTAAGTTATAAAGTTATCATAGCAGTAAGCTATGTGTCATATTAGTAGTAGTTACAACATCTACCATTTCAATTTTAAATATTCTTCTCTCCTTACACTTATGGTGCTGTCTTACTAATATGGCACATAGCTTACTGCTATGATAACTTAATAACTTAGTTTCTGCCAATACTTCACGAATGGCTTCTCGTTAGGGCTATCATTACGTTGGACGTTTTTCCAAATACTTTACTTGTTCTTTCCATCATCTTGTAGCTCCGTTTGGACTGTCCGCACCTATTGTATTTCTTATATTCCTTATTCTATTCTCCCGATGATGAATGTATATACATTCGAAACATTTAGAGAATTTAGCCTTTAATAAAACGTAAAACTTATTTTAATATAAGTACCTGTGGAAGAAGACTTAAAGTTTTCTTTCCCTTTTAAAATTCTTTTAGTTTCGACTCGAGAAAACTTCGCCGATGTGTGTAATTTTGCAATTATTATTCCAGCCTACCATGCAGGTAATTACATTTTTTATTGTTTATCAAATTGATTTTACACTTCCATCGGTACCTATTTTTTTATATTGGAAATGTATGTTTACGATAAATAAATTAACATGTTTCACATACTTAATATAAGTTTACAATCCAATGTTAACAAAAGATCATTGGACAACCTGCAGATAACTGCAACATATTTGTGCCAGAAGTAATACCTAACAATCTCAGTTACGAAGTGATAGTTTAGGTCCTTGAAATAATAATTTTAACATTTTTGTTTTATGTAGATTAGAAGTATATTTTACACTACTTAAGACTAATTTGTTTGTTTTAAGGAATATTATACATCGAGCAACATTGAATAAGGAGGGCATAAGGATAATGGTTTGAGCTAACATGATGAGTAGATAATTGGCCACTGGCCATATTTTATAGAATTTTCAATCATTCAGAGAATGCTGTAAGAATTACTTGATGGTTTATGGACGTTTTAGTTCCTGTCTCGTTACAGCCTAGTGCTTGTGTTTTATTCTGTTTCTGTGATATATTATATAAATTGAGACAATAGGTACCTGATAAGTGAGACCTATGATATGTAACCTAGGGACATTAGTTTGTTCTAAACAATTATTTTTTGTTATGATTATCAATAAAGTTTTTATGTTTTTATTTATAAATAAACATAGAAAAAAGTATTTATAATAAAGTGTTTCCTTATTTATTTTCCAAATATTGGTTAATATAAAAATGTGCTTGTATTCTATAAAATAAAAACTTTTGTGCGTCCTTTTTATTTATATTGAATAATTATTAAAATTAACTCAATAAAAACTCGTTCAAAAGTTAATAATAAAATTCAAAAGTTCTAAAGCCGCCGTTCAAATTTCCCGTCATTGCGCCACTGGTGGCCAGCAGGCACACTAAAAACCTCTGTCTCTCTCTCGCTCTCTTTTCTATCTCTTTACATTTTGGTTGCGATTGTTTAACAGGGAGTTAACATTTCTAACCCTATAAATTTTCTTTGCTAAATACTAAATTGAATTTCTATCGACGAATCGATGTGTGATTTCGTCAAACGTACGCGCACAGCAAAAAATGATCCCTAACCGAGATGCCTCGCCAGTACGATCAGGGTGACCATCTCTCCGGTTTTCACCCGGAGTCTCCGGTTTTTTATACTTGACCTCCGGGCTCCGGTTTTTTTAGTAACAGCTCCGTTTTTTAATTTTCGTATTTTTCCTAATAAAAAACTTTAAATTCTTTTAAATTTTAGCAAGTTTAATGCTTTCATTTACCTTACCTACGATTGGTTAAGAATTTGTTTTCTTTTTATATTCTCTTGTATTTAAGTAGGTAACTTACTTAACGTGATTTTAGAATTTATTTTATGTTTGAGTTAACTTTTGACTAAGAGTTTGTTTGTTGTTATTTTTTTAATTTGGACCTAAAGACTTATTTTGGAATTTATCTAGATGTGGCAATTATTATTAATAAAAATGTTTGAAAACAATAATCCTTACCTGGTTAAAGAACTACCGCACCGCCCATAATAATTATTGGTTTTTAAGGCAGTTCCTGACGTATAAATAAAAATAATTTTTTTATTTCTGCTTTTATTGTGTACCTACTTATAACTATTAAAGTTGTTGACCGTTACTCATAGAATCTTTAGGTTTTGATAGCAGAAAAAAGGGCGTGGCACCCAAAAAATATTGCCTGCGGCGCATTTTTAAACGAATTGAAAAAAAATTAATATCTCCGGTTTTCAACTGGATATAAGGTAGTCATCCTGAGTACGATACATATTATATTGCTTCCAAATATTTCTGCAAATTTTTGAAATTATTTATAATTTTTTTTTATTTTAAAATATTATGCAATAACCAACCTAAAGAACCCCGCACTTCTCTTATGGAAAATGGCCATCGGTTAAATTTTTAAAATTTTTAGTAAGTATGTTGTAGAGAATGCCATTCTGATGAAAAGAGTTTATGGCCGCAACAATATCTGCTGACCAGTTTTTGAGATACAGGATGTCCAAGTTGAAAAATATGAATTCTCAATACATCATATTTTCGTAGTTTATAATATTAATTCGTTTTGTTTTTCTAAATTTCTGTTTGCCCTATCGTAGATAGGATAGAATACTATAAAAATAGTTTAAATTTTTTTATTATATAACGGGTGAGTGACGAAAATTATTTAATATTTTTTGTTAAATCATTGTATTTTCGGCATTAAATTAATTGTTAATATACATTGTTACAATACTGCAGCTATCAGAATTTATATTATTTTATGTTTATACAGGGTAACTCAAAAAAATTAATATTTTTTTTATTAGTTTTGAAAGAAATTTTGTAGATATTTCTTTATGTACTACTTGTCGCTTATCGTATGCTTCCAAATATATATAATTATCAAGGTTATACAGGGTGTTTCCGATGATATGCGATATAAAAATAACATAAAAATGCATGTATTTATAAATCACCCGGTAGGTATATAAAAAATGGATCGGTTAAATTTTGTTATTTTTTAATATTTTTTGCTTGAAGTGCCTTACTTACATGTTTGCTATTGATTTTCCTTTTCCTATGATCCGTTCTGGAGATATACAGCGTTGAACAGACTCAAAAGTCAAAAACAAATAAGCAAATAAAATAACAATTTTTTTTTATTTCAATAAAATTTGTTATGTAAGTACATTTAATGGTTAAAAATAAATATATTTAATGCTATTCGGGGTGTTTTGAATAATTAGGGTATTCTAACACTGTATTGCAAATAAGAAACATATATATAAAATCAACAATTTATTATATCCAAATTATTTTATCCAAAAATAATAAGTAGGCCCCTAATTATTTGAAACGCCCTGTATAGCATTAAATATATTTATTTTTAACCATAAAATGAACTTACATAACAAAATTTTATTGAAAAAAAATTGTTATTTTATTTTCTTATTTTTGAATTTTGAGTCTGTTCGACGCTGTATATATCTCCAGAATGAGTCATAGGAAAAGAAAAATTAATAGCAAACATGTAAGTATAGTAAGACACTTCAAGTAAAAAATATTAAATAATAACGAAATTTAACCGATCCATTTTTAATATACCGCGTGATTTATAAATACATGCATTTTTGAGCTATTTTTTTATCGCTTATCATCGGAAACACCCTGTATAACCTTGATAATTATATATATTTGGAAGCATGCGATAAGCGACAAGTAGTACATAAAGAAATATCTACAAAATTTCTTTCAAAACTAATAAAAAAAATATTAACTTTTTTGAGTTACGTAAATATAAATAATATAAATTCCGATAGCTTGCTCCAAGCTTATGTTATCTACAGTATTACGTTGTTAACATTTAATTTAATGCCGAAAATACAATGATTTAACAAAAAATATTAAATAATTTTCGTCACTCACCCGGTATATAATAAAATTTTTAAAAATATTTTTATAGTATTCTATCCTATCTACGACAGGGCCAACAAAACTTTAGAAAAACAAAACGAATTTATATTATAAACGAGGAAAATATAATGTATTGAGAATTCATAGTTTGCGACTTGGACACCCTGTATCTCAAAAACTGGTCAGCAGATATTGTTGTGGCCATAAATACTTTTGATCAGAAGGGCATTCTCTAAAACATAATAAAAATTTAAAAAATTTAACCGAGGGCCATTTTCCATAAGAGAAGTGCGGGGTTCTTTGAAATTCTAAAGAATAATATATATTTTTTAAATTTGTCGCATTTTGTAAGTATTGCTCACACAGTTGCAATTTTTAAATACCGTATAGAGAACGAACTAATGAGGCAATTTAGGGAGGGGCAGTGACGAATACAGGGGAAGAGCCTAACGGGGCAAGGCGCTCTCATTTAAAAAAATAGGTAATTTCCTTAATTTTCCAATAATTTTTGTACCAATTTTTGCCGGTGGTGCATATGACCGTTATCACAAATGTGACGTTCTGGTTATTTATCTATCAGCTTAAGACAATGAATATGAATAGGTATTGTTTCTTACCCGTAAGCTAATGTAGAATTGATGATAATACTTTGTTGAGCATTGCACATGTAAGCACTACCATCTGATTCACATCCTGATTGAGTATTTCCATCAATGTCGCTGACACCATCCTTAGCGCAAGATTTTACCGGTCCTAAAATTTAAAATATTCATTATATCATTATGAATACTTAGTTTTTTTCCATTTCCAATAAGTAGCACCTTGCAGATACATTTCGTTTACTCAAAACGTAAAGCTTAAAAGCTATTAAATTTACTTCAAGATATTATGTGAACTGTGTCCCCGGATGGAGTTGACAAGAGGAAATAGATCTTTATTATTGATTTTACGACGAAAAGTTATTCTTTATAAAAAATTCTGCTTGTCGAGAAAATAAATTTACCATATAATAATTTTAGATCAGATGTACAATTAAGAAAACATGGAAATGCTTTAAGAGAAAGGTACCATTATTTATTATTTTAGATAAAAATGTTTATGAAACAAAGTTGTTTATAATCCAAAATAAAGTTTAAATATAAAATTTAAAATTTAAATTCTAATTTTTGTTATTTATTTTTTACAATAGAATTTATAAACATTCAAGTTGAAAATCTGAGAGTGCTGACCCATTTGTTTAATTTCTTTCTAATTTGAAGAAATGTGTGCAGGTTGGAGAAGGATATGTAAAATAATAACTTTTTCCACAATTGTACATTTTGAATGTTCATAAATTTTATTGTAAAAAATAAAAAAAAAAAATTAGAATTTAGATTTCCAATTTTGTATTTAGGCTTTATTTTGGATTATAAACAACTTTGTTTCATTAACATTTTTTCTAAAATAATAAATAATGGTACTTCTCTCCTAAAGCATTTTCATGTTTTCTTAATTTATCAACATCTAATCTAAAATTTTTATATGGTAAAATCATTTTCTCGACAAGCAGAATTTTTATAAAGAATAATTTTTCGTCGTAAAATCAATAATAAAGGTGTTTTTCCTCTTGTTAACTCCATCCGGGGACACACTGCATATATACAGGGTGTCCGGAAAATACGTGTACAACGTTTGACGACCGACTCCTGACGTCAAAATAGGTCGATCTAAGCCAACTTAGTTATATCCAAAATTGTCTCGTTTAGCCGGTAGAGGGCGTCAAAACTTTGTAAAAATATTGGTTTTTTCTAAATTACGTGAAAACCTGCTAATCGATTTTAATGATTTTTAGTATGTAGACTAATACTATAAAATGACGTTTTCTAGTAGTATAGTCACCGGCTGTAAATAAGTGGAAGTGTTATAAAAGTGATATAATACGTCAACATTTCTCCTCATTTTTTATATAAACGGCGTTATGACAACCCAGATATTTTTGTAGAGTGACTGGATGTATTTGGAAGCTATTTTACCTCTTTAATATTTTTTGTTGAATGAGCTGTTTTGCCAGAAGAAAATATTTACAATATTTAGTATTATTAGTAATAATATTAAAATCAAATTACCTGTAACAATAATTTTTTAAGTGACCTTGTTGCTATGGCATTTAATAATTTGATAATTATTGACAAATTGCCAAAGGTTTCCTAACCGTCGAATACCAAACCACCAAACATTTGCCAATATCGAGCGTCATCTTCGGGAAACGGGCAGCTTTGAGAAAAACTTTGAAGGCAGGGGTCGTATGCGAACAACTCGAACTGTGGAAACAGAAGAGATGATTCTGGAAAGAGTTGAAGAAGAACCAAGTACCAGTACCCGTCGCTTAGAACGTGAGTTACATGTTCCTAAAACGATTGTCAATGAGGTTTTAAAAGAACAGTTGTTACATCCTTATCACGTGCAAAAAGTCCAGGAACTTTTACCGACTGATCCCCCCATGCGGCTTACATTTTGTTAAATTATTAGAAACAAAAGAATCCGTGATCTAAATTTTTGTAGAGCAATTATGTTTACTGACGAGGCGTGCTCTACAAGATCTGGAGTAACCAATCTGCACAACGAACATATTTATTCCGATGAAAATCCACATGCCATTAAAGTTGCACATCATCAGCATCAATTTAAATTAAATATTTGGGCGGGTATTATTGATCGCTACCTTATTGGTCCCATTGTTATTCCAGACAGGTTAGATGGAAATATTTATTTAAATTTTTTGCAAGACACATTACCAATTCTTCTGGACAATTTTCCCCTTTTACTTCGGAGGGAAATGTGGTATATGCTATATGCATGACCCCCCCCTCAATTTTTCCGTTGCCGTTCGGCAATACTTACATCATCAATATCCCAACCGGTGGATTGGAAGGGGCAATGATGCACCAGTAAAATGGCCACCACGTTCTCCTGAGTTAAATATGTGTAACTTCTTTTTGTGGGGCGCTATTTAAACTGAAGTTTACAATACTCCGGTAAACACACGCGATGATTTATTGCAGCGGTTTTTAAATGCAGGCAACCATTTTAATAACCCCGAGACATTAGATAGGGTCCAAAATCAAATCAAATCAAAAAATGCTTTATTGCAAAGAAAGAATGTAGATTCTCATTTACAAAGCTTATCAAAATAACATAAATATAAACATAAAATTACGTCATATAAAGAATAAAACATATATCTCAGTTACAAATTAGTAATAAAAAACAAACAAAAGAAACAGTAAAAGTCATACAATAAATTTAAAATAAATAAATAAGTATAAACTAAATTTAATACTAACCATCCACATACATACCTCAAAACTCGTCATTATAGAACTTAAATTTCCAATATCATTTTTAAGGAGTGTTAATAAGTGTATTTAGCAAGATGGTGGTAATTTTACACATTTGCTTAAGTAATGTTTTTGTTTTACTAAGTTTCTTACAATACATACTTTCAACCTTGTTTTATTTTTATTGTTAATAATTGATGTATGCAGGTAATTGTAAATATTTTCTTCTGGCAAAACAGCTCATTCAACGAAAAATATTAAAGAGGTAAAATAGCTTCCCAATACATCCAGTCACTCTACAAAAATATCTGGGTTGTCATAACGCCGTTCATATAAAAAATGAGGAGAAATGTTGACGTATTATATCACTTTTATAACACTTCCACTTATTTACAGCCGGTGACTATAAATTAATTAACTTTAACTTAGAAAAATACCGTTCAGCTGATGCAACCGAAATAGGGATGGTCAAAAAAATAATGCAGGCAGTTACAATTTCACTAAAACTGGAAGATGAATAATAATTTTTTACCAATATAAAATCTAATAAATCAAAAATAGAAGTTAAATTATCTAAATCATTCTTAAAACATTCTCTAAGTGAAAGCACTTGCGATGAAATATTATCAGCGATATCTTCTAGATATTGAAGATGCAGGGCTTGACTAATATCGTAAATATCCTTATCAAAAAGAGAAGGATCTCGTAAAACGTTGGGGAACAAAACGCGAAAATAAGAACAAATTTTGTAAAGGCCAAAACTTCGATTTTTTAATTGAACTGTATTATTATATCTATAGTTTTAAAAAACACATTTATTCTAAACCAATCATCACTTGTTTGAACTTGATAATGGTTTAAGTTTTAAGTTCTCTGAAGTCTGATGAAATTACCATAGTGATGGGAGACTTTAACGCAAAAGTGGGAAAAAGGAAAAGTGGATGATGTCGTGGGTGCATTCGGACTGGGTGAGAGAAACGATCGAGGTGAATTGCTGATACAGTTTTGTAAACAAGAAAATCTGGTAATTAAAAACACTTATTACAAGCTACCTCCTAGACGTTTGTATACATGGCGTTCTCCGCAGGACAATGCCAACCATATGGTAAGAAACCAGATTGATTTCTTCCTGATGATTAAACGCAGATACCAGAATAGTGTAACACGGGTGGCCGCATATCCTGGGGCAGATATTGACTCTGACCATAACCCCATAATAGCCAACTTCAAAATCAATCTTAAATGTATAAGAAAAAGAAAAGCTCCCATAAAATATGACATCCAGAGGCTGAACCAACCAAATGACCATGAAAATATGAAATTGGAACTGGAAAGACTATGTAATGAGAAAGATCCTAGAAACAGTGATGAACTAGAAGACATATGGAATAACATCAAAGAAAATATTCAAAATGCCTGTGAGATGGTTTTAGGTCAACAAAAACGAGTCATAGTCAGGCCTTGGATGACAGATGAGATTCTGGATATAATGGAGGAACGACGACGGGCAAAAATCCAACAACAATCAGAAAGGTACATTGTGCTTAACCGCAGAATCAAACAAAAATGTAAAGAGGCTCGAGAGCGCTGGGTGACTGCAGAATGCGAGGAGGCTAAGAGAATGCACGAACTACATGACTCGTTTAACTTTCATATAGGAAAGTAAAACAAATTACTGGCGCCCTCAGGAGAGCACCAATTCCGTCCCTTAGAAAGCAGAACGGAAGACTCGTTTTGGATCCAGAAGAACTTCGTAACGAGTGGAAACAGTACGCGGAGGCACTGTTCGAAGATCAGCGGTATTTGAAAAACATAAACACCTCAGAAGAACTGACAGGCCCTATAATTTTAGAGGCCGAAGTACAACGAGCCATTAAAAATATGAAAAATCGAAAAACCCCAGGACATGATAATGTACATGCTGAAGTCTTGAAAATAATGGATACGAAGTACTTGACATACCTATGCAACAAAATATATGAGTCAGGCAAAATCTTGTCGGACTGGTTAAGATCTACCTTTATACCTATTCCCAAAAAGAGTACCCCCAAAAACTGTGGAGACTACAGACTCATAAGCCTTATGAGCCATGCCCTTAAGGTCTTCCTGCGAGTCATCCACGCTCGAATTTATACCAAATGCGAAGCAACGAGCGAAGAAACCCAGTTCGGTTTTATAAAGGGTCTAGGTACGCGAGAGGCTCTATTTTCCATGAAACTGTTTATGCAGAAGTGTTACGATCAACGGCGAGACGTATATATATGTTTTATAGATTATCAGAAGGCTTTTGATAATGTAAAGCACGACCTTCTTCTGGAAAGGCTGCGGGAGATTGGTATAGAATCTAGAGATATCAGAATAATCCAACAACTGTACTGGCAACAGATTGCAGAAGTGAAAATTAATAATGAATTAACTACAGAGACATTCAATATATCCAAGGGAGTCCATCAGGGATGCATCTTGTCACCACTCCTGTTCAATATTTATGTAGGAAAGATTTTTGGATTGGCGCTGGAGGAAGAGAATAGAGGAATCAAGGTCAATGGAATTCCAATTGATAACATTAGGTATGCGGACGATACCGCTATATTGGCGAATTCTCCTGAGGATCTTCAACATGTTGTAGACAGAGTTAACCAAATAGGTAAACAGTTCGGGCTGACGATCAATACCAACAAAACGAAAGTCATGGCAATAGCTCGCAGGCATGTTGATGTAACAATTAGGATTGACGACCTGGATCTGGAACAGGTAGCGCGTTTTATATATCTGGGTGCTAATCTCAATCAAAAATGGGACTGCGACGAGGAGGTGAAAATTCGGGTTGGACGTGCAACAACTACGTTTCTTAAATTAAAAAACTTTCTCCTCGCACGCACTCTTCCACTGGCTCTACGGCTTCGAGTAATTAAGTGCTACGTGTGGCCTATTATGCTATATGGGGCAGAAACATGGTCTCTAAAGGTCAGAACACTGAACCGCATAGAAGCTTTTGAGATGTGGACTCTGCGTAGGCTGCTACGTATTCCCTGGACCGCACGCACATCCAACGAGGAAGTATTGAGAATGGCCGGTGTACAGAGAGAGCTTCTTGACATCGTGAAAGAACGAAAAATATCTTATCTCGGGTATATCCTGAGAGGTGAGAAGTACTCAATCCCAAAGCTGATTTTACAGGGTAAGATAGAGGGTCGAAGAGGACCTGGGCGAAAACAACATTCTTGGCTTCGAAACATAAGGGACTGGTGTGGAATAAGAGACGCCACAATATTTCGACAAGCTGAAAACGGTACCCTACATAGGATATGATTTAAGAGGAGTACAAAGGATCGCCAACGTGCGCGTTAGCACAGGGCACAAGAAGAAGAAGAATAATGGTTATTAACATCATCAAAAATTATTTTTGGTCTTGATATCCTTTTGTTTTCGAATTCAGGAGTAGTGCCCCATTGCCTAGCCAAAATAACAGCGTCCGTTTTAATTACATCAAAATTATTTCTTATTTTATTTATGATTTCATTGGCGGTGGTAAACATTTTAGACGCAGCTTCAATATTTTGCTCTTTTTTTTGTAAAAGTTTTGACAATGCATCAATATTCTTTAAAATTTTATTTTGAAAAACAATAAGAAAAACGGTTTCAAATTTTTCCGAGTGTTTTCTTAAAGACTTTGCTTCATTAACTTCCACTTTATTTGTAGAGGTTAAAATTATTTTTGCCAGTGTTTTTAAAATATATAGCGATATATAGATATATAACGAAGAGCTTCTAATGCATCGTGTCTCGATGACCATCGAGTGGGTGTCAATTTTTTAAAAGGTATTTTGGCATTAGTAACACGTTGCAAAAGTTCCCATCGTTTAATGTTTTGTCCGAAAAAACATAGACACTTTCAACTAAATCGTAGAAATTCCTAATTTCACAAACACCGCCCTTTAATTTAATGCCGGCATTGCGAATTGCGGTTTAATAATAAAAATAAAGGCCATTTTATGTGATTATTTCAGTTACTATCTATAAAAGTATTGAGTGCAGTGGTTTTGCGGATAAGTTTCCGGAGTATTGCATTTTTTTTATGAGAACATTTTGTTTTGCATTTTTATGTTTTTGTGGCTCCGCTCCCGGGCCCCTTTTAGCCTGGGCCCGTGTGCTTCGCACACATTAAACACCGGTGGTTCCGCCACTGTCCCTACCATTGTTATATATCTATCGTAAAAGCTATGCTACCAGAATACCGGTGAAATTTAAGTTAAGTGCCAGTATGGTCGAAAGTACCAAGCAAGTCCATGTAGGTACACATTGAAAATGTTAACTATAAGTTGATATATAGTTATTAAAAGTGAATTATTTAGGTACTCTACGATTTTAAATGTACCAATTTCAAGTGCTAAGTGGGTACTGCAGCTCTGGCTCTTACATATTAGTACATACATCTTATATCTTATATCTTATGTCTTATATCTTATATCTTATATCTTATATCTTATATCTTATATCTTATATCTTATATCTTATATCTTATATCTTATATCTTATATCTTATATCTTATATCTTATATCTTATATCTTATATCTTATATCTTATATCTTATATCTTATATCTTATATCTTATATCTTATATCTTATATCTTATATCTTATATCTTATATCTTATATCTTATATCTTATATCTTATATCTTATATCTTATATCTTATATCTTATATCTTATATCTTTAGAAAGCCAAAGTTTAGAAAAATAATCTGGGGCTTACCAACGCTGGTATCGGTATTTCCTTTCCAGGAACAAGTAGGTTTACAGCAATCCCAATATCTGGAAGTGGTGCAATCGCCTGCGTATCCATGCTTGGTGAACTTAATTTCCGGTTGACGCTCAACAGTTGCAGCAGCGCCTAATAAAAATACGACTTATTTAGTACAAAAGTGTGTCAATATTACAAACAACCGCAGGCCTATTAAATTTGATATAGGTTTAGTGGGACAAAGTACAGGGTGTCCAGTTTTCAACGTTTTTTTAGTGAACATAGAGGGAGGCGGATTTACGTAACAGCTTTTACTACTTTTTGAGAAACGCAATAAAGATGCTGACATTTATTTGGTCATCATAATTTTTATTTAAGGTGGGAGGTATCAACATGCTTGCCAACCTATAACCTATTCCGCGTAGATTTATTTATTTTTCTAACTTTTACACAAAATTTAAATAAAATCAATATCGACTTGATATTCTAGGTGATGGTCTTAAATCCGACCAAGTACAAATAGTTTGGCAAGATTCGTTAGATCATATTACACAAGAGTACTGAAAGAAATCGGTGGAACATCCAGAAATATTAATAAGGGATTGGTGGGATCGAGAACAAGTACTAGATGTCGAATGATAATTGCTCCATCCGAAGACGACTCAGACGACGAGGACTTTTTAGATTTTATAAGTGACGATGAGAGTTTTTAGGCTATAATTATAAATGGTGTTTTTCGTGTACATTTTTTAGTATTCTTGGGTATTATATTATGCTTTTTTTTCATGCACATTATTCTGCATAGTCCTTAAACTAATTCCCAGTGTTTTCATTACGGTTTTCTGCATATTGGTTTGCGAATTGGTAATAATTGACATATTTAATAAATATCAAGGAATTTCATAACTTATGTTAGACGAATCGTGTAACGAAAAATATTGAGTAAGATTTAAAAAAATATTATTATGTCATTATTTTTTCACTATTCAATTCTCCCAAAATTAGCAATGAAATAAATTGATACTTTTGTAATATATCAGATATTACCTAAATAATAGGCCGACGATATTGATATTGAAAAGTTAGTAAATAAAATAATAAACTAAAAAAAACAACGCAAAATAGGTTACAGGTTGGCAATAAATTGAATGACGTCGATAATTCCACCCATTCAATCTATTGCCAACCTATAACTTATTTCGCCTTGTTTTTTTTTTTAGATTATTATTTTATATTAACTAACATTTAAGTAAAATCAATGTTGTCGGCACATTATTTAGTTAATATCTGACATATTAGAAAAATATCATTGCACAGGAAGAAAAAATAATAACTACTTGGTTTCACAAATTTAATCAGTTTCCTGACACGTGTTTCGGCCCTTGCGGGCCATTGTCAAAGGAGTACAAGAAGATACTAGTACAAACGTCTTTTGTATTTAAGAGAACATGAATTTATGCCAATTTTTTTAAGAACTATTTTTCCCCATAGTAGGTATACACAATATCCTTTATTTTTTCTGATTAGTTATTAGTAGTTAGCACACACTATAAACGAATTATTTAAAATTATATAGAAACACCATCCAAAAACATTTTTTAAAAAAATATTAGATAATTTTAAAGTTTTTGATATTAAATTTATTTAATTTTTTATATTATTATGTTCTATTAAAAAAATATTTACTATATGGGGTTGTTATGGAAATTAATTATTATATTTAAACCCGTAGATCCTGATATTAAAACACATTGCAGAAAAATAGTGTTTAATGTCGCATTGTTATACAGGGTGTCCGGGAAAATGTGGGAAATCTCCCGGATATGAAAAAAACAAGTGAAAATAATACTACAAGTTCATATAAACTTCTCTCGTATCGGCCTCCTCTTCGGAGATATGGGCTCCCAAAGAGCTCCCATGGAATTAAGTTTTGGACACATAATTATTAAACCAACAGGTATATTTCAATTTTTTTTTCATATTATGATGTATACCAGGTAAGACCCTTCAAATTACTATCCCAGAAAGTGTTGCGAATTACTCACAGCTGCAGGGACGTACTAGCTGTGACACTAATGTGCCCATTTTTTTACGCCCTGTATGATAAAAACTTTGGACAACGTTTTTTACATACCTTTAACTATTGACTAAAAATTAAGTACTCTTCATTCATGTCGCTAATCCTAACCGTTTTCGGAAAAACGTAATTTTTAACATATTTACATCATGTATATTTAGCTTATTTCAATAAAAGATACATCTTTGTTCCTATAAATTTTAAATGTTCACTTTTAACTGCTTAATATTAATACATGATCGCAATAAAATGACGTTTTTCCGAAAACGGTTAGGATTAGCGACATGAATGAAGAGTACTTAATTTTTAGTCAATAGTTAAAGGTATGTAAAAAACGTTGTCCAAAGTTTTTATCATACAGGGCGTAAAAAAAATGGGCACATTAGTGTCACAGCTAGTCCATCCCTGCAGCTGTGAGTAATTCGCAACACTTTCTGGGATAGTAATTTGAAGGCTCTTACCTGATATAGATCATAGGAAAAAAAAATTGAAATATACCTGTTGGTTGATTAATTATGTGTCAAAAACTTAATTCCCTGGGAGCTTTTTGGGAGCCCATATCTCCGAAAAGGAGGCCGATACGAAAGAAGTTTATATGAACTGTTAGTATTTTTCACGTGTTTTTTTTTTATATCCGGGAGATTTCCCACATTTTCCCGGACACCCTGTATAATAAGCGAGAAAATGTAACCTTTGTCTTTTAAAATTAATGGCTCAGCGCTACTGAGTAAACCGCATTTTGTCGCCGCTATATTATTTTCAGGGCAGGTCACTGGCGGCGCGTGTAGACTGATGATTTTAGGTTTTCTTACCCAACTATTTGAACTGTCGATTTAAAACAAAAATAGTAAGCCACGTTTTTCTAGAAAATACAAAGAGTCAAAACCAATTAAATATAATAAGTAATTTCCATAAAACCCTATATACAGTTGGCCTATATGATAAAAAAATATTAAATAGGTACTTACAAAGGCTGGCAATGGCTAAAATTACTAGAGCAGACTTCATTTTGTTATTTAACATTACAGTTGGGGAATGTTTTTTAAAACAATTTATACACTTATTTAAGGAATGTTTATCTAATATGAGAAAATAATCTCCATGGCTTAAAAGACACTCGAAATTTGATAAACAATATTGTATTTTACGTTTTAAAAATAAGGACAATTAATCAACTTAAGTTGAGTGGCTAAATTAACAATTTAATAACTACTAAATAAGTTATATATTAAATTAACTCCTTGCAACTGTCTTATCTCCAGTGGGATCTATTGTATTATTAAGAAAAAATACTTTAAATTTTATTAAATATTTATTTCTGTATAATATTATATTTATTTGCAGGTTTTTTTATAATAATATTAAAAATCAATAACATTTTTTTTAAATAAAAATAAATCCAATGAACGCATCATGACAAAACCATAAATTAACAAATCTGTCCGATTTTGTAATGAAAAAATATAGATTTTTAGATTATTAATTTAAATCACATCATAAATATATTTAAAAATATAAGTAAGTAATTCAAAAATATTTCACCCAAAAAAAAAGGAAAAATTATAAATAAGGGAGAAACTATAATAGAAAAATTGTAATATTTAGTATTATTATTATATTACCAATGTATAAGTTGGCTTACCTTTATATAATTTTGCATAATCCATGATTTTAATTTTCTTTTAAATATCAAAAAACTCATAGTTTTCAATAGTAGGTAATATATTAAAAATTTTGATGCCAACAAATAAAGCATTATTTTTTAAAAGTGTTAAATTAAAATTATCATAACATAAACATAGATTTGTTTTTTGTCTTGTTTGGTATATATGAGTAATGTTATTTAATAAATCTTTTTTTATAGGTATATACAGGGTGTCCCACTTATAATGGAAACAAGCTTATATTTTCGGTATTCCTGAATCGATTGTTTTGAATTTTGGTGTGGTTACGTATAATCCTAGGGCGCACTTTTCTATCGCTTGCAATTTTAGGTAACCCATTGTCGTACGGATTTATAGAGGTTTTAAAACAAGAATTTAAAGAGTAAAGTACCTTTAGCGATTATTTTATTTTAAAACTAATATCAGAAGTCGATTTAGCATCCATCAAAACGACTAAATACAAAGTTTCAATAAATTAAAACAACCAGTGGCGTGGGTATGACCAAATTTATGTTTACTTCTTTTTTAAAACATTGACATCTAAAATACGCGCGATAAGCAACAAGTTAATTACCAAAAATGTTGACCGTTTAACGGCTTTATCTAAAAAAATTACATACGGTAAAAGCAGTGGCGTACTGTATTTTCTGCTATAAAATTAAATTTGTAATGTGACAAATTGGAAGGTAATCGAATACCAAGAACTTCATTAAAACGCAAGTGACAAAAAAATATAAAAACTTAGTTGGCCATGTAAATAAAACAAAATAATTATTTGAAAACAACAATAACAATCTAATAATTACCAAAATAAAATTATTATAAGCTAAACTAAACATGATTGAGTGTACAAGTCTGAACTAATATCTAAATTCATTAAAAGTCAATATTTTCGACCAAACCACCATAATTTCTTATGCATTTTTCATAAATTTTTCTAACCCTTAAACAAACTTTTCGAACTTCTTGACGGGAAATTTCTGCACACGCTTGTCTTATACGGTCTTTTAAAGCTTGTAACATCGCTGGACGAGTTTTATAAACTTTATTTTTTATAGTACCCCATAGATAAAAATCCAGCGGGGTCAAGTCTGGAGCCCTAGGCGGCCAAACTACAAAGGGGCTATTGCGACCAATCCATTTATTTTCAAAATTTTCATTAAGCCATCCTCTTACAGGTCCAAAATTATGAATTGGAGCACCATCTAACTGAACATACAAATTCTCCCTATATTCTAGCGGCAAACCGTGAATTGCATCCCAAAAATCATGTTCCAAGAACTCCAGAAATCTTATACCATTTAAAGTTGTATCAAAAAAAAAGGTCCAATAATACGATCTTTTAATACACCACACCACACATTTATACGGGCAGAGTATTGGCTTTTACAATTAATAACCCAATTTGGATTTCCCTCACTCCAAAATCTAATATTTTGAGATGACACGGTCCCGTTTGTGGAAAATGTTGCCTCGTCGGTGAACAATATTTTTCCAAAAATACCATTGTCTTCATAAAATTTTGCATGCATTGTTAGGCAGTACTCCATTCTTCTTTCGTTATCACCTGGTTGCAACGTGTGTAAAAATCTTGGTTTAAATGGTTTAATACCATTTCTCTTTAAACATCTTGACGCAGAACTTTTTCGCCTAATGTCAAAGCTTCTTAAGCTTGATTTTGGATTTACGCGGAAATGATTTAAAATTCTTTCATCCCCTGGATGATTTCTTGGACGTTTTACCTTTTCTTGCACTACCAAACCGCGTTGATTGAACATTTGATTCACTTTAGAAACTGTGCTATGCGATATAAAGCGATTAGGGTGTCTTCGATTAAATTCTTGGGCGGCCTCTCTACAATTTCGCGCATTATCTCCTACTAATCTCACTATTTCTACTTTCTCAGCTAAACTCAAACGCATATCTGCTATTTTTCATAAGTACAGCACAAATATTAATAATTTAACTTTGACATAACAGTGATTTTCCCGTTGACAATAAATAATATTTTGTTTACATGGCCAACTGATTTAAATTTTCTTATTTATGCCTGTTTGACTCTTTTTTAATTTTTTACATTGCGAGAATAAATTATTAGATGTCCTATGTATAAAATTTAATTTTATAGCAGAAAATACAGTACGCCACTGCTTCTACCGTATGTAATTTTTTTAGATGAAGCCGGTAAATCAACATTGTTGGTAATTACCTTATTTCTTATTTTAGATATCAATATTTTTGCAAAGAAATAAATATAAATTTGGTCATACGCACGCCAATGGTTATTTCAATTTATTAAAACTTTGTATTTGGTCGTTTCGATGGATGCCAAATCGACTTCTGATATTAGTTTTGATATAAAATAATCGCTAAAGGTACTTTACTCTTTAAATGATTATTTTAAAACCCCTATAAATCAGTACGCTAATGGGTTACCTAAAATTTTAGGCAATAGAAAAGTGCGCCCTAGGATTATACGTATCCACACCAAAATTCGAAACAATCAATTTAAAAATATCGAAATTATAAGCTTGTTTCTATTATAAGTGGGACACCCTGTATGTATAAAATTAAAGTTTTCTAATAAAGTTGTTTTAAACGCAGAATACTATTATTAACGATTACCTATTATTTTTGAAGAAAACAAAATATGTTTATCAAATATTATTTTTAAAACATATTTTTGTATTGTTATAAGTGGTTTCAAATTCGAGTCGTATGCACTTCCCCAACCTATTATAACATAGGAAAGAATTGATTGAAAAAGTGCATAATAAAACATTAATAAACATAGTTTTTGATTCACAATATTTTTTAAAAGTCTAAATTTACATAAAGTGTTTCTTAATTTTTTTGTGAAAGTGTTAATTTGATGATCCCATTTTAAATTTTGGTCTAAATATTTTATAAATTCAACTTTTTAAATTTTATTTTTGCAAGAACAGTTGGCATAATTAATTCTTACTATATCTGATATTTTTAAAGAATTTAAATCATGTATTTTAATTTCTTTTAAACTATTCGGCTAAGTATCTTTATAACAAGAAAAAGTCATAAATTTTGTTTTAGTTAAATTTTAGTTTAATAGGTCATAACTCAAGTTATTTTTTATTATTGAAATGTCTAGTTCTGAATTTAAAATGCATTCATTCCAAGTATTAGCTGGTATTATTAATACAGTATCATCTGCATATGAAAATATTTTTACATTTAACTCTGATTTTAATATATCATTAATATAAAGTAAGAATAAAATTAGTCCCAAAACAGTACCCTGAGGAACACCACAAATGAAAGTAGCTTTTTTACTACTGAAATGATCTATTTTTACTTTCTGTTCGCTATCTGATAAGTAACTTTTAAATAAATTATATGTGATACACCTCAAACTCCATAAGATTCTAGCTTAGATAACAGTTTATTGTGTGATACTGTATCAAATGCTTTTTGCAAATCTAAGAATATGCCAGTAACATTTTTACCTTCATCTAAACATTTTGATATAAAATGAGTAACATTAAAGATTGCATTCTATGTTCCTAATTTTTCTCGAAATCCAATTTGATTAGGTGAAATTAATTTGTTAATTTGTAAAAATTAATTTAATAGACCTTTAAAACATTTTTCTAAAAGTTTTCCTATTGTATTTATCATTATATTTATTATAAATCAGTCTATAATTATCGCATAGTGTTTTGTCTCCAGATTTATAAATAGGAATAATTGTAGATGTTTTTAACATTGTTGGAGAAGTTCCTTGAGTAAGACACATGTTAAAAAGATAACTAATTATTAAGGAAATGTTATGGGATGTGGCTTTTAAAATTTTATTGTTTATATTATCATGTGTACATATATATAATATCTTCTAATATATAGGTATCTACAATTATTATATTATATAAACTTACTTATTAGTAAAGGGCAGAATATCAAAATGCATATAATATAATAATGCATTTTTTCATATTTACATTTTTGTTATACACAAGGTACTAATTGGGGGTTTCCGGGGTTGGCAGGGGTGGTTTATTGTCACTTAATAATGCGTTATTATTACCTGCTTAACAAACTATTTATATCGATTTGTTTTAGTTTGTTGAAAGATTTCAGTATTTTTAGTGTGAAACTAGTAATTCGCAGTGTGTTACAAGTGTAAAGAGTTGTTAAAAAGTGTAGCTAATAAAATTTAAGTTTAAGAGACTCAATTAGTATTGTTGAAACTTTTTTCGTTAAATGTCACAACATTCTCAGTAAAGTAGGAGGTCAAGAAAGGAACAAATTAGATGTAACTGTAGAAAATAATGAAGGATTTAAATACTTAACTGCAGTAAAAAGCATTTATGAGGGTAAACTATCCAACGTAGTTGTATCTTTGCCTTATATTTTGCTACCTAAGTTGCAGTGTATTGTTTGCTTCTCTTTGTATAAACATATTTTTACTAATAGAAGATAATCCTTTTTAGTTGAAAATTTTGAAAAATATTTAGTGAAACGCCCCAGACCCAGGGCTGTTTTTCGCGTAAAAAATTTCATAAAATTTCTTAAAGGTAGAATAAAATAACTAATATTTTTGGGATCAGTAATATATGCAGGGGAACCCTCGTTTTAAAAGAGCTTAACAGCCACAAAAAGTGTAAAATTTTACCATCTTATCAGCAAAACGGTGCAGTGCAGGTCGAATTCTTTAGATTTAGAAACACATGGCCACGCGACGTGCCCAGTCCTAAAGGCAGGGGTGAAAATATAAAGGTGATCAAAACGACGCGCAAAGGAGACTTGATATTTCCCAAGTTAAGGTCGTTACGCTGCCAGTTTTTCTTTGGTGTCGGTAATCGGTTCACCAATCCGAAGTCGACACCCGGTGCGCTAGAAATCTTTGAGAACGGAATTAAATCCAAATACTGAATTCGGGTATTACCAACAATTTGTTAGGTATAACTGCACATTGATCAGACAACATCGGCGCCGAGCTACGTTTACAGTTCAATTATCCGGGCCTAGTTCAGGGTGCTCTGGTGTCGCAATTTTTACTAAACCAAAAGGTAAATTAGGTTTTATTCTTTTTTTTTAATATGACCTCTTAACGTTTTAAGTGAATTAAAATATTTTACTTGTAAGAATTGCAACATTTAGGAAAAATTTCAAAAAATAACAAGCATTACAAAAACCATTTACCCTTATAGGGTAAGGCAAATTGACATACCAAATTTTTCCCTTAAAGGCATAATGACATGGTTGTATGAAATTAACTGTCCAGTGAGTAAAAAAAAATAACAATGTAAGTGTAAAATGTAGTTTCTATTTTTTATATTTTATGTTTGTTGTACAGGGTCATCCAACCAGGACTGAGCAGGGGCCTATTTTTTGAGTTTCCCTGTATTTTTATTTAAACCAATATAGCCATTTAGTTTATGCTTTGCCGTAGAATCTAAAATTACCATTTAAAAAGCGATCTGACTTAAAACAAAGGAACTGTGGCGTAAAGTTGTTGTTTTTTCAATGGAACACCCTATATATTATTTATTTTTATGAAACGCCCTTCTTTTCTGATTCCATAAATATATAGTTTGTCCATATTAGCTCAAACCGTTTTTAAGATATGAGCAATCAAACATTTAAAAAGCTGTATTTTAATGCATCGCAATTACGGGGATTTTCTTTTCCAAGGCATTCTAGACGTATTAAGCTCAAATGAATACAGCTTTTTAAATGTTTGATTGCTCATATCTTAAAAACGGTTTGAGCTAATATGGACAAACTATATATTTATGGAATCAGAAAAGAAGGGCGTTTCATAAAAATAAATAATATACAGGGTGTTCCATTGAAAAAACAACAACTTTACGCCACAGTTCCTTTGTTTTAAGTCAGATCGCTTTTTAAATGGTAATTTTAGATTCTACGGCAAAGCATAAAATAAATGGCTATATTGTACAGGTGGAATGCCCTTAATGAAGAAACCATCCTTGCCCCAAATCGGAACATCTTCAAGAACAGGCTTGACAAAAACCTGGAAACAATAAATGGCATCATGGTGCACTATCTTTAGCTGGCTCACCCCCAACCAAACAACTAACTGTGATAAATTCTGTGATAAAATCTGTAATCGAGCTTGTAAATGTCCAACGTTGTGTCTAGTCGCGCGTACCTTGACTGTGAACTGTACCTAGACTGTGAACTCTGATGTGATACTCTAATTGTTGACTATATAAAAGTGCCTGAAATAATAAAAACTAAAAAGAAACCAAAGACATAAGTGCACACAGCAGTCTCATCGGCTTCAGCCGCTTACTGCTGTTAAACATAATAATAATAATAATAATAATAATAATAATAATAATAATAATAATAATAATAATAATAATAATAATAATAATAATAATAATAATAATAATAATAATAATAATATTAATAATAATAATAATAATAATAATAATAATAATAATAATAATAATAATAATAATAATAATAATAATAATAATAATAATAAGAATAATAATTTATTTGGTGCTTAATACACAGAATGAGCGCTTACACAAGTCAAAAAAAAGAAGAAACAGAAGTATAATATAGGTATTACACATTAAAAATATTTAAAACTTATTAACAATTAAAAACCTTTACTTGGACGTAAAATACAAAACAGATTAAAATGTATCACCAGTTCACTGTTCGGAAATCATTAATATTGTAAAGAGCCTTACCTAACAGAACCTTTATCACACAGGCCCTAAACTGTTTTATTGGCAAGTCTCTCACAGCAATAGGAAGCATATTAAAGAACTTCGGCCCATAGAAACTAGGTCCGTCCTGCGTCCTCTTAAGGCGACAGTAATGTGGCTGAATATTCTTTCTTCCACGCGTATTATATTGGTGGATGTCTCCATGGGATGTATATGCATCGATATTTTTTTTTACATATAAAGGAGTTTCTAGTATAAAGATCGATGGCAAGGTCAGAATGCGAAGCTGCACAAAGGCTGCCCTGCAATCATCTCCATATCCCAGCTCTCCTCTGCAATCCAAACACTCTTTCAGACTGAGACGAATGTCCCCATACCAACAGCCTGCAGTGAAACAGACCGAAGTAGGCCACTCGTAAAGTGTCATAGGACACACTATTTGTCAGGTTACGAAGTACAAACAGGCTACTTCTCAATCCTTTACACAACGAGTTAATATGAGCATCCCACATCAGTATATGATCCAACTGTACACCCAAAAATTTGACTGCAGTGACGTCCCCATTAACGGCGGCTGTATCTCTCATTGGAAACATTACACTAGTAGTTTTATCATTATTAAGGTGAAGCCTATTAAGAGCAAACCAGTGCTCGGCCTCTCCCGCAGTCTGGCAGACATTTCCTGAGCATCCTCAATTGAGTCGGCAGTGATAGAGATGGTGGTGTCATCAGCGAAAATTGTGAATTTGCCTGACGGATTAGACAAAGGCAAGTCATTAATATATATTAGAAATAAAATAGGGCCCAGGACAGACCCCTGTGGAACACCGATAGTAATATCACTTTCCGCCGATAACACCCCCCCAACTCTAACCGCCTGTTTGCGATCAGATAGGTAGGATGAGAGAAGTTTCACACTCTCTGAACTAAGAAAATAGGCCCTCAGCTTGCGCAAAAGAATGTCATGCGAGACGCAGTCGAAAGCCTTGCTTAAGTCACAAAATAAAGACGCAGTAAATTCCTGTTCGTTAAATGACTCTAGGATGTAGGAAACAAGATCTAAGATACCTAAAGTCGTATTTTTGTTTTTTCTAAAGCCAAATTGGCAGTCTGAGAAATAATTGTTATGATCAAAGAATTCAACAATTTGCAGAGCCATACATTTTTCCAGCACTTTCGAGAACACAGGCAACAATGCTATTGGTCGGTAGTTCTCTGGTAGTTCTGGATTGCCTTTTTTAAATATGGGCGTCACTATAGCCTTCTTAAGAACCGCCGGAAACGTTCCTTCCCTAAAACACTGATTAATTAATTTTGTTAGGGGTATAATTATTAGATGTCTTATATTTTTTAATAATTTTGTATTAAACCCAAAAATATCAGTACTGTTCTTGCATTTAATGTTCTCAATGACATCCCTAACTTAATTATAGGTAACTTCCCTAAAATTGAACATATTGGAGGAACATTTATAAATTCGATAGGATCATGTTCCGAGTGAGGAATCTTAGCGTCTAGGTCATGGGCTATATTAGTGAAGAATTTATTAAAACTATCTGCAGATACGCTACAAAAGTTGTTGACCCTTTCTGAGATACCCCTGCTTTTGTTAACAATCTTCCACATACATTTAGCTGGATTATTTGCACTCTCAATCAATCTATCATTTGATCTGATCTTTGCATCTCTGATTGCTCGTCTATATTTAGTCTTAAAAGTTCTATACTCCTGAGCGAGACCTGCATGAGCATACCGCCTCCTCAGCTCACCTAACAAAGCAAGATGCTCACGCATTCCCCTCAACCTATCATTAAACCAGGCAATATTTCCACCTTGATCTGATCTGACCAAGTAGGACTTTTCAGGAAATGATTCGGTATAAAATTTCTCCAAGATTGCCAAAAACTGGAAAAACTTACTCTCAGCACTTACCCCGGGCTCACTCATAAACTCCCACTGTTCCGCAGCCACTCGCTCATAAAAACATGACATACCCATCTCAGTTAATGGTCGACACACTTTCCATGTACGCTTCACAACAGGCACACCACATTTCATACTTACACTCACTTTTTGCCCGAGATGGTCAGACAATTCAATATTTTCTGGGCATGATGAGAGAACAGGCACAGAGCTGCTTACAAAGACGTTATCCAGACATGCAGTACCCCTAGTTGGGGAGAATATAGTTCTTTCCAGTCCAAAAGATTCGAAAATATCAGTCACTCTCACTGCCTCAGCCTGGTCTGTCCCAAATTGGACATTAAAGTCCCCTGCCACAATGATCTGCTTATCTGCGCCTATCCTATTCAAGATACCCTCCATTGCTGTGAGGAACGTGCCAAAACACCCAGAAGGAGACCTATAAACAGTTAAAATATATAAGTTAAAATTTTCTATAAAAATACCACAGATTTCAATACATTTTTCTACATTAAACGCACTGATATATTCTAATGTTTTTACATTTATCTTTTTATCTACCATTATCACAGTACCACCGCCAATGTTATGGGCTCTTGCAGAGAAAGTTGCAGTCTTATAGTTTGACAGCTTTAGAATTTCCAATTCTTCAGCTTTAAGCCAGTGTTCACTTACACATACTATGTCTATTCTTGATTTGTAAAGCGCTGCCTCTAACTCATTCATTTTGTTTCTTAAAAATCGTATGTTAACATGTAGTATAGTCAAGTCTTGATTTTTTGACCTATTTAGTTTTGGCCTAGTCAATTCTCCCTTGTTTCCTCTCCTGTCTGTGGTTTCTGTAGAAACTTCTTGTTGGCTAAAAAAATATCTCTTAGTTCAAATTCTCTAAGTATCACGCCTTTAGGCCAATAGGAGAGTGAGAATATTTCAGTTACTAACTCCTCCGGGATGCCAACACTAAATGCAGAGTTATTTCCTTTGTTGTTCAACTTTTTAACAATTATTTCTTCGTGGCCTTGAGTATCGCTCGTATACTCTTTTAGGTCCTGTTCAGTAACCTCCCTGCCGATAATTTATGCCTTGCTCTCCCCTACATAAAACGGTGTGATGGGTTTTTACTAAAAATAATGTCCGACAGCAGAAATGTCTTGAGGAGACAGTTGTCGTTAGTCTTTCTAATAATATTGTCGGATATGTATTGGTATCCTTAAAAGCGACAATATAAAAAACAACAACGCACACTTGAGAATAAAAGTGACACATGCGGAAAGTGGGCGAGCTCCTAACTTTTATTGCACTTTTGTAAATTATATGTTTGAAATGTCCGACAGTAGGAATGACTTAAGTGTCCACTACTGAAGACCGTTGTCGCTCGGCCTTTCACCAAACTACGTAGTACCTTTATACCAAACGTGTACGTAAATCTATAAAAATACTCTGTAACTAAAGAGATAAATAATTTTAATAATCATACGTACACGAAAATGGGGCGATATGTAACAAAATAAATTGCAGATTAACGGGGAACCAATTAAACATAATGTGGTCGCAGACCAAAGGTTATCATAAAAAGGGGGTATTTTTGGGGGGTAAACTGTTACCATTATAGTCGCAGACGTAATTGGTAACAAAAGGTAAAACATTAATTATTATTGTCGCAGACATAATAAGTAATATCTGAGAAAGTGTCACCATTCTGTTGCAGACCAGATGTTGGTGCAAATGGGCTAAATTATGGGAGACAGACCATCTTACACTAAGTTTTATAAAATATAATAATTAGGTATTTTATTCTGTATGTTATTTAAGGGATATCTGATTGAATTGTTCATAAATTATATACGGTCAAAATGCTTTTATAATAAATTAATTGTTTTTAAAAACCTCTTTAATTTTCATTTACTGGCAGCGGAATATACCGCATCATAGGGAAACCGTCAGAATAAGATGAAAGCTAAAAAATCTTAAAACATGACAAACTTTTACCGTTGTACCAAACTTTAAAAGAACCTAAATATAAACACAACGTAGACAGGGTCGTACCACAAGATTTGACGATTACAGTTAGAGTGACGGATTTATGCAGGTGATGAATACACCTGGGCTAGGTCAGTTTCATTAGTAATAAATGCCTTTTATACAATTTTAGGTTAAAAAATGTTTTTTTTTTGTATTTTTTAAAAAATAAACATATTTTTTTGAACCCAATGTCTTTCTTTACCTAATTTTACTATAATAAATTAAGAAATATTGTATACCAGTATGCATATTTGGTAAAAAAAAGCAAATAACTGCACATTATAAAGGCAAAGAAGGCATATATACGCACATATTTTGGCTGCATATAATCCGCCTTTTACTTATTAGTCTACGTATTAGGCTGGTTGGCAAATAGTTTAAAACAGTGGTTTAGATTGGCTAATAGGTACTAATAGTAGTAATAATAGTCTTGATTTTAGTCAAGGGGGGGGGGGCTATCTAGGGGTTGTAGATATAATGCACAGGCGAAAATCTTTTGGATCCACGCCCAAATTTTAGTCAGTTCATTTAGCATCCACATGTATACTGACTTATTTTTCAAGAAAAAAGGAGGGGAGGGCAAACTTATTGGCGTAACTATAGGAGTACATTCTATGGGGGATGTGGAATAGACAATGTAAATGTACAGTAATTAATCTAAACGTTTGAGGTCTGGTGATCTGGGAGGCCTGGCTTACGGTCCCTATGATTTTCAACAATTATTGTATCAATCAATAAAAGACATATATTTTCGCTTATTTTTCAAGAACTCTTTATTATTCACCTTAGAAAATTCCAAAACGGCTGCTTTCAGCGACAGATACTAAGAATTCCTCTTGTATGTAATATTGAATAGAAAATAGGCCTGTCAAAAATGACGTACAGTGCGATACAATAATTGTTATTTAAATCCAGTTAAAACACTATATTGTGGCGCCCAATAACATTAAACAAAAAAATAAGTAAATATTTGAGTGTCACATCTTTAGTACTCTCAGTATCCCGTATTTCGTCAAATGTCATTTTATTAAACAAAAATATAATCGAAAAACCAAATAAACAACTTTTTTGGACGCCCTGTATCTCAAGAACCAAGCCGTTGCGGATTCATAGTTATATGAACTTTTTATCTTAAAATTAATTAAAAATGAACCCTTTAAAGTTTGCACAAGCACTAAATAAACCGTAATAACTAAATGTACCGGGCGGCAACTTTAAGATTCCTTGCACTGGCAGAAGATACGAAGATTTAACATTTTCTGTTATATTTTGACAATCCGAGCGATGTTTTTTAACCATGCTCCGCAGGAGCATAATACAAAGACAGAGAATAAAAACAATTTAGTAAATTTTTGGGTAGGTACCACTAATATTAGAGGTACCCTCGGTTGTCGATGAGTGATATGTTATCTAGTTGAAATCTGTAGTTAATCACCATGGGCTAGTACGTTACTGCTAGTTATAATGTAAAACAGGCAAATTGCGTTGTTTTTGTTTAAATAGAATGTTCGTCAAGCGGCTCGTCGAGCAAACCAGCCAGCAAAACAGCAGTCTATGGACTTCTTTTAAGATAGCAAAAGTCATTTTAAAAAACGTGACCTACTTTGATCTATGTAGTGTCAATGTCAAATAAATTTATTTAATTTTGCAAATCTGTAAGTACGCGTTTTTAAATCAACATTGAACAATTAGAAAAACCTCTTAAGATTACATAAATAAAATTATACACATATATCTATTTGCTGCATTCAATGAAAAACAAAACACTTAAGTGCCAAGTATGTAATTATCAAATAGCAAATTTATTTAGCTTGATGCGGCAAGGTGAGGGGAGACATTTTTTCTGATCAGGAAAATGCACAGTATAAATTACGGACTTTACGAAACATTCGATGTACATTTATTTTGCGGACAATAATCCCGGTGACTTAGGTTAACATTATTTTTGTTATATTTTCAAAATTTGGCTTGTTTACCTTAGACCACTTAGTAACTGGTAAAAAATGTACATTTTTAATTTTTTTGGATGTTTTTTAAGACATCCAGTTCAAAATGGGGGTCGCAGAATGCTGTTAAGGGGATTCTCCCTAAAGATAACAGTATCACTGAGCTGTTATACTCCTGCTCAAATAATAATTTATTTCTTATAGAGCCTCCTCTGCACTTTAATAGGCCAATTCTAAACAAAATTATTCAGGAACAAAATTCAACAATTCTTCGCCATTTAAAATCGTATTAATCTGGAATAAATTTTTTACCGCTATTATGTATGACCTCCCACGGACTCTTAAGCTTCAGAGACAAATCTAACCTTGTACATCACTTGTGCACTCAATTTGATACTAGACAGAATTTTACTACAATTGAGATAATGGAACCCAATTCAATTCCTAATGATGTAAATTACCTAACCTCGAATTCCTCATCAATTGATAAAGCTGCTAATAAGTCTGGAACAGCTTTGCCTTTCCTCAAATCAGCGCCACCAGTCAACTTATAAAAAATCGTTTCACTTTCTATTATCAGAATGTTAGAGGCCTAAGAACAAAATGTAATGAATTACTGAGAAATACATATTCCTGCAACTACGATATCATAGCACTTTCAGAGACATGGTTGAATGAGGACTTCTTCGATCCTGAGATTCTTAACACACAGTATACAGTTTTTAGAAGAGACAGAAACTATGTTAATCTGGAGTGTGAGCGAGGTGGCGGCATCCTGATTGCTAGCATAAGCGGTGTTCAAGCTTCGAGAATTTCTACTCCGATTGTTGACTCCTATGAGGACGTGTGGATTCAGTTAACCATGGATGGTACCCGTGTAGTCATGGGTTGTGTTTATATACCTCCAGCTGCATCATTAGAGGCCTACCAATCTTTTTGTAACACATGTGAATCTCTTAAAAACCGATACGAAAACTATAAGTTCGTCATATGTGGTGACTTTAACTTGCCATCAGTGGAATGGATTGTCGATGATAACACCTTGGTTCCTAGGGAAATTGGTACACCTGCTGCAGAAGTTTTGCTGGACTGTATGTTCTTTCTGGAATTACAGCAAACGAACTCAGTGAAAAACCATCTGGGTCGTACATTGGATCTTGTTTTTGTGGACTATTTTAATCATCACTTGGCCAGGGCAAGCACAGACGTATTATTCGGTCTCGATAATCGTCACCCTGCTATTAAGTTTTTGTTTGATTTTCAACATACACCACTTCGGAAAAATCGGAATGTCATCAGTGTACACCAGTTCCATAAGGCTAATTACATGGAACTAAACAAATTTTATGGACAAGTTGACTGGACTTTCCTTACGATTGGCGATGACCTCGACCTGCTAATCCAACGTTTTTATGACGTACTTTTTGAGGGCATGAACATCTTTATCCCTAAAGTCACTATTAAAGGCCAGAAATACCCTAAATGGTTTGACGCTCCCCTGCGCAAGCTTATTGCACAAAAGAACAGATTCTATAAAAAAATATAGGAAATCAGGATTGGATCATGACTACGAAGAGTACTCAAATATCCGTCGCGAAGTCAAGTTTAGAACCGACATGTGTCAATGGTAAGCACTTTTGGTCCTTTGTTAAAAATTTAAAATCTAATTCAATCTTTCCAGTAGAATGACCTACAGTGGCCAAGAATACACTAACTCTGAAGACGTTGCTAATGCCTTTTCTTCCTATTTTCAGTCCTGCTATTCAGATTATACAAACGTCGACCTGTCCGGCGCTCAGCCTGTTGGATTTGCCAATACCTTGTCAACACACTTATTCACTGCCCTGGAAGTGAGCGAGAAGTTATCACATCTTGACATCTCCAAGGGTGCTGGCCCGGATGGCATCCCTCCAGTTTTCATTAGGAACTGCTGCCAATCACTCTCACTTCCACTGAGTATGGTATTTCAAAGATCATTTGACTGCGGTATTTTCCCAACCATCTGGAAATGTTCAAGTCTACAACCTGTTTTTAAATCCGGCGACAGGACTAACGTCGAGAACTACCGTGGAATATCTCTTCTCTCGGCAATACCAAAGCTATTTGAAGCAATACTCACTGATGAGATCTTCAATACCCTCAAGCATTATATTATTCCCGAGCAACATGGGTTCTACAGAGGACGCTCAATAGCTACAAACCTGGCATTTACCAGAATCACTTAATATCCTCGGTTGAGGCTGGTAAACAGGTCGACACTATCTACACCGACCTATTTAAGGCTTTTGACAGTGTCTGCCACCCCTTACTACTGAAGAAGCTGTCCCAAATGGGATTCTCAGGACAGTATCTGTCCTGGATCAAGTCTTACTTATCTGATCGTCGTCAACGTGTTACTGTCTGTGGTTCCGCCTCGCGTGAAGTGCATGTTACATCCGGAGTTCCTCAGGGATCTCACTTGGGGCCTGTGCTGTTCTTGTTGTTTATAAATGACGTCGGATCATGCTTCAAGACTTCCAAGTATCTTTTGTATGCGGATGATCTAAGGTTTTTTGACATTGTTGGCCCTGGTCTTGATGGTTTGCAGTCGGATTTGGACAGTTTTGTGCGATGGTGTAAACTAAATTTCCTAAGCATTAATATTCTCAAATGTAAGACTAGTAGTTTTTACAAATGCCTTAACCCTTTACTGGCTCCGTATAGTATTGATGGTGTTGGCATCGACAGGGTGGACTCATTCAACGATCTTGGAGTGATTTTCGATGTGGGACTCTCTTTCGGTTTGCATATCGACAATGTTGTTTTAAAGGGTTTTAGGTTGTTGGGGTTTCTAAAGAGAAACACAAAGCATATTAACGATACAAAGGATCTTTCATGTCTCTATAATTGTTTGGTCCACAGCATCTTGGAGTACCGTTCTGTTATTTGGACACCCCGTTATGCGTGTCATATAAATAAACCAGAGCGTGTCCAAAATACGTTTATGAAATATCTTCTCTACAAGTTTCACTTCCCTTACTTCAACATCACATATGAAACCAGGCTTCTAATGTGTGGATATAAAAGTCTTGAATGCCGACGTAGAGAAGCACTTTTACTATTCCTGTACAAGCTCATTAATGGGATGATGGACTGTGACTCTTTACTACTCCTAATTCGCATATTAGTTCCAAATAGAGCGACCCGGCAAACGCAATTATTTTTTGAGCAAACACATAGAACCAATTATGGTCGGGGTGCCTTTATGGATCGTTTGGTGTCCAATTACAACCAGTACTATTCCGCATGTGACATTTTTAATGCTAAGAGCAGCTCGTCCCTAAAGAGACTTCTATGTTTTATATATTGAACTGTCCTTATGTTTTTGTAAACAAGCTACTATGACTATTGTATTTTTATTTTTATTTTTTTTGTATACTTTTGGCAATTGTTATATATAGGTGTATTTAGTTTTAGGCATACCATTTAGAATTTATGGTCTGTAGTGTATCGTGAATAAATAAATAAATAAATAAAAAAAAACATGCCAATAAATAGATACATTCAGTTTAAATCTTTATTTATTGATAAATAATTACTTGTTTATTTTCAAAAAGTTATATTGCAAGCTGCAGAAGAAAAACGGAAACATGCATATGTCGTAGGCTGATAGTGAAATCCGTCATTTCATGAAAAGCCTAGTCACTTCATGAAGCGTCGGCAGATTGTGTAAAAACATGAAATTACACGATCTGCCGCGTCACTTCATGAAGATACCTTGACGTTTCGGCGTATTATGTATAACACAATCTGCCTAATTTTAAATATCGTTACTTCATGAAATGCCACAAAAACAAGGCATATTGTGTAATTCCGTCTAAAAGGTATATTGGCAACTGGTTTGTTCGGGTTTGTCAGAGCATTTTTTAAATTTTTATAAAATAATATTAGTTGCAAAAATTTAATTAAAAAAAAATGCTCTGGGAAACAACGAACAAACCAGTTGCCAATATACCTTTTAGACGGAATTACACAATCTGCCGACTGACATGACATCGTTAGGTACTACATGAAGTGACGATATTTAAAATTAGGCAGATTGTGTTATACATAATACGCCGAAACGTCAAGGTCTCTTCATGAAGTGACGCGGCAGATCGTGTAATTTCATGTTTTTACACAATCTGCCGACGCTTCATGAAGTGACTAGGCTTTTCATGAAATGACGGATTTCACTATCAGCCTACGACACATATATTAATTATGCAAGAAATATTACTCTCAATACGTAAATTTAAACGTTTGGGCATGCTGTGGATTAAGGGTGAGATTACAAAGCTCTGCATCTGACGTCTGCCTGCAGTTACAAGTAGCAGTTTGCAGATGCAAATGACAAAATTGGAATTACAGAAAACGTTTATCTTACTTTCCGTCTGCAAATTTGCGAACGGTTGAAAGGACCTGCAAACTTGCAGAATGTATAAAATTTGTTAAAAACTAACCTATATTTCGGGGATTTGACGGAAGATGGTAGGTATTGCTGGTTATTTACAATGGGCCTTTTCACTATTCTTAAATTTGATACATTTGGCATTTGAATTGTTTAGTCGGTGCTATAATAAGTGTTTTTCATCAATAAAATTATTGCTAGGTCATAACATTAATTTATTTCAGCACAGTAAAAACCGGGTAAAATTCAACCAATTTGAAAACCTGAAAACAGGCGCGACTCATGACGTAGATATGTTTAAAGCTTGCTAGAGCGCATGCGTTTAACTTCGCACACGCGTAAATGCTGATCTGTCGAACTGCCATCGGCAAATTAAGCCACTGTTGCCATATGTAGAAAGTTTTACAATCTTAATAATATACTTTCTTCTTAGAACTTTATTTGGATACTTTAAATAAATATAAACATAATACTGGTAAAATAATTCATTCCGCAGCTATTGAATGGAAAACTGGTATATTATAATTACTAATAATTGCTAGTCAATTACCATTACACTGGTACTATAAACTATAATAAATGATTTTTGAGAGTATCGGCAACACTGTCAAGCTGCTGATTTAGTGAATTCTTGATATTTTAAGCCAGCGACTCGGGTATTCCTATCATTCCTCTGTGCATCAATCTTCCGGCGCGATGACGTAGGTATGTTTAAGTCCGTGTTTTTATTCAAGGAGTTTTTTTATTTATTTATTTTCTCAGTTTAGCTTAAAAGTATAGAAAAGTAAAAACACAGAAAATTTTATTTTTTGTTCCTTTATACACTACTACCAAAATCAAAATTTAGTGAAAAGGCCCATTGAGGGGTTTATTTCAAAAACCAGAAAAGTCCAAAAAAATGTTTTTTCAGGAATTAAATAAAACTGTCTATCTTGTTTCGTAGTTCGTAATAGGAAGTCGTATTGTTTTATTAAAAATTGCTAGTATATTATGTTCATTTGTACAATAATATAATTTGAAAAAATATTGTTGTTAATGAGAAAAAAATTAAAAACAATTGGACTTATCTGCTTTTTGCAGGAAAATTACACCTGGGAATTATAATAAATCATTTATTCAACTTCTACTTCCAAAAAAAAGTTAGACGTAATGCATATTCAAAACACTAACAACTCAAACACCCCACTTGTCCATGGACTTGTCTGGTTCTTGTCGGAAACGAACTGGACTTATCTGGTTTTTGCAGAATATAGCATATTTTGATCATTTATAAAGCGGACTCGTCCATTATTTGTAGAAGTTAAATGTGCCTACGATTCGGCATGTCTTTAATCTATATTATGGCATCATAATCTAGAAATGTATTATTTTGGACTTGTCTGGTTTTTGGAATGAACCCCTCAATTTGAATCTGATTTTAATATAAAAGAAACAAGGGACGTTAAGCGTTAAGATCATTAATTTATTATTGCTATGGATTTGGGCATATTTCACGTATTTGGCAGTCGATATCAAAAATTCGGTAGTATAATGGTTTAACTAAGGCAAAAATGACGGATTTGCAAATAGTTTTTGGTCTGCAAATTATTTTGCGTCTGCTAGTCTGCCATATTTGCAGATCTGCAAAGTTGCAGGTATACCTTTCCTGTAATCTCACCCTAAATTGTTCTATACTTCTACAATTTTGTTCCACAAGTCGTCACAATTTTCTGGATGAAAATAATTTTTTTAAATAATTTCTTTTACATTTTTAATTGTATTAACATTCGGATTCTTTGAGGGGAAACGCAGTAAAGAAATATTGTTTTCTTGCATCCAATCCAAAATCCTTCATGTGGTGTGAACACGGCAGTTGTCGTGTTGAATGCAAGTTTCTCTGATTGATTGGACTATATTATTTACTGAAGGCAGCATAACATTTTCTAAAAAATCTATATAGACTACCGCTGTATTTTAAAAATGTCACGGTACCATTGTGGAAAAGAACAAGCAATAATTTTAAAATTATTTGATTATTTTCAAAGAAAAAGTGATTCCGGAAAGCAAAATAGCTATCCGTGTTAGAGAGTTTATGATGCTTTGGGAGTTTCGTGTTCAACAATCCAACGATAAAGTCAAAGAAGGAGGAAGGATATAATGTAGCTATTTTGTCATCCCGTAGTCGACAACTTCACCAAATTCACGAACATACCATAAAAGAGCGTATTTATGTATATTATATATATATATATATATTCTGTAACAAATGACGTAGCTTTGGGTCTGTGGAATAGAAAATGTAACAGGGGAAAAAGGGAAAAATTATGTAACACACTAATAAAATCATAAATGATGTGTGGAACCGAAAAGGTTAGGCAGATTTCCGTTCATTCTGGACAACTAATCGCATAGTATTTTTCATCTATTTAACCACACCACCCAATACACATGTATAAAATATGTCAGACAACTAAAAGTTTCAGTTCTTTAAACAATGAACATCACGAAGGGGATACCTATCCCTACGATTTTAACAATCTAATAAAAGGGGTGTCTTGTTTTACAAAAGGGTTAAGTTAACGTGAAAGAAGTACGGTTCTATTTTAAGTAATTATTTATAGCGAAGTCGACATCACTAAACCACTAGGACCCACAGGGTGTTGACCTACCCTAAATTAAAGAGGTGGGAATATCGTTCTTGGTATTTTTTGTTACATAAGTTTTAATAACAACTGTATAAACATTGACTTTATTAATGTGAGTGTTATTACAAGTACCACTGCTAGTATACCCAATTTTGATGATAATGAGTAGATTTTATTGAGCATGTAGATACAACAGGATTAATTGCAAAATGGTCTGATGAACAAAAAGGAGCTGTAACACGACTCAAACTTGGGAGTTTAGAACTAAACAATTTTTGAATGCAGATACCAATATTAAAACCACCTATTTAAAACAAGACAAAATTGGACGTGTCAATCAAATCAGTGTGGGAAAATTCCAGACAAATATAGGAAGGCTGCAGCTTTCCAATATATAGAAAGTAAATGAAGACGTAAAAATAAGTTATCCTGGACAAGTCCCGAAGAGAGAAAAAGTCTAATACTAAGAAATCGATGACACGAGAGCCAGGTTATAGTCGGCTTCCATTTAACTAGGCGCGTTATGAACTTATCATAGAGCAACTTATATAGTGTTGTCTTGCTCAAACCAAGGTTAAAACGGCATTATAAAGATATCCGTAATGTAAACGCGATAGACCTATTGGTTATTTATGAATCTGAGAGAGAAGCACATCTAATTTTCAGTAATTATCAAAATGTTTCAAAGAACACTACCGTATTATATAATGTCGTAAATAAGCTCCCTAGTTTTGACAAAGGTGTCATTATTAAAAATATTGTGACATAAAATGTCGAGTACAAATCGGTTTGCACGTTTTCTGCATCCCCAGGCAAAAGAAATGGTTCTCAATTTAATAGATTATTTTAAAAATGAAGAAGAAAAGGCTACTGAAACCGGCGAGTTATTAAATCCCAAGTTAAAGAGAAAGTATCGGAAGCACTAAAACTAAGTTTAAGATCAATACAGAGGACTGTTCATGAAAGTAGTAGAAATATACCAATGAAGAAAACGCAACGACGATCAAGGAAAACGAAGATTGAAACTTTACACGAAGGTAAAAAAATGGATGTAAGGAATGTTATATAGTACGCCTTATATGCATCACAAGTCGATATAACGCTTTCAGCTCTGGAAGATGCTTTGAAGGAACGAGGTGTTTTGGAAATAGGTCTCAGGTCATTGTCAGCGCTCATTAAAAGCTTAGGATTTCGTTATAGAAAGGACTGCAACAGAAGATATTTGTGCGAACTATCAAGAATTGCAAGCGAACGAGTAAAGTTTCTGAAAAAATATGTTGAAAATTATGAATCAAAGTTTAGAAAAGCAGTTATATAATATACCTAATTAAAATACATTTTTATTTGTTCACTACTATACCTAGCTTACTGCGTCGAGTATATAGTATTTTATATCTTTTTTGGACTTGTGACTTGTCTATAAAAGTCTAAACATAGATATTGTATGTATTGGCACCAATAAGTTATTTGTACCTATTCGCAATAATATATATACATCAGTTTAATTAAAATAAATGTACACAAAAATATTCAAAATTATATTATTATATATATTGTAAAATGCAGACAAATTCTGATGTTCTTATTTTTATTTATTAAACAATCACCCCTATTTACGGACCAACATTTGATTCCCAAGGGTGGTCGCTAGTCAGAGGTTTTACTGTAGGTATATTGTTTATCTAATTATCCATCAATTTAGTTATTAAATTTTTGAAATATAAAACTATTTTGTCAACGTGTGCAACAACACACGACACGAACGCACCCCTGGGAAAATAATTTTGGAACGAGACCCGTCACTGTTATTATGTCAATTTTTATTATGACTAATAGTTTCTAACCTATTAACATTCAATTTTATGGAAAATCAGCTGTCCATATGCCGCCATATTGGTTTTTATATTTTGAAACATTTTTGAACCTCTGATTCAACTGATTTGATTCAGGTCACGTGCGCCTAGTTAAGTGGAAGCCGACTATAGTATAATAATACCTAACGACATGCCGGAATGCGGATAAGTACACATACAAGGGAGCTTAAAACTACCCCCTTGGAGTCAAATGTTTTGCTAGCGATATATAAAGGCTTGCAGGCTTCAACTATTGTTATTGAAGCAAATAATAACACTAATGATACGCTTTTGAAGAGACGGCCTATTTGCAACATGGAGAGTCAGGAAATAGCACGAATAAGTAAATGGATGCCGAGCGGCAACTAAGAAAATTAATTGAAAAATATTTTGACATTTTCAGAAACTAACGTGTACATCTCACGTAAAGCATCATATTATAACGGGCCCTCCATCTCCCTCCCCATTTGTAGATAACACTAGAGTGCGGTATCATCGTAAGAAGATTTTACAACAAGAAATTAGAAATTTTACTGGATGACGGCATAATTGAAGAATCACAGAGTCCGTGGGGATTTCGACCAATATTAGTAGAAAAAAATTGCATCCCATAGAAAGACCACAATATCGTCACTGCATCGTCTATGTAATACAAGTGCTTTTGTCACACCTTATGACACATATCAGTTCATGGACCTAAGCATGGGATTAAAAAATAGTCCAAGCACTTACCAGAGATTCCTACATACTATGTTGTCTGGATTAATTGGCACGAATTGGTATTTTTAGAGCAGGTCAATTGGGGGGGGGGCAGGGGGGGCATTTGCCCCCCCCCTGAGTATTCACACACAAAATTCAAAATTTGGCTGTTACGCATCGCATATAGTTTGTACACTTTGTTGCGGAGAAATATAGCCAACATGAAAAATAGGCCATTCGTAAAATATAAGCAGAAACCAAGCCAGAAAGTTATCACAGCAGTAAGATATGTGTCAATGTAGGAGTATTTGTAATCAAAAGAGAAAGAAGCTGATTGTTGTGAAGAAGGAACAGAAAGAATTGAGTAAAATGAAGGGTCGATTCAATTGACTAATTAAAGGGACTAATAAAGAAATAATTTTGTGTGAGGTCACATATTGGTGAAACAACACCGTTAAGTGTGAGGAGAGAAAAAAATTATATATAAAATTTGAAAATTGTAGATATTATAAAAAATTTATGTCATGTAGACATTATTTGTTTAAGAGTAGAAGTAATAATATAGTTTAAAATCTTGGCTCTCGACATTTCTTAATTAGAAATTAAAGTTTAAAAAGTTTTAAATGTGAACTGGAGCTGACAGTTCTAATAAGACAAGGTAAAAAAAAATTTAAAAAATAAAAAAAAATTTATTAAGTATATCATTAATTTTTAGTGTTTAGGTCTGAGCTTCTTTGTTTTTTTTTAATGTATATTTTACAAAAAAAGTTTTTTTTTTTCTGTTAATTTGGCATCAATAAAGTGTTTTTTTTTCGACCATAAATTTTTTTTTTTAAATTAGGTATGCCCCCCCCCCCCCCAAGATAAATGTGAAATGACGCCCCTGTTTTAGAGCTAAGACGATATAATAGTATTGTATCCAGATTAAGTATCTGAACATCTCCTCCTGACTCACTAAAGTCAAATTTCTCCAAGAACACGCCGCTTCCTGGCTGAGTCACCTGTCATTTATGACACCATATTGATGTCTGGTCTAGTGTAATAGAACGATCTATTTTTTTATTTAATTATTTCTATTAAAAGTTGCGTTCTAACGAGTCAGAACAGGATTTATGATTTCTTTAAATACAAAGAGGAGTCCTAAAAGTTTTTGTTCGCAAAGTAAATATGATAATAAAACCATATTTACCCAACTATTGTAAAGCAACCGCTTTCTTAAGCAAATAAACAAATTACCCAAGTTATTCTAAAGTTCGTTATGTCATAAAGTTTATTTTCTATATCCTCCCTTAAAAACGGGTTGATAGCAATAACCAAATCATAATATTAAATTTAACAATCTCCAGTTCAGCACGTTAGCTGAAGATAATATCATCTTTGTAAAACCTAAAATAAACCACAGATGGGCAATAATAAACAAGAAAACCTTCGCCGGTGGTCTATGCAATCAGATAATATAGTGGATTTCACCTTAGTTTTTAATGCTTTGACGTCTCTCTTGTCAAACATATTAGCCAACACGTGATTTTAAAATCCCCATTGTATAAACGGCTTTCAGGCGCGGGCATTGGCTAGATTAACAAAAGATGGATATATAACTGACCGTATAGTTACATGTACATGACGAAGATGCACACTACACAGTTTAATACGTTGCCCTTCAATGAGCTTAAACTCGTCAAAAGCACAGCATCGCTCGTATATGCCGTTAGTATGCGCATCTTTGTCTTACGCATTTGCTCTCGCATATCTCTTTTCGTACTTCATTAATTCGATTGTCTCGTCGCGTTCTTTAAATATCACAGAGCCGCATTGGGACTTGGGACACACCGCGTGCATTCTGCTGTTAATTCTTAGAGTCTTTAATTCTTGATCGTTCGTGTTATTGTTTTTGGTATTTTTCAGACAGCATTTTGCTTATATTTTGTGCGTATTAGACTTTTTGGTTTTAAACTGCCGGACGTGTTTCTTTTTATGCAAAAGTAATTAAATAATTATTAATGTCTCGGACAGTGACGACGACATCGACAGCTTGTCAGATGAAGACCAAAAATAATAGGGAACTTGCATAAAAATTAAATTTGAAAACCACAGTGAACCATTATGCTAAAATAAGTTTTACATACAGTTGTATTGAAGAGTGCTTGAGGTATCTGTTCTGCAAACGCATGGACAAAAATCTTTTTTTGTAGTATCTACTTACATTATTTTTCCTTTATTCATTAAAAAAAAATACCTAATTCGATAACATTACAAACTTTTACTGTTTTATTATAAACCAACGAAAAGTTAGACCTATTGTAAACTTTAAACTCTTTAGAACCTAGTCTAAAGAAAAAAATATCTACCCGTGAATAAGAAAATAAAAAAGTAAACAATAAGCTATTAAATATAATATAAAGATTTTTTCAACTTAACACTGCATGGTCTAAATTCAAATTAAAAAACAAAATAATTCTTTAATAAAAAACGTAGTTAATTATTGATGATACTAGATTCACGACTGCCCCTTGTATATTTTTTATTGTACTAAATTAAGAGTGTGTTTTTACCAAAATAACAGCACTTTATTATATTATGAATAAAAATTAAATGAAATTGTTTTTCTGATATTCTATCCTATTTCCATTCCCCTTCAGTGTTTTTTTTTTTGAAATATCTTAAAAATTGCTTAGGTAATTCTCGTTTCTATTCATAATTACAACTACAAATAAATTGACCCATGTTCACACATAATTTTTAAGTCCGGCCCTGGCCAATCCTTAAGTTCTGTAAAAAGAAATGTTATAAATGACATGTGTCAGCGGCGGCCATTAAAAACTAAGGTGAAATCCACTATATATCATATGAAGGGTCTCGGGAGAAAACCATGGATGTTCCCAAAAATTTTTTTTGGGAAAAATTAATTTTAAAGTTTCATACTCTATATTTATATTAAGAAGTACTAAATTTAAAAATGCAAAAAAAATAAAACATGGTAGAAAAACATTATAATAAGTAAAAATATTATTGACTAAGCATGTAAGTATCATAGTTCTTGTGAAATTAAAAAAAAATTCATCTAACGACACATTTTTAACGGAGAAAACAATGAATGTCCATTATTTAGGTGTCCTCTTTTTCGTTACCTAGAAGTAAAATAGGTACGTATAATGATGAGTTACAGTGTACAATAACTAAGAACTATACAACTAAACAATTCTAACTTCCACGGTTTTCTCCCGACAGAGCATATCTAAAAGGCTTAGTAACTCGGCACATTAATCGTTTTCTCTCTTTATTAATACGGCAGTTGATAGTATTTGCCAAGACCCACAAGATGGCGTGTTTAACTTAATTTCGAAAGTTTTGTGACATTCATGGTTTTCTCCCGATACCCTTTATATATTGGGGAAAAAATGGAAAATATAATTAAGAAGGAAAATGGACCTTGTATCTTGACCGTTCAAATATTTGGAAAAGCCGAGTCAGATTTTTTCTTTATTTTCCTTTGAAGCAAGAAAAATAGGTAGAAGGCTTTGAAAATATATCTGATTTTTGGCTTTAGGCTAGTTTTTTATTATTATTTTTATTAATTACGTTTTTAATACGTATTATTATAAATATAAAATATAAAGTCGCCACAGTGGATCTTTTCCCGTGCGTCATCACTTCCACGTCATCAAAATCGTATGAATCAAATCAAAATTACAGACGAAAAAAATCAAAAATAAGTCTAAGTTCATAAAATGGACGTGCCTGCCTACCGTTTGACGTACCTACATAATATCCCGAAAAATTATTTATAATTCCGAGTTTTTCTCGGGGTTTATTCGTACTCTAACGCAGTCTAACCCATTAATTCCCAGCTTAAAATGAATTTCAATACATTTATTGAAATCTTTAATTAACATTCTATTTTAAAGGGGAATTATATTTAACAGCTGTATCTCGAAAACGAATCGTTTGCGGATCCATGTTTATACACATTTTTTTCACCATTTTTTTTGGATATACCTATAGCGAATCCTTCTCTTATTATAATTTATTATATTTAAATATGTTTCTGTAACAACCTATACTTTTAAATATAGTTTTGGAAAATAACCTAATACACAAAAAATGCACAAAATAATTTATAAAAATGTTTTATTAATATGTATTTCGGATAAATATTCTGAAGGTTGGTGAGATGTGCTGGTTGCAGATTTGGATAAGTATAGTAGTAGGATGGAATGTAGCATTTGTTTTTAGATCCAAATTGGTATTTTTTGCTGCACGTGTTCTTTCATGTATTTTTTAAGGAATTAAGGTCCCCCATTTGCTTTCTCAAATTCAAAGTACTCACGGAGATTGAGCACAAATTGTCGGGCTTGTGTCTTGAGAGTTTTGCCCGGCATTCTCTCTAAAAGAAATTGACAAACAAATGTTAATACATTTAATACTATTTTTAAAGGTTAAAATCTAGAAAAGTTTTGTGTTTTATTGACTATTAAAATCGAAAAAGTCAAATTTTTGACATCCTTTCATTTCAGGGAATTTAGCCAATGCCGTAAACTTTTCAAAGAACTTTCACGGTTAGAATATTTAAAATAAATAAATTATTATAAAAATCCATAAATACTTACCGCCAAAACAGATGGTGGGTATAATTAGCTCTAAAAAGAACTATTTTTAGAAAAAGGAACAGTATTAAGGCACACAAATTTACAAAATACGAATTAGATTGGCAGACCAAAACAAGGTTGACAATGACGTTCTAAAATACAACGGTAGTCAACTAAACAAATAAAAAAAGTAATTAATTGACGTTTATAGTTTTATTCTTGTCTAGCACGTTATATTATTGCGGAATCTTGGAGACGTTCTTTGATGCTTTTATTCAAACTTGTTACTGTAATAATAATTAAGGATGCAGAGTTATTAACCACGTTGAGTCCTGATCGTTGATTGATGACGCACGGGAAAAGATCCACTGTGGCGACTGTACAGGGTGTCCCAAATTCGAGCCTCATCATGGGGATCTCGGAAACTATAAGAGATACAGCATCGGTTTAATTGTGGCAAAGTTACGCAATTTCATACTGAGCAATATCGCAAAAAAATATCTGAGCTATCCTTTTTAGTTTTTGAAATTTTTGCAAAAAACTAAAATTTTGAGTTTTTGTTTTTTTAAATTGCTCGACTTATTTTATCCGCTACAGAAAAACAAGCACAACATTGTTAAGGCCACTTTTTACGCTCCATATTGTGACGTTTTTAGAATTTCGTTACAACGTTTCGTTATTGTGGAACTATTATCAACTTTAATTTTTTAAATACGGACCTGCATTTTTTATTTTATTTTTTGATAGCCCTTTAAGCCCTAAATTTAACCATGTACCACACTTAATTATATTTAGAAGTTTTGATGTCATTATTACATCTTCAGGAATGTGATAATTATTTTTAAATACGGCCCTGGTGGCCTCTTGGTTTATTAAAACTACCATACTGGGCTAAATTAGTATCAAGCGTAGCAAAATAACTATAATGAGGCAGCAAGCCTTCAGGATAGCCCTGTAAATAACGGTCACAAGAAATTTGTGAATTCCTATTTGAAGAATAATAAACTCGTAACATGTCGCGCTTTTCTAAAGCAGAAAACATAATTTTGCTGAAATATTCAGTATAAATGGTGACTGCAGTTGTCAAGATAATTAAGGTGGAAGTATCAACATGCTTGCCAACCTATAACCTATTTCGCGTATATTTATTTAATTTTTCTAGCTTTTACACAAAATTTAAATAAAATCATTATCGTCTTCATATTTTATAGGTAATAATTGACATATTAAATAAATATCAGGGAATTTTATTAAATATTTTAGGAGAATTTTATAGCGAAAAATGTCGGGTAAGATTTTTTTTAACATTATTATGTCATTCTTCTTTCACTATACAATTCTCCCAAAATTAGCAATGAAATAAATTGATATTTTTGTAATATGTCAGCTATTACCTAAATATTGTACCGACGATATTGATTTTATTTAAATGTTAGTTAATCAAATAATAAACTAAAAAAACCAACGCGAAATAGGTTGGCAATAGATGAAATGACGTTAAGAATTCCACCTTAAGCCAAACAATCAAGTAAAAGTTCTTGTCATAGCAACCTTTGTTTTGTTTGGTTTTATTTTTACTTTGTTACAATTTATATAAAAACTTAAATATTGTAAATTATTTGTATAAAATTCCGGATCTATTTACATGTTGTATGTGGTAAAAAGATTAAGTAACTAACACCAGGGCCGTATTTAAAAATAATTATCACATTCCTGAAGATGTAATAATGACATCAAAACGTCTAAATATAATTAAGTGTGGTACATGGTTTATTTCAGGGCTTAAAAAGCTATCAAAAAATAAAATAAAAAATGCAGGTCCGTATTTAAAAAATTAAAGTTGATAATAGTTCCATAAAAACGAAACGTTGTAACGAAATTCTAAAAACGTCACAATATGGAGCGTAAAAAGTTGCCTTAACAATGTTGTGCTTGTTTTTCTGTGGCGGATAAAATAAGTCAAGCAGTTTAAAAAAACAAAAACTCAAAATTTTAGTTTTTTGCAAAAATTTCAAAAACTAAAACAGATAGCTCAGATATTTTTTTGCGATATTGCTCAGTATGAAATTGCGCAACTTTGCAACAATTTGACCGATGTTGTATCTCTTATAGTTTCCGAGATCCCCATGATGAGGCTCGAATTTGGGACACCCTGTACATAATAGTTTTAAGTAAATATGAAGAGATGGAAATTATTAATTAAAACTCAGTCTATGGATTAGTAGTGTAACCTTGTGGCCAACTCTTCAAGCATACTTTGGGACTACGCAGTTTTATGACTTGAGGCAGGGTTTTAGTCGAGAATCACCCTGATTGGCTGCGTGGATTATATGGTATGCTAAAAATATCGTACTAGGCTGAGAACTATCTTTCTAACATCGTATAGGTTTGGAAAGATAAATATTTAAAGGGACACAAATTAGGGGTGTGGGGGGGGGGGGGAGGTTGAATCAGGTTAGATGATGATCCCAGGAAAATTACAATTTAGTTCCAAAGATTTTTCGGTTCGGTCTAAATCTAACAATCTAAAATTATATTGAGTTCCTAAGATTCTCTTTTTCGTTTCGGTCTTAATTTAATTAGGTAAACTTTCTTATTAGTGTAAAAGTGAAATTATTTTGGTTCAAGCCTAAGTTCTAATAACGTTTAGGGTTCAGTGTTTTTATTTTTAAAGACGTAGTCTTTGGGGATTATTATTCTCAGGGTATTAATTTTCAGGGTTCTCTTTGAATCTCAATTTCTTTTAAAAGGTTTTTTAAAAATCAAATGTTTGTTGTACTCTTAATTTTCTAAATAACATTGGGTGTAAACTAGGCCTGGGCAAAAATTCGATATATCGATATTTTTATCGATAAACGATATTTAAAAAATAAAATATCGATATTATCGATATCATCGATATTCGATTGGAATTTCAATATCGATCGTCCTTATAACACATTTAAGGACTAATATTTAATTCAATCTTTTTTCTTTATGTTTTCATAATAAGAGTCTCCCCTTAAAATGAAGGTACGGAGTTTTACAGGGCACATAAGACAATATTAATATACAGTGTCACCAGTAAAGTCCGCATCATATGGAATTTTTTTTTATTAATAGCTTTATTTACAAAATCAAAATTGGGCTATTAAAATTTGGTCGTATGTGATGCAAAGTTTATTTGTTTTTGACCCTGTATAAGGTAACTTCATAAAATAAGTATTTTTGAAAACGTAGTTTGTGTCTAAAAGTAATACACGTTAATATTAAGACAAAAAAGAACACAGTGTCTTCAGTAAAGTGTTTTTTAAGTGGAAAATAAATTTTAGTTTAACAACGCAAAGTTTCTATTTTTAACGATTTAATTTAAAACCCCTATATTATAATTTATTATTAAGCTAGGTATGCCATAATAACGTTTTATAGAAAAACACACATTTAATTTGACGCTACTTTAAAGAAAATGTATCTGAAATAAAGCATTGTCAAAACTAAGAAGTTTTATGTAGGTTGCGTCGAGTCTTATTTTGCAAAAGTGGTACAATTTACAAAATATAGGTAAAAAATCAAAATTATCTTATGCAGCTGAAATTTTGCATGTGGGCTAGAAACTGCATTTAGAAAAACTTTTTCCAATAACTTTTTTCGGAATTAACCCCACATTTGAATTATTTTTTGGAAAAAATTAAAATTTGACAGATAATGCGTGATCCGCATTGACTACTATTTTTTTGCTTAATTTTCATCTCGATCGAAGCAGAACTTGATGCCAAAGTCAAATTTTGAATAAAGCTATTAATAAAAAAAATTCCATATGATGCGGACTTTACTGATGGTGACACTGTATTTATAATATAATATTTTTATGTTTTATCGATATACAGTGTCCGCAAGAAAGTTCGCATCAAAAGGGATTTTTTTTTGTTATTAGGTATAGGTAAAAATTGAAAAAGCAGTTAGTTTTTGCTTACCTAAAAACCAAAAATGACGTATACTAAAGCAGCGGCACGACTTGCGTTAGGTACCTGTCAAATTTGACATTTTTAATAAAATAGGTTCAAAAATTACCTTATTTATCAAAATATCGAAAAACTTTATTCGAGAAAGTTGTTTATTTAGGCATTTTTAGCCTCTGTACGAAATTTTGATAGTCTAATACAATTTTTATTTTTTGCCAAATTCTTGAAAATTTTGATCAACCCTCCTAGATTAACTTTTATACATCGATGTAAAACCATTCGCCTTTACTTCATTTGTAATCTTAATGCAATTTTGTGTAAAATTTTTGTTTCCAATTATTTATTTTGCTTCAAAAACTGAAATTGTTATTGATCAGTATGTAATGTTTGATGCAAAGTTTATCTAATTACATCAGTTTTGCCAAAAACGACGTTGCTAATTTTTCTTACGTTAGTAAACAGATGTACAAAAAGAAAATATTAGGAAGCTTTTGTTGAAATTTTAGTATTGATATAATTAATATTAAATTAAATTAATTATATCAAACTATATTTTTTTTGAATAAAATTTTTCGAGCTATTAATATTCATTCTTTTTGATCCAATATTAATTAAGTAAAATTTTAACGAAAGCTTCCTAATATTTTCTTTTTGTACATCTGTTTACTAACTTAAGAAAAATGAGAAACGTCGGTTTTGGCAAATCTGATGTAATTAGATAAACTTTGCATCAAACATTACATATACTGATCAATAACAATTTCAGTTTTTGAAGCAAAATAAATAATTGGAAACAAAAATTTTACATAAAATTGCATTAAGATTACAAACGAAGTAAAGGCAAATGATTTTACATCGATGTATAAAAGTTAATCTACGAGGGTTGATCAAAATTTTCAAGAATCTGGCAAAAAATAAAAATTGTATTAGACTGTCAAAATTTCGTACAGAGGCTAAAAATGCCTAAATAAACAACTTTCTCAAATAAAGTTTTTCGATATTTTGATAAATAAGGGCATTTTTGAACCTATTTTATTAAAAATGTCAAATTTAACAGGTAACGCAAGTCGTGCAGCTGCTTCAGTATACGTCATTTTTGGTTTTTAGGTAAGCAAAAACTAACTGCTTTTTCAATTTTTACCTATACCTAATAATAAAAAAAAATCCCATTTGATGCGGACTTTCTTGCGGACACTGTATCGAATAACGATATTTAAAAAATAAAATATCGATATATCGATATTTATCGATATTATCGATATATCGACTATATCGATATTGGAATTTCAATATCGCCTAGCCCTAGTGTAAACGCATACATATTTAAAACACCACTCTTTACTCTCTATTTACATTTTTGTACTAGTTTTAGTTTTCCTTTTCTTTTGTAAATTTACCTTTCTTTTCTCTTTATTATTGTAATAGGTTTAAATGCTTTAAAAATATGGTGTTTTATTTTACTAATCAATAAGGGAGATTCAGTATCAAGGGTTGTCAAGCAGTTCGCGCCTCGCGACATTTAGACGTGTCGCTGCGCTTTGGTTTTCCAACTTATTACCTAGACTCTAGACCTTGCTGTTAGGATATCCTCAACATATTGGCTGATTGGTTTACATTGGTAAGTCGTTGAAACTTAACAAAAACCTAACTAGCAATCCAGGATGACGCCGAGACTACCCTTAACTACTCTCTATTGTCTTCAAGAGTGCTCTTGCTATAATATCGCCCTAGTTATTTTTACTCTCTCAAATCTAAACTTATGTGAAGGGACAGATCTAGTATTCTCGGTCAGAAACGGTACCAGTGATAATAATTTAGGTTCATTATAGTCAGAACGCTACCATTTGATTTTGTAATTAATTCGTAATCAGTAATATACTAGATCAATTCCGTCACACTGTTTTTCGTTAAGATGTACTTCACGACAAACTTCACCAAATTCATGAACATACCATAAGATAGCGTATTTATGGAATGTATAGAGCAGGTGAACACGTTACCATTCGCTCAATACAATTAAACCTTAAAATCATTGATGGTGTTGAAAAATCCACTGGTTCATTAGCGGACTGGTTAAAAAAATTAAAATTTAAATGGCGTAAATGTACTGTATCAAACAGGCGTTTTTCTGAAAAACTAGTAGAATTTTTAAGAGAATTTAAGAATTACGGTAACTCTCAATCTCCCTTAAACACTGTTTTTCTGGGTGAAACCTGGATATACAAGTAAAGGGGCTTTTAGACAAAGTTGACAAAATGATACTCTTCATACAGTTAAAAAAAATCGTCATAGGGTGTACCTACGGTATATTATTCTACATGCTGATTCAGAAAATGGATTTGTGAATAATGCAAGTTTGATATTCAAGTCTGGCCTGAAATATGGTGATTATCACGATTGGATGAATAGTGAAAACTTTGAGAAATGGTTTAAAGTCAATAATGTTTAAATTATTATTTATTCGAAAAATATATCATTTCTACAAGTAATCTTGCACATTATACTTGGTTTTATAAGTACAACTATTCATACAGATCTAATATTATAAACTAATTTTAAGTTATTTTAACAATCTAACTAAAAAATTAACCAATAGAAAAAAGTACATCCTAGTGTCAAGGTATCCAGAAGTCTTGAAAATAACATTGGTAAATAAAGGTTGTGTTAACGGGATGTTATTGTTTACAATTTTGGTAAGCCGGCAACAATTGAACTTTCAATTCCAAGATGGTCTTCACCTCGAAGTATTTTAAAAGTACCTGTAAAAAACAGTTATCATTATGTATTGCATAAATTGCATCTCCTAAGCTGTGCAGCGATAAAACATACAGTCAGTGCCGAAACCTGATGATTAGACATATAAATTTACCTTTAGATACGTACAGCTTATCTCATGCGCAAACAAAAGTTACGTTTTATGGGTGAAAAAATACGTCCGAGCGCATGACTCGCCGGTCAGCTGCCTTCCCTCTGGGCACCATCGGGCATGCGCACAAACCTCGTGTTATCGGCCTGTCCTATACTTTAGCGACACGGTCAAAATATACTCCAAAACCGGCTCAACGGCCATTTTTGTTATTGTGTTTTAAGCTTTCTCTGTAGATTCCTTGTTGTTTTCTTAGCTATTGTGGATTGTTGGTGTTTAATATTTACGGATTTATACTTTTTGTGTAGTTTAGTGAATTGTGTTTGTACTTTTAGTGACTTGAATCCTCGGATTGGAATATAAAAATCGTTGTATGATTTGATTATGCCCAAATAGGGATAAAATACCGGGTATTTCGTATTTTCAGTAAGTATGAAGTGGTGATGTATATTGATATATAACTTTATTTTATTATGATCAATTTAAACACATCTAACTAGGCGTGGCTACACAAACAAGGTATGAAAATAAAGAGAAACACACACCAAGACAGATGATCCCGATGCATGTTTTTTTATATTTTATTTGCAGCCCTGCAATCTAATTAGGTACGCCTATTTTTCGGGCAATATATTGCTTCAAAAAGTTTAAAAGACTCTATACTTATATTATATAAAAAAAAGTAAATACCTTGGTATGTTTATATTAATCCAAGGGTGAAAGTATTCCACGGGTCAAGTTCTCGGGCAAAAACTTTTTCAAATTCTTGATCAAGAATTTGTGCTTGGAATTGTTTTGCACGGACCCACGTTTTTGCCAAATTGTAAAAATCAATACAAGTTATATACCAACTAATATTTGACTTGAGGTAAGGTACGCGACAACATCGAAGATTGGCTTTTTTGCTGGTTTTGTTTGTTTTTGTATTCGATTTTATAAGACTAATTTGGGTTGGGTTGTTCTCTTCCTTTTCGAACACGACGAAGAATCATTTTAAAATAAATTTTAGAAACAAAACCTTAAAAACAAATTTTCTATCTTCAAAATCTGATAGGATTGCAACTACTAAAAATGCCAGAAATCTCTACCTTTTTTCCCAATTTGATTAAAAATTGAGAAGAAATTCCAATTTTTTGGCAAGAATTTGGAGCAAGTTTTAGCTGTTTACACGTAAAACTAAATTGAATGTCAACTATTACAATTTTTTAAGAATGAACTTCAATTTTAAAGCTTGGACCTGTCTATTTTCCCATTCGTCAAATTATGATGTTGCAGTGCGCATGCCTAATCCGGTGTAGCTTTGTTTACATGCGCGAGGCCATAAATTTGCCACCTTCGTGATTTTTGTTTGCTTATCTAAAGGTAAATGTCTATGTGTTTAGCCGATCCGCGTATGTCCACGATTGGGGCAATTTTTCTTTAGGTATCAAATTTATGCCAGTGCCTGTGGTATGATTATAAACATTTTTTTCTACTCCTTACTCGGTAAGTACTTCATTTTGATACTGATTTGAGGGAGGTAAGTACGTTTTACCTTCCTAGGGAGGTAAGTAAATACTTACCTCCCTAGGGAAGTACAAAGTACGCCAGCATAGAATTCTCGGTGACTCTTTCATCACTTGCATTAATACTGCACCAATCCTTGAAGTCCTTTTAACACCGATTGTACCGTTCCTTCGATTTCTGAGGTAATAGAGCAGCGCAAGCTGCATTCGCAACTGCATCGATATCCCTTTTTTCGACTTCTTAAAAAAACTGACACTGACAGAACGTTTGTTTGATTATGAACCTTATGCATTCCATAGCAATCAACGTGTCAATACTACGAAACCTGTCATACATACAGGGTATTTCAGTTGGATAGCTCAAATTATAAAATTAAAAAACATTTTTTTTTTAAATTTGAGGGAACTGTAGTAGAAAAAATATAATACAAAACTCGGGAGGCAGTATTCTTGACTAGTCTCGGACTATTTTGCAAGACCTCGCTATCGCTCGGCCGCAAACTATGTCCTCGACTGGTAAGTATCACCTCCTCCCTTGTAGTGTAAATAACTATTATTTCTGACCGGGATATTATAAGTTTATATCATCATGGTTACGCTATCAATAAAGAGGGTTATAACTCCCTTGGGATATTAAGGTTGAATTCTCAACGTCATTCAATCTGTTGCCAACCTATAACCTATTTCGCGTTGATTTTTTGAGTTTATTATTTTAATAACTAACATTTAAAGAAAATCAATATCGTCGGTACATTATTTAGGTAGTATCTGATAATATATTACAAAAATATCAATTTATTTCATTGCTTATTTTGGGAGAATTGTATAGTGAAAGAACAACGAGTGACAATGACATAATAATGTTTAAAAAAATCTTACCCGATATTTTTCGCTATACAATTCTCCTAAAATAAGTAATGAAATTCCTTGATATTTATTAAATATGTCAATTATTACCTATAGAATATCAAGTCGATACTGATTTTCTTTAAATTTTGTATAAAAGCTAGAAAACATAAATAAATCTACGCGAAATAGGTTATAGGTTGGCAAGCATGTTGATACTCCCACCTTAAAGATTCTCTAATTCCCTCTACCTCTTACAGGTAAAATAAAACAAGAAATGCTACTATTTTTTATTCATGTCATTACAACGTCAATGTCATTATTGACGGCACCTGATTCAAATATACCGAAAAGGTAATAAATTAAAACATTTATTCCGGTTTAAAAATGAACAAAAATTTAAATCGGTCAGAAATAAAATTATCTATGTACCATGGGAATTATAAGAGTCTCAATTACCTCGGTCAATTGCTGTCCCTCGGGCCAAAGGCTCTCGGGAAGTAAACTTTGCCCTCGGTAATTAAGGCCCTTATAATACTCTTGATACATAAATAACTATTAAAAACTGCAAAATATGAATGATAATAAATGTTAAAGAATTATTCTAATTTTTACAAAAACCTATGAATTTAGAAATATTCACTTAACTTAAAATATTGTTTTTATTCACCAAATTATATCAAAAAATAAACATTCAAATATACACTTCAATTATTACAGACGTTTAGCTCCATTTATTATCAAAGAATGAAATTTTATAACGAAATATCCCAACAGTTAAAATTTTTAAATACAAGACATTACACATATTACATTTAAATAGGTAGTATTATTTAAATATTTTAGTTTTAAATATTTTATTTTTATTGATTTACCTTATACTTTTAATTAATTATATTTTACTACCTACGTTAATAAGGATGTTGTAACAAGTCGGGCAGGGCATCCCATATAAATAAATGCTTTTGGGATTATTTTGGAAAAAATAAAAACTAATAAAGTTTATTTCGATAACTTTAACGAAAGGGAAGCTTAAGAGTGTGAGACGACAGAAGAGACGATACTCCTGGGTCCTGGACATACTGGGCTCATTTCTGATAGGACATAAATATAAGTAGTACGAGATGAAAACAATTTTCAAAATACCCTTGCGCATAGGTACATGTTGCAAAATGTACTTACCATTGTCTCCCCAATCAGAATTCCATGAATTTGCAATTATCCAGAAGGGAACTCGATTTTCGACACCCCAACCCAAAATTCGTATGGCATGCCCTCCAAGGAATTTACCGGTAACATGTTGATACACACCTAAAAAAAATGTCTTCTTTAATATTGATTCTGCTAAACTCCCAACAAATACTAACAATATTCTAAATTGAGTTTTTTAAACTTTTGATCTGTCGTCGTCAATATTGTTACGATTATACAGTGTGTCCACGGATGGACCTAACTATACTTGTAAGAAACATTATTTTCAATTTTTCGAAAAAAAGTCATTCTTCATCATTTCTTCTGCTTATTATAAAAATACAATTCGCGTTGAAAAAATTCGATTTTATTGTACAGGGTGTGTACAAAATGTTAGAATGTAAATTTGCAAAATTAAAAATTTTTGATCCAACTTTTTTGAATGATCAGAATAAAAGAGATTGGAAAGAGAATTCGAAAAGCCGAATAAAGTTTTTAGATACGACCTGTGGTAACTATGATATTTTATATTAAAACTTTAATCTTTCCTTGAATTATTGATATTTTCCTACAGATTAAAGTTTTAATATAAAATATCGTAGTTACCACAGGTCATATCTAAAAACTTTATTCGGCTTCTCCAATTCTCTTTCCAATCTGTTTTATTCTGATCATTCAAAATAGTTGGATCAAAAATTTATAAATTTGCAAATTTACATTTTAACATTTTTTACACACCCTGTACAATAAAATCGAATTTTCTCAACGCGAATTGTATTTTTCTAATAAGCAGAAGAAATGATGAAGAATGACTTTTTTTCGAAAAATTGAAAATAATGTTTTTACAAGTATAGTTAGGTCCATCCGTGGACACACTGATATGTGTTAACATCCGAAACAGCACAGTACAGATAATATGATCTGCTGTTGGATATCCATGTATCACAATATTGCCGTTCTGAGTTTCGGCACTTGTACATTGTATTTGGGGATATTGAGATATGGTTAATAAATTGTCTAGTTTTTAGTTTTGAATCGGCCGAGCAACTATACGGTTTCTGTGCTTATTTAGGTCCTTTTTTATATTAAACCTATATAAAAACTATGCAGTAAATTCATTATAATCTTTTATTAATCAATAACAATATCGAAAAATATATCTAACAAATTATAATTTTTTCTTTCATTGTTAGGAAGAAAACTTTGTAGTGCTCCACGTGTATGCATGACAAACACAGTCTTGTGACTGTTTGAAGGTTAGAGACAATGATGTTTCTTGAATGATGAAAGAGTTTTGGACTTCCATTGTCTTTATTTGTTTTAAATTACAACTTTTCAACTGGTAAGTATCTCCAGTCGTCTTCAGGTGAATACTAAATAAGTAAAGTAACTACAGGACTATTTATACTAGCTAGGTGCATTGAAGCATAACTGAGGTGGGTGCAGTCATGCGTTCAGTTGGCACGTAATCTTATCCTAAGATTACATCTATCTAACAAAGGTTTCGATATATTTCTTATGTCTAATGATGGTTTACTAAAGCAGCCTGGGTTCTGGTGAATAGCAGCAGCTTCCTTGTACTTTCTTTTCCTCCAGTGTGGTTCCTTATGTAGGATTTCAGCTTCTGACCACATGATATAGTGACCATGTCTCCAGGCATGGTCAGCTGCACCTGGCTTTTCGATCTCTCCTTTTAACGTATTGTTTTTGTGTTCCTTAATCCTTGTTTCTTGTTGTCTTAATGTCTCACCTATATAAGATTGGCCGCATTCGCAGGGGATCTGGTAGACGCAGTTTTTCCTATCTTTCTATGTATGCTTTGTCTTTGTCAGGTGGCTTCTTAGGGTGTCCCTCGAGTTGAATACGGTGTTGATGTCGTTATATCGTTGTCCTAGTCTTCTTATTTTCTCAGATAGGTACTCCTTTGACATACGGAATATTGAGTGTTGGTTGTGCGTCTCTATTTGCTTTTTGCGCGTTGGGTCGATTCTTACGATTTTCCAATATTGTGTCAACTAATCTTGTGGGGTAGCTATGTGATTTATAACAAATAAAGACAATGGAAGTCCAAAACTATTTCATCATTCAAACACAGTCTTATTTTACACGAACTTATCTTATGTACCTAATAAGAATATACTTACCACTCTTATAACTTAATAGGTCCTCATAGACTGAAAAGGCAGCTTCAACAGGTCCATTTGTCAAAATTTCTGCTTGAATTTGTTCTACTCTACTTGAGACGGAATATGCTTTAGATCCGTAGTGTTTATCGTCTTGGTAAGAAATGGAATAAGATGATTCACATTTTTGAACACATTTTGGAGTCTTATTATCGTCACCTGAAAAAACAATAGATTTTATTAGTAAAATGATAGGAACCTAGTTTTATTGAAAAATTCACATATCACATTGTCCTGAACTTGATTAAGGTAGTTGTACTGGTTGTAGTGGTTGTATACCTTTGAATGAAAAATATATGACACAGGCCAATTGCCACGTCTGAGGATAAATTGCACCTCTCTCTCTCTCTCACTCATTTAAATATTGTACGACATATGACAAGAGCCATTTTCAAAACTTGTTGTACAATATACTATTTTTCTAGCCCCACATTTATATTTTCCTGTTTTATCACACTCAGTTGTCCAATTAATAATAGGTACAATAATTAGGTTGGATAAAACGAGATTATTTAAATACCGGTAAATAGCAAATTTAATAATGTTATAGGGGAGAGTGGGGCATAGTGAAATACCTAATACTAAAATGGCATTAACACAGATTATAGTAAACTCTGGCGAATGCGATTGTTACAATATATGTGTATGTATGTATATCTCGTTTTTTCGCATTTGCTCGAATTTATCTTTTAAGGAAAAAAATTTTTAAAAATATCTCCGTTGACAAAATTCCACTTTGCCCCAGTGCATGGGGCAAAGTAAAATAAAAGTAAAAAAAGTATTTAGGGTTTATTAATAAACATGAAACTTAAAAATTGGTGAAATATTTTGTAAAAAACAAATTATTAAATCTAAATAAATTGAATTTTTCCATGACAAAGAAATGTAAATTTATTTAAAAGTCCCCTGATCTCCGATTTAAAAATCATGCTTCTATCTTCAATTTCTGGAAACTCTATTGCTTCGCATAAATTTGGCACTATAAGAGTCTTTTTGGTTTTCGGGGTAAATTTCAGTGATTTGGGCTATATATATATATTCTTTATCAGACTTTGTTTTTTCCTCTTTTAACCCAACTAGCACAAAATTACCGACTTTTTGTTGTTTTTGTTTGTGAGCCAAGATATAATGGGGCAAAGTGGAATAGTATTTCAAATTGCCCCATAAGCAAAATTCCACTTTGCCCCATCAGACACGAATTTTTTTATTTTCAAATAAAACTTTTAAAATTCAACCTATTCAATTTTTAGTATTTCGGAAAAGATAACCAATATCCGTTATGTTTTAACACAAAAAAATTAACAAGATAACAATAAACTATATAAATAAAACTGCCTTATACATCACCTTAATAGTTTACACTTAAAAGCGCGAAAATCTTAAAATCACTTGTAGGACCACGTGCGTCTCGGTAGCAAACCCAAACTATACTGGCGTTATAATAACTCCCCCACTCTGCATTTCAACATGATGGCGCCCGTTTGTCGAAAGGGGTGCGTTCACAATTTACAATATTTCACTTTGCCCCGCTATTTCACTTTGCCCCACTATCCCCTACCTGTTCCTGTCAGTTACCTACCTGTACACGGTAGTCTTGACCCATTTACGTGATGTTCACAAGGAGCAATTTCATACGGTCTGCATCCCTAAAAGTAAAAATAAAATATTTTAGAGTTTCTATTTTGAAAGAGTCATGTATTACGGTTCAGAGCACATCCTTTGAGTTAGTCCAGAAGTACAAACATCCAAAACAACTACTTCCCTGGCAGTTCGCCTCGCCGGGCGTTTAATAAATGGAATTTCATTTATCCTTTCAGCCCAAAGGATGTTTATATTTTTTTGCCCAAGTATGTATTGAATTTTATAACACAGTTTTTTTATTACTTACCTGTTCAGATCCGTAAGGTCCCCCAGAAACGATTCCTTTTCTAACCCAATAATGGAAAGCAGCCCCTGGGTAACCACCATTGCAACCCATTCCGCATGTCCAACAACAGGAAACCAAGTCATCTGCAGAATATCTAAAGTGGGTTTTACCCTTGGAATGGATGCATACTCTGTCTGACATAACCTCGACTGCACCAAATGCCTAAAATATTGAAAATATTACTTAACTTAAGTTTTGATTCTTCTTTTTAAAATGTTTTTATATACAGGGTGTTTCATTAAGGGTGGCCACCGGCCATATCTCGGAAACTACTAGGCATAGAAACTTGAAAAAAAAAATTATGTTTAAAGCGGTCATGAGAAAATTCTGGATATTACTTTTAAGTTCCTCATTTCGCCGCAAGGGGGCACAATTAAATTTTTTTTTTTAAATTCTAAATTTCTCCGAAAATTCCCATATTATGGTATGACTCTGATTACATCATCGAAAAGATTAGGCAATTCTGCATCATTTTGGTTGAAGGCTTGTTGGCGTACCGACCTTGATAAGAGTGGGGGAAGCTATTGAATGTGTAAACATTAAAATCGCTGTAACTTCTAAACGACTTATCCGATTTTACTAAATTTAAGTTTGTTGAAAGGTAAGTATCTTTAATTGCCGTATCCAACAGTACAGGATAGTGTTTATTAAAATAGAGGGCGCAAGTTGTAATAATAACAGTTTTTTCGATTTTCTCCCGAAAATTTAAATCATACGCCAGCATAATCGAAAAGTAGATGAAATTTGCAAACAAAGATGTGAAGACCGCAGTTCGATATCTTTGTTCGTTTCAGAGTTATTGCCAAAACAATAATTTTTAATACAAATTGCGCCCTCTAGCAATTTTATAAGAAACTATCGTGCACCATTGGATACGACAATTGAAGGTAGTTACCTTTCTCTTCCAAACAAGCTTAAATTTAGTAAAATCGGTTAAGTCGTTTAGAAGTTACAGCGATTTTAATGTTTACACTTTCACTTAATAAGAGTGGGAGAAGCTATTTGGTTATGATGAGCTTATCTCGTGAGCAAAACTCTTAAAGTGGCCATGAGTACAAACACCATGATATTAATGTCAGTTGACTGTGCGAGCCAAATTCTGCAACTGAATCTATCATTTGGCAATTAGCTAATTGAATTGAAAACTGTGGAAAATTATTTGCTAGCACCAAATTTTCAGAAGTTTGTACAGCCTGTATGTTGTTTTTAACTCTGCCGATGTCAGTTGCACAAGCAAAACGTTCATTTTCTAAGTTAAAGATTATTAAAAACCATTTGCGAAGCTCAATGAGTCAACATCGCTTATCCAGTCTTAGTATAATATCTATTGAAATACGAAAAGCTAAGGCTTTGAACATCGACGACATAGGTAATTGATTCCTTCGCTAGCGCTAAATCAAACAGGAGAAAGATGTGAAACATAAACGTCAATTAACTACAGACTATGTATGTTAATTTAAACTATCTAAGATATTTTAGTTATTCGCTTTTTAACCTAAATTCAAACTTGTAAATTCTTTGCGCCGTGGCATCTTTACCCCTCTACTGCCACAAGTGGCACGTAATATTTGCATTTTAGGTGTAAGCAAGTGTACGAGTATGGTATATCGTAATTTGCGAGTATTGGTATATTTACTTAAATAGGAACGTGAACATAAAAAACATTTTAAACAAACATAAATAAACATTATTTAACGTGATGTAGCTATTTTTGGTTATCTATTCACTATCCGAATCGCAATGATGGGAACTTCAAGTCAGTGCAAGTTTCATGTGACCACTTTTTACACTTTTGTGGCAACTAATCCATTTTTCGCTAGGTTTGCTATGCCCATATGATTCAGTGCAAATAAACAAAAGTACTTTTCTTCTGAAGAATCGTCTAATTATATGTAAACTTTTCTTTTCACTTTCGACTTAATAATTTTGGACTTTTTGGCCTTACGACCATTTTGTTCTTCTTCCAGTGCATCCTTCTCTGGTGTGTCAGTTAGTACCGCTGAACTTCTTTTTTTCGACCCTTAAGGGTTGCCTTTCGCTGATCAGCTTTAGGAAGTGGACGAACAAACTCTGGAGAGAATGTAATATTGCCTTCCATTTGGGAAGTAACGTCAACTTAATCCTGATGTTGAAGCAACGGGTTCGAGTTCAGCTGTTTCAGAAGGTGCTGTCGTTGCTAATGCATAATTTATCACATTGGGGTAAATTGTAACATGTTACATTTTGCCCCAATTAGATTGTTACAATTTACCCCCGGATCGAATATTTTCGTTTTGTCTTTGCAGAAAAAAAGTAAATATAATATATGCATAGCTTTGCCAATATAATAACCTAGACTACAATGATTTATTTATGACAAAAAAAAAACTCAGCAGGCAGCTTATTGTAACATTTATTTTGAAACAAAATTATGATATCGATTTTTACTTTACGTGCCACAATATAAACAATATCGGAAATAACCTTGACCACAATGTCTGTTGCTCGACTGTCTACATATAACTGAGCTTCACAGTGTTCTTCAGAAGCCTACAAAGGATACGGGGTTGCCAGCTTTTAAATTAGGAAAATATTTGGTGTGTTACAACTTACCCCGTGTTACAACCCTGCCCCGGTCTCCCCTACGTTTATAAAAGAGATGCGAGGTGTATTATTGCTGGATCGCAAAAAGCAACCATATTATATACTTAAATTACATGTAACATTGTATAAAAATTACAACTAAATTACTGACACACCTGTAAAAGTGTACCGGGTGATCTATTATAAATGTCCCCCCCCCCATTAACTCTTTTATTTCAGGTTTTAGGAAAAAGTGTTAAATTTAAAAGTTGTAGGATATTTTCCGGAGAATTTTCTATGCCTATTGAAATTTATACAGGGTGTCCCAAATAAGTATGGCGAAATAAAGTACCCAGTCAAAATTAGACAAAATACAAGACGATTCATGACAAGATGGCGATGCACGGCCAACTAAGTAAAAATTTAGTTTTTGGAGTATTCTGGGCCAAATGATAAACATAACTGTAATAAGTATGTCATATATTTTTGAAATCAGCATTTAAAGGGCTTCCTCATAATGGTATAATATACAGGGTACCTATATCCCATTTAAAAAAAACATAACTTGTTTACCACACTTATTTGGGACACCCTGTATAAATTTCAATAGGCATAGAAAATTCTCCGGAAAATATCCTACAAGTTTCAAAATTTAACACTTTTTACTAAAACCTAAAATAAAAGAGTTAATGGGGGGGGGGGGACATTTATAATGGATCTCCCGGTACTAAGACAACTTGCCCCCCCCCCCCCCGCCATAGTATATCATGGCTGTGTACCCGTCAATGGCGTAGTTATAAAAGGGGGAAAGTTATATTCCATCCGTTTTGTGATATCACCGACAAACCCGACACTCGACACTCGAGGCCTACCCCACCCCCTAGTCTGCCACTGCACATCTGACTGACTAACTTAGATAAGTCTGCTTATTAAAACCCCTTAGGCATAAGAATGGTCCAGAAGCAACCCAAAACTTTAAAAAATGAAGTTAATCCAATTTAACTGATTTAAATGTAACGGTGTAACAAAAATGTAAAAAAAATAATTTATATTACATAAATGTAAGTAACAGAAAATATATAAATGTTTTAAAAATTATTCTTTAATTTAATAGTTATCACCGACTACAACTATCAAATAAGGGGTGTTTCAAACGGTTTGGCGGTATATTAACTAGTTAAAAAAAATGTTTTTAATGTCGATTAATAATCACTTATCACAAATATTTGATGTAAATACAAAAGCCTTTATCCATGTTATTTGTTCTTCCTTATCGAAAACATTAACTACAGAAGAAAACATAGTTGAGTCATATGACAATAGATAACAATAAATTAGCAATCGCAATCTTTGTTCTTTTCTTATTTTTGTATTGACATTGTTTGTTGATTGCTTCATCATTATCGTCTAACCACATGACAGATCTTTGGAACACATGGATTATAAAAAAATGTACACGCTTTGGGCCTACACCAAATATACCTACTTAATGGATGTTTGATGCTAAATCATTTTATATAAATTATACACTTACAAATTATATGTACCACTAATAAATTTTAAGTATACAGGGTTAGTTGAAATAACCGGAACGGCTAATTTTCTTCAAAACTAGGTGGATAACCTAAAAAATTGAATTAAAAATTGAGAATTGCGACGTTGCCAGATTTTTAGTTTTTTCTGTAACTTAATGAATGTTTTTTTTTTCAAATGTAATACTACTCTTTTTTTTTATTGAATTTGATTCCTCCCATCAACATTACCTTTTCCTGATAGTATCAAATTTTTATCTCAAATAGTTCTATGGGAAAAAAGTTAATTAGTTTTACAACTCTAACTCTAGAAAAATCCAATCTATTTCCATTTAAAAACGTTTTAAATAATGTGAAAAGGAAGGTTGGTAGACATAATGTACCTAATAGTATCGATAACGATAATAACAACTAACAAACAACTACTAACAATAACATAGCTAGTAAAAATTACTTTCATATTATAGGTTTTTCTTCACTCAAAATTGTATTATGTACTAATTTTTGACACTTTAATATATATATGGTACAGGTATGTGGATGATGTTTTAACATGTTTTGTCGGTACTGAGAGACAACTAAATCAATTTATAGAACATATCAATAATATTCACCCAAACATTAAATTTACCATAGAAAAAGAAGTAGACAACTCCATCAATTTTTTAGATCTTACTATAAAGAAAGAAAACAACAAACATATTTTTTCAATTTTTCATAAACCTACACATACCGACACAACACCTCATGCCATCCTATCCAACACAAGAGGGCAGCTTTTTACAGCATGGTCCATAGATTAATTTCAATTCCCCTCCAACCAAAAGATTTTCAAAAAGAATTAGACCTTATTAAACAAATCGCAGTAAACAATGGATACCAACCCGAAATTATAGATAAAATACTAAAACAAAAAATGTATAAAAAATCCCTATCAATGATATATCCGACAGAAAAAGAAAAACCGAGTTACTACCAGACAATTACATATATAGGAAACATCAGCACAAAAATTAGTAAATTCATGAGAAATCTTAATATAAACACAGCCTTCAAAACTCAAAATACCATAGGAAAACTAATAAAAAATAGTAAAACTAAAACCCATAAAAAAGAAAAATCAGGAGTATATAAATTAACTTGCGGTGATTGTCCAAAAACCTATATAGGTCAAACAGGTAGAAGTTTTTCAAAAAGAATCAAAGAACATTTTAATAGTTTTGTAAATAGCAAAAATGATTCCAATTACGCGAATCATCTTATTGAATCCAACCACTCTTTTAAAGAAGAATTTAAAATACTTCATATAGAAAATAAAGGATCAAAATTAAACCATCTCGAATCACTGGAAATAACAAGCTTAAAAATGCAAATGTGTTGTTAAATAATCAATTAGACCTAAACAATTCACCTTTATTGAACTTATTTTAATATTCTTGTCAGTCAGTATAACTCCCAATTTCATAAATTTTGTAAATAAAATTAAGATAGGAAAACCCCAAACCTTTGATCTGTTCTTAGGACTAAATTGTTTGTCATCCTAGAATAAATTATACAAAATATTAGGAAATCCCATCGTTTATACCACCCTTTACAATAAAATTTCTTTTGTTATTATACAGGCATCTATATATAGCGTATCTTTAAAATTAAATGTACATTACCTGACGAAGCTGCAGTGCAGTGAAACATGTCGTATTGTCAATAAAAAGTGGAATTTAAGTAAAAAAGTGTTTTACTTACAGTAATAAAACAATATTACTAATTTTTGACCTATACCTACTTGAATAATTGAGAAGTTAGTTCATATTTGTATTTAATTTAAACTCACTAAGTAGTAAGTTATACTTATTATTACTCATTAACGACTCAATAATAAACATTTGTCGGAACAATTACAAATATTTTTAATACATCGCGTGTGCCACGTGTGTGTTAACGCAAAATCAAAAGGCCTTATTTTGTTTGCAAAATATAGAGACTGTTATGGTTTCAGATTCGTTTGACAGAATTTTAATTTTTACTAGCTATGTTATTGTTAATAGTTGTTTATTAGGCGGGTGACATCTGAACTCCTGATAACAGTTTCTAACTTGCTGTATTGGGATATTTACAATAACTACTCTTTTTTTTTTCTTTCAAGAGATCTAAGTTATTATTGAAATTGCTTTTATACACATGTGGCTTCAGATATCCCTATAAATGAATGTCGATAATTGTGAGATCGTGACTTCTACGTGCCAACTAATTTTGACCATATATTCCTTCCAATCCATTTTTTCCCAACAAAAGGAATTGAAAAAAAAGTCCAAAAAACAAAAACTATTCTTTCTGACGAACCTTGTATAGTAATCGCAAATCTTACAGTTGAAATTCGACACTAGCAAAACTCATTTAATAAATCAAGGAATTGAAAAAAAAAGTTCCAAAAAACTAAAATAGCTATTTACCTAACCAGTGCGGAAAATGAATTTTTCCGCACGAGTCTGCCGTTCACCGAACGACGCGTAGCGGAGTTCAGTTAAGCAGCCGAGTGCAGGGAAAACATTTTCCGCACGTGTCAGGTACAATAGTTTTTCTACAGACGTGTGGAAATAAGTAACACATATTTCAAAGAAATTTATTAATTTTTAATTAACTATAACAATCACCTACATACAGTGTCCGCATCAAATGGGATTTTTTTTTTATTATTAGGTATAGGTAAAAATTGAAAAGGCAGTTAGTTTTTGCTTACCTAGAAACCAAAAATGACGTATACTGAAGCAGCTGCATTCTTTTTGATCCAATATCAATTAAGTAAAATTTCAACGAAAGCTTCCTAATATTTTCTTATTGTACATCTGTCTACTAACTTAAGAAAAATGAGGAACGTCGGTTTTGGCAAAACTGATGTAATTAGATAAACTTTGCATCAAACATTACATACTGATCAATAACAATTTCAGTTTTTGAAGCAAAATAAATAATTGGAAACAAAAATTTTACACAAAATTGCATTAACATTACAAATGAAGTAAAGGCAAATGGTTTTACATCGATGTATAAAAGTTACTCTACGAGGGTTGATCAAAATTTTCAATAACCTGGCAAAAAATAGAAATTGTATTAGACTATTAAAATTTCGTACAGAGGCTAAAAATGCCTAAATAAACAACTTTCTCGAATAAAGTTTTTCGATATTTTGATAAATAATGGCATTTTTGAACCTAGTTTATTAAAAATGTCAAATTTGACAGGTAACGCAAGTCGTGCAGCTGCTTCAGTATACGTCATTTTTGGTTTTTAGGTAAGCAAAAACTAACTGCTTTTTCAATTTTTACCTATACCTAATAATAAAAAAAAATCCCATTTGATGCGAACTTTCTTGCGAACACTGTATTATGTAACAGTAACTAATTCTGAGAAAAAAAATAATAACTACAAGTTATAATTGATATATTATTGATTTTGACATAATCGTGCCGAAAAATTTTTCCGCACTAGTGTGGAAAAACCAATTTTCCGCAGGGATTTTTGACATAATCGTGCCGAAAAATTGTTCCACACGTCTGTAGAAAAATGTAGTTTATGACGAACCCTCTGTATAGTAATCGCAATTTAAAATTGTAGTTTCCTTCTATAGCTACTAATAAAAAAGTTTTCCTTCTTCCAAACTCTATCCGTGGACACACTATGTAGATAATAAAGATACCAAAGATGTTTGTTTTTGCAATTTAACCATTCTTTAAGTCAAAAAAACATTCAAATATATTACCTTTGTAACGTTTTAAAGTTAAGTTAAAGGCTTATACTTTTTTATTTTTAAGTTAAAGGGTCAGAAGCTAGGAATATCCAAAAAAGTTTAAAAATAAATGATCAATTTAATTGAAATATTAATATTATTATTACACTATTCTATGGAATCCCGCCCTGAACTGGACCATCCTGTATACCAAACTAGTTAGGGACCAAACAGAGAAACTTAAAAAATAATATTTTAAACAATTCCTCGTTTTCTTGCAAATTTATTTAAAAACAATAATATAAGAATATAAATATAACACAATCGTCGCAAATAAATTTACTTACCCAACATGACCCGCATGATCCTTGATCTCTAATCTCGCGTATCGTGGGGCAATCCGGCCACTGCTGACGAGCGTCGAAAGAGGGTGGTAATTCCACTATCTCTAAATCATGGGTGTAGACTGGAGGCATGTAATTTTTGTGATTCGGAAGTACGCCCATGAGTCCACGCAAGTAGTTGAGGGGGATATCCTTTCCAAAATTTCTTCCTGCCTATAAAACAGAATACACGAGGGGGTTAGACACAAAATTTTGAAATAGTTTTAAAGGTTGTTGGGGAAGAAAAGTCCTTTCTACCTTCTTACATATATAATATTACAATTGCCTACGCGTTTCGCCCTACATAAGCCATCATCAGGGCGTAGCTGTAAGTTAACAACGACCCTTCTGCAGAGCTTCGTTATCAAATTTTGAAAGATGACAAAAATGGAAGCAAAATATAGCTAGGATTTATTGCAGGCACTTGCCTGCAAACATCTAGTTTTTACTATCTTTTTTTGTAAAAAATTGCTACTATTATTTTGGCCTGTTTAATATTAATAATACTAATAAACGACTTTTATTCATAAAATTAAATGAATACAATAATTAGGCGATATTTAGCCAGTAGGGCTGTTCTTGCATAATATAACCTAAGTAAATAAATAACCTATACAGGGTGTCCGGGAAAATGTGGGAAACTACCCGGATATGAAAAAAACAAGTGAAAAGAATACGACAAGTTCATATAAACTTCTTTCGTATCGGCCTCCTCTTCGGAGATATGGGCTCCCAAAGAGCTCCCATGGAATTAAGTTTTTGACACATAATATTAAACCAACAGGTATATTTCAATTTTTTTTTCATATTATGATCTATACCAGGTAAGAACCTTCAAATTACTATCCCAGAAGGTGTTGCGAATTACTCACAGCTGCAGGGACGGACTAGCTGTGACACTAATGTGCCCATTTTTTTTACGCCCTGTATGATAAAAACTTTGGACAACGTTTTCTACATACTTTTAACTATTGACTAAAAATTAAGTACTCATTCATGTCGCTAATCCTAACCGTTTTAGGAAAAAAGTAATTTTTAACATATTTAGGGGAGAGTGGGGGAACCGTGCGCAGCGGGGAATCGTGCGCATCAAATTATTTCATAGTTCGCGGGCTTTTAACCGCCACTGACAAGTGCAACGCTGTCGCCTTCCTATTGTAGAGCACCGACGCCGTTAGTCACATCAGTTGTAAACAACGAAATAAGAATACAAAGGAAGTAGGATTTTGCATAAACCGCCTAACAAACTGGCCGACGGAAGTCGGCCATTTTGAGACACCACAATATGACTCCATGTTTGTTTTGGTGTTTGACCGTGGTTGACAGGTCGAGCTGTGATTTCTGCTTTCTTGGCCGTTTTTGAGTTATTTTGCATTTTAATTAGTTAACAACCATATTTACCGAATACTAGTAAACTTATAATTACTTTTGTGTGACAGCGGAGTATACTTTTAGCGCTGGACAGCGATTAAAACATTTTAATTAGTTGTTATTCTGGGTTAATTAATAAGCTTTAAATATGGTTAGTTGTGCTGCTTGTGGGTGCTCCCAAACGCTATGAAGTAAAAAACTGGGCATTACATTTTATCGGTAAGTTTATGTTTAGATATATAAACTTTTTTAATCTGTATAGAAAAAAAAATTATTTTAATTTAATATCAAAATACACATAACCTCCGAACCTCGCATGTCATTCATGGGCGTTCGTCTTATAAAACCAGAAAAATATTATTTATTTATTAATCGACTGGGTTACCCCATTTCTACAAAAAAGCAAATTAAAAATACTTATTGGTTTTTAGTTTTCCAAATAATTACCTAAGAAGAAAGGCGTGGTTGAAAATTGTAAACCGAAGTGATTGGGATCCTACACGAAATACAGTTCTTTGCTAGAAACATTTTCCTGAAGATTGCTTTGACAGAACTTCAAGATTGAAAGTTAGATTGGTCCCAACTGCAGTAGTGCCTACTTTTGAAGTAGCCAGGTTAAAAAATGTAAGTTTTGAATCTGTTGTATCGGGTCGTTACATAATATATTGGAAAATATGTAGGTAGGTAGGTACTTAAGAATATGAATACAAATAATTCTGCATTATTTATGCTTCTGAGGAAGCTGCTTTGTCACTTTTTCATAAATTATGTATCGATAAAAGTTTTTAGATGTTTTATTGGTTTAATCTACTTTTAAAATTTTAAACCCATGGATAAAGAATGTAATAAAATATGGAAGTGTATTTACGATAAACAAAGAAATTCATATTTAAAGACTGAAGACAATGATGTTTCTAGAATGATAGAAACGTTTTCTCAATATTCACCTGAGGACGACTAGAGATACCATTGATTAAAAAAATAAATTCAAAGCAAGTCCCAAACCTTCTATCATTTAAAGAAATTCATATCAAGATATAAAAAAAAATTTTACAAAGAGAGTTAGTATCACGTTATAGTTACTTTTGTGTCATTTGGTAAAGGTGCCAAACAAATAATTAAAAAACTTATATTTTTTTGGCAGGTACGTTCCTATGCAATATCTTATAAGACACCATGTCAAAACCTGCCTGAAGATAATTATCCTACTGTGAATCTAACTGGAAGACCTTCTGGTTACAACATATATTGGACATGGCTCTTCCAGGATATGGCTCTTCCAGGATATGGCTCTTCCAGGACATGGCTCTTCCAGGACATTTTTCTATCCAACAACACACCTAAGATTTTAGTATATTCCTTTAATCTTATATGACAATCATTAATGTTTCCGGATTCTCCAAAGTGTATGGGTTAGTCTTAAACAAGGTGATAACGGTCTTTGATTTATTTAATATCAGTTTATCTTTAGAAAACCAATAATTATTTACTTCAATCATGAATTGTTAAATATGTTGCTCGAGAAGCTCATGGTCTTTATATCAAAAAATCAAATCAAAATATGCTTTATTGTTTTAAAGAACAATCATTCTTATTAACAAAGCTAAAAAGAAATACAAGTAATATACTACGAATACTTACAGAAATTAAAAGAAGTAAAAATAATTATTTTTTTCTTAAGGTAATAGGTACATCGTCAAAAATATAAAGGTAAATAACTACAAACATAGTAAACAGGACAAAGACAAACTCAACAAAACAAAACGAAATGCCTGCCGGAAATACTTAGTTAAAAGGCGTCGTTGTAATACTCGACCACCTCGTAATAGGCCCTTTCCACCAGTAGTTCCTTTATAGTTCTTTTAAAAGTTTTAAGGGTAGGTATGTTTCGTATTTGCTCAGGAAGATGGTTAAATAATTTACGGCTTTCGTAAATTATAGAGTTTCTAATAAGGGCAGAAGAAGGTATGGGCAGGTACAGGTTTTTTGATCCTCTAGTGTCATGAGTGTGGTCAGGCACCGGCAAAGTATCCCTATGCTTGTATATCATGCAGACAGTTTCAAGGATAAACAGGCATGGCAAAGTTAAAATTTTCTTAGATATAAATAAGGGTCTGCATGCTAGGATTTATTATAAGAACTTGTAAATACTTTTAAAATGTTAACGCCATAATAACTTTATATAAATCCCTGGTAGCTACAAAACTTTAGTATGCATGCACTATTTGGGATCCTCAGTATGCCAATAAGATTGCTCTTTCAAAATCTATTCAGCATAAATTTTTAAAATTTTTGTACTACAAGTCATTTTCAGTTTATCCGCCAAGAGGTACAGATCAAGGGCTTTTGTGTAATTTGTTTAATATCCCTTCTTTAAGACTATTGTGTATAGAAGCAAGAATTATTTTCTTATATAAAATAATTAGAGACAAAATAGATAATAAAGAGTTCTTAGGACTGCTTCCGTTTAGAATAGGCTTAGTCAATACTAGATCCGCACATGTATTTTATATTCCTACACCGAGGACAAATCTATACAAAAACTCATCACTTATAAGACTGTGCTCTATTTTAATAAATATTGTGGAGACATTGACATATATAATTTAAACTATCAAAAATTAAAATTAAGGAATGAACTGCTTGGGCAAATGCTAATTGAATATTTATTATAGATTAGGATAGCTTTTAGAAATGGGGTTTATGTATCTATAATTAACTTGTTAAGTTGTTGATACTACAAATAAATAAAATGTTTGTATTATCTGCATAGTTTGTCATTTGACATTGACAATTTTCTTGTATACTAGAAATCTCATCAATATTATTTAGGTACATATTATAATAAACAGGACTATATTATATTATATTTTATTATTTTCTTGTGATTTGGTTCATGAAGGAAGAGTAAGGTTTTTTTAAAATTTTATTTTTTAACGTAGACGTTTTGGCAATAATTTTGCCGATTATCTGAAACAATTTATTTTCTGCAATTTTTTTTTTAATGTATAATAACAGGTGTTTTTTAGTTATTTAACCAGATATTTACATTAAGGACTCTTTCACCTCCGTTACCTTCTTTAAATAAATAATTGAAAGAAATAGTTGTATTGTTTTATTACACCAACCTTAACGTATCTTATAGCTATATATGAATCTAAATATATTTTTTATTTTTTTCGTCCAAATAAAATTTCATTAATCATTTTGTTATTACCATTTTAATGATACGCCACAGGTAAACCGGAAACGCGCGTGCGTCAAATGTTGCCGCCATCAGACCCCATCCCGGACAACTGTCAATCTACCATACCCTACTTCCTTTGTATTCTTATTTCGTTGGTTGTAAACGTTTACATGGAACGAGCACTGTTTATTTGAAATCAAGCAAATTTTTATAATTTTTTGATATCGGAAAATAGGACGGTGAGTCAATTTTTTTCCCTAATCGATAGAACATATTTATTTTATGTAAAAGTATGATCTTGTGCATCTATTGATGCTTGTTTTACATTGTTAGGTTAAGTAGTTTGCTAACTGTATAAAATATTGTCATTTAAAGGGGCAATGATGCGCGTGCATGCGCACGATTTCCCCATACGTAATCTAATGGTTATTTTTAATATTGATAATGTTGGGCTTAGCTTCATATCGCCACCTTTGAATCAGCCAAGGATACCGAGCAAAGTTTGTGGCATTTGCGGGGAATTTGGCAAACTAGGAGAATTATGGTACAGGTGTGTCCTTTGCTCAACTTGGAATCATGATAAGTTTACCGACCCCGAAAAATTATAAATGTGACCTATGCTCAAATTAGGAGTTATTTAGGTTTTTATGAGTTTTTTTATGTTTCACAGCTTTAATAAATGTTTTTAAAGTTACCCAGGTAGCAAGGTGACGTATTTAAGACGTCGATTATTGATCATCAGCGACGTCATAAATTACGTAAATGAAACGTTAAAAAGACGTGCTTAAGTCACAGACCAATAACGTCTTTTTTGACGTAAAAAATACGTCATCTTAGGACGTATTTTTAGGTGTAGAAAACGTCAATAAACGTCATAATTTACGAAAAACGAACATTTACTAAAAACTTCCTAAAATAATACATAATAGGGGTAAAAAATACATATACAATTTTATGCAAAAAATCCTTTTAATGATAATAAATTAATTATTACAACTTTCATGCGTATGCAAAATTGGAAAAACGCTAAGGAATCCTTTAATGGCGGCCAAAATACTTTTTTTTTCGGGGCGTCATCCAGTTTGAGTGCACAACGGCTACTCCCCCGCCGTCAATTGCCTCGAACTCGATAACCTGGTACATTTATATTCGTTTATAACACAAAATATATAGAAACCATGATAGAAACTAAATCAAAATCACCATAAACTTTTCACTTTCACTTTTGCCGAACTGTCGACTGCCTGACTGCTAGTGCCAACAACAGAATACCAATGCGTTCTGCGTTCTGTCAGACAAGTCAGACTGCCAATGTCATAAAACGGAGCGCGGGTAATTTAAATTTGATATTCGCAGACTTTTAATGACAAAATATTCGCTTGTGCAAATTTTACATACATGAATGGTTAATTTGAAATGGTAATATTTTAAAAGTTTTATGATACGTACGTGCCTTTAACTATAAGAAAAAGCTATTCTCAGGCGTTTTACTTTTAAAAGTCTGTCCCACTAAACTTGTTCACTTACTACTTACTTATACTTTTTAATGATAGGAATAATTCAATAAAATGACTAAAAATGGACGTTTTTATTACGTAAAATTATGACGTATAATACACGTGTTAAAAAATACGTTATTTTGACGTCATCTTGCGACCAAAAGACGTCAAGTGACTAAAAATCCCCAATATTCGACGTCATAAAGACGTCATCCTGCTACCTGGGTAGTGTTGATTTTATAGAATACTTACTTACTACTTCGAATGCGCACGATTCCCCACCCTCTCCGCATGATTACCCGCAATGGCGGGAAATGGTGCGCAGGAGCACTCTTGTACTTTCAGCAATATTGTAATTTAAAAACTTTATTTTTTCCTAAAATTGATTTACATGCTGAGAGTAAACTAAATAGCCCCTTATTACAGTATTTACATTAAAATTATCTACAATGATATCAGTTCTATAACGATTTCCGCTTAAGTGCGCACAATTCCCCCACTCTCCCTTACATCATGTATATTTTTAAGCGCCTGTCACACATGCAAAGAGCGGTGGCGTCATGCCGCTGGCGTTGGCGGTCTCGCCCCGCCGTCAATCGAGCACTGGGAAAAGGGAAATAGAAAAAAGATTTCCGACAATCTATTCCGACATCAGCAAATATGAAGATAAATTGCGTAAAAATGAGACACGCTCAACGTTCAGCAATGTCTAGTGTGCCGCGTCCCATTTGATACTATTGAATACCGTAGAGATGGGTTGCTAAATAGCAGCCTGCTCTTTTTTTAACTGCTATTTGATTCGGTATAATGCTAAATGCTACGAGCTTTAAAATTAGCTGCTAATTTTTAGCACCTAATATTTACTTTACTGTGAACTGGCGCTGACAGAGCCAAATGAGCGGTTGTCAGGTTAGGTGATTTTGATTATCACTGCTAATACTGCTATGCTATTTCCAACTGCTATTCCGATTTACTTACTGCGAAGTGCGAAAGGAATAAATAATCAATGTAACATAAACAAAGTCATAAATTACAAGCCGACAAAAGTATTGAATTTGATTCCTCCCATCAACATTACCTTTCCCTGATAGTATCAAATTTTTATCTCAAATAGTTCTATGGGAAAAAAGTTAGTTAGTTTTACAACTCTAACTCTAAAAAAATCCAATCTATTTCCATTTAAAAACGTTTTAAATAATGTGAAAAGGAAGGTTGGTAGACATAATGTACCTAATAGTATCGATAACGATAATAACAACTAACAAACAACTACTAACAATAACATAGCTAGTAAAATTTACTTTCTTATTATAGGTTTTTCTTCACTCAAAATTGTATTATGTACTAACTTTTGACCTATACCTACTTGAATAATTAAGAAGTTAGTTTATATTTGTATTTAAACTCACTAAGTAGTAAGTTATACTTATTATTACTCATTAACTACTCAATAATAAACATTTGTCGGAACAATTACAAATATTTTTAATACATCGCGTGTGCCACGTGTGTGTTAACGCAAAATCAAAAGGCCTTATTTTGTTTGCAAAATATCGAGACTGTTATGGTTTCAGATTCGTTTGACAGAATTTTAATTTTTACTAGCTATGTTATTGTTAGTAGTTGTTTATTAGGCGGGTGACATCTGAACTCCTGATAACAGTTTCTAACTGTGGATGGGATATTTACAATAACTACTCTTTTTTTTTTCTTTCAAGAGATCTAAGTTATTATTGATAATTGTGAGATCGTGACTTCTACGTGCCAACTAATTTTGACCATATATTTCTTCCAATCCATTTTTTCCCAACAAAAGGAATTGAAAAAAAGTCCAAAAAACAAAAACTGTTCTTTTTGACGAACCCTGTATAGTAATCGCAAATCTTATAGTTGAAATTCGACACTAGCAAAACTCATTTAATAAATCAAGGAATTGAAAAAAAAGATCCAAAAAACTAAAATAGCTATTTACCTAACAAGTGCGGAAAATGAATTTTTCCGCACGAGTCTGCCGTTCACCGAACGACGCGTAGCGGAGTTCAGTTAAGCAGCTGAGTGCAGGGAAAACATTTTCCGCACGTGTCAGGTACAATAGGTTTTCTACAGACGTGTGGAAATAAGTACCACATATATTTCAAAGAAATTTATTAATTTTTAATTAACTATAACAATCACCTTTGTTTCACCCTTTGTTTCAGTTTTCACTATTCTTACGGACGTGAAACTTTGAACATGACGTCAAAGAGACAGCAACAAATATTTTGGACCAAAACAAGAAGAAAAGCTATTAGTGTGGCAGAAGCAGCTGGATTGCTAGACCAGAAGAAAAGGCGCTTCTGCACCCTTTTCTTACTAAAAGGGAAATAGAAAAAAGATTTCCGACATTCTATTCCGACATCCGCAAATATGAAGATAAATTGCGTAAAAATGAGGCACGCTCAACCGGCTCAACGTTCAGCAATGTCTAGTGTGCCGCGTCCCATTTGATACTGTTGAATACCGTAGAGATGGGTTGCTAAATAGCAACCAGCTTTTTTTTAACTGCTATTTGATTCGGTACAATGCTAAATGCTACGAGCTTTAAAATTAGCTGCTAATTTTTAGCACCTAATATTTACTTTACTGTAAACTGGCGCTGACAGAGCGAAATGAGCGGTTGTCAGGTTAGGTGATTTTGATTATCACTGCTAATACTGCTATGCTATTTCAAACTGCTATTTCGATTTACTTACTGCGAAGTGCGAAAGGAATAAATAATCAATGTAAAATAAACAAAGTCATAAATTACAAGCCGACAAAAGTGCAGAGCCATCCATATTATAATTGTTATTTTTAGAACAGTACGCCATCGATCGATACCTACCGAGATAAACGAAATACTTTTTAAAGCAAAAACAAATAAATTTTAATTTATTATGGTTGCTGGACGTGTCGTTTTACGAGACGAATAATGCTAAAATAGCAACTGCTATTAAAATAGCAGCTATTTCTAGCTGTTATTTTTATTTAGCGATAGCAGAAGCAACTGCTAAATAAAAATAGCGGGTCGGACCCATCTCCAGAATACCGTCCCTTTGGCGGCCCGCTCCCACCGGCGTTCCGAGCGTCATCCCGCGTGCTGTTGGCGGGAAAAATATTGTCGAGGCGATGCCGTCGCTGCTGACGGGCTTGTATGCCGCGACTGCTTTGATTGCATACGTTCAGTAAAAGCGACCCGCCAACGCCAGCGGCATGACGCCACCGCTCTTGGCATGTGTGGCAGGCGCCGCGTAAAATATACATCGTTGTTCCTATAAATTATAAATGTTCACTTTTAACTGCTTAATATTAATACATGATCACAATAAAATGACGTTTTTTCGAAAACGGTTAGTATTAGCGACATGAATGAAAAGTAGTACTTAATTTTTAGTCAATAGTTAAAGGTATGTAAAAAACGTTGTCCAAAGTTTTTATCATACAGGGCGTAAAAAAATGGGCACGTTAGTGTCACAGCTAGTCCATCCCTGCAGTTGTGAGTAATTCGCAACACTTTCTGGGATAGTAATTTAAAGGGTTCTACCTGGTATACATCATATGAAAAAAAAAATTGAAAAACATACCTGTTGGTTTAAAAATTATGTGTCAAAAACTTAATTCCATGGGAGCTCTTTGGGAGCCCATATCTCCAAAGAGGAGGCCGATACGAAAGAAGTTTATATGAACTTGTAGTATTCTTTTCACGTGTTTTTTTCATATCCGGGAGATTTTCCACATTTTCCCGGACACCCTGTACCTACATCCAAACAATTTGAAAAATTACCTTTATAACTAAAACTGACTATTAAGTATCCTAGATGTTTTATAATATAACCTACCCACAGATAATGCACTTGGCAAGCCATAATACAAAAAGAAAAGAAATGGAACTTTAAATAAAATAAATTAAACCAATAATACAATAAATAAAAAACCTAGTTCGTTGAAAATGCCAACATGTAAAGTATCTTTACTAAAACTTAAATGACAGGATGGAATCGCGCTTAAATTCAGTGTCAATGCTATTATACAATTTAACAGAAACGTACGAGAAACAACACTGAAATATAGCAGTTCTAAATTTAGGGATTGACAACATACCTCGGGTTCTAACTGAGACATCATGCAAATTGAACCTATAACAAAGTTTGCTTTGCAAGTATAAGGGTTTATTTGTAAACAGAAGACGGTGTGTGAACAAGAGCAAATGAATTTACCATATTTTGGCCATTGGCAGCTCCAAGATTTTTAAATTTGCGGATATTGAATCATATTTTCGAAGGCCAAAAACTAATCTACCACAATTTCTTTGTACTTGTTGTATTCGATACCTGGTAAGGTAACAGCATCCAAGCAAGGCCCATAAATCACATTACCATAGTAAAATATGAGGAAAACAGTATATTCACATTTTTCTAAGTTTGAAATAATTGAGATAATGCGTGTTGGCGTATAATGTTCTAAGTGGACAATAAGAACGCCGTAAAAGCACTGAAACATTTTTTGTGGAACGTAAGTTAGAGTCAAATATTAAACCCAAATTTCGAGCAGATTCCATATTATGTGGAATTTTTTCATTATTTACCACTGGATTAAAACCCGTATAGCATATAGCTATCCTTTTGGGCATTTGCAAATAAGAGAAAAGGGGATTTTTTAGCATTTAGGGTCGGATTATGAGACTCGGAATATTCATAAATAGTGTCCAGGTCACGGTTTATACTATTATTGGCCTCAACCAGCTGTTTCAGCAAAAAAACTTAATAATAGTTGTACATCATCTGCATAACCGTGACTGGAGCAAGTAGCAAGTTTACTAAACAGATCAAAGGTATATATGAGAAACAATAACGGGTCAAGAACAGATCCCTGTGGTAAGTACTCAAGTTTTAACATATATGCATAGACTTTCTGAATACTTTCCATCAATCACACTTAGTACCCTTTGCTGCTTACCCGACAAATAACATTTAAAGAAGTTAAGGGGAATATGATCAAAACCAATATACTTTAATTTAGCACTCAACACACCATGATCAACAGTGTCAAAGGCCTTAGAAAAGTCCAACAGGATGAGTATAGTGTTCTTTCCCGCATCCGTTGTCTTTCAAATATTGTCACTAACATTTAGGAGTGCTGAAACTGTGCTGTGGGCCTTTCTAAAGCTTGATAGCCGTCAACTTTGTGAAATGGTTTATGCTAAATGTCTTGGTAATCGTTAAATCGTTTTTTAAAAGTAGCTACATTAATAAATGTTGCTACTTTATTCTTGAAATAATATTCACTCTCTTAGCTTAAGTAATAGGGGAAGGTCGCCTTTGATGATACCACACGTATCTTTGGAATAAACCGGTTTGGCGTCATCCCGCATAGTTAGACGGGCGCGCGTATTGACTGTTCAGTTGGTGAGTCAAATTCCAGTCGTAATGGACGTTTTTACGTAAAGTTATTTAATAGAACAGAAATTGTTAAGTACCGAAGTAATTTTAGCCAGTTTTTAAACCAAAAATGTATTATGTTAGATGCATTAAATTAGAATGCACGATTTTTTTCCGATAACTATAGGATATAGACGTTTCTTTGCTATGATTACTTCTAATCTAAGTTGTGGTTTAATTTTTTATAATTTATTTACTAGAAGTGTGACATATTCCTAAGATGACATATCCATTGGTTTCCTATGATGGCATGCCCATAAATACATATAAATAGGTATGCCATCATATAGGCGTGATATTCAAAACGGCGCTACTTTTATTTTCTTTTAGATATGTCACTACTTATATTATGCTTTTTAAAGTTTTTTAACATATGTGTTCAGGTTGTACTTTCCTGATAATGTTTTCATTGTATTTTTTAAAAGTTTTGAACATGTTCCATACGATGAAATATATTATTTTAAGTTTTTTTAAACAGTTTTATGTGCTTGAATTTTTTAACAATAAAAATGTGCAAACTGTAACAAAAATATTCCTTTTACATGTATGCGTCCTTCAGATTTTTGCATTTTACTGGAGTATGCCATCATAGGCAATGCAGTTGCCTATGATGGCATACTTGGTGTTTTTTTCTTTTCTATTTTTTTTTTACCAAAAAAATAGTTTTTGTATATTTTAAAGTTTTATAATGAATATTAATTTAAGTAGTAACAAATATTTTACCATGGTTAAATGGGTTAAAACCTTTGAACTAAAAAATATATTTGGTGGTAAAAAAAAGGTGCCATCATAGGCGACCTTCTCCTACAATCAAATCAGATAATGACGGTTATCACTGTCATCCAAAAGTCTTCGTTTTCCAAAACATCGTCTTTGGCACCAAACCTATCAAGTTAGTGAAAAGTATGCAAGTGTGGAATCAAAAAGTGTTCTTTTTAAATTAGGAGGTTACAAGTACCGATCCGCAGGACCTTTTTATAATTAACCACGGAATCATAGTATTTGATTATATCAAAAACAACTTTTAAGAAATTATTGTTGCCAATATACTAGAACATTTTGCCCAGAAAAATTAATAAAAATGTTAAGTTATATCTACGGTATTTTTTTCGCACGGCTATGCAAAAAAATTAAATATTGTTTCTGAGTTTCGGTGCAAAATATGATCAAATGTAATATCCAAATAATATGATAATAATTATACTGAACTAAATAGCCGTAATTGTAATAATGACCTTTATTTAATAACAAATAAATATATATAATAATAGGCAAGGTTATTGTCCGGTCTTTGTTAATTCTTAATTCACAATCAAATTTGCCAAAGAGTCCACATAAAATATAAATAAATCATCATTCTCGACTATAAAAAGCTTTATTGAAGATAAAAAAAAATTATTTTCTTACATTAAAAAATAATAGGGACCCTACATTCCACACGATCAGTAATACTGACATCAGTCCTGAGGCGTGTTGGATTCTCTGGTTTAGATCGATCCGGATCGATCTAACTAATTATAACTGATCTGACCTGCGTGTTCGATTGGCAAATGATCACTGTTCCCCCACTACCGTCAAAGTGATCCCAAGTGAACCTGGGAAATCGCAGAATCACCAAAATCAGATCAGTTTTTTTACTATGGTTTTGGAGATTATAGTTCCATTCTGTCCATGTTTTTAGATTTTCGTTGGGTATTTATTAGTATTCTTTGATTATGACTTTTTTCAAGAAAATTAACTGTGATATGGAAGTAGGAATTTACGAATTACGTCTTTTTGAACCCATCTGGGTAAATAATATTTCCTGTACGTGGAGGTGGCAAGTTCGATTCTTTTTGATGAATCAATTCTTTTGATTCATTTATTTAAAAATATTCGTTCAGAAAGATTCGTTCTCAAATGATTCTTTTCCTTTTAAAATAAATCGAAAATGCTGAATCGATCGATATAATATCTAAACATCAACGCAGGAATGAACATAATGGAAAAGTTCGTACCTTTTTTTTTACTCCGTGTAGGTATACTTCATACGAAGTCAGTTGAGACAACGTAAATATTGGGGGTACGATCAATTTACTGCATTACACACTGAAACTACAATACAAATATAACAAAATTTGAAAGAATAGTTCGGATCTCCGAAATTGTATTGCCTTTTTTAATATCCGCACAACAGAAAACTTCGTAATTCCATCCCTACCAGTTCCGCGATAGCAGAGTGCGTAACTCCAGTAGTCCGCATACGAGCCGCGTTCGGCAATTACCTCAGACCGCTTGGATTGATCTAAATCGTTCGTTTATGACATCTAAATGGAGGGGAAATAAATCTCAACAGTTCGGCAATTAAAATCGGAGCGCTCCGAGGATAATCTTTTTGCTCGGAATATTTTGACCGAGGAAAGCGATTAATCTCAGCTGAATTTGTGAGGTTAAGGTTAGGTTAGGTTAGGTTGAAAGTGAGTGGGTTACAGCCAACCCTCCACCGCGACCATGCGGTCTATTGTGGCTCACACCTTATTTATATTTCCCCCAATAAGTCCAACCTTTTAATTAGGGTAATGAGAATATTGGGGGAGACATTTTTCATGTCATCCGGCAGCAGAGTCATCTCGCCAAATAGGGCGAATCTGATCCTTCCTGCTGCGGGGCAAGCGCACATTACGTGTTCTGCTGTTTCTGCATCTTCCATGCAAAGCCGGCATTCATCAGTTGGGGCTATTCCAATTTTATACATGTGGTGTCGCAGTCTGCAGTGGCCGGTGTACAATCCCAGTAGTGCTTTAAGGCATGACCTGTTTAGCTCTAGTAGTTTGTCAGTTAACTGTCGGTTTATATGGTTGTTTATAAATGCTTTTGAGTGTGTTAGACCTGGTAAATTCAACCAGTGCCTTTCCCATTTGCTTTCTGCTTCAGCTAGTATTGCCTTTCTGGCCGTAGCATGAGATATACTTATTACCGGCTCGGGTCCTGTGAATTTTTGAGCTGCACCTCTCTTAGCGAGCTTGTCGGCAGCTTCATTACCCTCCAGACCCATGTGTCCCGGTATCCATATTAAGGTTATTTTGTTGTTCAAACCTAGTTCGGATAGTGCCTCGTGACAGCTCCATACCGTTTTTGAGGTACACCATCTTGATTCAAGAGCTTTTAATGCAGCTTGACTGTGAGGTTAAGTTTGATGTTTATATTTAGGTTTAAAATTTTAGTTTGATTGAACAAAGCCTTTATTTTTCTGTGATTTGACTGAAAATAATATGCAGGAAGTGGAACTATATGATGTAGAAGAACAAAAATTTTCCAGGGTTTTCATCATCTTCATCGGTAAATATAATCCAATAATACCAACTGGTATTAGATCGCTGGGAACCCTTAAAAAATTTAAACCGGCTGTGAAGGCGTTTTTGCTGGAAAAAGCCTACTATACAGTGACCGAATTTTTTGACGATCGTTTTTAATAATTTTGTAGGTTTGTTTAAGTTTTATCATTTTAAATATTAGTATTGACTTTGTTGTAATGTACCTATATTCCTTTTTTGCTGTTTATTATTATTATATATATTTGTGTTTTTAGAAGATATGTTTAAGTGTATGTATTTTGTAATTTATTTGTTCACATGTTTATATTTATTTTTATTTATTGTTAATGTAAGGACACACTTTGTTAATAAGAATGTAATTTTCTTTGAACAATAAAGTATATTGATTGATTGATTGATTAATTTGATGTCCATGAACAATAATCACTACGCATTGTTCAATAGTAACATTTATCTGATTCATATTCATATCATGAAGAAATTAAATAAAAATTTGTATAAACTTTAAAACAGGAGGTTAGGTTTATCTATGCCATAAAACAAACATAAATAAACACCCACGTCACCCACAAATCCAAATCTGAGCCACGTTCGTTTATTACCGATCGCTCCGTCTAATCGAGAGTCACGTGACTAAAAATCGCTCCGTATCCAGATTATAATACCGAATGCTCCGACTGTATAGAGCGCACATTGTGCTCCTCAAATTTATGTGATTATTGCAGTCATTGTTTTTAGCGTTTCCTGGACATTTTTAAGAATCGGAGTTGCGCATTTTGCGAATTAAGCCGACGATATCCTCCTTGATTTTGGATCCATTTTAACAAGTTTCCCTTCATTTTAGAATTAACAGAAGCGGAAATAGATAGTTATAAAGTTAATTTTTATAATTATTCTTAATAGTTAAAATGATAAACTTCAAAAATATCGAGACGTCAAATTTATCAAACATACAACATAACAATTTTATTGTTTCCATGGCTTTCTTGATACAAAATATGACATTTATTTGCAATTTATTTATAGTTTAAGCTAAAATATCTCAAAAATGGTTCACCCAAATAGCATTAATATACGAGTATATATATTTGAAATCAGAAAAGAAAGATAATAATAATAATAATAATAATAATAATAATCTTTATTGTCTAACAGATACATGACGTCCATTTAAAAGACAATTTATAATATTTACAATAGTACGTAGTGACAAAGTAGGAATAAAAGTTACAGCAATTGAGTACGTATTATTTATTGTAGCAAGAACTTGTGTTTTAGTACTTTGTTGAGTTGGATAGTAGACAGCTCGTGAATGTCAATGTTACCACAGGTATTGTTAACTAGCTCCATTCCCCTGTATATTGGTGTTTTAATTAAAAAATTTGTAGTGGGGGTAGGTAGGAAAAATGTAGGAGGAGATCTTGTAGGGCGCGTTGGAACATACAAGCTGATTTGAGCTAGTAGCTCAGGGCAGTCAATATGGGACTTAAGTATGTTGAGTAGAAATTGTGTGGAAGTAAAGTTCCTGCGATTAATTAGGGAGGGTAATTGAAATCTTTGTAAAAGTTGGTTTTGTTCGATTCCTCTACGAGGGAAGACTCCATCGCTTCTGAATGCCAGGTATTTAGCAAACTTCCTTTGCACGTTCTCAAGTTGACCTATGTAGCGGTTGTATATAGGGTGCCAGATAAGGGAGCCGTATTCTGATTTAGATCTGACATAGCTAAAATATAGAGTTTTGAGCACTTGAATGTTTTTAAACTCCCTACAATTTCTCATTATAAATCCCAGTACCTTTATGGCACTTGAACAGATTGAGTCGATATGGGTAGCAAATGATAGTTTTGAGTCATAAGTAATACCAAGATCTTTTACTGTGTTGCATTTTTCGATGGCGGAGCCGCCCAGTCCATAGTTAAAGTTTATATTGTTAAATTTATTTGAAAAGGTCATGCAGCAGCAAGATCTTTCATTGTGACGCATAATATACAGGGTGTTTCATTTAAAAAAATTGAAATTGCCTATATTTTCCCATTTTTCAAAAGCGATATTTTTGTAATGATAATTTCAAAAGATAACATAAAAGACAACCTACAATGTTTATATAAAACATTTTTTTCTATCTTCAAAAACAAAGACTCCAGAAGCCACGTAAATATAATCAAAGACCCTGTACATCCTAATTTTTACTTTTCAAAATTTAAAGAAATACTTTTGTGTAAATATGACTTTATTTTATAAATTTTTTAAATATGCCAACTCCTAATATAGTATATATTTTATAGCCTAACCATTTTCACGCTTATAAAAATATATAGATATACAGGGTGTTAAAAATTCGATGTTCACCATTGGGATCTCATAAACGGTAAGAGATACAGCAAAGGTTAAATTGGGGCAAAGTCGCGCAATTCATAGCCGACCAATATGCCAAGAAGAAATTAGGAAAATTCCGAGTACTTCCGAAGATATACGTAAAAAACCGAAAATCGCCGTTTTGGTTTTTAATTTTTCCTGGCTTTATTTAAAGAGATAATGGAAAATAAATTTCACACTTTCATTGCCACTTTTTATCTTCTATAAAGCAGTGTTCTTAGATTTCATGTCCGACGTTTTGTCTTTCGGATGCCATCGTCAGGTTTGTTTTTTTAAATACGGACCTATATTTTTTTTTAGCATTTATCTAAACTTTATATGCGATGTAATCTTATTACAAAATTACTTTGATTGAATATCAACGTTTCTACCCTATAAAAACATTTTCAGGAATATTTTATTTAAAAAACTTGTTGATTAGGTATTGAAGATCATTTTTCTAACAGTATTTTCGGAAACACAAGAAAATCTATAACTAAAACAATAACAAATATCACAAAACGATAATTACAGTACGTTTAGGTACTAAAATATTCAAAATTATCTAATATTTACATTTTTTATAAATTAAAATTATTTAAACCCAGAAGAGGTAGAAACTAATGACAAATGTTTATCTCAGATGCTCAAAAAGGTTTCCATTTTGATTTATACATTTTTCAATTTTGACGCGAACTTTTTGAGTAGCTCTGTGTACCGACCTTCTTCGAATTGATACAAACGCATTTATGCAACGAACTCTAAGCTCTTCTATTACGTTAATGGGCTGCTTATACACTTTGTTTATTATGGATCCCCAAAAACATAAATCTAGTGGTGTAAGGTCTGGGGACCTTGCCGGCCACTCAATAAAACCAAGATTTCCAATCCATCTGCCTGGAAATTCAGCATGTAAGAAGGTTGTAACATCTCTCGTGCCATGAGCGGGTGCTCCATCTTGCTGAAACCAAATTTGTTGCAGCCGTGCAAGCGGGATTTCAGATAAAAAATCTTGGAATGTATTATTTAAAAATACTAGATAATTCTCCCCTGTTAGCCGTTGTGGTAAAAAAACAGGACCAAAAATAACCTAATATTCCTGCCCAAACATTCAGAGAAAAGCGTACTTGCTTGCGTACTTCTCTATTATCTCTGGGATTTTCTCTTGCCCAAATATGTTCATTGTTTCTATTAAAAACAGCACAATTTGTAAATGTAGCCTCATCACTCCAAAGAATATTGCTTAAAAAATTGCGATTTTGGTTATCTTGATCTAGTAGCCAATTACAAAAAGTTAGCCCTCTCTCAGCGTCTCCTTCTCGTAATGCATGTGATATATGAATTTTGTAGAGTCTCAAACCGGCATTTTTTAGAACTTTCCATACCTTAACATGGTTTAAGGATGGCAAATTGGATTCCGCTTCAATTTGCCTACTGAATATAGTTGCATCATTGTCCACCTACAATAACGTGAAACATCATAAGATTTCAGGATATTGTATGTATACAATGTTAACTTATTTTGTAAAAAAACAATTTTTGTGAAGTTTCATGTTACATACCTGGCCTAAAACGTTCTGAATTTCGTCTTCTGTAATACGGTTACCATATTTTTGTCGAGGCTTTCCAAGCTGGCCATAATCGTTTAAATTTCTATCAAGTCTTTGAAAAATGTTTTGTGCTGGCTGCTCCCTTTCCGGATACTCCTCAAAATATCTTTGTAAAGCTGTCATAGAATTTCTATTGCTACTGTAATAAATTCTTAACATATCCCTTTTTTCTTCAGAAGAAAATTTCTAGATAAGACCGAATTTATCACCGCGTAATTGAAATTTAGATTACTTATGTCAAACTTTTTATTGTTTCTACATTCCATGACAAACTATGATACTTTAAACAATGAATCCTCTAATTGTAACAAACTCGAAAGCTTTTTCAAAATTATCTGCAATAGCCTGATCGATCAGGGTTTTTAGAAAGAGAAAAATCGTTCTGTCTTTGTTATACATTATCAGATACGGCTTTGATCTTCAATACCTAATCAACAAGTTTTTTAAATAAAATATTCCTGAAAATGTTTTTATAGGGTAGAAACGTTGATATTCAATCAAAGTAATTTTGTATTAAGATTACATCGCATATAAAGTTTAGATAAATGCAATAAAAAATATAGGTCCGTATTTAAAAAAACAAACCTGACGATGGCATCCGAAAGACAAAACGTCGGACATGAAATCTAAGAACACTGTTTTATAGAAGATGAAAAGTGGCAATGAAAGTGTGAAATTTATTTTCCATTATCTCTTTAAATAAAGCCAGGAAAAATTAAAAACCAAAACGGCGATTTTCGGTTTTTTACGTATATCTTCGGAAGTACTCGGAATTTTCCTAATTTCTTCTTGGCATATTGGTCGGCTATGAATTGCGCGAATTTGCCCCAATTTAACCTTTGCTGTATCTTTTACCGTTTATGAGATCCCAATGGTGAACATCGAATTTTTAACACCCTGTAGATATAGCTAGGTGTCTCACAGACCCCACTGTACGAAACATGTCCCACAAGTGGGTCCATATGGGTTAGGGGTTAAACAGTTGTTTAAAGAGTATGTGAATTTTTGTAAGAAATAGTGCATTAATTATAGGGAAAAGTATAAGTTGGGTTAAGCTCTTATTTTTAAATGTCGTCTGAAAATTTTTCGAAAATGTTCTTAAAAAAACCGTTGAACAACCTTGATGGGTTGGATGCCGCCTTTGCTTATGTCTGTAAGTGTGTCTTTAGCCAAATAAATAAAATAAGCTGTAGAACCTTAAAAAAAGATTTAAAAAAAAACAAAATTTTGGGCATAAATAAAAAATGTGTTTTAATGAACTCCTGTTCCTTATAAAACTGACAAAAATATTTGTGCATTTTATGGTTTTTTAGTTGTTGATGTTTCTGTTGAGTTTACAGAAAGTATTATATATAGTAATATTTATTGGGAAAAACTATTTTCAAGTAGTGTGATTAAGGAATTATTCTGGTTTAACATATTTTAATTAAAATACACGAAAGAATGTCTCAAGGGCATTTTTGTTTTATTTTGGAAATCCTCTAGTGAACCCCTCCAGTCTTTAACGCGACCCTTATTTTTTAAACCACTAATCTAAAAAAAAAGCCTCTTATTCTTACCTTCCACGTTGTGCCTTGTTTGTTAATAGATTCAATAAATTCATCGGACAAGGGATGCAAGTCAGTTTCGGCTCCAACGAGTCCTAGTAGACAGATCACGGCTACCCAAAGAGTTAACATATTGCTAAAAAATAATAATTTAATTTAAAATAGTTCGACAAAATATTTTACGAAACTCAAAAATCAAAATTTACATCGACTTTCGAACCCTTAATCCGCAAATTAATAACACATTTCAAAGGAGACGCTATAAGATTATTCTTCTAAAATTATATTTTGATCCGATTCCTTATAATAATTTGAAATTTGCTTAGATTCAAAAAATGTTTTAAAACTAAAAGTATTTAGGGCATACTATTGTTTATTTACAGGACATAGTCATAGTAAAACATTAGTATAATAATATTTAGTTATTAATTTGAAGAAGTATAGTCCATGCTTAAAATGGAGTTAAATGTATGGGAAAGAAAAAACTAAAAGTCTACCTCCACAAAATTTAATAGAATAAAATTTTTAAGGCTCTCTACATGTTTCGAACGTAGAAACGTTCATCATCAGGAGACAGAAAATATATTTATATAGTGCTGATGGTTTTAGCAAAAGAGAAAATGGTAAAGGACGTTAATGAAGCTTTCATGGAATTAAAAAATGATGTGTAAAAGAGACATAACATGGAGAAACTGATAAAAGTTAAAACATACTCAGTATGTGAGAAGTCAGTAAATGGGGTCTAAACAAACCAAATAAACTTTAGGACACCTACCTTTCATCCACCCAAATTATTTTTCTCCCATATTAAAAACTTTTTTTTTACTTCTTAGTTTTTAAGTTACATTGTTTACTTTAAGTAATTGGTATTATATCTACCCAACCTTAATTGAGCTTTTCCTCTACGAATAATTTTTCTCTTTTTGATTTATGTAATTTAAATTTCATCGCCATACTACCTGTCAGTATAGCTGTCAATCAATCCATGTTCTTTTCTTCACTTTGGTCCCAGCACGTGGACGTGAACAACCTCTTTGACGTCTAAAGTGATTTAAAATGTGCAACTTTCTAATTAATTTTACCAAATTTAAATTAACCTCTTGCGGGGTGGGGTTAGTGAGCCTTAAACCTCAGTACCCCACAAAACACTCTGCCGTACTTACTTTTTATCCAAAAAAAATATTTCAAAAACTTTTTACTTAATTTTTTGATTTTAATTTCTATTTCTATTTTTTACAGATTGTTACTGTGATAATTACTACCAATTTTATCCTCTCAATGTCTTTTTGGCAAAAACCTAAAAATGTTTTAAAAAAAAATTTAAATAATCTTTGACACTATCTTTTAGAAAGATTTTTTCTTCCCCAGTTTATTTGGTTGGTTTAGACTCCATTTACTGACTTCTCACATACTGAGTATGTTTTAACTTTTATCAGTTTCTCCATATTATGTCTCTTTTACACATCATTTTTTAATTCCATGAAAGCTCCATTAAGGTCCTTCACCATTTTCTCTTTTGCTAAAACCATCAGCACTATATAAATATATTTTCTGTCTCCTGATGATGAACGTTTCTGCGTTCGAAACATTTAGAGACCTTTAAGCATTTTATTCTATTAAATTTTGTGGAGAAAGACTTTTAGCCGCTCCACTCGTCTCAAGGTATATCCGATGATGCACAAAAACAAGGTACTTGAATGCGCGTTCGAAATGTTTATAGAAATAAACAATCTGCAAATACCCTGCACTAATATAAATATTTCTGTTGATGAGGAAAAATTTAGAAATTATACATTCTTTTCAATATTGGAATTTTGGAATTATAGATTCTAAATTAAAATTTGAATAACATTTTGAAAATCTTGCATCTAAAATTGGAAGAACAAATTAATTATTTAAAAAGAATTATTGGTCAAAATTTAAGTTTATCTTTACAAAAAACAATCTTTAACACAATAACTAGTGGTTAAATGTTAAAAACTTAATATTTTTTTAAATTTGAACTTTCGGTTTTAAAATACAACATAACTTACTGCCTTCTCATTTGAAAGATTTTAAAACCCAAAATTTTGAAAATCACAACTATTCAACTAGGTATAAAAAATATTTTTGTTAAGATAGGTTATCAAAATATTTGACGTATAAATAGGTTTTCTTTAATTTGGATATTTCAACTATATCTGAGAGCTCAGAGCTCTTTAAAAATAAGAAAAATAATTAAAGAACTATTTATTGCAAAAACAGAATAAAAACTGATAAATCTTTTTAATACTTAATGGCTGTTTTTGAATTTGTTTTAATATTTTATAAAATTTGTTAAATTGTGGTATACCTACAGCTAAATAAATCTTGTTACTACTACTATACTTTGCCATTTAGAGTTAAAATACAATACATATTAAAGTCAGTTCAATAATCGCACGTCACGACTAGTGCTTATCTTTCTAACATTCGTGAACTAGGTGAGATAGTAAATTTGAGACAACAATGAATGTCGTATAATTTTACGAGGTAAAAAAGTTTTATTGTCAGTTTTGACATCGACATTTTTAATCAACATTATTTCAAAAATGTCACGGTATTGTGAAAAAAACAAGCGTTAATTTTAAAATTATTCGATTATTTTCAAAGAGAAAGTGATAACGGTTTTTATGAGGTACCTAAGTAATTATGATAAAGCAGGAATTGTGGTGCGCGAATCGCGATGCCACTGTAGAATAATCGATATATTATGTACTCTGACGATGCGACTTGTCGATGCCGCTAATGATTTGTTTATTTGAAAAGGAAAGAAAAACACAAAGTCTTTCTCCACAAAATTTAATGGAAAGGATTCTAAGTTTAAGGGTCTCTCAGTGGCGGCTCGCCCGATGACGCAGGTGAAGCGCTGCTTCACCTACCTTTTCACCTACCTCATATTATTTCCAGACTGACTAAATAATTATTTAAAAATTCACTCGCTTCTATAAAAATTTGTTGTCTGATATTATTTACATATATTATGATGCGTTTTATTCAATTAACAGAATGCTACAGATTTGATTTTATAACACACTGGAAAAACCATTCGGCAATCTATAAAACGCGCTGTGAAGCAGCGGCTTGATGACGCTTCCGCTGGTTCACGTCAGACACGAGGAATGCGGCGGTTGCCATGACAACGCCACGCGCTGTCTCGATTCGGCCTGCGACAAGTGAAGCAGATTTTCCACCTGCGTTTAATAACTGATGTCGCGTGCCGGGGTATTATTTCTAATGATGGGAAAAATCGAGTTATTTTAATAATCGACTACTGAGAATTCGAGTGATTTAAAAAACCGAAAGATAATCGATTTTTCACTTGAATTCTATATTAGGGGCACTGAAAAAAAAAGGTCGCCAAAGTAAAAAAAAACGGTTTTTTTAATCACTTTAATAAACAACCACATATTTTTAGACTTCTTTCTAAAAAAAAAAAAGGTCGCCAGTTCCGTAACTAACTAGTTTGTGTAGCCGCATGCGGGTCGTTTGAAAATAAAATACTTCGAATTTTCGTCACTCGAATAATTACCGATGATAACCGAATTATTCAAGTGATTGAAAAAATCGAATGATCGGTTATTTTTCACTCGAGTGATCCCATCACAAATTATTTCTTTGCGGTATTTAGTTTTATATTTCACAATGTTTCCTATATATGATGCAGTTTGTGTTTTACTGGAAAAATCGTTTTTGGGGTGGACTGAAGATGATAAAATATACTTTTTTAACTCTGAAAAGCCTTTTTCCATATTAAGTGTATAAGTAAAACGGCTAAGATTAAAGACAAAGTGTACTGTTGAAATTTAAAAAAATCGTGGTACAGTGGGTTTGGATGGTTGTGTGGTAGCTATTATCCAGGGGGGAGGGGTCAAGGGAGGAGTCAGCCCCCCCAAATGTATAGGTGTGTTATATGAAATTGAATAATTTATCATACACGTGTTCACTGCAAATATTAGAAAATAGTAGACAAAAACGAAATTTGGGCGTGGTCCCCAAAAATTTTCGCCTGAGGCGCTTCTTAAGCGATGCTGCGTCACCTATTCATAATGTCACGAGCCGCCACTGGGGTCTCTACATGTTTCGAACGCAGAAACGTTCATCTTTAGGAGACAGAAAGTTTTTTAAATTTATGCTGATGGTGTTAGCAAAAGAGAAATTGAAATTTAGAACCTTAATGGAGCTTTTATGGATTTAAAACTGAAGTATAGAAGAAACATGAAATAAAAGATTTGATAATGGTAAAACCATAGAGTGTTTAAAACATTATGAAGGGGTGTAAACCAACCAAATAAATTGGGGAAGAAGAAAACCTGTCTAAGGTGTCGATGCTTATTTAAAAACTTTTAAAGGGACTTATTGAACATATAATACATTATTATGAAGGTACAATCATTGTGTTTTCACATAATATTGTTGTAGCAAAAAGAATTTTTGGGGTCCTGAGGTTTAGTCCTCAGTCACTCTATGGTTTTACCATTATCAAATCTTTTATTTCATGTTTCTTCTATACTTCAGTTTTAAATCCATAAAAGCTCCATTAAGGTTCTAAATTTCAATTTCTCTTTTGCTAACACCATCAGCATAAATTTAAAAAACTTTCTGTCTCCTGAAGATGAACGTTGCTGCGTTCGAAACATGTAGATACCCTTAAACTTGGAATACTTTCCATTAAATTTTGTGAAGGAAGACTTTGTGTTTTTCTTTCCTTTTCATACTTTCAACTCCACTTTAAGTATGGACTATTTCTTCAAATTTGTTTATTTGTTTTGATTTAATTTATTAGTTACGTTTTAAAGTTGGAAAATTTCGTCTAATATAAAGGTCAGTGATTTACAGAAGCTTGTGTTTAGTTCCCTGAGCTTAAGTGAAAAACTTGATTTAAAAAATGCAGAGCGGCCACTACCAATATTGAACATAGTACAAGTGCAATCAAAATGTAAAAGTAAGGCACAGTTTACGCGTAAGTTTGACAAAGAAATATATAATAAAATATCCTGGATATGCGGTTGTGAGGACAAAAATTCTTTTTTTTTGTTTCGTGTGATCGTGTGTCTTCTTTTTTACGGGGATGACAATTGGACTATAAATGGGGTGCAGGACTTCAAAAATCTTTCAGAGAAAATAAAAGAAAACATGAAAATAGTGCAAAACATCGTCATATAATGTGGTAAGTTTTCAGATGTTAGGACAAACTTTAACTTCTTTAAGTAGTGCTGCTTATGCTGATGAAATTAAAATTTACAACGAGAAAGTTAAAAAAAAAACAGACACCTACTTTCGAAAATAATAGACATTTAAATTTTTTTTTAATTTAAAGCCAGCGCCCCCACTGACTCGCTAGTCACGAGCCGCCACTGCTTAAAATCATTGATGGTGTTCAAATATCCACTGGTTCATTAGCGGACTGTTTAAAAAAATTAAAATTTTAATGGCATAAATGTATCTACTGTATCCTGTATTAAACAGACGCTTTTTAATAGAGCAACCCATATAGCCCAAAAACGAGTAGAACTTTTAAGAGAACTTTAGAATAACGGCAACTCTCAATTTTCCTTAAAACCTGTTTTTCTGGATGAAACCTAGATATACAGCAAAGGGGCTTTTAGGCGAAGTTGACAAGATGATACTCTTCTTACAGTTAAAAAAATCGTCAGAGGGTGTAGGTACGGTACATTATTCTAGGTACATGCTGGTTCAGAAAATGGATTTGTGAATAATGCCAGTGTGATATTTAAGTCCGGCCTGAAATTTGGTGATTATCATAATTCGATGAATGATGAATAGTGAAAACTTTGAGAAATTGCTTCAATTACTAAACTTGGAAGAACCTTCGCTTATCATCATGGATAATGTCACCTTTCATTCTGAGCTAATTGAAAAAATTCCAAATACAAGTTGGTCAAAAAGATTACTTATTGCGTGGTTAGAACAAAAACAAATCCTGGTTTTACCATTTGCAATGAAGGATCATATATATCGTGATAATAGTGAGGCATTGTCACTTGAATCCTATTAAAATGGTTTGGTCGGAATGTAAGCGATATTATGTAAAAATAAGTTCTATGCATCCTATAACAAATGACGTAGTTTTGGGTCGTAACAGTAGGAAAATGGAAAAATGATGTAACATACACACTAATAAAAATATAAATGCTTTGTGGGAACGGGAATGATTTATCGATGCTATAGATACTCTTCCCCTTATTAATAACTTGAACGAATCTGATGATAATGATCTTTGCGGAGTTGATTTACTTTAATTATTAAAAAACTGCATTTTGTTGTGTTGTAATTTTTTTATAATATTTTCTTCTTTATGATTTTATAAATAAGTAAAATGAAAATATTTGAAACCAAATTTATAGACTGATGTACTAGAGATGCACTAGACAAACAATATATGATTCTATTTTAAATTTTATAAATGAGTTTTATTTATTTAGTAAATTTAACTTAATTAAAAATTTCATACTGATTTTCAAAAACAAAATGTTTTATCACATGATACCTTTTCCCCTAAATAAAGTACCTATTTCTGACTTCATTAACAGTATAAAAATTATAAAAGATTTGAAAAAACGCGCTCGTATTTTACTTGTTCTCATGCATCCGTTTTTATGTGGATCAAGTCTAAGAAAAATCATAACTTTTGCCACTGGTAAGTCAAACTGACTGAATTAATTTACGACGTACCACAAATATGGAGAATATAACGTAACGGTCAGCGGTCATTGAACACACTTTACATGTTTTTTGTATGTCGTATGCAATGTTCATATCTTGGTAGGGTCCTGCACATCACCTCCCGTCTTCTATAGCTCACTTATTAATTAAGTAAGGATTTTGATATTTTGCAGACCTTACCTGTATCTTGGTGCGCATTTCAGGAAAATTTTTTTTCATACAGGGTTCCAAAAAAGTGTGACGTCATAAGGATGTATTTTTTAGATTACACGCCATATATTTTCTTACTTATTTGGGTGCCTCCTATAATTACCTACATACCCCTAAAATTTTATTAAAATCGATTCAGTATTATAGGCGAAAAAAAATAAAAACTAAAAAATATCAGTTTTGCACCAATGGTTTTAAAAATTAATAAAAAATAAAAATAATGCGTCGTTAATAAAATTATACAAAGATACTTATTAAATAAAGTCTAACAGTCTCGTTAACCAAGTTTGACTAATACGAATTGTACAGAGTGTCCAAAGTTTAGTGTCACTTTTCAAACTTTAAAGCAATTTATTTTTCGTATTTCAAATAGGAACCCCTGTATTTTTTTATGTCATTTGATGCAGAATTAAAAATCAAACATTTGTCCTAATTACAACGCTATCGCAATTTCTATCGTATCAAGACTTATTTGAAGAAAACTCATTTTATCAACTATTCCAAGAGTCATTATTATGAATAAATATCGAAGGTGGACTTGAAAAACAATTTATAGGTATAAAAGTTTATTAAAATGATAAAATACTATTTTGACTTTAGTAATCTAAAAGTTTCAAATATTTTAAAAATGTTAGTAATTATTAACTGGAAATGATAATCGTGGATAGGGTTATATCCTTTAAAATTCGTTGAACTGTTCTTTCGTTTACATCTACGGTATCAGCGACTGCTGGTTGACTAACTGAAGGATTTTCTATAGATAATAGCACAGCAAATTGCATTTCTTTAGTTCGGACCGGTTTATTTCTCACTGGTTTTGGGTAGTTTACATTTCCCGTTTGTACAAACTTCTTTAATATGTTTTGCATGCTCCTTTTGTCTGGATGTCGTTGTTTCGGATAACGCTGTGCGTAAATTCGGCTTGCCAAAAAAGAGTTGTTTTCGCATGCTCCAAATATAAAAATCATATCTACGAGCTCTTCTTGGTTTTAGTTCATTACAAGAAACAATATAAATTACTATAACAGCTTAAATATAATTACTTACAATTTAACAATATTCAAAACATTTAGATTACTAAAGTCAAAATGGTCTCTTGTTACTTTAATAAACTTTATTACCAATTAATTGTTTTTCAATGCCACTTTCGACATTTATTCATAATAATGACTGTTGGAATAGATGATAAAATGAGTTTTCTGCAAATAAGTCTTGATGCGTTAGAAATTGCGATAGGGTTGTAATTAGGACAAATGTTTGATTTTTAATTCTGCATCGAATGACATAAAAAGATACAGGGGTTCCTATTTGAAATAAGAAAAATAAATTGCTTTAAAGTTTGCAAAGTTTGACACTAAACTTTGGACACTCTGTGCAATTCGTATTAGTCAAACTTGGTTAGCGAGACTGTTAGACTTTATTTAATAAGTATCTTTGTATAATTTTATTAACGAGGCATTATTTTTATTTTTTATTAATTTTTAAAAGCAGTGGTGCAAAACTGATATTTTTTAGTTTTTATTTTTTTCGCCTATAATACTGAATCGATTTTAATAAAATTTTAGGGGTGTGTAGATAGTTATAGGAGGCACCCAAAGCAGTGAGAAAATATATGGCTTGTAATCTAAAAAATACATCCTTATGACGTCACACTTTTTTGGAACACTATTAAAAAAAATATTTTTCTGAAATGCCCACCAAGATACAGGTAAGGTCTGCAAAATATCAAAATTCTAACTTAATTACTAAGTAAGTTATAGAGTACGGGAAGTGAGGTGTAGGACCCTGTATACACGATTCCAAAAAAACGCATTATTTGAACAAATAAAAAGTTATAGGTATTTACATAAATATCGAAGTTGTCGGAAAAATTATTATCACCTCTGGGACCTTAAATAGAATTATTTCAAAATGTACTGAAGAAAAATAAAACAATCATAAAATAACGATTTAAAAATATGAAATAATAAATGTTCTTAGTAGGTAGTCTACAGTCTACATATTCAAAGGTATATATTTTTAAACCAAATAAACTAAGTAAACGAATAATCAGTTAATCACTTACTTGTTTAATGTCTTTTCCTCAGAAAATAACCACTTAACAACAAATCCGATAAACAACTAACTCGTAAATAATAGAATATTAAAATTTATTGTGACCTGTTGAAGTCTTTTTAAAATTGCGGCTGCGTACTATGGAATAGTTTGTAATTTAAAATAAATATCAGAGTCGTAGTCAACAAGGGGCGGAAATAATCCAATGATATAAAAATATTGAACAGTGCCGGTTAAAAAAGGGGTGTGTTATTAAGAGTAAAGGGACCATATACCCATAACAACCTACCCTAGTATAGGGTTTTGCATACAGGGTGTTTCATTAAGGCCACCGGCCATATCTCGAAAACTACTAAGCATAGAAAACTTGGGCAAAAAATTATGATTAAAGCGGTCATGTGAAAATTCTGGAAATTAATTTTAAGTTCCTCATTTCGCCGCAAGGGGGCACAATTGAAAATTATTTTTTTTAATTCTAAATTTTTCCGAAAATTTCCATATTAAGGTATAATTCTGATTACATTATTAGAAAGCTTGGACAATTGTATTCTGCATCATTTTGGTTTAAGGCTCATTGGCGTACCGACCTTGATAAGAGTGGGGGAAGCTATTGAAAGTGTAAACAATAAAATCGCTGTAACTTTTAAACGACTTATCCGATTTTACTAAATTTCTCGCTAAATTTAAAACTTGTTTGGAAAAGAAAGGTAAGTACCTTCAATTGCCGTATCCCAATTAACGGTACACGATGGTTTCTAAAAAAATTGTTAAAGGGCGCAATTTGTAATAATAACGGCTTTTTTGATTTTATCCCGAAAAATTAACTCATACGGTATACAGTGTCCGCAAGAAAGTGCGCATCAAATGGAATTTTTTTTTATTATTAGGTATAGGTAAAAATTGAAAAAGCAGTTAGTTTTTGCTTACCTAAAAACCAAAAATGACGTATACTGAAGCAGCTGCACGACTTGCGTTACCTGTCAAATTTGACATTTTTAATAAAATAGGTTCAAAAATGCCCTTATTTATAAAAATATCGAAAAACTTTATTCGAGAAAGTTGTTTGTTTAGGCATTTTTAGCCTCTATACGAAATTTTTACAGTCTAATACAATTTTTATTTTTTGCCAGATTCTTGAAAATTTTGATCAACCCTCGTAGATTAACTGTTATACATCGATGTAAAACCATTTGCCTTTACTTCACTTGTAATCTTAAAGCAATTTTGTGTAAAATTTTTGTTTCCAATTAATTATTTTGCTTCAAAAACTGAAATTGTTATTGATCAGTATGTAATGTTTGATGCAAAGTTTATCTAATTACATCAGTTTTGTCAAAACCGACGTTTCTCATTTTTCTTAAGTTAGTAAACAGATGTACAAAAAGAAAATATTAGGAAGCTTTCGTTGAAATTTTACTTTGAAATTTTACAATAACAATAACAATTTCAGTTTTTGAAGCAAAATAAATAATTGGAAACAAAAATTTTACATAAAATTGCATTAAGATTACAAATGAAGTAAAGGCAAACGGTTTTACATCGATGTATAAAAGTTAATCTACGAGGGTTGATCAAAATTTTCAAGAATCTGGCAAAAAATAAAAAGTGTATTAGACTGTCAAAATATCGTACAAAGGCTAAAAATGCCTAAATAAACAACTTTCTCGAATAAAGTTTTTCGATATTTTGATAAATAAGGGCATTTTTGAACCTATTTTATTAAAAATGTCAAATTTGACAAGTAACGCAAGTCGTGCAGCTGCTTCCGTATACGTCATTTTTGGTTTTTAGGTAAGCAAAAACTAACTGCTTTTTCAATTTTTACCTATACCTAATAATAAAAAAAAATCCCATTTGATGCGGACTTTCTTGCGGACACTGTATAACTATGACATCATAATCGGAAAGTAGATTAAATTTTCAAGAAAAATGTGTACATCGTAGTTTGATATCTTTGTTCCTTGCGGAGTTATTGTCAAAACAATAATTTTTAACACTTTAATCGAAAAAATTATTGTTTTTATATAGCTTCGTGGCCAAAGCATTCCACGACAAAAATTATTTTTTTAACTTTATGATTCTGTAATATGTAGGTTAATTACTCATTATTCCAAAGGCCAAAAAACTACTTCATGAAAAGTTCTAATATGATGTTTTTAAAAGTAAATCTAGATACCCGTGAAACAAAATCGACAGATTTAATTTTGATAGGTGTTGACAAAAGTTTCTCCTTGACTCTTTTTGAATTACTTCTTACCTAATCAAAACTTATGCTATATACCCCTTAAAAATGGCTTATACCAATGCCAAGCAAGGCTATTATACGATATGCTTGCCGTGTATTTTAAAAGTTTTCAAAGTGCTCCTATTGCGGAACGAGAATATGCTGCCCGATATGCTGAAGGCACCATACCAGAAGAATATTTCGACGACTGACAATACATTTCATTTAAGACAAACGGAAACTGTACGACCTATTTCAGTTCGTATCAGAAGACGTCCGGTAAGGAATGAATACAACCCACCAAGCAAAAAACCTCGCACTCGCATTCGCAACATTGCAATCTTCCTTCAAAATTCTTGCAAGAGCAATATTGTATTTGAAAGCTTGTAGGTAAACACCGTGGAACTCTCTAAAACAACTTTTCTATTTAGTTAATTCCCGCAACGTTGACTTTTGAAACCTTTCATATTAAATATTGTTACAACTTAGCTTTCGGATTCTCTATGCTATGTTCGATATATAAATTTAGAGAAATGTTTCAAGGGCAACCTGTAACGTGCAATATTTTAGCAATCTTCAGTTTAGAAAGTTTCAGGCAAATTACATAGCAACTTAGCAGCGATGTTGGTTTATGAATGTCTTTTTGTAATTGCAATTGTGCTGCCCAATCATTGCTTCAAATAGGTACGCCACGCGTCGGTCGGGGGGGTTATGTTTTCGGTCTCAGAGTCAGATCGGATCGGCCATTTTTATTTTGGCTTGGCATTTCTTTTAAAAGAGTGAAGGACAGTGTTTTATTAAGAAATAAGGTAGGTTACATTAAATTTAATAAAAGTTTATGCATGCTTAGGTACTTTTTAGCAGAGAACAAGTTGTTCTCTGTTAGGTAGGTAATTTTTGGAAATGGAGGTCGTGCTGTTAAACACAAAACATAACCTAGGTATTTTATTATTTAATTTGTATTGGTGTGTCTTGTGTGTGGTACTACACGTCACTGGAGACTAAACTGAAAGAACCCCTTCCAAAAAAATTACCAAAATTAAAGCAAAAAGCGCATGCATACGGTATTATAACTGCAGATATTCCAAAGTTTTCACTGGATAGGCTTGCAGACACAATTTTTGCAAGTTAATTCAATAGACAACTTAAGATATAGTGTACTCCCTAAAGTTAATTGAAGTTGAATTTGTAGGCATCTAGTACTAGCAATAGGTTACTAGTAAAAAATGTGTTTGCAAAACCTACACAGAAATTTTTCATTCGTATAACCTATACACGAGTAAATTTTATATAGTTACGGGTTCCAAATCAGTAGAATGAGAATGTATGTCACAAGCCAATTCCAATACCCTATAGTTTACCCTAGACCTTTGTCCATTTTTTGCTATTTTTAAAAAGAAAATTATTATGAGAAATTGCACACAAATCATAAGTGAGAATAGCAGTGTTTTGAAATTTTAGATACATTTTTTGAGACTAACTGGAGGAAGAAATTTGAAAGATGCAGTGTACAGATGTTTGGAAAAGGTCTTCACCAATTATGTGGGGCAGTTTTTAAGTTGGACTGGTGCCAAGGGGAACTACAAAACAAAAACTTTAAGTAAGTAAGTATGGACTACTTCTTCAAAAAAAACTTTAAAACTCACTTCACTTATAACAGGTAGATTTTAATTTTTCTTTGGCAATACTATATTATATTAAATACATCAGATTTGTATTTAATCAAATTAAAAATTTTAATGAAAATTTTACACTCTTAATTTCAACCAATCAGAAGCTTGATTTTTCTTCGGTTACCATTAAAACCCACAGAATAACCGGAAATTTTTTACGTTTGTGGTAAAATTAATAAATGAAAATTTTCCTGAAACGCCATTTCAAAGACATTTCTAGAATATATGTAATTTCTAATAAAAAAATTAATTTGTACGTAGGTTCTTTAATAAATGAGTTTAAAATTTTCTAACCGAAATCCCACGTGCTTAAATTAATAAACGGTAAATTTTTCCTCGATCATGAATATTCAAGTCTTCAGAAAAATTTCCGGTAATAACTTAATCACTGTATCTATTAGTGATTGTCATTTTTTTTTATTTTAGATGCTGTCCGAACTAATTTTAAAGAACTTACAGATCAAGATTTTGAAAATTTTTACAAAAACTGGTTTCAGCATGCTAAGACACGTTTTGAACGAAGTAATTAAAACAGATTAGGGGTTAAGGAAACCAAACTTTGAAGGAATTAAATATAAGAAAAGTGTATACTTAATATATATACAGGGTAATTTACAGTGAATCGGAGAACGGGAGATACGTTTTATTTGAAAATTTGTTTGTCTAGATAAACGACCATGGTCTATCGTTCTAAAATATTTTCAGCATTGCGGCGTTGCCGCTTCTGCCCAAAACAGGTAGCAACATCGTTATTTTAAATAAAACAGCCTATATATTTTTAGATTTTACGTAACATTCAAATTATTTTTTAATATATTCATTACTAGTCTATACTTAATAGTTTTCGAGATATTGACTCTTGAAAAATGGCATTTTTCAACTTTGACAGCTTCTAGCATTCTAACTATATATGTCTCTTAGAGCAAAACGGCTCACATGTTCCTGATGTCCTTGATTTTATTATGTTCCCAAAATTGTCAACTTTCGGTTAAACATGATGGAACTCGAAAGCAGGAAATTAATTACTTTGATTGATTGATTTGGTTGATTCTTTGGGAAGATAATAAAAATTGAAGGAAGGAACACCAGCCGTTTTGCTCTAAGACATTCAGTTAGAATGCTAGAAGATGTTAAAGGTTAAAATTGTCATTTTTCAAGAGCCAATATCTCGAAAACTATTAAGTATATATATAACGTAACGTATAACAATGAATATTGTATTAAAAAAATTATTTGAATTTTACGTAGAATCTAAAAATTTAAAAATATATGGGGGTTTCATTTACAATACCGATGTTGCCACCTGTTTTGGGCAGAAGCGGCAACGCCGCAATGCTGAAAATATTTTAGAACGATATACCATGGTCGTTTATTTGGACGACCAAATTTTCAAATAAAACGTATCGCCTGTTCTCCATAAACGTCTAACGCACCATCCACCGTGAATCACCCCGAATATATGTTATACCTATAATAAAATTATATATAGCAAAATAAATACATTTGTTTTTTTTTATAACATGAATAATGAATAAACGAATAATATTTAACGAATATAATTTCAAAAAATTAGGTTGCTGTAATGTTTTTGTGCCAAGGTTGCTGTAATGTTTTTGTGCCAAGGTTGCTGCAATTAATTGCGTGAAACGTTGCTGTAATTTAAATATCAATATCGCTAGAATATTGCCGAAGCGATATATTTGTCAATATTGCAACTGAAACGTTCCTGAACGGCCGATTAAGGCTTGCAGGGATGTCCCCAACCTCACGCCGCAAGGAAAAGAGCAACATTGCAGCTCTCTTTGAAAAGTTACTAGAACGTTGCTGCAACAACATTTTGCTTGGTGGGAATATTATAAACTTTCTTGCGAATCCGCATTTAAGCTCCTGAGAAATATCCATAGACCTCAAGGGCATAGCCAGAAATTTTTGCAAGGGGGCGCCACCAGAAAATAACTGGAGAAGAAAATAAAATAGCGCCGCAGGCGAAAATTTTTTTGGGTGCCACGCCCTTTTTTCAATGATGGTGAGTGGTGTCGGTGAACCATGGAAAAAGATAGCCTGCACCAACACTGAATTTTTAACCAATATTAATTAATATCGAATTTTTTATAGGTTTTACGTTTCTTAAAAATTTCTTACTACGATGAGAAGAATTTCACCAGGCCATATAGGAAACTGATTTTGATAAGCGGCTCGAGTATTGGCTAAGAGAGATGTGTATAATGGAAATTCTTAATTCCTTTCCTGAATTTTATGGACTGAGGGCCATTTTTATTAGCAACGACATAGTTAATTTACATAATATTATTGGTCACAAGCAAATCCTCATTGGATGCGAGAAGCGGATCACCAAAACAGGTGCCGTAGGCACGGTTCTAGACCTCCTGGCGCCCCCGAGCAAGGGTCTTATTTAGCGCCCTCGAAATTTTTATTTCATATTTTTTTCCTGAATATATATACAGGGTGTTCATTTGAAAACTTCCCACCTCGATTTTCCTGCTTTAAAATGAAAATGTGGAAAATCGCTCGGACCCGTCGATTTTTATTTCGAGGGGGACATCTTTTGCGTATATTGTCAATCTTGTTACTTCAAGCCCCTAGGAGGGAGGGGGGGTAAGATCTAAATCTTAAATGGACACCCCTATTTTATATATTTTTTTTGGATATTCTGCATAAAATTCTGAAGATTTTTTAATAAAAGCATTATTAGTCTATACTTAACAGTTTCCGAGCTATTTACTCTTGAAAAATGACATTTTTGAACTTTGACAGCGTCTAGCTTTCTAACTGTACATCTTAGAGCAAAACGGCTTACATGTCCCTATCTTCGATTTTTATTATCTTTCCAATGGTGTGAACTTTCGGTTAAACCGGATCTAAGAAATATAGTACTTCCGGTTTAACCGGATATATAAAATAGGGGTATCTATTTAAGATTTAGATCTTACCCCCCCCCCCCTCCCTCCTAGGGACTTGAAGTAACAAGATTGACAATATACGCAAAAGATGTCCCCCTCGAAATAAAAATCGACGGGTCCGAGCGATTTTCCACATTTTCATTTTAAAGCAGGAAAATCGAGGTGGGAAGTTTTCAAATGAACACCCTGTATAGGTATACTTATACCATCAAAAATATTTAATTTTTTTGACGTGATATTTTAAGAAGGAGAGGCTCTCTGTGCACGCTGCAAATAATTTGCTCCCTTCAATGTTTTAATTTTGGAAAAAACAAGTCGACACGAGTCTATCCAACTGAGCCTGCTGTTTCTTTTTTAGTCGCCGCGCCGCGCTCACCGCGTCGCGCTAACGCGGCGTCCTACGTAAGCGGCACCGCGCGGACGGCGCGATCGGCGCGGTCGACGCGGCAAGAACAAAACAATCTCTACGTTGGAGATGTTCTACGTGACAACTTCAACGCGGCAACCGCGGTAGACGCGACTTTGAAGCGGCCTGGGCGGTCAAAAATTTTGATAAATCCGCGTGTGCCGCCTGTTCTGTTGCAGTGTCGTTTGTATAAAGAGCGCGCACACATCACAATGACTGAAACTTTTAATAAAATTCTGATAAGTAGCGTGTAAAATAGTGGGGTCTTGTGAGATACAGGGTGGCCCTTTAGTGTGGCAAAGTACAATAGCTCCGTTACTATTTCAAATACATTAAAAATATTAATACAAAAATTGAAGGGCAGTAAGTGACTTATAATGTAAAATTATTTTTAACTCTATGGGGTGGCTCAAAAAAGCGGAACAAGAAAAAATGTACTTTTTTCAAATGGAACACCCTGTATATTTTTACATTTTTAAATTCCACATAAAATTACAAATATTTTTTATTTAATACATTATTAGTCTATACTTTATAGTTTCCGAGATATTGACTCTCGAAAAGTGACATTTTTGAACTTTGACAGCTTCTAACTTTCTAACAGTACGTCTTAAAGCAAAACGGCTTACATGTTCCTATCTTCAATTTTTATTATCTTCCCAAAAAAATCAACTTCCAGTTAAACCGGAACAACTATATTTCCTTCTTTCGAGTAACATCCGGTTTAACCGGAAGTTGATTTTTATGGGAAGATAATAAAAATTGAAGATAGGGACATGTAAACCATTTTGCTCTAAGACGTACTGTTAGAAAGTTAGAAGCTGTCAAAGTTCAAAAATGTCACTTTTCGAGAGTCAATATCTCGGAAACTATAAAGTATAGACTAACAGTGCATTTAATAAAAAATAATTATAATTTTATGTGGAATTTAAAAATGAAAAAATATACAGGGTGTTCCGTTTGAAAAAAGTACATTTTTTATTGTTCCGCTTTTTTGAGCCACCCTATAGAGTTAAAAATAATTTTACGTTATAAGTCACTTACTGCCCTTCAACTTTTGTATTAATATTTTTAATGTATTTGAAATAGTAAAGGAGCTATTGTACTTTGCCACACTAAAGGGCCACCCTGTATGTCCCATAAGATGGTGATAATGATGAAATTCTCCATACTTCTCTCTCTGCAGGAATACAATCCTTGTTCCACGTCTTCTTCTCCTTTTTGCTTGTAGATTTAGAATTTTTAAGTAAATATTTTCACTTAATAACACCTGTTTCTTCCTTGACCTTGCCATGTTTTGATGTTTTGCGCGCGAATATCGGTCGCGATGCCGCTCACCTAGGACGCAATCACCGCATCGCCGCTTTAATCGCGTCGGCCGCGCCGGTCGCGCCGTTCGCGCGGTGCCGCTCACGTAGGACGACGCGTAGGGCGGACTATAAATATCGAGGTTTAAAGATCATCGATGTTCCATTTTCGATGTTTTTTGTCCCTTATTAAATGGGTTAAAGGCACCCGCTTTGTTTCAGAATTTATAAAAAATTCTTGGGCGCCCTTATCTCTTAAATAGTATATCATACATCAAAGGTTATGCAGACGCTTATTTGTTTTACCTTTGGCAATATTTTGCGCCCCTTGGACTTTGCGCTCCCGGCGTCTGCCCGGGCGCTGGGGCCGGGTGGAGTGTTGTAATCGTGTGGTGCGGAGTTTTAGGACACAGAGACGTACAGTTTATATTTAATGACCATCTAAATAGCGAATCTTGCTTAAACTTTTTACAACATAATTTGCCTATCCTTTTACAAGATATTTCCATTGACCTAAGAACATCCATGTGGTATCAACATGATGGACAGAGGATGCCCAGCACACTTTTCGCAAACGGTCCGTGATTTTTTACATGTTAGATATTTTACCCGAATCGCTGGATTAAAAACGGTTGTTTATTTCCATGGTCACCTAGATTTCCGGGTTAAACTATGTTCGATTTTAACTTCTGGAGACAAATAAGAAATAAAAGACGTTGTTTATAATACTCGACCAACCACCCGAGACGTTAAAATTGAAGCAACCATTTCTAGTTATAGAAGAAGAAGTAATAGTTGTATTTTGCAAAATAAAAGTAATTTTTAACATTTATAAAGTCTTTCGATTGTTTCGTTAAAACGTTTCCCATGATTATTTTAATACTGTTGTTATTGCCCGTTGGCCTTCAAACACGCTCTAAATTTTGTCTTTTACATAATTTTGACTAGTCCTAAACCTAAACCCAGGTAGCAAATACACGTCATTTACACGCAGAAAAGACGTACCCATTCTCGTCGAATTCATCAAAAAAGTGACGGGCAATCAACGTTTATTTGACGGCAATATGTCACAGCGAATTGACGTCATTCCGGACACGTTAATAAGACGTATATTTTTCACCTCAAAAAGACCTATTCCAGAGTAGGGATAGCAAGGTTAATTATTGGTTTTAACCGTGAAAAAGTAATAAATGCTGACATTTTCTCTCCGATTGCAGGGTATTCAGCGTTCTTTACTTCATTAAATTCAAAAATAATGATACCTGAATCGAAGGCAAGCTATTCAAATTTTGACATGGTTGAAACTCGAGCTTCCATTCTAGGATGTTTGATAAATTAAACACATAAATAATCTGTAAAAACGACAGTTTTTTTTAATTTTGTTTCCAAATTTTTACTACACACACTAATGACCTCAAAATCAGATTACATAACTATGCCATCATTACGGTTATGATACAAAGGAATTGAAACACTTATAAAACCGAAAACACCAATTATTAAAACACAAAAGAAACGAATAAACAAAATGCCGCGTATGCCACCAAACTAAAGCGGTAAATGAGACAAACGTCTACGTGGGTGACAAGCGTGGGCGAGGGCAATGTCAATTGTCAATTTTTAGCGGGAAATTCAAATATTTAGAAATTAGTTATTTTGTCATGGTAGGTATACTGTTATTTGTATACCTGCACTGAACATTTGTGTTTGTGCATATATATGATACGTACACCTTTTTTGCGATTGTCCTTTTAAGGACGACAAGTAAATTAAATTTTATAGCATTCGACTAATTACAAAAAGATGTCTTAAAGTTATCTTATAAAATATTCTAAAATACTTATGTCATTGTATGTTTTTGTTTGACATCTCCATATTATTTATCGTTCAATATATAGGTACCTATTTACAATATTTACGATGATCAATCTAATATTTTTTTTCTATATACCTATATGTATACTTATTTCAGTTAAATTTACGTATATTATTAAGTCATTAAATTAAGCTTTTATAGAAATAAATTAGGGACGGACTAACTATTTCAACATCTCTAAAATAGGTATCAAATTCGACGTGTAAATGACGTCACTTAAGACCCGTGATAATTTTCGACCAAATATCACCACATATCGACGTCAAAATCAGGTGAATTCACGTGACTCTGCTACCTGGGAATAAAGTGTAGAGGGAGGCATGGAAAAAAATGAAAACTTATTATTACTAATCCAACCTCGGCAATAACTCTCAAACAGACAGAGATATCGAGCTGCGGTTTTCACATTTTTCTTGCAAATTTAATCTACTTTCCGATTATGATGTCATAGTTATACCGTATGATTTGATTTTTCGGGATAAAACCAAAAAAACGTTATTATTACAAATTGCGCCCTCTGGCAATTTTATTAGAAACTATCGTGTACCATTGAATACAGCAATTAAAGGTACTTACCTTTCACTTCCAAACAAGCTACAAGTTAGTAAAATCGGATAAGTCGTTTAGAAGTTACAGCGATTTTAATGTTTACACTTTCAATTGCTTCCTCCACTCTTATCAAGGCCGGTACGCCAATAAGTCTTAAACCAAAATGATGCAGAATTGTCTAAGCTTTCTAATGATGTAATCAGAGTTATACCTTAATATGGAAATTTCGGAGAAATTTAGAATTAAAAAAAATAATTTTTAATTTTGCCCCCTTGCGAGGAACCTAAAAATAATTTCCAAAATTTTCTCATGATCGTTTAAAACATAATTTTTTTTCCCAAGTTTCTATGCTTAGTAGATTCCGAGATATGGCCGGTGGCCACTCTTAATGAAACACCCTGTTTATAATAGTGCAGCCGGGAATAATAAATTATTTTATTATCCTGTCAGGGTGATGACAGTAGCGTTGCAAGTTTCTAGGGGAGGAGGGGACAAAATTATTTATGGCTGCCAGATCATAATGTCCGATGAGCGTCTCATTCTTTATTATTGAAATAACGGAGTTTAAAATGCCTACTTAGGGGAGAGCAAGGCAAATATGACATATTATCTTTTGAAAATCAATTTTTACTAAACCAAAAGGTATATTAGGTTTTATTATTTTCTTTTCATATGGCCTCTTAACGTTTTAAGTGAATTAAAATATTTTACTTGTAAGAATTGCAACATTTAGGAAAAATTTTAAAAAATAACAAGCATTACAAAAACCATTTAACCTTATAGGGTAAGGCAAATTGACATACCAAATTTTTTCCTTAAAGGCATAATGACATGGTTGTATGAAATTAACTGTCCAGTGAGTAAAACAAAAAAAAAATAACAATGTAAGTATAAAATGTAGTTTCTACTTATATTTTAAGTTTGTTGTACATTAACGAAATTAAAAAAAAAATATTGAAACAAAATATGAATAAATTAAGAACGACATAGTGCTATACAGGCAAAACGACACACTGCTATGTCATTTTGCCCAATGTGCAATATAAAGAATAAATATATTTTCTAGGTTATAATTTTATTCAATCATTTAAATGTTAGTGTAATATTAAAACTAGAGGGTTAATAGTTGTGGGTTAATACTAAAACATTGGCAGCGGCCTTATATATTTTACCCAAAAATATTTCAACAATCACTTACCTTGATATTTTACATAGGAAAATACACAAACTCTCTAGAAAACAACAATCGATCGACTATGCTATTTTATTACGGCTGACGACCTTAGCGGTATTAAGATGTGTTTGTAGTAGAGAACTCAACACGAATGTAATCGAACTGGGCCGAAAACAGGTAATATGTCATTTTGCCTGCTATGTCATTATGCCTTGCTCTCCCCTATACCAGTTACCTTTAGGTATTATAACAAACCCGAACAAACAAAATACTTGGCGAAATCTAGCATTTTTAAAAATACTCTTAGTGCGGGCGCTGGATGGCGAGTTGAGTGTGCAAAATACGAGGACCGCATTCTGTGCACGGTTTTATACTCAGAAAAGCTTGCAGATTATGATTCTGGATGTTGCCAGGGGGATTATTGGTCCATTTATTTTTTACACCCCATCTTAGATATCAAGTAAATAGACTGACCAAATGCTTTGGAACCATTTTAATGATTGTTTTAGTGACAATATCCAATTGTCTCTTATATTAAAGATTGTGATTGTGATTAATGATAGCTAGTCAATTGACAAAAAAAAACAAAAAGTTGAAAATAAAAACAAGAATTGTTAATAAAAAAATTATTTAATGCAAATTTGAAAAGTCAAAAAAAAAATAATCAATCTTATTTATTTTGACACTCATTTTTGATATATTTGCACAACGTACAATCTAATTGTAATTTTTTGCAAAAGCATTCGTTTCACAATTTGATTTGCAGTTACAGGGCTGCATCCACAATTCTGGCACGGTATAATAAGTCGATATGTGTACTCTGATTCTGGTAATGGGCGCTTCATCAGTGGTCATGAGAACACTTTACATTTTTTTTTCGTACCCTAACAAAGTGTAATCAGTAGGCCGTAATAGTGTTTGGTCAGCATTTATCCATATATGTTTGTGCTGAAGCTCTTAACAAAAAATGTAAATATAGAGCGTCTGATGTGCAAATTACTTTTAATAAATTTAAGCCAAAGCCGATATTTTGAGAAATTAATTTATACCGAGGTTCATCAGCAATTAATTTTTTTTTGGAGAAAAGATAGGCGCAAATGGTTTCCAATTCTGTTAACTGTTCGATACTTAGGTATTGATTTCCTAAATGCCTCAGAGATTTTTGTACAAAATTCAACGATGCAGCTTTTAAAGCATTTTTTTTATCCCAATCTGCTGGTCGAATCGCAACCACTTAGAGCAGCGGTTCTCAAACTTTTTTGGTGACGGAACCCTTTTGGGAAGCAAAATACTTGATGGAACCCTACAATAAAACAATAGTTTTTAAAAGTGTATTCTTTATTAATAAGCATAATAAAAGTACAATGTAACAGTTACTAATTATTACTTACTTTACCACATGGCAAGTACAATAATAGAAGATATTAAAAAAGAAAAAATCTAACTAATGGGAGGTATGAAACTGTTTTTTATTTTTCATCAATTGGTTGATATCAGGTTTGATAGAAGACAGTTGAAGTCTCATATCAGGTTCGGCGTCCAGTCTATTGCGATATTTTGTTTTCGTGGCTGCATAGGTTGAGAATCCTGTTTCGCACAAATATGTTGTTGGGAACGGGAGAAGAATATTCAGAGCCATTTTGCCAAGCATTGGATATTCATCACGGATTCTGCACCAAAAATCGTTGAGAGGCGTCGTTTTGAACAGTGACTCCATACTTGTATCTGATGACATTTCTAAAAGATATCTCGTTTGACATACTTTCGGGCTTTTCCAAGTTGGGTAAAAAAGGATTATGAATCCATGAATTCAGTTTCATTTTTGTATTCTGTTCTTCGGGAAAATACTTTTCAAAAGATGCGCGCATCGAACTGAGATATTGGACCAATTCTTCAAACACATCATCTTGAAACATTTCTGAGTCGTTATCGCTAACAAACTCACTGAGTGACGCAAAGCTTTCTATTTCTTTCTTACCAACGCAAATAATCCAAAAATCTAATTTTCTTTTGAAGGCAGTTATTTGGTTATAGGCCTGAAACACTGTTGTCTGTTTACCTTGCAATGATAAATTCAATTCGTTCAGTTTTTGAAAGATATCCGCCATAAAAGACAATCGGAACAACCAAGTTTTATCATACAAACGGTCCTTCAAATTAAAAGAAGTATCTGCTGAAAGAAACATTTGTAACTCGGCTCTAAGATCAAATAGCCTTGTTAAAGTTTTACCCCGAGACAGCCATCGCACTTCTGTATGGAGCAGCAGTGTTTTATGTTTGCTGCCATAATCTTCACACAATAATGAGAACAATCGGGATTGTAGTGGTCGTGATTTGATAAAATTAATTATTTTTACCGCTTCATCCATAACTAATTTTAGATTTGACGGCATTTGCTTCATCGCAAGTGCTTGTCTATGCAGAATACAATGGCTGGAACTACAATTAGGCGCTTTATTTTTTATTCGTGACACTGCTCCTGCTGTTTTACCTGTCATCGCCTTGGCCCCATCTGTACAAATGTCAATGCAATTGTTCCAACTGAGATTATTTTTTTCAAAAAATATATTTATTTTATTAAAAATTTCTTCCCCGGTAGTGTTTGTGAGCAGCGGTGAACACATAAGCATGTCTTCTTCAAAAGAACTTTCATATGGATATCTCACGATAACCAGCAAGATAGCCAAACCAGCGACATCAGTTGACTCGTCCATTTGCAAGGCGAATCGTGTTTTTTGTAGACGTGTAACTAGTTCTTGTTTGACGTAGCTTGCCAGATCATGGATTCGCCGTGAAACAATATCGTTTGATAGCGGCACAGTAGAAAGATGCTTTGCAGATTTTTCATCGAGCATACATTTTGTTATGTCTAATACACATGGCTTTATTAAATTCTCAGCGATAGTGTGCGCTTCACCTGCTTGTGTAATGCGATAGCTAACTAAATATGATGCCTCCGTGGCCTTTTCGTTGATAGTTTTTGTTACATGCATCATATTTTTTTGACTTTCCAATAACTGATCTTTTTTACGAACAAAAAATTCTTTATTCTTGTCTTTAGACTCGGGGTGTACAGTTTGTAAATGTCGGCGCAATTTGGCAGGTGCCATGGAACTATTAGGAAGCAGTTTACTACATAGCATGCAGAGAGGTGAGCCGTTGGAATCAACAAATCCGAAACTAATATATGATTTATCATACTTCCTTTTTTTCGTCTTTGAAACCGTCGAGCTTGACGTCGTGGCATCATCGTCTGGATCGGTGATTGCTATATTCTCCGCGCGTACTGCTTTTGAACATTCAGCGTCATTAGATGTTGTTGCAACACGTTTAACACCTTTAAGCCAACGTTCCATTCTTCTTTATTTATAATGTTACACGTCAGGATGGTGGGGTCTAAATAATGCACAATCGTTACTGCGTATAAGAGACTAAGTTTAGTACAATGAAGAAATGTATAAAACTGAGACAAAAGAATACAGCAGGCAATAGAACAATGAACACTAGTTTCTCGCTAGCGAGCTTGTAAGTAGGTAGGTACGAACTTATCGCTCCGAACGCTAATCGTCAACTGACTGACGAGGCGCGACGCGCGATCGCCGCTTTTATACTTAGTCCTAGACTCGATCTCGAATATTCTCGAAAATACTCGAGTCGGCGCCTTTGATAAACAAAAAGCAAAAATAAAAAGAGAAATATAAAAATTGCGTTGTAAACAATTCAGAGGCGGCTTTTATCAAAGGGACTGCGCGCTCACAAGTATACAAGTATACATGTTGATACCAAACTTATGAGATATTGTACCAGCTATTGTAACACATGTTTATACAAATACAAATAAATAAATAAATATACCTACGCGCGGCCGCGGAGTCAAAACGTTCGACCAGAGAGAGGTGTTTTGATTTTTTTTCTAAATTCTTGAGGAACCCCTACAGAGGTATTGCGGAACCCTAGGGTTCCGCGGAACACACTTAGAGTATAGCTGACTTAGAGAGTGTAATGCTGACAAAATACGATAAATATTTTCACCAAGGGAGTGAGCAACCAAATAACATCCTGAAATGTATTTCTTCTTATGAGAAGCGTCGAACCATACACCTAAATAACCTAGACGTGCTAGCTTATTCCAGAAAAAAATTCCCAGGATGAAAACATCTGTATCAGTGCAAAGGATAATGATATGGACAGATTGGATTCTTACTGCGTAAAATATGTGAAAAAACATCCTTGAATCCGCTTCTAAATGGTTCAAATTTAAGTCGCAGGTACTTTAAAAAATGAAAAGCCTTGTAATTAATTTAAAACATTTTGTTGGATCATCAAATCCTCCAAATATATAACTCACAATCTTCTTTTACTTGTGCATATCTAGGAGCAGCAGTACAGAGAAATCAAAAGAGCTGTAACTTATTTTCTTTGCTTGAAAAGAAATTTTTACAATTAGCTGGAATTTTTGTGTGATCATTTGAAATTATAAAACTTCTCATCAGTTGACTCCAAATATTTTATCGAAATATCATCATATCTGTCAAACACAATATCTATTCGTTTAACATTTGGCTGCAAGAAAAGATTATGGGTTCTTTTGAAGAATGCCTCAGCAAAATCGCCAAAGGTGCTGAAATTTTTTAATTGGATTCGATGAACAAGTGCCGTAGGTACCATAAACAATATAAATTTTTGGAAGATGTAAATTTAAAACGTCGTGTTTTGTACGACACTTATAATTGTTTACAATTTCAAGAGCGAGTTCCGATTTTGGAGATTTCCTGTAAAATCCTTCTGCGTCAAAAAGGTACTTGCAGTAATTCAAAATTTTGTAAGATGCTAAAATGTGTGTGTCAAATTCCCGTTGATTAGCCAGCATATATGTTTTTTGAAAAAGACTTACATCTGTTGCATCATGCAACTTTTTATTAGAAGTACTTTTGCTTGATTTTTCAGAAGTAGGTACAAAAATGTCTATTTTAATTTTTTGTTCGCTAATGTAACTTGTCATACAAGTTCGATGCCATGATGAACAATTGTTCAGTAAAGTCTGTACTGCTTTATTTTCTCACTAATGTTATCTTTTCTCCGATCTGCGGCGCTTTGAATATTTATAAACGTTTTATCCCAAAACAAACACGACATTTCGTTTAGTCTTCGCCTATCTGTAGATTTATCACTCGTAGCGACATTCTCCACGTTTTTGTTTAAATAAAACACGTAACTACAGGAAAACTTAAATAATATTACGTGAAAACTAAAAAATTAACCGATACGCACTAAGAAAATTTCTACATTAATTTCTACTGACTATTCCGGGCGAAGGCGCGGGGAAAACGAAAGGGACCAACACAGCTGCTGGCAACATGGTTTTTTTTTTATTGGTGTCTCAGATGAAAGAATTTGAGCATAGTTGCCGGTCCTCACATTTTGCATACTCAACTACCTCTGGCGCCTGCACTATCTCGTCTCGTCTCGTCAACGAAGACGAGATTTTTTCCAAATCTCGCCTCGCAAATATCTGGTAAGATGTTTTCTCGTCTCGTCTGGCGAGAGTTTCGTAATTTTTCGTTCTCGCAATATGTCATAAAAAAAATTCTGCGAAAGCTCCAAGTAGTTTTACATACGGATATTTATTATTACCATTATCATATTATTATGTAAGTATTTATAAACGCATCCTTCTGAAACGATTTTCAAAAGTGTTTCTAAAGTTAAAATCTGGCAGTTCTGGCACAGTATTGCTAACACTCAACTCACACATGACCAAAATAATAGTACCTAATATTATCTAACAAATACGCATTCGTCACTGCAACCGAATTCAAATAAAAACGAACGAATATACGGTTTAAACTATGTTTTTAGGGTTGCATTAAACAAAAATAGACTATTAAAAGTAAGCGTGATTTTGAGTAGGTATTCAAGGCACAAAACGGAAAGGCTGGTTGCCTAAAGAATCACGTGGCTGAACAGAATGCACGCAAATGCAAAAATAGGACAGTTACCGGCGTCGGACTTCTATAAACATCATGTATCTGCTTCGTTTCTCTGCCTTCTTTTAAAAATTCGTTCAAAAGTTAATACATAATAAAATTCAAAAGTTCTAAAATCGCCGTTCAAACTTTCCGCCATTGCGCCGCTGGTGGCCGTGGCCACCAGGCACACTAACACCTCCTCTCTCGCTCTCTCTTCTTTCTCTCTCCACTTTGTTGCGATTAATGCAGGGAATGTTACCATTTCCCCTTTATTTTTCTGTGCCATTTCTAACATAACATTCTTACTTTTCTCTCCCAAATAGGGAACTTGACAAAAATTTTAAATGGGGCAAAAATTCTATAATTCATAGGTAAGTATATATTTTCATAAAACATATGACAGCAAAAAAAACATATTTCGTCCCAAAAGACCGCTAGCAAGATTTAAAAATGCCCCAAAATTCAAATTACCCCCCGTGGGTAAAAACGCGCTACTATTAGTCGTGACGTCAAGAAGTATAATTCGTGTGCGACATCCACGAAATAGGTTATAGGTTGGCAATAAATTGAACGACGTTGAGAATTTCCCCTTAAAATAACAATACAATAACAAGAACACACGGCAATCCAAATGCAAACTCGGTCGCTCGGCCACCGGTCAGGATGACGGATGACGGAAAGTCATACCTACTGATGTCATCGGGCTTGGCGCGCTTATAAGGTCGTTTGAAATGCTTTTGACACACGCGAAACTTTAAAGAATTTTTACCAAGTTTATTACTGATTTTTAAGGAGTGATAATTGGGGAATATTTTTTTTAGGCCTAACTAAATTATATTATTGAAAAAAAAAATAATGGAAAGTTTCCCTATTGTGAATGTGGTCAAATCGAGAGTTTGGACCATATATATTCCTCGAATGTCCTATAAATGAAATCCCAAACATAAAACATGTATGAAGAGTTAAAGAAAATGCAATGTTTGAACACCACTTAAGGTGGAATTCTCAACGTCATTCCATCTATTGCCAACCTATAACCTATTTCGCGTTGCTTTTTTTAGTTTATTATTTGATTAACTAACATTTAAATAAAATACCAATATCATCGGTACAATATTTAGGTAATATCTAATATATTACAAAAATATCAATTAATTTCATTGCTAATTTTGGGAGAATTGTATAGTGAAAGAAGAATGACATAATAAATGTTAAAAAAAAATCTTACCCGATATTTTACGCTATACAATTCTCCTAAAATATTTAATGAAATTCCTTGATATTTATTTAATATGTCAATAATTACCTATAAAATATGAAGACGATATTGATTTTATTTAAATTTTGTGTAAAAGCTACAAAAATTAAATAAATATACGCGAAATAGGTTATAGGTTGGCAAGCATGTTGATACTCCCACCTTAACATACAAATTGTCCTAACCAATATCACTCAAAAACCCATTCTTATTAGCAGGCATTGAATATTAAACTATATATAGGTATACTATATAGTTTTGATATATTCAATAGTAGGTAATAAATTCTTGCAATACAACAAAATCAAATTGTAGGAAAAAAATTAAATAAGGGCTAAAAATAAAAATAATATACCTAACAACTCACTAATTTGTTACAAATGTATAATATGTAAATATCCCTCTTTCTCTGTTCTTTAGGTGCTACCTATCCGAGGCAACTTTCTGGATGTGTAATGCTTCTCCGTGGCCCTGGAGCGAGAAGAGTTTAAATCCTTTGTTGTATTATCTGTCTATCTAAATCCCTAAAATTTAAGTTAAAATAAAAAACAGTCAGTGAATGTGAATAAAAATAAATATGAAGAAAACTTGAGGTCGTAATATGCTGTAAAAGCAAAGCAATTTACGATCACCCAAATTGTGCTGGCGAATGGCGCTTACCGCAGCCGACGCCATAAAGAAGTGATGAAGAAGAAGAATTCTAACGTTGCTAACCCTATAAATTTTCTTTGCCATACTAGTGCTGGGAAGTTTAGTTCATTTTGCCGATTTCAATCTTTCGTTCTCGTTCAATAAAGTGAATAGTTCAAAAGACTAGTTCGTTTAGTTTATTTAGTTCACTGATTTATACTGGCATAGTGAAGTAAAAGAAATATTTTAAAATTTAAATTATATATTAAATTAACAAAAAATACAGTAGACACCGACAATATTTTTTATTCATTTCCATACCGAAATAGTCCGAAATCATCGCGGCATGCATCGGTCGGTCAGGTAACAAAACCTATAATCTCGGTCGTCTCGCTCTCGCTTGCATAGTTCATTCCGTTTAGACTTTAGTTCGCCTTGTTTCAATCTCTCAGTAATTACTGATTGAATCTTTTAGTTCAGTTGTCAGATTCGATCTTTTGAACTAGTTCGTTCGCGAACTACACAACTCTATGCCATACATAACCAAACTAAAGATTCTCGATTCGGTTTATGTTTCATTTCTAATTTTTATGGCTGCTTTATACCTCCCATTTAACATTTAATTTAATTTAAGATTTAAGCTAAACTAAGAATTTAAAAGTTGAAAGTTAATTTTCTTATGCATGCGTTTATACCTCTCATTTAAACTAATTTATCATTTAATTTAATTTAAGAGTTGACCAACTTTCAACTTAAGGTAAAAGATCGTGTCAGATCGTGCTAAATCGCGTTAAATCGTTCTCCACAACTGTCCGTGATTGGCCTGGAAGAAAGATGAATATTTTGATCGGTGACAATAACCTAAAATTATCGTGGAATTTTTATTTTTATCAACAAATAAAGTGCTTTTTCTCTATTTATTTTGACTGATCTAAATTCTTGTGATTTGTAATGGAAGACTGCGATTTGTTTTTTACTACTTGCTTTAAATTGTTGTAACAACAGCTGGAAAAATCTTCTTTTTTTTGCACTTCATTTAATTTAATTTAGTGGCACGTTTTCGAGGTATAAATCAACAAAATTATTTCTTAGCTTAGTTTAAATGATAAATTAAATCTTAAATTAACTTAAATCTTAAATGATAGGTATAAAGCAGGCATTTATACTTATACTTAAAATAGGTACTTTATTTTATTATTAAGTAAAAACAGTAGAAGATGGATGCCCATGATATATTTCGAAAACTCACCAAAGGAACAACATTTTCAAAACACGTAGTTTCTCCTGTATACACCAAAAAAGTAAGCTCCATATTCCATAATAGAAATACACCTTGAGGAGTCATATCATTACCTGCTTAGGTTTCAGAAATGCCACGCCACGCTACACCAAATTTGATAATTTTACAGAAATGATAATTTTGGGGCATACTTAGATTACGAATTATGATAGTCGGATAGTCCTCAAGCCCTACATGTGCTAGTTTCTAAAGATTAGGCTTCTGATGCAAAATTCCCCATTATAAGTGTCCTTTTTTTGACACCTAGAAGAATTTAAAAAAAATATCAAAATGTATGTTTAACCCGATGTTTAAGTTTGTTTCGTGTTTGAAGCCCAGTTTGAAGCTTTAATTTAAATTTTTTAAAGGATTTTCAAGACTTCTAAAACTTGTATAAGTAGTATAATACCTACCTACTTACTTGCAAGAAGGTGTAAAAATTTTTCTATTTGGAGTCTCCAAAGCCAGGATAATATACATAATGTGTGATATTTATAACAAACTTGCAGGAGATATAGATGTGTCTTTAGTTAGTGTTAGACAATTTATTAAGCTCATGTTAGTGTTAGACAATTTCCTAAGCTCATTGATTACAGGCTATTTGATAATTACTATTTTGTATAAGAATATAATTTCATATACTCGCTCCATCTGTATGTCTTGACCAGTTTTTATATGTGCGCCTGCATGCGCGCTGTTGGTTATTCCTCAATATCAAGTAGGTACCTACAATTTAATATTATTTTAAGGAACCAGTGTTAAATTCCCCTGTTAAATTAAAATCACAGGTTCGAAAAGGCCTAAAGAAAGATTTGACTGAAGCTGACACAATAAAGTTATTGGGTGGAATAAAACATGAGACAAAACAAGGAATAAAACGAAAGCAACCAGATGAAAGCGAACTGGAAAGAAAGAAATGTCTACTAGAGAAGGAAGAGGTAGGTTTTTATAAATACATTTCTCTAACCATAAGGTAAAAGTTAATTTATAATTTTTTGAGGGATTTTATTTACCAAGCTGGGTTCTGTTGGCCTCTAAATTCTTATAATAAAAATACTTTTTTTGGCAACGCTTTTCCTTTGAGAAAATAGCATTTCTCCAGCCTAGCCCGGGAAGTACGTGCCTAGTCCGGGAAGTACGCACTTCCCGGACTAGGCTGGGAAGAATCACATCAATATTAGCAATTGCTCGAATTTTAATATGAATAGAATGTTTCTGTTAGTACCTACCTATCTTCTGTTCGAATTTCAATATTTAATACAAATAAAAATTAAACTGTTCGAAATTTTGTTCTACAAAGAACTATAATAAAGAAATGTGTCTCATTGATTTGTTTTTCTACAGTGTTGCCGAAAAAATAGTGTACGCAACACGTCCGAAAACAGTTTTTTTGGACTCGCAGACTTGTCGACTCGTCCAAAAAAACAGTATTTTCCGGACTTGTAACGTAAATTACCATATTGTTTAGGTACAGGAGTTACAAAGGGCAAAGTTTAGGCAGAGCCTCCTATAATGGAAGCTTGACCAGAGGGTTGGAACCAGGGTTTCTAATTTTTTAATTACCTTATTTTGATTTTCAGGATTCTGTTAGTGTATTTTGGGTAAAAAATTGGTTTATAAATTCATCCTAATTTTTTATAGGTAATATAAAAATTTTTTACTTACAAAAACACACTCACACTGTCACTCTTTGGATTCTATACAGTTTAATTTCAGTTTGAAAATACTTTATTGTCTATATTTATTTAAGATGTCATTATTTATTTATTTATTTATTTATGACCTCAAATCAGTACAAAGATAGATACTGGCACCCAGGCCTACACGTACAATGAAAAAAAAAATCTTTTATAGGTAACAGTCGCTAAAATAAGGATAGTCCATATAATGAAACATAATTACATATGTTAACTCTTTGGAAGGTCTTTAATATTATGATTTTTAAAATTTACGTAAGTCTTTTTGGCTGCTTTACTAATGATGACTTTCGGTATTACATTATACACCTGGATGCTTCGGAAAATTGGAGAGTTTTGACTTGACAGTTTTTGGTTCTAGAAAACTTATTCCTGGGTTCATGTTTGTTCTTAAGTTGTACTTATGAAAGTCCCTTTTTTTTTTTGCTCAACACCACTTGATTTTAGTAATTTATTTTCTAAACAGTATATTAGTTTAGTTTGTTCTAGTTTTTTTAATTTTCTGATGTTTAGGAACCGATAACGTTTATAAATATAGCTAGTTGTCATATAGTAGTTTAAAGGAAAAATACTTTTGATAGTCTTATTTTGATGCCTCTGCATCTTGTCCAACATATTGACTTGTGTTCCCCCAACATGGTATTAAGTAGATACCTTAAATATGTGGTTCAACAAAACAATTGTATAAGAGGTATTGTGTATTTTTGTTTAATTCTGATATTTTCAATAATGGGAGACAGTTTTTCAATGATGTGATCTATATGTGCGTTGAAAGTTAAGTAATTTGAAATGATTAGGCCTAGGTATTTGCACTGTGTAACTTCTTTTAGACTGCATTAGGCATTTAGTTTAATATTTATTTAGCTTAATTTGCTGTTTATTTTTTTTTGTTATAAAATCCCTGTACACTGTCTTTTCGGTATTATTAGTAAGTTTATTTTGACACAGCCATTTATAATAAGTTTCCAATTCACTATTTATAGTGTGCTCAAGGGAGTTTCGGTTATTCGAGGTAAAAACTAGTACCCCGACTAGTACAGTGTTTGAGCTTGTTTATCCGTTGATATAGTGGACCAAAAAAAATTCAAAAAGTTATATACAGACCCTTGCAGACTTGTGAAAATTTAAAAGCTTGCCGTTTTTCCTTATTAAAGAAAGAGAAACGAAAAAATATCTTACCAATACAATTTGGCGAGCTCCATCCGCTAAAGTATACAACATTTCGATCGAAAGTTTTCCGTACGAAAAAAAATAGAAACCGTGAAAAAATCATGCCTAAAATCGTAAATTCCAATTTTATACAATTTTCGACAATTTCCATTCCAGTTACAAAGAACGATTGGAAAAAGGTAGTTTTTGAGATGGCCTAAACGATTATCAAAACCAAATGTCTGTCCAATGCACCCGATTCGACTTATTAACGATCCAATAGGTACCTGTTTCGGCCCATTTTCGACTTTAAAAAAATGAAAAAAAATATGAAAAAAAATATTTCTAAACTTTCTATCGCTCTCACAAATAATAGGCTTCTGTAGCCCACGGTCGTCCACACGTCGAAAAAGTTTAAATCGATAAAAATAATTTTTGCTGCCTGTATCGAGTGCCAACGAGAATCCGATATTTTTCGACTTTGACGTTTAATAACTTTTTTCCGGTAGACCCTGTATATTCGAAATTTTCGCACAAGGTACCCCCACTAAGTATTCCTCTCTAAAACCAAAAAGTTTCAATCGCCCTACTCTAACCGTTTCCGAAAAAAAAAAATCGCAAATGTGGAAATGTCAAAAGAGACGACCACAACGACAATATACATAGGTACATATTTTGAACGTAGCAGCTATATAAGACGAACATTTTCAAAAGGCGATCAGGGGTCGAAATTGGACATGTGCAGGATGTATACCATATCGCAGAAAGCGATATGTTAAACATGAGATCAATACGTCATCCCATTATTCGCGCAATTCTTTTATTTGTCAGACTTTGACGGATTATATTTCTATTTTTGTTTTGATCAACTAAATAGACGAAAACAGCTTAAACATAGAAAACAACCCACCCCCCAGGTAGCAGGATGACGTCTTTAAGACGTCGAATATTGGTCATCAGCGACGTCATAAATTACGTAAATGAAACGTTTAAAAGACGTGCGTAAGTCACAGACCAATGACGTCTTTTTTGACGTAAAAAATACGTCATCTTAAGACGTCTTTTTAGGTGTAGAAAACGTCAATAAACGTCATAATTTACGAAAAACGAAAAACTTCCTAAAATAATACATAATAGGAGTAAAAAAATACATTTAATAATAATAAATTAACTATTACAACTTTCATGAGTACGCAGAATTGAAAAAATGCTAAGGAATCCTTTAATGGCGGCCAAAATACTTCTTTTTTTGGGGCGTCACCCAGTATGAGGGCACAACGGCTACTCCCCCGCCGTCAATAGCCTCGAACTCGATAACCATACATTTATATTCGTTTATAACACAAAATATATAGAAACCATGATAGAAACTAAATCAAAATCACCATAAACTTTTTACTTTCACTTTTGCCGAACTGTCGACTGCCTGACTGCTAGCGCCAAAACAGAATACCAATGCGTTCTGCGTTCTGTCAGACTGCCAATGTCATAAAACGAAGCGCGAGTAATTTAAATTTGATATTCGCAGACTTTTAATGACAAAATATTCGCTTTTGCAAATTTTACATACATGAATGGTTAATTTGAAATGGTAATTATTTTAAAAGTTTTATGATACGTACGTGCCTTTAACTATAAGAAAAAGCTATTCTCAGGCGTTTTACTTATTTAAAGGTCTGTCCCACTATATTTTCAAAAAACTTGGTCACTTAGATACTTTTTAATGATACGTATAATTCAATAAAATGACTAAAAATGGACGTTTTTATTACGTAAAATTATGACGTATAATACACGTGTTAAAAACTACGTTATTTTGACGTCATCTTGCGACCAAAAGACGTCAAGTGACTAAAAATCACCAATATTCGACGTCATAAAGACGTCATCCTGCTACCTGGGCCCATATGCAGGTAGATGCGGCGTTCGACCTTCAGCTGAATAACTCTGTCCCATGGGTCGAGGCAGATGTGACGTCAGTGAGTTTATACCCGAGTTTACTTATTTTCTCAGTAAATAATTAAAAATTTTAAAAACTGAAACTGTGGAAAATTTTATTTTTTCTTTCTTTATGCGACAGGATAAAAAAATCAAAATTTAGTGAAAAAGGCCATTGAATGTGGACTTAGCTTGCATTGTGCTCATCTAGTGGCTCAGCAGTTTTAATTGCATCTGAACACTACTGAACTATACGACCATTTATTTTTATATGCTTTTATTATAATGTCCTTCTGTATCCTTTCAGGTAAATCACTATAGAAATGTAAACAATATCTCTGTTGTTGGTAGACGAGTTCCCAACCCATTTCGATTTTTTGAAGACTTTACGGTGAATAAAGATCTAATAGAGAACCTCAAAAAGTGTGGTTATGATGAACCCACGCCTATTCAGAAGCAAGCAGTTCCTATTATGTTACAGGTATGTTTGAAACTAACAAGAAGATGGAGATAATCAGCTCCCATAGATTTATTAAAATTTAGTATACAAGTAGAACGTCGAAAATAGGAGAGATGTAGTTTTTATACCATCACCAGCTTTTTTCGATGTTTTTGTAAAGTAAGTAGTATCTTATTCATAAAATTAGAGATATGTGGTTTTCGCGACACTGCACTGCTTTTTTCAGTGAGAAAAGAGGCTGCAAACCCTAGACCTTTACCTTTAGATAAGCAAACAATAATCACGAAAGTAGCAAATTTATGGCCTCGCGCATGTAAACAAACCTACACACGATTAGACATGCGCACTGCAGCATTATCATTTCACGAGTGGGAAAATAGACAGGTCCGGGCTTTAAAATTTAATTCGAAAAGGTTTTGTCTGTTTCCTTCCGCCAAACTCATCCCCAGACGCGTTTCGCCGTTTACGGCTCATCAGTGAGGCTCAGTTTGGCAGAAGGAAACAGGGCTCGAAGACAAATCACTTGTCAGGGTTAAGTTTTTGCTCAAGAAATTGTAAAGGTTGACCTTCAATTTATTTTTACGTGTAAACAGCTAAAATTTGCTCCAAATTTTTGCCAAAAATTTTTAATTTCTCCTCAATTTTTGATCAAGTTGGGAAAAAAGGTAGTGATGTCTGGTATTTTTAGTAGTTGCAAACCTATCAGATTTTGAGGATAGAAACTTGTTTTTAAGGTTTTGTTTCTAAAATGTCTTTAAAAATGATGCGCAGTTGTGTTTTATTTTTATTTATTTATTTATTTATTTAACTCAATCACAAAAGTAATAAAAATACAAATATAGTGTAAGCACTATGGACTAAAAGTCTGTGTTGTGTACACTATAACACACTTAAACTAAACTATTTTAACAAATAACAATTATAGTTTTATTTCCTAAGAAAATAGACAATATACAATATACTAAGTATGACAATACATATCACAAGACATTACAAAAACCTAATATTGCTCTTAATATTCTGGGTATTAAGTCTAATCCATTTATTTAGGTCCTTTTTTATGTATTGAAATTTTTTTCTTTTAAAATGCTCTGGTAATATGTTTAGAATCTTTGGAGCTATATAAGAAATGGATCGTTGAGTGGCATCAAAGTGGGGGTAAGGTATGGTTAAATGACGATTAACATTGGCTCTAGTCATGATGTTTAATTTGAAAAGGAAGATAACAAGTCAATTAAACTAGTCTTATAAAATCGAATATAAAAAACAAACAAAACCAGCAAAATAACCAAAACCTTTGATGTTATCGCGTACCTACCCTCAAGTCACATATTATTTGGCAAAAACTTGGATATGTGCAAAACATTTTCAAGCAAAATTTAGCACACTGAAGATTTTAAAGAAAATCAAATTAAAAAGTGATTGTAAGGAATATCTCAATTCGTTGTTTCTAAAAAATACTATAGTGAGTATTGGATATGTTTTACTGCATTTTGTAAATACATCTTTACACAGCGGTACGTTTCCTATAAAATTAAAAACTAGCAAAGTAACACCAATCCCCAAAGTAACAAATGCAAATCATGTTTCTAAATTCCGACCAATTAATGCTCTACCGTGCCTAGAAAAAGTCTTAGAGAGAGCAGTCTTTGATCAAATATTGGACTACTTTAATATAAATAAATTATTTTTGGGGAATCAATCAGGGTTTCGAAAGGGTCACACCAAGTGGAAATCACAAGTGGATGATGGAAAATATGTTGTTGCCATCTTTTTTGATTTTCAAAGAGCATTCGAAACAATTGATCGCGAAATTTTACTAAAAAAACTGCAGTATTATCGAATAACTGGTGGAGCACTGAATTGGTTTGTTGAATATCTGATGGGAGAAAGGTCACAGTTCACAAGGTTGGGAAATACGGACTCGGAAAAAAGGCAAAATAATTTCGGCATTCCGCAAGGAAGCATTTTGGGTGCCTTACTTTTTATAATTTATGTCAACGATATGAACTTTATTGAAGGAATTGAGTTCCTAAACTTGTTTGCTGATGACACTTTAATATCATGTAGTGGAAAAACAGTAGAAGAAATCATCATAAAAATTAAACAACTAGAATTTTGAACTTTCACAAATGTTTAAAAATTAATAAATTAAAACTTAATGTCGATAAAACTAAGGCAATGCTGTTGAGTACAAAACAGAGATTAAATAAAATTGACATAGAATCTATTAATCTAGAAATTGAAGAAAATAAAATTGCGTGGGTCGAACACATAAAGTATCTAGGCTTCAAGATAGACAACACACTAAGTCTTAATGAACATTTCGAATTTATTAAAAAGAAAATACGAAAAAAACTTTATTTCTTCGCAAGGGCAGTGAAGTCTCTTACACTCTGCAAGAATTACATTATTCAAAAGTATAATTCAACCCCACTTTGATTATTGTTCAAGTGCACTTTATTTAATGTCAAAGAAAAATATTCTGTCTCTTCAGATATTTTTTAATAGGGGAATGCGATTGGTGCTACGAAGCAGTAGGTATACGCCTATAAGAATTATGTTGGGAATTTTAAATTGGATGACTGTAGAACAACGATTGTGTTTTTTAACAATGATCTTTATTTATAAATTAAGAAAAGGTTTACTACCAGAGTACTTTAATGAGTTTAATACTTTAAGAAATGATGTTCATAACTACTTTACTAGAACCCACAACGATTACCACATAAATAAAACGCGTTATTCATCCACAATGAAGTCACAATTTTACAAGGGTCTAAATGAATATAACAAAATCCCTACTAACATTAAAAATGCAACAACAGTTACAAACTTTAGAAAATTATTAAAAAAACACATTCTTAGTTCCTAAACATGTAAAAATGATCTCTATTTGAAACTGCCTGTGATTTGTCAAATCTGATATTTATGTTTATGAATTAAATTGTTATTTCCAAGTATTTTAGCCTAATCTTAAGGATGCTTATTACGGTTACAGAGTTTTGTTAGTTTATTGCAATTTTACATTGTATGCTGATAACTGGTAATGAGTTATATAATTGTCAATGGAATTTTAAAGTATATATATAGCTTTCTTGTATTAGGATTTCCTATCTAAATGAATAAATAAATAAACAATAAATAAATAAAAACAATTTCTTGTTCCAGAATTTGAAAGTTTTTGCCCGAGAACCTGACCCGTGAAATACTTTCACCCTTGGATTAATATAAACACGCCTAGGTATTTACTTTTTTCTTTTATATAATATAAGTATAGAGAAAAGTGTCTTTTAAACCTTTTGAAGCAACATATTGCCCGAAAAATGTACCTAATTAGATTGCGGGGCTGCAAATAAATTATGCATCGGGATGCATCTTGGTGTATGTTTCTCTTTATTTTCATAGTTAGTTGTGTTTCAATTGATCATAATCAAATACAGTTATATATCAAGATACGTCACTACTCTATACTGACTGAAAATACGAAATACCCGGTTTTTTACTCCTATTTGGGCATAATTAAATACCATGGCTGTCACTAGTCATTGTTCATATTCCAATCCGAGTCACTAAAAGCACAAATACAATTCACTAAACTACTTACACAAAAACTGGAAATCCGTAAATATAAAACATTCACAATAAACACCAAGGAATCCACAGAGAAAACTTAAAACACAACAACAAACATGGCATCGAGCCGATTCTGAAGTGTATTTTGAGCATGTCGCTAAAGAAGAACAGACAGATAGCAAGAGGTTTGTACGCATGTCCAATGCTGCTGGTAGGGAAGGCGTCTGACCGGCGAGCCGTGCGCTCAGACGTATTTTTTCACCCATCAAACTTAACTTTTGTTTGGGCTCGAGATAACCTGTACGTATCTAAAGGTAAATGTCTATGGTTGGCGCAGGGTTATTTTGTCACTATATTGGTCGCGCGGGCCACCGTGTCATCAGTAAAGTCCGCATCATATGGGATTTTTTTGTATTAATAACTTTATTCAAAATTTGACTTTGGCATCAAGTTTTGCTTCGATCGAGATAAAAAATAAGCAAAAAAATAGTAGTCACGTGATTCGCATTATCTATCAAATTTTAATTTTTTCTAAAAAATAATTCAAAAGTGGGGTTATTTCTGAAAATATCAAAAAAAGTTATTAGAAAAAGTTTTTTAAAATGCAGTTTCTAGCCCACATGCAAAATTTTAGCTGGATAAGATAATTTTGATTTTTTACCTTTATTTTGTAAATTGCACCACTTTTGCAAAATAAGACCCAACGCAACCTACATAAAACTTCTTAGTTGTGACAATGCTTTATTTCAGATACATTTTCTTTAAAGTATGGCCATATTAAATGTGTGTTTTTCTACAAAATCAAAATTGGGAATTAAAATTTGGTCGCATGTGATGCAAAGTTCATTTGTTTTTGACCCTGTATAAGGTAACTTTATAAAATAAGTATTTTTGAAAACATAGTTTGTGTCTGAAAGTAAAAAAAATTTGCATGTGGGCTAGAAACTGCATTTAAAAAAACTTTTTTTTAATAACTTTTTTCGATATTTTCAGAAATTGAATTATTTTTGGGAAAAAATTAAAATTTGGCAGATAATGCGAATCACGTGACTACTATTTTTTTGCTTAATTTTCATGTCGATCGAAGCAGAACTTGATGCCAAAGTCAAATTGAAGACCTTGGTGCAAAAACCGGACAAGTCCATATTTTATAAGTTTTGGGAAATTGACAAAAACGTCCTGGACTTTGCTGTTTCTTGCACCCAAAAATGCGAGCGGCCAAGTCCTAAAATTATATATTAACGTTGCATTCCTTTGGACTTGGCTGATTTTTGTACCAATCCATCGGGGATATTTTAATACATACATTTTAACGGAAATCGTTATTTCGACTAAAATGGGCTTGTCCGGTTTTTGCACCAAGGTCTTCAATTTTGAATAAAGCTATTAATAAAAAAAACCCCATCTGATGCGGACGAAGGGTGTCTCACTAGGTAAAATTTGTACACTGACTGCCGATTTTGGCAGTCAACTGCCCGTGATTGCCAACGACTGCCAGTGTTTGCTTATGATTGCTGATGACTGCCAGTGATTGCCGATAACTGCCAATGATTGTCGATGACTGCCAGTGATTGCCGATGACTGCCAGTAATTTTTTCAAATTTCATTCATCCATCAATACGATACGCCGAAAAATATGCGTTCTTATTGGTCAGATCAAAATTAATTCCGATAAATGTCGAGGGCGATTGCCGAAGACTGCCAGTGATTGCCGATGACTGCCTGTGATTGCCGATTACTGCCAGTGATTTCCGATGACTGCCAGTGATTTCCGATGACTGCCAGTGATTGCCGATGAATGCCGATGACTGCTGATTGCCGATGACTGCCTCTGATTGCCGATGACTGCCAGTAATTTTTTCAAATTTTATTCATCCATTATTACGATACGCCACAAAAATATGCGTTCTTATTGGTGAGATCAAAATTAATTTCGATAAATGCCGAGGGCGATTGCCGAAGACCGCCAGTGATTGCCGATGGCAGCCTGTGATTGCCGATGACTGCCAGTGATTGCCGATGACTGCCTCTGATTGCCGATGACTGCCTCTGATTGCCGATGACTGCCTAGACATTTGTACACCGACTGCCGTAGTGAGACACCCCTCGGATGCGGACATTACTGGTGACACTGTATCACTGTATTGTTATCGGTGATCGCCGTGAATATAAGACTCGGCTAACTTTTAAGGACTGTCTTTGATTTATGACTATGACAATAAAAAGTGTTGAATTATCCATAGCGTAAAACATATTTTAAGTAGAAAAAATTAGCGTAAGACTTTTTTCGAAAATATGCATAACAGTTCAAGCTGCATATAAATATAGGAAGACTTTTCGACTTTTTAGAGCATCCTTGAGGTCGTTCCAGTTTTAAAAATTAAAAAATCTTTTAATTTTTTAGGAAAGACAACTTCTTGCATGTGCACCAACTGGTTCGGGAAAAACGGCAGCGTTTTTAGTGCCTTTAATAGAAAAGCTAAAAGGGCCCGAAAAACAAGGTTTTCGAGCATTGATTTTGTGCCCTACTCGCGAATTGGCCAGCCAAACGCAACGGGAATGCCTTAGGTTGTCGGAAGGAAGAGGATTTAGAGTGCATGTAATAAGCAAAATTAAAAAGGCTTTGACCCAGTATGGATCCAAAAGTAATCAGAAGTTTGGTAAGAATATAACTTGTAGTATTTTCCCATCAATTTGGTATCATAGTGTAGTTTCTTTCAAAAAAATTACCTTGGTCGGACTTTCATTGTCTTTATTTTGTTACTTAACACAACGTTTCGGTTAGTTAGTATCTCTAACCGTTTTCAAGTGTAAACTAAATTATAATTCTAAGGCTACTGTCTTAAACACTATCCATGTGCAATGAAGCTGGATGACATCCGCCTACGTGCTTATTGAAGTGTGAAGTTTGAGCTGTTGGTTTTGGACAAGAAAAGGCTTCCAGATATTGGGGATATCTATTCAGTAGTAAAGGCAGTAAACCAAGTATTAAAAATAACAATACTCTTCTTAATGATCAATTGGATTTAAACGGATCACCTCTTTTGAATCTCTTTAATTACTCTGTAAACATTATTATTTGTTTATGAATGAAATACGCCGATATACAGGGTGTCTCACGGTCGATGGCACCTTAGACGTTTTTGACGAACCAGTAAAGGAATCGTTCTTAAAATTTGGTCGCGTACATAAACGGACATGCTCTACCAACCTAAAATATGTTTAACAATACAGTGTTGCCGCTTCCACACAAAAATAATAGCAACTTCGATTTTTTAAATGCGACACCATATATTTTATTTTATTTTCGAAACTCCCATTACTTTCCTTACAATTTTTATTAACTCTACTCTATACTTATCTCTTACCGTTTCTAAGATATAAATTAATTTCCGTTTTTTTTGTCCGAAAACGTCACTTTAACAAATGCTGATAATTTTGAACTCTAAAACACTAAAACCCTGAAATTTGGTAAATAGTTAACTAATACCATAGGGCTCTTTGCCCTAGTCCCAAATCTTAGTTGCAATATACAGGGTGGTTGAAAAATACACTTATTCTGGTAACTTAAAAAGGTGACCATAAGTCCTTTTTTTCAAATGTAACACCCTGTATATTATTACGGATTTGAAAAGCTGCTAAAATTTCACTTAATTCTTGTATATCATACCTGTACCTAACTAACTAGTTTAACCATTTTTTTGACGTATTAAGCATAATTTGTAAAATTTTCTATACAATTCAATTTTTATTCGGTTATTAGTACGTTAGCCATGACAAAAACTGATGTTTACGTATGTTACTATGGTTATCGTTTTGACATTTCATTAAGTATAGATAGGTACAAGATAGACATACACGTTAAAGTCATGGAAGAAAACTATACAAAAATGCAGTTCTTATGAATTTATTTATTTTATTTGGACAATGTGTGTTTGCATTAACATGCAAAAAATATTAAAACAAAATTTTTCTTGAAATCCATGCAGTCAACACCCGCATATTAAAGTGTTTGGATGTAAACGGCCAGCGTTTTGAACATCTGTTAAAATAGCATTTTATTAGTTATAATTTTAGTAGTATATTATTATTTAACTACCTAGTTAACATTTAATAAAATTGTCCTGGATCCTTATGAATTTTCTAAGATTCATACATTTCGTTAAACTATATACATGTCCTGGCGATAATTCTATCACATTGTCCAAATAAAATAAATAAATTCATAAGAACTGCATTTGTATAGTTTTCTTCCATGACTTTAAAGTGTATTTCTATCTTGTATCTAAACTTAATGAAATGTCAAAATGATAACCATAGTAACATACGTAAACATCAGTTTTTGTCATAAGTATAACCAAATAAAAATTGAATTGTATAGAAAATTTTACAAATTATGCTTAATACTTTAAAAATATTGTTAAACTAGTTAGTTAGGTACAGGTATGATATACAAGAATTAAGTGAAATTTTAGCAGCTTTTCAAATCCGTAATAATATATAGGGTGTTACATTTGAAAAAAAGGACTTATGGTCACTTTTTCAAGTTACCAGAATAAGTGTATTTTTCAACCACCCTGTATACTGCAACTAAGATTTGGGACTAGGGCAAAGAGACCTATGGTATTAGTTAACTATTTACCAAATTTCAGGGTTTTAGTGTTTAAGAGTTCAAAATTATCAGCATTTTTAAAAGTGACGTTTTCGGACAAACAAACGGAAATTAATTTATATCTTAGAAACGGTAAGAGATATGTATAGAGGAGAGTAAATAGAAATTGTGAGGAAAGTAATGGGGGTTTCGAAAATAAAATAAAATATATAGTGTTGCATTTAAAAAATCGAAATTACTATTATTTTTGTGTGGAAGCGGCAACACTGTATTGTTAAAAATATTTTAGGTTGGTAGAGCATGCCCGTTTATGTATGCGACCAAATTTTTAAAACGATTCCTCTACTGGTTCGTCAGAAACGTCTAAGGTACCATCGACCGTGAGACACCCTGTATAAAGCAATTTTTTTACGCTAAAATAATACGTTGCCTTAAAATAATTCAATGATTCTCCTCTAAATGGTTGTTATTTGAATATGCAAGAAAAATAAATTTCGAACCCCTTTACAATTCCTAAAAGTACCCATTTACGTTCAGTCGGCCGGCCGTATTTTGCCGGAGAGATAATGGCCGGGCTGCCGGTACTCACTACACACACGCAGTTAAATGACGAGTCGCGTTCTGCCGGCGGCCTGTCGACTTAAAACTTAACGTGTGTAGTAGTTTACCGGCCGGCATTGGACTGCAGGCCATGTCATGTCATGTCATGTCATGTTGACATCCATTTAACCTTGTCTTTTCAGAACTGTCAGCTCCAGTTCACATTTAAAACTTTTTAAACTTTAATTTCTAATTAAGTAATGTCGAGAGCCAAGATTTTAAACTATTATTATATACTTCTAATCTTAAACAAACATTTTTCATATCTACTGCTTTTCAAATTTTATATACAATTTTCTCTCCTTACGCTTACGGTACTATTTCACTAATATGTGATCTCACACAAAATTATTAGTCCCTTTAATTTTATTGAGTTGTACCGCAAACATAAATATTTGTGGAAAATAAAAGACTCTTTATATGCTAATAGGGCTTTGCGAATTAAAGCATAATACCTATGAAGAATTACTTTTACTATATAAAACAGTAGATGTCGAAGCTACTTTAGATTCGGCGAAACATAAGATAAATAATATGAAAAGTGCGTTCAGAAAAGAACTGAAAAAGGCATTACGGTGTCCTTTCTTGATAGGTATACGGTTTTAATAAATACTCGAAACAATGATCATTCATCCTAATAAAGTTTTTTGAATCACTTGCACTCGATTGCCTTAGTTCTCGTACAAGCTTCATGTGGGAGAAAGTGCAACGTCTTTTTAGCCAGTCTTTCATCCAAATTGTTTTTCTTTTCCTTTTTCTTTGTTCGGGTGAAATAACAATTGCCGCTGCGCACTGTTCTTCCGACATATTTGACCTGTCGAAATAACTGCGCGTGTATAGTGAAATAACAAAAACTGAAGGCCGCTATCGAATCCGGCAGAAATCCTCCGTAATCGGTGAATAAAACTGTACGTGTAGTTTGACTTTCGATAACGGCCAGCCGGCCAGGACGGATAGTCCACGGACTGACGGCCGACTAAACGTGAATAGGTACCTTTATAACATGAGGATTAAACAAATAATGCCAGAGAGAAAAATTTGCCCTATTTTGACTAACATTCTTAGACGAACAAACCCGAAAGCGGAAATTGTAATTTGGAAGACTCACCAAGGCAGGGTCATTCTGCTGATGTGATATCTACACCTGTTACCAAATTTTATGACACAATGTACATTTGTGTAAACCAACCAAATAAATTGGGGAAGAAGAAAACCTGTCTAAGGTGTCGAAGCTTATTTAAAAACTTTTAAAGGAACTTATGGAACCTATAAGACATTATGAAGGTACAATCATTGTGTTGTCACATCTGTAAAAATAGAAATCGAAATTAAAATAAAGTGAAGGAGTACAGAAGTTGTTTTCGAATGTTTTACAGAGAATTTTTAATTTTAAATAATAGGTTAGTACTTACAATATTGTTGTAGCAAAAAGAGTTTTTGGGGTCCTGAGCACTAAAGCTCAGTAACCCCGCGAGAGGTTAATTTAAAACCGATAATAAAGGTAATTAAAAAATTAAACATTTTCAAAATTTTTTTCTTCGTAGTGGATGTGAACAACCTTTTGACTTACAAAGAAGAAAATTTTGAAAATGTTTAATTTTTTAATTACCTTTATTATCGGTTTTAAATTAACCTCTCGCGGGGTTACTGAGCTTTAGTGCTCAGGACCCCAAAAATTCTTTTTGCTACAACAATATTGTAAGTACTAACCTATTTATTTAAAATTAAAAATTCTCTCTAAAACATTCGAAAAAAACTTCTGTACTCCGTCACTTTATTTTAATTTCGATTTATATTTTTACAGATGTGACAACACAATGATTGTACCTTCATAATGTCTTATATGTTCCATAAGTTCCTTTAAAAGTTTTTAAATAAGCTTCGACACCTTAGACAGGTTTTCTTCTTCCCCAATTTATTTGGTTGGTTTACACCCCTTCATAATGTTTTAAACACTCTATGGTTTTACCATTATCAAATCTTTTATTTCATGTTTCTTCTATACTTCAGATTTAAATCCATAAAAGCTCCATTAAGGTTCTAAATTTCAATATCTCTTTTGCTAACACCATAAATAACAGCATAAATTTAAAAACTTTCTGTCTCCTGAAGATGAACGTTTCTGCGTTCGAAACATGTGTGAGACCCTTAAACTTGGAATCCTTTCCATTAAATTTTGTGGAGGAAGACTTTGTGTTTTTCTTTCCTTTTCATAATTAGCTTATTGCCAAATGATAGCTTCAGTTGCACAATTTGGCTCGCAAGGCCAACTGACAAATCATCATTATATTTTTCTACCAAGTTTAAAACGAACTGTTCAAGTTCACTTTCCGACAGGTTCCGAATATTTTGAGGAAAAATCGATGTAAAAAGTCTTGCAATGTCATGTAAACTCCTAAATTGCACTTCCAACTGGCGGATAACTATATCCAATGTTCCATAAAATATTTGCGTTTTGAAATAGGATTTTGCATCTGATAATCTTTCATCAGAACTTAATTCGTCAGCAAATTTGGGAACTTTGAGCAAGCGCAGTTGCCGGTTGCAGCATATTTTAAATAGTTCCACCCAGGTCCATCTACTTTTCGAACTTTTTTTGTACAAAGCATTCAACCCGGAAAAAATTATTTTGCGGAAACCGCCTACCATCTTTCTTCAACAGCTAACAGATCGCGATTTCAATTTTTACGGAGTACCTACATTTTCCAAATAAATGTGATGAAATTACACGATCTGTCGCGTCATTTCATGAAGAGACCTTGACGTTTCGGCGTATTATGTATAACACAATCTGCCTAATTTTAAATATCGTCACTTCATGTAGTACCTAACGATGTCATGTCAGTCGGCAGATTGTGTAATTCCGTCTAAAAGGTATATTGGCAACTGGTTTGTTCGGGTTTGTCAGCGCATTTTTTTTTATTTTTATAAAATAATATTAGTTGAAAAAAATTAATTAAAAAAAAAGGGCTCTGGGGAACAACGAACAAACCAGTTGCCAATATACCTTTTAGACGGAATTACACAATCTGCCGACTGACATGACATCGTTAGGTACTACATGAAGTAACGATATTTAAAATTAGGCAGATTGTGTTATACATAATACGCCAAAATGTCAAGGTCTCTTCATGAAGTGACGCGGCAGATCGTGTAATTTCATGTTTTTACACAATCTGCCGACGCTTCATGAAGTGACTAGGCTTTTCATGAAATGACGGATTTCACCATCAGCCTACGACATATATACATTTATATTTTTTATTTTCAGACATCCTCATAACAACGCCGAATAGACTTTGTTTCTTATTAAAACAAGATCCACCAGCCATCCAGCTTTCCAAGTAAGTTACCGACCTTGATTGGACAAAAGTATGCACCATGGTGGCGGTTCTTAAACTGTTTCTTTCACGTACCCCTTATATGTATTAAAAATTTTACGGTATTTTATTCTAAGACAAAGTTGTGTTTTGTGTGGACACTGTTCGCGTCACGTTGGAATCGCATTTGCAAGGCAAGTAAATCTTCACCATTCGGGAGTGATAAAGTGGTGAAGAATCGGTTCGCTAGTGTAGACCACGCGATTGCTTGGTTCAAGCCATTGAGGCTGCTGGAAAGCTTCCATACAGTAGCCTTGTGGTACGATAACACTTTTTATTACCAGTAACCAGACCGGAGTCTATTCACTACCAAATGCTATTTAAGTTTTGTCTCTCTTTTAACACACTCTTATTAGCTTCACCGGTATGTTTATTTGTCCGTAACCGACTTCTTTGAACCCGATTTTGACCCACTTCAAACGGTTTTAATGCTCTACCGGAATTAATTACACGCCTTCAGCCAAAAAAATTTAAAAATACCATGGTAAGCATTCTCCGTGAATATGCTTTTTATTCTGTTAAGGAATATTTAGAAAATATAAACTTTTCAGGAAATAATCTTGACATAGTGCGATAAAACACAGCCTGTATCTTAATTTAAATGTTTTGTTGGTGTATAATACGATCTATGTTGTTTATTATCTTAATGTATTGTAATATGTATAATATATACCGTGCGAGCAAAAATTATTTGCATCAAAGAGGGCTTGGATTAAAAAACGTAGGGCTTGGTTTAGATCACAATGATATGGGGACGATATATCTAACCAAATCTAGGTTAAAATTTTGTTAAATTCATATTATGACATGATATGCCAAACTAATGAGTAATAAAATAAGTAGACAAATACAAATTTATTTTTGTTGTTTACAAAATTAATAAAGTAAGAGTATACAGAAAGAAAAAGAGAAATAACTACATAAATTGCTGAAATTGGCCACCAAGCATAAATTCACACGTCTCTTCATATTTTCGAAAGTGTTGACCAGCATCTCTGGAGAAATGTTACCACATTCTTGGATAATCCTTTTTTTTTTCTTTAGAATAGTCCTGCATGTTCCATAAGATCTTCCCCACTTCTTGGGACAGGCGTCTTATACAATTTGTTGGCGTATTTTGCATTATTTCACGAACATTTGCAACAAGTTCTTCTGTTCTTACAGATGGTCTTCCTGCTCCTTTTTTGTGTTTTATAGAATCTGCTTCCCTAAACACAGCCACGGTTCTTTTCACGCAATGATAAACATCCCCAGCAAAAGCAACGTTAGGAAAATGTTCGTGAAAATCGTCCATGCACAAACCCGGATTGTATTGCCACCCACCATTTACTCTAACCCCGTTTCGAAAATACGCTTCAACCATGAATGTTTTGTGCGGTTCCGTAAAGCCCATTGTGTGAATTGTTCAAGAAATTGGAAAAATTAGCGATGAATCAAATTACTTGTAACGACTGTCAAAGATGTCGGAATAACAGCTGATTGATTGTTAATTCAATTAGTTACTGACACCCAAAGGTATTAAGCTCTACAGCTCGGCATTACGTCCTTAGATGCAAGGCCCTCTTTTATGCAAATAATTTTTGCTCGCACGGTATTTTAAATCCAGAAGCACATGGACTCTATATTAGTACTATGTTGACCTGCTACAATTGTATTTAACATGTACAAAAAGTAGTCAAATAAAATTTACGAGTTATGAGTTATTATTATCCAGTCCATTGGCTTACTCGCTATCTATACTTCTGTAGAAGATATTCCAAATGGTGTGGGTATTTTTAGTGAAAAAATAATGTGACGAACACCAAGAATGAGAGGACAGTCTGGGCACTCTAGTATAAGCAATGATGATATAAATTGTATTTTCAGCGTTGAATGGCTGGTGATCGACGAAGCTGACAAACTGTTCGAGGAAGGCTGTCGCAGCTTCCGCGACCAGCTGGACCAAATTCTCGGCGCCTGCACCCGCAGTGATAGAAAGATTGCCATGTTCAGTGCTACACATACGCCCGTTGTGGCCAAATGGAGCGTCCATAACATGCCCAAGTTAATTAGAGTGACCGTAGGACAGAGGTTAGTGTGCTTTCAAAGCTACTTGCAGCGAATATAAGATTCTTATTATTTAAGCTATTAACTTCTCAAATTGGAAAAAATAACCGGATATTCTGGGTTCGATTTCCACTTGTGAACTTTAAAGTGCCACTATATTTCTTAATTACTATGCTATGTTATAATTAATTTGTGTTGGGCTACATGCTTGGTGAAACTGTTGTTCCATTGCACAGGAAGAAAAAATAATAACTACTTGTTATGTTTCACAAATTTGAACCCCGCACTTCTCTTATGGAAAATGGCCCTCGGTTAAATTTTCTAAATTTTTAGTATGTTGTAGAGAATGCCATTCTGATCAAAAGTGTTCATGGCCACAACAAAATCTGCGGACCAGTTTTTGAGATACAGGGTGTCCAAGTTGCAAAATATGAATTCCGAATACATTATATTTTCGTAGTTTATAATATTAATTCGTTTTGTTTTTCTAAATTTTTGTTGGCTCTGTCGTAGATAGGATAGAATACTATAAAAATAGTTAAAATTTTTTTATTATATACCGGGTGAATGACGAAAATTATTTAATATTTTTTGTTAAATCGTATTTTCGGCATTAAATTAAATGTTAACAAAGTAATACTGTAGATGACATTAGCTTGGAGAAAGCTATCAGAATTTATATTATTTATATTTATACAGGGTAACTCAAAAAAGTTAATCTTTTTTTTATTACTTTTGAAAGAAATTTTGTAGATATTTCTTCATGTACTACTTGTCGCTTATCGTATGCTTCCAAATATATATAACTATCAAGGTTATACAGGGTGTTTCCGATGATAAGTGATAGAAAAATAACATAAAAATGCATGTATTTATAAATCACCCGGTATATTAAAAATGGATCGGTTAAATTTTGTTATTTTTTAATATGTTCTGCTTGAAGTGTCTTACTTTCATGTTTGCTATTGATTTCCCTATTCCTATGACCCGTTCTGGAGATATACAGCGTCGAACAGACTCAAAACGCAAAAAATAAGCAAATAAAATAACAATTTTTTTTAAATTTCAATAAAATTTGTTATGTAAGTTTATTTTATGGTTAAAATAATTATATTTAATGCTATACAGGGTATTTCGAATAATTAGGGGTCTACTTACTATATTTGGATAAAATAATTTGGATATAATAAATTGTTTATAGTTTTTATATATTTTTTTATTTGCAATACAGTGTTAGAATACCCTAATTATTCGAAACACCCTGTATAGCATTAAATAAATTTATTTTAACCATAAAATGAACTTAATAACAAATTTTATTGAAATTAAAAAAAAATTGTTATTTTATTTGCTTATTTTTTGAATTTTGAGTCTGTTCGACGCTGTATATCTCCACAACGGGTTATAGGAATAGGGAAATCAATAGCAAACATGAAAGTAAGACACTTCAAGCAAAAAATATTAAAAAATAACGAAGTTTAACCGATCCATTTTTAATATACCGGGTGATTTATATATACATGCATTTTTATGTTATTTTTCTATCGCTTATCATCGGAAACACCCTGTATAACTGTGATAATTATATATATTTGGAAGCATACGATAAGCGACAACTAGTACATAAAGAAATATCTACAAAATTTCTTTCAAAACTAATAAAAAAAATATTAACTTTTTTGAGTTACCCTGTATAAATATAAATAATATAAATTCTGATAGCTTTCTCCAAGCTAATGTCATCTACAGTATTACTTTGTTAACATTTAATTTAATGCCGAAAATACAATGATTTAACAAAAAATATTAAATAATTTTCGTCACTCACCAGGTATATAATAAAAAAATTTAAACTATTTTTATAGTATTCTATCTTATCTACGACAGGGCCAACAAAAATTTAGAAAAACAAAACGAATTAATATTATAAACTACGAAAATATAATGTATTGAGAATTCATATTTTCCAACTTGGACACCCTGTATCTGAAAAACTGGTCGGCAGATATTGTTGTGGCCATGAACACTTTTGATCAGAATGGGATTCTCTACAACATTCTAAAAATTTAGAAAATTTAACCGAGGGCCATTTTCCATAAGAGAAGTGCGGGGTTCTTTAATCAGTTTCCTGACACGTGTTTCGGCCCTTGCGGGCCATTTTCAAAGGAGTACGAGAAGATACTTAATTCTACGTGACATTACAAAGGTATTTATATCATATTATGGTAGTTATAAAATTAAAATTAGAATTAGAAGATTGAATGGTCAGCTGTGGGTTTTCCTAACTTTTAAAGGTACAGATAGATATATAGTCCTAAATTAGTGTGCTATTAAAAATTACGGAACCGCCTGAAGGTATTTCGGTTTGATTATTAACAACATTACATTTGTTTCTTATGGCTTTTTTGATAGCTATTGCTTCTAGTAAATTTAGTTTTCTGCTTTTATTGTGTATTCGGAAGTTCTTACCAAATGGGAAACTCTTATTATTAATTTTACGAAAAAAAATTATTCTTTATACAAAGCTCTGCATGGTCTAAAACCTAAAATGCAACCATCAAATATCGAAATTTTCCAGTCATATACGAGGTTTGTCAAAAAATGTGAATTTTTCCCAAGAATGTGAATTTTTCCCAAGAGTAAAGTACCTTTATTTTTGACATTATCAAAAATTGTTATTAAAAAAAGTTGATCAGAACTAAAAACCACGTCTAAATATGCAATAACACGCATTAAATTAATTAAATAATTAAAAAATTAAATAATTAATAATAAATCAATAAAATAATTTTTCAACATAAATGCGTGTAATTGCACATTTAGCCGTAGTTTTTAGTTCTGATCAACTTTTTTTAATAACAATTTTTGATAATGTCAAAAATAAAGGTACTTTACTCTTGGGAAAAATTGCCAGTGCCACATCAAATATACGAAAATCCTGGTATTTCCGGAATGAGCAAAATTATAGTGCAAGAAATTGATTGTGACCAAAGTGCAGAGCCAATACATATAGCTAATCTATTATGGATGTATGGTAAATTCCAAGGTGTTCCGGGACTCCCTGGATGGAATGGATATTTTGCAACTGTTCTAAAGGATGTAACACAAATTGCGGGTGCAGAAAAGTTGGAATGTCCTGTTCAGTACTTTGCGGCCATTGTCACGGTCAGTCATGTCTCAACGCAAATGTCGATAGCGTTACCGAAGAAAACATTCAGGATGAAGAAGATCATCAGTTTGATCCTGTTGATCTATTGACACAAAATATAACAGAAGTAAAAGGAAATGTTGGGGAAGACGACGAAAATCTGGAGGAGGGGACAAAGGACGACAATCTGGAGGAGATAACAGAGGACGAAAACGTGGAAGAGGGGACAGATTACGAGATTGAGGATGAGCTGTAGAAGTTACGAAAACAAGTAAAGTCATGAATTAGGCCTACTGGGGAAACCATGTAAAAAAACGCGCCTTGCATCCTTTCTCTGGGGTGGTGTGGAAACGGATGTACCGCTACCCAGTATTTTCCTGGCGTATAATGTGAATACGGTTAGTTTTACGTAAAATATTTATATATAACACTTTTTGAAGAGAATTTTTTTAATCTCTATTTTTTGTAAAAGTCAAAAAAGTCATAGGGCATACAGGAAACGAAATATTTGCGAAAACCCAATTTATGTGATATTTGACCTTGAATAACTTGAAACGCAAACAAGATATCGCTGGGGACTTTTGACACATTATTAGTATAATAAAAGTAAAGGTGTATGTAAAATTTCTGCTCACTTGGATTTTTTTCGTAGATGAATCCTTATATGACTGGTGTAAAGGAGTACAAGAAGATACCAAATTCTACGTGACATTACAAAGGTATTTATATCATATTATGGTAACTATAAACATGTCATAAAATTAAAATTAGGATTGGAAGATTGAATGGTCAACAGTGGGTTTTCCTAATTTTTAAATTAGTGTGCTATTCAGAATTAGGGAAGCGCCTGAAGGTATTCCGGTTTGATTATTAACAACATTACATTTGTTTTTTTATGGCTATTATTTCTAGTAAATTTAGTTTTCTGCTTTTATTGTGTATGTATATGGGTTTTATGTTGTTAGAGATTGAGTGATTGTGTAATATGCAGAGTTATTTTTTTTTTAAATAGATGTTTTGTGTTCTTTAAGCCTGGTGTCAAAATTTCAACATGTTTGTCCAATGTAGATAGCCTCGCAGTTGTCGCATTCTATTTGGTAGATCCCACTTTGTAAAAGTTTGTTTTTAGTTTCTATTTTAGCATTGGATATGTGTTTGTGTAAGTTCGACTTATACAGGGTCCGCAAGAAAGTCCGCATCAAATGGGATTTTTTTTTAATTATTAGGTATAGGTAAAAATTGAAAAAGCAGTTAGTTTTTGCTTACCTAAAAACCAAAAATGACGTATACTGAAGCAGCTGCACGACTTGCGTTACCTGTCAAATTTGACATTTTTAATAAAATAGGTTCAAAAATGTCCTTATTTATCAAAATATCAAAAAACTTTATTTGAGAAAGTTGTTCATTTAGGCATTTTTAGCCTCTGTACGAAATTTTGATAGTCTAATACAATTTTTATTTTTTGCCAGGTTCTTGAAAATTTTGATCAACCCTCGTAGATTAACTTTTATACATCGATGTAAAACCATTTGCCTTTAGTTCATCTGTAATCTTAATGCAATTTTGTGTACAATCTTTGTTTCCAATTATTTATTTTGCTTCAAAAACTGAAATTGTTATTGATCAGTATGTAATGTTTGATGCAAAGTTTATCTAATTACATCAGTTTTGCCAAAACCGACGTTTCTCATTTTTCTTAAGTTAGTAAACAGATGTACAAAAAGAAAATATTAGGAAGCTTTCGTTGAAATTTTACTTAATTAATATTGGATCAAAAAGAATAATAATTATTAATGCATCGCCTATATTACTACTTGTAAACTGTATTTTTGTTGAATAAAATATTTCGAGCGATTATTATTCTTTTTGATCAAAATTTCAACGAAAGCTTCCTAATATTTTCTTTTTGTACATCTGTTTACTAACTTAAGAAAAATGAGGAACGTCGGTTTTGGCAAAACTGATGTAATTAGATAAACTTTGCATCAAACATTACATACTGATCAATATAACAATTTCAGTTTTTGAAGCAAAATAAATAATTGGAAACAAAAATTTTACACAAAATTGCATTAAGATTACAAATGAAGTAAAGGCAAATGGTTTTACATCGATGTATAAAAGTTAATCTACGAGGGATGATCAAAATTTTCAAGAACCTGGCAAAAAATAAAAATTGTATTAGACTGTCAAAATTTCGTACAGAGGCTAAAAATGCCTAAATAAATAACTTTCTCAAATAAAGTTTTTTGATATTTTGATAAATAAGGGCATTTTTGAACCTATTTTATTAAAAATGTCAAATTTGACAGGTAACGCAAGTCGTGCAGCTGCTTAAGTATACGTCATTTTTGGTTTTTAGGTAAGCAAAAACCAACTGCTTTTTCAATTTTTACCTATACCTAAAAATAAAAAATAAATCCCATTTGATGCGAACTTTCTTGCGGACACTGTATAGGAACGATATTAAGGTTTTTAAGTCTTTTGGCGATTTTTTTGCTTGTGTTCCCTATATATCTTATTAAGCAGTATTTAAAAAATTTTAAATAAAACAGTGTTAGCTGATCACTGCATTAAAGACAATCACTCAATCTCTAACAACATAAAACCCATATACAGGGTTTTTCCGTATATTTTGGAGCACCACTGGAGCTTTTATTTAAAGACCTAAAAAAAACTTTAAATTACCAAAGTTGCATGATTTCTCCTGAACTGCCAGAATTTGTTATCGGACAAAACAAATGAACATCGTCAATTTGTTTAATAATGCTAATGTCAATTTTTTTAAATGGAACACCCTGTATATTAATTTTTTTTTTAACTCCTCACTCTTTTCTGATTCCAAATATGTATATATGTTATATGTTTGTTTCATAAATTATTATCATTATTTATATTAATTATTGTTACTGAATAAGCATGTTTTCCTCATACCAATATAGATACCGATATAGATTTTCTAATCCGCAATATTTTGAAATGAAATTTTGCCTAAACGACTACAGTAAACCTATAACATATATACATATTTGGAATCAGAAAAGAGTGAGGAGTTAAAAAAAAATTAATATACAGGGTGTTTCATTTAAAAAAATCGACATTGGCATTATTAAACAAATTTATGATGTTCATTTGTTTTGTCCGATAACAAATTCTGGCAGTTCAGGAGAAATCATGCAACTTTGGTAATTTAAAGTTTTTTCTAGGTCTTCAAATAAAAGCTCCAGTGGTGCTCCAAAATATACGGAAAAACCCTGTACACTACATGTCGGAAGTTCTTACCAAATAGGAAACTTTTTTATTATTAATTTTACGACAAAAAATTATTCTTTATAAAAAGCTCTACATGGTCTAAAACCTAAAATGCAACCATTAAATATCGAAATTTTCCAGTCATATACGAGGTTTGTCAAAAAATGTGAATTTTTCCCAAGAGTAAAGTACCTTTATTTTTGACATTATCAAAAATTGTTATTAAAAAAAGTTGACCAGAACTAAAAACTACGGCTAAATGTGCAATTATACGCATTTATGTTGAAAAATTATTTTATTGATTTATTATTAATTATTTAATTTTTTAATTATTTAATTATTTTAATGCGTGTTATTGCATATTTAGACGTGGTTTTTAGTTCTGATCAACTTTTTTTAATAACAATTTTTGATAATGTCAAAAATAAAGGTACTTTACTCTTGGGAAAAATTCACATTTTTTGACAAACCTCGTATATGACTGGAAAATTTCGATATTTAATGGTTGCATTTTAGGTTTTAGACCATGTAGAGCTTTTTATAAAGAATAATTTTTTGTCGTAAAATTAATAATAAAAAAGTTTCCTATTTGGTAAGAACTTCCGACATGTAGTGTACAGGGTTTTTCCGTATATTTTGGAGCACCACTGGAGCTTTTATTTGAAGACCTAGAAAAAACTTTAAATTACCAAAGTTGCATGATTTCTCCTGAACTGCCAGAATTTGTTATCGGACAAAACAAATGAACATCATAAATTTGTTTAATAATGCCAATGTCGATTTTTTTAAATGAAACACCCTGTATATTAATTTTTTTTTAACTCCTCACTCTTTTCTGATTCCAAATATGTATATATGTTATAGGTTTACTGTAGTCGTTTAGGCAAAATTTCATTTCAAAATATTGCGGATTAGAAAATCTATATCGGTATCTATATTGGTATGAGGAAAACATGCTTATTCAGTAACAATAATTAATATAAATAATGATAATAATTTATGAAACAAACATATAACATATATACATATTTGGAATCAGAAAAGAGTGAGGAGTTAAAAAAAAAATTAATATACAGGGTGTTCCATTTAAAAAAATTGACATTAGCATTATTAAACAAATTGACGATGTTCATTTGTTTTGTCCGATAACAAATTCTGGCAGTTCAGGAGAAATCATGCAACTTTGGTAATTTAAAGTTTTTTTTAGGTCTTTAAATAAAAGCTCCAGTGGTGCTCCAAAATATACGGAAAAACCCTGTATATGGGTTTTATGTTGTTAGAGATTGAGTGATTGTCTTTAATGCAGTGATCAGCTAACACTGTTTTATTTAAAATTTTTTAAATACTGCTTAATAAGATATATAGGGAACACAAGCAAAAAAATCGCCAAAAGACTTAAAAACCTTAATATCGTTCCTATACAGTGTCCGCAAGAAAGTTCGCATCAAATGGGATTTATTTTTTATTTTTAGGTATAGGTAAAAATTGAAAAAGCAGTTGGTTTTTGCTTACCTAAAAACCAAAAATGACGTATACCTAAGCAGCTGCACGACTTGCGTTACCTGTCAAATTTGACATTTTTAATAAAATAGGTTCAAAAATGCCCTTATTTATCAAAATATCAAAAAACTTTATTTGAGAAAGTTATTTATTTAGGCATTTTTAGCCTCTGTACGAAATTTTGACAGTCTAATACAATTTTTATTTTTTGCCAGGTTCTTGAAAATTTTGATCATCCCTCGTAGATTAACTTTTATACATCGATGTAAAACCATTTGCCTTTACTTCATTTGTAATCTTAATGCAATTTTGTGTAAAATTTTTGTTTCCAATTATTTATTTTGCTTCAAAAACTGAAATTGTTATATTGATCAGTATGTAATGTTTGATGCAAAGTTTATCTAATTACATCAGTTTTGCCAAAACCGACGTTCCTCATTTTTCTTAAGTTAGTAAACAGATGTACAAAAAGAAAATATTAGGAAGCTTTCGTTGAAATTTTGATCAAAAAGAATAATAATCGCTCGAAATATTTTATTCAACAAAAATATAGTTTACAAGTAGTAATATAGGCGATGCATTAATAATTATTATTCTTTTTGATCCAATATTAATTAAGTAAAATTTCAACGAAAGCTTCCTAATATTTTCTTTTTGTACATCTGTTTACTAACTTAAGAAAAATGAGAAACGTCGGTTTTGGCAAAACTGATGTAATTAGATAAACTTTGCATCAAACATTACATACTGATCAATAACAATTTCAGTTTTTGAAGCAAAATAAATAATTGGAAACAAAGATTGTACACAAAATTGCATTAAGATTACAGATGAACTAAAGGCAAATGGTTTTACATCGATGTATAAAAGTTAATCTACGAGGGTTGATCAAAATTTTCAAGAACCTGGCAAAAAATAAAAATTGTATTAGACTATCAAAATTTCGTACAGAGGCTAAAAATGCCTAAATGAACAACTTTCTCAAATAAAGTTTTTTGATATTTTGATAAATAAGGACATTTTTGAACCTATTTTATTAAAAATGTCAAATTTGACAGGTAACGCAAGTCGTGCAGCTGCTTCAGTATACGTCATTTTTGGTTTTTAGGTAAGCAAAAACTAACTGCTTTTTCAATTTTTACCTATACCTAATAATTAAAAAAAAATCCCATTTGATGCGGACTTTCTTGCGGACCCTGTATAAGTCGAACTTACACAAACACATATCCAATGCTAAAATAGAAACTAAAAACAAACTTTTACAAAGTGGGATCTACCAAATAGAATGCGACAACTGCGAGGCTATCTACATTGGACAAACATGTTGAAATTTTGACACCAGGCTTAAAGAACACAAAACATCTATTTAAAAAAAAAATAACTCTGCATATTACACAATCACTCAATCTCTAACAACATAAAACCCATATACATACACAATAAAAGCAGAAAACTAAATTTACTAGAAATAATAGCCATAAAAAAACAAATGTAATGTTGTTAATAATCAAACCGGAATACCTTCAGGCGCTTCCCTAATTCTGAATAGCACACTAATTTAAAAATTAGGAAAACCCACTGTTGACCATTCAATCTTCCAATCCTAATTTTAATTTTATGACATGTTTATAGTTACCATAATATGATATAAATACCTTTGTAATGTCACGTAGAATTTGGTATCTTCTTGTACTCCTTTACACCAGTCATATAAGGATTTATCTACGAAAAAAATCCAAGTGAGCTGAAATTTTACATACACCTTTACTTTTATTATACTAATAATGTGTCAAAAGTCCCCAGCGATATCTTGTTTGCGTTTCAAGTTATTCAAGGTCAAATATCACATAAATTGGGTTTTCGCAAATATTTCGTTTCCTGTATGCCCTATGACTTTTTTGACTTTTACAAAAAATAGAGATTAAAAAAATTCTCTTCAAAAAGTGTTATATATAAATATTTTACGTAAAACTAACCGTATTCACATTATACGCCAGGAAAATACTGGGTAGCGGTACATCCGTTTCCACACCACCCCAGAGTAAGGATGCAAGGCGCGTTTTTTTACATGGTTTCCCCAGTAGGCCTAATTCATGACTTTACTTGTTTTCGTAACTTCTACAGCTCATCCTCAATCTCGTAATCTGTCCCCTCTTCCACGTTTTCGTCCTCTGTTATCTTCTCCAGATTGTCGTCCTTTGTCCCCTCCTCCAGATTTTCGTCGTCTTCCCCAACATTTCCTTTTACTTCTGTTATATTTTGTGTCAATAGATCAACAGGATCAAACTGATGATCTTCTTCATCCTGAATGTTTTCTTCGGTAACGCTATCGACATTTGCGTTGAGACATGACTGACCGTGACAATGGCCGCAAAGTACTGAACAGGACATTCCAACTTTTCTGCACCCGCAATTTGTGTTACATCCTTTAGAACAGTTGCAAAATATCCATTCCATCCAGGGAGTCCCGGAACACCTTGGAATTTACCATACATCCATAATAGATTAGCTATATGTATTGGCTCTGCACTTTGGTCACAATCAATTTCTTGCACTATAATTTTGCTCATTCCGGAAATACCAGGATTTTCGTATATTTGATGTGGCACGTTACACCATCAAGTTATCAAAATGTTAGTGCAAAATGGAAAAAATTGATATCCAAAATTTTATTGCTGGAAACTGTTTATGGGGTAAGTATAAACGTAAAAAACCAAAAATAGACAACTGGATCGGTCATCCCTCCCCGTGGGGGGTCGAAAGGGGGTGAAAAATGGTGTTTCGTGATTTATCGTAAAAGGAGACGTCCTAGAAAAAAATGTTTTATACAAAACTTGTAGATCATGTAAAAATCTACTACTTTTGTGAAAAGCACTTTTTCACATAACCTCAAATTTTTTTAGATAAGTGCGAAAAACCGATTTTTGTTTGAAAACGTGTCAACTAATATTTATGAAATTTTAGGGAGCAATAGCTTTTCTTATGACAAATAAGGAAACATTTTTTTGTTTTTATTTCATGGGCTGTTTTGAAGATATTTGCTTTTTTTTTTTTTTTTTTTTGTATTTTTTCAAATAAAATTTGTCCTTCGAAAAATCAATTTAAAAACTTTTGGTTGTGCTCATTTTTTTCGTTTTTAGTTGCACTTTAACATGAAAAAAAAAATAAGTCAGGGCGCAAAAACATCCTTTAAAATGCACAAGAAGCCAAAAGTGAGTTTTACGAAAACGAATATTTCAGTATAAGTTCATAATTCGTTTAAAATTACGAACATTTTTTAAAATCAAGTACTTATTTTTATTCTATGGGAAAAAATACTAAAAAAATTATTAAGAAATTTAGGTTAATTAAAATTTAAATTCGCAAGAATTTTAAAATACGAATTTTTGTAATTGATCGAAAAAAGTATAATAATTGCGTAAGCGAGTCACAAAAAAAATAATTTTAGGTAATTTTGAAGTACTCTGGTTCTTTTTAACTAATAAAAATAAACTTAAACTAGATTTAAATAACAAGTATATATTTTAACGAAATATAAATTATTAATTCAAAAAATTTCTTCATGTTAACATAAAGCATGGTAATGATGGTAACATTGAAAAAAAGTGGTATACAAAACCTGTTTGGTCTAGTAGATACTTAACCTATAACTCACGAGAAAACCCAAGAATTGCAAAATTATTACATTATTATATTTTAAATAAATATTTAATATAAGTACTAAACCAATCTACGTTTTTTTGGTACACTTTCATCATTTAAATTATAAGATTCTGATTTAGAATTTATTTTTTCCGCTAAAACGTTTTCTTCAACTTCATTGCCGTCTTCATCCTCACTACTAATGTGAAAAATATCTTCAAATATATGTTTTTCAGCATTTAAGCAAAGGGTTGGTTCTTCGTTTGCAGCTAAAATATCTTCTACATCAATAAAGCCATCCAAATTTTCTCGCTCTTCAAAATTAGTACAATTACCAGCACTCTGGCATTTTGCACATAAGTCAGTGCATTGCAGACCATGCTTTCGGCATCCGCACTTAGTACTACAGCCTTTTTCACAGCTACAAGAAATTGATTTAAGTAATGTGTCCGGAATAACTGGATCGTCTGTGAAATGAGGTAACAGCACGTCTTTCTTATTAGCTGTTATTTTATTCCAGCCCCATTTAGTAGCAAGTAAAGTATTGTTTCCAAGCCACTTTTGAACCTGGAAATAGCATCTGTAAGAGTGTTGCGTAGCTGCCCCAACAGTTGGTGGTATTTTTTCTAATTTGAAACCTTTTCTAGTCGATAGTTTTTTATACTGGCTGAACCTCAATTCATCAAGTGATTCTTTGGATTTTTCACATTTGTAAATTGATTTTATTAAAGTACAGCCGTTAGCAGAAATGATCGTGGGGTCTACATTTTCTTTATAAAAAGATTCAACCAAAGTAGTCAAGTTTGGAGTTTTTAATAATGAATGAAAACTTGTATTTTTTCCTTTGCCAGCAAATCCAGAGCTTGTATCGCAACCAGTGAAACAGTGAAGAAAGGCGACGATTGATCGTAAATTTTGGTGTTGAAAACTTTTTGAAGAGTAGACTACATCGCTGACGTTGCCAACTCCTTGTTTAAGGAAAAAGATTCCTAACTCATCTGAATGTAATTGGTTTAAGAGAACAAGAAGATCTATGTCCTGACCAACTATAACGATTGTCTTTTTATGTTCGTTTTTTTTTTCTTTTTCATATAAATCTTTGTACGTTCTTGCTATTTCTATCGCTGAATAAATTAAAAGGGCATCCGCATCTTCTTCTGCTTGTTTACAAGTGTAATCTTAATCGGAAAACTTTTTTTTAAATTTTTTAATAAATTCATTTTTGTTCGTGGTATTTGATAAAAATTGTTCTTGAGTATAGGTGATTTTTGTTTGGGGTTCCATTTTAAATTCAGGCACACTTGATAGATTTATTTATTTATTTATTTATTTGAATTTTATTTATTTATTTGAATCTAGTTTAAGTTTATTTTTATTAGTTAAAAAGAACCAGAGTACTTCAAAATTACCTTAAATTATTTTTTTTGTGACTCGCTTACGCAATTATACTTTTCTCGATCAATTACAAAAATTCGTATTTTAAAATTCTTGCTAATTTAAATTTTAATTAACCTCAATTTCTTAATAATTTTTTTAGTATTTTTTCCCATAGAATACAAATAAGTACTTGATTTTAAAAAAATGTTCGTAATTTTAAACGAATTATGAACTTATACTGAAATATTCGTTTTCGTATAACTCACTTTTTGGTTCTTGTGCATTTTAAAGGATGTTTTTGCGCCCTGACTTATTATTTTTTTTTCATGTTAAAGTGCAACTAAAAACGAAAAAAATGAGCACAACCACAAATTTTTAAATTGATTTTTCGAAGGACAAATTTTATTTGAAAAAAATACAAAAAAAAAAAAGCAAAAATCTTCAAAACAGCCCATGAAATAAAAACAAAAAAATGTTTCCTTATTTGTCATAAGAAAAGCTATTTCATTAATATTAGTTGACACGTTTTCAAATGAAAATTAAAAAACACAAAAACCGGTTTTTCGCACTTATCTAAAAAAATTTGAGGTTATGTGAAAAAGTGCTTTTCACAAAAGTAGTATATTTGTACATGATCCACAAGTTTTGTATAAAACATTTTTTTCTAGGACGTCTCCTTTTACCATAAATCACGAAACACCATTTTTCACCCCCTTTCGACCCCCCACGGGAAGGGATGACCGATCCAGTTGTCTATTTTTGGTTTTTTACGTTTATACTTACCCCATAAACAGTTTCCAGCAATAAAATTTTGGATATCAATTTTTTCCTAACATTTTCCAGTTTGACTGGTGTACGTGTGCGACAGCAGCTAACTCTTTTGCAAGTGGCATCGTCATAGATTTCTTTATGGCTTCTTCAGAAGCCACGGCGCTGCTTGGAGTTACTATTTTAATAAGTCCCATAATGTGAAGTGTGTTGTGGCCGTCTATTGTGGAGATATTGATATCTGCGTTGTCTGCTGAATACTGAATAAGAGTACCAGTCTCAGGTGATAGAACGTCTGGTTGTGGATGGTACACAGCAGCAACTTCATACATTAATGTTTTTTTATATGACGTGCTGAATCCAAGAGTTGCCAAAATATCTAGTAGACGTTTTGAACCATATCGACGATGAAGAAATACAGATAGGCCAAGTAAAGGGTTTGATGAAAATGATCGTGGACGTATAGCAGCAGTAATGTTGTGGCAAATGGCGGTACACTTACACTTTAGATGGTCAGTTTTGCCTTTTCTGTTTTTTTTAAATTAATTCTTCAGTACAGTATGAACGACTTTGTGGGATATTTTCGGGGGTAAGTGCACAAGTGCATCAAAATTACCGATAATTTTTGAATGAAATGTGTTTTTTTATAATTGCAAGAGTTTGTTTTCATATTTTCGCGAAAAAGCCCGACTCCGCAGGAGGAGGGCATTTTCGTAAAATATGAAAACAAACGATTGCAATTTGTAAAAAAAACACATTGAATAAAAAAATTATCTGGTTATTTTTATGCACGAGTGGAATTTATTTGAATATTTCCCAAATTAATTAAGAACTCGAATCAAGTAAATTTAAATATTTTATTTAACAGAATGCAAAGAGATAGTTATTAACAATTCTTGACAAAATGAAAGGAAAACATTCGTTGACATTGACTTTTTTTGTCTGCTGTCACTCAATAAGATGACGTTAATTGTCAGAATATTACATTTTTTGACGTTTGTTAACAATAAAATCCCGCTTTGACGTTTCGTCAACAATATAAACTTGCGATGCAATTTTCGATTTCTGGCAGTGCTGTTTTCGCTGTAATTTTGCGAAAATTGAATTTCTCTTATGGGAACTTTAACATATGAGGGAAATATTCGTCAAGATTGTCAAACATTTTATTGGGTGGAGGATAAGATTGACAATCAACAGTCATGGAACGAATATCTTCTCTGATAATTTTGGCCGCAGTTTGAACAATTCGAAGGCGTTCTTCTGCCGGTGGTGATTTCTTGTTTTCATACCAAGCTTTACTTAGAATATTACTTTGAGTATCGCGAAAACAAATAATAGTCTAGATTTAAACTAAAAACGTAAGCGGAGGCAGAAGACTACACGAAGAACTCCGAGCAAACGACGACGATGGTTTAAACTCAAGGTTAAATGAAGAGGTGGGAAATAGTTATGATATAGGGCGTTATTTTAACAAGGCAACTTCACGTTTCGATACATTGTATTGTATTTTAGATGTATTTACGTGGCATGACGTAATCTTTTGTAGACATAACTGCGTTGCGCTTCTTGCAATATAATTTAGCCGTATGTTATTAGTTTTACGGAAAAAACTTATATAACCTTTTTTGTAGAGAGTTCCCTGTTCTTTATTTTTTGTAATTACTCAAAAATTCCTACGACTTACAGAAAGCGAGATATTTAAGAAAATAAGAGTTTTATGGTCTTTCACCTTAAATAACTAAAAACGCAAGCGCGATATTTATGGGGACTTTTTAGACATTGCTTACAAAGTCAAAATAAAGGTGTAAACAAAATTTAGGCTCACTTGCATTTTTTTAGCAGATGCTGCTTTTTTCGGCCTAATATGACTGGAGTATTTTGCAATGGCCCGTAAGTGTCGGTACACGTGTCAGGAAACTGATTAAATTTGTGAAACATAACAAGTAGTCATTGTTTTTTCTTCCTGTGCAATATACTATGTTTTTGGCTCGCAGAAACGCTGCTACAGATACTGTACATCAGAAGCTCCTTTTTGTCGGTTCCGAGCAGGGTAAGCTGCTGGCATTCCGGGACCTCACCCGTCAAGGACTGCATCCTCCCGTGCTGGTCTTCGTGCAAAGCAAGGAGCGGGCTCAGCAACTGTTCACAGAACTTATTTACGACGGTATCAGGGTGGACGCTATACATGCTGACAGAACTCAAACGCAGGTACGTGGGTCGTTAATGTATGTTAAGATGCGCCAATATTATATTGCTAACTAGATTGCTTAACATCATTCCACAGCGTCGGCGCCTTAATGTTGCCGAACTTGTTGCTTTGTATCTTCTATTTGTTGCCGATAATATTGACGACATTTTTGGAACGCAGTGTATCCCCAACAAACATTTAATTCATTTAAAGCCTTAGCGACCTCTAATTTAGAGAAAATGACCTATTTAAGTTAAATATAGTCTATTTTTTGCTTCCAAAACGGCTTCTTGGACGAAACGGCCAAAGAAAGTGGTTCGAACTTATTATTACGTCCTCAAAGCCGAAAAATATTAGAGGCCCAAGAGATGGTTTAAGAAAAGTCAGTAATAAATGCCAAAGCAAGTTATTTTTACCTTAGATTCGACCTTAAAGCGCAAAAATCTTTTAGGTCCATAAATAAAGAATAAATTACTTCGTTTCGTCTTTAATATATCTTCACGGTCAAGTTACAATGTGAACATTTTCTGAGGTGATTTATACTCTATATAACTCTCACATTTTGTAGCCCAGTAGGATTTAAAGTATATAATAGGTCGTAGTAATGACTGAAATCATTTCTTTATTTGCATCAAAGAGGGCCTTGCATCTAAGGACGTAATGCTTAGCCGTAGAGCCTAATACCTGTTGGGTGTCAGTAACTACCTGAATTAACAATCAATCATTTATTCCGTCATCTTTGACAGTCGTTATAAGTAATTTGATTCATCGCTAATTTTTCCAATTTCTTGAACAATTCACACAATGGGCTTTACGGAACAGCACAAAACATTCATGGTTGAAGCGTATTTTCGAAACGGGAGTTAGAGTAAATGGTGAGTGCAATACAATCCGGGTTTGTGCATGGACGATTTTCCCGAACTTTTTCCTAACTTTGCTTTTATTGCTGGGGATTTCATATCATTGCCTGAGAAGAACCGTGGCTGTATTTAGGGAAACAAGTTCTATACAACACAAAAAAGAAGCAGGAAGATCATCTGTAAGAAAAGAAAAACTTGTTGCAAACGTGAAATAATGCAAAATACGCCAACAAATTGTATAAGACGTCTGTCCCAAGAAGTGGGAAGATCTTATAGAACATGTAGGTTTATTCTTAAGAAGCAGCTAAATTTATTTGAAGAGTCAGGGGGAAAAAGATGACAGTCCATAAAAGATGATTTCGAGAAAACACAAGTTTAGGATTAGAAACCCAATAGTTTTGTGTTGGAAACTCATAACATTACAAATACATTCTTAGACAATATATATATAATGTTTAAATAAACATTGTGTTTTATTAGCACAAAATGCGTAAAAGACTTAATTATATGAGAAAAAACTCCTGGCAGAGTCCAATGACCTTCATCAACATTTTTCTTATTTTGTTGTTTAAACCTCACTTACTTCCATATTTTACTCTGACTCTGCACAATATCTGTGACAATATGCTTCCGACAAGTTCAAACAACAACTAAAAAAGCAAGAAAAATAGTTTCGCAGCAAATAAATTACCGAATTATCCCAACAGCAAAAGTGGACTTTCAGCGTTTCTCCCGCTGACGCTTGGACATTCATCGTTTTTTTCTAGTATACCGTATTTTTGAGCCATTGTAACTCGTGACTGTAACCGTTTTTGGCTCGTGTGATTAAGAGGTAATAAAATATAGGTGTAAAGCTACATTTTGCACTGATTACTTTATTTTCGAACTAAACTGGACTTTCATCTTTCTTTCCCCTGGCTCTTCATTTCCTTATAAAGTGCAAGTATTCCAAGAAATACAAGCCGCAAATTTTGAAAGGCCCAGGAATTACTCTCAATCGTTTACCCAAAATTTATTGGAAAGAAATGATTTATTAGAATAATTGTTGGTAATATTTTTTTCCATGACACAGTTACAGCACAGCGGTATAGAGACAATATTTTGAATCCATTTGTGGAGCAATTACTTGACGACGAACTACGTTTTGGATATTTTCAACAGGACGGGTGCAACCGCCCATACAGCCGCCGAAACTATTAACTACTTACGCAATTTTTTCGACGACAGATTGATCAGTTTTCGATCAAACATCTTGTTTAACGGTTATGGATTACTTCGTTTCTCCTCATTTAAAGAACACTATTTTTAAAACAGTTGCAAATTTAGAACAATTACAAGAAAGTGGTAAACATTTCTCCAGAGATGCTGGTCAACACTTTCGAAAATATGAAGAGACGTGTGAATTTATGCTTGGACCATGGCGGTGGCCAATTTCAGCAATTTATGTAATTATTTTTCTTTTTCTTTCTGTAGTGTATATTCTTACTTTGTTAATTTTGTAAACATCAAAAATAAATTTGTATTTGTCTACTTATTTTATTACTCATTAGTTTGGCATATCATATCATATTATGAATTTGACAAAATTTTAACCTAGATTTGGTTAGATATGTCATCCCCATATCATTGTGATTCTAAACCAAGCCCTACGTTTTTTAATCCAAGCCCTCTTTGATGCAAATCATTTTTTCTCGCACGGTAGCTAAACAGTCCTCTTCTTTTGGAAATCATGACCTTTAGGAAAATATTTTACTGTCGCCATATTTTTTTAACGTGGTGTATTATTTTAAATTAATTTTGTTAAATTACTTGTAACTCTTTCAATTTTAATTTACCTTGTTTTTTTTTTAGTTAAATGCTTTTTTTTCTGGGGTGTGGTTAGTTTGTCAAAGTAAAATTGAAATCTATACGAAAATTATTTACGCGCACCTAATTTTTCACCTCACATCGATGAAATAGTAATTTTATAAGTATCTATAATCTATATACTACCACTCCTTTTTAAAAATCTATAGCGTCTGACATGGCATGTTCTGATTTAAGAAAACTACTGCCTTCTGCACTTTGATAAAAATAAAAATAACATCATATTTTCGTCTTTTTTTGAAATTGTAGTTATGGTTTTCTATAAACTTCATAGCCCAAAATAGGCCCAACATAGGCAGGAAAAAACAACTCTTTACTACCACGAAGACTACTTGGACTTGTTTATGAAGCCCAATTATTCAAATGACAGGTATTTTTTACCAGTTTATTACCTTGGTTTTATTCTCCACTAGGTGATTAAGTGGATTATACCGTGCGAGCAAAAATTATTTGCATCAAAGAGGGCTTGGATTAAAAAACGTGGGGCTTGGTTTAGATCACAATGATATGGGGACGATATATCTAACCAAATCTAGGTTAAAATTTTGTCAAATTCATGTTATGACATGATATGCCAAACTAATGAGTTACAAAATAAGTAGACAAATACAAATTTATTTTTGTTGTTTACAAAATTAACAAAGAATATACAGAAAGAAAAAGAAAAATAATTACATAAATTGTTGAAATTGGCCACCGCCATGCTCCAAGCATAAATTCACACGTCTCTTCATATTTTCGAAAGTGTTGACCAGCATCTCTGGAGAAATGTTACCACATTCTTGGATAATCCTTTCTTGTAATTGTTCTAAATTTGCAACTGGTGTTTTAAAAATAGTGTTCTTTAAATGAGGAAAAACGAAGTAATCCATAACCGTTAAACAAGGTGATCTAGGTGGGAATTCAATCTCTGATCGAAAACTGACCAATCTGTCGTCGAAAAGATTGCGTAAGTAGTTAATAGTTTCGGCGGCTGTATGGGCGGTTGCACCGTCCTGTTGAAAATATCCAAGACGTAGTTCTTCGTCAAGTAATTGCTCCACCAATGGATTCAACATATTGTCTCTATACCGCTGTGTTGTAACTGTGTCATATATAGAACCAACAATTCTTCTTCGGAAAACAGCTAACCAGACACCAATTTTTTGAGGGTGCAATATGGACTCTACAAACAAATGGGGATTTTCACTACTCCACATGCGTGTATTCGAGAATTCACATAACCGGAGAGGTGGAACCAGGCTTCAGCCGAAAAAAATGTCAGGTCTAATAAATAAATCATTTCTTTCCAATAAATTTTGGGTAAACCATTGAGAGTAGGTCCTGAGTCTTTCATAATATGTGGCTTGTATTTATTGCAATACTTGCACTTTATAAGGAAATACATTTAGTTGCTTCTAAATAATATTCCTGCATGTTCCATAAGATCTTCCCACTTTTTGGGACAGGCGTCTTATACAATTTTTTGGCGTATTTTGCATTATTTCACGAACGTTTGCAACAAGTTCTTCTGTTTTTACAGATGGTCTTCCCGCCCTTTTTTTGTGTTGTATAGTATAGAACATGTTTCCCTAAACACAGCCACGGTTCTTTTCAGGCAATGATAAAAATCCCCAGCAATAAAAGCAACGTCAGGAAAATGTTCGTGAAAATCGTCCATGCACAAACCCGGATTGTATTGCCACTCACCATTTACTCTAGCCCCGTTTTGAAAATACGCTTCAACCATGAATGTTTTGTGCGTAAAGCCCATTGTGTGAATTGTTCAAGAAATTGGAAAAATAAGCGATGAATCAAATTACTTGTAACGACTTTCAAAGATGACGGAATAACTGATTGATTGTTAATCCAGGTAGTTACTGATACCCAGCAGGTATTAAGCTCTACGGCTAAGCATTACGTCTTTAGATGCAAGGCCCTCTTTGATGCAAATATTTTTTACTCGCACGGTACAAAAAACAAATCTGAAATTGAGGCTTGTTGAAACCCATTTGGGAATTGCCTAGCAGGCGAAAAAATTGTCTACACACAATTAAGTATCGTTCTGTATGCTTGTGTACATTTTTTCCAGAGGGATAACACAGTTCGCAGTTTCCGAGAAGGTCGAATTTGGGTGCTGATATGCACCGAGTTGATGTCGCGCGGAATCGATTTCAAAGGAGTGAATCTGGTGATCAATTACGATTTTCCGTCGACGGCGATCTCGTACGTGCACCGGATAGGACGGGCCGGAAGGGCCGGACGCACCGGCAAGGCCGTAACTTTCTTTACTTTGGAAGATACGGACAATTTAAGAAGGTATGTACTGGTGTGGTCAAAAAAAGGAGACATCTAGCTCACAATCTTTGCGACACTATTTTAAGTTTAACGTGGTAATTTCTCTCAGAATTGGATGTACTTACCCTGCTTTTATTATTTATAACATAGTTAACTTTAAATAAAATCTATTTTATTTTATAGCATTTAAAAAAAAATAACCGATTTTAAAAATATCTATTGTCTATGAAGTATGAATAAACCATAGACATTTATCTTTAACAAAATTTATCGCCTTGCGCGTGTAAACAAAGCTACATCGGATTAGGCATGCGCACTGCAACATTATCATTTGACGAATGGGAAAATAGACAGGTTCGGGCTTCGACCTTCAATTTAGTTTTACGTGTAAACAAGTTTTTGCAAAGACATTGGAATTTCTTCTCTATTTTTGACCAAGTTGAGAAATGAGAGTGATTTCTGGAATTTTTAGTAGTTGTAAACCTATCAGATTTTGAGGATATAAAATTGTTTTGTAAGGTTTGATTCTAAAATTTGTTTACTAATGATTCGTCGTCGTGTTTTTAGTTCGAAAAAGAAGAGAACAAGTCAATTATATAAAACTTATAAAATCGAATATAAAAAACAAACAAATCCAGCAAAATAACCAATCTTCGATGTTATCGCGTACATAACCTCACGTCATAAATATTAGTTGTTATACAGGGTGTTTGGGGAGGAAAGGGCAATATTTTGGGAATGTGCTCAGAGGGTGAAAATAAGAGAAATAAACCCATATGTTTTAGTTCGATTCTCAACCATTTCTGAAATAATAGGTTCTAAAGTTTTTGTAAGTTAATTTTTATTTTAAACGCGAATAATTGCAGGTACTGCAGTATAAACTAACTTAAAGAATATTTTCAAAAACCCCTCCACCAACTTCAATACATTTTTCGGCACGTTTGTTAATCGTTTGGGTAGCACGTTGGATTAAGTGGGGATTGTTTTTTTATAAAAGCTGCAGCATTGAAAATTCGATCGCGGAGTGCTTCTCGTTTCCACTCGTGTTTCATATACTAGCGATTTCATCCATTCCCAAAGGCAATAATCAAGCGGGTTTAAGTCTGGTGACCCCGGTGGCCAAACTTGCGGACCACTTCTGCCAATCCAGCGATTAGGAAAACGATAATTCAAGAAATTTCGCACACGGGGACTAAAATGAGGAGGGGCTCCATCATGATGGAAGTATATTCGTTGTCAAACATTTAACGGAACATCATCCAAAATGCGTATCAAATGGTCTTCCAAAAACCGTAAATATCCTTCTCCAGTAAGACGCCCATCCATTTCAAATGGACCAAACAACTGGTCGTTGAGCATTCCACACCAGACATTAGTACTGAATCGATGTTGAAAGTTTCGTTCAAATATAGCATGAGGGTTTTAATCTGACAACTGAGCTTCATCGCTAAATAAAATGTATTTGTGCAGACTTCGATTTTGATGGATCCATTCACAAAATTGTACCCTTGAAGTAGGATCACCATCTAGAAGATGTTGAACGGGTTGGACGTAAAACCGTTTTTTCTAAGTGACTCCCATACGGCTAGATGTGATGCCATATGAAGTTCAAGTACAGGATCTTTTAAACTTTTTGAAGCAATATATTGCCCGAAAAATAAGCGTACCTAATTAGATTGCAGGTCTGAAAATAAAATATACCAAAACATGCATCGGGATAATCTGTTGTGGTATGTGTTTCTCTTTCTTTTCATACCTTATTTGTATAGCTTAGGCCTAGTTAGATGTGTTTAAATTGATCATAATAAAATAAAGTTATATATACAGTGTGTGTATAAAGTCTGGAAACGGCTTAATAACATCACAATTTACTGGCCGATTTAAACCAAATTTGGTACAGTTGTGTAAGAGGATCTAACGCACCGAATGACGATATTGGCGTTGTTGCCAGCTTTTTAGTTTGTCTGGAATTCGAACGAATTTTATATTTTTAAATATAACACCCAGTATATTTTTATATTTTTAAATTCCACATAAAATTATAATTATTTTTTATTAAATGCAGTATTAGTCTATACTTCATAGTTTCCGTGATATTGACTCTCGAAAAGTGACATTTTTGAACTTTGACAGCTTATAACTTTCTAACAGTACGTCTTAGAGCAAAACGGCTTACATGTCCCTATCTTCAATTTTTATTATCTTCCCAAAAAAATCAACTTCCAGTTAAACCGGAACAACTATATTTCCTGCTTTCGAGTTACATCCGATTTAACCGGAAGTTGATTTTTTTGGGAAGATAATAAAAATTGAAGATAGGGACATGTAAGCCGTTTTGCTCTAAGACGTACTGTTAGAAAGTTATAAGCTGTCAAAGTTCAAAAATGTCACTTTTCGAGAGTCAATATCTCGGAAACTATGAAGTATAGACTAATAATGCATTTAATAAAAAATAATTATAATTTTATGTGGAATTTAAAAATGTAAAAATATACTGGGTGTTATATTTAAAAATATAAAATTCGTTCGAATTCCAGACAAACTAAAAAGCTGGCAACAACGCCAATATCGTCATTCGGTGCGTTAGATCCTCTTACACAACTGTACCAAATTTGGTTTAAATCGGCCAGTAAATTGTAATGCTATTAAGCCGTTTCCAGACTTTATACACACACTGTATATACATCACTAGGCCATACTTACTGAAAATACGAAATACCCGGTATTTTACTCCTATTTGGGCATAATAAAATCATACAACGGTTTTTATTAGTTGTTGTTTATATTCCAATCCGAGTAGGAAGGCATCTGACCGGCGAGCGTGCGCTCAGACGTATTTTTTCACCCGATAAACATAACTTTTATTTGCGCACCATAAAAGCTGTACGTATCTTAAGGTAAATGTCTATGGAATAATCACATTATATAGTCAAATATATTGTGGTATATTATTACTTAATATTCAACTCACTAAAGTGTGAATGTTAAACATTTTTGGAGTCTGCGCAAGTCAACAGACACGGACCCATAACGCCCACGCCAGACTACATGGGAAATTCCATGTAAATTTTGCTACCCTTAAATATATTGGCTCCCTTATTAATTTTACATTAAAATGTTATTGTATTATTATCAAAATTATTTTAAAAAAATGTATAATAACCATTTACACTAAAAAAAATAATAATATATAATACCTACGTTAAAGTTAGTTAATAATAGTTAGTGATAAACAAAAATTTAATTTTTTTTAAATATTTTTTTTAGAGCTTTCTTAAAAGTCCATAATTTTAATATTTCTTTAATTTTTTTCGGCAAACTGTTGTAAAATTGTTATTCCTTTATATAATATTGATCTTTGGCCAAAAGTACTCTTTACCATAGGTGTTTGAATATGATGATCTTGTCTCGTGTTGTGAATAATGTTGGTTGGATGAAATATATTCTACTGTTTTTCTTTGATAATAATAGTGTACTAAAATGCATAGTTTTAATTTATAAAGCATTTCTAAATTTAAATATCCATTTGGTTCATACGAATTTATAGTTGGCAATAAATAATAATAAAACAGGAAGGTTATGTATGCATTAAAAAATTTTAGTTTTGTAGTTTTTTTAATGGATGAATTGTAGTTAAATTTGCTGATCCTCAAATTAAAATCATATACTGTACTTTTGAATAAGCCAAAGAAAATATATATTTTTTAACTTTTTTACTGATATATAATTTTTAGCTTTAAACAAAATGCCAATTATTGGTGAGATGTAACTTCTTAAATATTCAATATGTTTTTTCCAACTAAAATTTTCATCAATATAATCAATAAAAATTTAATTGTATTAGTATATTTAATTATATAATTATTAAAAAATAGTAAAGAAATATTATTATTTTTTAATTTTGATTTACTTATAGACATAAAAGATGATTTATTAAAATTTAATGATAATTTATTAAATTAAAGCCATTTACATTTTACATTTAGGTCGTGGTTAATGTTATTATGAATTTGAGCATAGTCCTAATGAAAATACACAATAGTAGTACCATCAGCAAACAATTTTCTTTTACCTTTTAAATTTAATTTTGCTATAGAATTAATGTAGATTAAAAAAAAAGTAGGTCCTAAGGTTGATCCTTGCGGAACACCACAAGTTGCTTTATGTAAATCTAGGGACAGTAGGCATTTTTGATTGGCTATCAACGTTTTGTTAAATATCTTGAATAATATCTGCAACTACAACTTGTGTATCTCTAAATGTTCGAAAACCATATTGAAATGGAGAGAGTAATTTTTTTCTTCTAAAAAATTTACTATTCTGTTATTTAAATTTTTTTCAAAAATCTTTGAAAATGTGGGTAAAACAAAAATTGGGTAATAGATACTACTAAAATATTTTTCTGCATTTTTAAAAACTGGCGATACTTTTGCTATTTTTAATTTATCTGGAAATAAACTGGTTTTAAAAGAAATTTGTATTAGATGATGTAATATAGGAATTATATTATATCAAAAAAACTAAAAATGTTGTTTTTGACGAACCCTGTATAGTAATCGCAAATATAAAAGGTGGAATTGTAGTTTCAACACTAACAAAATTCATTTAATAAATCAGGGAATTGAAAAAAAGATCCAAACAACTAAAAATGCTGTTTTTGACGAACCCTGTATGGTAATCGCAAATCTAATATTTGAAATTGTAGTTTCGGTACAAGCAGACGCTTTTATAAAGAATAACTTTTTCTTCTATACCTACTGATAAATAAGTTTTTCCTCTTCCAAACTCTATCCTTGTACACAATGTATATAGAATTTTTGAAAATATTTCTAATAAGAACACAGCAGGCAGCAGGCACACATCTTACTCAACATGTAGAACAAAGCCGCTGTTCCTAATAAATTGATTTTTAGTAGAACATATTTCTTTCAGCATTGCACACGTGTTAAAAGAATCTGGTTGCGATGTACCCGACTATATGCTGTCTATAAAGAAAAAGTCCAAACAACAGTCGAAAAAGATGGCAAGAAAAGCTCCACTGAGGGATGACATTGTAACCATTCCACTTTACGATAGGATTAAGGGAGGAAAAAGGTTGGCTTATTAATTATTCTGAAGAGAGATAATGCGTTATTAGGAAAACTATCGTTTAAAATTTTCACTAAAAACGTTTTTAATTTAAAACGTGTATAATAATTTATCAGATAGAATCAGACGTGTACTTACAATGCTAGTATCTTTTTTTCAAATATCTTCGGTTGGTTTTGGAATGAACAAACTTTCAACTATTCATATCTCATTGGCTTTTTCCATATAAATAATAATTTTTATTATTGCGCGGGAAAGTTGAAAGTGCGAGAGGGAAGACTTTTTCACTGGTAATTCGCGAGGCGGGTTATAGATAGCTAATAACTACAAAAATGGTGTTATATCACAGAAATAACTGATAATTATACCGGGTGTTTCTCAAAAGACGTTCACCCCTATAACTTTTTTATATTTAATATGAATTAATAATGAAATTTTGAGATAATGCATAAGAGATGAGTCTGCATTTATTGGTATAATTTTCAATTTGTTAGCACTTCCGGTTTGACCGGCAGTGACCTTAACTTTGATATTTTAAATGGGACATCTTGTATATTTTTACTTAGGTATTTGGGTTCAGCATAACATTATAAGTGAAATGACACCTCATTTGTCATTTTTTGACGTGTTATAACATTTTTCTGTTTTTTTTTAATTTTCACTCTAGAGTGCTACAAAATAATTAAATCTGTTAATTTATAGTCAAGTAGTATATGAAAATTAAAATTATGTCATAATAATTGACTTTCAAAGTTTCACAAGCGTTTAAAAAATGAAATTTTGTTTTCTTGCCGTTTACTTCATTTCTCCAAATGGAACGATGGTGGTTCACCAGGATATTTAAAACGAGCTTTTTTTTTCCAACAATTTGATACCATACACTTCTATGCTATTTTAAAATTGATACGAAAAAATTTGCCATAAGTAACAATCGCAATTTAAAAGCGTTATGCATTATTGCCGTCCTGTCTTTTCTAAAGAAGTATAAAGGCGGCTTTGAAAAACAATGGAATGGTTTTGAAAAGCAATATGGCTTTAATTTAAAGTTGTAATGTCATTAGTTTATAAAACATACAATACATACAATCTTGCGACTTCAGAAGAATTTTTCTGGTCACTCCAAAAATTAGGAGCAAATCAGTTTGTTCATTTCTACTAAAAATTAACCATTTTATCTGATTTACAATGTAAGTTTAATAAACAAATAATGCAATAATGCATAACGATGTTAAATTTGCGATTGGGATTTAAGGCAAATTTTTCAGTGTCAATTTTAAAATAGCATAGGAGTGTATGGAATCAAATTGTTGGAAAAAAATGCTCGTTTTAAATATCCTAGTGAACAACCATCGTTCCATTTGGAAAAATGGAGTAAACGTCAAGAAAACAAAATTTCATTTTTTAAACGCTTGTGAAACTTAGAAAGTCAATTATTATGACATAATTTTAATTTTCATATACTACTTGACTATAAATTAACAGATTTAATTATTTTGTAGCACTCTAGAGTGAAAATAAAAAAAAAACAGAAAAATGTTGTAACACGTCAAAAAATGACAAATGAGGTGTCATTTCACTTATAATGTTATGCTGAACCCAAATAAGTAAAAATATACAAAATATACCATTTAAAATACCAAAGGCAAGGTCACTTCCGGTCAAACCGGAAGTGTTAACAAATTGAAGATTATGCCAATAATTGGAGACTCTGCACTCTCAAAATTTCATTTTAATACCTATTAATACAGAAAAGTTATCGGGATGAACGTCTTTTGGGAAATATAGGTCTTTCTGAATGTAGTTAACTATCACTTAAGACAAAGTTTAGTTTAACTAGTTGTAAACCCTCTGTATGTAAAATAAATCCATTTTTGCCCTCTGTTGTCAGTTAAAAAATTAAACACTCCATTTACCTTCCTTTAAAGATATTGAAAGACACATCCTTAAAAGATGTTTCGCATGTAGCCGATTTTTAGGTTCAGTTTTTATTTTCGAAATATATAGTATTTTATTCAAAAGAGTTTTGTCTGTTTCCTTCTGCCAAACCCACCCCCAGACGCGTTTCGCCGTTATTACGGCTCATCAGTGAGGCTCAGTTTGGCAGAAGGAAACAGGCAGTGCTGCCACGCTCTTGCTAACCAATATCGGTAGATGTCAAAAAATAAATCGGTAGATTGCGGTCTAAAATCGGTAGCTAGCGGATTGCGCTATAAATTCAAATGAAAACTATAATATCGGAATCGGAAAATATACTTTTACTCCTTAACCTTCAACGCACGTTTAATACCTACTAGCGGAATAGTGCCCAGTCCAAGCGTTCAAACCAGTTTTACAGAAACACAGAAAAGGGGATACCCGAAGATGCATCGGGGAATCACAGAAATTGTATTGACGTTATTTATTATATGATTTGGGTGGGCACCCCTAGATGTCGCTAAATATATAGGATTGTTTTTAGAGATGTTCTTAAACAAACTAGGGAGGCGCAATTGAGTATTTACTATGAGCTCATGGCTCAGAGGATAAATCGTATACTAATTTAAATATATATGAGTATTTTTAAAAACTTCGATAAATCCGGAGATTTCACAGAATCGGTAGGTAGATCGGTAGATCTATTCAAAAATCGGTAGATCTACCGATAAATCGGTAGACGTGGCAGCACTGGAAACAGGGCTCAAAGACAAATCACTTGTCAGGATCGATTATCGACGGGAATTATAGAACCCGGTGCGACATCTTGCGTCCCAGTACGGTACCTTAGAAAAGGTCAGTCGTAAAGGGGTTATTCTGTAAAAACAGAAAATTTAGCATTTTCTGCCAAACAATTTTAGCTATCCAGTGATAACAAATTTGTAGTTATTAACTAAATATTGAAGCAAAGGTTCCTTTTATTTCGTCACATCCATGTTATACGCGTTTCACCATGCCATTGCTCGTCATGAAGGTTAGGATTCGAGGAAATAGAGGAAACTGTTGTATCTACAACTATACGTGGTAAATAGCGTAATTTTTCTAATTTCCTCCGGCTTTGTACGCTTTATACTACGTTTTATAGTAGTACACCATGTCCCCTTCTTTAGTCGGATTTAGTTTAAGGATAAGTCATACTGTTGCAAAACGCATCTAAGCATTGATTTGACGAACTGAAAGGAAACTTTCCGTCAGTCTTCATTGGGTTCGGTTTAGTGCTGCCTAGCGTTTCTTCTGTAGTTGTCTCATAAAGTTTTACACAGACCGTTGACTTTGGAACCAACCAATTAGACAGGGTTATATAAAATGCATTAAAAATTTATCAGTTACGAACCTAACCTTATAACCTATAAACGTTAACTTATGTTTTCTTACAATATTTGTTCCACAAATTACAAGCATTTTAAATCCCTTCGAAAACATGAGAAACAGAAACATTCACTTCTATATGAAAATGAAAAGAAATTTAAATGCGAAGAGTGTAACAGACAATTTAACAATAAGCCGAGTATCTTGAGACATGAAAGAAAAATTAACAATATCCACTATGTTAAAACAAGTTGGGACACAATATAAATGCAATTTCTGTGAATCTACATTCTTTAAAAAAGGCGCATTCTTTCCCATCTAACAGAAAATCACAATTTAAATGTTACTCCTGAAGTTAAAGAATTTGCATGTGAGGAGAAACTTTTGCAATGGATCTAATGAGAGAGTCACAAAATTTTTCTCACTCATATTTTTTCCGAATTCCTTTTCGCTGAAATGTTACTCCTGAAGTTAAAGAATTTGCATGTGAGGAGAAACTTTTGCAATGGATCTAATGAAAGAGTCACAAAATTTTTCTCACTCATATTTTTTCCGAATTCCTTTTCGCTGAGGGCTATACCAACCACGAAGAAATTGTAATTCCTAAAAATGAACCTGCTAATAACCTAATGGAAAACCAATTGAGATTATTTTCTACATAAAAGATAGTTGAAGAAAAAATAATACCTATTTCTTTAAATTAATTGTTATAAATCTTCTCTTAGCACAGTAAGTGAAGTAGGGTAACTGACCCAGTAATGGACACTGTACCAGTAATCGACACTTGTTCGATAAATCCACAGAAAATAAACAAAATAAGTGATGTAACCCTAAATCGAAATTGGCTTAATGACTAGAGGACTATTTACCATCATATCACCAAAGAATAAGTTGGTAACTTCTCTTTGTAGTCGAATGTCGTTTAGACAGGACTATTTATAATATTAACTGTAGATTGCATTAAATAATATATTTATAAATAATTGAGATTTTAGGGAGTGACCAAAAGGATACACAATAAAATTGGGAGACCTAGTTATGGTCATCAGGGGTGTCCATTTATAGACAGAATAGGTTTAGTAATGGTCACCCCGGCAATTGACTTAATGCTATTAGTTTGTGTTGCATGGTTTGTTTGTAAGAAATCCTGTTTTTAGAATAGCGTTATAGAATAAAAAGAAGCATGATTTTAAAAAGAAAATAATAAGGCTGGAATTTTAGTTTTCAGAAAATGGCAAAAACTAAGAAATGTGGCGCTCAAAAATTCTTTTCATATAGCGAGGAAGATTTAAAAAAAGCTATTGAAGCTGTAACGCAAAATGGCATGAGTAAAAAATCGGCAGCACGGGAATTTAATGTGTCTAGATCCACACTTGTTCGGAAATTATCCTCCCCTGCTCCTTCTCAGAGAAAAATGGGTCCAGCAACGGAGCTTTCTCAAATAGAAAAAAACGTTGTTGAAAACTGGATAATAGCAATGGCTCGCAAAGACTTTCCAGTTCACAGACAAAATCTTATTTTATCAGTGAAAAATATTCTTGAGAAAACTGGCCGAGACACAAAATATTTAATAAATAAAACACCTTCTTCTTGGTTTCAAGGGTTTTTAAAATGCCACCCTAATGTTAAAGAGAAATATGTTAAAGCCGTAAGCAAAGCTCGGGCAGCAGTTTCAAAAGACATAATTGCAACATGGTTTGATGATATTCAATCTTATTTACAAGAAGGTTAATGCTGGTATAAATTCCTAGAAATGGCCACTTAAAAAAGATATACTTTATTACTTTAAAGAAGACATTGTTTGCTCTATTCAAGAACCCCAAGAAAAAAATAATAGAGGCCATGTTAATGTGCCTGAGATGGAAAAATATCTTTAAAATAATTTTTGAACTTGGTGTCCATTACTGAGTCATATTATGTCCATTACTTACGTTTCTGTGTCCATTACTAGCTCATGTGTCACTTTTTTCTATATATGCGTTTTATTAAAATTCGTTGTTTCTGTTTGTAAAAACCATTATTATATTCGGAATCTACATAAAATAAGCTTTTAAATTCTTGCTTACAAATAAATATAAGTTAAGCAATGCATCAGTAAAAGATGATCAAATATAAAATTATCTTAAGAGCGCTGCTGGCTGGTGTCAAAGTCGGCCGATATATAGACGCATGTGTGATTTTCTCTTATTTTAATAAGTTCATGTTAGAAGGTTGGTTTCAAAAGTCACTAGATGTCGCCACAGGCTACACCCATCCAGCGCTATCTAACTAACTATTGCTGCTATGTTTTTGAAATGTTTATTATCTTGGTATGCGTTAACAGTATACAAGTCAAATGGGCAAAAGTGACGTCTATATTTTCGAATAAACAAAAAGGTATTGAAATATTAACTTCGATAGATTTAGTTGTTTTTGATTAAACAGCGATGTTGGCCCCTTGGAGCCAAAATTGGTATCACTGGAAGGCCTAAAACCGATATGTTCGTAAAATCACACCGACAAAATATATTCTCCTGTCCATAAGGATAGTTTTTAGTTGGGACAATTCACAAAATGTTTTGATATCTGCTGGGACAGCATGAGTAAACGCATATTAAATTATACATAAAAATGCGCGGCGTTTGGCGCTTTGCGTTTATGGAGGGTATAAACTTCTGCAGCATATGCCGCTTTGTCCCAGCACAAGGAGCGGCATATGCCGCTTTGTCCGCGAACGTGTTAAGGATGTTTTTTTTGTAAGATTTTTATTTAATGCTTTTATTGATAAAAAAATGGTTTTGTAGGAGAAAGTTTATGGAAATCGCCAAAAGAACTGCGTTAAAAGACAAAAGGACAAATAATAACTCTGCAGATGGTAATAAGAATAAACAAACAGGCCAAAAAAGACGAAACGTCGGGGCTGTTACCGACAGTTCCAAAGGCACGGAAACCAAAATTGGTAAGAATAAAATGGCTTCAAAGGTTGGCCTGAAGAAAAAAGATGCCAACCGAAGAAAAGGTATTAAGAAGAAACCTGTAAATTAATATATTTAATAAACTAAATTTAATAAATTGACAGTTTTTAAAAATTAATTTTCCATTTTATAGTTAAAGGTGCCTTCTACCTCAAAATCAAGATTACTTAATTTTTGAAACAAACACTAAAACTGAGGCGCAAGTATATCATTAGGGATGGAAACCAGCGGAACGGATACGACTCCGCGAAACATCCGGCCTTGGGATCGGTAAACCTGATCCATTGGTAATCGGATCACGAGTACGCTTCAGTGGCGGCTCGTCGGGGTAGGCAAGGTAGGCGCCGCCTACCCTTTCAAACACTCCAATCTTATGCTGTTCATAACATATTTAAGTAATACTTTTTAAAATATGTCAATATGTGCTTCTAATAGTTTGATTTCATCAATGTACTAGTCCTTAAAGCTGGTATATATTCCATAATTTTTACTGCACTGCCAGGGATTGGCTACCAAGCTCGGTTGCAATGAGAAGTCCACTAAGGCAGGCGATAAATTTAGCGCCTTTTATGTTGTATACGGCACAATACGCATCACGCTACCGCTGCTTGACGTCACGAATGGTGGAAACCAATTACGAGACGCGAGCTACCTTCCCAGCAAGGCAAACGATTCGGCGCCTTCCGTAACCCATCGGAGCACGTGACTCGGTTGACCAATAGAACTCGATTCCAGCAGAAAGCCGGCCAGGCCGGCCTCATAAAACTGGTTGGCGCATTAACGAGGTTTGTTTTAAGCGCCATAATTGTTCACAAAATAGATTTATGATTTTATGCAGAACGACTCCTTTATATAAAATATTTAATATTTTATTAGGTACCAAGGGATTAAAAGGTGGATTTTAAGTAGAAAAAGTCATATTATTAAGTAAGTAAGTACAATAATAGTAGTACATATAGTGGATTTCACCTTAGTTTTTAATGCTTTGACGTCTCTCTTGTCAAACATATTAGCCAACACGTGATTTTAAAATCCCTAATTCTATAAACGGCTTTCAGGCACGGGCATTGGCTAGATTAACAAGAGATGGATATATAACTGACCGTATAGTTGCATGTACATGACGAAGATGCACACTACACAGTTCAATACGTTGCCCTTCAATGAGCTCAAACTCGTCAAAAGCACAGCATCGCTCGTATATGCCGTTAGTATGTGCATCTTTGTCTTAGGCATTTGCTCTCGCATATCTCTTTTCATACTTCATTAATTCGATTGTCTCGTCGCGTTCTTTAAATATCACAGAGCCGCATTGGGACACACCGCGCACCGCGTGCATTATGCTGTTAATTCTCGATCGTTCGTGTAATTGTTTTTGGTATTTTTCAGACAGCATTTTGCTTATATTTTGTGCGTATTAGACTTTTTGGTTTTAAACTGCCGGACTGTGTGTATCTGTGACGTGTTTCTTTTTATGCAAAAGTAAGTAAATAATTATTAATGTCTCGGACGGTGACGACGACATCGACAGCTTGTCAAATAAAGACCAAAAATAATAGGGAACTTGCAACAAAATTAAATTTGAAAACCACAGTGAACCATTATGCTAAAATAAGTTTTACATACAGTTGTATTGAAGAGTGCTTGAGGTATCTGTTCTGCAAACGCATGGACAAAAATATTTTTTTGTAGTATCTACTTACATTATTTTTTCTTTATTCATTAAAAAAAAAATACCTAATTCGATAACATAACAAACTTTTGTTGTTTTATTATAAACCAACGAAAAGTTAGACCTATTTTGTAAACTTCAAACTCTTTAGAACCTAGTCTATAGAAAAAAATATCTACCCGTGAATAAGAAAATAAAAAAGTAAACAATAAGCTATTAAATATAATATATAGATTTTTTCAACTTAACACTGCATGGTCTAAAATCAAATTAAAAAACAAAATAATTCTTTAATAAAAAACGTAGTTAATTATTGATGATAATAGATTCACGACTGCCCCTTGTATATTTTTTATTGTACTAAATTAAGAGTGTGTTTTTACCAAAATAACAGCACTTTATTATATTATGAATAAAAATTAAATGAAATTGGTTTTCTGATACTCTATCCTATTTCCATTCCCCTTCAGTGTTTTTGTTTTTATATCTTAAAAATTGCTTAGCTAATTCTCGTTTCCATCCATATAATTACAACTACAAATAAATTGACCCATGTTCACACATAATTTTTAAGTCCGGCCCTGGCCAATCCTTAAGTTCTGTAAAAAGAAATGTTATAAATGACATGTGTCAGCGGCGGCCATTAAAAACTAAGGTGAAATCCACTATATATTACAATTTGATAGAAATAATGTGTACATTTATTTTCTTCTTGTACAATAGTGACCTACGTAAGTAAACTATTCGAGCAGAGAAGGAACGTGAAAATCCAGTGATTATTGTATATTGTGTAGCCAGTGAAATTCGATATTTGTGAATAATTTGATCAAAGTTTGGGATTTTTCGATAAACACAGCTAAGTACAAAGGACATTTCTATTGTTTCTTTAAATCATATATATTTTTGTAAGATGGATAATCCTGTTCATGATACAATTTGTTCTTTACACGAAACGCCATTTTATAGACTTGAAGATGACGGCAGGAGAGATGTAATAAATAAAGGTCGCCCTACGCCACCACTTACCTAATGTTTTAAAACGTGATCATAAACAAGGACATCATTTTGGAATATTCCATATTAGGTACACTTAATTTTTTTTTAATTTCATGAAATAAAAATGTTTGCTAAAATATTCCTAAAATTAATTATTACGCTTATTTTACAAAAAAATACAATGGGTCGTAAAAAATGGAGAAAACAAGATATGGTTCGTGCAATTGATGCAGTTCGAAGTCACGAGATGGGGTACAAGAAAGCGGCAGCTACATTTAATGTTCCACGCACTACATTATTTCGCCTTTCAACTAAGTCAAATGCAACACCAGCCCAAGCTGTTGAAACAAAATTGGGAAGATCAGCGATTTTACCACAGAAGCTAGAAGATCAATTCGTAGATTATCTGCTTTTGATGAAAAAAAAGTTTTACGGATTAACACGAAGTGATGTTAAAAGGATGGCTTATCAGCTGGTTACCCTAAATAAATTACCACACCCATTTTCCCACGAAAATGAGAGAGCTGGAAGAAAATGGTTGGATTTATTCCTAAAGCGACACAAGGACAGAATTTCAGTCAGAAAGCCAACTGGGATATCTATCCATAGAGCCAAGGGCTTTAATAAGGAAAGCATAACACTGTTTTTGATATTTTGGAGGGAGAATTTGAAAAACACGAATATGGAACTGATGAGTATTTAACGTGGATGAGACTGGCTTGTCTATTGTTCAGTCCAAAGTCCAATATGTTCTGGCGCTTAGCGGCACGAAGCAGGTAGGAGCCTTAACATCTGCAGAAAGAGGTTCTTTGGTAACAGCAGTCTTATGTATGAGTGCAGGAGGAAGCTTTGTTCCACCATTTCTCATCTTCCCCAGAAAAAACGGCAATGTTCTATTAGAAAAGGGTGCTCCTCCTGGCTCAAAAATTGTTTGTCATCCGAGCGGGTGGATTCAAACCCACATTTTTACTCAGTGGTTCCTACATTTCATTAAAAAGGTTAAACCATCAGAAAACGACCCTGTGTTGCTCGTGTTAGATGGATACCACACGCATTGTCGCAATTTGGAATTGATTAATTTGGCAAGGCAAAATTTTGTTGAATAGTCTGCTTGCCCCCTCATTCGACACATCATATGCAACCGCTAAATAATGTTAATGTTAATGGGACCTTTAAAAGCCCATTATAGCGAGGAGTTGAGATTATTTTTGAGATCGAATCACAGAGCAATCACACACTTTGATATTGCTGAACTATTTGGAAAGGCGTACCTAAAGGTGCAAACTGAGGCAATCGCCGTAAACGGTTTTAAAAAAAAACTGGAATATTTCCTCCAAATCGTCATGTGTTCACAGATAGCGATTTTCTTGCTGCAGAACAAGAATATATTGAGGAAGGGGAACAAGAACATATTGAGGAAAGGGGAGCCACAGCAGCTAAAAATATTGCCGATAATAGTGTAGCAGCAAAGGAATTTATTGGACCCGAAGACATTTCACCAGTGCCAACCTTTAAGACAAAGAAAGGGCCTCGAAGAGGAAGGGCGCCTGGAAAGGCCGCAGTTATAACCTCATCTCCATTTAAAGATGAGTTAGAAACTTCAGTAAATTTAGTCTCTTCAAAAAAAGCCAAAACAGTTAAGCGTAAAGTGTTATCGGAATCATCACATGACCCAAATCGACCATCTTGTAGTGGCCTCCATCTACGTCAAAGAGCTTCAAAAAAGAAGGCGACCATTCAAGATTCCTCTTCAGAATCGGAATTCATAAGTCTTAAAGAGAATTCTTCTGAGGATGATGATATGGAGGACAATGGAGAAGACAAACCACAGGAAGATAATGCTACCTGTTTCTATTGCAGTGGAGAGTTTTTGGGGGATAAAAAAGGAGAGAAGTGGATAGAATGCGTTGTCTGCAAAGAGTGGTGTCATATCGATTGTTCGGGATGTGAAACTGACATTTTTGTTTGTGAGTTTTGCAAAGAAAATTAATTTGTTTTGGCAATAAACGTTAATAAAGTAAATGCTGTCTTAAAATGTTTTCTACTTAATTTTTAACTTCATTATTTGCCTACATATATCCGCATCAATACCCTATATACCATATTAGGTACATATTCCACATTAGGTACAAAATTCCTCTTTTTTAAAGATTATTTTTTAAGGATCCCGGTTTACAAATTTTCTTATTTCTAATATTAACCCTTAACTGCCGTAGTGCTGAAAGTGTAACGTCAATACCGTAGTGCTGTCTGAGTCACCGCAAATCTACCCTATATACCATATTAGGTACATATTCCACATTAGGTACAAAATTCCTCTTTTTTAAAGATTATTTTTTAAGGATCCCGGTTTACAAATTTTCTTATTTCTAATATTAACCCTTAACTGCCGTAGTGCTGAAAGTGTAACGTCAATACCGTAGTGCTGTCTGAGTCACCGCAAATCTTGAAGAACCCTTATTTTTTAAAATAAATTAATTTTTTCGCTGTAACCACTTTTATAGAATAAAGTGTACCCTAAGCTCTTATTATAAATTTTATTATAATTTAGTTTTAAAAAATATAAACTGACAAAAATACAGTAAATAGGATATTTTATTCAACTTTTTACATCACCGCAAAAAAAAAATTTTTTTTTCAGAACACAATATTTTATGGAAACGTATTGTTAAATTCTTAAAGTAAACAAACTAATCTTCAAAAAAAAACAAAATAATTTGAGTTATACCCTCAAAAAGTAAAAAACTACAAGTGACAAAATAATATAAATATTGTGACTACAATTTTTGCAAATTTTAGATGCGCATTCCAAGCAAGTAGGCTTGCGGCACATTTTAAACAAATAAAATGTCTTTCTTTTAAGGCTTGATGGGCAAGTCTTACAAGTTTTTCGTTTTTTCAGCTTTCCCTCTAAAATTTCCGCTTCGTTGGAGGGGGATCTCCCGCCTCTTATTCTTTCCACTGTAGCAAAGTACTTTTAAAGTCTGGATCACCAAACCGAACTCTTTTGGAGGTGCTAGGATTCTGACTCATAGTTAAACGTCAATAAAAACACAAATAAGTCAGAAAATCGCAAAAAAATAAATGGTCATGTAAGGAGCACAACCCAATTATTACTAACACAGACACCGTAGTGCGGTCGCTGTGACCGCTCCTAATTTTATCCTTATTTTTATTGAATGCCAACGCAACTGTCACCACCAAAACTCTGAGACAAACTGGCGATGCAGCCACTTGAAGGTACTGAAAATATGAATCCGTTCTATTAAAGTTGGGATAAGATATAAATAAGGAATGAAAATCCGCTGCGGTCATGGTGACCGCACTACGGTGGTTAAGGGTTAAAACCTGATAAATAAAACACCAAAGTATGTTTTTGACAAATACCAAAAACTTCTTTTCAAAAACAAAATAATTACAAGGCAAAAACAAAACGGTATTCCATATTTGGCACATCTCCTCCAATAATAATAATATGTTCAAAAAAATTATATTAAGTATTATTGTGGTAAAATTTTTTGGTTTATAAGTGATAAAGTAATAATTTATCAACATTAAATTATTGACCAAATTTGGGCGTGGTCCAAAAAAATTTTCCCAATTCGCCATGGTTTGGCGAGACTATCGTGTTTTTGGTTGGCGTTAATATAATTTCAAATGGTTGCAAAGATTTTTCTAGGGAAAAAATAGACAGCCTTTCTTAGAGATGCTTTTTTATAACACAGAGGTCTTATAATTAAGGCTTATCTCATATTTCTAAGTGAAATAGGCATTTCTCAGAGATACCTATGCCCTATTTGCTTAAGAGTTAATACTTTGCATTTTTGTATATTTATGTTATTTCTTTATCTGGATTGTTAACAAGAAATTAATAAATCTTAGTTTGTGAACATTTTCTACACCTTATTATCTATCGTAAGGGAGATTTAGCAAAATGATCGTCATTAAAAAATTTACTTGGGGAATTAAACCAAGTCAATGATATTTCCTAAGTAAATACGGCGCATATCAGTTTTCTTCAAATACTACCCTACAAGCTAAAAAAACATGTTATTGTTTCTTTGCAAGATATTTATCTCAGACCAAGCACTTGGTCCGAAATATTTATAGATTTACGAAAAAAAATTACAAAATTCCTTTGAAAAAAAGTGCGGTTATCAAGTTATTAAAATGTTCAATATCTCAAAATAGTGAAAACTAGAGTTGAAGCTTTTTGACTTAGGAAGGCAGTATAGGGGTCTTTTATACATGATTGAGCTTGAGAACTGTGCCCTTAAATATGGGGATAACTTTTGGAAGACTGTATTTATTCAAAAAAAAATTAGTAACTTACTTTAGTAGGGCAGTTCAGGGAGGCATTGGCGAATAGCATGCTGGCGTTTTTTTTTTAATGAATGCAAAGAAACAAAAACATGCGGTTTCTAAAACCATTGAAATTTCCACAATATAGGTACCTAGAATTAAACACGTCGATTCTCTGAACTAAAGGTCGGGACACACCTATTCTATCATGCACCCTTTCGATCCGACTACGATCATTAGGTCAGACGAGTGCCTGAGAGGGAAATGATACTAGAGTTTGAACAGCGTAGTTCACACCTTTCCGACACCTGTCCGATCCCCCTCCTACACGACTCTGATCATGCATCCGATCGTGTTCCGATCGTGCAGTCTATTCGTTTTAACGGCTGCACGCGTGTCGGTTGGAATTTGTAATAATATTTTTGAGTTTTGCAGTGTTTGTTATACTCTCCTTTTACGGATCTTCTTTTCCAAGCGGAATGTACACAAAATCTGCGTTTTCCTCTGTTCTCCATGAAATCTCTCCGGTTTTCTTCATCTTCCTCTTCTAAACAAAGTGCCACCATGGCTAAATCACAGTTGCTAAAAAAAAAAAAACATTTTGCGCACAGAACCTTTCGCGATTTTAATTGAATCGAGACTGGCGAGAGTGGCGAATGTATCGAGCCGGAGCTGGAAATCGGAAAGGACTCGGAAGCGTATAGGACATGTGTGCTCACCACTTCCGATCCCGCACCGATCCGTTCTTTGGAGCAAAATCGGATCGGAGTGGTGTATGACAACTGTGTCCAGGCCTTAAAGTCGGTCAAGTGGTGACCTGCATGTCGGCGGCACAGCGCCCTTGCGGAGAACCCGACAAACCATTTCCACGCAATAGCAGGAATAGCAATTTTAAGCTGAAATTCTGTTTTAAGAGTTTAAATTGTAGAAAAATTTAGTTAGGAATAATAAAACTAGATTTTGTTTAGGCCTGTTGCGGGCTCAATGCAACGGCTTTCTATTCTTTATTTCATTTTTATATAAAACAATAATAATTCATACCTACTTACATTACCCTGTCTCTATAGAACTTGAAAACAACAGTAAATTATTAGTCCTTTTAAAAGTACATAACACACTTTATTAAAAAGCTCGTAATAAATTAGTCTGTTCAAGACGTCGCGTCGGCGTCACGTTTTACGTGTATACCTTATTCTTACCAGAAATAAAGGATCGGGTCTCTATAAAAAACATGCGTCCAATTTTCGTTGGCGGTACTTATTTGGATTAGGCATTTTAGTCCGGGAGGCAGCGTTGCATTTTTGATGGTTACGGGCTATTTCATTAGTAACAGATTAATGACTGATGTTGATACTTCTTTTTGGAAATTGAAAATAAACTTTTGCTTCATTGTCATTTTTAGTCTGTGTCCCTAATGTTTCCAAATTATTGATTGTGGTGGTACGAAACATTTTGCGTAAGTACAAAAAATAGAAGATTAAAATTACCGTATAGCCAGTTTTCGAGAATATTTATAATAACAACACAACATGCATAAATCTGATACATACAGTGTGACCAGTAAAGTCCGCATCATATGGGATTTTTTTTTATTAATAGCTTTATTCAAAATTAGACTTTGGCATCAAGTTCTGCTTCGATCGAGATGAAAATTAAGCAAAAAAATAATAGTCACGTGATTCGCATTATCTGTCAAATTTTAATTTTTTCAAAAAAATAATTCAAAAGTAGGGTTATTTCTGAAAGTATCGAAAAAAGTTTTAAATGCAGTTTCTAGCCCACGTGCAAAAATTTTAGCTGCATAAGATAATTTTGATTTTTTACTTATATTTTGTAAATTGCACCACTTTTGCAAAATAAGACTCAACGCAACCTACATAAAACTTCTTATTTTTGACAATGCTTTATTTTAGATACATTTTCTTTAAAGTGGCGCCATAATTAAATGTGTGTTTTTCTACAAAATCAAAATTGGGCTAATAAAATTTGGTCGCATGTGATGCAAAGTTTATTTGTTTTTGACCCTGTGTAAGGTAACTTCATAAAATAAGTATTTTTAAAAACGTAGTTTGTGTCTGAAAGTAATACACCTTAATATTAAGACAAAAAATAACACAGTGTCATCAGTAGATAAAGTGTTCATTAAGTGGAAAATAGACTTTAGTGGTGGGTAACAAATCAAAATTATCTCATGCAGCTGAAATTTTGCATGTGGACTAGAAACTGCATTTAAAAAAAACTTTTTCTTATAACTTTTTTCGATATATTCAGAAATAACCCCACTTTTGAATTATTTTTTGGAAAAAATTAAAATTTAACAGATAATGCGAATCACGTGGCTACTATTTTTTTGCTTAATTTTCATCTTGATCAAAGCAGAACTTGATGCCAAAGTCAAACTTCGAATAAAACTATTAATAAAAAAAAATCCCATATGATGCGGACTTTACGGGTAGGTATCACACTGTATACAAAAATTGCATCCGTCCCCTCAACCAATGCATTTTATTTTGTGGGGTCCATAACTGTTTAATTTTTGATAAATATTTAGGTGTGCCCAAAATAAAAGTATTATAATTGAGCAAATCAGTAATTTTATTAATAACTTTGGGCGGGGTCTGGATATGCCACTGCCCTGAACCTCGTTTGAAACCGGATAATATACTTTCGGTTCGATCTACATAATATGATAGGATACGTAATTTTAACCAATTCTCTTCTTTTCCGACAGATGACACTAGTCATCTGTTATCGATCAGCTGATATTGGGACATAATACCGTGCGAGCAAAAATTATTTGCATCAAAGAGGGCCTTGCATCTAAGGACGTAATGCTTAGTCGTAGAGCTTAATACATGTTGGGTGTCAGTAACTACCTGAATTAATAATCAATCAGTTATTCCGTCATCTTTGACAGTCGTTACAAGTAATTTGATTCATCGCTAATTTTTCCAATTTCTTCAACAATGGGCTTTACGGAACAGCACAAAACATTCGTGGTTGAAGCGTATTTTCGAAACAGGGTTAGAGCAAATGGTGAGTGGCAATACAATCCGGGTTTGTGCATGGACGATTTTCACGAACATTTTCCTAACGTTGCTTTTATTGATGGGGTTTTTATCATTGCCTGAAAAGAACCGTGGCTGTGTTCAGGGAAACAGGTTCTATACAACACAAAAAGGGAGCAGGAAGACCATCTGTAAGAACAGAAGAACTTGTTGCAACCGTTTGTGAAATAATGCAAAATATGCCAATAAATTGTATAAGACATCTGTCCCGAGATTAGAAGTGGGAAGATCTTATGGAACATGCAGGACTATTCTTAAGAAGCAGCTAAATTTATTTCCTTATAAAGTGCAAATATTTTAAGAAATACAAGCGGCAGATTTTGAAAGACACATGAATTATTACTCTCAATGGTTTACCCAAAATTGGAAAGAAATGATTTATTAGACCTGAAATTTTTTTCGGATGAATCCTGGTTCCACCTCTCCGGTTATGTGAATTCTCAGAATACATGTAATTATTTTTCTTTCTGTATATTCTTACTTTGTTATTTTTGTAAACAACAAAAATAAATTTGTATTTGTATACTTATTTTTTTACTCATTAGTTTGGCATATCATGTCATAATATGAATTTGGCAAAATTTTAACCTAGATTTGGTTAGATATATCGCCCCCATATCATTGTGATCTAAACCAAGCCCTACTTTTTTTTATCCAATCCCTCTTTGATGCAAATAATTTTTTGCTCGCACGGTATAAATGGAAATTAAATTAATAAATAATTGTCATAATTTAATTTTAAATTAAAGTACAAACCCGGGCATATTCTCGGTGATTATGTTTTTTTTATTGTTCACTCTGTATCAAATAAGCTAGGATGTTTTAAAATTAAATGATGATGCATAACTCATAGTAGCCGTCAATATTTTCCCAAAGAAATAATTTAGACCCAAAACAAGAGCATTTATTATTTCAACTTTGACCGTTTTATCTCTCGCTCTAAATCTGTTTGAAAGGAAGGCACAAAAAGACTTTATAAAATATTATTTCCCTTTAGCTAAATAAATTATGGGAAATAATGCAAAATTTATAAGGGAGCACTTCTAATTAAAAATAAATCTTTTGGGGGGAAAATTAAGCTACTAATGCTATAAATGTATCATTAATTTCGATTCAAGCGTTTGAACTGTTTGCGCTATTTTTCCCAAAATGTGAAAAAACAGGAAATGTCTTTGTATTTATTTTAGGAGGTCTGTTAATCTGGATTATTAGCTCTGCTGGGATTTTTATTTGTTTACGAGTTAATTGCAGGGAAAATTAATATCTTTTTAACCAAATAAAAAGAGTGGGCAAGTGCGCGTGGAACATTAATGGCTTATTAATCCTTAACTACTTTACGTTGGTGATATTTTTTTGCAATATGGACGTCATTCTCCACGTCACTGCTTTTCAAAAAATATATACTCCTCACGGAAAAGAGAACTGTAAGGGCTGGAAAGTTACTTTTCATCGAGTCCATTGCCAACCTATAACCTATTTCGCATTGTTTTTTTAGTTTATTACTTTATTAAACTAACATTTAAATAAAATTAATATCGTGGGCATATTATTTAGGTAATATCTGATACCACCCCTCCGGTTATGTGAATTCTAAGAATACATGCATGTGGAGTAGTGAAAATCCCCATTTTTTTGTGTAGAGTCCACATTGCACCAGCAAAAAATTGGTGTCTGGTTAGCTGTTTCCCGAAGAAGAATTGTTGGTCCTATTTTTTTCCATGACACAGTTTACAGCACAACGGTATAGAGACAATATTTTGAATCCATTTGTGGGGCAATTACTTGACGACGAACTAAGTTTTGAATATTTTTAACAGGACGGTGCAACCGCCCATACAGCCGCCGAAACTATTAACTACTTACGCAATTTTTTCGACAACAGATTGATCAGTTTTCGATCAGACATTGAATTCCCACCTAGATGACCTTGTTCAACGGTTATGGATTACTTCGTTTTTCCTCATTTAAAGAACACTATTTTTAAAACACCAGTTGCAAATTTAGAACAATTACAAGAAAGGATTATCCAAGAATGTGGTAACATTTCTCTAGAGATGCTGGTCAACACTTTTGAAAATATGAAGAGACGTGTGAATTTATGCTTGGTGGCCAATTTCAGCAATTTATGTAATTATTTTTCTTTATCTTTCTATATATACTTACTTTGTTAATTTTGAAAACAACAAAAATAAATTTGTATTTGTCTACTTATTTTATTACTCATTAGTTTGGCATATCATGTCATAATATGAATTTGACAAAATTTTAACCTAGATTTGGTTACATATATCGTCCCCATATCATTGTGATCTAAACCAAGCCCTACGTTTTTTAATCCAAGCCCTCATTGATGCAAATAATTTTTGCTCGCACGCAAAAATATGAATTTATTTCGTTGCTAATTTTTAGAGAATTGTATAATGAAAGAACAAAATGTTAAAAAAATCTTACCCGATATTTTTCGCTACACAATTCTCCTAAAATAATTTATGAAGTTCCTTGATATTTATTTAATTTAAATTTTGTGTAAAAGCTAGAAAAAATAAATAAATTTACACGAAATAGGTTATAGGTTGGCAAACATATTGATACTCCCACCCTAAGTATAAAAACATGTTTACCATTTTTGTCTGTCTGTCTGAGGGCTCGAAAAATTAAACTCCGTGACAGGAAAAAAAATTTATATGTAATTGCACGGATATACTTTTTTTTTGGTTCGCATTATTTACAGCTATGTACCGGGTGGGCAAATAAGAAAGGCCATATCTCAGAAACAATTTGTCACAAAGTTTTGAAATATAAATTTTGATTACGAAATCGACCAAGAGCAATTGCTGGAAATTATTTTCATTTTCCCAAATATAACACTACAAGGCGTTCAAGCTATGACTATGCAGATTATCGGTTTTTATCCATAATACGTCAAATAAACTTATAACAAAAATTAGGTGTTTTATTCTTTGAAATATTCGGTACAACTTTAATGTATTACATTTTGCCCCAACTCGCAAAATAGACTGAGAGGAGGAGGGGACACCTTTTTTTGAAAGAAATACTCATAACTCTCAGATTTGACAAAATGGGTCTCGTTTAAAAGACTTTAACCTATAGTGACATTTAAAATTTTATATGACTCTTTTGTTGTATACGTCACCGCTAGATGGCGCTACGTGCACAATCATCAGATTTATTATTGAAGCAAAATCGGGCTATTAACATTATTTTTGCTGCAAAATTCTTCCTAGTGTATATTTAGATTTTTCTCTCTGGATTAAATTAAGATATCGACCTGCGGTTTTCACCCAAGGTCTCTAAAGGGTAGAGACCTTGGTTTTCACCAGCTTTCTTCGTTTTAATTAACATACTTCTAATAAAATAGACTGAGCCATTTATTTATGAATAGTCTGTTTGTTTGCATCAAACATTCGTACGTGTGAAACAAAGACAGAAGAGAGAGACAGCGTTAAATTTCCTACTCCGCGTGAAATTGTACTGGCTCAAGGATTCGAAGCGATAAGTGAACACCAGTGGCGTAGGGTGTGACAATCTTTAATACAATAAATAAGTAATACTTAAAAAAGGTTTTAATAAAGTATTAATACCTTAAGTAAAGATTAAAAAAAAAAACTTTGAAAAAGCATAGGTAGCGCACCGAAAACTTTCCACCCAGGTTTATTTTCTTGTTAATAAATTAAAATTCGCTCGAAAACGGGAACCTTAGTTCTCAGGGAGATATATTTTTTTGCTATTCTCACCCCTCCCTGCTGGAACCCCTACGACGGGGTGGCTTCCACCCTTAAAATCTTAACTGGAAAGGGGGTTCGAGTAATAACTTCTTTTAAAGGGAATTGAATTGCCTTTTAAACGCGACCTTGCTCGTTTAAATCGAGTGATTAGTTCCTGAGAAATAGGGCTAAAAAGAAAAGAAAATTTAAAAGCAATAAAATTTATTACCGCTTGTATCAAAAAAGTAAATGTTGAAAATGTCCACCTCCAACCTCCATGCAATTGTAAAGGCATCGTTCAAAATGTTCGCGGACATTATGGAGCATGGCTTTTACCCTTAAAATCTTAAATGAAAAGGAAGGTCGAGCGATAGCTTATTTTAGAACGAATTAAATTGTCTCAAAATCAGCATAATAATTTACTACTTGCTCGCTTAATTCTTAAGTAGTTTTAATCATATTTTCACTACCGATCCTTTAATAAAAGAAATTTCCATCTACGGCCCTGAATTTCGTTGAGCACTTTTCAAGAAATTAAATGGTAAACAAATTAATCTTAACAAAAGGAATTTGGAATTCCACTTGTTCAGTCCAAAAAACTCAGTTTGTTTTTGGCATCGATCAAATTTATAGTAAGAATAAAAATTCATTCTGCTTTACATTACAGTGTGTTCAATAACTGATTAAAATGACGTATACTTTTCAAGAAAGAGTGTATTTCACTTTTCTTTAGCAGTAACGATTGTGCTCGAGCTGCCGCCCTATCTTATAATGCATTTCATTTAAATTCACTCTTGTCTTATATTTACGTGCTACAATTAGTGGCAAAATTTCGTGAAACAGGATCAGTGCTAAACAAAAAAAGGATTGTTGAAAATACTGTAAGAAATGAAGCTGTAGAAGTTGCAGTTTCGGTCATATTGCCATCGATTAACACGAGGAAAGTGTCAGATGTAGGGTAGGATCGCCCAAAAGTATACGCATCTAATTTATTAGAGTAAATAAAACACAAACTTTTGCTTCAAATAATTTATCAATACCAAAAACTGGTGTGTTATGTAATAATATCATAGAAAAATATCATATATTGGCAAACTAAAAACGTTTCTCAAAGTTATGTATTAAAAATAAAAAAATTGAAAATGCGTACTTTTTGATGACTAGTGTCCTAAGAGTGCGCGAGCTATATGCCTAAGAGTACGCATTAAAACTATAAATATATTAACCTAACAGTTGAATAATAATAGGCTAACCATCGCACAAATCGCAAGCAAAATCATTTATCCCCATGTAGCTTGTGCAGTCCTCATGCCACCAGTTTCCATAATTAATGCATTTTATCCAGTCTGATGACCTAAAATGCTCATTGCATCCAGGACAAATTGTATTGTCCTCTCCTTGTAATTTTTTTTGAGAGGACAACGTGACAACGTCTTTTTTTTTAGGTAGCTGAGTTTTCCGAGAATTAAAAACATTTTTCTTTCCATCTTGCCTTTTAGTTTTTCTTTTTGTTCAGCTATAACTTGATCCTTATAGGGAGTGGACAAAAGAATTTAGGATTTTTTAGACTTTTGCCTTCGTACTTTGCTGATGTTTAGCTTTTGGTAAAGGCATGATAATTTTTGGCGTTACTTTTGAACAGGAAGGGTCCGGATCGCAGTGTGAACATGAAGGGCCAGGATCATAATAGAGGATTTTCATCCAAAACTGGAATTCTGGATATAAGTTTCCAACTCTCCCCAATGACATTCTGCCCATTCTGGCTAAGGTCAGAGCTTTGAGTAGAAGTTCTATCTTCATGTCTTTCTTGTAAGTTTTTTGTTTTCAAGGTGACCATCATTCATTGAGGTTTAGCGACTTTGCAACCGACCTTTTGCTCTCTCTCCATTTGCTATTCGTTCAGCTGCTTGATTTAAGATTTCTTGTATAAATTTTAACTCCCTCTTGTAATCCTTTTATATTTTCCCATGTTAACAAATTTATCGGAAAAACTCTTTAAAAAAAAACGGAAACAATTATATATAAAATATAAAAGCTAAGAGTACGCATGGTGGGTAAGAGTACGCGTGCGTACTCTTTGGGTGCATACTCTTATGTGCCTAGCAACAAATATAAAAAACTGGCTTCAAAAACCTAACTAACAAACGTAACTAAAATGTAAACACAGGAATTTGTTGCATCAGAACCATACTTATTATCATGTTCAATAAAATATTTAGCAAAAACCTATATTTAATATGCTACGTCTTACTCTAGAGTGCATAAATATTATAAAAAAACACAATAAATTGAATTTCTGACCGTAATTCTAACAAAATCAACACTGCACTGCTCTAACCTTCACACATTCTTGTACGGGCTGTAATCAAACAGCTGATGTGCAATTTTTTAATTGGGGTGTTGTCAAGTAGAAAATATCACTAATGCGTACTCTTAGGGAACGCGTACTCTTAGGCGATCCTACCTTATCCGGTGTTTCGCGTAGAACGATTCAGTGTACTTTAAAAACGCATAAGATACATCCCTATAAAATAAAACTGGTCCATAAACTTAAATGAAGACGATGACGATCGCCGTTTGCAATTTTGCGAGTTAATTAGTGAAATGATCATTCGCAATCCACAATTTATTTTTAACATTAACTTTTTTAACTTCTTCCTTCAAAGAATTCACTTTTTTTCTTCACGGTACTGATGTCAATCGACAGAATTGTTGAATTTTTAGAGAAGTGCATACTCAACATCCTGAAAAATTAAATGTGTGGCCTGGAATTTTTGGGGACCGTATTTTATACCTGGAAATTTAACAGGTGAAATTTACCTGAATCTGTTGGAAACCACTCTTCACCCTGCTTTAACGAATGCCATAGAAAAATGGACCGGACCGTTATCAGCCAAAAAATAGTTATTTTCAGCAAGACGAAGCATACCCGCATTATGCGTTTCCTGACAGTTTATGGATGAAAATTTTCCAGGAAAATGGATTGGACGAAGAGGTCCTATTGAATGGCATGCAAAATCCCCTGATTTGACGCCACTGGACTTTTTTTTGTGGGGACATTTAAAGTCTAAAATTTATGCAACCCAACCCAATTCTTTGGAAGATTTGCGACAATGAATAGTGTACGAGTGCCGACAAATAACTCCCGCAATGCTCCATAATGTTCGCGAACATTTTGAACAGTGCCTTTACAATTGCATGGAGGTTGGAGGTGGACGTTTTCCACATTTACTTGATTGATATAAGCGGTAATACATTTTATTACTTTTAAATTTTCTTTTCTTTTTAGCCCTATTTCTCAGGAACTATCTGTCTAGGTATCACTCGACCCCCCTTTCCATTTAAGATTTTAAGGGTGGAAGCCACCCCGTCGTAGGGATTCTAGCAGGGGGGTGAAAATAGCAAAACAATATGTCCCCCTGAGAACTAAGGTTTCCGTGTTCGAGCGAATTTTGATTTATTTATTAACAAGAAAATAAACCTGGGTGGAAAGTTTTCAGTGCGCCACCCTGTATAGTGTTATTATAATGAATAAAATTAATGAAATTTTGGGCGAGAGACAACAGGAATTTTTTTTTTCATTTTTATATTTAATCATTTATAACCACGTAGATGATATTTGTATGTACTCTTATGCTGCATTGCAGTAATAGGTAAATTATTTTTAATTATGTGTATAAAGATACATACCTACTAAATAAAAAATTAAATTTCTGACATTGAACCAATTTAAGTTTTTTAACTTAAAATTTATTTTTGTAGGTACATTTGTCACAATTTAAAATAATCCGCGTTGCCTTATTTTGTAAAATTTGTAATTTGTCAAATATTTCCTCACTGGCACATTATAAAATGGAAGAACAATAAAGAAAATGTGGTAATATAATAGTATTAAATACAATTTTTTTAGAAAACAAACGTCAATGAACTGATTCTTTTAAAATAACCTACTTTTCCGGCAATCTTCGATATGATACTTTCAAGATAATCAAAAAATTTTAATTTTGAATCAATAATTATTATCCCTAAATATTTAAATCTGTTTACTAGTTCCAATTTTTCACCATATTACCCATAACCATACATTTAGTTTTTGAAATATTTAATTTTAATTTATTTACTTTTTGTAATAAAAAAAATTGTTTTCAAGCTTTGTGACTATAACGGTTCCCGTGAAGGCCGGCGTCCATTCTTATTTGACCACCCGGTACTAGAAAAAACTATATTATTTCAATAATTTTCCTTCAACTTAATTATTATTATATAAGCAGAGCAGAGGAGAAGAATCTGTTTTCGAAAGAGCATTTGCGCCACTCATGAATTCAGGCATATTTTATGTCAGAAGGTTTAAAAAATAAATTCCCTTTTTTTGGTTGTAACAGGTATATTTTTTTGGACAATATTAATTTTATCCTACATTATCAATTTTGTTACTTTACCCAAAAAAACTCTATTTTTACCAGGTGAACAATTAAAACATTAGTAAAGGGGAAATAATTGTACCTGGCAAAGGAATTTGAATTTTTTTTCAAATGGAATTATCCTGTATAAATCGACCGACCCCGCCCAAATGTTATGCACTATAAAAGTTTATTTAATTGAATCACATTTTAAATCACAATAAAAATTCAATTCTCTAACCAATATTTTATTTTACCTCTCCGAGACACAATGTTTAGTTTCTACAGTGTCACCAGTAAAGTCCGCATCATATGGGATTTTTTTTTTATTAATAACTTTATTCGAAATTTAACTTTGGCATCAAGTTCTGCTTTGAGCGAGATGAAAATTAGGCAAAAAAATAGTAGTCACGTGATTCGCGTTATCTGTCAAATTTAAATTTTTTCGAAAAAATAATTCAAAAGTGGGGTTATTTCTGAAAATATCGAAAAAAGTTATTAGAGAAAGTTTATTTAAATGCAGTTTCTAGCCCACGTGCAAAATTTCAGCTGCATAAGATAATTTAGATTTTTTACCTATATTTTGTAAATTGCACCACTTTTGCAAAATAAGACTCAACGCAACCTACATAAAACTTCTTAGTTTTGAGAATGCTTTATTTCAGATACATTTTCTTTAAAGTAGCGCCATATTAAATGTGTGTTTTTCTACAAAATCAAAATTGGGCTATTAAAATTTGGGCGCATGTGATGCAAAGTTTATTTGTTTTTGACCCTGTATAAGGTAACTTTATAAAATAAGTATTTTTGCAAACGTAGTTTATGTCTGAAAGTAGGTAATACACGTTAGCGTTACTATGACATAGCTTAATAATAAATTATAATATAGGGGTTTTAAATTTAATCGTTGAAAATAGATAAACTTTACGTTGGTAAACTAAAATTTATTTTCCACTTAAAAAACACTTTACTGAAGACACTGTGTTCTTTTTTCTCTTAATATTAAGGTGTATTACTTTCAGACACAAACTACGTTTTCAAAAATACTTATTTTATGAAGTTATACCTTATACAGGGTCAAAAACAAATACATTTTGCATCACATATGCGACCAAATTTTAATAGCCCCATTTTGATTTTGTAGAAAAACACACATTTTTTAATATGGCGCTACTTTAAAGAAAATGTATCTGAAATAAAGCATTGTCAAAACTAAGAAGTTTTATGTATGTCGCGTTGAGTCTTGTTTTGCAAAAGTGGTGCAAAAATTTACAAAATATAGGTAAAAAAAACAAAATTATCTTATGCAACTGAAATTTTGCATGTGGGCTGAAACTGCATTTAAAAAACTTTTTCGATATTTTCCGAAATAACCCCACTTTTGAATTATTTTTTGGAAAAAATTAAATTTTGACAGTTAATGCGAATCACGTGACTACTATTTTTTGCTTAATTTTCATCTCGATCGAAGCAGAACTTGATGCCAAAGTAAAATTTTGAATAAAGCTATTAATACAAAAAAATCCCATATGATGCGGACTTTACTGGTGACACTTTAATATGTAATAATAATATAATGTAATTTTTTAAATTTACTTTTATATATTTTTATGTGTGGTTTTCAGAGAGGTAATATAATTAACTACATCAAACATCGTTTATTACCAATCTATAAACTTTTCTTTTTCGTTTGTAGGTATATGACTAAGGCTAGTCTCTGAATTTGTAATGAAATATAGGTACTATTCTTAAAATGTCAACTAGTTGTCATATTCTTCCATCGCTACAAGCCCATAGCGATATAAAAAGGTCTTAGATAAACCGCCCACTCAAGGAGTGGTCGTCGAGTGTGTTATACCAACAGTTTATTACACTACTGTATTCACAGTCTGTAAGGACATCCACTGGTTCTTCACGGCCTTTCCGCAGGGAAAGAAAACTTCTCTAAAGACTTCCCGAAACTTCTGAGACATAATGCAGTAGAGAACAAAGTTGATTGCCGATATCGTCAAGGTGAAGATGTCCAAAAGATCTCCTGAAATGAAAAAGTATATAAATATAGTGTTTCATTCTTTCCCCAGCAAAGTAAAATAAAATCGGCTAAAAGTTTTGAAACCAAAATTTTTTAAACGCTGAACTTAATTTTTGAAGTACTTTTCTCGCAAGAAGAAAAATTATCGTAAAAACTTCTCTGAGATGATCATAAAACGCATGTTTTTCATTTCCGTCGGTGTGTCGCTCACTGTCTGTCTGCTCAAACGCTACTACAATACTCTGATGGATGAAATTTTGTTTTTTAAGACCGACGAAAATATACACTTTCTGGACAATTTTTCGTCCCAGTCGTAAAATGGCTCTTTGATAATACAATCTACCTTGATTTCGTTACTATGAAAATTTCATAAATTTATTTTCAACCAATTAGAAGGATCCTTTTTGTTTACGTTGCTTATAGCAACCGGAGACTATCGAATGTAATACCACAAGATGTTTTGGGATTACCGAATAATACTTTTACCTGGCACTCGACGAGTTACCAGCAGCAACACCACTCCTCCTTCGGAATCGGTAATCTCAAAACATCGAGTGGTAGGTATTCAAAAGAATATATAACGAACCATAATTCGAATAATTATTCATTTTTATTATTATTGATAACAAAGTTACAATTATTATAATAAATATTATTTACTCCAGTACGATTTTTCTGTATTTTTTGGCTTCAAAGTTTTTATATTTTCATCCACTTCGAACAACGAAACACTTCCAAATCTCGTTTGGTTTGACATTTTTTTTTAAAATTATGTCACAATTAAATATTTGATTATGTGTTACCATGAAAATTTCATAAATTTATTTTCAACCAATTAGAAGGCTTCTTTTTGTTTGCGTTGCTTATAGCGACGGGAGACTATCGCGATGGTCTATGTCTATAGCCTATTAACCTAATAAAATTAATAAGTGATAATTTTTCTGTCAAAAATGAAGTGCTTTATTTTTTATGGCAAACGTCAGAATAAAATCAAAATACATTTTGTCGCTAACTTATAATTTTTATTGAGAATAGGTCGTAGGTCTCATCATCTCATCATATTAAAAGAAACTCCAATTTATGAAATTTTCTTACCGAATCTCCCACGCAGCAGAATTAATTCCCAATAATTTTTTTCTCGGTTTCACTCATGTTTTTGTTGATAGAAAATTTTCCTCGTCTTCGACTCGGAATAATTTTCTATCAACGCGACCATTCGTGACCTGAAAAAAATTATCGGTAATAATTCTGCTGCTAGGGAGATTATATGTGACAGTCACAATCGTTCCACCAAAAGCGATAATCCCAAAGGCTTATCACTTATTAAGCCTCTTGAGCTATATGGGAATTATGTACATTGAGTTGTATAATTGCGATAGTCTATAGCCTATCAACCTAATGAAATTAATAAGTGATAATTTTTCTTGGGTATACTAGGTACTACGACTTAATTTTAATTCAAATGTCAAGTCATTTCGAAGTGGCAGGTGAGACAAACCAGCAAGTAACAATCAGTTTTTTAGTCGTACCCGTGATATTTATTGTTACAATATTATTGTGTAAAAAAATTATTCGTTTTGGTAATGAATCAACAAGTTCGATTGCTAAAGAAATTGAGCAGTTAGTAACTCATTTTTATTACTAAAATGTGAAAAACATTAAATAACAAATTTGTTATCTGAAATCCAATGTCTTCACAGTTTTAAATTCAAATATACCTAACTTTAAAAAACATATTTCCGATGACTTTAGTTTAATATGACGCACTGTATTTTTACAATAGAAGTTGATTTTACTTGTTAGTAACTAAGGTTTATTACTAAAATTTCAGGAACATTAAAAGAAACTGCAATTTATGAAATTTTCTTACTGAATCTCCCACGCAACAGAATTAATTCCCGATTATTTTTTTCTCGGTTTCACTCATGTTTTTGTCTTTGGCTAGGGATAATTTTCTATCAATAAAACCATTCGTTACCTTAAAAAAAATTATCGGTAATAATTCTGCTGCTAGGGAGATTATTATTAATATTATTATTATTAAGCATTTCGATGTATTGTCGAGTGACAGTTCTTTAATTTTTAATTTTTTCAAATTCAAATTCAAAATTCTTATATTTAGAAAAATACTTAAATGTATTTAACAAAGCTGCGTCAATAACAATCACAACAAACAGGATTTAAAATAAATAAATACATAAATACAAAACTTTATAACACATTAAAATTTTCACTTATAATCTCCCTAGTGCTCGAATTATTTCCGGAAATTTTTCCGAAGGAACGCATTTTCTAGAAAAATGCGTGACTGAGGAAGAATTTCCGGATATTAATTCAGGTAAGAAAATTTCACAACTAAAATTTATTTGAATTATTTTATTGAAATTATCCATAATTATGGGAATACTTAAACTTTCAAAAAAAAGTTTCCTCACCGTTTAGTTAAACGAAATGCAAAAAATATAAGTGAAAATTATCCTTTTTATTTATTTTTATTACATTTCATTTACTAAAACAAAGGGAAAGCATAGTATAGTCTAGTTTAGGCTAGTTATGCCAAATAAAACAATTTTTTAAATCTAGGTATATAGTAGATACCACAGTCAAGTAGGCTTAGGCTTGTGATGTCAAAATCGTCTCTGCTATACGTCACGTCGACAGTTATTTCTTAAACGTGCTTCTTTAGTTCACAATAATTAAATCATGGCAGTAAACAATCAAGAAACTAATTTTAAGCCCTACGGTGTTAGTATTATAAAATGAATAAAAAACATTAAATACCAAAATTTGATCCTGAATACTGATTTTCGGATCATATGATATCTGTCAAGAAAAAATTTCCACTTATTAATTTTGTTCGCCTAGCTTGGCAGGAGGAGAAAAATTTCCGAAAAATTTGAAGGTTGTCATTGGTAACTGTCGAAATGAAAGTGTGTGATTGGCTTAGAATGACAGGTGTGAAATTTTCAATAAAATGAAAACAAAGGTACATATTATTATACTTTCACGACATATTAAAATCTTCAATAAAAACTGAGCATAATTAAAATTTCAACCAAAGGAAAACAAAGCAAAGAAATCATGAAAAGATGGCCTACATTGCCGATGACAGAAACTCCGCAACAGTGTAGGGTTCTATAGCAATGATATAATTTAATAAGTTCCTCTTGAAGCAATGCAAGCTATTCGCCTGCTTGAGCTCCAAAGGAAGTTTGTTGTAATATTGTATACACGAAAAGGCAGGGCCGCGTTTAGAGACAGTCAGTTTGCGCAAAGGGATGTTATAGTTAAGTAACCTGGTATCGTATTCATGTTGTGGTAAGTGATGTCGAGAACAGATTCTTATTTTTATATAAAAAGATCACACATTCATAAATATATAAGCCTGCTAGTGTAAGCAAGTTGTGACTCCTAAATACTCCCCTACAAGTCTCCAGCCTACCCATGCCCAGAACTATGCGCAACGCCCTCTTCTGTACAAGGAAAACTCTCCATGCTGTCACACTGCTACCCCGGAACATGACCCCATAACGAAGGATAGAAACAAAGTTTGCGTGGTAAATCATAAGCAGGGTATATCAGCATCCACATAGTCTCTCAAAACCCGAAGCGAATAGCAGCCTTCCAGAGACGTACTCGACCTCCCTCTCCCAGCTGAGATGGCAATCCAGGTAGATTTCCAAAAACTTAGCCTCTGGTGCGACAGTCAGGTCCTGAGACAGCAGCTTTATCTGGTCTGGACAAACAACACTTGATTGTGCAGTTCTAAAAAAAATAAAGTTTGACTTGCCTGTATTAAGCACAAGCCTATTACCGTTGAACCATTTCTCCGCAAAGGACAGACCCCTCGACATTGCCTCCAGGACACCATCCACAGTGGGCGCATCCGCCAAAATGTTTGTATTATCGGCATATTTAACAACTGAAACTTCCTCATCAGTCACTTCTTCGCTTAAGTCGTTGATGTAACATATAAATAGAAGGGGGCCTATAACACTTCCCTGCGGAACACCCATAGTCAACGGCAAGTCCTCGAAATAACAGTTTTGCCCATGTTTCGTTATCACAACCCTCTGCTTTCGACCCTGCAAATAAGACCGTATCCACAACAAAGAGGGATTCGATTCAGAAATTCCGGAGCCCCACTGTCATCCACCAAAAATGACAGCATCTGGCCAGTGTGATTCGAAATATTAGTGTGTAAAACTTTAGCATTATAAGTGTTACAGTTAGTATAAATATTGTCAATACAAGAGCTAGCACTCCTGCCAATTCTTGTACTTTCAGATATTAAAGGAAAAATGTTATATGAACCCAGGAGAGACAAAAAAGTGGCAGAGCTTCTGTCATTTTGCATTATATCTATGTTAAAATCACCGGCCAGAAAAATTAAAACATCTTCACTCAGTAATTTATTGAGAACACTTTCAGTTTTTACCAAGAAATAATCCATATCAGCATTAGGGGTTCTATATACTGACAAAAAAAATCATTCTAGTCCTGCTAACCATTATTTCCACCGCCGCACATTCGAAAACAGCCTCTTCTGAAAGATTTGTAAGGTCCAAACGGGGCTTCCAGCTTGTCCCTTGTCGCACATACAATGCAGCACCACCATGTAGACTTTTACTTCGACAATGTTGCTTTATGTCAAACTTGTTTCGCGAGTGCGCAAATTTATTCAGATTTTGAATTATCCGACACGGAAAATGAGATTCCAGAAGAAATTTTGGAAGCAGCGAGGAACGATATATTGCCCTGTAAAATTAAAAGCCCGTTACGAGAAGTCATAGGACGCATTTAAAAATTGGTGTCGAGAAGAATGTAAAAGAACAAGTCCTTTTGGCATATTTTGCTGAAAAGTCCCAAAAACTGACTTCTTCGACATAATGGAGCTTTATTCTCTTATCTGGTTTTAGTATTGTTAATCACTTTGTTATATAAACTAAAATAAAGAATTAAATGTATATCGAAGTGTCGGTATTAAAAAAAAATGAACATAGGGGAGAGATGGGCAAGTTGACATAGGTGGGCAAGATGACACAGTAGCCCTTCCATGGAAACTCCACCGTCATCCGAGCATTTAGCATGCTTAAACAAGTTCGCTCGTTGGCAGTGTCCACTTAGAGGTGTTTGTGGGTGGAAGCTTTTCGCGGTGTTAGAAATATTAACGATTTTAAGTAATTTACGATTTCGTTTTAATGTAAGTATACTATGATAAAGATTATAAAAAAATTACTTGACTGTTTTTCTTATATTTTTTAATTTTGTTTAATAAATTTAGTTTTCAACTATTCATTTCGCGATCAATATTTTTTAGATTTTATTTTAAAACCCATTTTTTAATTTTTTAAATTTTACGTTCATTGTCGGGCAGGATGGCATACCTTCATACCGAGTATGTCATCTTGCCCGCACTGAAAAGATTTTAGACTAGAGGTGTCGCCAATGGGCTCACGCTGAGTGTGCCGGCCTATCCAAAAAATCAAAACAATTTATTTGTGATTTATATTAACTTATATTTTATATTTATACCTACTTATTTTCGTATGTCAACTTGCCCTATAGGGTAGGGCAAGATGGATTTTTGTATTATTTTTGTTAAAGTGGTATTGTTTGTACAAGGAGTTTATATTTCGTTTCGTTATATATGTAGGTTAAAGACATATAACAACTGTTTTATTTTGCTTACATTTATTAAAAATAAGTCTTGGTTTTTTCTAAGATATTTTTGTTTAAACCTTAGGTATGTCAACTTGCCCACCCCTCCCCTACATCACGCAACCGAAAATTAGTGTTTTGCAGGTCTTTCCAAGCTTGTCTCGGCCGGAAAAACACTACTTTCCGGTCTTGTCCGGTGTGTTGTTGATTAGTCAATAACCCTGCTCAAAACAGGATTTACTTTCTGTTCGATGTATATACAATATACAGGGTGATCCACGACGGGTGGCGAGCGGCTATATCTCCAAATCCATACATGCTACGACTTTGAGGTAATCATTATAAAATATGAGCAAAAAAAATCACTGGAAACAATATTTAGGTTCCTAATTTTACCGCTAGGATGCGTAGTCGCTATGCTATGATAGAAAGTCCTTACTTTCTCCTAATAACTACAATAAAATGTAGGTTAGAAATTAATTTTTATATGCTCTGTCATATCCTCTATAAATTATGTAAAAGCAACTTTTTTGTAGTTACCATGGTTAAAGCGTGGAGAAGGGTAACGACTAAAAGTACTTGAAAGGCTGTAACTTCGGTCTGCGTTAACCAAATTTAATAAACTATGCATGGCTTATTTTAAAGAACGTGTTATTTTGTTTAAACGTTTGTATAAATATTATTAAAAATAATTTATGCGGTTGATAATATAGGGCAGTTTAAAAAAAAATATATTTCGAGCCTCGATTTTCGAAATTTAAATGCAACCATCAAACAATTTTAACTCTATTTTATAGCTAACTAGTTAATAAAGAGAACCGCTAGTCGTTTCTTCTTGTCTATTAAAAGTTATGGCAAAAATAGTGGAAGAATGTAAATCGATTTGGGCCTTTAGCTTTTATTAAAACGTTGAAATCCTACAGGAATAGCTTTTTTGGCTATATTTATTAATCTTAGGCGTTTAAAAAAAATAAATTATGATATTTTGTTATTAATTTTAGTTATTTATTTAAAAATGCAATAATAATTAAAATGTTACATTTGTTGTGAAGGCATCCGTGGACAATTACGAAATTAAACAGTTCCAGACGGTTGATAAAACAGGAATTATTGGTTTTTACTCTATTTTTTAGGTCATTAGTTAGTAAAAGCACAGAATATATAGCTTACGTAGCTATACTTGTATATTCTGTGGTAAAAGGTATAAATAAATAATTTATGTAAATTAAAATCATGAAAAACTTTTCTGGAATGATGAACTTTATGAGGATAATGCATAGTGTATTTTCTTAAAGCTAAAATTGCGTTTCTAAACAATTGAAAATATCGTCATATCGTTCGTAAAAGTATTTTTTCTTAAATATTAATTTTAATGATTACGACAGTATAACAATAACTGTTGCATAACATTATGGGCGAAACGACAATAAGGTGTACACGACCGCATTGGTAATAAATGTATTTTTTCTTCCTGTGCAATAAATGTAGATAACTTTTGGATTATTATAACTGAACATCGAACGTCGTGTCACATTGCCAAGCCAGATCACTGATGAGCATTCAGAATCAGAAACAAGGATGACCTCACATTTTATCCTAAGTGAGGCAACGAATGTTTAACAACAAGATGTAAGCAAGCCACGGACAACTGTCGAGGTCGCCGGTGCCCAGTAAACACATCTGTGACATTGACATAAATTTTACGTAAATTTAAAAGAGTATACTTCTATTTTATTAGTTTAATGTAATATTTATGTAAATTTTATATAAAGCTAAAAACATGTTTCCGAAGAATATACTTTTTACGTAAAATGGTAGACGTAGCCTTTATATAAAGAAAAAAATATAAATTTTACATAAAACATTTTACTTTAATTTTATGGAAACTACGTTAAGGCAGGTTTATATAACATTGATGTTAAATCCCCACAGTTCCGTTATGGGCATAAAGAGAGCCAAAAAAAGCGCACGAAAGTGACAGTTAATGGGCGGAGCTTATAGAATAAAGATCCGCGGAAAAAGTATTCTAACCTCAACTTTTATAGTTTGCCACCAAGAGTGTCCAAGAGTATTATATTTCTTGCTAAGAAGTCTTACTTATTTACATAGAACATCACATTACATTAATTACTTTCTCTTCCACAAAATACATTTTGCTGTTTTTATTTATAATGGAATATGTGCCAGTGCCATTAAGATCAGGCGGCAATAATGATGAAGTAAAGTAAGTACTTTAGTACAGTTTGAGTAAATTTTAATAAACTTTTGTTACCTATAAAAGTTAATATACTGGTTGTTGCATCGCCAGTTGGGATATAGGATATCCTACGAAAATTTCTTAATAGTCAAAATGTTATCTTCGCTGTTCATTTTAGTTCTAATCAGCTAAGGCTTCTGAGATTTTTTATTGGCAAGCATGATTCGAAAGTATAAAGTTTTGGCAAAGAAATTATATCTTATGTTTTGTGTTGTTGTATACTTTTTGTTATTTTTTAGGTAGTCCTACCAATTGGTGAAAAATTATCTGGGGAGAGCATCATTTTTCATGTGTGCAAGTTAATTTTTTTGTTAATATAACAAATACAAAAGACTTTACAAGCAAAAATATTTTCATTTTAACAGACAAAACTTTTTTGAATTAAAAATATTTTAATTTAAAAAGGTTTTAATATAAGTAGGAGCAAAAAAAAAATAAAGTCCACCACGTTACGTAATAATTATGTAACTTATTTGGGCCAGATTATATTACAGTTATGTAAAATAATTTATATCAAATTTACATAACATGAGTTACATAACACAGTTTACATCACTGTGCTATATATTTAACATGCCCAAAAGCATGACATAGTACGGCAGATTTAAGTTAAATTTTACTTTCTTATGTCCTTGTTGGTATTTTAAATTTACATAACCGAGTAAAGTGGTTATATAAATTTCACATATATTTTACGTAATTGTGTTAACTGGGTGTTAACCGCCGTTGCCTAAAATTCAGCCGTCAATGGCAGCGTCAGGGGGTTTCCACGCTGGGACCCCCGTCTTCTATTAGACACACCACCTCGACCTGACAACCGGGTCGGAGGGTTATGGTTTATACTGTTCCCCAGAGTGTGTCCATCCCTTTCAATGGGATGCCTTTAGACCATCATTAAACATCTCAATCCTTATGCTTTTTCGTCCTACTGGGACTCATCAGAGACCCGCGACCATCCTGAGGCCGCGGCCCGCAAAGGGTCTGCGCCTATGGATGATCTATCGTCTGACAACTGGCGTTATCCATCATCGTCAAAGAAGGTTACAGTCTCCACACTCACGGACCTCCCTTCAAAGGGTCCGGAATAGGTCGGTTTTTGGTGAGCTTAGTTAAAGTCAATCGTTGTTTCCTAGGAAAACTTAGTTTGTTCGTTCAGCGGCAGCCTAGCTCGTCTGTCGCGAGGACAGAAAACGGTGAGCCAGGCAAAGAACTTGTGGAACTCTGGACAGGGACTTCAAAGATTGCAGTGTTGCACGATCGAGAGGTCAGGGGTGATTCCCCTTTCGGCACCAGACAACCACCTGTTGCTTCTTGGCAATAGACGGCCCAAGTACATGAGCTTTACTAAAACCAGCCATAAACGAACATCCGGGTTCCCAAGTCCCGGACCCCCCCCCCGGGGGATGCGTGAGGGTGGGAATGGAACAACCAAGACGACAGGCATGTGATTGACATAACGAACGATGCTTGAGGGCTTAACCCGCCCTTGGGTAGTCCAATTTGATCTGAAGGAGCAGCTTGGCTGCTCCTGAGTTCTAGTTAAGGCTGTAAGCCTTCTCCTTCAGATTATTTTGGATTATTATTGCATTTTTTTAGATACTTAAATAGCTAAATCATTAACAAAATGTCATAATTTATTTTTTTTAAAAAGCCTAAAATTAATTAATATAGTTAAAAAAGCTATTTCTGTAGGACATCAATGATTTAATAAAAGAAAAATTGAAAACTTTGCTAAAAGCCTAAATAGAATTACACTCTTTCACTATTTTTGCGATAACTTTTAAGAGAGAAGAGGAAATGACTTGCGGTTTTTGCAGTTCTCTTTACTAACTACAGGGTGGCCCTTTAGTGTGGCAACGTACAATAGCTCCGTTACTATTTCAAATACATTAAAAATATTAATACAAAAGTTGAAGGGCAGTAAGTGACTTATAACGTAAAATTATTTTTAACTCTATAGGGTGGCTCAAAAAAGAGGAACAATAAAGAATGTACTTTTTTTCAAATGGAACACCCTGTATATTTTTTCATTTTTATATTCCACATAAAATTATAATTATGTTTTATTAAATACATTATTAGTCTATACTTTATAGTTTCCGAGATATTGACTCTTGAAAAGTGTCATTTTTGAACTTTGACAGCTTCTAACTTTCTAACAGTACGTCTTAGAGCAAAACGGCTTACATGTCCCTATCTTCAATTTTTATTATCTTCCCAAAAAAATCAACTTCCGGTTAAACCGAATGTTATTCGAAAGCAAGAAATATAGTTGTTCCGGTTTAACTGGAAGTTGATTTTTTTAGGAAGATAATAAAAATTGAAGATAGGGACATGTAAGCCGTTTTGCTCTAGGACGTACTGTTAGAAAGTTAGAAGCTGTCAAAGTTCAAAAATGTCACTTTTCGAGAGTCAATATCTCGGAAACTATAAAGTATAGACTAATAATGTATTTAATAAAAAATAATTGTAATTTTATGTGGAATTTAAAAATGTAAAAATATACAGGGTGTTCCATTTGAAAAAAGTACATTTTTTCTTGTTCCGCTTTTTTGAGCCACCCTATAGAGTTAAAAATAATTTTACGTTATAAGTCACTTACTGCCCTTCAACTTTTGTATTAATATTTTTAATGTATTTTAAATAGTAACGGAGCTATTGTACGTTGCCGCACTAAAGGGCCACCCTGTAGTTAGCTATAGAATAGACTTTAAATGGTTGGATGGCATTCAAATGTATTAAGAAATCGCCGCTAGAAATATATTTCTTTTAAAGTGCCCTCTATTATCAACCTCATTAATCATCGCATTAATTTAAATAATATTACAGAACGTTCAATCAGGATAAAACGTTCTTTAAAATAATAAATATATAATTATAATAATATAATTATTAATTGGTCAATTTTTTAGTAAAATTAAGAAATGTCAATGGGTTTTGCTCTTAAGTTTCTTTAGACATTTTTTAGTTAGTTCTTTTAGATATAAACGCGTAGGTATCACAAGTTTTGTTCTAATTAAGAAGACTTTTATTGATTTTTGTGAAGAAACTGAACACATTTTTTGCCGACGCGACGTCACGTCCCGTGCGGTTTTAGAGGCTGAGAACATATTACCCTTTGGGACAATAATTTCCAACCCTTAGAGCGCACATATCGAACATTCCTGAAACGCGACACGTAGTTCCTCAATTGTAATAACGGACATCAAGGCCAACATTCTAATAGACCTTTTAAAATGGGCAATTCCTACTTCATTTCGTACCCATAATATACCCTTTCTTGATGTTTTATTAAACCTACTATTCCGGATCATTATACGATTCGACGTATTTTCAGAAACTTTTACTGCAGTGAAAACCCTAGCAATAGGGAAAATATTTTATCGTTTCATTGTCCGAAATTCAGAAAGTTATTTAAAACACTATGACAGGGAAAGACGAATTTTTTTTTTGTAGATAAACCATAGATACGTACCGGGTGTTCCACCTAAGAGGTAATCGGCTATATCTCACAAAGTAATAACACTAGGACTTTAGGAAAAAATATATATATCCATAAAAGCGGCCAAGAGAAATTGCTGGAAATTATTTTCAAGTTCGAAAAATGACCGCTAGGGGGCGTAAGAGAACTTTCAAAATAGAAATGACGATTTTCTCTGGATTTTTCTTAATAAAAATAGGTTAAAAATATAAGCATTGTATTCTTCATAAAATTATGCAACTTTATGTTAGGAATCGTTTTTATTTAACTTGGTCTTGAAAAAAAGCCCTTTTTTTCTCTACACGTGGATCTATTAACTATACCATCTTGATTCTTATGGTGGCCACTAGATGGCGTTTTTTCGTTATTCCTCAATGAATAAGGATTTTCTCAAAAAAATCAAATGTTATGATATGACTTTTTCATCATATTTTATTTTAGGCTTATAAAGGCTATTAAATAGTGGAATAAAAAATCCAGGTCCGTATTTAAAATAAAAAGTTGATGATGGTCGCTCGAATCCGAAACGTCGGATTAAAAAACTAACCCGATCAGCTTGTAGAGGAGGAAAAGTTACTATAACGAACTGAAAACCGCAACGTAATATCTTTTGTTAAACTAGTGATTTAATTGATTAATGAATGTTTTAAAAAAATGCCTATTTTTCCATATTAATTATTATTATCCCTAATTTCTCTAGTTTAACAAAAGATATCACGTTGCGGTTTTCAGTTTCTTATAGTAACTTTTCCTGCTCTATAAGCTGATGGGGTTAGTTTTTTAATATGACGTTTCGGATTCGAGCGACCATCATCAACTTTTTTATTTTAAATACGGACCTGGATTTTTTATTCCACTATTTAATAGCCTTTATAAGCCTAAAATAAAATATGATGAAAAAGTCATATCATAACATTTGATTTTTTGGAGAAAATCCTCATTCATTGAGGAATTACGGAAAAACGCCATCTAGTGGCCACCATCAGAATCAATATGGTATAGTTAATAGATCCACGTATAGAGGAAAAGAAGGGCTTTTTTTCAAGATCAAGTTGAATAAAATCGGTTTATCCAAAGCAGAGATATCAGCGTTTGAAAGAAAAAAGGTTTGACCTTCTCTCACCACTTTATTATTGAAAATAGAAAAAAACGATTTGTAACATAAAGTTGCATAATTTTATGAAGAATACAATGCTTATATTTTTAACCTATTTTTATTAAGAAAAATCAAGAGAAAATCGGCATTTCTATTTTGAAAGTTCTCTTAAGCCCCCTAGCGGTCATTTTTCGAACTTGATAATAATTTCCAGCAATTTCTCTTGGCCGCTTTTATCGATAGATATTTTTTCCCAAAGTCCTAGTGTTATTACTTTCTGAGATATAGCCGATTACCTCTTTAGGTGGAACACCCGGTACAGCTTATCTCGTGCGCAAACCGAAGTTAAGTTGGCGGGTGAAAAAATACGTCCGAGCGCACGGCTCGCCGGTCAGATGGTTCCCTCCAGCAGAATTGGGCATGCGCACAAACCTCTTGTTATCGACTTGTCCTTCTTTAGCGACATGCTTAAAATACACTCCAGAACCGGCTTGACGCCATTTTTGTTGTTGAGTTTTGCGTTTTCTCTGTGAATTTCTTATTGTTTTCTTTGCTATTGTGGATTGTGGGTGTTTAATATTTGCGGAGTTCTAGTTTTTGTGTAGTTTTGTGCTTTTATTGACTAGGATACTCGGATTGGAATATAAACAATGACTAGTAACAGCCATTATATGATTTTATTATGCTTAAATAAGAGTAAACTACTGGGTATTTCGAATTTTTAGTAAGAATGGAGTAGTGATCTTAATAAAAAATATAAATAGTTTATATTGGCATCTAAGTGTTGAAACACTTGTATATGCCTGAAAAATCGCTATAAATTATGTAAGTAGCAGTTTCTATTCTTAGAACTAAAAGACTAGCAAAACAATCAATAAAATCTACATCATTCGAAACTAATCAAATACCCTTTTAAGTGTATTGTAATTTCCAATAATAAATTTTTTACATTCTTTATTAAATTTACGTCTATTTCTAAAGTTCCGTATTTTTTGGGCCACTATATTATAAACCTTAGGTTCTACGTAGCTGATAAATCTCAAATTAACGTTATTATAATTAACAGGTATTTATTTATTTCCATCTGCTCTATTACGAGTGTTATAAATGTGAGCCACCTCATTCCACAAATTTCCATTTTTATAAATATACATACAAATAGTGTTCATGTATGTAGTCCTAATCTTACATATTTTGTCAGAGAATAGTAAGTGGGATGGATATAGTAGGTGTTTTCTGTAAATAATTTTGAGTATGAATTTCTGAACTATGTTTAGCTTGTATAGACAGTTATTATACAGCCCACCCCACACCAAGATACCATATCTTATTAGCTGTTCAACAAAAGACTTCACCACCACTGAAGACAATAACAGTGTCGTAATAATCTACATTTGATTTGCGATTTGTACGGCCAGCTTGTTGGTCAGGACCCTTAAGAGAGATGATAGTTACCCTTTAATCAAAATAAATATATCATAATAATTAAATTTTTACACTTTTAACCCTATTACCATTCTCCTACGGGAGTGCAAGAAATTATTTTTGTTTTAAAGGGTAACTATTATCTCCCTTAAGGGTCCTCAGCAACAATTTGGCCGCAAAATTTTTTGTGATATTTATTTATTTAGCGTATGTCTACATCACAGGTAAGTATATGCGCCTGTGATTTTCTTGCCAGGAGATCCAAAGATACTCTAAAGATTGTCTATGATGTGATATGATTTTCATATACAATAAGAAAATCTCTTAATTGTGGTACAAATTACACTTTTCATAAAAATTATAGTACTTAGGCCTACTACAGAACTATAAAAAAAAGTGTTTAATAGCCCTGATAGCACAAAAGGTCCGATGGACGTTTGCTTTAGGTCCATAAATGGTCCGTACGTCCAGGGACTTAAAACGAACGTTTTATGGATAAGTTTACAAAAACGTTTTAAAAATGTGCAAGAAAATACGTCCCGTAAACGTTTATTTTAAGTACCCAAAAGTTTCATAAGTTATAGGCCATTAAACGAACGTCCAATAACCGTTCTTATGAAGTCGTTTTTAGAACGTACAAAAAAATCCATTTAATATATGTTCGTATTTAGATTATATTGAAGCCACGTCAAAAAGGGCGGAAACAGCCGTTCAGCAGACGTTTTCACCAGAACGTTTTAATAACGTGCAAGAAAATACGTCCCGTAAACATTCGTTTTAAGTACGCAAAAATCTCATAAGTTAGGCCGTTAAACGGACGTCCGATAACCGTTCTTATGGAGTCGTTTTTAGAACGTACGAAAAAATACATTTAATATATGTTCGTTTTTGGATTATATTAAAGCCACGTCAAAAAGGGCGGAAAACAGCCGTTCAGCAGACGTTTTCACCAGAACGTTTTAATAACGTGCAAGAAAATACGTCCCGTAAACATTCGTTTTAAGTACGCAAAAATCTCATAAGTTAGGCCCTTAAACGGACGTCCAATAACCGTTCTTACGAAGTCGTTTTTTGAAAGTACGAAAAAGACGTCCAATAGTCGCTAATATATGTCCATTAATTACGTCATACCTACGCCATCCGAAACGAAAAGTAACACAAAATTCAAGTCCTTATAAATTTGTTAAATCAAGATATTATCCAAATCTTTTTTTACTAATCATTTTATAATATGTTTCCTTTATTTTTTCTATAATTTTAATAAGTCTTTGGCGTTTTCAGCGAAAAGAAACTATTTTCAGTTGCTGTTCTCATAATTACTTCCCACCGCCTACTCATGCGCCAGCCATTTTCTTTCGGTTTTGGCTTTGGCGTTGGCATAACGCTCTTTGACAAACCTGATTTTAAAAGGTTTAATAAATTAAATTGATAAGTTATTTTTCATTTTTGGGTGTAGGTGTAGGGCCAAAGTAGGATGTCGTATTTTTTCAGATTTGTTGGGCCGATTTTCAGGCGACAGATGATATTATAGTGTTTGATGTTATTGTGATAAAACGGTACGTATTAAATAAAATTAGGTATCTATGCCTATATTATAATTTAACCTAAAAATCGTAAAATGTACAAACAAAAGAAAGTTTCAAAGCACCAAAAATACAGATGTGCCAATGATAGATCAAAATTATTTCTTGTAGACATCCAATCTTCATTTGTACTTACATATTTTTAAGATTGATCACCTTGCCAAAGTGGGTGAGGAAACAGTGGAGGAATTCGTAAAGAGAGCGTTAAAGAAGCTGATAACAAATGCAATGCAAACAGCATATAGCTGGCTGGGACAAAAGCAAAAGAAAAAATTTGCAGGGCTGTTCATTGCTACACTGATTACAGGTTAGTGACAGAATTAACCTTTCACCTTAGGCACAGAGCTTCAGAGGCGTCGGAACTTCATTATACCTGAAACATTTTTGTTAGAAGCTCTAATTAATGGAATTGCAAATTTAAATTAATATTTTCGGGTCACGCTGTATACATATCAAGTTTAAATAGTTCATTATTTTTTAACCAAAAAGAATATTTTACACTGAATAACTTCTAACAAAGTAATACTAAAAATTAAAGTTTTCCATGTGCTGCCAACTTGTAGACACACTGTATAAAAACTAAAAATTGTTACAAAAGGTGTCAGTTACATTTTTACCAGAATTGACCTGTAATCCATTATTTTTAGGCGCTGCTTTCAAACTAGTGCCTGAATGCACTGACAAAAAAATTGAGGACAGCTTTAAAAATTATTTAAAACGAGCCCCAGAAAGAGTGAAAACCGAAAAAAAGACCTAAAAGTCAATTGTTTATGATAGCCTGAAGAAAGTTTTGTAATTTAAATAATTAACATTTGTTTCGATTCTAGTCCATGTTTTTGGTTTTAAGACATCAATAAAACATTATTTGTACTTTTAACGAAAGTATTTTCCACCTGATATAGGTAAATAGGGGGACATTATTAAAACGTTCGTCTAGCACGTCCATATAACGTTCTTTGAACATTTACCGAATATTTTTGCACCTGATATAGGTAGAGAAGGGGGCATTATTAAAACGATCGCCTACCACGTCCATAAAACGTTCTTTTAACGTTTAAGGAATGTATTTTCCACCTGGTATAGGTAAATAAGGGGACATTATTAAAACGTTCGTCTAGCACGTCCATAAAACGTTCTTTGTACGTTTAATGAATGTTTTTCACCTGATTTACGTTTGTCTAATACGTCTATAAAACGCTTTTTGTACGATTATCAAATGTATTTTCCACCTAATAATAGGTAAAACGGGGCGGGGCATTCTTAAAACGTTCGTTTAGGTCGTTTTAATGTTGTCCATGTTTGTGACATTTGTACGTTTGCCAAACGTCCATCAAACGAACTGTGTACTATAACCGTATGTTTTTTGGACGTCGGTACGTCCGGCGGCGGTCGTTTTTTTTACGTTCGTCTCACGTCCTTGTGCTATCAGGGAGGCTATACAGGGTGTTACAAATTCGAAGTAATAGCATTGCTATCTCGGTAACTATAAGAGATAGAGAATTGGTTAAATTAAGGTAAAGTTACGCATTTTTGTGCTGAATAAAAAGCTAAAAACAAAATGTTTAAATTCCGATTACTTCCGGAGATATCCGAAATAAACTGAAAAAATCATTTTTGGTTTTTATTTATTTGCGGCCTTATTACTAGTGATTTCAAAAAACCAAAAGCCCTTGTTCTTTGCACTTTTTTATGCTCTTCAAGAAACTGATTTTTTTTTTTTAGATACGAAACCAATAATGTATCACACTTGTCAGTAACTTGTTTGCTGTAGGATTTATTTGAAGTTTTTTAAAAACTAAAGAGTAGGCATTGACATTGAAACATCAGTAGTGTGCCTTGACTTTGACAACAGATTTTCATAAAAGTCACCTTTCTGTAACAACTCAAAACATTATTTAAAAATTTAAAACTGACAAAAATATTTCGTAAGTAGTCAACAATGTCTAATTTCCTAGATGTTCGAAAAGATTGCCGTTGACGTGACTACACTTGTTAATTTTCCTTGATATTTTATTTATTGTCCTGTATAAAGTACGCCTTGTTATGATGCGAAAGGCATTTCTAATGCGATTTTTTAGCTCTTCTAGGGTATTTATTTCGGTTTTGTATATTACATTTTTTAATGCGCCCCACAAATAAAAATCTAATGGCGAAAGGTCGGGCGACCGCGCTGGCCAGGCAATAAAACCACCATTTCCGTTCCATCGTTGTGGAAATTCTTGATTTAAAAAGTTCCTTACGGCCCTTATGTTGTGGGGCGGCGCCCCGTCCCGCTGATACCAGTTTCGGCGTAGCCTGTCTCTGTGTCTTCTTCACTAACTTTACTTCCATATTTATTTCTACCTTTTTTAAATGTACCATCCTCTCTTAACCGCTTATCCAATCTTGAAAACAATACTGGGGTAGGTTGCGGGTGTTTGGGATATTGTTGCAAATACATTTCCGCTGCATTTTTTGTGTTAAGGTGACATAAGTAATAAATATTAAGCATATAGCGTTTTTCCTCATTAAAAAAATAATTTTTAAAAGGGAACTGGGTAATTTAAGTTATATCAAACCTAAGCAACACTACTGTTGTTCTGTTGTCAAAGTCAAGGCACACGACTGATGTTTCAATGTCAATGCCTACTCTTCAATTTTAAAAAAAATTCAAATAACTCCTACAGCAAATAAGTTACTGACAAGTGCGATACATTATTGGTTTCGGAACGTCAAAACCTACTCAAAAATGCAATAAAAAGTGCAGGTCCGCATTAAAAAAATTAATGTTGATGATGGTATCTAAAAAAACTGAAACGTCGTATCTAAAAAATAAAATAAGTTTTTTGAAGAGCATAAAAAAGTGCAACGAAAAAGTGCTTTTGGTTTTTTGAAATCACTAGTAATAAGGCCGCAAATAAATAAAAATCAAAAATGATTTTTTCAGTCTATTTCAGATATCTCCGGAAGTAATCGGAATTTTAATATTTTGTTTTTAGCTTATTATTCAGCACAGAAATGCGCAACTTTGCTTTAATTTAACCAATTCTCTATCTCTTATAGTTACCGAGATAGCAATGCTATTACTTCGAAAATCGAATAAACAAGCTTATAATATCTGGCACAACAATTTATCATAAACAATTTTAAAAACTTCTTTATGATATTTACAATACTTATACAGTATGTCCACGGATAGAGTTTGGAAGAGGAAAAACTTTTTTATTAGTTATCTAGGTAGGTATAGAAGAAAAAGTCATTCTTTATAAAAACGTCTGCTTGTGCTGAAACTACAATTTCGAATACCAGATTGGTGATTACTATTATACAAGGTTCGTCACAAACCTATAATTTTAAAAATGTGCATCTTATTGAATAATTTTATTGGTTTTAAAATAACCGCTTGCGGGGTTACTGAGCTTTAATCCTCAGTACCCCACAAACACACTTTTTGGAATATAATTTCATGTGATATCTTAATTATTATGACAATTTTATTTTTATAATGTCTTACAGACATATTATACTCGAAAAGGTTTATAAAAATTTTTAAATAAATAATCTTTGACAACTTCTTAGAAAGGGTTTCTTCTTTCCCAGTTTATTTGGTTGGTTTAGACCCCCTTTAATAACATTCGTACATACTCAATATGTTTTAACCCTTATCAATTTTCTTCATATTATGTCTCTTCTACACATCAATTTTTTAATTCCATAAAAGCTCCATTAAGGTTCTACACCATTTTCTCTTTTGCTAAAACCATATCAGCACTAAATAAATTTTCTGTCTCCTGATGATGAACGTTTCTAAAGTTCGAAACACTTAGAGACATCTAGAGAATTTTTATTCTATTAAACTTTATGGAGGAAAGCTTTTAGTTTTTTCTTCTTTTCCATATTAGATTTGTGATTCCTATTACTATAACGGGTTCGTCAGAAACAACAGTTTTTGTTTTTTGGATTTTTTTGCAATTCTTATTATCAATTCCTTTTGATGATTGGCCTAATCATCACTTTGGGAACAAATGGATTAAAAAAGTACCTATGGTCCAAATCAGTTGGCACGTAGCAATTCTGTAGGAGCAATTTCAATAATAACTTAGATCTCTTGAAAGAAAAAATTAAACATGTATAATAAAATACTTTAAAAGTAGGCAAATAAAAAATGGTTTTCTTATAACAAAATCATATTCGAAGTAAGAAAGCAACAATAGTTGTTTGATTTTACGTACCTAAATTTATTTTAAACAAAATCCAAAAAACTAAAAATATTGTTTGTGACGAACCCTGTAGGTATAGTAATCGCAAATATATCCCAAAAAAATCAACTTCCAGTTAAACCGGAACAACTATATTTCCTGCTTTCGAGTTACATCCGGTTTAACCGAAAGTTGATTTTATTGGGAAGATAGTAAAAATTGAAGATAGGGACATGTGAGCCGTTTTGCTCTAAGACGTACTGTTAGAAAGTTATAAGCTGTCAAAGTTCAAAAATGTCACTTTTCGAGAGTCAATATCTCGGAAACTATGAAGTATAGACTAATAGTGCATTTAATAAAAATAATTATAATTTTATGTATAATTTAAAAATGTAAAAATATACAGGGTGTTTCATTTAAAAAAAAAAATAACGGCAACACTTGACAGTTGGTGACATTACTGATATATGGTATAATAGTCAAATAGTAAAATTTTAGTCACATAGATTGCCCAAAACCCGGATCTGTTATCACTTTTTGTTCGCCTGTAATTAAGCCGTTCCGGAACATTTGCCCAACCCTGTATAGATAAACAATTATTATCCGCGAAACACTGTTAATACCTATTGTTTTCAAAGTACAAATTGTTCAACAAAATTAATAAACAACATATTTTTACGCGAACAAGTTAACAACAATAACAATTAGCTTGATTGGCTCGCTGACTCGCCGTTGACTCGTGTTTTTGTTTGACGTTAATTTATTTCAAATGGTTGCCAACTTTTTTTCTAGGGAAAAAAATTGATTTCCCTACAAGACAGTCATTCCTAGTACCAATATTTTAAACTCATAACTAAGATATCTATAACTACTTTACAATATATTTTTTTTTTATGTGTAAGCTGCAAAAACCAACATCTTATTCCATTTGGGGGCATAAAATCCCCTTTTATTGATAAAGGCACTAAACTTTGGGACAAATTCAGATTTATAGGCAGAATAAAAAATATTTAACTCTCCCACTAGGGAATTGTAACTTTAACGCTGCCGGGGGTTTTCCTACTGACTAATACGGTATTTTGCAGAAATTATTACTGAACTGGTCCTATATGTTGTGTGTTTTACGAGGCAGAAATTGGAATTCTCCCGTTATTTGTAAAAAGAAAAGCAAATTATAGGCGTACCAGGTGCTGTTAAAATAACGCCCTTGGAACAGGTCTAGGTCTAGTACTTTTTTGATGCAAAGCGGAAGCCTATTAGGATTACGATTTTTAAAAGAAAGCTTCTCTCCAGCTTCAATCAAAACAGCGCATTTTTTTTGAGCAACCAAAAAATCCAACTAAAAATATATTAATATTAAAAATATTATAAATTGTCCGATTAAATATCCACTTAACAGTTTTTTTTTTAAATTTCGCATTTATTGCCGAATATTAACTACAGAATATTAAACTCTAAATATAATTCATTTTATTAAATTTGAAACCGTTGATGCGTACACAATAGTTATTTACCTAACAAGTGCGCGCACGCGACGGTAGCTGCACGAACGACGCGAAGCGTAGTTCGGGCAAGCCGTCAAGGGTGGAAAAGACAATTTCCGCATGTGTTAGGTACAAAAGTTTTCCTACGATCGATATAGTTCTCAGATAAACGTCAATTAGGTTCGTAATAATATACTGTAATTACAAAAATTATTGAGCTTCTGGCAAAAAGCAAGTATTTCACTTTATTGAGTGTTTTAGATAAGGTATCCATTAATTTAACAAATCGTGCGGAAAAGTTACTAGTGCTAGTAGTCCTGAAAAGTTACTTTTCCGCACGATTTACATATAAACACATATTTACATACAAATATTACAAAAATCTTTATTTTAGACTAGGAGAATAGAGAACTGAGAACAAATTAAACATATTAATAATATAGTACTGTTTGCTGCGTTGATAGCCTCTATGATGTCTACTGAAAAACCTTCTTCTTCGAACTGTTCTTCCCTATCCATTTTACCACAAAAACCTTGCAAAAATGATAAAACTGGAAAAAGGCTATAGTCAGATCTGGTCTCAACGTGCGGGTCCAAAGGTCACTGATCATATGCGTCAAATCAGACAACACAGAGGCTATCAAAATGTTGTGAGATATACCGAAGGAAGGAAAAATCGTTTCATTATTTTAGCTATCGCGAAGATAGCCACATATACCTAATATTATTAGTTTTGTAAAAATTATGTACAGGGGAGTTGAAAAAGTTACAAAAAAATTATATAATCGTTAATTATATACCTACTGTACCCTTTAATTAAAAACGACAATAATAAACAGTGAAATTTATTTTAACAATTTTACTACTAAAGCCTAAAAATACAATGGCATTTAATCTGATAAACTATTTCGATAATGAAAGAAAAAGTGGAAATTCGCAAACCAATATGTAGGAAACCGTAATAAAAACACCGGGAATTAGTTTAAGGACTATGCAGAATAATGTGCATGAAAAAAAATCATAATATAATACCCAAGAATACTAAAAAATGTAAACGAAAAACACCGTTTATAATTATAGCCTAAAAACTATCATCGTCACTTAAATAAATAAATAAAATCTGAAAAGTCCTCGTCGTCTGAGTCGTCTTCGAATGGAGCAATTATCATTAGCGCTAGTTCGACATCTAGTACTTGTTCTCGATCCCACCAATCCCGTATTAATATTTCTGTATGTTCCACCGATTTCTTCCAGTACTCTTGTGTAATATGATCTAACGAATCTTGCCAAACTATTTGTACTTGGTCGGATTTAAGACCATCACCTACATGTTTTTCATAATAAGACTTTGCACCAGCCCATATTAATTCTATTGCGTTAAACTGGCAATGATATGGCGGCAGTCGTAGAACCTCATGACCATATTCACGCAGTATTTCATCTACCGCGTATATGTTGGGTTTTTTAAGAGACTTTGCTATTGATAGGAGTTCCGATTTAAGCATATTTGGTAAAGGATTTTGGTTGTGTTTTTCCAGTCACTCATAAATCTATTCCTCCAAGACGAAGTAGGCTGTTTATTTAAAATTCTTGAATGATATGATGCATTATCTAATACAATTAAAGACGGAGCATCCAAATTTGGTATCAATTGAACTTTTAACCATTTTTCAAACATTTCGCAATTCATATTATCATGATAGTCAGCACTTTTTGATGTTGAAGAAAAAATTAAACTCGCACCTGCAACATATCCTGTTGCAGAATCGGCATGCAAAATAATAAAACGCTTTCCCGTACCGCACCCCTTTTTTCTTTTAACACTTTTTACAGACTCATCTTGCCAAGATTTTGAACCACTTCCATTCGAAAATATCCACGTTTCGTCTAAAAATACCACTTTTCTAAATTTCGATTTGTAATTGTCCGTATATTTGTTTAAAAACTGAACACGCTGACCCACTATCTGTGGATGCTCACATAAAAATCTTCGGTTACAGTCTTTTTTTATAGCGAAAACCTAAATTTTTTATTAATTTTGATAACGCTTCAAGTCCAATTTCCAAAACACCCCAAATTTTTAATGTTTTTTGTAAAACTGGAAGAGTTACATTGGTTTTTGATTTGTATAAATCGTAAATCACATTTCGAACTCCCATTTTAATATTTTCGCTTAAATCCTCAGTCTTTGGCTTTCTTCGTTTACACTTTTTAGTATTCTTAGGTATTATGTTATGTTTTGTTTCATGCACAATTTTCTGCACAGTCCTTAAACTAATTCCCAGTGCTTTGGCTACTATTTCCTGAATATTGTTTGGCGAATTTCCACTTTTTCTTTCATTTTCGAAATAGTTTATCAGATTAAGTACCATTTTTTTTTGATTGGGGATGCAAAAACCCAGAAAATTGTTTCATTTTGTCACAAACTGTCAAAGTCACAAAACTGGTATATTTAAAATAAAACGTAGCTGGTGCTATTATAAGCTTTTTTAGAATCGCTGGAAAGTAAATACAATATCCTTTTTTTTTCATGTCAAAATGGAATAAGTCTGTCTCATTTATCTTACGTATTTTATTTAGAGGGTAAAATTAAACGCAAGTAAAGAAAACAGAAACTGAGAGTATGTCTTTCTTGAATCGTATAACCCGCACGATAAGACCAGATCCGACTATATAGTTGTTGATTGTCAATGTTCGATTGTTTGACAGTTGCTAATGCATAAAACAATATTTCCACCTGCTCCAGAACAAGGTGATGTGTATTTGACATTTTAATCACAACCTGCACCTCATTATTGTAATATATACCAGGGGTGTCAAATTAGAACATTTTATATAAATTCTGTCACAATTTCAAAAATAGTGTGGTAAAGTAAAAATTGTGCGGGAAAGTAAAATCGTGCGGAAAAGTGGTACTTTCCGCACGATAAATCGTGCCGAAAAGTAACTTTTGCCCACGATCGTAGGAAAACAAAATTTACATGGCGACCGTACTTGCCAAAATCCTAAATTCCTAAATGGAACCAACCGACAGAACTAAAAAAAAATAGAATACGTATTTCCTCTAAGACCTTTTAAAATAATATAAGTGTTGATAATATCATTGGCACTGCCTAGTGACTGGCCCTAGTAGTTTGGTGCGTAATTCTTTAAAAAGCGAGAAAAGTGCTGGAGGGAACATTTTTCTTTCCACATAAGTAAGTAATATCAATATCATGGTTTGATTAGGATAAACACGGTGGGGACTTTAACTGGAACAAATTTTAGCTTACCCGGTGGCAATATTATTTTTCGCCTGAATGTATATCTTTTTAGTAATAATACTGGTAGTTTACACACTATATACATTGGCACACCCCTAATTTAACCTTTCACAATAGGGTCGTGAAATTGCAACGATAGGGCAAGCCGATGATTTAGAATAAATCTTCGGACAGTGACGGTCATTTAGGTTTTTATTTATGAAATATAAATTCCTTTTGTTTCCTGCCCGTGTTGTAAATAAATTATACATAGTAAAAACTCTATCTGATTTAGTTCTAGCACTATACATTAAGAAAACAAGGTGATAGTGAAATAGTGTATCGTTTTAAGAGAGCAGGTCTGCCAAAAAATTCGACCGTTTTAACCCATTTTTTAACTACCTGTCCTCTTAAATTGTAATATTATGGTACGTTCTTATTTTAATTTTTTTTGGTTTCTTCATGTAATTTTTATTTATAATTTATATTCGTATTTAGTTTAGTTAGGTGTTTGTATATTTCGGTTGTGTTTTTCCCAAGAAAAATGTAATTGATGTAAAATTTGCCACAATCTTTTTCTTCCTACGTTGGGTAAAGTTCACAAATATCTTAAAACAATCCACTTGTTTTAGGAAATTTGTGGTAAAGTCTCGTCTTCTTTTACAGCATTTAAAATTTTATCTAATGTTAATAAAAATTATGCACTTTGCTTCATATGATACTTTACACATCCTCATTAATTTGTATAGGTGTCCTTCCTGGCAACGGTTCAGGAGGGGCCACAGTTCCAGATTTTCTTTTCCTAAGAAGCCTATAGATTCTTGATTCACTAACTCCCGTCATATTAGCTCAGGGTGATACTAGGTTTTTGACAGTATGTACTAGATGGCGTTTGATGCACAAGTGCATCGTGTACATTTAAAACTAATATCTTTGCTTTTAGGTTGAACACACCTTTACGAAACACTGGGGAATAATTATTCGCCATTTTTGTATTATTTTTATAAACACACAAGTTTTCGATAACATGTTAAAAATAAAACTAAACTACCTCACTTGAAGTTGGAAATATTCTATGACATAAGCCTGTATACCTATGCAATAATAGATAATTTAATTACTTAAAATCAGGTACACTGAGAAAAGCTCCAAAAAGAAATTATTTGCTAAGATTATTTTGGCTGCAACATTAAATTTTTAACCTACAATAGTACCTAATATTGGTTTCTTATTGCAAAATAAACGATTTACCTGAAAACTCTTTATACCTGTTGCAAAACACTTTTCTATTGTAGAAAAATTTATATTATGATGACAGTTGAGATTTTCTTTATGAAAACGCCTCTCTTGTTGCTTTGTTGGGGCAGCAATGCGACTTATTGATATTGAAAGAAAATATTTATAAAACAATCTTTTCTGGAACTCCAAAATATCTTTCCAACGGTAAAAAAGTTTTTTATTAAAAATGGAAATTAGTCACATGTTCGATTCTAATCGGCTTTTTTCGTGGTCGCAAATTCAATCTGATTGGGCCAATTTTCATATTCGGTACCTAGCCGCACCCGCCCCGCTCGTCTTCATTTCACGTTGAAAATTGAAAGCGTGCAGGTTGCCGTTCGAGCTGATCGCGATCAGTGTATTATTATTGTATGAGAAAATTAAGTGTTGTTTTGTTGACAGTATGGAAATGGATACGTTTAATTTTAAAGATGTAATATCTAATTGGGGACTTCAAGAATATGTATATGGAAAACTTTGAACGTAAGTACTATACCTACATAAGTATTTACTTATTGCTTGTTTCTAAGTCCAAAGAACGTAATTTAATGGTGATTTTGGGCAAAAAGCTTCGAGTCACCCATTAAAATAAATGCCACCAGCAATGTAATTTTTATGATCACGTTTACCGTTTACCAATTACAAAGCAGTATCTGCCCACAGCCGAAATTCTTGACACATTGTTGTTAATGTCTTCGTACATTAAGGTTATGATTAATAAACTTCAACATGTCACCCCACCCAGCCAACGTTTCTAGAGTAAGTAATCTTTAATTTTGTTTTAGAATGTGAACAAACTACACGAGAGCATAGTTCAGCATAGAAGAAAGGAAGGAGAAGTTAAAAAAATTTGGCCTTACCTTTGGAGTTGTAGTTGGGAACTTGGAGAAACCCTCATTTGTAATACTTAGTTGTTGATGATGTTCAGTATAGGTACCTATACACGGTGGATACTTGTATCAGGGCACTTGAGCTGCTTTTTAAGCTATTTCATGCTTTAGACGTCGCATATCCTTCCGAAAGTGAACATGTTACAAATAATTAAATAAGTTTGAATAATAAAAGTTTGTCTATTAGAAATGTATTATAGAATAATGTTTCCTACATTAAATACTATCAAAACTGCAACAAAATATTTGGCTTCTTTTTTTTTTATTTTGGCTGCCACAGTAGAGACCACTTTACTACGACAGCAATGTTTATTTGCTACCTTAGCTAAAAAAGGTACCTATAAGTAGAGAGAAGAAATGCTGATCCAGCAAAGACCTTTGCTATAAGAAGCAAAACGCTATACAGGATATAAAAATTCTTTTCATTACAGCAAAGTGTTATACTGATACAGAAAAGTAACTTATTTTTAATGGAAACGACGCGGCAGGCGGAAAAAATATCTTTGTTGTTCTAGCAAAGTCTCTTTATAACGGATAGTAAGTGACTTTGCAAACGCAGGATTTTATTTGTTTGGGTTACACGTGATCATTTTTTATAAAGTAACTTTATCACGCCAGCAAAGAAATTACAGCCAAATCGATTTTACTGTCCTAGGTAATTTTTCTTTTGTCCCCTATTTAAGTAAATTTTTTTATAAGCGGTATAAAGATTTTTATAACCGCAGCAAGAATCTTCTCTCAGTGTAGGTACCTGTTATTGCTACGGTTTTACGACTCATGACCCTCAGCTGTGCTGGCAGACTTTAAGAAACAGAGTAGTAGCAGTATAGAAATTTATGACAAAATATTTGTGAAAAATGGAAAAACACGTCGATTTAGATTTTGTTTACACTACATTTTGGCCTTAAAAAATTTTTTTTACCTCCTTTATAAGGTGAAACTTAACCATACTTTATTTTTTCAACTAACATGATCCTATGTATGTCACTTTTTTGAAAAGCTCTTTCGAGAAGAAAATTGACTATGTTAATTATGTGACGTTTGCGTTGAAAGTTAACATTAATTTTGAAAAAATCGGCCTAAATACCTTAAAATAAAAAAAAATATAACTTTAAAAAGTTTTCAATTAACACTTAAGAATGTCAAATAAAATTTTGTTTGTGGATAAGGATCACCACCTCTCAATTATTATTGTTATTAACCAATATATTTGACTAGCTAAAAGAATTTGGTCCTGTCAATGGCTTAGGCCGAGACACAATTAAAAAATAAGCAATATGCAATAAGAATAAAAATTATGATGGCACAAAACAGTATTGTCACATAATGGTATAGGTACATACAATCCTAATGCACCTTTAAGATGAGATGAGATAATGACATTTTTGGTCATGGTTTTTACTTCATCCATTTCTTCCCTTTATTAAATTATATCAGTTTTTAATGACTTTCTTCCTCACACTTGTGGTGGTGTTTGCTCACCGTGTGTGCACCCATTTACTCTTCACTGTTTTTTATGCCTAATATAATTAACCTATTACTTATTCACTACTACATTTTTCTCAGTTTATTAACAATCGCATTTATCCATGCAGCTTGCCTTAATTTATTAATTTTTTCTGACTTAGTGTCCTTATTAATAATTACATTCTATGCTTTACGAATTGTCTCTCTTCTTAAGTTCTATTATTTTTGGTAGTTTAAAGTTTCCTCAAATCACTCAACTCATTACCAAGTTCCTCTCTGTCATCTTAGAGCTCCGTTAGGGTTCTACGTGCCATTATTATTTTCTTGATTCTCCTGAGGATGCATGTTTATAGATTCGAAACATGTAAATAATATATCATCATTTAAACTTCTTATTTAAATATGCCAGTGAAGGAAGACTTAAAGTGCCTTATTTATCTCCTTTAAAAATTACACTTTACTTAAAGTATGGACTATTTCTTCAAGTGAATAAAATTAGAGTTAAGTTAATTAGGCTTGGTCTCTAGAATTAATAAATATAGTTTAAAAAAACTAAAAAACGCGCTTTAATAATTAATGAAACCAAAAAGCGGAAAATAAATATAGTTTAAAATAATTCTTGAAATTCTTAATACAGGCAGAAAATAATAATGAATATTTCCCTCATATGTTAAAGTTCCCATTAGAGAAATGCAATTTTCGCAAAATTACAGCGTAAACAGCACTGCCAGAAATCGAAAATTGCATCGCAAGTTTATATTGTTGACGAAACGTCAAAGCGGGATTTTATTGTTAACAAACGTCAAAAAATGTAATATTCTGACAATTAACGTCATCTTATTTATTATTATACGAGCAACCGACGTATCAAAACTTGCCAAAAAAGGTGTTGGAGAACAACAGTTAATTAAACTAAGTGGACACTCAAATACCAAGTCAATGACGCCTTACATTCAGATGGATGAGAACCACCATATGCTTTTGATTGAAAAAATGCGGGACAATGACCAACCGTCAAGCTCAAGAGAGTCCCCGCCGAAATAAGCTCTCGCTCGTTGACTGCATCAACCACCATGGCTACGAATTCAAAGCAAAATATTGTTAACTAGACTGGGTACATATCGCTAATCGTCAGCCGAGAGTGCATCTAATATTAGTACTAAAAAGATTTACAAAAATTTACAATAAAAAAATACTTTTTTTTTTTTTTTCTATTTACTATTGCTTTTTTTGCCTCACCTTCCTGCGGAACGTGAAGGAAAAACATATCGCCAAATTGTCATTATAATAACTGACTAAAACTACACAATGGTGCAAAATTTCCGTTTTCTCGTGTAGGTAGGTAGTTTTCTGAGACGGCGCCGTATAGGTGCTCTTTAAACTCGCACACCTTTGTGCAATGTGGGATATATTTTCCATATTTGCTCTATAAAAATATATAAGTATTCAATCGATTAAAACATAAGCAAAAAATTATTCTTACATGGAAGCTATCAATTATCAGTTAATAAATTTGTAGAAATATTATTGTGCCGAGCCCTTCGGGCACGGCACTGTTCTAGTTCGTTCGTTTAATTATACGAGAGCTGTCACTTTGACAGGTAAGTGTCATTTTTTTTAGCTTTTTCGTAGCGAGGGTTATAGCTGTAAGAATTCGAAATTAAAAAATTTTCAGGTACCTAAATAGGAATGTTTTATACGATAGCTGTCAAATTTTGACAGGTAGGAGTCAGTTTTTTTTTATCCTTTTCGTAGCGAGGGTTATCGCTGTAAAAATCCTAAAGTGAAAAATTTTTCAGATCCTAAATAACAAAGTTCTATACGACAGCTGTCATTTTGACAGGTAAATGTCAATTTTTTTTAAGCTTTTCTTGTATCTAGGATTAAAGCTGTAAGAATCCAAAATTTAAAAAAAAATTCAGTAGTTAAATAACAAAGTTCTATACGACAGCTGTCAAATTTTGACAGGTAAGTTAAAAAATTTTTTTTAGATTTTTCGTAGCGAGATTTGTAGCTGTAAGAATCCTAAATGAAAAATTTTTCAGTTCCTAAATAACAAAGTTATATACGACAGCTGTCATTTTGACAGGTAAATTGCAAGTTTTTTTTAAGCTTTTCTTGTATCTAGGATTATAGCTGTAAGAATTCGAAATTTAAAAAAAATTCAGTACCTAAATAACAAAGTTCTATACGACAGCTGTCAGATTTTGACAGGTAAGTGTCAATTTTTTTTTAGCTTTTTCGTAGCGACGGATATAGCTGTAAGAATCCCAAATTAAAAAAAAATTCAGTACCTAGATAACAAAGTTTTATACGATACCTGTCAGATTTTGACAGGTAAGTGTCGATTTATTTTAACTTTTTTCGTAGCGAGGGTTAAAGCTGTAATAAAACTAAATTTAAAAAATTTTCAGTACCAAAATAACAAAGTTCTATACGACAGCTGTCAAATTATATATACTTAAATAGTAATTCTTATTTTTTATAATTTGCTACCATTTCTATGCTGTTTAGGTATAGAACAATATATTTGAAAAAAGTAGTATTTGAGATAACCTAAACGAATATCCAAACCAAAATTATATCGGACGCACCCAATTCGATTTATTAACGATCCAATATGACCCTACATTGATTTTAAAAAAATCAAAAAAATTACTTCCCAACTTTCGATCGCGTTCGCAAACAACAGTGTTTTGTAGCCCAACGTCGTCTACATGTCGAAAAAGTTTAAATCGATTAAAATGATTTTTGCCACCTGTATCGCCCTACAACGAAAAAAAACGTATTTTTTAACTTTGACTTTAATAACTTTTTTCCGGTACACCCTGTATATTTGAAATTGTTCCCAGAACGTGCCCTGACTATTCCTCTCTATGTCCAGAAAGTTTGAATCGTTTTGCTCTAACCGTTTCCGAAAAAAAAATTCGCGAATATCGAAATGTCGAATAACCTTCTACCACGTGGCGACGGATTATCAATGTCAAAACGCCATCTTTAAAATCGAGATTACAACCATTTCTGAAACATTTTGGGCAAATATTTTGGTCAGTAAAATTAGAAGAAGGTTCAAGGTAGATATTCCACCCGATTTAAAATCTGGAAATGTTCTTATTATTCTAGCAAGTTACGCTGAAAACACCCATTTTTCGCCATTTTTGACAGCCGGATTTTTAGAATTAATAATTAATTTAGATACATCAATATCAAGGCACTCTTAGTCAAAAGTGAATGGTGTTAGAATTTGTAAAGATTGCCTGTTTCCGCACCCAAAAAAGCGACTTTTCTCAATTTTGCGAATATATTTTAATGATTTTGAATATGTAGAGGTGTTGCGAAGTAATCAGCGCATTTTTTGTGAAAAAATAAAATGGTTTTGTTAAAAATTGAATAAGCTACAGTCGATATAGTAAAAAAAAAGCTGCCGTTTTTTCCGTATTAAAGATAAAGAAACGAAAAAATATCTCTTAAATACAATTTGACGAGCTCCATCCGCTAAAGTTTACAACGTTTCGATCAAAAGTCGTTTTCAGTACGAAAAAAAATAAAAACCGTGAAAAAATCAGGCCTAACTTTATGATTTCCACTTTCTTACAATTTTCGGCAATTTCCATTCCAGTTAGGTATAGAACGATATATTGGAAAAAGGTAGATTTTGAGATGGCCTAACCGATTATCCAAACCGCATGTCGATTGGATGCACCCAATTCGACTTATTAGCGATCCAAGAGGTACCATTTTCGACCAAATTTTGACTTTAAAAAAATCAAAAAAATTACTTCCAAACTTTCGATCGCGCTCACAAACAATAGGGTTCTGTAGCCCACGGTCGTCTACGCGTCGAAAAAGTTTAAATCGAAAAAACTAATTTTTGTGGCCTGTATCGTGTGCCGACGAGATCCCGATATTTCTCGACTTTAAAAATTAATAACCTTTTTCCCGTACACCCTGTATATTTGAAATTTTTACACAACGTACCCCCACTATTCCTCTCTAAACTAAAAAAGTTTCAATCGTCCCACTCTAACCGTTTCCGAGAAAAAAAAGCGTAAATGCGAAAATGTCGAAACTGACGGCGACGACGACGCCGACAACATACGCACATTATTTTTACCGAAGCGCCGTATAACATATCGCGGTGTAGCGCGATATGTAATTACAACTAGACTGGGTACATATCGCTAATCGTCAGCCAAGAGTGCATCTAATATTAGTACTAAAAAGATTTACAAAAATTTACAATAAAAAAATACTTTTCTTTTCTTTTTTTCTATTTACTATTGCCTTTTTTGCCTCACCTTCCTGCGGAACGTGAAGGAAAAACATATCGCCAAATTGTCATTATAACAACTGACTAAAACTACACAATGGTGCAAAATTTCCGTTTTCTCGTATAGGTAGGTAGTTTTCTGAGACGGCGCCGTATAGGTGGTCTTTAAACTCGCACACCTTTGTGCAATGTGGGATATACTTTCCATATTTGCTCTATAAAAATATGTAAGTATTCAATCGATTAAAACATAAGCAAAAAATGATTCTTACATGGAAGCTATCAATTATCAGCTAATAAATTTGTAGAAATATTATTGTGCCGAGCCCTTCGGGCACGGCACTGTTCTAGTTCGTTCGTTTAATTATACGAGAGCTGTCACTTTGACAGGTAAGTGTCATTTTTTTTAGCTTCTTCGTAGCGAGGGTTATAGCTGTAAGAATTCGAAATTAAAAAAATTTCAGGTACCTAAATAAGAATGTTTTATGCGATAGCTGTCAAATTTTGACAGGTAGGAGTCAGTTTTTTTTTATCCTTTTCGTAGCGAGGGTTATCGCTGTAAAAATCCTAAAGTGAAAAATTTTTTAGATCCTAAATAACAAAGTTCTATACGACAGCTGTCATTTTGACAGGTAAATGTCAATTTTTTTTAAGCTCGTCTTGTATCTAGGATTGAAGCTGTAAGAATCCAAAATTTAAAAAAATTCAGTAATTAAATAACAAAGTTCTATACGACAGCTGTCAAATTTTGACAGGTAAGTTTAAATTTTTTTTTTTAGATTTTTCGTACCGAGATTTGTAGCTGTAAGAATCCTAAATGAAAAATTTTTCAGTTCCTAAATAACAAAGTTATATACGACAGCTGTCATTTTGACAGGTAAATTGCAAGTTTTTTTTAAGCTTTTCTTGTATCTAGGCACACCCTGTATATTCCAAATTTTTACACAAAGTACCCCCACTATTCTTCTCTAAACCCAAAAAGTTTCAATCGTCCCACTCTAACCGTTTCTGAGAAAAAAAATCGCAAATGTGAAAATGTCGAAACTGACGGCGGCGGCGGCGACACCGACAACATACATACATTATTTTCACCGAAGCGCCGTATAACATATCGCGGTGTAGCGCGATATGTAATAATTGTACTTTTCATTGCAATTCTTGTAATTTTTAAGCATTTTAATTTTATTGTTAGTATTTTCTGTTAAATAAAATATTTAAATTTACTTGATTCGAGTTCTTAATTAATTTGGGAAATATTCAAATAAATTACACTCGTGCATAAAAATAACCAGATAATTTTTTTATTCAATGTGTTTTTTTTTACAAATTGCAATCGTTTGTTTTCATATTTTACGAAAATGCCGTCCTCCTGCGGAGTCGGGCTTTTTCGCGAAAATATAAAAACAAACTCTTGCAATTATAAAAAAACACATTTTATTCAAAAATTATCGGTAATTTTGATGCACCCCCTGAAAATTAGTAAAATATTAGTATTATTATGAAAAAAGCGTGGGGTGCTCGATATACGAAAAATATAGCACAAAGCGACCGACGTTTTTTTCACACTAATACTTAATTAAATGTTTATCGTTCATTATTATTTTCTGCCTATATTAAGAATTTCAAGAATTATTTTCAACTATATTTATTTTCCGCTTTTTAGTTTGCTTAATAATTATCAAAGCGTGTTTTTTAGTTTTTTTAAACTATATTTATTTTTCATTTTTTAGTTTGAGTTATTGTTAAGAAACAAATTTTTTTTGAGTAGATTGAGCTTGATTAGTAGATTATTGTATTGTCAGCGGTTCTTGATAAGTCTACAAAATTTAAATTAAATCTGGCCGTTTAAAGTGGGTCAAAATCGGGGTCAAAGAAGTCGGTTATAAACAAACATACATACAAATCGGAACAAACGACAACATTTTCAAATCTTTTTAAAAAAATTTGTTAAAATTTTATTTTGACGGTAGATTTTTTTAAAAATTTTTCTCTATTCTTAGCGAAAATATCTATACGACACCACGTTTGTTTTATTACTATCGATAATTGGAATAATTCTGACATATTGACAGGTGTCAAATTTTGACAGGAGAATTTTTTGCGTATTTTTTTCAACTTTCCACCAGTCATCAGTCAGTATACATACGACCTTATAGTTTTTTCATTAATATAAATTTTTTTAACGATTTGACATATTGACAACTGTCAAAATTTGACAGGAGAATTTTTTGCGTGTAGTATATTGTATTGTCAGCGGTTCTTGACAAGTTTTCAAAATTTAAATTAAATCTGACGGTTTAAAGTGGGTCAAAATCGGGTCCAAAGAAGTCGGTTACGGACAAACAAACATACAGGTGAAGCTAATGAAACCGTGTAATTTAAATTAAATCTGACCGTTTAAAGTGGGTCAAAATCGGGTTTAAAGAAGTCTGTTACGGACAAACAAACATACAGGTGAAGCTAATAAAAGCGTGTAATTTAAATTAAATCTGACCGTTTAAAGTGGGTCAAAATCGGGTTCAAAGAAGTCGGTTACGGACAAACAAACATACAGATGAAGCTAATAAAAGCGTCTAATTTAAATTAAATCTGACCGTTTAAAGTGGGTCAAAGTCGGGTCCAAAGAAGTCGGTTACGGACAAACAAACATACAGATGAAGCTAATAAAAGCGTCTAATTTAAATTAAATCTGACCGTTTAAAGTGGGTCAAAATTGGGTTCAAAGAAGTCGGTTACGGACAAACAAACATACAGGTGAAGCTAATAAAAGCGTGTAATTTAAATTAAATCTGACCGTTTAAAGTGGGTCAAAATCGGGTCCAAAGAAGTCGGTTACGGACAAACAAACATACAGGTGAAGCTAATGAAACCGTGTAATTTAAATTAAATCTGACCGTTTAAAGTGGGTCAAAATCGGGTTTAAAGAAGTCTGTTACGGACAAACAAACATACAGGTGAAGCTAATAAAAGCGTGTAATTTAAATTAAATCTGACCGTTTAAAGTGGGTCAAAATCGGGTTCAAAGAAGTCGGTTACGGACAAACAAACATACAGATGAAGCTAATAAAAGCGTCTAATTTAAATTAAATCTGACCTTTTAAAGTGGGTCAAAGTCGGGTCCAAAGAAGTCGGTTACGGACAAACAAACATACAGATGAAGCTAATAAAAGCGTCTAATTTAAATTAAATCTGACCGTTTAAAGTGGGTCAAAATTGGGTTCAAAGAAGTCGGTTACGGACAAACAAACATACAGATGAAGCTAATAAAAGCGTCTAATTTAAATTAAATCTGACCGTTTAAAGTGGGTCAAAATTGGGTTCAAAGAAGTCGGTTACGGACAAACAAACATACAGATGAAGCTAATAAAAGCGTCTAATTTAAATTAAATCTGACCGTTTAAAGTGGGTCAAAATCGGGTTCAAAGAAGTCGGTTACGGACAAACAAACATACAGATGAAGCTAATAAAAGCGTCTAATTTAAATTAAATCTGACCGTTTAAAGTGGGTCAAAATTGGGTTCAAAGAAGTCGGTTACGGACAAACAAACATACAGATGAAGCTAATAAAAGCGTCTAATTTAAATTAAATCTGACCGTTTAAAGTGGGTCAAAATTGGGTTCAAAGAAGTCGGTTACGGACAAACAAACATACAGATGAAGCTAATAAAAGCGTCTAATTTAAATTAAATCTGACCGTTTAAAGTGGGTCAAAATCGGGTTCAAAGAAGTCGGTTACAGACAAACAAACATACAGGTGAAGCTAATAAAAGCGTGTTAAAAATAAAATACCCTAAGAAGTATAGAAAAATCAAATTTTGTCGTTGCATTTAGACACTATTAATTTTCATCAATAATTTTAAAATATTCACCTCACTTTTAAACTTGACACTATAGTATACCTTCATCTTGACATTACTCTTAAAAATGATTATATATCGTATAGGTACTTTGAACTTTTGACCTAAAACGCGAAATTTACAATTTAATGTTGAAATCGCATTAATATCATATTTTCTTGTCACTTCGGTAGAGAAGCAATATTTCAGAATTCTTTCTGGACATTATTTATAAAAAAAAAGCTTACATAGGTTATAAATAAAACAGGCTACACCTAATAAATACCGTCTAGAACTGCTGTTTAGATAATCCATACTTTTTAAATAATTTTAACAGTTTATAAATTGAAATGAAATGAAAGTTGCGGCGTGCGAAAAGTTAACAAAATAAACCAACTTAAATGCTAAAAGGAAAGTTTTATTAATATTGTTGGAAAAACCTTCTATTCCTTTTTTCGGGCCGGCCCCGTCCAAGGAATACCTTACTAAGCGGATTATGCAAAGATTTTTATGAGTTTCCAAACCCAGGGGAAATATTTCTCAAATATTATGCAAATTGAGTAAACATTTTTTTTTGTTTTGAAAAAAATTACGTCCTTGCCTATTTTGTTTATCCGGTCGGAAGGTTATAAATGTATATTTAACAGCTTCATAAACTACCGTGCGAACATCAAAGAGGGCTTATTGAATTAAAAAACGTGGGGCTTGGTTTAGATCACAATGATATGGGGACGATATAGGGTAAACTATCCAATCGTTGGCACTCAACCAATTATTGGCACGCCTTCACGTTTTTGTTAATTTAAAAAATATTTCTATGATAAAACCAAAATATAGAATATTAGAGTGATAGCGGCAACCCTGCCTAATGTTTGTCAGCCCTTATGCAGTTTGTGTCATTTGGCGCCAGTTTTGTGCATTGAAAAGTTTGATTCGATATCCTGAAAGTCCTGTAAGATTAGCGTTTAAGGTAAGAATGTTGTTAGTAATTATATGATATTTTTCAACTTTAAATAAAAAAATTGAGGTATGTAGATGATGTATATAGATAAACCTTGTCTTAAAGATAAAAATTATGTAAACCTATTGTAAACTAACTTTTTATTAATATTTTTGGGGTGCCAATTATGGGGTATGTGAATTGCTTGGTTTCTAATTGTTGGCACCCATGCCAACTATTAGAATTATCAAATTATTTCTAGCACTAATTATTGGCACCCGCTTTTAATTAGCATTTATTTGCCTAGGTACCTACCCGTAACTCCTTTTTTTTTAATACCTACCTAGAAAATAAAAGAAAATTGAATATAATTCAAAATATAAAAATAAATCCAAATAGGCGGCCCAAAGAAGATGAAGGCGAGGAAAAATAAACGACAGTGAAAACGATGAAATTTTAGAAATCAGCAACATAAAAACCGGTCACTATTTGGATACAAAACAACCTGAAATTGCTAGTAAAGACACTATTCCTTACTTTGGCACTCCTGAAAAGAAAATAAAATTGAATATAATTCAAAATATAAAAATAAATCCAAATAGGCTGCCCAAAGAAGATGAAGGCGAGGAAAAAATAAGCGACAGTGAAAACGATGGAATTTTAGAAATCAGCAACATGAAAACCGATCACTATTTGGATCCTATCCCTCATCAGAAAAGTATATTTGATTACTTAGAAAAGCCTAAAACATCCGAAAGAATCGGAAAAAGAAATTCAACAAGAACATCATTTGTTTTGGTCTCATCCGATTATAAAAAATGCCTTCAGGAAAAAGAGGAAGCGAAAATTGAGAAGGAAAAGAAAAAAGATGAAAATAAGTTAAAAAGAGAAGAAAATAAAATAAAGAGGGAAAAAAAGCTGCAGGTTAATAAAGGAACTAAAAAAAAGAAGAATGAAGTTGGTGTAAAGAAACTATCTATTAAAAAAATACATAGTTACACGAATATAATTTTAGACGCAACTGAAAGTATAAAAAATAGTAGAAACGAACAAAATCATGTAAGAAAATTGTTTACGCCTGAATGTAAAGAGATAGAGGAAGAAGAAATATTTACATTTGATGAATCCATTTTAAATCAGAATATAATTATTGTTAAGAATGGATTGTGCTTTATATGTACTTATAACATTGGCTCGACTAATAATATATGGGTAAAGTGCTGTAAGTGTACTAGGAATTACCATTATAAATGTTTGATAAAAGACCAGATTTACAGAAAATTATTTGTTTGCAAAAGTTGCTTATGTTCAAATACTTAGTACTTTGTTAATTAAATGTACGTTTGTGAGAAGTGTGTCTTAGTAATTTTTGTAAAATATTATGTTTTATGATATAGGTATCCTAAAGAGTTTTTCTAAGTAAATGTTTAAAACCCATGTTGTGTTTAATTATTTTAGATTGCGAATATGGTGCCAATAATTGGACGTTTTAGTAGTAAGAAAAAGAAAAATAATTACATAAATTGCTGAAATTGGCCACAGCCATGAGTCCAAGCATAAATTCACCCGTCTCTTCATATTTTCGAAAATGTTGACCAGCATCTCTGGAGAAATGTTACCACATTCTTGGATAATCCTTTCTTGTAATTGTTCTAAATTTGCAACTGGTGTTTTAAAAAGAGTGTTCTTTAAATGAGGAAAAACGAAGTAATATATAACCGTTAAACAAGGTGATCTAGGTGGAAATTCAATGTCTGATCGAAAACTGATCAATCTGTCGTCGAAAAAATTGCGTAAGTAGTTAATAGTTTTGGCGGCTGTATGGGCGACTGCACCGTCCTGTTGAAAATATCCAACACGTAGTTCGTCGTCAAGTAATTGCTCCACAAATGGATTCAAAATATTGTCTCTGTACCGCTATGCCGTAACTGTGTCATGGAAAAAAACAGGACCAACAATTCTTCTTCGGGAAACAGTTAATCAGACACCAATTTTTGAGGGTGCAATATGGACTCTACAAAAAAATGGGGATTTTCACTACTCCACATGCGTGTATTCTGAGAATTCACATAACCGGAGAGGTGAAACCAGGCTTCATCCAAAAAAAATGTCAGGTCTAATAAATCATTTCTTTTCAATAAATTTTAGGTAAACTATGGAGAGTAATTCCTCCGTCTTTCAAAATCTGCGGCTTGTATTTCTTGGAATATTTGCACTTTATAAGAAAATAAATTTAGCTGCTTCTTAAGAATAGCCCTGCATGTTCCATAAGATCTTCCCACTTCTTGGGACAGGCGCCTAATACAATTTGTTGGCGTATTTTGCACTATTTCACGAACTTTTGCAACAACTTCTTCTGTTTTTACAGATGGTCTTCCTGCTCTTTTTTTGTGTTGTATAGAACCTGTTTCCCTAAACACAGCCACGGTTCTTTTCAGGCAATGATAAAAATCCCCAGCAATAAAAGCAACGTTAGGAAAATGTTCGTAAAAATCATCCATGCACAAACCTGGATTGTATTGCCACTCACAATTTACTTTAACCCCGTTTCGAAAATACGCTTTAACCATGAATGTTTTGTGCTGTTCGGTAAAGCCCATTGTGTGAATTGTTCAAGAAATTGGATAAATTAGCGATGAATCCAATTACTTGTAACGACTGTCAAAGATGACGGAATAACTGATTAATTGTTAATTCAGGTAGTTACTGACACCCAACAAGTATTAGGCTCCACGACTAAGCATTACGTCCTTAGATGCAAGGCCCTCTTGGATGCAAATCATTTTTGCTCGCACGGTATTAAAAAAAGAAAAATGTGGCAATGTTTTTTGCATCTCTTACTCAAAACAGACCCGGATTTATTTAAGGCAATAAATTGGCTATATGGACAAAATACAGTATAAGTTTGTGACTTGGAATAAATTCAGTAAATCCAGGACAGTTTATTTTTTGGAAAAATGCTTGGATACGGGTAATAACATTATAAGTTGTGGTCTTTTTTATGAAAATATATTGATACAGTGTGTCCCAAATTAGAGAAATAAAGGTATTAATAATATTTTAAATGGCAATCTTAGTTTTTATTGACTACGCTGAAAGTGCATATTAAGTTATACATACCCCACATAGTATATTAAAGTATAAGTGGATATTAAGGTCTTTAAAACACGCGCGATTTTGCAAGCACGACGGCGCAGCCGGAGTGCTTGAAAAAGAGCAAGTGTTTTAAAGACCAGTTATCCACGAATACTTTACATTCTTTTTTTTTATTGGTATTTATATTACAAAAAATGGAAATAATAACTTAGTAAGTAAGTGAAATGGTCGAATTCGCGATGTGATATACCTGTCGTTGTCATGAAAATGAGAACAAAAAATACCTTCCAATCTGTCACATAAGATTCATTGTTGTCACCGTTGACATTGGTTGTCTATTGCTTAAAAAAATATTTTATTTGACGTTAAAAGGTAATTCTGTCAAATCAATAATTCAAAAGTTGACATATTTAGACTTCACGTTTCACGGGTTGTTGATGTTGTCATGGTAACTTTAAAACACGCGCGTTTTTGAAAGTGGGATTTAAACACGCTGAGGCGTACTTTAAATAAGCGAAATAGGGTATCAATAAAAAAAAACAATTATTATACTTTAAATAAATATAGTTCAAAAAAACTAAAAAAACTAAAAAACACGCTTCTTAACATAGTATAAAACAAAGTCGCTATCGCCCGTCCTGTCCGTATATGTGCTTAAATCTTTAAAACTACGCAACGGATTTTGAAGCGTTTTTTTTTTAGTAGATAGAGTGATTCAAAAGGAATGTTTTTATGTATAATACATGCATAATATTATAGAGAAACACTGATAAACACTGATAAATTAGAGTGGGGAGAACGAACGACCCAACCTAACCGGTCCCCGGCCCGTTCAACGATCGATCCGAAGCACCGAAGCCGGAATAGACGAAGACATACTATGTTTTATGCATGGATGTGAATTGTGGGCGGGCCGGCAAACGGTTGAGTTTGAGGTTTGTTCGGGTTTGTTCGCCTTATTATCTCACGTCGTATAATGCCGGGCTGCAACGCAGGCCGGGTACACGCTAGTTAATAATAAATGAGACTAAAAAGCGGAAAATAAATATAGTTTAAAATAATTTTTGAAATTCTTAATATAGGCAGAAAATTATAATGAACGATAAACATTATTGTATAAATATTATTGTGAAAAAAGCGTAAGGTGCTCGATATTGGTGCGAAAAATATAGCACAAAGCGCACCACGCTTTTTTCACAATGTTTATCGTTCATTATTATTTTCTGCGTAAGTATATTAAGAATTTCAAGAATTATTTTAAACTATATTTATTTTTCGCTTTTTAGTTTGATTAATTATTATTAAAGTGTGTTAATTAGTTTTTTCAAACTATATTTATTTTTCATTTTTTAGTTTGAGTTATTGTTAAGAAAAAACTTTTTTTTTGAGTAGAGAGAGTCATAGAGAGGTCCGGAGCAGAAATGGAATACTGTCACTAATTTAACAATGACTTTTTGAAATGGCTAGATTTAAAGCAGTGGATCCATTTTTTTTTAAATGGCTAGATTCAAAGAATTGGATTCACATACCCGAACAAACCCGAACAAAATGATATAAACTTGTCAAATTATTGGATTGTCAGCGGTTCTTGATAAGTCTACAAAATTTAAATTAAACCTTACCGTTTAAAGTGGGTCAAAATCGGGTTTGTTCGGGTTTGTATCAAATTATTGTATTGTCAGCGGTTCTTGATTAGTCTACAAAATTTAAATTAAATCTGACAGTTTGAAGTGGGTCAAAATCGGGTTTGTTCGGGTTTGTATCAAATTATTGTATTGTCAGCGGTTCTTGATTAGTCTAGAAAATTTAAATTAAATCTGACAGTTTGAAGTGGGTCAAAATCGGGTTTGTTCGGGTTTGTATCAAATTATTGTATTGTCAGCGGTTCTTGATTAGTCTACAAAATTTAAATTAAATCTGACAGTTTGAAGTGGGTCAACATCGGGTTTGTTCGGGTTTGTATCAAATTATTGTATTGTCAGCGGTTCTTGATTAGTCTACAAAATTTAAATTAAATCTGACAGTTTGAAGTGGGTCAAAATCGGGTTTGTTCGGGTTTGTATCAAATTATTGTATTGTCAGCGGTTCTTGATTAGTCTACAAAATTTAAATTAAATCTGACAGTTTGAAGTGGGTCAAAATCGGGTTTGTTCGGGTTTGTATCAAATTATTGTATTGTCAGCGGTTCTTGATTAGTCTACAAAATTTAAATTAAATCTGACAGTTTGAAGTGGGTCAAAATCGGGTTTGTTCGGGTTTGTATCAAATTATTGTATTGTCAGCGGTTCTTGATTAGTCTACAAAATTTAAATTAAATCTGACAGTTTGAAGTGGGTCAAAATCGGGTTTGTTCGGGTTTGTATCAAATTATCGTATTGTCAGCGGTTCTTGATTAGTCTACAAAATTTAAATTAAATCTGACAGTTTGAAGTGGGTCAAAATCGGGTTCAAAGAAGTCGGTTACGGACAAACAAATAAACATACAGGTGAAGCTAATAAAAGCGTGTTAAAAAGGTGACTTTTATCCAAGGTTTTTACTATAAAGCCCAATAGTCCGCTTTACATAGTCAGAAATTAGTATCTAATATAAAGTACAGTCGCCACAGTGGATCTTTTCCCGTGAGTCATCCCTTTCACGTCATCAAAATCGTATGAACCAAATCAAAATTACGAGACGAAAAAAGTCAAAACTAAGTCTAAGTTCATAAAATGGACGTGCCTGCCTACCGTTTGACGTACCTACAGAATATCCCGAAAAATTATTATTTATTTTAAGTTTTGCCCGGCATTCTCTATTATCTAAAAGAAATTGACAAACAAATGTTAATACATTTAATACTATTTTTAAAGCTTAAAATCTAGAAAAGTTTTGTGTTTTATTGACTATTAAAATCGCAAAAGTCAAATTGTTGACATCCTTTCATTTAAGGGAATTTAGCCACTGCCGTAAACTTTTCAAAGAACTTTCACGGTTAGAATATTTAAAATAAATAAATTAAGTATTATAAAAATCCATAAATACTTACCGCCAAGACAGATGGTGGGTATAATTAGCTCTAAAAAGAACTATTTTTTAGAAAAAGGAACAGTTTTAAGGCATACAAATTAACAAAATACGAATTAGATTGGCAGATGAAAATAAGGTTGACAATGACGTTCTAAAATACAACGGTAGTCAACTAAACAAATAAAAAAAGTAATTAATTGACGTTTATAGTTTTATTCTTGTCTAGCACGTTATATTATTGCGGAATCTTGGAGACGTTCTTTTATGCTTTTATTCAAACTTGTTACTGTAATAAATAAGGATGCAGAGTTATTAACCACGTCGAGTCCTGATCGTTGATTGATGACGCACGGGCAAAGATCCACTGTGGCGACTTTACTTAATTACCTAGTGGGGAATAAAACCAAAGTAATAAACTAGTAAAAGCACTTGTCATTAGGAGAATAATTATTTGGCTTCATAGACATGGCTAAGTAGTCTACTTCGTTGTAGTAAAGAGATATTTTTTCCTGTATTTAACCTTTTTGGGCTATGTTGGGCCTGTTATGGGCTATGAAGTTTATAGAAAACCACAACCATAATTTTAGAAAAAGATGAAAATATTATGTTGTTTTTATTTTTATCAAAGCGCAGGAGGCAGGAATTTTTTTAAATTCAGAACATGTCATGGCAGACGCTAGTGATTTTTAAAATGGAATGGTGGTATATGTAGGTTTATACAGACTGTCCGCGGATAGGGTTTACAATAGCATAAATGGATAAAAAATTTCATTTTTCGGAAAAAAGTCATTCTTGATCAAAAGTTTTGCTTGTAAAATAATGCAATTCACGAAGAGAAAATTGTGATTTTTTATACAGGGTTTGCAAAAACTTCAAAAACATGATTTTTCTCCAAGAGTAAACTACCTTTATTTTTTATTTTTGACCAAAATGCCAATTTAGAAAACTTATTTAGCATAACGTTTGTAATTTAAATCCGAGATTTAAAATAAATCCTCGATTTTTTTAGTTTTTTTAATTTTTAGAGGTAAAAGATTATTTTTTTTTGGATAGCAGCATTAGCGGTCGAAATACATACATTATCAATGACAGAGGGGTATCAAAAAGTTTCAAAAACTGATTTTTGGTGTTACCAGAAATATGTATTTTTAATTTCACAAATGAAATGACCCCGGAAATAACACAAAAAAATCTTAAAATAACAACAAATAATAATTTCATAATTTGCTATTCAAACACTCCCCCTCCATATTCAACACATTTTTTTTAGCTGTAAACGAATGTGGTCAAAACTTCTTTGAATTTCTTCAATGGAAATTGTTTGAACAGCTTCAAGAATTCGCTGTTTTAGAAGCTGTACGTCGTTTTCAATTGGACGAGAGTTCACTAATTGTTTGAGGCGCCCCCAAAAATAGGCAGCTGAAATAGTTAAATCTTTGGGGCCACAGAATCGGACCATTCCGACCAATCCATCTGTGGCCAAATATATTATTAATTATTCACTTCAATTGCGAAATGCACAGGGCATCCATCTTATTGAATAGTATATTAAAGTACGAGTTTCATAAGAAGCGGTTTTAGCGCCCGCGTCTATTTTAAAAAACGAGCCACGAAGTGGCGAGTTTTTTTATTGACACGGGCGCTAAAACGCCTTATAAAACATGTGCTTTATACATTTTTTTCTATTTCACCTTTTATAATCAAGAACAAGTTACATTTATTTCCCAAAATAATCCCGCGAAAAATTTTAATATCTTAAGGTTGGTAACAAATTTAAATATAGAAACATTTGAAAATCGCGGTTTAATTCTAGCCGCCATTTTATTAACAATAATTAACAAAATTGACTCTAAATTCGATTTAAAAATTTGCTCTGGGTACTTTTTTTTACTAATCTATTAAATAATGGACAGTTTAACTCCTCCAGAATTTCGAGCAGTGGCAGAAACTACTTTAAGCAGCCTTTTGCCAAAAAAGTCCCAGAAGTTATATGAAAAAGAATATGAAAATTTTCGAAAATGGTGTGAAGAAAAAGGCGTTACTAACCTTACAGAAAATGTTTTATTAGCATTTTTTGATGCGAAAAGTAAAATTAATAAGCCATCAACACTATGGTCCCTATACTCCAAGTTACGGGCCTGTATAAATATTAATAAGAACATTGATATTTCAAGATATGCTAAACTTCAAGCATTTTTCAAAAGGCAATCAGAAGTTTACGAGCCTAAAAAATCGAAAATTTTGGAATATGAACATTTAAAAGCGTTCCTAACTAAAGCGAATGACAATATTTATTTGGCTGTAAAAGTAAGTACCTATTTTAAAATAATATTTACACATCTACAAATCTAAAATATGAATGTTGTTAAATATACAAAAAAGAAAATTACCAGAAAAACCTCGAGAAAAACACTACCTACCTACTTTATAGTTATAAACTAATACTTATTAATTATGTTCATTTTATCTTTATTTAAGGTAGCACTAATTATGGGATTTAATGGAGCATGCAGAAGGGAAGAACTAACTAATATATTAATAGACGACATTGAAATTAAAGATGATATAATTCTAGTGAAAATTCCTAAAACCAAAACAAATGTTCCGAGGCACTTTGTAATAGTCGAGAAGTTGTGGATGGACCTAATAAAAAAATATTTAAATTTAAGTCCTTAAAACACAACACATAAACGGTTTTTCCTTACTTTTCGCAACGGGTATTGCATAAATTCTTCCATAGGTAAAAATACTATAGGAAAAATTCCTAGTTTGATTGCTAAATACCTTAATTTCCCAAATCCAGAATGTTATACAGGGCATTGTTTTAGACGTTCCAGTGTTTCTCACTTAGCTAATAATGGAAGTGACTTGATGACTATTAAGAAACATGGAGGTTGGAAGTCCTCAGCTGTTGCAGAGGGCTATATCGCCACGTCACTGCAAAGGAAAATAGAGGTAGCACAAATGCTTTCTGTATCGAGCCCTTTATCAAACTCACCTATAGTAGCTTCTAGCTCTTCTATTGCTCCCACACTTTCAACAAGCCAATACATTTCTAATGAGGGTCTGCTACAAAGACATACCTCTACATTACTCTACAACAACCGATGAAGTACAGAAAGTCATTGAACATGAAAATAATTAAGTACGAACAAAACATTGTTTCAAATCAAAATATGCCAGACATTAAGTTTAGTGCTCAGGACACTTCCACAGTTACTATAAATGTTTATACTAATTGAACTATTAAACATAAGTAGAAATATATAGTTTTGATTATAGGAACTAACATTATTTGTATTCTTCATCACAAAACACTAAAACTCTAGAATACTCCCAGAAAAATAAAGGGTTAGAATACTCTAGATCTTAAGTAGAAATTGAAAAGAGTAAAATAATTGACATATATTTTATGTAGAAGTTTCAGGTATCTGTGAAAAAGCCTTTAATATTACAGATTTCTATAAATAGTCAGCCACCGAAACTATATTTAATTTTGATATCGTAGAAAGGTGTTTTTATCCTTTACACCGAAGCTATGTGAATGGGAAGGTATTTAAGCATTTCCAATACTTTATATTTCTAGGTTAAATTTTCATTCTCATGCCGCACATAAGATGGAAAGCGATGGCTATGACCAACAAAATGTGATACCAACATCAAATAAAGAAAAAACGCGTATCGAAATAGCTTCATTACGATCCGCAAATGCGGTTCGTACTGAGCTTATTATGAACGTGAAATAGAAAAAGTACATTTCGTTCCTAAATTGGAGAGACAATTCTTCTAGGTTGTCAGAAAGGAATGTTTTCAATATTTCAATGTAAGTAACTCCTACGGTTACACGTGTTTTTGAAAAAGTATGGGCCAATATTGCCATGATAAGAAATCACACAAGACATTTACTTTTTTGTAATATTGTCTTCTTGCAGGAATTCTAAAACGGGTATTATTTTCGCTCCAGTATCTAATATGCGTAGAAGACACTTTCCCGTTTGTTGAAAATGTCGATTCATCGGAGAACATTTATGAAAATTCATGTTTTCACTTACAATTTTGTTTCAACATTTTCAAAACACATCAAATTCTATTTGACAACTTCAAATTTGCCCCCATACGTAAAGCAGAGTAATAAAAAGGTAAAAAAATCCTTGTTTTTACAAAAGATGGTAGGAATGCATTTCCAATTTTTAAATAAGATGCAGACCACCCATTATGAAAATAGACTCTAATAAAATTTTATATTAATATTTTTATTGAGCAGCAAAATTTCCATTTACCTCTAAAAATTAAAAAAACTAAAAAAAGATTTCTTTTAAATCTCGGATTTAAATTACAAACGTTATTCTAAATAAGTTTTCTAATTGGCATTTTGGTCAAAAATGAAAAATAATGGTAGTTTACTCTGTGGAGAAAAATCATGTTTTTGAAGTTTTTGCGAACCCTGTATAAAAAATCAAAATTTTCTTTTCGTGAATTACATTTTTTTACAAGCAAAACTTTTTATCAAAAATTACTTTTTCCCGAAAAATTAAATTTTTCTTCCATTTGTGCTATTGTAAACCCTATCCGCGGACAGTCTGTATACTTATAAAATCACTGTTTCATCGATGTGAGGTAAAAGGTAAAAAAATTTCGTATAGATTTGAATTTTACCTAGAAAAACTAACCGCGCTCCCGAACAAAAAGGCATTTACTTAAAAAAACAATGTAAATTAAAATTGAAAATACAAAAAAATTTAAATATAGCCAATATTTTGTGCTTGGGCGAATAAGTTAGCTCATTTATCTGCTCGGTTTGTAATATATTTGTTTCTGTTTTAGTGTAACAAGTAATTTAACAAAGTTGTTACCATGTTAAAAGAATATGGCGTCAGTAAAATATTTTTCCTAAACGTCATGCTTTCGAAAGGAAGAGGACTGTTTGGCTATACAAAAACTATTTCAGTCATACCTACCTAACTATATAACCTATTTTATACAAAATTTAGGAGTCATATGCATCACCTCAGAAAATGTTCACATTGTAACCTGACCCTGACCATGAAGATATAATAAAGACATATCGACGTTATTTTTATTAAATTTATGGGCCTAAAAGATTTTTGGGCTTTATGGTAAAAAATACCCGGCTTTTGCGTTTATTACTAACTTTCCTTAAACCTACTAAGACAAATAAATCTATATGAGATTTTTGTAGTTCTCGTTACTAACTAGTTAGCTATAGAATAGAGTTGATGGTTGCATTTAAATTTTTTAACAAATCGAAGTTAGAAATGTATTTTTCCAAACGTGCCCTCCATATTAACCGCGTGAATTATTTTTAATAATATTTATACAAACGTTCAATCAGGATAAAACCTTCTTTAAAATAAATCATTGTTTGTAAATTTGGTTAACCCAGACCGGAGTTACCGACTTTTAAGTACTTTTTGTTGTTACTTTTCTCCACGCTGTTACCATTGTAACTACAAAAAAATTGTTATTACGAAATTTATAGAGGATATTACAAAGCATATAAAAACTTAATTTCTGACCTACATTATATTACAGTTATTAGTAGAAATTTAGGACGTTGTGTCACAGCATCGCTATTGCGCACTCTAGCGGTAAAATTAGTAACTTAAAAATTATTTACAGTGATTTTCTTTGGTCATGTTTGATAATAAACTTTTTGCTCCAAAGTCGTTGCGTGTATGGTTTTGGAGGTACAGCCGATCGCTATACCCGTCGTAGATCACGCTGTATACAGGGTGACAATTTAAAAACTTGAAATGGCCATATCTTAGGAACGAAAAACTGAAGAAAAAAACGCAAAAAACAGTTTCTATAAAACGAAGGGGCAACAAAAACAAGCGTATTATCCCACCCTTATCTGCAACCCCTTGGACAGGGTGAGATACACCCCTAAAATTTTAAATAGAAAGGGGTGTCGAGTGATACATTATTTTGAAGCTCTTGAAAAATGCTTTCCAATGGTACCATAGAAAGCTACATTTCAGGAAATTATTCTCTGTTTATTAAGGAAAACAATAAATGAAAACACAATTTTGAAATTTTTTATTATTATATAATTAAATGTTCAAAATGATTGCTACCAATATCCTGGCATATTAAGAGATATATCTTAAGAATTCTAAACATTTTAAGCCTAGGTATTTTGTTTTGGTTTATTTGCTATGTTTTTTTTGTCGAAAAAAAATTTGTTTATAAATATTCGCATTTTATTATCACAGAATTGACTTTAAAAGTAACTTGTACTAGTATTATTATTTTAAGAAGTTGACTTTCCGTTCAGTTTAAACGAAAAGCAGCACTTCTTATCTTTAACAATGGTGTACAGCACAGCTGAACGTGTGGAAATTATTTTCATTTATGGTTTCCAGGATCAATGTTTCTTAAGGACAGCTCAACGTTTTAACGAAAGGCATCCAGGTCAAAATGTAAGCCCGGAGTATGTTCGCCAACTATTAGCAAAATTTGAAGAAACTGGTTCTGTCGCGAATAAAAAGAGAAATCAACCGAGACTAGCCGACGAAGCAGCGCAAAATAAAATTCTGGGGCAGTTTGCAATGAATTCAATTTTATCAACTCGTCAAGCAGCTATAGCAACTGGATTATCTCGTGAATCAATAAAAAAGGTACTTAAATTTCATAAGTTTTATCCCTATAAACTGCACATACTGCAAGAACTTGGTGACGATGACCCGGGCAGAAGAATTCAGTTTTGTGAAATAATAACAGATATAATTACGGCAGAACCTCGACTAGTTAAAAATATTTGCTTCAGTGATGAGTGTACCTTTTATTTAAATAGGCGTGTTAATAAGCAAAGCTGTCGTTACTGGAATGACGAAAACCCCCACGTATTTAGAGAAGGGCATACCCAGTACCCCCAGAAAATTAATGTTTGGGCTGATATATTGGGAGATGGTATTATCGGCCCAATATTTATACAAGGAAATTTAAACTTCGACAGGTATGCTGAAATGCTACAGAGGTCTATCAAACCACTAATAGTGCGAGAATTAGAAAATCAGAGGGACATACTCGGAAATTTATCTTTAGAAGAACGCTTACTACATTTCCAAGAGGATGGAGCACCTCCGCATTATGTAGTTCCCGTTAGGCAGTGGTTGGATGATAATTATTCCAACCAGTGGATTGAAAGAAGAGGTCCTGTTGAATGGCCACCTAGATCCCCGGACCTAACACCTCTTGACTTCTTTTTGTGGGGTCACCTAAAATCTGTGGTTTTTAAAACGCAACCTGAGTCACTAGAGCAACTTCAGCATAGAATAGTTCAGGAATGCCGTGCTATATCTAGAGAAACATTTGCAAATGTAGGTACGTGAAGAATTTGAAAGTAGGCTTTATTATTGTCTTCAAAACAACGGAAATAATTTTGAACATTTAATTAAATAATAATAACAAATTTCAAAATTGTGTTTTCATTTATTGTTTTCCTAAATAAACAGAAAATAATTTTCTGAAATGTAGCTTTCTATGGTACCATTGGAAAGCATTTTTCAAGAGCTTCAAAATGATGTATCACTCGACCCCCCTTTCTATTTAAGATTTTAGGGGTGTATCTCACCCTGTTCAAGGGGTTGCAGATAAGGGTGGGTTAATACGCTTGTTTTTGTTCCCCCTTCGTTTTACAGAAACTGTTTTTTGCGTTTTTTTCTTCAGTTTTTCGTTCCTAAGATATGGCCATTTCAAGTTTTTAAATTGTCACCCTGTATAATATTTTTGACTTGGATAATGATGTTAATAAAACTGAAAGTGCATAATATGTGCATGCCGTTCAAATATTACGCAACCACGTTGATTTTGCGTTCTCCCCTTTTCGTATTTCGTTTATAGGACAAAATGAGGAAATTCCTATCACTCGTTCCCCGGTATTTTTATTTTTTCCCTCTCCCCTTAAGAAGAAAACAAGGAAATCTGAAATCCTTCCCCTCGACCTGCTTACTTATACTTAAATGGCCCCTGTGTGCTTTGACGAACTTTTCCGTTTTAATAGACATTTATTAGTATAATTCGCCAAAAGTCCCTAATTAAAAGTAAAATACTAATAAAACGATTTGTTTACCTAATTTTATTATGAGACTTTAATGATGTTTTTTATTGCCAATAAAAACTTTCGGACGTTATTCTTTTCTTATTTTAAAAGCGATTGAGGAGCGAAGAAAACGAGTTTTCCGAGGGCTTGTCCAATGTCCATTTCCAAGCCGGATACATTGTAGGTGTTTAATATTTACGGATTTCTAGTTTTTGCGTAGTTCAGTGAATTGTGTTTGTGCTTTTAGTAACTCGGATTGGAATATAAACAATGACTAGTAACAGCTGCTGTATGATTTTATTATGCCCAAATAGGGGTAAAATAATTGGTATTTTGTATTTTCAGTAAGTATGGAGTAGCGATGTATCCTGATATATAACTTTATTTTATTATGATCAATTTAAACACATTAAACTAAGCCTAGGCTACACAAACCAGGTTTGAAAATAAAAAAAAAACACACACCAAGATTATCCCGATGCATGTTTTGGTATATTTTATTTGCAGCCCTGCAATCTAATTAGGTACGCCACTTTTTTGGGCAATATATTGCTTTAAAAAGTTTAAAATACACTTTTCTCTATACTTATATTGCATAAAAGAAAAAAGTAAATACCAGGTATGTTTTTATTAATCCAAGGGTGAAAGTATTCCACGGGTCAAGTTATCGGGCAAAAACTTTGTCAAATTCTTGAACGAGAAATTGTGCTTGAAAATGTTTTACACGTACCCAAATTTTTGTCAAATTGTAAAAATCACTAAGTAGAAACAACCCCTTTAAAGCAATTTGCTATCCTCAAAATCTGATAGGTTTGCAACTACTAAAAATGCCAGAAATCACCAAAAATTGGGTCATATTTTAGCTCTTTACACGTAAAAATAAATTGAAGGTCAATTTTTATAATTTCTTGAGCAAGCACTTTTGAAACCCGGACCTGTCTATTTTCCCACTGGTCAAATGATAATGTTGCACTGCCCATGCCTAATCCGGTGTAGCTTTGCTTACATGCGGGAGGCCATAAATTTTCCACTTTCGTGATTACTGGTTCAGTGCCGGTTTAAGGTACGTTTGCGCCCGGTGCTACTTATAAGCATTGCCCTTCGTATTCCTAGCTTATACCAAAGAATATTATTAATTATTCTATGGTCTATAAAATCTGAAATTATGGTATTTTTATATTAGGTACGTTTGAAAAAAAGGTTCGAGAATCCGAAATAACATAATTTATTATAAATAACTTCACAAAATAAATCAGTGACAAATAAAATAATCAGAAACAGCCAAAAACGAATACGAACATAAATACATACAAACAAGAAATGGATTACAAGAATAATAATAAGGTTAGAAGAACGAAATGACAACATTATACCATTCTGAAACATTTTCCTATTCCTGTTTTGCCACGGTCCACATTATCTTAGTCCTATCACTAATACATTTTAGGCTGAGTGAAAATAGAATATAAAAAAAAACACAAAAATAAATATTTTACGCTTAAAATCAATAAGAAACACACAAACGCAACAATATATTTTTTCTAACTATGTTCTCGAAATCAACAAGATCCAAATAAATATATTTATATCAAAAAAACAATAGGTACTGCTACATACCTAATGCCCAATATTGCAATAAATTGACATTTTTCACTACTAACATCAATAATAATATATTAGAAACTTTGGAAATTAAGAAATAATCACATGTATGTAACATGTGAGTTTTGAAATTCAGAAGAGGAGTTTCATTCATCAGTTTTACTTACAAGAGTCGCTTCCTTGCTTTTAAATTTGGAAAAAATTTGTATTACCTGGTTAGTGTCAACTCAGCAGTTTTTAAAATGTCTGAATTTATTTATAATAGGTATGGCTAAGGAATTTAGTTTTTCTTCAGCAATTGAATTTCTAAGATAGGTTTTAACTCGTTTTAGAGTGGAAAATGACCGCTCCTGGCTAGCATTCGTAATCATTATGGAAAAAAATTCGAAGGGATATACCTACAGTTATTTTGGAAAGGAACATGTTAATTTATTTTCATGCAACAATTTTACTAAATCTTTGGGGTGTTTAACTTCAATCTCATGACTTAGTGCGTTTAAGATATTTTTTGAAGTGAATGCACTCTTTAGGAAAATATTCGTCCATGCTAAGGTTTTTATTTTACCTATACAAGCTCTCTCCGCGCACCGCCCTTATAAGATTTACCCTCTCGGTGCTATAGCACCCAATAGCACCCATGTAAAACCGGCTCTGTACTGGTCGCTTATCATGTTGTCAGGTCATGTCATTGGTTGCTTATCTAAAGATAAATATTTATGGTGGTCGGGTTGTTGTAGATACAGTTACAGCCGGTGCAGTTGATTTCTGCTCACCAGAAGTAGCAGTTTCATTAGTTAAAGGCTGGGTATCCAATGATATATTGCAATGTCCTTGTTGTCTGTTTTTCCCGTGGATACCGTGTTCAATACTGGTCCATCGCTTAATAGCTTCTCGTTCTGCACACATTATACCTACTCTTTTAAATTATGCGCAGTATGTACTCATACCAACCCATTATAATAAAAAATCAAATATAAAAATAATTGTATAGAGGTATTTGATTTTAAATGTCACACTTGTATCGAAGGTGTGAAAAGTTAGTACCCTGGGCTACCGCCTCACGTGAACTATAATTTTTTTCATGCATAATAAACTATTAATATTATTATGTGCCACAACCCGTTATACTAGTATCCTAAATTATAACTACCTACCTACTAGCTTTTACACGCTGTTAAACTTACCAAGAGGAACGTAGCACTCTTTGTAAAATTGATCCCCCAGGATGTGCAAGAGCAAACCCATCATCGCCTGCGGAAATTCGGCCATCAAGAACAACAGCAACACGGCGAGTAACATCTTAGTAGTTCTGTTAAATTGTTTCTCTTTATCCATGTGTTTCGCATTTGCCTTTTTCTTCAACAAGCGCGTTTCCTTATTACCGGAATGTAACGCTTTCTTTCGCTGTTTCGCTTTAAACAGTTCTATTATCAAAAGAACAGAGAGAATCACTAGGAGAATGCAGGGTATTAGTTTTAACACCACTCCGTACACGTAAAAACTTATATCCTTAAAGATCGTGTTTCGGTATCCCGTCAAGTATAACGTGACGTTTTTCAAATCGGTGTGATTCGTCTTATTGAAGACGATCCGACCGGCAGGCGTTTCGAAAGCCCCCGACACGTTTATTTTCATGGAAAGCAAAAGCGGAATGCACACCAACGCACAGGAAACGTAGGTCAACAGGATAGTGTATTTAGTTCGTGTTTCGTTACACCACTTTTGATTGTTCTGCGGAAACTTGACCGCGATATATCGCCACACGGCCAAAATAATTGCCAGGCAGCACGAAATAAAGTGGAAGGCATTAGTGAAAACCGCGTGGAAAATTATAAACGAGGCGAAATTATACGTATAATACGAAGTGCCCTTGTCCTGCAAGTAAGAAAACGGCATATACTCCAACATGACTGTCACATCGGCGGTCGCTAAGGCCGTTAAGATGTAGTTGGTGGGCGATCTCATTTGTTTCGTGCTCAAGATAAATATGTTGAAAATGTTGAGCACGGAGCCGAGTGTGCATATTATGAAGCTGAGGTAAATGTGGCAGCTGCGAAAGTCCTTGCTGAACTGCTTCAGATCGCAGAACATTATCTCGCTGGAGTTCATTTTAATAAGGTTTGGACCGTTTTGCTAAAAATTTGTCATTTAAGCCGCATCTTGAGAATGAGAGGTAGTCCGCTGAAAAAAGAAAAGGTGCATGTTATTATACAGTGTGACTAGTAGAGTTCGCATCATATGGGATTTTTTTTTATTAATAGCTTTAATCGAAATTTTACTTTGCACTGAGAGAAAACTCTATTAGACGTAGCTAGAAATCCATTCGCAGTAGCAAGAAATCTGCATTAAATAGGTGCCGAGAAAACAACTCTGTTGTCGCTACAAGGTTTTTTTTTTTGAAATGACTTTTTAACCTCAACATGGTCGTTTTTTAAATATTATTCTTTTGCTGTTAAAAGACAACTCTATTGCCATAAAAAATATATAATGCAGTGGTAAACAAAAATGATTTTGTGATTAATTGAGGTCGTGTAGTTAGAAAAGTATCGGTTTTTACTCCTAAAAATAATCAGCCAGCTATAAAATAATTTTATTTTTATTGTAGCTAGTCCACATAGCAACTACTAAATCCTTTTTTTTTAGCTCCTTCGCCAAAATGGCTGTGGTTAGTATATTATTAGTTTATAGTGTTTTGGCAAAATTTTTATATTTTAATAATTCTATATAGGGTGGTGTACTTTTAGTGCAACGTTATACAATAAGTGTTGTGGCGGTGTGTCTCCAAATTCAGGTAGGTACAATTATTTTGCCCATAATTATATTTATTACTTATATTTTTTAATTCATTCCGATCATGGCCGCCATTAAGTTTCCGTTCTGCACTTATTAGGGCAGTATTTTTGATAAAAATTGTATGTTAAACTTTGTTTAATAACGGGGGGATCTGACTGATCTAAAAGTAACAAACTGCTAGGAACATGAGCCTTTTTAGCCATTTTTTTTTTATTAATAGGTATCAGAAAACCTAACAAATGCGATTTTGCATTGCAAAATTTAGAACGGGGAAGAAATATCTTAAAAATAAAAACTCAGATTGTTTTCCGATTCTATCCCCTAAATTTGTATTGTATTTCTGAAAAAATTAATTTCTCGCCTAACAAAATTTAAAGACTCACCTAAGTCAACGATTTTTTGTAGAAACCTAAGTAGAGTAATGTGATAAACATGAGTTACTTATTAAGTAATAAATATAATTATTGGTAAAATAATTGTACCTACCTGAATTTAGGGACACACCGCCACAACACCTATTATATAACGTTGCACTAAAAGTACACCACCCTATATGAAGTTATTAAAATATAAAAAATTTATCAAATCAATGGCCATCAAACATCCACTATAAACTATAATCCACCAACCACTAAACAAACTAACAACACTGCAAATGGCAATAAAATGTAGCAAAACGATTTCACCATGTTTTAAAAAAGCAACTCTGTTTAGTTCCTAAAAGGTATATTTTAGATAGGTATAAAAGATTGGTTAGTTTTTATTTTTAATTTTGTGGTAATAAGATAACCTTATAGGAATTAAAAAATTACTTTTTAAAAACACTTTATTGGATACATATTGTTATGGTTATATGATATTCTGTTACCATAAAAAGCATTGAGCACATGTAACAATATTGTTGTCAAAAAAATGTCCTTGATTGCGACTAAACGAAATATTTTAGGGATAAATGGATTTTTTCTTGTGGTAATACACATATATTCAAAAAAATACTTGTATTGAGTGATTTTCCTCAGTGTGGCATCAAGCTTCGATCGAGATGAAAATTAAGCAAACAAATGGTAGTCACGTGATTCGCATTATCTGTCAAACTTTAATTTTTTTTCAAAAAATAATAAAGTAGGGTTATTTCTAAAAATATCAAAAAAAGTTATAGAAAAAAGTTTTTTTTAAATGCAGTTTCTAGCCCACATGCAAAATAAATAAAAAATCAAAATTATCTTATGCAGCTAAAATTTTTCATGTGGGCTAGAAACTGGATTTAAAAACTTTTTCTAATAACTTTTTTCGATACTTTCAGAAATAAGAAATAACCCCACTTTTGAATTATTTTTTGGAAAAAATTAAAATTTGACAGATAATGCGAATCACGCCCGAAAAACCCAGCCAGCCGGAAAAGTAATTGAGCAAATTTACTTTGACATTTATAACATCTAAACAATAAACTAAATGTCACAATTTTATCAAGTGAAGTTTAATCTATTGTTTAACTGGTAAAGTGGCATATCGCATTATACATGAAGCCTAAACTATATCAGAATCTACGATGTATTGTCTTCGGGGTCTTCGGCCTATTAGCTGTTGCGTATTACCTACGTATAAAACGTAAAAAGCCCAGCGGCCCGAAAAGCCCATCAGTCGGCCCGGTCGCATTTTTGTATCGAGCACCCAGTACACCGCATTCGGGTAATTTTGCATTAACCGAGGTCTATCTAAAAACGAGCCTGCCGATATTCCTATTGATTGTCAAGCTACCATAATACGCTTGATACCAGTTCTGCGAAATTTTCCGAAAAATTCCATAACGGTTTGCTATCAGTTGTTTACTTTTTTACTTTGTTAATGTGAATTATGGAGTGGCCAGTGGCCTATACATGCACATTGTCAATTTCAGCTAGGGCTGCCAGATTTAAAAAATTTAAAAAGCGGGAGGTAGAGTACTAGCCAGTGGCAGCTTGTGACTTATTAACTTGGGGGTGCACCAAAAGCCCGCTGCAGGCGAAATTTTTTTATATTGAAAATAAAATAAGATAAAAAAAATAAAAAAGGCCAATTTATTTTTCATTAGTGGGTACCTATATTGTTTAAAAGGAAAGTTCATTCTTCTGTTTTTATTTGTAGCAAACTTATCAACAACAATAAAGTACCTAGATTTATACTTTGTGGTCTGTGTCAAGTTAATTTCGAGTTTAGGTCTTTCCTCAATTTTAATTTCAATTTTTTGCTTAATACTGCTAAAATTGTTTCTCAAATATTCCACATTCATAGTCGTTTTGGCATTAAAACTGTTCATTTTTATTAAAATAAGTCTGTACTACCCCAAAATGATAACAAAAATATTAAGGAAAACTCCAAATAATAAATTCATACATTCAATCAAACCATTCAAACCATATTAACCCCCAATAAACAAGAAAAATAGTCAAAATACCGGCTAAAAATTTCCGCGAATTTAAACGACTGGTTAAATTATCAAATTAATGCAGAATATAACATACACAAGCTATGATTATGCCGCTCTACCAACACCTCCTCTACTACTAGGGTGATATTTAAGTACGTGGCCAAACTCCAAGGGATGCTTCTTTACGTGATTTTAAGAAGAAAAGTTCATATAAACATGGGTCTGAAAATGCATACTTTATACGATACAGGGTGTCAAACTTAAAAAAAAAATCGGATATGTTCGTAAATACTCTTTTATTCGATTTTGTTGAAATTTGGCAATTCTGTTTGTAATAACAAGAGGCAATGTAGCCTCAATTAGATTAAAATTATTAAGTCCAGTGGCGTCCCGAAAGACAATCCAACTAATATTTTTGATAAAAAAAATGGCGCACCACTGACTTTTTTTAAAATTATGTATTTTTTTTGAATTAAGCAACTACAAATACAAATATTTTATCTTTTGAGTTTTTTTATATCTTGCTTTGTTTTCGAGAACAAAAATAAAACCACTTTATTGCATGTTCCCGCGACAATAAGAGTAAAAAATTTAAACTAAGTACCAACCTATGAAGCAATTAAAATTACACGAATGTCCTGTTTTGAATTTTAATATTTTAAAATGTATGCAAAAAAATTCGAAAGGGGACTTTCGTGTAATTTTAATCGCTTAATAGTTTGGTAAGTACCTAGTTTAAATTTTTTACTACTCTTATTGTCCCGGAGGCATCTAGACATTCCGCTATAGGATTCGGCACCCGTCTCTATTCTGATTGGATGATTTCAAACGTCTCTATTCTGATTGGCCAAATCTTAGTACGGTGCCGAATTACATAGCGAAATGTTTAAACAGTGCTGAAATCAAAAGTGAAATGTTACACTTATTATTTGCAACCGGTTTGTTCGTTGTTATCCAGAGCATTTTTTTTTAAATTTATTTAAAAAAAATAATATTAGTTGAAAAAATTGAATGGGTCACAACGAACAAACCGGTTGCAAATAATAAGTGTAACATTTCACTCTTGATTTCAGCACTGTTTAAACATTTCGCTATGTAATTCGGCACCGTACTAAGATTCGGCCAATCAGAATAGAGACGTTTGAAATCATCCAATCAGAATAGAGACGGGTGCCGAATCCTATAGCGGAATGTTTAGATGCGTCCCGGAGACATGCAACAAAGTGGTTTTTATTTTTTTTTCTTGAAAACAAAGCAAGATATAAAAAAACTCTAGAGGTAAAATAGTTGTATTTGTAGTTGCTTAATTTGAAAAAATACTTAATTAAAAAAAAAAGTCAGTGGCGCGCTATTTTTTTGTCAAAAATATTAGTTGGACTATCTTCCGGGACGCCACTGGACTTAATAATCTTATTTTAATTTAGGCTAAATTATCCTCTTATCATTACAAGCAGAATTGCCAAATTTCAACAAAATCGAATAAAAGAGTATTGAGATAATTAGATACGAACATCCGATTTTTTTTTAAAGTTTGACACCCTGTATCGTAAAAATTATGCATATTCGGACCCATGTTTATATGAACTTTTCTTCTTTAAATCACTTAAAGAAGCACTCCTTGGAGTTTGGCCACATACTTAAATAACACCCTGTATATTGTAAAATAAATAAATTTAATTTTTAATTTGTAAGTAGTTTATTTCGAAAACTCAAAGTAAGGATTTTCTTTTAAGGTTTGACCGCCCCTTCGTCCTTTTAACCACGTTACGCCACTGGGTCAGATATTATACTTTATTAAGTCAAAGTACTCACTCTGTCAAACCAAAAGTATATCTGGTCTTGAACAGGATTATAAATGCGTAATCTACATATTATAAAGTTTCGTCCTTCCTCGTCAAGTAGTTTTTGAGCTTTCGAGCAGATAAAATAGATGGTCGACGTGCTTTTTTATGCTCTAGACTCGAAGAGCGTTTAAAACATCAAGATCTGATAATATCTATAAAAGTAAATTTTAACAGACTTCGAAAAACGAGGAGGTTACAAAATGAAATTACTTGTTTTGTTATTAAGGGTGACTACCGGCCATATCTCGGAAACTACCAAGCATAGAAACTCGAGAAAAAAAAATTATCATTAAAGCGGTCATGAGAAAATTCTGGAAATTATTTTTAAGTTACTAATTTCGCCGCAAGAGGGCACAATTAAAATTTTTTTTTTAATTCTAAATTTCTCCTAAAATTCCCATATTAAGGTATAACTCTAATTACATCATCGAAAAGCTTAAACAATTCTGCATCATTTTGGTTTAAGGTTTGTTGGCGTACCGACCTTGATAAGAGTAGGGGAAGCTATTGAATGTGTAAACATTAAAATCGCTGTAACTTCTAAACGACTTATCCGATTTTACTAAATTTAAGCTTGTTTGGAAGGGAAAGGTAAGTATCTTTAATTTCCGTATCCAACAGTACACGATAGTGTTTAATAAAATTGCTAGAGGGCGCAATTTATAATAATAATAGTTTTTTCGATTTTATTCCGAAAATTCAAATCATACGGTATAACTATGACACCATAATCGAAAAGTAGATGAAAAATGCAAGAAAATATGTAAAGACCGCAATTTGATATCTTTGTTTGTTTCAGAGTTATCGCCAAAATAATAATTTTTAAAACAAATTGCGCCCTCTAGCAATTTTATTAGAAACTACATGTACCATTGGATACAACAATTGAAGGTACTTACCTTTCTCTTCCAAACAAGCTTAAATTTTGTAAAATCGGATAAGTCGTTTAGAATTAACAGCGATTTTAATGATTGCACTTTCACTTGATAAGAGTGGGAGAAGCTATGGAAAGTGTAAACATTAAAATCGCTGTAACTTCTAAACGACTTATCCGATTTTACTAAATTTAAGCTTGTTTGGAAGTACCTTCAATTGTTGTATCCAATGGTACACGATAGTTTCTAATAAAATTGCTAGAGGGAGCTATTTGTAATAATAATTATTATTTTGGCGATAACTCTGAAACGAACAAGGATATCGAATTGCGGTTTTTGCTTCATTTCTTGCAAATTTCATCTACTTTCCGATTATGATGTCATAGTTATACCGTATGATTTAAATTTTCGGGATAAAATCGAAAAAACTATTAATATTACAAATTGCGACCTCTAGCAATTTTATTAAACACTATCGTGTACTGTTGGATACGGCAATTGAAGATACTTACCTTTCCCTTCCAAACAAGCTTAAATTTAGTAAAATCGGATAAGTCGTTTAGAAGTTACAGCGATTTTAATGTTTACACATTCAATAGCTTCCCCCACTTTTATCAAGGTCGGCACGCCAACGAGCCTTAGACCAAAATGATGCAGAATTTTCTAATCTTTCCAATGATGTAATCAAAGTTATACCTTAATACGGGAATTTTCGGAGAAATTTAGAATTAAAAAAAAATTTAATTGTGCTCTCTTGCGGCGAAAGGAGGAACTTAAAAATAATTTCCAGAATTTTCTCATGACCGCTTTAATCATAATTTTTTTTCTCGAGTTTCTATGCCTAGTAGTTTCCGAGATATGGCCGGTAGTCACCCTTAATGAAACACCCTGTAGATGTTTTGATGATTCTTTTTGCAAAAGTCAAAAGTCGAAATATGCTTAATCGTCGGAAAGTATGAATTCTTTATCGATTAAAATAAAATAATAATAAAATGTAATATGTATAGTAAAATATAAAATATTAAAAGTTTAAAGTTCTTTTTCAATACTAAATATTTAACAGCTTTTTTTAATATTTTAAAAGTTTGTTAATTAACTGGAAGATAATTATTAAAATTATAAATTGTAGATTACTTTACAAGACTTGAAGAAGGAATAGGTAAACGTTTTATTTAAGTCTTGTCTTTTATACTAAAAAGAAAATTTAATATTATTTCTATGTTTATTATGAATCCAACAAACCGTTTGTAATATAAAAAGGTAAGCTAGTATTAATTTTTTTTGTGAAATAAGCATAGGTTTACAAGAATCTTTAGATCTTCCTTTGCACAAATACCTAATACCCTTTTTTGTAAAATAAAAATAGAATGAAGAAGATATTGACATGCATTTCCAAAGAAATAAATTCCATACGGTAGCTTGCATGATTTTGAATTTTGAGCAACATTTTTAATAAACTTTTTTAATGCTTTGTAAACAAGAGATACTTTACCTACACAGAAAATAAATTGCTGTGGTCAAGGCCTGCTTGATTTAAGTATTAGAAATCAAAATATGCATGGTAAATTTTTTAATCAAATCAAGCAGGCCTAGATCTCCAGTGTTCACATTTCAACTCTAACATTTTCTGTCATTTACATCTATAAATTCGCTTAAAGAGGAAAAACTTTTTATTAGTAGGTAAGTATAGAAGAAAAAGTTATTCTTTATAAAAACGTTTGCTTGTGCTGATACTACAATTTCGAATATTAGATTTAAGATTACTATACAGGGTTCGTCACAAACAACATTTTTAGTTTTTTGGATTTTTTTTTCAATTCCTCGATTAATTAAATAAATTTTGCTAGTGTTGAAACTACAATTTCAAATATTTGATTTGCGATTACAATACAGGGTTTGTCAGAAACAACAGTTTTTGTATTGCGTATTTTTTTTTTCAATTCTAATTTTCAATTTCTTTTGATGATTGGGTAATGACCACTTTGGCAACAAAGGGATTGGAAGGTACCTATGGTTTAAATCAGTTGGCACGTAGGAGTCCCCATCTCATAATTATCGACTTTAATTTATGCAGGGATATCTGAAGCCACATGTGTATAATACCAATTTAAATAATAACTTAGATCTCTTAAAATAACGAATAAGAGTAGTTATTGCAAATATCCCAATACGGGAAGTTAGGAACTGTTATCGGGAACTCAGATGTTGAGTTGAACTATGCGCTAACTCGGCGGTACCACGTTTGAATAAAAGTTTTATAATTTATGATTGAATAAATTAAAGAAATATGATATGTTATAATAAAAATACTTCAAAAATAGGCAAATAAAAAAATGTTTTCTTACTACAAAATCGTTACTCGGCCGGATATAAAATCATATTCGAAGTAAGAAAGCAACAATAGATTCGATACATGCATTAAATAACATTGTAAGTGACATTTTTATTTATTTTTCTTTTTATACAGTTAGAATTAGATCGACATAAACTTTAATATTTATAACCCAAAGTTATGTTTTTTAGCTTAATCGTTTTTTAAGAGCCTTTTTTTTATCCCATTGTATATGTATATTTTGGTAGTTTGCCAGTAGTATCATGGTAAAGCATTATAGAAAAGAATAATTCTTTAGTTTACCAGTAGTATCATGGTAAAGTATTAGAGAAAAAAAATAATTTCTTCACACGATTGTAACATATTTAACATTTTATCTCTCTATTCCTTTAATTTGTCAATAAAACAGTAAATAAGAAGTTTACAATATTTTTACGCCAGATATTTAACAAAATATGGTAACTGTAATGCACTATACAATGATATAGCACGTATTTCTTTACATTTCTACTTATAACGTCACATTTTTACTTGTTTTGTTTTCCTTTATAGGTTGAAATTCAATAATAATTATAGTAATTATTTATGGTGTGTTTGGTATATAAGGTTATATACTATGTATTTGTTTTATTTTTGAATTAGTTGTTTTATTTAAGAAATACCTAATAAAGAACCATTTTTTAAATACCTACCTATTATTGTTTTATTGTATCATATTTTACAATGTTTATTATTCAAAATTTAATGATTTCAAAGATTGTAAAATACCTTACTATAGGCTTTTCAAAAATATTTTTTCTAAAATTATGGTAAACGAGGTTACCATGTTATTGCTAAGTTGTATTTTCTGAAAATTGTAAGTGACAAAATTATTGGTTATAACATAAATTAGAACAAAACTGATTTACTAAATAGGAAGGCATTGTAAAATCTTTTACTTTTCTAAATAGAAACTTCCTAAAATCAGCAATGGTAGATAGATATTACAATTAAACATACACCCAAATCTACCATGTCTTCTCCTTTAAATGCAAGATTTGTCGCTTACGATGTTATTTGATGCATGTATCGCAGATGTTTGATTTATGTAAATTTATTTTAAACGAAATCCAAAAAACCAAATATGTTGTTTCTGATGAACCCTGTATAGTAATCGCAAATGTGATATTTGAAATTGTAGTTTCAGCACGAGCAAAATTCATTTAATAAATTAAGGAATTAAAAAAAAATCCTAAAAAGTAAAAATGTTGTTTCTGACGAACCCTGTATAGTAATCGTAAATCTGATACTCGAAATTGTAATTTCAGCACAAGACGTTTTTTTATAAAGCATTACTTTTTCTTCTATACCTATTAATAAAAAAATATTTTCTCTTCCAAACTCTATCCGCGGCCACACTGTATATTATTATTTTCTGTTACTTAACAGCATATAATCAGCAACTTATTTGAGTCTTCGTACTCCATTTTTCCAGTTAAAAAGACTTTAGAGGAATTAATAAATAAAACTTTAAGTTACAGAACTGCGTCAAAATGTGTCTTTTTAAAATAAACAAACCAATCTACTGTCCGCGGATAGGGTTTACAATAGCATAAATGGATGAAAAATTTCATTTTTCGGGAAAAACTCATTCTTGATAAAAAGTTTTGCTTGTAAAAAAAATGCAATCAAGAAGAGAAAATTTGGATTTTCTATACAGGGTTCGCAAAAACTTCAAAAACATGATTTGTCTCCAATAGTAAACTACCTTTATTTTTCATTTTTGACCAAAATGCCAATTAGAAATAGCTATTTATGCCATCAGTTACGAAATGCCTAATTTTGTGCAACGCGTGAGATTTTTGCGGAACGAACGAAGTGAGTTTCGCAAAAACTCACAAGTTACACAAAATTTCATTTCGTAACGTATTGCATACAATATTTTTTCTAATTTTAAAGAAAGCAATAAAAAAATAAAATTTAATATAATTGATAAAAATTTGGAAAACAATAATTTAGTTTTTCTAATTTTGACATATAACTGATGGCATAAATAGCTATTGTTGCTGTTACTTCATGTTAGTTGTCAGTTTGACATTTTGTAAAAAAGTCTAGACGGAAGGTTTTTTGCGAGATTAATATATTTTTAGTTTTATTTTAAAAAAATGAGTCATTCAAGTTCTGAAGAGCTACCAAGCGATATTGAAGAGGCAGCAGGTAATGCTCTATTATCAGTAATTGCCAAAAAGTCAAAGGCAGTTTATGATTTGGCATACGAAAAATTTGTTACGTGGTGTGATGAGAAGAAAATTAAACATGTTAATGAGAAAGTTTTACTTGCATATTTCGAGGGTAAGAAAGATCTAAAAGTTTCCACATTATGGATACTTTACTCAATGTTAAGGTCTGAACTAAATCTGAAAAGGAATATTGATATTAAAAAATATACAAATTTGGTAGCATATATTAAAAGGCAAGCGGACGGGTACAGTGCTAAAAAGTCAAAAGTTTTTATTAAAAAAGATTTTTGCCAAATTTTTATTGGAAGCTGATGACAAAGAATACTTAATGGCTAAGGTTGCAATGATAATTGGAATGGCAGGAGCATGCAGAAAAGCAGAATTAACTTTTCTTCCAGTTGAAAATGTTATAGACGAAGGAAGCCATTTTCGTGTTGATATCCCACCTTCAAAAACAAAAGTTATACGGCAGTGTGCAATTACCACTGGAGACATTGAAAATACGAATCTTGTTGAAATATTAAGAAAATATATTAAGTTGCGTCCCCAGATTCTTAAACACAACAGATTTTTTGTAAAATATGCGAATGGAAAATGTACCAGAAATCCTGTGGGAATTAACACATTTAGCAGTCTGCCAAAAGTTATTGCACAATTTCTTGGTCTTTCAAATCCTGTTCTATATACTGGCCACTGCTTCAGAAGAAGCTCTGCCACTTTCCTAGCAGACAGTGGCGCTGATCTTTTAAAATTAAAGAGGCACGGAGGTTGGAAATCTAGTTCTGTTGCGGAGGGAGATGTTGAAAATTCCATGAATAATAAAAAACTTATAGCGCAAGAAATATTTGGTGAAACATCTAATGCAATGTGCGTCGCTTCCCAAATAACAGCAAGTTCGAGCAATGAAAAAAATATGTCGTCGGGAATTAATTTGAATAATTGCAATAATTGTGTTATCAATATTTATAATAATTAATTAATTTATAATTTATGTTTTTAACTTGTATTATAACAGTTTAATAAATAGAATAATTCTTTTTGTCACTAATTTTGAAATACATTTTTCGTCACCAATTGCATAAAATTTTACTTTATGCAACTAGTTACAAAAAGTAAGACGTTTCATAATGTCAATCAGTTTTAAAAAGTGTCACTTTATATGTCAAAATTAGAAAAACTTATTTAGAATAACGTTTGTAATTTATATCAGAGATTTAAAATAAATCTTTGCGATTTTTTTAGTTTTTTTTTAATTTTTAGAGGTAAATGGAAATTTTGCTGCTCAATAGAAATATTAATATAAAATTACACTAGACTTCATTTTCATAATGGGTGGTGTGTACCTATCTAATTTAAAAAAAATTTTTTTTCATATGTATATCCTTTATTGAACCAAAAGATTTTTACAATAAAACTATGTAGGTTCATCCACTAAAACTATGTTTACAATAGGTGCTTAGTATAAACAGGAAAACAAACACAAGCAAAGAAGAGGAAAAACAATTCATAAAAAAAAATGTTATATAAAAATTTTTTTTATAGGAGTGAAAATGGTGTGAAAGGTAGAAAAGTAGCAGTATTAGTATGATTATACATCAAACACTGTTTGATTAAATTAACATTTTTAAATCTCTCTTGAATGAGTTAACACTTTTTAACTTTGTAATGTGCCGTATTTTGTTAAACAAATTTACCCCTCTATGAAGAATAGAATTATAAAGAAGCTGTGTGCGACTTTTTGGCAGCTCGATTAAATTATTATACCTTGTATTATGTTCATGAATTTGACTTCCAACAAACACTGTTAAATTTGAGTGACGTGTTTGCTTAACAATTGCATACAAGAACATACAGGTTTGATATTTATAAATACTATCTAGATTGTTAATTTGAAGCTTAGAATATAGGCGGCTGGTGCTATATCTTAAAGGTAAGTTATATAAATTTTTTAATGCTTTATTTTGCAATATTTTCAAAGGTTCAATAAGTTGATTTCTTGTTGGATACCATAAAAGAGTTAAATATTGTAAGTGACAGTGAATAAGGCTAAAATACACTGCTCTCAATAAATGCCCAGGAACGCAATAGCTTAACCTCTTCAATATTCCAATTGGGGCAGCAATATTTTTCTGTACTTTTTCTATATGCAGTTGCCACGTCAGAGACTCATCAATATAGAGCCCAAGATATTTTATTACTTTAGTGTATTTTAATTGTTGATTATTAACAGTAATTGGAGTCATGTCATGATTTTTTTGAGAAGATATAAACATATGATTCGTTTTGTCTAGATTGAGTGTAAGCTTATATGTATCCAGCCAGTTACAAAGCAGATCTAAGTCAGATGCTATTTTATTTCTGATATTTTTATAATTCTTATCTAGATTGATGAGCAGAGAATCATCTGCATACAATCTTAGTCTGCCAGCCAATCTAAGCCTTGACATTGAGTTTACATACACCAAGAATAAAGTTGGTCCAAGAATGGATCCCTGCGGCACTCCACATGAAACCATTCCCCGACCACTCTGAACTCTATTACCATATACACACTGAGTCCTATCTAATAAATAATTTTTAAAAAGCTTATGACATACCCCACGGACACCAAGTCTCTCCAACTTTAATAACAATATATTATGGTCCACTGTATCAAATGCCTTCCGTAAATCAAGCGAAACCACAGCACATTTTTTACCGCTATCTACACCACTCTGTATTTCACAGATCGTGTCAGTGGCAGCCGAACAGGTGTCACTGTGCTTGCGAAACCCATATTGGTGCGGATAAAAAAACTTTTGTTTATTTAGAAAATTAACCAACCCTGAGTTAACCACTCTTTCAAACAATCTTGAAAAGACAGGAAGAACAGAAACAGGCCTATAGTTGCCACAGTTCTCCCGGTCTCCATCCTTAAATATCGGTGTTACCCTGGCGTTTTTCATCCCTCGTGGGACATTACCACTACTGAGACACTGATTTATTATAAAAGACATAACCTCAGACACTTTCTCCTTACATGTTCTTACCGAAACTACATCTATATCATCACATCCCTTTGCCTTTCTTGGATCAAGCGCACTAATTAAATTTAGAACCTCTCTTGGTGTCGTGGGGTGAAGGAAACAACTCTGTTCACTAACGGACTCATTGGTCAAGTTCAATTCTTTATTAGGAATAACTTGAGCTAACTTTGGTCCAACGGTGATAAAAAATCATTTAGTTTTTCCGAAATTTAAATGCATTCCTACCATCTTTTGTAAAAACAAGGATTTTTTTTACCTTTTTATTACTTTGCTTTACGTATGGGGCAAATTTGAAGTTGTCACATATAATTTGATGTGTTTTGAAAATGTTGACCTTAGAACAAAGGGTTTATTTAGATCAATGTTACGGTGCGGGCGAAAGTTCTTACAACTTTGTGATAGAGAAATTTAATCAAAGATACCCTAACGTTTACGTCTTAAAAATGGGACTTTATAAATTACTAAGAAAATTTCAGCGAACTGGTTTCAGTTGGGTTTAGGAAAAAAAGATCAACACTGGGAGCAGTCTTACAGGTTGTGAGTGACATAGTCGAGGGCTTGGAGTCTAGTGAGCTCACGTCAATAACTTTGTGCGATCTAACAAAAGCTTCCGACTGTGTCAGTCACAAACTCCTGTTAAAAAAACTATACCACTATGGCATAAGAGGTGTTTTCCTAAACCTTCTTGAGCCTTATTTGTCTGATCGGCGGCAATTTGTGGAGATTAAAGGTGTCAAGTCTGATTTAGGCTATGTTAAATATGGAGTGCCACAGGGACCCGTCCTTGTGCCCCTCCTGTTTATAATTTATATTAATGATCTGTGTTATTACATGCAACGGATTTGCAATTTGACCATATTTGCAGACGACACTACTTTTATTACTTCTGCTTCTAGTCTAGAGAATTTGATTATGGCGTCTCAACTGCTGCTGAAGGATGCAGAAAGCTGGTTTTCTGGCAATCTCTTGCAGCTTAACACGAGTAAGACTCAGGAACTGGTTGTCTCGAGTAATCGACTATTGAACAAAAACAATAAATGTAGATTACTGGGTATCACTCTGGATGGTTCCTTATCCTGGGAGGCCCACGTAACTGAACTGGGACGAAAATTGTCGAGTACGATATTTCTTCTTAGAAATTTGCGTAAATGTTTGACTTTGGACGTTTTGAAATCGCTGTACTTCGGCCTTTTTCATTCTCATATTGCGTATGGGGCAATATTGTGGGGAAACAGTGCAAATGCACAACAAATCTTTTGACTCCAAAAGAGAGCTGTAAGACTTTTGGCTAACGCAGGATATAGGGACAATTGTCAGCCTCTGTTAAAAAAATTTGGCATAATGCCGCTGCTCTGTGTATATATTTTTCAAACTGTGCTGGAGCTGCATTCCCGCAGAGATAAACTCACTAGGCATTCAGATATTCACAGATACAACACTCGCGGCTTAGACAGGATAGTGGCTCAGCGATTCAGACTTACTAAATCTAAAAACAATTTACTTAATTGCAATTTATATAATAGGATCCCGGGACTGTATCGAGCCCTCGATGATGTTCTGTTCATAAAGTCTGTTAAAGTGTATTTACTAAACCATTGCTTTTATACCTTAAATGAGTACCTGTTGGCCTCCTGGTAATCACTACCCGGATGATGTGCATTGGTTGTGAGGTTTACCAGTTGTGTGTCTTAATTTCAAATTTTATTTTAATGTTTGTGCACTAATTTATTGTTATTTATATACATTTGTACATGTTAAATTATATTTACCTATATATTATTATTTATGACGTGCTATAAACTATTTATGTAAGTAGCAAATAAAACTTTGACTTTGACTTTCTAATTAAAAAAAAACTATGATCAAAATGACGCAGCTTCCCTAATCGTATTGCAGTCTGTTGCTGACAATCCCACCGTTTCATTAAGAAACCGAGCTCAAGAACTTGATGTAGTAAAAAAAACTCATATTCAGTATATTTTAAAGGCAAACAAAATATTCCCATTTTCATCAAACGTTGGAAGAAGGAAACGAAGCCAAACGTTTGAATTTTTGTCTTTGGGTCGGGAACAAAAATTGTAATTGAAAACAGGAATTTTCATAAATTTATCATGTTCTCCGATAAGTCGACATTTTCAACAAACGGGAAAGTGTATTCTGCGCATATTAGATACTGGGGTGAAAATAATCCCCGTTTTAGAATTCCTGCAAGAAGACAATATTACAAAAAAGTAAATGTCTGGTGTGCGATTTCTTATTATGGCAATATTGGCCCATACTTTTTCGAAAACACGTGTAACCGTGAGAGTTACCTTGAAATGTTGGAAACATTCCTTTCTGACAACGTAGAAGAATTGCCTCTCCAATTTAGGAACGAAATGTACTTTCAATAAGATGGATACCCTGCGCATTTCGCAATTGAAGTGAGGGAATGGCTTAATAATACATTTGGCCACAGATGGATTGGTCGGAATGGTCCGGTTCTGTGGCCCCCAAGAAGTCCCGATTTAACTATTTGAGATGCCTATCTTTGGGGGCGCCTCAAACAATTAGTGTACTCCCGTCCATTTGAAGTTTTTGCGAACCCTGTATAAAAAAATCAAAATGTTCTCTTCGTGAATTGCACTTTTTTATAAGCAAAACTTTTTATCAAGAATGACTTTTGCTCGAAAAATTACATTTTTCATCCACTTATGCTACTGTAAACCCTATCCGCGGACAGTCTGTATACAAAACTAAAACTTTGAAATCTTTTAGGTTGCCATAACCAGCTGCAGCGCAGCCTTCGCTGGGTTATTTTTTAGCTTGTGTTTTTATAGAATAGCATTATCTAAAATGTATTCACGACATTGTAAGGGTACAGACAGACGGTGCAACGTCTGCCTTATGTGGGTTTTAATTAAAATTGCGATAACGTCACCGGTCTGATTATTTGCATAGCGGGCTCTCCTGAATAATTAATGGCTTACGGATTGACAAAGATAAAAAAATCATCACCATATTTAAGCATGCATGATATTTACCGTCTTCGGAAAAAATAGATAAAAATGATAGAATGTCAATATTTGGCACATACCGCATAATATAATCTACATACGATACGTTATATAAACCTATAATTATTAAAAGTAAATTTTAATTAACCATAATAGACCAGGGTCGATAATTTTTGAAACCAAAAAAAAACAATAGTAGGATGAAACCCCTTGGAAAAGGAAGAGAATATAACAAAAATGAAAGGAAAACAAGTTTACGGGCGATCCAAGGTCGGGAAGTGAAAGGGGGTGAGTTTTTAAGGGTAGAAAACGATTTATCTTGATTTCCGGTAAAACTACAAGTCCTACGGAAAAACGTTAAATAGCAAAGTTGTAGGTAATAAAAAGATCTACAAGTTTTGTATTTACACTTTTTTCACATAACCTCAACATTTTTGTGAAAAGTTCAAATAACCATGTTTTTGGTTTTTTATTTTTATCTTTTACAAAAAACAAAATATTTTTTTTACGAAATTTAATGAAAACTTACCTTTTTATGTCCCAAACACACTGTAATTTTTTTGATTTAAAATATTTATTTTTTCACCTTATTTTGACTTAATATCGAAAAACCACCCTAATTTTCAATCGAAAATTTTCACGTCAAAATATCTAAAATATTTTAAAAAAGTCGGTGGGCTTTTTGTTCGTTGAAATCTCTACTTTCTGATGGTGTAAAAAAATATATACATTACTATCGTAAATGTTCTCAAAAAATGCAAAGAAACAAAAAAAAGTCGAATCCGAAATTTTTTATTTTCATTCATTATGTACAATTTTGAGCTATTTATTAAAATTTAAACTTTTTTTTATCAATGTAACATGGAATCTTACGTTTTTCGAGTAATTAAAGTAAAAATTTTAATAAATAGCTCAAAATTGTACAATGATTAAAAAAAAATTCGGATTCGAGTTTTTTTCGTTTCTTTGCATTTTTTGAGAAAAATTACCATAGAAATGAATATTTTTTTTACACCGTCAGAAAGTAGAGATTTCAACGAATAAAAAGCCCACCGACTTTTTAAAAAAGCAGATATTTTGACGTGAGAATTTTCGATTGAAAATTAGGGTGCTTTTTCGATATTAAGTCAAAATAAGGTGAAAAAATAAATATTTTAAATCAAAAAAATTACAGTATGTTTGAGACATAAAGAGGTAAGTTTTCACCAAATTTCTTAAAAATTTTGTAAAAGATAAAAATAAAAACCAAAAACTTGGTTATTTAAATTTTCACATAAATTTTGAGGTTATGTGAAATAAGTGTAAATACAGAAGTAGTAGGTCTTTTTATTACCTACAACTTTGCTATTTATCGTTTTTCCATAGGACTTGTAGTTTTGCCGGAAATCGAGATAAACTGTTTTCTACCCTTAAAAACTCACCCCTTTCCACTTCCCGACCTCGGATCGCCCGTAAATTATTTTTCCTTTCATTTTTGTTATATTCTCTTCCTTTTCCAATGGCTTTTATCCTACTATTATTTTTTTTCACTTTTTACCATTTTCAAAGGCTTCAGCCCTGGTCTATAAGTGAAACATGGGCGTCCAAACGGGAGGGGGGCCGTGGGCTCCTTGTTCGTTGTCCACTTGTCCAGAACAGTGGCGGCTAGTGATAATTGACACAGGTAGGGCCAAAAATATCGAATCAAAAAAAATCTATGAAAAACTTACCGAATAATTAAATGTAGCCATAATAAGTACCGGGTGAACAACTAAGAATGGTCGTCGGCTATATCTCAGAAACTGGAAGTCATAGAGCTTTTAAGTAAAATATTTTTTAGTAAAAGTGCCCGAAAGAAAATGTGGGAAATTGTTTTCGAGTTTGTAAAACGTCCGCAAGGGGGCGTCACAGTCATGACCACTGCAAATATTAAGATTTTCTTCGTGTTTTGGCTAAATAAGAGGTACCGAAAACATCTTTGTTTCAATGCTTACATATTTCTTTATAAACTTTATAATTCATAAATTTCTCTATCTACTGAAATAAAGTGGTGGGGGGAATTCAAATGTTTTTTTACATAAACTAGGATTACTCCCATTTGGCATAACCGATTTTAACTAACTTGGTCTCATTTAAGAGAGAAGTATTTTATTTACAAATTGTGCATTTTTTATTATATCCTTGAACTTTAACTTCGCCGCTAGATGGAGTTAACTGAAATATAAGCGAATATTAGGTTTTTTCGCAACAAAGTTGAATACAATGATAGGTCTGTTTTGGCCTACAAATGATTATTTTGGTACCACGGTACCAATATGGTTTCATTTGGAAAAATTGAGTTTTACCCCAAAAACGATTACGATGAATTTTATTTGCTTATAAAAAACGCAATTTAGTATTTTTGACGGGACTTCGATTTTTCTAGTATTAGATGTATCAATTGGAATAAATCGGAACCGTCATGGCACACTTAAATGGAAAATTAAAAATTAAATAATAAATATTTCTTACGCTTGAAATGTCACATTTGTGGTAAAGTCGATTCACCCCGTAAACCTGCAAGATGGCCGACATGTCATATGACAAAAGTCACATTCCAGCTAAATAAAATGAATTTTTGCGTTTTCAATGACTTTTGTCATATGACATGTCGGCCATCTTGCAGGTTTACTGGGTGAATAGCCTTTATCATTGGATTGAGAAAATCATGCAGAATTCAAAAATGTAATAATATACAGGGTGTTCCATTGAAAAATCGAAAGTTGGTGTCACTTCCGGCGTAATAATTTTCTGAATCCAATGATACCATAAAAGTGACATTTCAAGCGTAAGAAATATTTATTGTTTAATTTTTAATTTTCCATTTAAGTGTGCCATGACGGTTCCGATTTATTCCAATTGATCCGTCTAATGCTAGAAAAATCGAAGTCCCGTCAAAAATACTAAATTGCGTTTTTTATAAGCAAATAAAATTTATCGTAATCGTTTTTGGGGTAAAACTCAATTTTTCCAAATGGAACCATATTGGTATCGTGGTACCATTTCTTAGTACTATTAATAAGGAATTTATTTATACCTGGTAATACCATGTGCCATAAATACAATCAAAATTATAGCTAAAAGAATATACAATTATTTTGTTCTAATTTAATGCTAAGAAGTTACTAAGGTGGCTTTGAAAACAATGAAATTATTCAGATTGTCTAAACAGTATTCGGTGGTGTATCAGTGTTTTTATTGTGTATTGGAAAAGTCTTTACATTTGTTGTTATTTTTGTTCACCTTAGTAACTTCTTAGCATTAAATTAGAACAAAATAATTGTATTTTCTTTTAGCTATAATTTTGATTGTATTTATCGCACATGTTATTACCATATACCAGGTATGAATAAATTCCTTATTAATAGTACTAAGCAATAGTACCACGGTACCAATATGGTTTTATTTGGAAAAATTGAGTTTTACCCCAAAAACGATTACGATGAATTTTATTTGCTTATAAAAAACGCAATTTAGTATTTTTGACGGGTCTTCGATTTTTCTAGCATTAGATGGATCAATTGAAATAAATCGGAACCATCATGGCACACTTAAATGGAAAATTAAAAATTAAATAATAAATATTTCTTACGGCGAAACCGGAAGTGAAAAAAAAATCATTTGTATGTCAAAAAGTGCCGCTTATTAGTTGTATGGGATATCTCAAATTTCAATCAAATACCTTTAAAACTAACAGAGATACGGGGGTGTACCATGATCCTGTTACACCCGGTATATTGGATGCGTTTCGCAAACATTAATTATAAATGAACAGACAGTTACAAAAAGTGTTAACTATAACAATAAAAAATATTATTGAAAACTTCTACCTATATTTCCACAATTTATAATATATTATTTACACTGCAATTTACTTATTTAAAATCGCACACTAAATATTGGGGGAAAATGTATTAATGACGGCCCAAATATTCAAAATGACGTCCATCATTATTAATGCAAGCCTGCAATCTCTCCTGCGTGCATAAAACAGCAGTTTCAATTTCCGCAATTGATATATTTGTCTATTTTTTTAGAGTTTAAAAAGTATGGGCCCTTAAACTGATGCCAACGCGGATCACGGTAATCTCATAATAATCAAATGGTAAATAAGGTCAGCCGTTTTGGCTTTATGATGGATACAAGATATAATTTAAGAAAAACTTTGGAATAGATGACAATGCCGAAAGCAAAGGACTAGCAATAAGTAATGTAAAGACAGTGGTATACAGATAAAAACCTGTGGTATTAAACCAGTTAAATGAAATTATTTTATTGTCCTACTAAGAACTTACTAATGCTAATCTTCTTCACATAAAAGTAAAACACCTCTGTTATCACTCGTTCTTAAGACAATGATCTACTATTACTTATTAAATAAATTTGAAACATCATAACAAGAACATAAATATTCAAATTAAATTATTTTCATAAAATTTTTATAAAATTATAAATACAGTGTTTCTTAATAAGATGCAAATATTTTAGGAGCTTATTATAGGGCCCATTTTAAGAAAAAAACTTCATATAAACATATGTTCTAAAATTCTTAACTGTTGAACTACAGGATGCTAAAGTTTTAAGAAAAAAATATTTTTTTTATGATAACTTTCGTATGACCCTGTATATTTTTGTGAAACGTGGTACGCATCTTCTATGAATCAAAAAGCGTTTACTGCTGTACAACATCATTTTTTATTCTTGCCAGTGGCGTTCGTGCGGGATTTGAACTGCATCATTTTAAAGAGAAAAGTGTTACGCCACTGCTTTTTCTTTACATACAAATTATTTTTTAAATCCTTATTCCTTACTGAGCAAATCTGGTCTCTTCATTTTGATTCATTTGACGTATGGTTTTCGCATAAAAAAATAAAATACATTGATTTGCATCTCGCAAGACCACTTACCAGAAAAAACAATTTATGTAACTTTAAACAACAAATTATTTAACAGAATGGTTTTTAAACGGTAAAATTATGAAATTATAAGAACTTAAATACATTTTGAAATGTTAACACAAAATTACCCTGAACGCACAAAGAAATAAATTGAATCAGGTGTTGAAAATGTCCACCTCCTGCAAATATGCATGCATCTGCTCTTTTTATAATGGACTCACGTACTCCTTGGAAAATGCCGGGACTGTTCCTAATTGTTTCGCAAGAAACTATAATGCGATTTCTGAACTGCTCTTCAGTATGAATTGGTGTGCTGTAAACCAATGTTTTAAGATTACCCCACAGGAAGTAATCTAAACTATTGAAGTCTGGGGACCTAGGTGGTCCTCCGCGACCTATCGAGCGATTATTATAATTTTCGTTTAAATGTTCGCGCGCCAGGATACTGAAGTGCGCTGGCGCTCCGTCGTGCATAAACCAGAGTCGATTTCTTACTAAAATAGGAACATCTTCCATCAAGGCTGGTAATTCTTTCTCGAGGAACTGCCGATAATTATGCCCATTCAACCTATCAGGAAGAAAATAGGGTCCAATTAAATAATCACTACATATTTTAGCCCACACGTTGACGAAACACTGGTCCTGGTGACGGGATTCCACGATTGCATGTGAGTTTTCTTCAGCCCAAAAATGATTATTGTGAAAGTTAAGGATGGCATTTCTGGAAAAATTGGCTTCATCAGTAAATAAAATTTCAGTTTCAAATAATGGATTTTCATTTACTTTTTCAAGAAACCATTGGCAAAAGTTCATCCTTAATGGAAAATCGCGTGGGAGTAGGGCCTAAACCCGTTGGATATGGTAGGGTATAATAAAAAGTCATTAGGTCAAACAAGAATATGTGAGATATTTAAATTGTTACCAATTTTTCGGGTACTTAATCCGGGATCTTCCTCGACTGAATTCAAAACTGCTACCTCAATTTCTGGTGTTCATACAGTACGTTGTACTCTTTTTAAATGATTATCTACTTCAAAACTTCCCTTTTCGCACAACTTTCTATGAATATTTGCAAATGTTCGCGCATTCGGAATATTTCTATTTGGAGAGCGGTTTTCGTACAACCGCCTGGCTTCCAATGCGTGACCATCAGCAAGCCCATACATGTAAATTACATAAAATAAAAATACATACATTAAATGTATATCTGCAAACTCAGAATTCGTAAAATAAACCATGTTTTTTTAATATTATTGTTAATTTTAATGACTTAAATACGTACCAACTAGACTAGGTAGATAACTGCTGTCAAAACTTTAAATGTGTAGGTACAAAACAAAATCTAATTTTTACCTACTAGATATTTTACGTTATTAATCCTTGATAATACCCAATTTCATAACAATATTCAAATCAATGTATTTTATCAGTAAACGCCTTTTGATTCATAGAAGATGCGTACCACGTTTCACAAAAATATACAGGGTCATACCAAAGTTATCATAAAAAAAATATTTTTTTCTTAAAACTTTAGCACCCTATAGTTCAACAGTTAAGAATTTTAGAACATATGTTTATATGAAGTTTTTTTCTTAAAATGGCCCTATAATAAGCTCCTTAAATATTTGCATCTTATTAAGAAACACCCTGTATACGTGAGTAACAAAAAACAAACAAAATTAAAAAAAAAAGTAATCTAAAGAAATTGCTTGACATCACCTCCATTTTTTGAATACGTTTGCCAGCTCTCTTTATTCTAAAAATCTTAACTTTTAAAAAATATGTGGTTTTAACCTAAACTGCATTTAGCTTGAAGGATTCTTTCTATTAAATGATTCGCGCTCAAATTCGGAACCATATATACAAAATCTTTCACACAAACCAAATTTAAAATTTATATCTTATTAGATACAAGAATTATTAAAAAAAATCAGTTTTTAATTTCAAATTTGACACCCTGTATATCGAACATGAGGGTCAAAAATAAAAAAATGGCATTATTTTTGCTAAATCTAACCAAACCTAAATATACAGAAAGAAAAATAATTACATACATTGCTGAAATTGGCCACCGCCATGCTCCAAGCATAAATTCACATGTCTCTTCATATTTTCGAAAGTGTTGACCAGCATCTCTGGAGAAATGTTACTACATTCTTGGATAATCCTTTCTTGTAATTGTTCTAAATTTGCAACTGGTGTTTTAAAAATAATGTTCTTTAAATGAGGAAAAACGAAGTAATCCATAACCGTTAGACAAGGTGATCTAGGTGGGAATTCAATGTCGGATCAATCTGTCGTCGAAAAAATTGCGTAAGTAGTTAATAGTTTCGGCGGCTGTATGGGCGGTTGCACCGTCCTGTTGAAAATATCCAAAACGTAGTTCGTCGTCAAGTAATTGCTCCACAAATGGATTCAAAATATTGTCTCTATACCGCTGTGCTGTAACTGTGTCATGGAAAAAAATAGGACCAACAATTATTCTTCTTCGGGAAACAGCTAATCAGACATCAATTTTTTGAGGGTGCAATGTGGACTCTACAAAAAATGGGGATTTTCACTACTCCACATGCGTGTATTCTGAGAATTCACATAACCGGAGAGGTGGAACCAGGCTTCATCCGAGAAAAATGTCAGGTCTAATAAATCATTTCTTTCCAATAAATTTTGGGTAAACCATTAAGAGTAATTCCTGCGTCTTTCAAAATCTGCGGCTTGTATTTCTTGGAATACTTACACTTTATAAGGAAATAAATTTAGCTGCTTGTTAAGAATAGTCCCGCATGTTCCATAAGATCTTCCCACTTCTTGGGACAGGCGTCTTATACAATTTGTTGGCGTATTTTGCATTATTTCACGAACGTTTGCAACAAGTTCTTCTGTTCTTCCAGATGGTCTTCCTGCTCCTTTTTTGTGTTGTATAGAAGCTGTTTCCCTAAACACAGCCACGGTTCTTTTCAGGCAATGATAAAAATCCCCAGCAATGAAAGAAAGCAACGTTAGGAAAATGTTCGTGAAAATCGTCCATGCACAAACCCGGATTGTATTGCCACTCACCATTTACTCTAACCTAGTTTCGAAAATATGCTTCAACCATGAATGTTTTGTGCTGTCCCGTAAAGCCCATTGTGTGAATTATTCAAGAAATTGGAAAAATAAGCGATGAATCAAATTACTTGTAACGACTATCAAAGATGACGGAATAACTGATTGATTGTTAATTCAGGTAGTTACTGACACCCAACAGGTATTAAGCTCTACGGCTAAGTATTACGTCCTTAGATGCAAGGCCCTCTTTGATGCAAATCATTTTTGCTCGCACAGTATTAATTCCTCATACTTAAATAATTAACGTTGTAATGTTGTGCAGATTAGTATAATATCATGATTGCTTTGCGATTTCGTTAAAATCCGTCATAATCCACGTATTTATAGGCACAATAATCAATGGCATATTTGTCCTAATAAATTATACTTACAGACATTTATAAAAATCCGATAATTTCCTTGTAAACAATGAAACTTTTGTGTTAACACCTCTTTAACTACGAAAATCAAATAAATATTTATTTAATGGTAAATTTCAAAAACCAATATTAATGTATTAAATAAACAATGGACGGCAAAATTGGCCAAGGTCTGGTAAAAATGTATTTCGACTTTTAGTCGATAAATCTAAGTTGTCCGCAATCTCAGTCAATATATTTTTGATCAATTTCTAAATAAATCTCTCGTTTACCGAGTGGATTTTAAAAAACTTTTTTTTTTCTGGGGATTGAATACAGCTAATTATTATGATCAATAATTAAATATTTATACTAACCTTCATTGGTTTAACAGTGCTTTTTTAATCTAACTGAAATAGAAGTAGCGAAGCTAAAGAAATTAAATAACGATTTACAGTTTGTGAAAAACAGTAAAAAACAGTGTTGGCAAATATCATGATATTTATATAAATATCCAAATATCCGATAGGATATCCAAATTTGGATATTTATTTATATTTCTTATTATTTTTAAATTATTTCATCTGTTTCCTGTAAAGATATATTTTAAAAATTCAAAATCATTGAATTTAATATAAACATGTTATAGGTAAACCTGTAAATTTGTATTTCGATTTTATTCAATGATAGTTGCTATCACAATAAGTTTCTTTTAGTACTCCTATGTTAGGAATGTAAAATGTAGGTAAAAAATACAAGTTTATGAATATGAACACCTCATATTATATTTTTGCTTTTAACTGTGGTTCAACTTAAAACCCAGAATTACTGGGCTTATTAATTAAATCTAAATGAACCCATGCGGGATTTTTTATTTTTGGCATTGTAAAATTTTTATTTCATAAAACAAACAGCAAAATATTTCTCCGTTCAATCAGAAATCGGAACTAAATAAAAATGCCACGCGGCAAAGAAGTCAAAGTACAACAGGTAGTCAACGTCTCGGCAGGATGGGGAATCACCGCATCGTAAGCAGCATAATACGCTGTTGCCGGCTCAGCGGCAGCGGGGCCATATTTTTATATTAATGAATAGAATTTTAGAAAAAAAAAATATTGATATACCGGGTGTTTCTTAAAAGACGTTTCTATAACTTTTCTGTATTTATAGATATTAAAATGAAATTTTGAGGTTATGCATAAGAGATGAGCCTGCATTTATTGGCATAATTTTCAATTTGTTAGCACTTCCGGTTTAACCGGAAGTGACCTTGACTTTGGTATTTTAAATGGGACATCTTGTATATTTTTATTTATTGGGATTCAGCAATACATTCTGAGTAAAATGACACCTCACTTGTCATTTTTTGACGTGTTATAACATTTTTTTCTTTATTTTTTAGTTTCAATCTAGAGTGCTACAAATTAATTAAATCTGTTAATTTATAGTCAAGTAGTATATGAAAATTAAAATTATGTCATAATAATTGACTTTCTAAGTTTCACAAGCGTTTAAAAAGTAAAATTTTGTTTTCTTGACATTTACTCCATTTTTCCAAATGAACGATGATGGTTCACTAGCATATTTAAAACAACCATTTTTTTTCCAACAATTTGATACTATATTATACTCCTATGCTATTTTAAAATTGACACTGAAAAATTTGCCCTAAATCCCAATCGCAAATTTAACAGCGTTATGTATTATTGCCTTTTCTAAAGAAATATAAAGGCGGCTTTGAAAAACAATGAAATGGTTTTAAAAACCAATATGGTTTTAAATTAAAATTGTAATGTCATTCGTTTATTAAACTTATATTGTAAATTAGATAAAATGCTTAGTTTTACTAATGAACAAATTGATATGCTCCTAATTTTTGGAGTGACCAGAAAATTTTCTCTGAAGCCGCAAGATTGTATGTATTGTATGTTTTATAAACGAATGACGTTATTTACAACTTAAAATTAAAGTTATATTGCTTTTCAAAACCATTCCATTGTTTTTCAAAGCCGCCTTTATATTTCTTTACCAAAGAGGCAATAATGCATAACGTTTTTAAATTTTTTAGTGTCAATTTTAAAATAGCATAGTTAGGAGTGTATAGTATCAAACTGTTGGAAAAAAAATGCTTGTTTTTAAATAGGCTAGTGAACCACCATCGTTCCATTTGGAAAAATGGAGTAAACGTCAAGAAAACAAAATTTCATTTTTTAAACGCTTGTGAAACTTAGAAAGTCAATTATTATGACATAATTTTAATTCATTTACTACTTGACTATAAATTAACAGATTTAATTAATTTGTAGCACTTTAGATTGAAAATTGAAAAAATAAAGAAAAAAATGTTATAACACGTCAAAAAATGACAAGTGAGGTGTCATTTTACTCAGAATGTTATGCTGAATCCCAATAAGTCAAAATATACAAGATGTCCCATTTAAAATATCAAAGTCAAGGTCACTTCCGGTCAAACCGGAAGTGCTAACAAATTGAAAATTATGCCAATAAATGCAGACTCATCTCTTATGCATAATAACAGGATTTAATTTTAATATCTATAAATAGAAAAAAGTTATAGAGGTCTTTTGAGAAACACCCGGTATATCAGGATAAATATCGTCGCATAAATCATGATATTTATCAAGATATATATCAGGATATTTATCACGGATATATATCCTGTCAACCTTGGTAAAAAATAACTGGAAAACGCAAAATACCTATTCTCGACAACATCTAAAAAAAAATTCTTAATCTCTGCATGTTTTTGTAATTAGAAAATTTTTTTTTATTAAATTTAGTAAACTCACATAAACTGATTGCAATAACCTACATATAGTTGAGTCACCGCAGATCATAAAACTGGAGCTATAAAATAATAAAAGCATTCTCTAAAAAAAAATGCCTACCCGAAAATATTTTATACACCAATAAAAGTGCTTACATAGTTTATGTCAATTATTATTTCTGCATAAAAATGATTTATTATGGAAATTTATATTTGAATATAAAAAGCTTATAAATTATTATTTGACAGCATAAATTTTCAGCGTCGATGGATATAGACATTAAAAAAGTTTTGTCATTTTCCTTGATCTATCTGTCTGTTTGTCTGCCTAACTGTTGGCTCAAAGGCTTAAAAACGCTTGATCGAGAAGGACGAAATTTTGTTTTTGTGTTGTCTACGAAACCGAATATAAGTAGACAAATTATAGATACTTACAACATTATGTGAGATGCGATTTGTCATGTATTTTCTTTTCCAGTCTTTAAATGAATACAATCTTAAATACCGTGCGAGGAAAAATAATTTGCATAAAAGAGGGCTTGGATTAAAAAACGTGGGGCTTGGTTTAGATTACAATGACATGGGGACGATATATCAAACCAAATCTAGGTTAAAATTTGTCAAATTCAAATTAAGACATGATATGCCAAACTAATGAGTAATAAAATAAGTAGACAAATACAAATTTATTTTTGTTGTTTACAAAATTAACAAAGTAAGAATATACAAAAAGAAAAAGAAAAATAATTACATACATTGTTGAAATTGGCCACCGCCATGCTCCAACCATAAATTCACACGTCTCATCATATTTTCGAAAGTGTTCTGGAGAAATGTTAGCACATTCTTGGATAATCCTTTCTTGTAATTGTTCTAAATTTGCAAGTGGTGTTTTAAAAATAGTGTTTTTTAAATGAAGAAAAACGAAGTAATCCATAACCGTTAAACAAGGTGATCTAGGTGGGAATTCAATGTCTGATCGAAAACGTATTTCTTCATCAAGTATCTAATTGCTCCACAAAATGATTCAAAATATTGTCTGTATACCGCTGTGCTGTAACTGTGTCATGGTAAAAAATAGGACCAACAATTCTTCTTCGGGAAACAGCTAACCAGACACCAATTTTTTGAGGGTGCAATGTGGACTCTACAAAAAAATGGGGATTTTCACTACTCAACATGCGTGTATTCTGAGAATTCACATAACCGGAGAGGTGGAACCAGGCTTCATCCGAAAAAAATGTCAGGTCTAATAAATCATTTCTTTCCAATAAATTTTTGGTAAAACATTGAGAGTAATTCTTGCGTCTTTCAAAATCTGCGGCTTGTATTTCTTGGAATACTTGCACTTTATAACGAAATAAATTTAGCTGTTTCTTAAGAATAGTCCTGCCTGTTCCATAAGATCTTCCCACTTCTTGGGACAGGCGTCTTATACAATTTGTTAGCGTATTTTGCATTATTTCACGAACGTTTGCAACAAGTTCTTCTGTTCTTACAGACGGTCTTCCTGCTCCTTTTTTGTGTTGTATAGAACCTGTTTCCCTAAACACAGCCACGGTTCTTTTCAGGCAATGATAAAAATCTCCAGCAATAAAAACAACGTTAATAAAGCAATTTTGTTAAGAACTATATTGTACACAGTAAAGCGCTTTCTTTACAATTATGAAAGCAGAACAGCGTCCCCAAAAACGAAATGTGTCCGTTAGATCCTATAATCCACCAAGACGTTGGTGGAGGTTTGTAGCGATCGGCAATCGCTGTGCGCCCTAGAATTAGTTTTAACATATTTGTTGCGCAGGTCACATCGTTGTTCGGAGTCTTCTAGCTGTCCTGCCTAAATTTGAATTTTATTGATAGTACTTTCTATTTAAGTTTTTTTAAACTTTGCATGTCAGATAAAGCAATAGAAGATTCTTATTTCGAACAACCCCTTATTAGTATTGGACTTTATAAGCTATGGACGAATTTTACCATCTCAGTAAACCATGTTGCCTAAAAAATAATCATATGCAATGTTGAACGATATCACACTAAAAGCTATTTTAATTTTTAAGAACTACAGTAGTGATTTTTAGTGGTAAGAATATGCTTTATTAACCGTAGCAAGCAAGTATTATTATAGTTATTGTCAGGTTTCATTACAACTGCCAGTCGGAACTAATACAATATATAAAAACCAGTTAAATTCTTTTTAGGTCAGCTATTTGGACAATTTTTTATTGTTTAAATCACTGCTAACGTTTCGGTGCAGTCCGCATCATCATCAGGGTCGAATTATATTTTTTAAGTTTATGTCCATACAGGATATAAATATTTAATGAAAACAAATCAAAGGATTAAACACCACCGGCATTCACTAGGTGTTTATTTACTTACTGATCTAAACATCTAGTGAATGCTGGTGGTGTTTAATCCTTTGATTTGTTTTCATTAAATGTTTATATCGTATATGGATATAAATTTAAAAAATATAAATCGAGCCCTGATGATGGTGCGAACTGCACCGAAATGTTGGGAGTGATTTAAACAATAAAAAATTGTAGATTACACAAGACAAATAATAGAAATCTGACCTTTAATTTAACAATAAAGTAAGGGACGAAACCTCAACAGATATAATATAAAACCAGATTACACCCCCAATAGAATGGCTATAAACTATTCTATGGTAACTTAACTCCTATTTCCCATTGGGTAAATTACCGTGATATTATCGCTAAACAACGGTCTAGCAATTTTCGTTGTCTTACAGTAGGAAAGCGCGTTGCTGTCACATAATATAGTAATAAACAGTTGTATAAAGAGTATGTGAATGCTTATAAGGAATATAACTCTTTTTTCTCAGTGTAGGTATCCTTTACATCCGAACCAACATTATTTTATCCATTCTTTGTTATTAGTGTTGGGAAAAATCGACTTATTTTAATAATCGACTACCGAGCATTCGAGTGATTTAAAAAATCGAATGATAATCGATTTTTTTGCACTCAAATCCTAATATTAATTATTAATATTGGCGGTTCATCGTTCATGTTGATATACATCATTTGTATTGGGAATAACTGACTCGGTGTTGTTAATCGATTGATTTTTTGCGGATTATTAAATGTGGCGGAGATATTTGTGGATTTTTTGGCATGGTTCCCAGATCTTACAACTTACAATTTAATTTAACTAACCACTTGACTACTTGACCTTGAGATGTCACGATATTGCATAACTCATGATATTTATGAATACTGAATACTCACCACTATAATAAATCCTATTATCCTACGCAGGCAACCCGTAATGCAGTATTTAAATCTAAATAAATCATATTTATTATCTTACGCAGGCAACCCGTAATACAGTATTTAATATGAATAATATCGCCAATAATAACCAAAAACCACTCGGTGTAGCCGCTCGCTACGAGATGGCTCTGGCCGCAGTGAGTGATTGACAGGCGGGCAGCAACATTGGAGACGCGTTGAAAAATAAAAACCATATGTTCGTCACTCATTTCGTCACTCGAGTTATTTCCGAAGATAATCGAATAATTCAAGTGATTGAAAAAATCGAGTGATCGGTTATTTTTCACTCGAGTTATCCCATCACTATTTGTTATACTAAAAATGTAAACAACATAAAAATGAGGTATTTAACCTAAGTAGAAAAGAGTAAATTATTTTTATTTTTCCACCGGTGCAAAAAAAATTCTAATTTAGTATGGATAAACTTTTTTCCATCCTTGATAATAAGTTATGCATCGGATGGAACGGAGCAAAGTGAGTTTCCGACTTTTTTGCATCCTCATCAGATCCAAGGATGAGGGGTAACTTTGCGTGCCGAGAAATATTTACTGTTGAATTTTAAAATGTTGCTTTTAAAGTCAAATGAATAATTAAAGGTTTTATTTTCATCGGTCGGTATAATTTTAAATGAAAGGTTCAAAAAAAAATTGTTCACACCCTATTTCACAACATAACCTTCACTGGGTGCAATGTTGCTTCGTTTGGCAGCTACAGGGCGCTAAACTTCTAAAATTAATATAGTTTTTTGCAATAATTAGTAAACGCCTTTATAGATTTTCACTAATTTTGGGACTAAGAATAACTACTGTTTCGAACGTGTTTTGACGTAAATGCAATATTTTTTTAATACCTGTAAATTTAAAAATGGCATGTGATTGGAAAATAAAGGTTTGTCTTTTTAAAACCCTCCGTACGAATGACTTTAATTGTTTATTTGACACTAACTGACTCCATTTTGAAACTTTTTTGTCCATGGTAAAATTTTAGCCAGACATGCAGTTTCTCTACAAAAAAATTATTTACGATACCTTGTAATTCATCATTGCTGTTTACCTATTCAGAAATGAGAAAACATGAATTTTTTTTTTAATTCTAAACATTGAATATCAAACTATAAGAAGGCCATACAGGTTGTTTCATTAAGGTCGAAGAGCGGCCATATCTCGGAAACTACTGGGCATAGAAACTCAGGAAAAGAAAAATGATAATAAAAGTGGCCATGAGAAAATTCTGGAAATAATTTTCAAGTTCCGGATTTAGCCGCAAGAGGGCGTAATTGAAAAGTAAATTTTTAAATTTTACATAACTCCGAAAATTCCACATTAAGGTATATGTTTGATAACACCATTTTAAAGCTTGGACAATTATGCATCATTTTGGTCTTATGCTCATTGGCGTACCGACTTTAATAAGAGTGGGGGAAGCTGTTGAAAGTGTAATCATTTAAATCCCTGTAACTTATAAACGACTTATCCGATTTTAGCAAACTAAATACTATTTGGAAGAGAAATGTATGCACTTTGACCAGTCGTATTTAGTTGTCCATAATAGTTCTCAAAAAAAATGCTAGAGGGCGCAATTTCCAATAACAATACATTTTTTGATTTTACTCCGAAAAAATAAATCATACGGTATAATTATGATACCATAATCGGGAAGGAGATGAAATTTGCTAGAAAAAATATAAAAACCGCAGCTCGATATCTCCGTTCGTTTCAGAGTTATTGCCAAAACAATAATTTTTAAGACAAATTGCGCCCTCTAGCAATTTTATTAGAAACTATCTTGTACATTGGATACGACAATTAAAGCTACTTACCTTTTTTTTCCAAACAAGCTTAAATTTAGTAAAATTGGATAAGTCGTTTAGAAGTTACAGCGATTTTAATGTTTACAGTTTCACTTGATAAGAGTGGGAGAAGCTATTGAAATTTTAAACATTAAAATCGCTGTAACTTCTAAACGACTTATCCGATTTGACTAAATTTAAGCTTGTTTGGAAAAACCTTCAATTGTCGTATCTAATGGTACAAGATAGTTTCTAATAAAATTGCTAGAGGGCGCAATTTGTGTTAAAAATTATTGTTTGGGCAATAACTTAGAAACGAACGGAGATATCGAGCTGCGGTTTTAATATTTTTTCTAGCAAATTTCATCTCCTTCTCGATTATGGTATCATAATTATACCGTATGATTTATTTTTTCGGAGGAAAATCAAAAAATGTATTGTTATTGCAAATTGCGCCGTCTAGCATTTTTTTTAGAACTATTATGGACAACTAAATACGACTGGTCAAAGTGCATATATTTCTCTTCCAAACAGTCTTTAGTTTGCTAAAATCGGATAAGTCGTTTATAAGTTACAGCGATTTAAATGATTACACTTTCAACAGCTTCCCCCACTCTTATTAAAGTCGGTACGCCAATGAGCATAAGACCAAAATGATGCATAATTGTCCAAGCTTTAAAATGGTGTTATCAAACATATACCTTAATGTGGAATTTTCGGAGTTATGTAAAATTTAAAAATTTACTTTTCAATTACGCCCTCTTGCGGCAAAATGCGGAACTTGAAAATTATTTCCAGAATTTTCTCATGGCCACTTTTATTATCATTTTTCTTTTCCTGAGTTTCTATGCCCAGTAGTTAGAGATATGGCCGCTCTTCGACCTTAATGAAACACCCTGTACATATAAGCAGATTTCCTAAATCTGCTACGTTAAATTTATAGATGGCACAATAAGTTCACCAACAATAAAGCGTGTTGATGCAGCCACTAACGACAAGCCTTTTCACTGCCAAATTAAAACATTGTTGCCGCCTGTCTGTTTGACTTGCTGCATAGCCCGGATTTCGGAACGAGCTCGTTCCCTCGATATTTTTTGTATTTATTGAAATCAAGGGCGTGCGTAAAAATATCAGTTAAACTGAAATAAATGTGTAATAAGAACATTGAATGAAAATATTATAGGTATTACAATTTATTTGCGTTACATGATATGAGTTACAGTTTTTGGAAGTTACTTTCAGTAAAACTGGTTCTTTTATAATTTAGAACATCTCTGTTTTGAAAAGCTCCTTTCAACAACACAGTTTGTAACTGGAGCGAAACGAAAATGATTGTACAACTAAGTATTTTAATTTTTTAGTACTTCGACAATATTTATTAGTTCTAAAAATCCTGGATTTCTTTCTAATATTTTTGGTATATACAATCTTAATTTAGCACCAATATCGTTTGGAGTAACTTTGAGCTTCTCTATAGTGTCTCGAAATACAGTGAGAGAAGTGACTAGAGGGAAATTTTGTGTTTCCAACTGTTTAGTTACGTCAGAAAGTTCTCCAAAATTTTTAGAAATAAATTCTAAATTAGTTATAAGATTCGGTGCATTTATAAGTTCATTACTTTTCTTCACACTCAAAGAATCCTCTTGTAAACTGTCAATAACATTTTTATCTACTTTTATTTATTTAACATTTAACACCTTATGCAACGGTAAAATCATTATGAATTACCCCGGAGTAATCAGCGTACATATTATTATTAAAAACATACATTCGGCTGGAATTGAAAACCTCCTATTTTATTCTGTTAAAAATGCTTAAATCCTTAAAAATTCCAATAAAATACGATATGCGGCAACACCACGACATCACATCAGTGAATTTGAGACATCTGTTGCCGAGTCGCTGCATTAATAACTATAGATTTACGATCAACTCCACAATGGCGGCCAAACCATCTCCAATACAGTCTAAAACAGGGTTGTCAAGTTTTCTCAAAGATCCGCTATTCTTATAGTTTGATATTCAATGTTCTAAATAACTACTAACTAGTTTAATTCTTATATATTTATCTACCGTATTCCTGAATACATAATTAATTCTTTTCAAAAAATTAAACTGTACTTTGGGCATCGTGTCGGGCTTGTTTTTAATACAATTTGCAGCATTCTTTGCAATAACTCATCTTCCATATCGATTGGGGAAGCATATACTTTTGATTTAAGAGCGCCCCACAGAAAATAGTCCAGAGCCGTTAGATCGGGGGATCGTGCTGGCCAATTTACGGGTGCATCGTTACCTCTTCCGATCCATCTACTTTCATTTAAAAATCTTCGTACGTTGACACTAAAATGGGGTGGCGCCCCGTCGTACATAAACCACATTTCGGCACGAAGTTGCAATGGAAGATCCTCGAATAAATTGGGTAAAGTGTTTTGCAAGAAGCGTAGATAGTTATCCCCATTTAACCGATTTGGCATTACAATTGGTCCAATAATAAAACTGTCAATCATACCTGCCCAAACGTTAATTCTAAATTCATGCTGGAAATGAAACAATTTTTTTTATCATTTTTGGGAATTTAAACGTTTTCATCGTAAATAATTTTTTCTAGAGAAACTGCATGTCTTGCTAAAATTTTACAAGAGACAAAAAAGTTTCAAAATGAAGTAAGCAAATGTCAGAAAAACAATTAAAATCATTTATACGGGGGGTTACAAAAATACCAACTTTTATTTACCAATTACACGCCATTTTTAAATTTGCAGGTATTAAAAAAAATGGCGTTTACGTCAAAGCACGCTCTTAATAGTAGTTATTCTTAGTCCCAAAATCAGTGAAAATCGATAAAGGCGTTTAGAAATTATTGGGAAAAACGATATTAATTTGAGAAATTTAGCGAAGCGAAGCGGCAAAACGAAGCGACATTGCATACAGATAAGTTTGCCTAGATCGCTTTATTTTTGGTTAATGAATTTGTGGTTAAGCGTTGTACAGTCATTTCAAGGACATCCTGTATACGTACTTGAAACTTTGGTACCTATGGTCATTATAACATTGAAAAAGCATGGTTTCGGTTTAGGACAGTAATCCCAGCGGGAAAATATACTTTTATTAAAAGGGAAAACAAGAATAAAATTTTTCGTAATTTTAATTCACAATTTTAGTAGTAGTGACATGTTTTATTTAGCAAAAAGCTACAATTAAATATTTTTTTATACATTTTTTTAACCAATTTTTATAGATTTATTTTTAAATTTTAAAACGTAACGCTCTTTTAACAAAAACAGAAAGAAAAGTTAAACATTTTGCAAATTGTATCAAATATTAGGTATCATTTTGATTTTAAAAACAATGCAAGTTTAAAGTTTTTTTAAATAGTTTTAATGATATTTGAGATTTAATAGAATTTTTCAAATTATTATATTCTATCAAACCTTTATGAAAAATATACTTATAGGCTAATATTTTAGACACTCCATCCACATAAAAATTTTGATTAGTTCTTGTTTTATAATAATAATTATGATGGTTGTAAATAAAAGAACAACATTTTTTTAAACAATCAGGCAATAAATTATTTTTAATTTTATGTACAAAGATACATAGGTACTAAATAAAATTTTTTTTATATATTATAATATGTGTCACAATTTAAAGTAATCCGCATTGCCTTATTTTGTAAAATTTGTAATTTATCAAATATTTCCTCACCAGCACAATATAAAATAGGAGAACAATAAAGAAAATGTGGTAATATGATAGTAATAAATACAGTTTTTTTTAGAAAACAAACTTAAATTATAATTGATTCTTTTAAAATTCGTTAGTAAAACTGGCACATCTTAGCTTATTTTTGGTAAAATATAATTTTTAATATTCTAAATAGGGATCTTATAACCTATTTATAATATACAGGCTCGCCAAAAATGAAGCAGTTGTTAGTTATTAAACGAACACTAACCAATGACATATTCGGGAAGTAACATAAAATTCTAATAATATAGCTAACATAAAATCCCTGGTTAGGCAATGTTAAGAAAACAACATCCACGAGCACTTATTATATTCCTTTTATTATTTACGTTCTTAAAATGACTAGTAAAAATATTGTATATCAAATGCTGGAGCATGTCGAATTGAGATAATATTTACAATCTACCTACATCAGAAAATTATTCATTTGTTATGTAAATAATAATATTGTTGGATTACAGTTGGCAAGTCTGTATTGCTGTTATGCAGTTGCAATTACGATCAACCATAATTGAGTTTTATGTTAGATATTGATATTTTATATCATACCGTGCGAGCAAAAATTATTTGCATCAGAGAAAGCTTGGATTAAAAAACGTAGGGCTTGGTTTAGATCACAATGATATAAGGACGATATATCTAACCAAATCTAGGTTAAAATTTTGTCAAATTCATATTATGACATGATATGCCAAACTAATGGGTAATAAAACAAGTAGACAAATACAAATTTATTTTTGTTGTTTTTAAAATTAATAAAGTAAGAATATACAGACAGCAAAAGATAAATAATTACATAAATTGCTGAAATTGGCCACCGCCATGCTCCAAGCATAAATTGGAAAAATGTTACCACATTCTTAGATAATTCTTTCTTGCGTAATTGTTCTAAATTTGCAACTGGTGTTTTAAAAATAGTGTTCTTTAAATGAAGAAAAACGAAGTAATCCATAACCGTTAAACAAGGTGATCTAGGTGGGAATTCAATATCTAATCGAAAACTGATCAATCTGTCGGCAAAAAAATTGCGTAAGTTGTTAATAGTTTCGGCGGCTGTATGGGCTGTTGCACCGTCCTGTTAAAAATATCAAAAACGTAGTTCGTCGTCAAGTAAATGCCCCACAAATCGATTCAGAATATTGTCTGTATACCGCTGTGCTGTAACTGTGTCATGGAAAAAAATTGGGCCTACAATAATTCTTCTTCGGGAAACAGCTAACCAGACACCAATTTTTTGAGGGTGCAATGTGGACTCTACAAAAAAATGAGGATTTTTCACTACTCCACATGCGTGTATTCTGAGAATTCACATAGCCGGAGAGACGGAACCAGGCTTCATCCGAAAAAAATGTCAGGTCTAATAAATCATTTCTTTCCAATAAATTTTGGATAAACCATTGAGAGTAATTCCTGCGTCTTTCAAAATCTGCGGCTTGTATTTCTTGAAATACTTGCACTTTATAAGGAAATAAATTTAGCTGCTTTCTAAGAATAGTCACATGTTCCATAAGATCTTCCCACTTCTTGGGACAGGCGTCTTATACAATTTGTTGGCGTATTTTGCATTATTTCACGAACGTTTGCAACAAGCTCTTCTGTTCTTACAGACGGTCTTCCTGCTTCTTTTTGTGTTGTATGTTGTATAGAAACTGTTTTCCTAAACACAGCCACTGTTTTTTTCAGGCAATGATAAAATCCCCAGCAATAAAAGCAACGTTAGGAAAATGTTCGTGAAAATCGTCCATGCACAAGCCCTGATTGTATTGCCACTCACCATTTACTCTAACCCCGTTTCGAAAATACGCTTCAACCAAGAATGTTTTGTGCTGTTCCGTAAAGCCCATAGTGTGAATTAATCAAGAAATTGTAAAAATTGGCGATGAATCAAATTACTTGTAACGACTGTCAAAGATGACGGAATAACTTATTGATTGTTAATTCAGGTAGTTACTGACACCCAACAGGTATTAAGCTCCACGGCTAAGCATTACGTCCTTAGATGCAAGGCCATTTTTGATGCAAATAATTTTTGCTGGCACGATGTATCGAATATATATATTAATTCGTGTTCGTTTAGTAACTGCCTAATTTTTGGCAGCCCTGTAGGTAGATATATCATAGATAAGTTGGGCAACCGTTATTAAGGTTATTAGAAACTATAATTTACCAAAAATAACAATTAATTACTAAATTCTCGTAAGCCAAAACGTCTTAGATTTAATAACGAATGTAGCTAAATTTCTACATAATTTGGAACATACGATATAAGGGTAAAGGTATTTTATTGAAAATAATTTGCTAAAAAGTAATTAAAGCTCCCGGTTAGATAAAAAAATTAATAAGATTACATGCTTAGTTTGCTTAAGCGTCTACATTTCAATTTCTGTTTTAAAAACAGCTACTCGTCTGCTTGTCAAAAAAATTAGAATAATTCCAGTCCCGGGACTTAAAATAAAAAACTGCCAAGACCGTCTCGAGAGATCGACTAAAGCTTAAGAACGATGTTTTAATCTTTTATATCTTAAATAGCTTAATTCAAGCTTTTTAAGTTTGGATAACTGAAGTGTCCTAATTTTATCATAATCTTTGTAATTTGGGACATCCGGTACATATCTTAGGGTCATTAATTATTTTTCTTTTTTAAGCAAAATTTCGTAATGCCCCTTGGACTTTTTCGGCAACAACTCAAAGGTAGCACCAGTACCTATCTGCTTTATTTATTTCCACATTTGTATCGTTTTTTCCAGATTATCTATAGGAATTAACATAAATTAATAAGAAAACTTTTTTACTAGTTATTGATAGCGATGTTTTTCAATAACTAACAACAATACATATTGGTTGCCATGTAACTAACAACAAAAAATAGATATATATAAGTCATGTGATTTTTTATTTATTTTTTAATAATTATCCCTTTATGCAAAATAATATGTCACTTTTTACACTAACATCATGAATAACAATTTCTTAAAAACCATGCAAATTATTTCTCACTTTTTCATTCAGGTATGTAAACAACAAGTTTGTATGATAGGTTGTTGTGTGAAGCTTTCCGAATAAAAATAAGGCATTGCAACTGTAGCCGGTTACTAAGAAATAAATAAATTAATGGGATTATTCTGTAATATATTTCTTGGCGCGATGGTGAACCCGCCTCATTATTATGTCATCTAATAGGAAGCGACCATGCCGGCACGTAAACGGGACGAAATACGAATGACCAGAAAAGTGGCATTGCAACCCATGCCGAATACTTATTACCGTGCGAGCAAAAATTATTTGCGTCAAAGAGGGCCTTGCATCTAAGGACGTAATGCTTAGCCGTACAGCTTAACACCTGTTGGGTGTCAGTAACAACCTGAATTAACAATCAATCAGTTATTCCGTCATCTTTGACAGTCGTTACAAGTAATTTGATTCATCGCTAATTTTTCCAATTTCTTGAACAATTCATACAATGGGCTTTACGGAACAGTACAAAACATTCATGGTTGAAGCGTATTTTCAAAACGGGGTTAGAGTAAATGGTGAGTGGCAATACAATCCGGGTTTGTGCATGGACGATTTTCACGAACATTCTCCTAACGTTGCTTTTATTGCTGGGGATTTTTATCATTGCCTGAAAGTGTTAAACAACAAAAAAAAAACAGGTTCTATACAACACAAAAAAGGAGCTTAAGGCTATCTGTAAGAACAGAAGAACTTGTTGCAAACGTTCGTGAAGGAAGATGCTCGTCAACACTTTCGAAAATATGAAGAGACGTGTGAATTTATGCTTGGAGCATGGCGGTGGCCAATTATTTTTCTTTTTCTTTCTGTATATTCTTATTTTGTTAATTTTGTGAACAACAAAAATAAATTTGTATTTATCTACTTATTTTATTACTCATTAGTTTGGCATATCATGTCATGTCATTATGACAAAATTTTAACCTAGATTTGGTTAGCTATATCGTCCCCATATCATTGTGATCCAAACCAAGCGCTACGTTTTTTAATCCAAGCCCTCTTTGATGCAAATAATTTTTGCTCGCACGGTAGTTATATCTATCAATCAAAGTACTAAAACAGAAATCTGTTGACAATGAATGTTTGAACATTTCGCTGTAAAGTAATTTCAAATTTATAATAATTGTTTAAATAAATATTACTGCTGAAAAATTATATTTGGTGACAGCTGAACTATTTTAAAAATATTTATCTTTGCATTCGTTATTATTTATTATTAAAAATACACAAAAATAACTTCAGTAGATACGTATCTATGTCTTAAAACAAATATTTCTAAAAACAAATAAAGATAGGCTTAGCCATTTTTTTGAGTAAGAAGAGTGGTTAAGCTAAGTGATCTAGGTGCCATAATCGAAAACTACCAGAAAATGTAAAAAACTGTTTTAAAGCTAAGAATAATACAATAGTATATTTTTTATTGATATTGTGTTAATAAACATACACAAAAACATTCGTAGGAGAAAATTTTAATATCAGTTAATCGAAACAACGTTTGTACATAAATTGAACAAAAAAATATAGAAAAGGTCTAAGGCTCCTTTTATACTGGGATTCTGTATGCGAGATACAGTATCTGGGATTCAGATTCCCGCCATCTATGAATGCTTTTTATAACGAATAGGATGAAATTGGCGCTTAGATCTTCTAGTGGGACATTGGCATAGGTACATAGATCATATAAATAGAAAAAAATTTTTTTTTGAAATTTGGCACATAGATCACTTAGCTTGACCACTCTTCAAATGTTAGAAATGCGTGAGAAATACCGAACAGCGATAATGGGCTCTTAAATGCACTAGTTATGCGCTTTTAACAATCTCCAAAAATCACCTTTGATTTTGTTGCAAGTTGCATCAAAGTCCCACGGACAGACTGGTATCGGCATTCAAAAATTTGAAATAAAATTTTTTGAAAGAAAATTTTTTGAAATAAAATTTTAAGAAGATAAAGACAAAAATGAAATAAAATTTGATACTTACGTATGGTGATGCCGAATAATATGCTTTAGAACAAATGAAACATTCTTTTTTGTATTCAGCGTAATTTTATTGCTATTGTCTATTAAAAATATCTCTTAGTAAGTTTTTTGTCTCCTGGACATAATTTGACGAAACCTAAGCCCTGATGATGGCCTCATAATGTGCCGAAAGCGCTAGGCAATAGCAATAAAATTACGCTGAATACAAAAAAGAATGTTTCATTTGTTCAAACACGGCGTACAACCGACTCTCCTTTTCAAATATGCTTTAGTTTCCATTTTCTAGGTTTACACAATTTTATTGCTATGAATAAAATGGACTTAAATATATTTTTTATTTTAAAGTCTACAGTATACAGGGTCCTGCAATAGTGCGTCAAGCTTCCATAGCTCCTATACGAATTTAGTTAGGAATTTCATTTATATGCTAACTTATACTGTATCATACGGGGTACTTCAGGAAAATATTTTTTCATATACAGGGTAGCCCAAAAAAGTGTGGTCATAAAAAGTTGTAATTTTTTTAATGGAACACCCTGTATATTTTTACATTTTCAAACTCCACATAAAATTATAATTATTTTTTATTAAATGCATTATTAGTCTATACTTTATAGTTTCCGAGATATTGACTTTCGAAAGGTGACATTTTTGAACTTTGACAACTTCTAACTTTCTAACAGTACGTCTTAGAGCAAAACGGCTTACATGTCCCTATCTTCAATTTTTATTATCTTCCCAAAAAATCAACTTCCGGTTAAACCGGATGTAACTCGAACGCAGGAAATATTGTTGTTCCGGTTTAACTGGAAGTTGATTTGTTTGGGAAGATAATAAAAATTGAAGATAGGGACATGTAAGCCGTTTTGCTCTAAGACGTACTGTTAGAAAGTTAGAAGCTGTCAAAGTTCAAAAATGTCACTTTTCGAGAGTCAATATCTCGGAAACTATGAAGTATAGGCTAATAATGCATTTAATAAAAAATAATTATAATTTTATGTGGAATTTAAAAATGTTAAAATATACAGGGTGTTCCATTTAAAAAAATTACAACTTTTTATGACCACACTTTTTTGGGCCATCCTGTATATGAGAAAATATTTTCCTGAAGTACCCCGTATGATACAGTATAAGTTAGCGTATGAATGAAATTCCTAACTAAATTCGTATAGGAGCTATGGAAGCCTGACGCACTATTGCAGGACCCTGTACATATACAGTGTCCGCAAGAAAGTCCGCATCAAATGGGATTTTTTTTTATTATTAGGTATAGGTAAAAATTGAAAAAGCAGTTAGTTTTTGCTTACCTAAAAACCAAAAATGACGTATACTGAAGCAGCTGCACGACTTGCGTTACCTGTCAAATTTGACATTTTTAATAAAATAGGTTCAAAAATGCCCTTATTTATAAAAATATCGAAAAACTTTATTCGAGAAAGTTGTTTATTTAGGCATTTTTAGCCTTTGTACGAAATTTTGACAATCTAATACAATTTTTATTTTTTGCCAGATTCTTGAAAATTTTGATCAACCCTCGTAGATTAACTTTTATACATCGATGTAAAACCATTTGCCTTTACTTCATTTGTAATCTTAATGCAATTTTGTGTAAAATTTTTGTTTCCAATTATTTATTTTGCTTTAAAAACTGAAATTGTTATTGATCAGTATGTAATGTTTGATGCAAAGTTTATCTAATTACATCAGTTTTGTCAAAACCGACGTTTCTCATTTTTCTTAAGTTAGTAAACAGATGTATAAAAAGAAAATATTAGGAAGCTTTCGTTGAAATTTTACTTAATTAATATTGGATCAAAAAGAATAAATATTAATCGCTCGAAACATTTTATTCAACAAAAATATAGTTTAATATAATTAATTTAATTTAATAATAATAATTAAGTAAAATTTCAACGAAAGCTTCCTAATATTTTATTTGTTCATCTGTTTACTAACTTAAGAAAAATGAGAAACGTCGGTTTTGACAAAACTGATGTAATTAGATAAACTTTGCATCAAACATTACATACTGATCAATAACAATTTCAGTTTTTGAAGCAAAATAAATAATTGGAAACAAAAATTTTACACATAATTGCATTAAGATTACAAATAAAGTAAAGGCAAATAGTTTTACATCGATGTATAAAAGTTAATCTACGAGGGTTGATCAAAATTTTCAAGAATCTGGCAAAAAATAAAAATTGTATTAGACCATCAAAATTTCGCACAAAGGATAAAAATGCCTAAATAAACAACTTTCTCGAATAAAGTTTTTCGATATTTTTATAAGTAAGGGCATTTTTGAACCTATTTTATTAAAAATGTCAAATTTGACAGGTAACGCAAGTCGTGCAGCTGCTTCAGTATACGTCATTTTTGGTTTTTAGGTAAGGAAAAACTAACTGCTTTTTCAATTTTTACCTATACCTAATAATAAAAAAAAATCCCATTTGATGCGGACTTTTTTGCGGACACTGTATAATAGTACAGTCAACGCAATCAATTTAAAAGACATTTAAAAAATATAGGGATTTCACGCAAAATGCGTTTTTATACTCATCTCGATCATTTCTGTTTCGAAATGCAAACAGATTTTTTGAATTATTTTCGGAAGTGTTATTATTTTGCTTATTTAAAAATAAATTAATTTTAAAAATAGTGATTTTAAAAATAATTTATGATTAGTAAAGGCCAAGGCAATGAAAAAAAAATAAGCAACATGCAATAAGAAATAGGTAATATGAAATAAAAAACACAAAATTCATTATGTTGCTTATTGTTTATAGCATAATGATTATTTTTTAAAAATCTTGGCCTTTAGAGTTAGAGTAGCTATAGTTTTATGGACAAAACATAATGTGAAAAAACGTTGTGGATAAACAATATTGAGCACTACATTTTCCATTAAAGGAGAATACCTACGTTAAGTTACACTATTTCATCACCCAATATAATAATAATTATTACACAATTATGGCGGAATCAGAAAATCTATTTGGGGGATCCACTGGAAAGTTTTCAAAAATGCTTTTCAGCGATAAAAAAAATTAATGAGGTTCAAGGACCTAACAAACGTTAGCAAAATTTAGAGAAAATATTTTAAAACTGGCTGTTGCACCATTTGGAGGGAAAAATTATGTGTCTAGTGTGTGGTGTATTCTATTAAAGAACAAGTAGAAATGATTTTTTCTTTATGGTGCTTTGAGTATGTAAAAGTGTATTTCAAATAATTTCTATTCCTACAATAATTACTTAGATGTATTACAGAAAATCCTGAATATTCCATATCAAATGCGGCGGGCCATTTTCATAAGCCTTTATCAAAAATATACGAAATTTTGGTAAAATACCCTATAAATTTTAATCAGTCCAAAATTTAACAGAAGATAAAGCAATAGGGGCTAGAGTTTTGTTTAGATATTTCAAGAAGGCGTGAAATTAATAGGAATCTTTTAAATACAATTTTATTCACCGACGAGGCAAATTTTAGCACAGTTTGCTTAATCGAAAAAATAAACATTTTTGGGCAAATTCTAATCCCCACAAAATTCAGCCTGTTAGAATTCAGGGTCGTAGGTCTATAAATGTGTGGTGTGGCATTATAGAAAATAGGCTTATTGGTCCAATAATTTATAATGGTAGTTTAACTGCCCTAAGATATTTGGAATTTCTTGAAAATGACATTAAAAACATTTTAGAAGAGCTTCTTTTCAACCAACATGCTACACTTACTTGGCAGCAGAACGATGCGCCACCCCATAATGTTGCCCCCGTTACAAGATATTTAAATGAAAAATACAATACGTGGATTGGAAGAAACGGACCAATAATGTGGTCGTCAAACAGCCCCTGACGGTGCTGGATATTTTTCTTTGCGGCTATTTAAAACACAAAATTTATTACAATAGGCTATAGAGAACATTTAAGTGAACAAAGAATTCAAGGAGACATTTTGGTGCTAAATAGAGGCTATCCAGAGTCCATTATAAACTCAATAAATCATAAGTCGTTAGGAAACAGTCAAAAATGTATAGTAAATGAAAGGGGTTATGTTGAATACCAATAATGATTGATATTCTTGTAATTTTTGTTTTATTTTGTATTAAATTTAATTTAAAATTTCATAAAAGAATGTATTTTTAATTTTATTTTTTATCGTTTATATCTTAAACACGGGTGGAGTTAATAGAGACAAACTTTGTATTTTTCGAATCAGGAAAAAAAAATTTATAATTTTAATAAAATAGATACAGGGTGTTTCATTTAAGAAACATAATTTGCTTATTTTTTCGGCATTGTAGTAGTATGTACACTAATGTACAGTGTGACCAGTAAAGTCCGCATCATATGGAATTTTTTTTATTAATAGCTTTATTCGAAATTTGACTTTGACAAGTTCTGCTTCGATCGAGATGAAAATTAAGCAAAAAAAATAGTAGTCACGTGATTTGCATTGTCTGTCAAATATTAATTTTTTACAAAAAAATAATTCAAAAGTGGAGTTATTTCTGAAAATATTGAAAAAAGTTATAAGAAAAAGTTTTTTTAAATGCAGTTTCTAGCCCACATGCAAAATTTTAGCTTTATAAGATAATTTTGATTTTTTACTCACCACTAAAATTTATTTTCCACTTAATGAACACTTTACTGATGACACGGTGTTCTTTTTTGTATTAATATTAAGGTGTACCTATTACTTTCAGACACAAACTACGTTTACAAAAATACTTATTTTATGTAGTTACTTTATACAGGGTCAAAAACAAATAAACTTTGCATAACATGCGACCAAATTTTAATAGCCCAATTTTGATTTTGTAGAAAAACACATATTTAATTATGGCGCCACTTTAAAGAAAATGTATCTAAAATAAAGCATTGTAAAAACTAAGAAGTTTTATGTAGGTTGCGTTGAGTCTTATTTGGCAATTTAATATGGCGCTACTTTAAAGAAAATGTATCTGAAATAAAGCATTGTCAAAACTAAGAAGTTTTATGTAGGTTGCGTTGAGTCTTATTTTGTAAAAGTGGTGCAGTTTACAAAATATGGGTAACAAATCAATATTATCTTATGCAGCTATAATTTTGCATGTGGGCTAGAAACTGCATTAAAAAAAACATTTTGACATTTGACAAATAAGGTGAATCACGTGACTACTATTTTTTTGCTTAATTTTCATCTCGATCGAAGCAGAACTTGATGCCAAAGTCGAATTTCGAATAAAGTTATTAATAAAAAAAAATCCCATATGATGCGGACTTTACTGGTCACACTGTATTTTGATAATTTTACTAAAATTCTGGTGATTTAATAAAAATCCTACAACTTTTATATATATATTTTATTGTTCTAGGGGTCTAAAGATAAAAAAAACCCCTATACCTTATGTACCTTGCCGTACTAATAATTTTCGGTCAGTCTTATCATCGTCACAATCCTTAAATTTTTTCAAATTTTTTTACAAGAAACAAGTAAGGGACGATTTTTACGACATTTAAAAAAATCCTTCAGAAATTAACTTCTTATTTTTCAATATTTAAGGGGAAGCGTTTTTTTAGTTTTTAAACTCGAATATGGGATGAGAAAAGACAGTGACGGTTTAAGATAAACAATTAGTTAAGTTAAATGATAAATATGTTAATTGGATATTTTAGAAAAATATTGCTTACCTTAAAAATTATGCCTGCATTGTTGTAAAAGGTTTTTAAGGTCCTACAATTTTCACAGAATGGTCTCATACAAATTATTGACCGCAAAATCACCAACCAAATAAGAAAATAATCATGACCAAAAAATGCCTTCTCAGGCAATCAAACTACTAAATACCGGAATTAGTCAACGCGGTTAACGCGATCTTTCGAAACTTTTTCGCAGGAACTTTTCGGTCAGGAGTTGAGAAATTCTGGGCGCGCGAGACGCGAAATGATTGTTAAATTTCTGAGCAGGACAAACCGGAGCAAAGATTTAAGTCTACGCATGCGATACGAACATTTCAGTGACGAATAGCAGGAAGCTTAGCCTGAACCTGATACATCTGACACCTTCGGAATCATAATTACGATTTATTAGTTTTATTACTTCCGAAACTTAATTTTAAAGACTTACTTCGGTAAGTTTCAAGGTTTCAAGGAAATTGAAAGTTACAATAATATGGAACCAGAAAGGGGAGATTTTTAAGTAAATGTTTATTTGAAGTAGTTTTGAGAAATTTTACTCAAGGGGAGGGAAAAGTCTATGATACCACCGAACGATCTACCACTTTATTTTTAAACTCCGCAGCAGGCAATTGACTTGACAAAATTATTTGCTTGTATACCGGGTGTCCGCGAAAGGTGGTTCGCCCATATACCTTTTTTGTTTTTCAAAATAATGGAATAAAATTTTGAGGATTATATTATATTATACGCCATAAAACTGCATTTTTTGAGAGGTGAGTCAATATTATGGAACTTCCGGTTTAACCGGACGTGACATAAATTTTCGATTTTTAAATGGGACACCTAGTGTATTTTTCCTTTTTTTGACTCCATATAACATTCTAAATATAACGCTGTGTCACTTGTTACTTTTTATCACCAAGAACAATTTTTTTCCAAATTTTTTTTTTCTAGAGGACTATGAATAGGTACCTTTAAATCAATTATATCAGTTCTTTTATCTTGGGAAAAATACAATTTTATTATTTTCGGTTCAATTGTATCTGTTGTGTAAAATTTAATCTTTAAAGGTGTACACTACCTATTATGTTTTAGAAAAGCTTCCATTAAAAACTTTAAAAAGTTAAATTGGAACTTTCCTAAAATGAAGCATCTTGAGAGAATAAAATAAGGTTTAAATGCATCAAGTAGCCTGTGACCAACAAAACTGATAAAACAAAATTAATATGGTATTTATGTTTATTCAAAATTTTACCTGCCGAAGATTTACATATGTCACACTAGCGCGATGTATCTGAGTGACGCATTGATATTTACTTGTATGTATGCCAGAACATCTATTTATTTTTCTTCACTCACAACAACGGCATCGTTTTCATTATTTTTAGGCTCATTTCGCATTTTCTGACCCAGTTTTGGGTTTGTTCGCCGATTAGGATATCTTTGTACGTAAAGACGTGCAGGATCGGTTGAATTCTTTCTAAATTCTTCAAAAACTAATAACATATCAACTTTTTTACTCCTTGTATAAGTATTATGTTCCATGTTTTTGAAGTGAAAACTTCTTTAGGCGCGTTTAGCACTTTTTGTGGGCACTGAATTAAACTGAGCCGTCACGTGTCGCCGTCACGCGTCACGCGTCAGACTCAGGTGTGCTACGCTCGAATTCAACTGCTATATTCAATCCGAACTGACCCTGACCCGAATGAACGTTATATGAAAGAGCATGCCGCCATCGGTCGCATTCAGTATCGACGTATCGACGTGGAAACAGTCAGTGTGCGTTGTCTAGACACTCGTCTGCGTCTCAGGTATGTTCTGGCATTTTTTAAATTATTAAATTATATATTTACGTAGGGTGAAGTAAGGTTTACCGTAATTGCTTATTCCGTGGACCTAATTTAATATGATTTCTGACTTCTGTTGAAGATGTAAAAATTCAAGGGTTGTTTAATTTTAGGAAATATCTTTTTTCGTATGCAGTAAAATTATCCCGTATTCCAAATTTATGTTATATTTGAAGTGAAAACTTCTTTAGGCGCGCTTAGCACTTTTTTGTGGGCACTGAATTAACCTTGTTGAAGTTTTCACTTCTGTCGTGTGGTCTTAAGCGCACACAATGTTTTTTTAAACAACAAATTAATTTCCTTTGGCGCAGAAGCTGTCGGCATGTCAATTTTCTTCAAGGCGTCTTAATGATTTTGTTTTATCAGTTTTGTTGGTAACAGGCTACTTAATGCATTTAAACCTATTATTATTTTATTCTCAAAATATGCTTCATTATAGGAAAGTTTAAAGTTAACTTTTTAAAGTTTTTTAATGGAAGCTTTTCTAAAACCTAATAGTGTGTGGTATAAAAATAAATATAAATAATAGTAGTATAATAGTACCTATTAAAATCCTTTTTTTTCTTAATCCGTTAATGCGTTATACAACTTTCAAGATTACATTTTACACAGCAGAGAGCATTGGACTGAAAATAGTAAAATTGTATTTTTCCCAAGATAAAGAACTGTGAGGTACTGTTGACAATCTATGAGTTGGTTGGTATAGGTACTACTATTTAAATTTGGTCTGAAATGATAATGTTTATTCGATTCAGGGGTATATGAAAATGTATTTATGTTAAACTTAGCGATAATAAACAATTTAATAAACATAAAAAGAATGAAAACTCAATATTGCTAACCGGGGAAAAAGTTCACGATATGAAATGGTACCTACGTTTTTTTTTACGGTATGGTTCTTGTAATTTTTTTTTGCTAAATTAAGTTTTCACTTGCCCTATAAAACAACAACAACAATTAATCAGTTATTCCGTCGTCTTTGATAGTCGTTACATGTTATTTGATTCATCGCTAATTCCTTGAACAATTCACACAATGGGCTTTACGGAAATGCACAAAATATTCATGGTTGAACGTATTTTCGAAACGGGGTTCGAATAAATAGTGGAGGGCAATACAATCCGGGTTTGTGCATGGACGATTTTTACGAACATTTTCCTAACGTTGCTTTTATTGCTGGGGATTTTTATCATTGCCTGAATCTGTAAGAACAGAAGAACTTGTTGCAAACGTTCGTGAAATAATGCAAAATAAGCCAACAAATTGTATAAGACGCCTGTCCCAATAAGTGGGAAGATCTTATGAAACATGTAGGACTATTCTTAAGAAGCAGCTAAATTTATTTCCTTATAAAGTGCAAGTATTCCAAGAAATACAAGCCGCAGATTTTGAAAGACGCAGGAATTACTCTAAATGGTTTACCCAAAATTTATTGGAAAGAAATGGTTTATTGGACCTGACATTTTTTTCGGATGAAGCCTGGTTCCACCTCTCCGGTTATGTGAATTCTCAGAATACACGCATGTGGAGTACTGAAAATCCACATTGCACCCTCAAAAAATTTGTGTCTGATTAGCTGTTTCCCGAAGAAGAATTATTGACCCTATTTTTTCCATGACACCGTTACAGCACAGCGGTATAGAGACAATATTTTGAATCCATTTGTGGCGCAATTACTTGACGACGAACTACGTTTTGGATATTTTCAACAGGACGGTGCAACCGCCCATACAGCCGCCGAAACTATTAACTACTTCCGCAATTTTTTCGACGACAGATTGTTCAGACTGTTTTCGATCAGACATTGAACTCTAGATCACCTTGTTTAACGGTTATGGATTACTTCGTTTTTCCTCAGTTAAAGAACACTATTTTTAAAACACTAGTTGCAAATTTAGAAGAATTACAAGAAATAATTATCCGAGAATGTGGTAACATTTCTCCAGAGATGCTGGTCAATACTTTCGAAAATATGCTTGGAGCATGGCGGTGGTCAATTTCAGCAATTTATGTATTTTTTTTTTCTTTTTCTTACTGTATATTCTTACTTTGTTAATTTTGTAAACAACGAAAATAAATTTGTACTTGTCTACTTATTTTATTACTCATTAGTTTGGCATATTATGTAATAATATGAATTTGACAAAATTTTAACCTAGATTTGGTTTGATAATATATCGTCCCCATATCATTGTGATCTAAACCAAGCCCTACGTTTTTTAATCCAAGCCCTCTTTGATGCAAATAATTTTTGCTCGCACGGTATAGGTACATTATTTCTTTCCATTTTCATCAACATTATTAAAAAATATATTTGTTTTATTACAGATCGTTAATAACGCTCACAGAACATTTCCATGGACTTCGCGTTAATAAACACCTTAAGCGCAGAACATGTAGCTATATATTCTTAAGGGTAGATTTTATTGAAATATTGAAATGCCAAGCTCAAGAAAGATAAGAAAATATTTTTTCCAATATAAACTTTTATAACCGCTTTTTATCCCGTTAGGGGCAGACGTTAAAAAAAATTAGAAAGAAGTAGATTACCTCCTTATGCTGAGCTTTAAGAAATTTGGGCCAAAAATATGGTTTCCAACTTTCACCCCTTTAGAGAACAATTTTCAAAAAAATAAAAGATACGTATTTTATTATTTTTACCTATTGTATAATATTTATGCTGTTTTATTTATTTATGGGGTGTAGAGTTAGTTCGCCTCCACGTGGTGCACCCTGGGTAACGCTAAATGAACTAACACAAAGAGGCGCCAGACAATCTGAAGAGTATCTTTGGATCTCCTGGCAAGAGAATCACAGGCGCAACAACAACAACAAAAGAATACACCATCAATTTACTTACCTTTGATGTAGCCATACGCTAAATAAATAAATAAATATGCTGTTTCAAAAAAATCAGACAAATAATACTTTTAAATAGAAACTCTTAAACATTTTAAGAAAATATTAAAACAATTTCACCCGTTTAGGGACCAATTTTCAAAAAAATTCGAAATACCTACATATTTCAATATTTGTAATTATTATACCGGGTGTCCACGGAAGGTGGCTCGCCCCTCTAACTTTTTTGTTTTTCAAGATAATGAAATAAAATTCGGCGGAATTGTATACGACATAAAACTGCATTTTTTGACAGGTGACTCAACATTATGGAACTTCCGGTTTAACCGGAAGTGACATAAACTTTCGATTTTTAAATGGGACACCTGGTATATTTTTACTTTATTTGACTCCATATGACATTCTAAATACAACGATGTGTCACTTGTAACTTTTTGTCACCAAGAAAATATTTTTTTTCCAAATTTATTGTTTTATCTAGAGGGCTATGAATACCTTAAAATCACTTATTTCAGTTCTTTAATCTTGGGAAAAATACAATTTTACTATTTTTGGTCCAATGCTTTGTGCTATGTAAAATTTAATCTTTAAAGTTGTATAACTTATTTTTTTTAAATGGCAACATGGTGGCTCGTCGGGTTAAGAAAAAAGATTATTTTATTACGATTATTTTGATACCATACACTATTAGGTTTTAGAAAAGCTGCCATTAAAAAACTTTAAAAAGTTAACTTAGAACTTTCCTAAAATCAAGCATCTTTTGAGAACAAATTTAGATTTAAATGCATCAAGTAGCCTGTGACCAGCAAAACTGATTAAACAAAATCACGTCTTGAAGAAAATTGACAGGCCGACAGCTTCTGCCAAAGTAAATTAGGTTGTTGTTTATAAAGCATGGAAAATAATAGTTTTACAAGGAGTAAAAAAGTGGATATGTTATTAGTGTTTGGAGAATGTAGAAATAATTCAACCGATGCTGCACGACTTTACGCACAAAGATATTTTAATCGGCGTTATCCAACCCGGTACTATTAGGTACCCAAAACTTGTTCCGAAAATGCGAAATGAGCTTGACAATAATAACATATCAACTTTTTCATTCCTTGTAAAACTATTATTTTCCATGTTTTTTAAACAACAAACTAATTTACTTTGGCAGAAGCTGTTGGCATTTCAATTTTCTTCAAGGCATGATTTTTTTTTATCAGTTTTGCTGGTCAAAGGCTACTTGATGCATTTAAATCTAAATTTATTCTCAAAAGATGCTTCATTTTAGGAAAGTTCTAAGTTAACTTTTTAAAGTTTTCTAATGGCAGCTTTTCTAAAACCTAATAGTGTATGGTATCAAAATAATCGTAATAAAATCCTCTTTTTTCTTAACCCGACGAGCCACCATGTTGCGGTTTAAAAAAAATGAGTTATACAACTTTAAAGATTTAATTTTACATAGCACATACCATTGGACCAAAAATAGTAAAATTGTATTTAGATTAAAGAACTGAAATAAGTGATTTTAAGGTATTCATAGCTCACTAGATAAAACAATAAATTTGGAAAAAAATATTTTCTTGGTGACAAAAAGTGACAAGTGACACATCGTTGTATTTATACATTTATACATTTATACATATATGTCATATGGAGTCAAAAAAAGTAAAAATATACCAGGTGTCCCATTTAAAAATCGAAAGTTTATGTCACTTCCGGTTAAACCGGAAGTTCCATGATGTTGAGTCACCTGTCAAAAAAAGCAGTTTTATGTCGTATACAAATTCCCCGAATTTTATTTCATTATCTTGAAAAACAAAAAAGTTAGAGGGGCGAGCCACCTTCCGTGGACACCCGGTATAGTATCTATCTATTTATGCTGTTTCACAAAAATCCAACAAATATTATTTTTTAAATAGAAACTTTGAAACCTTTTAAGATAATATTAAAACATTTTCACCCCTTTTGGGCCCAATAAAAAAAAAAGAAATACGTACCTATTTCATTATTTGTAATTATTTTATAATATTTATTGTGTTTAAAAAAAATGCGACAAATATTATTTTTTAAATAGAAACTCTTAAGCCTTTTAAGAAAGGATTAAAACAATTTCACCCCTTTAGGGACCAATTTAAAAAAAAATAATTAAATGCGTTTTTCAATATTTGTAATTATTGTATAATAATTATGTTGGTTGCTTCTGAATGGCTGAATTTAGAAAACCGATTTTCTTTACATTCAGCCCCATTGGTACACAAAACTGTTTTATCGAATAACCGAGACTATCTATTGAACAAGCTTATTCGTGGAAATGCCATTTATAATAGACCCACAGTCACTGCCAAAGGTTCAATGTTCCAAAGCATAGAACCGCACTGTTCCAGTGTTCCTTCACTTACTACATATTTTATAGGTATATCTTTATTTTAACAACTTTTTCTGTGTTAATTTACTTTAATTTAGATCTCGCCGTAATTTGAAAATATTTTATAAAGTGGTGGATATTTAATAAATACTTTTATTTACTTACTTACTTACTTACTTACTTACTTACTTACTTACTTACTTACTTACTTACTTACTTACTTACTTACTTACTTACTTACTTACTTACTTACTTACTTACTTACTTACTTACTTACTTACTTACTTACTTACTTACTTACTTACTTGCAGGCATGGGAACAAAAATTAAACAAAGAACGTTAAAAAGCAAAATCAAAATAGATACTAATAAGCTCACAGAACAAATTCGAAAGGAAACCAAATTTATAAAAAAGGAACATGAAAACCCAGAAAATATATGCAAATAGTAAAAAGGGCCTACAAAAAAATAATACCTAACAAACAGAATCAAAATAGTCAGCCAATTCCTTATTGGTGGAATGAAGATATTGAGTCTCGAAGAAAGGAATGCATAGATGCCAGACGGAAGTACACTAGGACGAACAGGCAAAATGACCAACAGAAGCTACAAACATGGGTAGCATATAAAGCAAAGAAAAGGGACCTTAAGAAAGAAATAGAAGATAGCAAAGGTAGGCACTGGAGACAAATAATTGATGAATTATAATCAGACAAAAGAAAAAGAACTAGAAATCATTGAGGGTCTATTTCTATCACGAGATGATAAATCGGAAATGCACCCACCGACTGAAATTACAAATCCATTCACACTTCAAGAGATAAACGAAGCTGCGGCAAAAATCAAACCTGGAAAATCCCCTGGACCAGATTCCATTCCACCAGAGGTAATTAAGATACTAGTTGATACTGACAAACATTTTATTCTTAATCTAATGAACGAGCTACTAAAAAAACAAAAATTTCCAACCATGTGGAAGATAGCAAGACTCGTACTAATCCCCAAACCGGGAAAATCGGATATATCCCCGAGTGCCTTTAGACCACTATGCCTCATAGAGGCTGAGGGAAAACTATATGAATACCTGATAAAGAAAAGACTAGAAGAAGAAATTGAGAGTCAAAACAAACTATTGGACTTACAATTCGGCTTTAGGAAAAAACGCGTCATCGAATTAGGAATGGAAGCCAGAAAGACAACCCCTAAAAGAAGGTGGTGCGCTCTGATTACCTTGGATATTCGCAATGCATTTAATACTGCATCATGGGGCATAATCATTAAAAACCTTAAACGAATGAATATCTCTGAATACATCACCAACTTAGCAAAAGACTACCTAAAAAAAAAGAGAAAAACCAATAAAGGAAACCATGTCAAAGTTACGGCAGGCATACCTCAGGGATCGGTACTGGGACCGATTCTATGGAACGTGTTTTATGATCCTGTACTAAGATTAGAGCAAGAAGAGGGGGTGTACGTCATAGGATTCGCTGACGACCTGGCAATAGTAGTACTGGCAGATAGCAAGGAAATAATAATATACAAAGTAAACGAGGCCCTATGGATTATTAATGAATGGATGAAAGAAAACAAACTAGACCTGGCACCTGAAAAAACCGAAGCGATAATCCTATCAGGCAGACGAGATAGAACTGGAATTGAATTTAACATTAGAGATCACATAATAATTCCTAAAACATCACTGAGATATCTAGGGATAATAATAGAGAGCAACTTAACATTCGGGAAGCACATCACAGAAACAGTTAATAAAGCGGAAAAAAGAGCTGCAACACTTGCACGAATTCTACCTAACATAGGCGGTCCAAGCTGGGAGAAGAGAATGCTCTTAAAAAGTGTAGTGCAATCGACCATTTTATACGGCGCACCTATATGGCACAATATTGTACATATAAAGAAATATAGAGTTCTACTGGAAAGACCTCAAAGAAAAATTATGCTGCGTATAGCCAGAGGTTATAGGACAATATCGACCATAGCCCTGCAAACAGTCACAGGTACAATCCCTATAGACCTGCTCATAGAAGAAAGGAAACACCTGGATGCAACAGGAAACAGACATCTAGCTGAAATTAGAAAAGAAGCCAGGGAGGAAACCTACATCAAATGGCAAGAAAGATGGAACGAAACAACAGAAAAAGCACAATGGACAAAGCAACTGATTCCCAACATCAAAGCATGGATAGACTGCAAGCATCGAAACATAGAATATTATCTCACTCAATTTCTGACGGGCCATGGATACTTCAGGACTTACTCAAAAAATATTGGCAAGACGCAAGGAGAAACCTGTCCGTATTGCGAGGAAATAGACAGTCCAGAACACACAATTTTCCAATGTCCAAGATGGCACAGGGAAAGACAGGAGACGAGAAACGAAAGCGGTGAACAACTAGAAGCGAGAAATATCATTCAGTATATGCTACAAACACACAACAAATGGAAAATAGGACATAAATTAATAAAATCAATCATGGAAAGGAAGGAAAAAGAGGAAAGAGAGAGACAGAAACAATAAAGAGGACAACAAGGGAAATTATATACTTACCAAGATATATTTATTAATATCAGTATGCAACAATCCATAGATCTTGACGATATGCCGGCTCCGGAGGTTCCGAGATCTAGAGGACAGAAACGAAGAGGAGGAAGTTTTTTAGTCGGTAGAAATCCGACATACCCCGGCCACATAAGAACCCTCGGCCGGAAGTCTTTTCGAAGATTTTTTTATCTCCTCCTAAAGAAAAAGTTACTTACTGACTTACTTACTTACTTACTTACTTACTTACTTACTTACTTACTTACTTACTTACTTACTTACTTACTTACTTACTTACTTACTTACTTACTTACTTACTTACTTACTTACTTACTTACTTACTTACTTACTTACTTACTTACTTACTTACTTACTTACTTACTTACTTACTTACTTACTTACTTACTTACTTACTTACTTACTTACTTACTTACTTACTTACTTACTTACTTACTTACTTACTTACTTACTTACTTACTTACTTATTTTTAATTTATAATATTTATGCTGTTTCAAAAAAAATCCGACAAATAACATTTTTTAAATAGAAACTCTTAAGTCTTTTAAGAAAATATTAAAACAATTTCAACCCTTTAGGGATCAATTTAAAAAAAAAAATTAAATATCTATTTTATTATTTGTAATTATTGTATACTTAATATTTAAGCTGTTATAAAAAAATCCGACAAATAATATTTTTTAAATAGGAACTCTTAAACCTTTTAAAATAACATTACAACAATTTTAACCATTTAGGGACCGATTTCCGAAAAAAATAAGAAGTACATGTTTTATTAATAGTATGTTAGAGTAATTGTGTTGAGTTTCAAGATATTGGGAACAAAGATATTTTTCCAATATAAACTTTTTCCCCCTTTCACCCCGTTAGGGGCCGAGTTCCAAAAAATGAGATATACGTATTTTATTACTTGTGTTTTGTATTTATGCTGAGTTTTAAAAAAATCTGACAAAAAATATGTTTCCAACAGAAACTTTTATACCCCTTATCAATCCAGTGGATGATATCAGCATTCAACATTAAGCTTGAGCTCGTGCCTACAGGACGTCATGCCAATGGTCCAATGTAGAGCTTGAAGTCACGGGATACCAAAATCCGGGAATCCTTTTAAAATCCAATCTCGAAAAACCCGGACATAAGTCCCGGATCTTTAAACTTCATAGCGATATTTCTCCTAAAAATAAAGATTAACGCGTGCTTTGGCAACCCTGGAAGATTTACCAATCATGTATCGCTGATAGCGGTCGATCGCGCGTTCCCTGTAATACCTATGGTGCGGTATTATTTCACCATTAATATTAATTAAAATACTTTTATTAGCGTTACAATTTGTCGGGATCAATCCCGGAATTTTCTCTCACTCATTCCGAGAATCGCGGGATCCAAACATACATTTAGGAATGCAAGTTCTAGTTCAATGACAATCTTTTTTTAAATACCTATAAAAAAAATTTCTATTTTAAAATATATTATCAACAAAAAACTAAAAAAAAATTCTTCTAATAAAATAGAAATGTTGCCGCCAAAAGCAACTCCAATGGGATAGTTCGGGCGTAGCACACAGGAACGGGAAAATACGAAATGTTATAATATGGTGATTAGGCATTAACCCTGTTCGAAACCGGATATGCTTTCGCTTCGATACATATAACAATTAGTATACGATAAACAGAGTGCATAACTACGTCTAACTCTAACTGCCTAATTAGTTCCCTGAAGAAATGTAATACACTTCTCGTCAAAATTAGCGAATACTCTAAAATTTAGCATCAGTTTGTTCTTAACTATCTTATGAACCGGTCATTCGATTTTGACGAACTAATTTTTTCAGTGTAAGCTAAGGTGCTACAAACCTTTTTAAAGTTCCTAACGTTAATCTGTAAAACGATTCAACTGATACAAGGACGTTAATAGTAGAGTCGATTTTGTGCCGTAAATTTGGCATATTTTTTGTTTAATAGTGTATCTATTGCCAAAAGACACTTATCAAAAAACTGGCAAAAAGGTCTGGAGATATTGATGTCATCTTATTAACGGCACATACCGGGAATTTCTAACTTTACCAGTTTACAACAACTACACCATGTGTCAAATTTACGGCACAAAATCGCCGCTACTAATAACACCTTGTATATCAGTTGAATCATTTTACAGATTAACGTTAGGAACTTAAAAAGGTTTGTAACACCTTAGGTAACACTGCATGCCTCAGTGTCACAGGGGCCATGAGAACCACTCCGACCGCAGCGATGGAGGTCATACTTAATCTACCACCGCTACACATATTCGTTCAAGGAGAAGCCAGGTCGGTTAACCATAGACTAAGGCAAGAACTGTCGCCCATAGGCCGATCGCATGGAGCGGAATATCAAAGGATACTAAGAGAGCTAAAGGCGAACCCGATAATGGGGATGCCAAGCGATGCCATGCCCACTAAATACAACTTTGAGAAAAGTTATAAAGTGGTGATACCGGACAGAGAAGACTGGAAGAACGGTCCACCAATAGGTGCAGAATCAGTTTGGTATACAGACGGCTCAAAGACCGAAGAGGGCATGGGAGCCGGAATCTACGGACTAAAATCCAAAACGATGATCCCAATTAGCCTTACAAAAGAAACCACCGTTTTCCAAGCGGAAGTCACAGCGATACACCACTGTGCCGGAGAAATTCACAGGCAAAACGAGGCAGCGCGCTCCATTGCCATTTTCTCCGATAGCCAAGCGACGCTAAAAGCGCTAGATTCCATGCAGGTAAACTCCAGGCTAGTATGGGACTGCGCACAGGCTCTGAATGATCTAAGCAAGCAAAGAAAGGTAACCCTGATCTGGGTTCCAGGACATAGCGGACACCCGGGTAACGAAAAAGCCGACGAACTTGCTAGACGAGGATCGACTATGGCATTCATTGGCCCAGAACCGTCCTGTGGCATAGCTAAAGCAACAGTTAAGCAAGCCAATAAACAATGGATTACAGAGGAATTCATAAGGGCATGGAAAGAATCACCAGGACAGAGACAGGCGAAACAGTTCATAAAAGAACCATCGCCAAAGCTTACAGAAGACCTACTAAGCAGGGACAGGAAGTCCGTAAGAACATTGGTGGGCATGCTAACCGGACACTGTAAGCTTAGAAAACATATGACAAACATGGGTCTGGCAGAAGACGCTCTTTGCCGGTTCTGCCAGGAGAAAGAGGAAACCCCCATGCATATCCTGTGTGAATGTGAAGGACTAGTAAGGACAAGATTCACACAAACAGGACTAGAATATCCCGAGGCGGAAAGCTACGTAAAGCACCCGCTAACAAGGATCCTAGGAACAATCAAGAGGATAAAGCTAGAGCAAGTCCTCTAAGCGTAAAAAGGGAACCACAATAGATCTGAAAAGGTCGCAGTGGATGAGGTGAAGAACGCCACCCGATTACATATCTATCTATATCTAGGTAACACTGAAAAAATTAGTTCGTCAAAATCGGATGAGCGGTTCATAAGATAGTTAAGAACAAACTTTTGCTAGATTTTAGAGTATTCGCTAATTTTGACGAGAAGTGTTTTTTGTGGGAAACTTTTAGTGTAAGTTTATTAAATCCAGATATATTTTACGCCAGGGTTAAAGGTTCAAAACATCGCGAGGAAAACGTTAAAGAAAATAAATTCGCTTTTTTTTTTGGCTTTGGCAGGTCTGCCATTCAGCCAGCCGCTAAATTTTTAAGGGTTACAGATAATACGTTAAATCATAAAAAAAGAAAAGAAAAGGAAAAACCTAAAAGAAAAGAGAGAGGGTTACTCGCTTCTCGCTCTGGGCCGATCAGAGCATTTTATAAACAAACAGGAGGGCCCTGGGAAAACACATAACAATAGGAATTTAGGATATCTACATTTCTTAAGGATTCCGATATAAAATTGCGATTATAACTTAATGATTACAGTTTAATATTATTTCTATGTAAGAAGGGCATGATAGCCTTCTGCGCCTTTACATTGTTTACCTCCAACAGGACGTGGGGTAAGTTTAGGGGAGCCATGAATGACATTCCGTTATTGGCATATTATATTAAATTCGCTTTATTCTGGCTTAAAAATATATTATTGGCAAAATGTATTATTTTCTACTACCGTGCGTAAAACACTAACTTTACACACTATGGAAGGTGTCTAAAATTTAACTTTTTTAACTAGTGCGTAAAGTAAATTACTTTACGCACTAGTTAAAAAAAGTAAAAAATATGAATGCATGATTACATTGATATGGATACCTGCATTTTTACTTAAAATTGGTCTGGTTGGCCATGGACAAATGGCGATTTCTGTTTGACGTACCTATCTGAGTGTTGACAATTTGTGATTTATGCCAGGTGTTTTAATGAATTTAGGAATTAGTGAAGATTTTAATATGGTAAGTTTTGAGTTGTGATATCAAATATTGTTATGATTTCGTTTAATTTTCTTTCAGATTTTTAAATCTCAACATATTTATTGGATTTTGAGAACACTCCGCCGAATATTGCAGATTCTGCACAGGAAGCTTCTTTGAATTACATCTAGTTCTAATGTGGCTTGTAACAGCAGACGTGTGGATTGTGAAGATTCACAAGTAAATTCTAGACTTAAGAGCCAAGGATTAACTTTTAATAATTCTAATAGCTGTATATTTAATATTCATATAGTCCACAATTAAATTGAATATAAATCCGTATTTGTAAGTACAATATATGGCATTTTATTATTGTTATTATTCCTATAACTTTTGTTCTTAATATTTTTTAGATAACTCTCTTCCTTTAAGAAATAATCGACCATTTCAATACATAACAGCGACCCTGTATAACGTCCGGTAGTAGAAAAAATTGTGTATGCAATTCGTGCGTAAAGTGCCTTTTTTTTACTCATGTGATTTGCGCACTCGCCTGCGGCTCGTGCGAAAAATTTCCCATTCGTAAAAAAAATGCTACTTTACACCCTTGTTGTATAAATAACTATTTTGTAATACGTTTTCCTTTATTTTTGACAAGATACTTTTTCCGTAAACTTATTTCATATTTGTTTCATATCTTTTCCGGATTACCGAAGCAATTTTACATCCAGAAAATGAGAATGAAATTTAAAAGGTAATTTCAATTTTTAGGAAAACCCTAAACTTGTTTGAAAAATGTTTCAAACAAATAATTTTAATAATTTAACCTCGATTTTAATAAAAAAAGACGTTCATTGTGCAGAATATTGAAAAAAATATAACCTAACATTTTTTCAGAAGCAAATTTTTTTCTAAATTGCATAGTTTTTATTAATTGAAATTACTGCTTTTAAAACTTCATCGTAATTTTTGTGTGTTTTTTTCCATAAGATTTTCCGTAATATTTTTAGTGCGGTAGCTAGTTTTTGAAATATTCATAACAACAGTATAACATTTAGGTAAGCTAAATCTAATAATTATTGTTCAAATAAAAAAAGCATTAACCCCGTGAATACTTTATAGATGGCGCCTGCAGTTATAAATACCGTTTAATAATTTGGTTATCTATTAAATGACGTATTGTAAGTGGTTAAATAACAGTACAATCAGACAAGCGGATTAATTTATTTGCTTTTAAAAAATTCGACAACTACTTAAATGGATTTAGAGAATAATAAGGAAAATAATTTTCCGAGATGCTGATGCCAACAATAAAAAAAATCATTGTGCAGAATATCGAAAAAAATATAACCTAACATTTTTTCAGAGGCAACACTTTTTCTAAATTGCATAGTTTTTATTAATTTAAATTACCTAACTGCTTTTAAAACTTCATCGTAATTTTTTCGATGTTTTTTCCATAAGATTTTCCGAAATATTTTTAGTGCGGTAGCTAGTTTTTGAAATATTCAACAATCGTATAACATTTAGGCATAAATCTAATAATTATTGTTCAAATAAAAAAAGCATTAACCCCATGAATACTTTATAGATGGCGCCTGCAGTTATGAATACCGTTTAATAAATATGCATCCTTTTGTTTATCTATTACAGTTGCGTATCTGGAGTTGATTAATGATTCTGGTGGGTTGTTATGAAATTTTTTTTTAATGATACAGTTTTTTTTACAAGAAAATCAAATATATTTATTTGAAAAAATATATTTTTTTTTTTTAATTTTTTTATTTTACGTCGGCCTATTTCCGCAACGAGGCCAATCACCGACGCCAGGGAATTTGTCACACACTATCTGGTAATTTTGCCGAATCCCTCTTTGTCGAGGTAGGGTTCTTTAACGTGCCAACATCCATGACACGGGACCCACAGTTTAACGTCTCTTCCGAAAGACGGCGCAGCTCTTAAACCAAATTTCAAATTTAACATCGACGTTTTTTTACCGGCACCGGGGAACGAACCCGGGCCTTCGATCTGAGAGGCCGCTGCACTGACCACTAGACCACAACGCCGATAAAAAAAAAATGTTTTACTACAATACTTATTGCTCTCGATTTCCACCTGTCCAATTTAAAAAAAATTTAAGCAAAAAAAAAATGGCTTATGGCTTCAAATACGCGCCTGATCTATTAAAAATGAAGTATTGTAAGTGGTTAAATAACTATACAATCAGACAAGCGGATTTATTTATTTTTGCTTTTCAAAAATTCGACAACTACTAAAATGGATTTGGAGAATAATAAAGAAAATTCTTTTCCTGGATGCTGGTGCCAATAACATAGGTTACTGTTCAGTGTTCACCTCGGTTAGTCGAGGTGTGACAGGATAACAGCATTTAATGTACTAGATTGAAAAAGTCGTTGAACCGATTGAAAGCAATAATGTTTGAGATCCGTTCGGAAAAAAATCCGAAAAACATATAGTAAACTTGATTTTGAACAAAAGTGTTTTTTGGAATGTAATTTTATGTGATATCTTCATAATTATGACAATTTTGTCTTTATAATGTCTTACAGACATATACTCGAAAAGTTTTATAAAAAATATTATATAATCTTCGATACCTTCTTCTTAGAAAAGATTTTTCTTCTTCCCTAGTTCATTTGGTTTGTTTAGACCCCCTTTAATAACTTTTTCACATACTCAGTATGGTTTAACCTTTATCAATTTTCTATATATTATGTCTCTTCTACACATCAATTAATTCCATAAAAGCTCCATTAAGGTTTTACACCATTTTCCCTTTTGCTAAAACCATCAGCACTAAATAAATTTTCAGTTTCCTGATGATGAACGTTTTTTCATTCGAAACATGTAGAGACCCCCAGGGAATTTTTATTCTATTAAACTTTGTGGAGGAAGAGTTTTAATTTTTTCTTTGTTTCCCATATAGTAAACTCTCAACCTTAAATAAGAACTGTCGATAGAACAACGTTTAGTGTGTTTTCTTTATGTCATTGCTTTTAAGTCATCTACACATAGTCTGCTATTAGCATAATTTAGCATCACTGAAGGTATCACTTTCTTATCACTAAAGGTCCAAACGTTGTTTGTTATTTAATAGATTATTAATTGAGGCCATTGGGGACTTCGGTGGCGTGACGTGCATTTAATAATAGAGGGGATACAATGATTTGGGGAATATGTGGTGATAGTATGAATCTCTGAATTATTTTTTTGAAAAATTTCGAACTCGCTGATAAGAAAAAAGAGAAAGTTTAGATATCGTCTAGAACAGCGGTTGTCAACCTTTTTGAGTGATGTACCATAAAATACTTTTTATAATTTTAGGTACCACCTAACTAAAATACCTATCTAGCTAGAGCTAGGTAATTTAATTAATTGTAATTCACATGCTGAAATTTTAACCAAAGGATAAAATAAAATTGAACAATAGTAAAAATATTTTTATTACATTTTTAGGTTTCATACATAGAGGTACTTAAAATGACAAACATTAGTGAGAAGGTTGAAGGATATTTCTACATAATTTATTAATATCTGGTTCTGTGTTACTCAGATATAGCCGAAGATCAGGTTCTGCATTAAGTTTGTTTCTGTATACATTCTTAATATACGGCATCGCGGAAAATCCATTCTCACACATGTATGTTGTCGAAAAGGGTATTAAAGTGTGTTTTGCAAGAGAATGGTGGTTCTAAAAGATTTCACACAGGATTGCCAATGCTCCCATATTTTAGTTTTTTATATGTATTTAATTCTTTTCTTCTTTTTTAATTTTTTGTTATCTGTGCTGATTTTAGGTCTGGCTTTTACGTTTTAGGTCTGTTTTTGCGTACCACCGCAAATAATTAAATGTACCACCAGTGGTACATGTACCACAGGTTGACAACCGCTGGTCTAGAAATTAGAGGCGTCCTATATTAACTCTTTTTAACCCCCTTTTATTAGCTTTACCTGTATGTTTGTTTGTAACCGACTTCTTTGAACCCGATTTAACCCGGAATTAAATTATTTCCTTACAGATCCTCTGTGTGGTGAGAGAGATAGAGCTGACCGTATGCGCATGCGTACTATCTACCTACTTTCCGGCTCGAGCACTCGGCTTAAAAGTGTTGGCACATCAGTTGGTCCGTTGGCCGAGCGGGTTCGTTCGAGTTTGTGGATCCAATGCTTTGAATCTAGCCATTTCCAAAAGTCATTGTTGACAGTATTCCATCTTTACTCCGAACCTCTCTATGACTATCTATACTCAAAAAAAATATTTTTTTTCTTAACAATAACTCAAACTAAAAAATGAAAAATAAATATATTTAAAAAAAACTAAAAAACACGCTTTAATAATTAATCAAACTAAAAACGGAAAATAAATATAGTTTAAAATAATTATTGAAATTCTTAATATAATAATAAATAATAATGAACGATAAACATTATTGTACAGTATTATTGTGAAAAAAGCGTGGGGCGCTTTGTGCTATATTTTTTCGTATGTCGAGCACCCCACGCTTTTTTCACAATAATACTAATGTTTATCGTTCATTATTATTTTCTGCCTATATTAAGAATTTCAAGAATTATTTTAAACTCTATTTAGTTTCCGCTTTTTAGTTTGATTAATTATTAAAGCGTGTTTTTTAGTTTTTTTAAATTATTATATTTATTATTTGTATTAACATGAAATGACTTAATATCTGCGGACCTGAGGCATTTCCATGTCCGTTCAGCCAGCAACGTTGTATGCAGGTAGGGGGCGCCATCTATCGCTTCTGCCGACTTTAATCCGCCCGGCAGTTATGACAGAAGCAGATTAACTTATTCCATTTTTCGACAATCGCCATTCTCATGACCAAACAACTTGAAGTTTTGCATGTAATTAATTTACTACTTATCCTTTCAGACATTTTTTGTCTTCTAACCGAAACGCACTTCTGTAGGTAATGTTTTTTTTTCTACAGACGTGCGGAAAAAACAATTTTCCACACGGATATCAGTGCGGAAAATTGATTTTTCCACACTAGTGCGGAAAATTTTTTCGGCACGATTATGTCAAAATCAATAATATACCAATAATCGGGGTAATTGATATTGTTTGTATTAACAAAAACTATAGGTGCCCAATAATGCATTTTGTTTTTCTTACAGTGACTTTTTACAAGACAGTGGCAAAAATAGAGCCTAAATTTATAGTTTTTAGTTTAAAAATAAAAATATCAAACAAAGGTAACAAAATACCAGGTTAGCTACCAGGTTACTAAGGAAGCTTACAGTAACAATTAAAAATTAACAAACTGACATTTTGACATTATTATAAATCTTAGTTATTTTTGTGAGTTAATTTCGCAGTAATTTGTGCGTATATTTCGTAATTTTGTAATCTCAGAATGAGTTTAACTGATTTTGATAATCTGGAAATGGAAGATGGGGTTCCAGAGTACATTATGAGTGCAGCTAAAAAAATAGATGTAGATTTGCTTCCAGAAAAATCCAAAGTAAGGTACATTCAAGAATATGAAAAGTTTACGAAATGGTGCACCGACAAGAAAATAAGCAACATAAGTAAAGAAGAGGTGCTTTTGTTTTATTTCCAAGAACTTTCAAAGAATTTTCAACCTTCTACAATGTGGTCCAAGTACTCAATGGTAAAGTCTATGCTGAAATTGAAACAAAACGTTGATATTAGCAGGCATTTTAAATTAATTGCTTTTTTAAAAAAGAAAATGGTGGGTTTTAGACCAAAAAAGTCTAAAGCCCTAAGCCATGAAGATGTTAAAACATTTTTAAGTACTGCGCCTGACGATATTTATTTGCTTATTAAAGTTGCAACAATATTTGGAGTCGCTGGAGCCTGTAGGCGCGAAGAATTAACTTATCTGTTGTGTGAAAACGTGGTCGAACAAAAGGAATTGTTTCTTGTGAGAATACCAGATAGCAAGACTCACCAGAGTAGAAGCTTTGTTGTAACTGGAGAAAAAAATCTCAATTTAATTAAGAAGTACATCTCGCTGCGTCCCAAAAGTACACCACATCAAAGGTTTTTTATCAATTTCCAAAAGGGAAAATGTACTAATCAAACTGATGCCATCAGATGTGGCTGCGTTTTTAAGACTTCCAAATCCAGAGACCTATACTGGGCACTGTTATAAACGCTCTTCGGCTACTATGTTGGCCGACGCTGGAGTGGATATTACCAGTTTGAAACGTCTCGGGGGATGGCAATCGACAAAAGTTGCAGAATCATATGTGGACGAGTCTATAGGAAACAAAAAACGTATAGCCAACCACATTCTACACTCTAAAGAAAAAAAATCACCTCCACCGTCACCCTTGCCATCTACAAGTTTTGCGTATGAAATTAATAATATTCCTGACAGCAGTGGACCAGCGAACCCGCACCAGTATGAGAATTTAAGGAAAAAAAGTGTCAACATTATTGCCAACACCAAGGAAGTCAACGAACAAAATGCTCCAAATTTAGTTAATAATGCTTATAATTGTCACTTTTCGGTTACCTACTATGTTAATTTTAACAAAGAATAAGTTTTTTTTACAGATTCTTATAACTTAATGTAGTTATTACTTTTTTTATCAGAATTAGTTAGGTACTGTTACATAATATGTAGGTATGTGGTTGTTTAAGTTAATTAAAAATTATTAAATTTCTTTGAAATGTGTTACTTATTTCCGCATGTATGTAGAAAAACTATTGTACCTGACACGTGCGGAAAATGTTTTCCCTGCACTCGGCTGCTTCACTCCGCTACGCGTCGTTCGGTGAACGGCAGACTCGTGCGGAAAAATTCATTTTCCGCACTTGTTAGGTAAATAGCTATTTCATCGCTGGGCGGAGTAAATTAATCCGCTTCTGCCATCAGTTCCATGCGGCAGAAGCGTATTTTTTTACCATCCATCGTTCTCTGCATTGTTTACGTTGCTCTCTCAAAGAAAAAATGTTTAATAATACATAACCGTAAGTGCCTATTACTCTTAACTTTCCGGACAAAAACAGTCTAGCAGGCATGTTATTCCTTATTAATTCAAATGCAAGCAGCTACATGTTGCTGCCTTATAATAAGAATGAGTTATGGTTCGTTCTTAACAATGTTATATAAAGTTATTGCTATTAGGCTATAACATCATAATAAATACCGTGCGAGCAAAAATTATTTGCATCAAAGAGGGCCTTACATCTATAGGTAAGGAAGTAATGCTTAGCCGTAGAGCTTAATAATACCTGTTGGGTGTCAGTAACTACCTGAATTAACAATCAAGCAGTTATTCCGTCATCTTTGACAGTCGTTACAAGTAATAATTTGATTCATCGCTAATTTTTCCAATTTCTTGAACAATTCACACAATGGGCTTTACGGAACAGCACAAAACATTCATGGTTGAAGCGTATTTTTGAAACGGGGTTAGAGTAAAAGGTAAGTGGCAATACAATCCGGGTTTGTGCATGGACGATTTTCACAACATTTTCCTAACGTTGCTTTTATTGCTGGGGATTTTTATCATTGCCTAAATAGAACCGTGACTGTGTTTAGGGAAACAGGTTCTATACAACATAAAAAAGGAGCAGGAAGATTATCTGTAAGAACAAGCATTCGTGAAATAATGCAAAATACGCCAACAAATTATATAAGACGCCTGTCCCAAGAAGTGGGTAGCTCTTATGGAATATGCAGGACTATTCTTAAGAAGCAGCTAAATTTATTTCCTTATAAAGTGCAAGTATTCCAAGAAATACAAGCCGCAGATTTTGAAAGACGCAGGAATTACTCTCAATGGTTTACCAAAAATTTATTGAAAAGAAATGATTTATTAGACCTGACATTTTTTTCGGATGAAGCCTGGTTCCACCTCTCCGGATATGTGAATTCTCAGAATACACGCATGTGGAGTAATGAAAATATCCATTTTTTTGTAGAGGCCACATAGCACCCTCAAAAAATTGGTATCTGGTTAGCTGTTTCTCGAAGAAGAATTGTTGGTCCTATTTTTTTCCATGACACAGTTACAGCACAGCGGTATAGTGACAATATTTTGAATCCATTTGTGGAGCAATTACTTGACGACGAACTACGTTTTGGATATTTTCAACAGGACGGTGCAACCGCCCATACAGCCGCCGAAACTATTAACTACTTACGTACTTTTTTCGTGTTTTCATGAAATTTACACGTCTTTTGGGGGTAGAAACCGTCCCCAATTTTTTTTTCAAATGTATGTATAGGTATGTATTATGCTCATTGGAAAGGGCCTAAAAAGGTATTACGACCCACTATTTACTTTTGCATTTCGGAATCTACCCGCAATTTGTTTTATTGTAAAAATTGTTGGAAATGTTGCCCATTTTTTTCTGGACAAACCCCTATTCTAAAGTAAAATTTATTCAGGACATTATGTACCATATCCGGGGTTATTTGGCGAATTTCATGTATAATTCATTGCCTAAGTTCCTCTAAATTTTCTGGTTTTGTTATTATGTAAACTTTGGTTTTTAGGTGACCCCAAAGAAAATAATCTAGTGGATTAAAGTCCGGCAATCGTGGTGGTACCCCTTCTTCCTATCCAGCGGTTTGTAAAAACTTCACGAAATATTGTCGAACATTTGTGGTGTAGATAATGAGGCGGAGCACCATACTGCTGTAATTGGATTATCATGAAAATCTGCTTCTGCTGCAGGAAAAAGTTCTCTTTGCAAAAAATTAAGACATAATAATATGGCCATTTAAATTACCTTTAAAGAATATTGGCCCAATGATGCGGGTGCCAACCATGTCTGTCCAAACATTAAGATTTTGCGGAAGCTGGGTGTATGATTCTCGCATCCAGTGAGGATTTTCTGCGGACCATTGTCGATAGTCCTGTTTATTGACTTCAAAAGTACGCTTATCTGTAAAAAGGACCCAGTCCAAATCTACTAAATGCTGAACAAGAGCATTCACCATCACATCATAAAACTGAAGACGGTAGCGGTCCGGATCATCTTCCAGTAACTCTTGTACCATTAACATTCTATAAGGACACATTTGACATGATTTCACTAACTTGAATGCAGACGTATGGTTGATGTTATTCACTGAGAAAATGAAGTTTCCTAAGTTATCGGGCTGGACAAATTTAGCAGCTGTTACTAAATAAACCGCTATATTAGTTAAAATATTGTTTAAAGGTGACATGATGATCTTGTAGTCGTTGCAGTATATATTTTGCTGGGTTTTAGAAATCTTATAGTGCTGTTATTACAACATATTTGTTAACTGTTGCTATATTATTAAGTCTATACCAGCTAAATAATTTTATAAAGAAATAAACTTAAACGGCTAAGTAATTATTGCTATCTGAATTAGCACTCCTAGCGTTGGCTGTGTGTTTTCTGCTCCTAGCGTTACAATTATTAATCGTAACCCTAATGCACTTTGCCAGGTACTTAAAGCCATGATAGCTCGATCGCGGTTCTACTAGAGCAAAACGGTTTATTAAGATTCGTTATTTGGATGTAGGAAAGGGTAAATTCGGTTGAACGTCAGCCAATAAGAAAGCGCTTGCTCTGCCACTCGGACATCAGGAAAATCAAAAGTCCAATCTGTAATCGTATCTTCCGCAAGATAGTTGTGTGACGCGATACGCATTACGCGCATTATTTTTCAGTTCTGTATGCCTGTGCTGTACCTACTTAAAGTATTCGTTGTTTTTTTTATGTGATTTTGTACCTCCTGTTAACTTTTGTTCTAATAAAAAATTAGAAAAAAAAATTAGATGGGGCATAATTTAAGAGTAAATTTTTTTAGCTATAAACTTTAATCAGTTTTAAATAATATATGTCCTTTTTGTAATAAATACAATTTATTAAAATAAAAATCTGATTAATTTCTTTAATTTCATTGAAGTTTGTCGCTAAAAACGTGTTAACGTTAAGTATAAAATGTCCTCAGTTTAAAACATGCACACCAACTTTTTTTTTTACTTTTTATTACAATACAAGTTAACAGGGGGTGCAAAATTAATTATGTAAATCCTTATGGCCCGCGTTTAAAAAAACTTACCGTAGGTATATAAAACTTTCGTTTGAACAGCACATATTTATGGAACGCCCTGTATAACTAAGTACTTGCTAAACAAAGAAGCAGTGATTACTAAACAATCATGCTGCGGTAAATAAACAATTATGCTGTGATTACTAAACAATCATGCTGTGATTACTAAACAAGTATGCTCCTTTACTAAACGACAATACAATAATTACCACACGAGTATATTACACGATCATGCAACAGTTACTAAATAAACTGGCTAGGACTATTCAATATGTGTTCCTTACTAATATTCAATTTTGCGAAAGCAGCCAAATTTTCTAGTAAGAGCAGGTTTTCATGGATCATATTGTTACTAAAATATGTAGTAATGATTACTAAATAGACTCTGCTTAATATATTTGGCAGTCACAACACGACGTTAGGGCTGGCGCTATATTTACTCTAATATTTAGGCATAGTTGCTTTATATAAAGCCATCATAGCTAAATAATTTTCTCAGTGTTTTCTCTTGCAAGTTGTCGAACTGGAGTAATAGGATTTAGGTTAAGTGAGGAAGCCTAGCTTCAACTTCGCCTTTTGTAATTTTGTCCTTAATTACAATAAAGACATTTATTATTATTATTATTATTAATATTTTCTTGAAGAGCAAGTTAAACGTTTAAATGCGTGTCTTCCAATACTCTAGGCACAGAACATATAGCTACGCAATAGCAATAGCTATATATTTTGTGCTCTAGGCTACCTTATTCTTGGTAGGTCCCTGACGTGGCCCACTTCACGATAACGTCTTTTGTTTTGCCAATGGTGCCTTGGGAAATTGGTGGTAGATTGGGGTGGGTGCCAATGGTGCCTTGGGAAATTGGTGGTAGATTGGGGTGGGTTTCGTGAAATAAAGCTGCAACTTCTGTTTAAGTACACGATCTGTTGCCAAAGCCAATTATCATTAACATTTAGTATAGCAAAAATAGATATTTTATTATTTAAAATTAAATTAGGTGTAACGGTTTAAACAATGATCTGGTACCTATAGATGGCATGTATCATTCATAAACGCTATTAAAATGTGTCGTATTTAAATCGTTTGTAGGAAAGAGGCGGTGAAAAGCTAGGTGGGGCAGGGAGTAGGAATTATGGTGGATTTACCTTTGAATATGACCTTGCTACTATACAGTTCTAACTCAACTTACCAAAAACCCAACTTTCGAATTATTTCTAATTAATTTACACATAAACAGAAAAAAATTTCAGATCGCTATAGAAGAAAAACCAAACGAAAATAGGGATGTTGACATACATCGATGCATCGAAAAAGTCGATACTTTCAATGCAATACATCGTTTTTAAGTGATGCATCGAGGCCATTTGGTATTTAACGATGCATCGATGTACTTACTTACGTATTAGACTTTAATTTTATTCGTAAAATACTTATTTTGCCGTTGCCTCCAAGATTATACATTTTACCTTTGGTTTCAGTTAAGGTGTGGGTTAGTTAGAATAATTAAATAAACACTGATGGAAAATAGTAATTTTTCACATTTTAAAATAATATTTCTTTGTAGTGTAACCCATTATTACTTCAAAAATTTGTTTCAATTTTTCTTTTTTTTGGTACCCACTGCTTGCGCTAACTAAATTGCATGTGTTCGTATAAAATCTTTCTCAACAACTAATGTAACCTTTTTGTTATTCAAATTCACATGTCATATTTGAAAACCCTTTTGAAACATTTTTTTCTTGTATATTCGCTGATATTTTGAGCGTTTGTTGTCATGCCCCCAGGAAACCGATGAAAGGCAGTAATTTTAGAATAAACGTGTCGCATTTTAGGCCTTTTGTACACCCTTCTCGGCGGGTTTATGCAATATGACAAAAACAACTGTTGGCAGATGTTATTAAACAAATATTTCCACCATCAAGCTGTAAAAGGCTCTGTTAACCTAAACACAAACAGATCGATGAAGGTTAAATCGTACAAAAATAGGTCATTGAAAGACAAATTTACCCCAACGTCATAAAAACAATGATGCAAAAGATTTTATGGAATTTTAATGGCAACAGTTCAATTGGGAAGGAATTAACATTATCAAATGGGGTCAAAGTGTATCTTATTGTCGATAAAAGCTAAATTGATTTTGGAAAATATTACTATAACATCTCTTTTTATAAAATCCTGGATAAATGTTTCACGAGGCGCAAAATATCGCACTTTAAAAAACTCTCGTTTCGTCTCGCAAATCGAGACTAGATTTTACCAAATCTCCCAAGATATTTTCTCGTCTCGTCTCGTTTCGCGAGAGTCTCGCAATTTCTCGTGCTCGCAAAATGACGTCATACATTTTTTTTATCAAAAGGTCCAAGTACATACGGATTCTTATTATTACCATTACCATGTGAGTATTATAAACGCATCCTTCTAAAACTATATTTAAAAGTTTTTCCGATCTGATACGTCCTGGTTGCAGTGGAACTTCTCCAACAACGATGTTCTAGTAAAACAAAAAACTTTTAAAAACTTTTTTAAAATATTAATTTTGCACTAAATGTGTAGGTATGTTTTGACTCCTGCCGTGGTAACTGGTCCGTAAAAAGCCTGGTACCCCAACAGTATTTTACTTTAAGCTAAATGATGCTTCGACTTTTATGAAAAACAACTTTTTTTCTTTTTCTTTTCGTCTTACTTCGATACTTTCACATGTCTCTGACAAAGCTGAATAAAACTCAAGATTTTTCACTTCTTAATAATGATTTTCGCAGATAAGTCTTTTAAAACTTCCTAATTTTTCTTTTGTTCTCCTAATTTTTTTGCCCAGGACAGTACCTGTGCACTAACCCTTGACTTTTCAGTATGCTGAAGTCTTTTGATTGTCGGTTTTTTGACTATTCAATTTTACACCTCTTGTACACCATTAAAAGCTCCATTACGGCTCAATCCCACTATTATTTTCTCTATTGCTAACAACATCAGCATTGTACCTTTCACTTTGTTTTCCTGATGATGAGTGTTTCTACACTCGAAACATGTCGATTTGAATTATTATGAATTATTCTATATATATTCTAGGTTCGCCTAGTTATTCTAATAAAAATTGTGGAGAAAGACTTTGTGCTTTTCTTTTTTCTATATATTTAAAAGTGTTTCTAAAGTTAAAATCTGGGAGTTCTGGCACAGTGTTGCTAACACTCAACTCACACATGACCAACAAATACGCATGAGTTTTAGGAACCGAATTCAAACGAACGAATACCCTTGTGTGTGCCCTTCGCGGTTCGTATCGTTACCATTAAATTTAAATCATGTTTTTAGGGATGCATAATATGCATACAAAAATAGAATTTTAGAATATTAAAAGTAAGATAGACCCTTTTTGAGTATTCAAGGTACAAAACGGTAACGCTGGTTGCCTGCACTTGGCGGGACGGAATGCACGCAAATGCAAAAATAGGTCAGTTAACGGCGTTAGACTTCTAAAAACACGTGTTTGTTTTGGTAATATGTTTTAAATACAATGTGAATTATAGTTTAATGTTGTTTTAACTGGATAATTAATAAACCGGGACATTTCCTTGTGTTTTTTCCAAAACCATTGGGGAAATTTAGGTTTTTATTGCTCGTTGTAATATTCGTTTCGTATTTATGTGGGTGTAATAACCTAACAGCAAAAAATAATATCGGTGTTATAATATTGTAGTTTGCGATAATTTTATTGTTTGCATATAAATGGTGAAAATGAAGCTAGAGTGTTTTAATTGACAACGGCATTATTTTAAAATAATCATAGCGAGTTCAAAACTTGCAGTATTTCAGGGTGCAAATAAAATTAGCATAACTCCTTAAAACAAGGTAAGAAACGTTATCCACCTTAAAATTTTCGGCCGTTATGATTTATAAAAAAAAATTATTAAAAACAATTCCCATTCAGAGACAACTGGACAGCATTAAAATAGTATGTAGTTTACTCCCTACATTTGGTTGAAAGTGGAATACTTAATAATATACTTAATTAGTGAAGACGATTATCGTTTATCAAATGGTTCTTTGTATCAACCATTTCGACAAAAACTATAAACGTTATAAAAAAAGGTTCATGGTCCTTTTTACCATGCTTTTATTAGCTTCACCTGTATGTTTGTAACCGACTTCTTTGAACCCGATTTTGACCCACTTTAAACGGTCAGATTTAATTTAAATTTTGTAGACTTATCAAGAACCGCTGACAATATAACAATTTACTAATCTATCTCAATCTACTAAAAAAAATTCTGAACAATAACTTAACTTAACTCAACTAAAAAATAAAAAGTAAAGAAAGTTTAAAAAAACTAAAATACACGCTTTAATAACATGATATGAACATGTATTGTATTACAGTAAAAAAAAGCGTGGGGCGCTTTGTGCCATATTTTTCGTATATCGAGCACCCCACGCTTTTTTCACAATAATACTAATGTTTCTCGTTCATTATTATTTTCTGCCTATATTAAGAATTTCAAGAATTATTTGAAACTATATTTATTTTCCGCTTTTAGTTTGATTAATTACTAAAGCGTGTTTTTTAGTTATTTTAAACTAGGTATATTTATTTCTAGGTATTGTTTTTCGGCAACGTGTTCCGATTTTTCCTTTGCAACTTTGCAATATCGGTAATAAAGATAGCTTTTTTATCGAGTAATACTAACTGGATTCTTTCTAAACTTTATCGCAAATCCTAATCAAAATCTTAAGTAAGATTTTCGGAGACTTCTCGTTCTCGCATATTTTTGTCTCGTCTCACGAGATTCTCGCAGAAAAAACACTACACTAACTCGTCTCGTTCTCGTCTCGTCTCGCGAGAACGAGACAAGACGAGGGAAAGCGAGGCGAGAGGGAAAAACATAATAATAATAATAATAATAATAATAATAATAATAATAATAATAATAATAATAATAACCCCGCACAGGGGTAATATGACTTGTCATATTATTTGTGGAGTGACGACCACACGGCCCTGAGTTACCTGGGTCACCAAGGGTAAATGCTGACAGAAACAACTCCCTATTATGAATATGAGCCTCCAGCCGTGTGCGAAAATGACAACGTACGAATTTACTGGAACAGAAAAATACAGACGGATAGAACGATCCCCAATAATATACCTGATCTAGTGCTCACGTTTAAAAAGGAAAGGAAAACCTTCATTGTGGATTTTGCCGTTCCCTTAGCCACAAATCTCTCAAAAACTTATGCGGAAAAAATCAACAAATACTTACCGCTACGGGACGAAATAACTGAGATGTGGCATATGGAGTCTGTGACGATCGTACCAATTGTGATCGGAACACTGAGTGAAATACCAAAAAAGTTAAAACAAAACATATCAGTGCTTGGCCTAGAATGGAAATTATACAAACATTTACAAAAATCAATACTACTGGATACATGCAGCATAGTGAGGAGGGTTGTTGGCCTACAATAGGATCATCTTGTCACTTCTGACCGATTAATTCTGTAATACCACTAATAAGTGTGATACCGTTAAATAATAATAATAATAATTAATAATTAATAATAATAATAATAATAATATTAATAATAATAATAATAATAATAATAATAATAATAATAATAATAATAATAACCCCGCACAGGGGTAATATGACTTGTCATATTATTTGTGGAGTGACGACCACACGGCCCTGAGTTACCTGGGTCACCAAGGGTAAATGGTGACAAACCGTTTGGTGTGTTAGCACCTCGCCAAACGTGCTCTCTCTCGCTGTGAATACAAGGCACAAGAGATACTCAGGCGGGCCGGGGCAGCAGGACCCGGGTCGGAACCGTCAGGATGATTTACCTGCAAACGACCCACGCGAACGTCAAGGATTACGAGTACTGGAAGAAACAACACCATCCTTACCGTCAACTTCCAATGCTGACGTGGATGTTGCTGAGGCGGCGCCGCCTCTGCCCACCTCGCCAGCCCGTACGCATCGACAAAAAAGCACTTGGACAGAGGAAGAAAACGCTTTTATTGTCCGATGCTATTACACACTAACCAGATTGGAAACAACCAAAACCCCTTACGGTAAAGAGCTTCGCAGACTAGTTTTAGACAAATACCCTAACCGACGTAACAAAACGGTGCAAAACATAATAGACCAACGAAGATCAGCCTGCACAAATAATAGATTACCTCCCGAAATCATACGTCGAATAAAGAGAGAAGTGGCAGTCGAATTAAACATGGAAGCGCCACTTGTAGAAGAGGAAAATCCACTAAATGAAGTCATACCTGTAGAACCCAACAATACACCAAGCGCCGCAGAGGTGGAATTTGAAAACATCCACACGTCCTATTACGGACTAGACCCATCAGCTAAACTAGCATTGCCAAAAGTAATTTTTAAACCAACCACGAAAAATTATATCTGCGAGGTAAATAAAATCATTGGAAACAGAATTGACGCTGAAACATCAATCGAAGACCTTCATAGCCTTATTTATACAGGAGCGCTCCACCACGCTCACCCTAAACGGTCAGGAATTGTTCAAGCCAGGTAAGAGGAAAGGTACTCCAGCTATACCCCCTTGGGAACGTCGGTTAAGTATGAAAATCAATTCGGTCAGACGAGACATTGGGGTGGTAACTCAGAGTCAGAGGTTAAATCCCAGCAGAAAAGTTGTTGAAGCCGCCAACATAATACTGAATCGCGAAAGAACCAACGATAACCCCTCCTCTGTAGATATATTAGACCTCTTAAAGCAGAAACTAGCAGCTCTAGCAAAAATATTAAAGCGATACAAGGTAAGCAACACCAGAAGGCAACAAAACAACCTATTCGCCAAAAGTGAAGGGGTATTCTACAAACACCTAGGTTTCTCAAGTCAGAATGATAATTAAGCACCAACTAAAACTAACCTCCCAACTAAAGAGATCACTAAAGGCTTCTGGGAATCAATTTGGAGTGTCCCTGTAAACCACAAAAGAACAAAATGGCTCTATGATGAGAAAACAGCTGCTAATAATCTCCGCACTATGACAGAATGGGAAGTGACACTAGATGAGGTAATAAAGGCCACAAGCAAAACATTAAATTGGAAGACGCCAGGACCAGATAAAATCCAAAATTTTTGGTACAAACAATTCAAGGCCACGCATAATCACCTAGCAAAATGCTATACTTACCTGCTCTCTGAGCCTGAACGGATGCCTCACTTTATGACAAATGGCGTAACCTACCTGCTTCCAATGACGCAGCAACCTTCTGACAATCCGGCAAAATATAGACCGATAACATGTCTTCCAACGATCTATAAAATAATGACTTCAATACTTACCGAGAATATCTATACCCATCTCGAGGTTAATAAACTGCTAGACGAAGAACAAAAAGGATGTCGGAAAGGCTCAAGAGGATGCAAGGAGCAATTAGTCATCGACTCAGTGATAATGTCCAATGCCAAACGTACAAACAGCTCCCTCCACACTGCCTACATTGACTATCGAAAAGCGTTTGACAGTGTTCCTCATTCTTGGCTATCAGAAGTCCTAAAAATTTACGGTGTTGTCACATGATTTCCGTAAAACAAACGAATAACACATTATAATTCGATGTAACTTGAAAATAAATAATTTTACGAGTAGTAAATTTTAAAAAACGCACACATATACTTAGTATGTTCTCTTGACTTAATAGGTACGCATTACAAATGAATCTAATATAATCAATATAACCTTTGTTTTCAAACACAGGCGGTAGATCTAGGTAAATCAGCATAAATTTGTCATTGATTTATGCTAAAACGTTTTCTGATCGGGACCAAACGTAAACACTGGGGTCTCCTTGTATTAGAAGTCGTTGGGTCAAACTGTCACCCCACAGCGTTGCCAAGATATTTTACTGTTAAATACATATAAAACAAAATTGTCAAAAGGTTCGTTTATTGGCACCCTCGCTAATCTTGTTCCGAATGACACCAAAATGTATGAACTTGTGATATCACAGGTTAAAGTGACACCTTTCAAATATTTGCTTTTTTTTTACACCGTTCTGGTAATTTTTCCTAACCCTGTATAACAAGTTCATTGAGCATTATCAGCAATTTTTGGAAAATTTGCATATAAATGCATTTTAATCTAGAAAAAGGGCGAATGTACATAGGGCAGGAATGCTTTTAATGTGGGTATATATTATAGTCCTTAGCCTTTCCAAATCTTGATAGATATCAGAGAAAGTCTTTAAACTCAGGACGATGGACGAAGGATCTTATATGATAAGATAGCAAATGCTAAGTTGCTACTCTTCTTATTGTACAAACTACCTATTTCTTCGCACTCCCATACTATGCTAATCAAAGTTCGAAATAATGCAGAAATAGTATCTTGCACCTCTATACGATCGACGTAGGCGTGGAAAGGCGACTAAGAACCAACAAATATTATTTCTAATAATTCTGAGTTTAAACTCAGAATTCCGAGTGTAAAGCCATAATTTCGAGATTAAACTCAGAATTCTGCGATGAATCTCGAAATTCGACTTTAAATCCGAAATTCTGGAATTAAACTCGGAATACCAAAAATAATATATAGATATATTTTTTTATTTAATGACCCTTCTATTCCTTCGTAGAATATGGACGACCAAAGATAACTATTTTTACAAGATTTACAGCAAGAAAATTATGATGATTTATGAATTAAATTACAGGTAAGTATTTAAAGTCTAAAATTAATTAGGGATTTATTTTTTAAAATATTTCTCTTTTAGCAACGAATACCGAATTTTCAATTCACAAGAATTCCAAACAGCTTCTATACTATATAAATTAATTTGTAAAAATATTGTCAAAATATATTTTAGTTTTGTTCCAAAACTTACTTTAAAATTAATAAATACTATTTGGATTAAACAGAGCTTTAGTTTAAAAGAAAAATTGTGGTATCTTATGAGAAGCCTGGAAAGGACTGGAAAATATAAATGCTACAAAATAAGTGGGAGAAGTAAATAAAATAAAATAGACTTGCTTTTTTCAATGTTTATTAAACTAAATTTAGGAAAAACTTTATAACTAAGCAAAACGAATAAAATTCTTGTCCTTAAAGTCAATTAAAATAAAAATATTTTCTGTCATTAAAAAATGGTCCATAAACTTAAAACTAAAAAATTGTGTACATTTTAAAACCTAGCAGCCCACCTATAGACCAAGGTCGATAATTTTTGAAACAAAAAAAAAAATAATAGTAGGATGAAACCTATTGGAAAAGGAGGAAAATAGAACAAAAATAAAAGGAAAAATAAATTACGGGCGATCCAAGGTCGGGAAGGGTGGGAGGGGGGGGGGGGGGGGGTTTAAGGGTAGAAAATTATTTATCTCAATTTCCGATAAAACTAAAAACGTTAAATCGCAAAGTTGTAGGTAATAAAAAGATCTACAACTTTTGTATTTACACTTTTTTCATATAACCTCAAAATGTATGTGAAAAATTCAAATAACCAAGTTTTTGGTTTTTTATTTTTATCTTTTACAAAAAATTTTTTTTATCCACGAAATTTGGTGAAAACTTACCTTTTCATGTCCTAAACACACTGTAATATTTCTGATTTAAAATATTTATTTTTTAACCTTATTTTGACTTAATATCGAAAAAACACCCTAATTTTCAATCGAAAATTCTCACATCAAAATATGTGCTCTTTTAGAAAAGTCGGTAAAATTTTTGTTCATTGAAATCTCTACTTTCTGATAGTGTTAAAAAAAATATACATTACTATGGTAAATGTTCTCAAAAAAATGCAAAGAAACGAAAAAAACTCGAATCCGAAATTTTTTTTAGATCAGTATGTACAATTTTGAGCTATTTATTAAAATGTATACTTTTTTATCAATGTAACATGGAATCTTACGTTTTTCGAGTAATTAAAGTATACATTTTAATAAATAGCTCAAAATTGTACACATTGATCTAAAAAAAAAAATTCGGATTCGAGTTTTTTTCGTTTCTTTGCATTTTTTTGAGAACATTTACCATAGTAATGTATATTTTTTTAACACTATCAGAAAGTAGAGATTTCAACGAACAAAAAGCCCACCGACTTTTTTAAAAAGCAGATATTTTGACATGAGAATTTTCGATTGAAATTTAGGGTGTTTTTTCGATATTAAGTCAAAATAAGGTTAAAAAATAAATATTTTAAATCAAAAAAATTACAGTGTGTTTAGGACATGAAAAGGTAAGTTTTCACCAAATTTCGTGAATAAAAAAAAAATTTGTAAAATATAAAAATAAAAAACCAAAAACTTGGTTATTTGAATTTTTCACATACATTTTGAGGTTAAATGAAAAAAGTGTAAAAACGAAAGTTGTAGATCTTTTTATTACCTACAACTTTGCAGTTTAACGTTTTTCCATAGGACTTGTAGTTTTACCGGAAATCGAGATAAATCATTTTCTACCCTTAAACCCCCCCCCTCCTCCCCTTCCCGACCTCGGATCGCCCGTAATTTATTTTTCCTTTCATTTTTGTTCTATTCTCTTCCTTTTCCAATGGGTTTCATCCTACTATTATTTTTTTTCACTTTTTACCAATTTCAAAGGCTTCAGCACTGGTCTACTATTATTTTGGAATCAGAAAGTTTTTATTGATATGACATGACAGCTTATCAAAATATTGAAAAACGTTTAAATTTTAAATAAATAAATAACTAAATTGAAGACCTGTCTATTTTCAACTATGGGTTGTAATCAGGGCGAGAGGACCATTCTAATGAGGCATGATTCACTTTGCATTCCATTTAAAAAAATTTAGGAGGTGCATGGTTATAGGGAGTAAGGGGCTGAAAAGAGAACGGTAATTTTGGTGTAAAAGAATCCCCTTTGAAATTAAGTATTGTCGACGTGTTTGGTTAATTTAAAAAAAATATTAATGGGTTTAAAACGAACTGTAGGTATCTCACGTTAAATGAGTGTTTGTGAGCCAAAGGTCAGAAATCTTCGTTCCTAAAATAATAGAAAATATTTATTTATAATTAAAAAATACCTAAATAATTAAATAGCAAAATATTTTTTTACCTCTAAAATTAACAAATGTGGGCAAAAACTTAGGTACCTACCCTAATTAAAAATAAAATTTTTGATCGTAATCAGATGCTGCTTGTGTAGTGTATTTTATTAATAACTCAATGCAAACCAAACAGCACACAGTATCCAATGGACGGCCATTTTAAAGCCATTAGAGACTCAGGACATTCATGGACCACTTACGAAAGTCACATGGATATCCATTTATACAGGGTGAGTCGTGAGGAACGGAGCAAATTCCAGGGCTATATTACACATGTAAAAAGAATGTAAAAAAACTCAGATGTTCTTTTCCGATTTTCATTTTTTTTAATAAGCCATTGTGTTACGGAATCGTCAGTTTTGATAGTCAGACGCCAGATGGCGTAGGTGATAATAATTTGTCGCCGACATTTTATAATATTTCTTTTTATTACGGCTAATTTTTAGTCGCAAGCAGTCTCAGGCAGGCCTTCATCGGCCGCTAACTAGAGATGGGTCCGACCCGCTATTTTTGTTTAGCAGCTGCTTCTGCTATTGCTAAACAAAAATAACAGTTAGAAATAGCTGCTATTTTAATAGCAGTTGCTATTTTAGCATTATTCGTCTCGTAAAACGACACGTGAAATGAAGGTATCGATTGATGGCGTACTGTTGTAAATTAATTGTGGGGCTACTTCCTGAATAGCGGTTCCTGAATAGCAGTTAGAAATAGCATAGCACTGATAACCAAAATCACCTACATCCACAGTGCTGACTTCTAAAAAAAAAAGGTCGCTCCTTCCGTGAACTAACATATAGCAGTTAAAAAAAAACAGGCTGCTATTTAGCAACCCATCTCTACTTCGCAGTAAGTAAATCGAAATAGCAGTTCGAAATAGCATAGCAGATAACCAAAATTACCTAACCTGACAACCGCTCATTTCGCCAGTTCACAGTCAAAAGTAAATATTAGCTGCTAAAAATTAGCAGCTAATTTTAAAGCTCGTAGCATTTAGCATTATACCGAATCAAATAGCAGTTAAAAAAAAGCAGGCTGCTATTTAGCAACCCACCTCTACCGCTAACTTCAAACAAACAGAAACGGGGTTTCAAGCGGTTTAAGTTTTAGTATTGTCTTCGGCTCCTCAGGCTGATTGCAAAGTAGTAATTTTCGCGGGGCGGATTTTTTGCTTTGGATACCTGAGTCTTTGATGTTAGAAAATAGAAACAGGAGTTTTATTTATTGAACGAGATTTACGAACAGAGTACGCCGGCGGAAATTATCTGCCGCTGCTCGCTAAGAAAAAATAAGTTTTAATTCGCAAAGGTTTTGCTGGCGGCCGCTAAACAGGCTGGCTGCCGCAAAATATACAGAGTAAGAAAATTACAGAGAAGAAAGAAAAGTCGACGGCAGCAATTGGAAGATTCTGAAAGGAAAGTTTTGCTGGAAAATCTACTGGAAGTGGAAAATCTAAGTGAACCGCTAGCCGATTTTTTCGAGATTTTTAGGACTTAGAAAATTTTTTGGAAAAAATTTATTAATTTTCTAAAACGGAACCGGACGTTCCACCAACCGAATTTCCTGTATAAAAAGTGTGCAGAGACACGCTAGCTACCGCCTCCCGAAAGAATGGTGTCAATCGGAGGTTGGTGAAGAAAGTTGAGATTTTGAAGTGGAAAATTTTGGAAAAATTTTCACTAGACAAAAAAGTTTCTGCTAAGCAAATAATTCATTTAGCCGAGTTCCGGAACCTTGAGAGACGTTCCCTAAGGAAGTTAGGGCCGTTTTAAGAAGTTAAGCGACTTAGAATAATTTCGCTCAATTTGGACTTAGAAAAATTTTGAAGAAAAATTAAAATATTTTTTAATTTTTTATTGGACGTTTCACCAACGGAATTTCCTGTATGAAAAGTGTTCAGGGGAGTATTACCTACATTCTGACGAAAGAAAACCTTCAATCGGAGGTTGGTGAAGAAAGTTGGCTTTTTGAAAGTGGAAAAATTTCGAAGTCAAATTTTTTGTGGAAATTGACCTGGAATTAAGTGAGACTTATTCCAGAGGTATAAAACGGATTCTGAAAGAGTCCTGGCGCCCATTTTAAATATTGAAATTAAGAAGACGAAATGTTCTTGCGAACAGAGAGATCGCCTGTACGCCGTAGTACTGGCAGCATGAATACAGAAGCATATACACCCGACGTGTCAATGCGTTTAGAACCCGATTATTTCGTCGATGACGCCGACGTCGAGATTTTACCGGGTGTTCCACCCACCAGTTCCACCAACGATATCGTCACCGGAGATATGAGTCAAATGCCGGAGAATAAAAATGTAAATGAGCTAGCCCGAAATACTAAAGGCGATATCACCTCCCGAAATAATAGAGAAATAGGAGGTAGTTTGGCACCCAGAGTAAAAATGGGTGAAGGAACCCTGGTGCCAGTGGACAATTGTACTGACCATAAATCCGTTTCAGATTGCCAAATGCTTTTTTAATACAACTGCTAATGTGCGCAGAAAGTCTAAAATCTTTATCCATCAATAGACCCAAATTCTTGGCAATCCCAGATAGACAGACAGACTGAACATCATTAAGACAAACACCAACACAATTCATATACTGGGTGTCCGCAGAAGGTAGTTCGCCCCTATAACTTTTTTGTTTTTCAAAATAATGGAATAAAATTTGGAGGATTTGTATACGACATAAAACTGCATTTTTTGACTGGTGGCTCAACATTATGGAACTTTCGGTTTAACCGAAAGTGACATTTACTTTCAATTTTTAAATGGAACACCCAGTCGATATATATTTTTTTTTTACTCTATATTATGACATTCTAAATGTCTCACTTATCACATTTTGTCACCAAGAAAAATTTTCCAAATTTATTTTTTTTATCTAGAGGGCCTTTAAATCACTTATTTTAGTTCTTTAATCTTGGGGAAAATACAATTTTAGTATTTTTGGTCCATAGCTATCTGCTGTGTAAAATTTAATTTTTAAAGTTGAATAACTATTTTTTTTATTTAAAGGGCAACATGGTGGCTCGTCAGGTTAAGAAAAAAGGGGATTTTATTACGATTATTTTGATACCACACATTATTAGGTTTTAGAAAATGTTCAATTAAAAAACCTTAAAAAGTTAACTTGGAACTTTCCTAAAATAAAGCATCTTTTGAGAATAAAATAAGGTTTAAATGCATCTAGTAGCCTCTGTGACCAACAAAACTGATAAAACAAAATCATTAAGATGCCTTGAAGAAAATTGACATTCCGATAGCTTATGCCAAAGTAAATTAGTTTGTTGCCAGAACATCTATTTCTTAATTTTCACTCTCAACAAAGGCATCGTTTTCCTTATTTTTAGGCTCATTTCGCATTTTCTGAACCAGTTTTGGGTAATTGTGCCCAGTTGGATGACGCCGATTAGGATATCTTTGTTCATAAAGACGTGCAGCTTCGGTTGAATTCTTCCTACATTCTCCAAAAACCAATAACATACGGTGTTCATTTGAAAACTGCCCACTACGGATTTTCCTGCTTTAAAATGAAAATGTGGAAAATCGCTCGGACCCGTCGATTTTTATTTCGAGGGGGACATCTTTTGCGTATATTGTCATTCTTGTTACGTCAAGCCCCTAGGAGGGAGGGGGGGGGGGGGTAAGATCTAAGTCTTAAATGAATACCCCTATAATTTTTTTGGATTCTGCATAAAATTCTGAACATTTTTTAATAAAAGCATTATTAGTCTATACTAAACAGTTTCCGAGATATTGACTCTTGAAAAATGAGATTTTTGAACTTTGACAGCGTCTAGCTTTCTAACTGTACGTCTTAGAGCAAAACGGCTTACATGTCCCTAACTTCGATTTTTATTATCTTTCCAATAGTGTCAACTTCCCGGTTAAACCGGAAGTACTATATTTCTTACAACCGGTTTAACCGGAAGTTGACAATATTGGAAAGATAATAAAAATGGAAGATAGGGGCATGTAAGCTGTTTTGCTCTAAGACGTACGTTTTATTAAAAAAATTTCAGAATTTTATGCAGAATCCAAAAAAAATATATAAAATAGGGGTATCCATTTAAGATTTAGATCTTACCCCCCCCCCTTCCTCCTAGGGGCTTGAAGTAACAAGATTGAAATTATACGCAAAAGATGTCCCCCTCGAAATAAAAATCGACGGGTCCGAGCGATTTTCCACATTTTTATTTTAAAGCAGGAAAATCCGTGGTGGGAAGTATTCAAATGAACACCTTGTATAAACTTTTTCACTCCTCTTAAGTATGATTTTCCATGTTTTTTTAAACAACAAACCAATTTACTTTGGCAGAAGCTGTCGGTATGTCAATTTCCTTCAAGTCATCCTAATGATTTTGTGTTATCAGTTTTATTAGTAGCAGGCTAGTTGATGCATTTAAACTTAATTTATTCTCAAAAGATTTTTTATTTTAGGAAAGTTCCAAGTTAACTTTTTGAAGTTTTTTCTGGATAGTTTTTCTAAACCCCAATAGCCCACGAGCCACCATGTTGTCGTTAAAAAAAATTAGTTATACAACTTTAAAGATTACATTTTACACAGCAGATAGCTATGGTCCATAGCTCCATAGAAAATTAAAAAAAAATGTATTTTTTCCAAGATTAAAGAACTAAAATAAGTGATTTAATGAAATTCATAGCCCTGTAGTTAAAAAAAAAAAAACAAATTTCTTCCAGGTTCCGGTTAAACTGGAAGTTCCATTATATTGAGTTACCTGTCAAAAAATGCAGTCTTATGTAATATACAAATCTTTGAAATTTTATTCCATTATCTTGAAAAACAAGAAAGTTAGAGGGGCGAACCACCTTCCATGGACACCCGGTATGCCTCTCTACTATGACTTTTTCCAAATAATAAAACCTTGCTGGGATTAAGATTTAAACAATGAGAATGGAAAACATTCCAGAAGATACCCAGGTCGGCATTTATTTTTCGGTTCTCTTCATCAATACCAACTATCAGGTGTATATGAAACATAGATTTGCGTGTCATCCGCATGAAAATGAACTAAACAATATTTTAGGTGTGTATAAAATTGCGACGTATAAAGAGAAAACAACAGAGGACGAAACATGAAGCCCTGTTGTACTCCACACAAGAGACTTCTTCGCTCAGAAAAATGTCCATTTGAATTAACTTCATGTTTGCGTTCTATTCGTCAAGTAATTTCTACGTAAGTTAGAAGCATCCTCCTGAAAACCCAGGTGTAAGACTTTAAATCATACAAACTCAAAAGTAAACGTTCAATTATACTGTCACAATACACTAACACATTATCAAAACAATGTTATTGAGTCCCCAAGAGGGCATACTTTGATTATGCGAAAATTTGGATACAACTGAAACGCTAGATCAAAAATTTTAATTACGCTTTAACTTGAAAACAAATGAAAATTGGATAAGAGCATAATATAAGTTATGAGTTATTTACATTATTTTCACGTGTAAGATACACTCCTGGAATTTGGTCCGTTCCTCCCGACTCACTCCATATAATGGACATATTATTATTCACTTGTTCGTTAATTGGTAATCCAGAATATTCATGAACTATCGGAAGTCACATGGATATCTTATTTGCAGAGCCATAGGACATGTGGTTTTGGATATCCATTGGTAATCCAGAATATCAACGGTCCTGTAACGAAGGTCCCATTGCTGTTCATTTTCATAAAGCCATAGGACATATGATTTTGGATGTCCATTGGTAATCCAGAATATCAACGGTCCTGTAACGAAGGTCCCATGGCTGTTCATTTTCATAAAGCCATAGGACATATGATTTTGGATGTCCATTGGTAATCCAGAATATCAACGGTCCTGTAACGAAGGTCCCATGGCTGTTCATTTTCATAAAGCCATTGGACGTATGATTTTGGATGTCCATTGGTAATCCAGAATATCCATGGTCCTGTAACGGAAGTCCCATGACTGTTCATTTTCATAAAGCCATTAAACATATGGTTTTGGATGTCCATTGGTAATCCAGAATATCGATGGTTTTGTAACGGAAGTCACATTTGGATTCCTAGTATAGTAGGGGAGACCGTGGATACATTGGACGCAGGGATATAATGGACACATTCAAATTTACCACCTAAATCTCGTTTATGGCGCCACTGTAGCTAAATTAGGTGTAGAATACCACGAACTATCCGTGGACAGTTGCAAATAGCCAGCGGTTCAGGTTGCACGTTTCGGGAGTATTTTATTAATTTTTGGCTGTTTTCTTGTAAATTTTAAGGTAAGTTCTGATGCCTTTTAGTGCTTTTCTTGTAGTGCTTTTGATGTGCTGTGTATATAAAATTCATATTATGCATTATACAGATCGTATTGATTAGCAAATTGTTTTAAATCATAATGTGATTTTCCAAAAATAATTTAAATTCTATCATGACGCCATTAGAGAATACAATGGACAGCTGTCCATTATATCCCCCGCATGTCCATTTGCGACCCCGTGGTCTAACTGTAACATGACTGTTCTATTTCAGATGGTACGCAAATACAAAAAAAAAACAGATATTTCTCTGAAGGAGATTTACGAAGAGGTGTTAAATAATGCCGGCAGCTTAAGAGAAATAGCAGAATTGCGCAATGTTACAAAATCTCGTTTGGCAATGTATGTTAGAAAGGCAAGAGAAAATGGACTGGAAATGTAAATAACTTTCAAGCCTAATTTCAGGAAGAGACAAATTTTGTCAGATGATATGGAAAAGGTTCTAGCTGAATATTTACTGAAATATTCGAGCATGTTTTATGGGCTTACCCCTAAAAAGACCAGACAGTTAGCCTATAAAATTAGCAGTGAAAAATTCGGTTTTAGTTCCAGAAACATGGAGAACACAAGAAATAGCAGGTTTTCAGCATTTTTAAATCGAACTCGACTCGACTCCCAGTGAGAAAACAGGAGGCTACATCTCTTGCACGTATGACTGCTTTTAACAAAACCGTTGTAACTGAGTTTTTTAAAAAGCTTTGAAAATGTAAACACAAGGCGCGTATATCAGTCATGCCAGATTTATAATCTTGATGAGACTGGTGTTACTACGGTACCCTCTCTTCAAAAAGTTGTGGGGAAGAAGGGAGAAAAGCAGGTTGGCCATGTAACATCCAGAGAGCGTGATGAACTGGTAACCCAAGTTGGCATTATATGTGCGAATGGAAATGCCTTGCCTCCTATATGGATTTTTCCCAGAATGCGGTTTGACGAGCATCGTATGATGCATGGGGCAACGCAGGGATCCATGGGACTTGTACATAAATCAGGCTGGATGACAACAGACAACTTCATTAAAGTTTTACAATTTTTTGTACGAAATATTAGATGTAGCAAAGACAATCCAATCACGAGTCCCACCTCAGCGTCGAAGGGATAATTTTTTGCAAGAATAATGGAATAACAATTCTCACGTTAACTCCACACGCGTCCAATAAATTGTAGCCCCTAGACCGGTCTGTTTTTGGACCATTTAAAAAATATTTTAGCGTGGCAGCAAACTCATGGATGTTGGGTCATCCACATGAAACCCCTTACAATTTATTCATTGCCCGAGTTATGTTCCAAGGCTTGGGATCGGGCCGCTACACCAGAAAATATTAATTCCGGTTTTCGTAAAAGCGGAATTTTTCCATTCGATAGAAATATTTTCCAGGACTACGAATATTTATGCTCTTCTGTCTCTGACCGATCACCTCCAGAGCCACAAAACCCTGAAATCCCAGAAGACAATCCTGGAAATCCATGCACTCGAAGAAAACCACGAAAACCCACCCAAAATCGTTGCTATACCTACTGCTGACAGACCATCTATAGACAATATAATGGCAATTCCTTCAACCAGTACTCCAACTCCTACAAACAATATCCCAAATAATTCATCATTTATTTCTCCAGAGGAAATAAGCCCTTATCCAAAAGCTGGACCTAGAAAAACTACAACAAGAGGAAGAAAGCGAGGTAAATGTATGATTGCCACAGACACCCCGGAGAAAGAGGAGCTGGAAAACAAAAAGAAATTGGCAGACTCAAAAAAAGTGAAAATTGCAAAGAGAAAGGTTTTGGCTGGAAATGATTCAACTGATGAAGAGGAAAATGAAATATTAACTCAGGACTCTTTATCAGATTGGGAAGAAGAGGACCAAGAAGAGTGGCCTAGAAATGCAAAGAGCGCTAAAAAAGGGGAATTTATAATAGTAAAAGTTCCTGGAAAAAAACCAACATGTGTGAGGAATTTCGTTGCTTGCGTAAAACGTAAGCTTTGTGATGGATATGAAGTTCGCTTTTACAAGCGACTAAGTCCATCAAACCGCTTCCAGATTACAGAAGAGGAAACTTGTTATATAACTTTTGACGATGTGGCTTTAATGCTGCCGAATGCAGTTGAAGACAGGCGTCCCCGTTTCAAAAATATGATTTATTTCAACATGGACTTAACTGAATTTTATTTACGTTAATAAATAATTCTCTTTTCGTTTTGTTCCAAAAATGCAATATAAGCATTCCTTTGTTTTTTTTCTCAAATAAAGTTTTTCTCTCACTTTCAAGCTTTTAATTTTAAAATTTCAAACATGTCCAAAATATACCCGTTCTCTGTCCATTCTTACCCCTAAACTGTGGATAAAATGGACAACTGCAATACAGTTTCTTAAACTACGTTGGAGAAAAAACTATATTTCTTAGAAATTGCTATATAGCAAAATAATATAGCTAAGAGATCAGGAAATGCATGACTCAATGCTTGTAAGCACAAAACACTTAGAAAAATAATTATTGGAAAAAATTCATATTTTGTCCAATGTATCCACGGTCTCCCCTACCTATGTAGATGGTGCACATTTATTACTTACTGCAATTTACAAATTGGTGGTAAATTTCGCGAGTTGTGGCGTTAGAAATGGGGAGTTGTATAATACTAAGACTCTCCGATGAGTCATGTACTAACCCCTAATAAGATAAAACTAAAAGATAATGTAAAAATCAACAGACATGCAGTTTATGTGGAGAGAACCATAAATCAGAAGAATGCAAAAATAAAAACCAAAAATGCATTAATTGTTATTTGGCTAAAAATAAATTTGGTAAAACTCATGATATAAACCATAGAAGTAATGACGAAACATGTCCCATATATCTTAAAAAAATTGAAATTACTAAAAACATTACCAATTATAATGAATTCTGATTTTATTAATATTAATCAAAATTACAATAATACTTATTTTTTAGAAAATTGGGAAAAATTTAATTACGTAAACAATCCATTAAATCTAAATGTTTTACATTTAAACATAAGAAGTATTTCAAAAAACTTTGATGAATTTCAGGTATTTTTAGAATCATTAAAAAAAAGTATTAATTACGATATTATAATTTTTTCTAAAACATGGCAGGTAAATGATTTAAATATGTATCATATTAATAATTATACTAATTTTTACAATGAATCAAAACTTTCTAAAAACGATGGTGTACTATTATATGTTAGGAATGATATATTTGCTAATGTATCAAAAATTAAAATCAATGATTTCACTTTTCTTTGAGCTATTTGTCAAAAAAATTCAATTCAATTTGGCTTATCTTGCATTTATAGACCTCTTTCAACGGATGTTAAATTATTTCTTAATGAACTTGATAATTTTCTTATTGAATGTAAAGAGAACATAGAGTTTTTTGTTGGTGATATAAATATTAATATTCTAAATAATATAAACTTAGATGCAAACAAATATTTAAATATAATAAACTCCCACTCATACTCAACATAGCTTGAAAAACCAACAAGAGTATCTGACATTAGTAAAACGTGTATTGATCATATATTTATTCGACAAAATTTACATAACGCAGATCAAAATCATAACATAAATTTTTATATTTTAAATAGTGCAATTACTGATCATTTTCCATTTCATGTCAAATTAACATTCCAAAAATTAACTTACCTATAGAGAATAAGGTTTTTAACAAAATTATTAATTTAAAAAAGTTAAATAATTTTTTAGAAAACGAAAATTGGGAATTTTTAAAAGGTTCTTTCTTATGATGTTGAACGTGCATTTACTTTGTTTTTTGAAAAATTATTTGAAAACATAAAAATGTCATATGACAATTTACACAAAAAACATTTAAAAAAAATAAAACCTCGGATAACACAAGAACTAATTCAATTAATAAAATGAGTAAAATAGTTTTAAAAAATAAAAATAATCAAAATCTATTACACGAGTATAGAAATTTTCGTAATCATGTAAATAAACAAATAAAATATACTAAAGAAAAATATTATAAAGATAAAGTTTTAGAAACACAAGGTAACATAAAAGAAGTTTGGAATATAATTAATGAAGCTACAGGTAAAAAAGGAAACAAAATAAAATTTTTAAAATATTCGAAAAAAATAAAAATCAATTAGTAGATAATAAAAAAGATATTTCTGAAATTTTTATTGATCATTTTACTTATATTGGTCCTGAATTAGCAAAAAAAATTACAACCCCTAAAAATTGTAGTAATATAAAACAAACTTATGCTCCTCATAGTATATTTTTTACTCCTATATCTGAATATCTTATATATAATTTAATTAATAAACTTAAATTAAAAACGTCCCCAGGACCTGATGATATAAACAACAAAATTTTAAAAGCCACATCCCATAACATTTCCTTAATAATTAGTGATCTTTTTAACATGTGTCTTACTCAAGGAACTTTTCCAACAATGTTAAAAACATCTACAATTATTCCTGTTTATAAATCTGGAGACAAAACACTATGCGATAATTTAGACCGATTTCTTTAATAAATACAATAGGAAAACTTTTAGAAAAATGATTTCGACAAAAATTAGGAACAGAGAATGCAATTTTTCATGTTACTCATTTTATATCAAAATGTTTAGATGAAGGTAAAAAAGTTATTGGAATATTCTTAGATTTGCAAAAAGCATTTGATACAGTATCACACAATAAACTGTTATCTAAACTAGAATCTTATGGAGTTAGAGGTATCGCGTATAATTTATTTAAAAGTTACTTATCAGATAGAGAACAGAAAGTAAAAATAGATAATTTCAGTAGTAAAACAACTACTTTCTGTAGGTACATAAATGATCTTAGTATTTTTCAGTAATTGAATATTAATAGTATATTAACGTACACATTTTATAAAGCATCATTTTATAGCACGCGTCCATGTTAAAAAATGAGGGGAATAACGGGACAAGTGCTTAAAACTGCTTTATATAACACGTACGTTATACTATTTTTTCTAATTTGTAGTTTTTTCAATAAAAAACACATATTTAAAAAGAAAATAAATCCTTAAAATTTTGTAAATTTTTATGTCTAAATTTTATGTTGGTAATACTATTTTTTATCATAGTAGCCTCTGGACAACAAAAATTATTTTGCGAACTGTCATTTTTTGATTTATTGACCCATTTTCACCACGAGATTCTAAAGTTATTTTAGCGATATGAGATTTGAAATTAGACGAAATACGTTGTGTGATCCTTGTACATTCGGTACATATACAGAGCGTTCGGAAATTCGGGCGATTTTGCTACTTTTTTTCGAATTTCAAAAGACGTGATTTTACGTCACGGCATTGCAATTTAGTATAGGGAAGATGGAAAATTCAAATAAAGTTGAAGTTAAAATCGACATTGGAAGGTTAGTAGATTGAATTTTGGATAGGATTTGGCAGAAAATGATAGCTTGAAGCATCTATACAAAAGATTGATTTATAGATTTATGCAACCAACATACATGACTGTTATCCACACAGAATAAAAAGTAGGTTATCAAGCTATTTTTCCTCTGCGAAAAATGGGTTTTCTCGTAAATCACAAAGGCCGCGCAAGTCAATGAAATAAAACATTTATATGTTACCAACATCAAATCAAGAAAAAACGCGTATCGAAATAGCTTCATTACGATACGCAAATGCGTATCGTAACGGATTTATTTTGTTATGATACAAACTTAGAAAAAACAATTTAAAGTTTCTTAAATGAGTTTCGTAGGACTTGAAGTCTCCGAATTGATGTGCTGACAATAAAGATATACACATTTCTCGCCTGCAGGGCGTTTTTCAACCTATTTTATATGCATTACGGTGGGAACGATAAGCCACTGGTTAAAGTGCACGACAGTAAGCTCTTCAGCCGGGAATAATATTTTTAACAAAAATATAAAATGATACGTTTTTGATTAAATCATAATAACTTTAACCTCCAGCCGCTGCCATTTCAAAATAACTTTGCTCGCAAGAGCTTTCCAAAAATACTAAAATTCAATTTGCAAACCAAATTATTATTTAATGTGCTTTTCTTCGCCACCTTACGGTCTCGGGACGTCAAAAATTATTTTTAAGTTTTAAAGATATTTTTATTATATTATTACGATGTTTATCTACCAACAGAATAATTTTTGTCATAAGTAAATTTTTCACTTATAATATCCCTAGTGATTAAATTATTACCGGACCGGAAGTAACTTAAAAACATTTTATATTTTTATTTTTTATTAACTTCATTCAACTAAACTTGCTGGAACATTATTTTTTGTTAATTTTATTTTAAGGTTTACTTAGGTAATCAATAAAATGAGAAATTTGTTAGTGAAATAAAATTATATTATACAGCTTTAGTTATATCAGTCTTTAATAAATAACTTAAAGACAACTTATATTTTGGTTTTTTATTAACTGTAATTTGCTAATCCAGGTAAAATATCATATTTTTATATTGAATAAATTCGAGTATACTAGACATTAAAACTTCTAGGCGGCCATGGAATATTTAAATAGTAATGGCTGTCTCAGTGACAAACATCAAACACGTTATTTTCTATACATTTTTGCTGCTAGATAGTTTGATAAACCTTATCACAAAAATGGCTCCTGGCTTTAAAAAATACGGATTGTGTAAATTTTGCAAAGAATATTTGGATATTGAAAAGTATCACCGTTATCTTACCTACCTGCCTCAATTGATTGAAGAGGTCGGTTTTGAAAACACAGCCGATGGAAAGCTATTTACAAAAATCCAAGAATATCTACAGACCTATTAAAGTAAATTTAGTAAAATATCAAAATTAAAACTAAACAAACTTGTATCCAAATATTTTATATATGTATTTTATCAAACATTCACATTTACAAAGTGCTGTTTCTAGTCCTGTTTATTCTTCATTAAAACAATAAGTTTTTTTGTTAGACTATCAGTTCCACTTAAATTTGGTTTCCTAATGTTTCCTCTTGTTTATTATAATAACATACCCGTAATTTAATCTTAAAGAAATTAAGACATATTACCAAACATAAAAATTTGTTTACTTATCCTTTTTGTATTGCCAAACAAATTTGACTCCATTCTAATTCCTGCGTTACGATTTTGACATTCTTGAAATGTCTTGGAAATGACGTTTTAGGAAAATTTTCGTTTTTTAATTTTACCACAAACGTCAAAAATTTCCGGTTATTCTTTAGCTCGTTCTTTAGGTTTCTATGGTAACCGAAGAAAAATCAAGCTTCTGATTGGTTGAAATTAAGAGTGTAAAATTTTCAACCCTATTTTTGCAGTTTGTAAAACTTGACACAAAAAATAAATTAACATATTTTTTCACAAATTATATTTACACATTATCAACATTACAATTATTATAATTATACACATTATCAACATTACAATTAAAAAAACAAATAACAGTAACCATATATTTTACGGTAGGGCCAGGGACTTGGTGGTAACTCGAGAATAGATGGTAGCCCACGCTCTAATGTCCTGCTTAAAAATCCTAAAGAAGAAGACACGTGGGTCAAAGTCGTTGTATAAAAATTTTGAATAATCTTACAAGATGGAGGCAAAGTCACGTGACACTCTGTCAATTTTGGTCTATTAAATTTTTTTAAGCTGGCATGAATTTCAGGACCGGACTTGAAAATTATACATGTGGTACCTTCTAAAACAATTGATGCAATAGTCTCATCGGTTCTACCGGTTTAATATTGCCAAATATTAATAATAATAATTTATTTAGAAAGATTTGTTTTATAAATATTATAATTTAAGGTGGCAAACATGAATTTTTATATGGTTTAAAGATAAATTGTCAAAAAATCTAAACTTTATAATATTATAATTATCCAAACCTTAAAAATACTAAATTAACTGAAACGCAACTTTAAATAGGATTTTGTTACTCATATTTACAACGGATTTTTTTTTTATTTTACTTGATCAGATTATACCTATATATAGGTAAAATATCATATCTACCTACAGTTTAACATAAACTAATTGAATTCAGTCCGATATTACATTTACTGTCAAGGAAATCCCCATATTATATGACTTACGTAAGGTACGTAGACCCAAATATGTTTTTAATAGAATTTGTTGGCTATGATACTGTTACATCTCTAAACTTGTATATGGGCTAACATAAAGTTAAAAGTTTTAATAAAGCCAGGGATTTAATTTTTCTGTCCATGCAAACCCTACTTTAACAGTTTTAGACTTAAACGTAAGGTACAAAGACCCAAATCCTGTTTTTATAGAATTTGTTGGTTATGATACAGTTACATTCCTAAACTTGTATGTAGGCTAACATAACGTTAAAAGCTTCAGTTTAGCCAGGAATTAAATTTTTCTGTCAGTGGAAACCCTACTTTAACAGTTTTTGACTTACGTAAGGTACGTATATAGACCCAAAAGTGGGTTTAATGGAATTTGTTTGTTAAAATGCAATTTATTGATACGTTAACATTTCTAAACTTGTATGTAGGCTAACTTAATGTTAAACACTTTATTTTATTGTCATACAAACAATAATAATAGTAATATCCAATAATAATTTTACTTACCTATGTAAGGTACGTAGACCAAGAAAATATAATTATATATTTGTTCGCTATTCTATTACATATTAATATGGTTAGCTATTTAAAGTACTATATAGGTTAACATAATGTTAAATAGTTTATTTCAACCTTACTATTGCCAAATAATAATAATAATAATAATAATAATAATAATAATAATAATAATAATAATAATAATAATAATAATAATAATAATAATAATAATAATAATAATAATAATAATAATAATAATAATAATAATAATAATAATAATATTAATAATAATAATAATAATAATAATAATAATAATAATAATAACAATAATAAAAATAATTCCTTCGAAATCAAATAGCTGATTTTTAAAGGTTAATAATATGGAAAGCTGTATTGGCATTTGGCAGAACTAGGCGATACCCGGTTTTGTCAAACTCTCATCTACCTATCTAAGTCAGAGAAACAATTTCTACTTGTTTTTCTTGAAATAGAAAAGGATACCTAGATACAGCAAAATGCAAAAATTATACATTAGAAACCTAACCTTTACGAACAAACATTTTAAGAAAATAAATTTCACCAACTAACTTTTTGACAAAAACGGCGTTCAGATGAAATGAAACTTATTTTCGATGAAGTCAACTAACGAGCAAGGCATACATTATGATCCCTAATGAAAGAGAATGAAAAAATTTTAACCTGTAAATTTTTGGTCAAATGAATAATAGTTGTAGCCACCCGGCCACACAAAAGTAATTAAAATTCAATGAAAGTAAAAATAAACGGCACCATAACCAAAAAATATTTTGAAAACGTAATTAAATGTAACAAAAAGCACAAAAACGCAATTCATAACTCGGTGTTACATTACGGTCCACTACAAATCTAGGGATATTATTATGTCCCAATATCAGCTGATCAATGACAAATTTCTGCTGTCATCTGTTTTAAAACGAGAGTATTCGTGCCGTTTTTTATACTATTTACATGAAAAAAGGCGGGAAAATATGTGGTTATGAGTACCTATATTTACATATTAATCGCTTATATTATTAAAATAATAATAATAATAATAATAATAAATGTCTTTATTGTAATTAAAGATAAAATTACAAAAGTAGAAGTTGAAGCTAGGCTTCCTCACTTAACCTAACATTATAACTAATAACATAGTAGTAATATTTTTTTGACAGTAGTTATGATACTCATAGGTTGAAAAAATTACGTAATAAGTAATGATAGTAACAGTTTTTACAGATAAATCCTATTAACTTTAACGTGGGTATGTGAAAGGCATTGAGAGGCAGTACAACTGGACTGATCTAATACGTGTTAAAACATATTTGATGGACAAGAGGACGAATGGCATTTTTAAATGTGTGAATTAGCGCAGATTTTAAATTTACTGGAACTTTGTTGTATATTAAAGACACCTGATAACTAAATGATCTTTCAAACAGTGAGGTTTTGTGTGACGGAGGAGTAATTGTGGATTTATGTCTGAGGTCGAGGTCATGAGAGTCATATCTAAATTTTATTTTTTGATATAGATATTCTGGACATTTTTTAACGATTATTTTGTTATACAGTGCTAGGCAATGAAGCATTCTTCTTTCACTTATATTCAACCATCCAATCTCCCTCATTTTGGCACTCACCCCTCTATCGTACTTTCTAATTCCCCCTATCATACGGACACAGCAGTTTTGAATCATTTGTATTCGTTTTGCATCCCTCTCTAAAAGACATGGACCATACAGTGTATCGCAGAATGTGAATTGTGATAAGACCAGACTTCACATAACGATTTTTTAAGGTGTGTATTTAAAATGTGCCTTTGGTTAAAAATAAGCTTTAAGTTGGTAAAAGCTTTCTTTATGCAGTTATTGATATGCTCAGTAAATCTTAGGTTAACATCCAGCAGCAGTCCAAGGTTTCTCGCATTGGTTGAACATGACAAGGTTTGACCACCAATGTCAACGCGAAGGATATTTCGATATTGCTCCCTACTCTGTGCATGACCAAACAGAAGTAACTGGCATTTTTTTGGATTTAGTTCGAGACAATGCTGTGTAGATATTCTTAACAAAAGATCAAGGTCAGCTGCTAATCTGTCAATGGCCTCAAAAATGTTTTCAGGGCAAAAGGAGATGTATAATTGGGTATCATCCGCATAAAGGTGCATAGTGGCGTACTTCAGTTTCTCAATTAGTTGAGAGGTATATAGAGTAAAAAGTAAGGGGCCAATAATAGATCCCTGAGGAATACCACATGATACATCCATAAATCCTGAAAGATTCGAGTTAAGTTTTACAGATGAAAATGAAATAGGTTTCGAAATTAAAAACGTCGTTAACACAGGTAAGAATAGGACTCTTTTTGCTTTAATAATATCAAGTTTTTCTAATAAATCCAACTTTTTGCTCTTATAGCATTCGTGAATGGTGTTTATATCTTCAGGTACTGAGAATTGGTGTCCTGATTCCAATAAATGGTTTGCGAATGCCGACTTTGTGTTAGTTATATCAGTATTTTGATATTTATCTGCAAAACTAAGATGTTCCCAGACTCTGGTGAATATTTTTCGTCCTGATTGTCCGACGTAAATAGCTGAGCAGTCACCACAACGTCAAGAGTAAACAACGGACTTGGAAAGTGGGTCGATCCCGTCTTTTCTTTTGACTATATTCTGTTAAAGAGTGTAGGTGGTTTTAAACGCTATTAATACGTTGCAAGGTTTAAAAAACTTGTTGAAAAATGTTGATAAATGGCTCCAAAAAAAGTTAAGAATCTGTAATAATTGTTGCTTTCAACCTTTGTATTAGAGTGTAAAATGTTAGAAGGCATTCTATATTTGGTTAGAAATTTATAATAAAGTTTAATGATTAGTTTTATAGAAAATCCATTATTTACAGCTATTTGTTTTATTATTTCCGATTCTTAATAATTATAGGCAATTTTTAATGAAGGCAGACTAAATAATCTATAAAAAACAATGCATATCATCCACATACCTCTTGTAAGCTAATAAACAATTTGAAAAATCACTCCTCATTATTACCCTTTTCAAACTATTCATAAAGACCTCACTAAGGAATGGAGAAAGGCAAGACCCACCCCATCGCCAAACCTGTTTTTTGTTTAAATTAATATTTGTTATTAAATTGAAAACAGTTTTGTTCTAGAACTTCTGTTCTCAATAGTAATAGAAGGTCTGAAATCAGCAAGTTAGGAAGTTTTCTCTTCCTCAACAATCCCTCAACTAAGTCAACACAATCAGAGCTGGGGAACAAATTCCTTACATCAAGTGATATGAATATGACATTGGGAGTCAGTTTAATATTCTTGAAATAATTAGAGAAATCAATAGATTTTCTATTTTTACTTTCCACTTTCTTTAAAATACAATTTTATTATCTCTACCTGCCTATTATGTAAAGCTTAATGCAACAAAAAATTCATGTTTTAGTCCCGAAAAGAAACCGACTTCTCGATGAGTTAGAAAGTTAAAATTTTCCACATTTATTAACGTTTGAAATACTCTTGAGCAATTATTATTTTTCTGTGCCTTTATGAAAAGTTTTAAGACAGTTATCAATTTATGTAAGGGATGGCCAGTATCTGGCTCCCTTAGTAAATTATTGTTGAAATGTAATAAATTTCCAACGAGGACTTAAATTGAACGGAACAGCCGTTCATTTTAGAATAAGGGTCCAGAATTCCAGACTCATAAGATCTAATTGATCCAACCAGTTTTTCGATGAGATTTTAGGCGTTATATGAAACAGTGTAAGTATACTTACTTACTTACGCTTACACAACTAAGAATTTTTTTCCAAGTTTATGTATACATGAAGACATAATAATATATTTTATAATTAATGAGATATAACCCACAAACATATTATTATGTTATTTATACAACAATATAATATCTCAAAAATAATTGTGTGGCCGTTAATTCAATGGTAACGTCTTATTTAATCAGCTGATATTGGATGGATTTTTAAAGTTGATAATAATTTGTTGTCAAGATGCTTTCATAAAAACAATTGCTTCATATTATACAGTGTGACCCGTAAAGTCCGCATCACATGGGACTTTTTTTTAATAATAGCTTTATTCGAAATTTGACTTTGGTATCCAGTTCTGCTTCGATCGAGATGAAAATTAAGCAAAAATATAGTAGTCATATTATCTGTCCAATTTAAATTTTTTCCAAAAAATAATTCAAAAGTGGGATTATTTCTGAAAATATCGAAAAAGGTTATTAGAAAAAGTTTCTTTAAATGTTCTAGCCCACATGCAAAATGTCAGCTAAATAAGATAATTTTGATTTTTTACCCATATTTTGTAAATTGCATCACTTTTGCAAAATACGACTCGACGCAACTTAACTCAATACTAAAGTACTTTCAGACACAAACTACGTTTTCAAAAATACTTATTTTATGAAGTTACCTTATACAGGGTCAAAAACAAATAAACTTTGCATCACATGCGACCAAATTCTAACAGCCCAATTTTGATTTTGTAGAAAAACACACATTTAATATGGCGTTACTTTAAAGAAAATGTATCTGAAATAAAGCATTGTCATAAATAAGAAGTTTTATGTAGGTTGGGTTGAGTCTTATTTTGCAAAAGTGGTGCAATTTACAAAGTATGGGTAAAAAAATCAAAATTATCTTATGCAGCTGAAATTTTGCACGTGGGCTAGAAACTGCATTTACAAAAACATTTTCTAATAACTTTCTTTGATATTTTCAGAAATAACCCCACTTTTGAATTATTTTTTGGAAAAAATTAAAATTTGACAGATAATGCGAATCACGTGACTACTATTTTGTTGCTTAATTTTCATCTCGATCGAGGCAAAACAAGTAGTACATAAAAATTCAAATAATGTCACTTTTTAAGTTTCAATAGCCTTTAAAAAAATGAAATTTTGTTTTTTTGACATTTACCCATTTTTCCAAATGGAACGATGGTGGTTCACCAGGATGTTTAAAACGAGAATTTTTTTCCAAAAATTTGAGACCATACACTCCTATGCTATTTTAAAATTGACACTGAAAAATTTGCCTTAAATCCCAATCGCAAATTTAAAAGCGTTATGCATTATTGCCGCCCTCTCTTTTCTAAAGAAATAAAAGGCGGCTTTGAAAAACAATGGAATGGTTTTGAAAACCAATATGAACTTATATGATATGGTTTTAAATTAAAATTGTAATATCATTTGTTTATTGAACTTACATTGTAAATCAGATAAAATGGTTAGTTTTACTAGGAATTAACAAATGATATGCTCCTAATTTTTGGAGTGATCAGAAAAATTCTTCTGAAGCCGCAAGGTTGTAGGTATTGTATGTTTTATAAACTAAAGCCATATCGCTTTTCAAAATCATTCCACTGTTTTTCAAAGCCGCCTTTGTATTTTTTTAGAAAAGAGAGGGCGGCAATAATGCATAGGTAACGCTTTTAAATTTGCGATTGGGATTTAAGGCAAATTTTAGTGTCAATTTTAAAATAGCATAGGAGTGTATGGTATCAAATTGTTGGAAAAAAAATGCTCGTTTTAAATATCCTAGTGAACCACCATCGTTCCATTTGGAAAAATGGAGTAAATGTCAAAAAAACAAAATTTCATTTTTTAAACGCTATTGAAACTTAAAAAGTCAATTATTATGACAATTTTAATTTTCATAATATACTACTTGACTATAAATTAACATATTTAATTAATTTGTGGCACTCTAGATTAAAAATAAAAATAAACATTAAAATGTTATAACACGTCACAAAATGAGGTGTCATTTCACTTATAATGTTATGTTGAACCCAAATAAGTAAAAATATACAATATGTCCCATATCAAAGTCAATGTCACTTCCGGTCAAACCGGAAGTGATAATAAATTGAAAATTATGCTAATAAATGCAGACTCATCTCTTATCCATAATCTCAAAATTTCATTTTAATATCAATAAATATAAAAAAAGTTATAGGGGTGAACGTCTTTCGAGAAACACCCGGTATACATTGACATATTATTAATATTTACTTACTTTTTATTTTGTTTTTCAAGGCATTCTGGACATATCGAAATTTTATTTTCCAACACCACCGTAACGGTATTTGTTTGGAATTTCCTTTTTTTTTTGTTAATTGGTTTTTTGAAATTGATTATTATAAATTAGTTTGTTTATTGAAAATGGTGATATTCGTTTTGCTGTGCCTAGAATTTTAAAGTGTTGGTAGTGTACATGCATGTTTAATGTATACCGCGCATGATTTAAAAATATAAAACTCCACAAGCTAGAGTGGTACCACAACCACCTAGAAAGAAGCCGTGAAACAGAAACATCGACAACACTGCTTGAAAATCCATGTGTCACGTGATTTTTTTCAGGTTAGCTATGGTTTAGTATGTAATTTACGGGCAATGTAGGTGAGGGTGTCGTATTAATTTGTATTTTTATCCGGTTTTCGATTGATATCTAATAGAAAATTTAAGTGAAAAACCTCTACAAAATACTGATGATTTTTGGTGCGGGTTTGCTTTAATAGCATTATTACAGTGAGCCATCAAACAGCCTGGCCGGCCGGCGGTTTGTTTACGGGTCTTATAATGGCGGCATAATTTTATTTGTTTTAATTTAAAAGTTGTGTTTTTTGTATTCTGGTTTGCTCTTTGGGATAAACTTTGTTGTTTTGTGGATACAGTTAATTTATTAAATATTGAAGTGCTTAAGGTATATGTGAACTAGTTTAAAAATATTACTAGTGGAGATAGTTCATAAGTAGGTAGGATACCTCTAGATACCTAGGTACTTAGGTAAGTACTGTTTTTTCTTTTAGTTTGCTTATTTATCAACATGCCAAGCCCCTGCTGTATTCATGGGTGTAACTCTAACTATAAAAGTACTTTAAAAGCAGGTGAAGAGAGTGTATCAGTTTTTCACTTCCGAAAAGATGAAAATCTGAAAATTCTATGGCTAAAAGGCATTCCAAGAGCTAATTGGTCGCCCACACAGTATTCTAAAGCATTTTGTTCCCAGTGACATTATTCGTGAGGATATTATTTATCTTTTGCCTGATGACTCCACAAAAAAAAATCCAACTAAAGTGAGACTAAATTTAACAGCTGTTCCGTGCTTTTATCCCAATTTGCCTGCTTATTTGTCAAAAACTGTTCTCATATCTAGAAAAAGTCCAACGGAGAAAAACGAGGAACAACAAGAGCGTACCTCTCAACTTAATCAAGCTTTCGAGCAATCCGATTTTATAAAAAAGTTTTGACGATCTCAGTAATTATTCACTAAAAATTAATAAATCTGAATTTTGGGAGTAAAAATTGTAAGCGACTCGAAAATTTAGTTTTATAGTTTAGATTTGACCAATAACTGTATAAATATTGTTAATCAGTGTTTGTTTGAAGGTTGTAGACAATGATGTATCTTGAGTAATAGATGTGTTTTGGACTTCCATTGCCTTTAGTTTTTCATATCACAACGTTTCAATTGGTAAGTATCTCCAGTCGTCTTCAGGTGAATACTAAACAAGTTACAAAGCTACGAGCCTATTTATACTACCTAGGGGGGGCGGAGCTAGTGACGAATTCGGGTGCAGTCGTCATCTGCTTACGTCACCATGATTATTCATCTGCTGACGTCATCCGCTTACGTCATCACGTTTGCATCACTACTCAATCTGAGCCTACACCTATTTAACAAGGGCTTCCAAATGTTTCTTATATCTGCAGAAGGTTTACTGAAACAGTCAGGGTTCTGGATTATGACAGCTGCTTCTTTGAATTTTCTCTTCCGCCAATGCTCTTCTTTAAGTATAATTTTTGCGTTTTCCCATTGTAAACGATGGCCGTGGGTCCAAGCGTGGTCTGCTGCACCGGATCTGTTTGTTTCACCTTTCAGTGTGTGGTTTCGATGTTCTTTGATCCTTTTTTGGAGAGGTCGTAGAGTTTCACCAACATAGGATTGTCCGCATTCGCAGGGTATTCTGTATACACAATTCTTCGTGTCCTTTTGATTTGTTGGTTTTGTCTTCGTCAGGTGGCTTCTTAAGGAATCTTTGGAGCTGAAGACTGTTCGGATGTTGTACTGTTGTCCTATTCTTCGAATTTTTTCGGAGATTCCCTTGACATAAGGTATATTCATGGTGGGTCCAGATTCATTATCTTTGTTCGTTCTAGTTTTGTGATCTTAACGCTTTTTGATGGCCTGATCGACTAGTTTCGTAGGGTAATCGTTCATGCCAAGGTCTTGCTTGATGTTGTTAAGTTCTTTCGTCAAAGTCCCCTGCGAGTTGCAAAGTGTGAATGCTATCGACGAGTGTTTTGACTATTCCATGTTTGGTGCTGTTTGAATGGTTTGAGGCGTAGTTAAGATATTGACCTGTGTGGGTTTGTTTTCTATATACCGATGTTTGGATGGTGCTTCCGATTTTCTGTACTACGACGTCTAAGAACGGTAATCTGTCGTTGTCCTCCTTCTCCATGGTAAACTTAATTGTAGGTGCCAGGTTGTTCATATGTTGTAGAAAGGTTTGAAGTTCGTCATCGCTTCCATTCCAAATGATGAATGTGTCATCTACGTAACGAAGCCATAGCGTTGGTTTAATATTCGCCTTGTCTATCGCCTGATCCTCGAACCATTCCATGTAAATGTTGGCTATTACTGGTGATAGGGATGAGCCCATGGGTAGTCCGTCCTTTTGGCTAAAGAATCGGTTCTTCTCCTGAAAGTAAGAATTATTTAGGCAGCATTCTAGAAGCTCCATTATGGCATTGATGGGTAGCGATGTTCGCTCTTCGAGTGTTCGGTCTTCCCCAAGTTTTCTTCTAATGATCTGCAGTGTTTCCTTCACTGGGACGTTAGTGTAAAGACTTTTCACGTCGAAGCTTACCAATCGGTCCTCTGGTTGAATTTCCGTTCCACTTATTATCTCGACGAAATGCTGTGAATTCTTTACATATGATGCGCTGTGTCCCTGGAGCGGTTGTAATATTGGAAGCAGATACTTGGAAAGTTCGTAAGTTGGAGAGTTTCGGGAGCTTGTAATGGGTCGTAGAGGCATGTTGTGTTTGTGTATTTTTGGCAATCCGTATAGATGTGGGGGTTTGCTGTGATGCGGTGTTAAGCGTGTTCGTGTCCTTTCCGACCTCTCCAAACAAGGATCAAAGAACATCGAAACCACACACTGAAAGGTGAAACAAACAGATCCGGTGTAGCAGACCACGCTTGGACCCACGGCCATCATTTACAATGGGAAAACGCAAAAATTATACTTAAAGAAAAGCATTGGCGCCGGAAGAGAAAATTCAAAGAAGCAGCTGTCATAATCCAGAACCCTGACTGTTTCAGTAAACCTTCTGCAGATATAAGAAACATTTGGAAGCCCTTGTTAAATAGGTGTAGGCTCAGATTGAGTAGTAATGCAAACGTGATGACGTAAGCGGATGACGTCAGCAGATGAATAATCATGGTGACGTAAGCAGATGACTCACGACTGCACCCGAATTCGTCACTAGCTCCGCCCCCCCTAGGTAGTATAAATAGGCTCTTAGCTTTGTAACTTATTTAGTATTCACCTGAAGACGACTGGAGATACTTACCAGTTGAAACGTTGTGATATGAAAAACTAAAGGCAATGGAAGTCCAAAACACATCTATTACTCATTGTTAATCAGGTTTTAGTGGACATTGATATAAGGATAAAGGTTTTTTAAAAAGGTAATGAATTGGCTTACAATGCTTTGAAATGGATTTTACCCTTTGAAAGAATAAGAAACTCGCCCGTTGCTGCGCGTCATAATAATAGCTTGTGGATCCGCAACTCCCAGCTGATGCGGCGTTGCCAGATGTCACTTCAGGGCTTCTTTTTAAGGTGGTTGTGGTGGTACGACAACGACGATAGAGTTAGCCTCAAAAACCACTAATTGGGAAACACAAAACCCAGCAGGTTTCTAAAGTAAAAAGGAGTGATCTCAATAAAGAAAGAGGGGCCCTTGAATATCTCTATCCCCGGAGCAACTCAAAGGTGAGTGGAGTTTATTTGCATATTATTATTTTTTCTCACGCGTTACCATTTTACAATCCACTCATTTTTTTTTATCCGAACCAAATCTAAATACACTACAGTATTTTAATTCTAATGCATCGCCATTAGGGGCTGTTTCTGTTCCAAGGTATTCTAGAACGTATTGAACTCAAATGAATATGGCTTTCTAAAAATTTGATCGCTCATATCCTAAGAACGAATTGAGCTAATGTAGACAAACCTCAGACCATGGTGCTTGGTCTAAGAAACAAACTATACAGTGTGGTTGTTTAAGTGTGCAACATATGGGCATTTTTTTTATTACCGAATTCGCAGAAAATGTTATTCTTGATAAAAGTTGGTGCATATTCGATAATCATATTAGGTGCACTTGGAATGGTTGCAAGTCAAACGGCGTACAGGGTAGGTCAAAAAATATAAAACTTGTACAAGAATAAAGTACGCCTTATTCAGAAAATTCAGGAACATGTTATTAAGGAAAGTTGCTTACAATTAAAAATTATGCATAGATTCAAAAACGTGACCTCCTAAAATAAAAAAATATATTTTTTTAAAAAACATTAATACTTTTCCCAATTTTTTTTTCTATATTCACCATAAAGACCTTCATAAATTAATCAAAATCAAATCAATTTCACATATCTTTGTGTAAATTCAAGCATATTTGTAAAATTTACTTGAATTTTTAATTTATTAAGGAATCACAAACTTCGTGTTTGTTGCAACAATATTAAACACAAAATATCCTAAAAATGTTTTTTAACAAAATAAAACATTAGTAATGATAATATGCTACTTAAAAAATTATCATTCAAAGTGCAAAAGTTTTATTTTAAATGTTTATTAAAAAAACTGTACAAATTAAGCGACAAACATGAAATCCTACTAAAATAATCGCAGATAGGTATGGAAAAAAACAAATAAGGTCCCGTTTTTGAATCCATGCATAACTTTTAATTCTAAACAACTTTTCTTAATAACATTTTGCCGAATTTTCTGAAATAGGCGTACTTTATTCTTGTACAAGTTTTATATTTTTTGGCCTACCCTGTACGCCGTTTGACTTGCAATTATTCAAAGTGCACCTAATATGATTACCGAACATGCACCAACTTTTATCAGGAATAACATTTTCTGAGAAATCGGTAATAAAAAAAATGCCCATATGTTGCACACTTAAATAACCATACTGTATATTTATGGAATCAGGAAAGAAAGACTTTTCAAAAAAATTAAAAATATAAATGGTGTCCCCTTCGTACAACTTTGCGCCACAGTTCATTTTTTATAAGACAAATTGCTTTTTTAATACCAATTTTTGATTCTAAGGTAAAACATAAACAATATTATGGCTTTAAGGAAAATACAAGAAAACTCAAAAAATGGACCACTGTTCAGTCCTGGTTGGATGACCCTGTACATAAGCTTCTCATGACCAGTGTGGCTGTGCACCGTCTGGCATAGCAAACCCCCGCTTTTCTAACGAACACATAAAGGATATTTTGGAATTACAATAATAATTATTGTTCTACATTTTGGCACTATAAAGTGAGTAGTTTGATCCGTGCCATAATAAAGCCTGTTTACTGCTAAAGTGAGCAATGTAATATCATCTTATAATATGCCTTCTTTAGGAAGACGTTAGCACATATAACTACCGTCGAGCGTAATCTGTATCATAAAACTTAATGGAATGCTTTGGGGTTGATATGGGGATCCTGTACATCTGTAATTTTATCAAGCAATTTAGCTACAAAACGTTGGTTTCTTTTTGAGCCGCGATATGGGCTCTTGGCGTTCTTGCCATGTATGTTTTTGTTGGGTAAAAATGATAGACCTTTAGATAAGCTAACAATAATCACAAAAATGGCAAATTTATTGCCTCGTGCATGTAAATAAAGCTACACACGATTAGACATGCGCACTGCAACATTATCATTTAACGAATGGGAAAATAGACAGGCCTAGGATTTAAAATTTAAGTTATTTCTCAAGAAATTGTAAAAGTTGACCTTCAATTTATTTTTACGTGTAAATAGCTAAAATTTGCCCCAAATTTCTTCTGAATTTTTAATAAAGTTGGGAAAAAAGGTAGTAATTTCTGGCTTTTTTTAGTAGTTGCAAACCTATCAGATTTTGAGAATAGATATATTGTTTTTAAAGTTTTGTTTTTAAAATTTGTTTAAAAATGATTTGTCGTAGTGTTTTTAGTTCGAAAAAGAAGAGAACAAGTCAATTAAACTAGTCTGATAAAATCGAATATAAAAAACAAACAAAACCAGCAAAATAACCAATCGTCAATGTTATCGCGTACCTAACCTTAAGTGAAATATTAGTTAGATAACTTGTATTGATTTTCACAATTTGGTAAAAACTTGGGTGCGTGTAAAACAATTTTAAGCACCATTTCTTGTTTAAGTACCTATCTGCAAAAGTTTTTGCCTCAGAACTTGACCCGTAGAATACTTTCACTCTTGGATTAATATAAACATACCGGGGCTCCGTGAAGTCTGATATCATGTTGAACCCACTTATGTTTAAATTTCTAACTACCTAAGCAGGTAAAGTTTTAATTTTAATTTTTTGAAAAAGATGTATCTTTGATCGAAAAATGCTTCCGAAAAGAGTTAGGATTAGCGACATGAATTACTTAATTTTTAGTTAATATTTAAAGGTATGTAAAAAACGTTGTCCAAAGTTTTTATCATACAGGTCGTAAAAAAATGGGCACATTAGTGTCACACCTAGTCCGTCCCTGCAGCTGTGAGTAACTCGCAACACTTTCTGGGATAGTAATTTGAAGGGTCTTACCTGATATAATATATCATATGAAAAAAAAATTCAAATATTTGGCTTAATAATTATGTGTCAAAAACGTAAATAGCTCTTTGAGAGCCCATATCTCCGAAGAGGAGGCCGAGAAGTTTATTTGAACTTGTAGTATTCTTTTCACGTAGTTTTTTTCATATCCGGGAGATTTCCCACATTTTCCGGACACCCTGTGTATAGGGGGTCCAGTAACTAATGGGCTATACAATAACAGAATATAGTTGACTTGAAAATATGTCATTTAATTTAATTTCCTATACGGTTAAAGAGATACAGGGTGATCCAAGTAAATATTTACTTTATAATATTGGCGATTATTTGATGTTAAGCGGATATTATGAATCAAATTTGGTGTAAAGTCAATTCACTGACACCCGAATGCAGCGTTTGTGGTTTGTAATCCCAGTTCCCCGATCCAGTTTTTGTAATCTGTTATCCGTAGCTATGCGTCGTCATTAGATTATCTAATCCGGATTAGAAATCTAACAAAAACGGAATCGCACAATTTTTTCGACAGTCGAGGAATAAACGTCAAAAAATTTGTCAGTTTTTTTGGTTTGATTTTCAAAAATGAGTGATAGCACAAAAAGAATCACCAATTTTTCTCCCGGAGAGAAGCTGAGTCTCATGAGAATACTGCTGAAACATGCGAATTTCATCGAAGACAAAAAAACAAACAAAGTTTCGAAAGGCGATAAATTTGAAGCTTGGAAGCGAGTTCACGAAGAATTCAACAGCACTGCACCAATACTATGCTACAGGACCGTCGAGCAGTTAAAAAGGCTCTACGAAAATAAAAAAAAAGAATTGAGAAAAAGGCTTGCTGAAAATAAACAACAGGTAGGTACCTATAGATAAACAACTTGTGTTTGCCGAAGGGGTTTTCAGTGGTAACATAATTGAATGCCTTCACTGCAGTGGCAGTGGTCTCGACAAATATCCCAGCATGATATATTAGGGGCTTTACTCATAGGTGTTCCTCAAGACTGCTCTATTCCTTAGCTCATGTAAATGCATTCTTATGGACAGAGGCAGATAGGAAGCCATAACTATGGACAACTATAAATATTGCTCCAAAGTATATTTCTAGAAAACTACAAAGTTCTACTATTTTTAGGTCTACTTAACAGGTGGGGGACCACCACCCCAAGAGGTGATACTAGACGAATCTGAGAAAATTTTACTCCTAATTATAAATGAGAAAACAGTATATGGTATGGCTTCTCAGTTTGACTGTGATGAAGTGGAACCTCCAACAAAAAAGAAAAGAGATGAGTATGATGAGTTTGAATGTTATCAAAATATTTTTGAGAATGAATATGTAAGTTGTAATGCTAGACGCACTTTTTTGTTCCAGTTCGAAATATGACCATTTCAAGTAAAAATTTATAAAATCAAGTAATCAGATCAAAAGTTACAGTAAATTAAAGAATATGGAATTTTGTGGCTCGCATGTAACTGTTTATAATAACAGTTACCTAGAATTACATATTGTTGAGCACTACTACTCAGTGGTTTGGGTGCTATAAGATTTTTAAGTGTTTTTATTTTAGGATATACCTGATTGTGAAGAGTTGCCAAAGCCAGTAAAACCTAGTCAAAGATATCCACCAGATGGCCTTCAGCATCCTATAAATAAAAAGCTAGAAGTTGATATCTCTCCTCCAACATCAAATCAACCCATCAAAAAGAGTAGTGCAGTAGTGGAGAATAATAAACCCTCAACATCCACCACAATTCCTAAAACACCGTTGATGCCCAATCGAAGACGGCCAATGGGTACCGTAAGAGTATTAACCTCCTCAGATGTGGCCGAAAAATACAATCTGCTGCTAGATAAGAGACTAATTTTGATTGATAAACAAATTGAGCAAAATGTAGAACAGCAAAACTTCTTCAATGAGGAAAAGAAAATCAAAATGAACATTTTAAAGCAACAACATGAAAATCTGTTTTTGGAAAAGGAAGAAAAAGTTTTAAAAATAGATCTGCTGAAAGCAGAGTTGATATATAAACAATCTCTATTCTCTACAAATAGTTAATTCTGTGCAGATTCTGAGACAATAATGTGCATCTGATAATTTTTTTGTAAGCATTAACATTTGCCATTCTTAGCACTTCTAGTGTAGTTGTTTTTGTGTAATACTTGAAATTATTTATATATTTTTTAAGTTGAAGTTCCTACTTAGTTTCTTAATTTGTCCAATAAAATGTTTTTATTACAAACATAATATGTGGATATCAATAAAAACGCTAAAAGTGAACCAAAAGTATATATTTTATTTATTATTTACTTATTCTACAAACGAGCAAAAAAATTATTAATAAAATGTCTCCTGCGATCATAATGGTGGTTGCCTACAGGCTCATGAACTAGTCCAGGATCAATGTTCCCCGTTTCAATTAAATAATTTAATTGTTCCTCATCAATACCTTCTGGTAGTGGAGGTGCAATTTCTCCATTCTCTAATGCCACATTATGTAAAATGCCAGTTGCAACTATAATATTGTTAGCCAATTCTGGTTTATATCGCATGCCTAATGCCAAAATTGGGAATCGTCTTTTCCACACTCCAAACAATCGCTCCACAACATTTCGACTTCTTATATGCGATTCATTATAAAGCTGCTCGGACTCTGTTATGGGGTTTAGTAAGGGCGTTAACAAGTAGTTTTGATTGGCATATCCACTGTCCCCTAAAACAAGAAGCATAAAGATTGGTGCATTCACAAAAATATTCCTATTATAATATGGCCAACTTAGTTCCCTCATATTGTCAAAACATTTTTACTTACCTAATAATAAATTATCTCCAAATTCATTGTTTTGAAAACGAGCCTTGATTCTGCTGTTGTTGAAAATGGTTTGGTCATGTGCAGACCCAGGCCACCTTGCCACTATATCCATTATTTTGAGGTTGCTGTTGCCAACCACTTGAGTATTTATTGAAAAATAACTTTTTCTGTTTCGAAAGACTTCAGCATCTACTCCACCTAAAAATTATTTCACTTTACTATACCTAAAAATAATCAGTTACCGGTCATTACCTGGGGATTGTAATCTTATGTGGGTTCCATCAATACACCCATTCACCTTTGGAAACCGTGATATGCGATAAAAGTTTGTCGAGGTACTAAGAATTTCCTGTTGAGTTTGTGGCATCATAATGTAATTGGGCCTTGTTCTTGCAATGGCCGTTGTAACCCGATTTAAAATTCTGGAAATCGTACTCTGATGGCAGCCAAGAAAATCTCCAATTGTAGTCTGATGCCCCCCACAAGAGTACAGACGCAATGTGGCCAGGAACTGGTTCATCGGGGTTATACTATTATTTCTAAAACAAACAAGATAATAGTAGATCCAGAAGTCCATCTGATCCCATTGCACTCCCTTCTATTTATAAACTTACAAATCATTTTGGAATTCAATTTCCTCTTCAATGTTTTCCAGGAAGCTGAGAACTGTAGGTTTTGTGAGGCGAAATCTTCGAAAAAATGAATAATTGTCCATTGAATCAAAATAATCACTTCTTTCGTAGATTCTGCGAGGAAAACCAAAGTTGATGATGTCGAGGATATCCAGGTCATCATCAATGAATATTTCATCCTCTATAAACTCCATTTTATCCCGAAATAATAAAAAAAATTGCAAAAAAATCCAACACTTACAAAAAAATAGTGCCAAAATTTGACTTTGAAGTTAGATGTCGATCGCAAATCCAGGGCAATCCACGCTTTGTTGACCGATTAGATAAGCTGAAGCTTAAACCACATTTTTCTTGCGGCGCATGTAAACATTAACCTAATCCTGGATTGCCTAACTAATCCGCAAAATGTAAACCTGCAAGATGGCCGACATGACATATGACAAAAGTCATTGAAAATGCAAAAATTTATTTTATTTAGCTGGAATATGACTTTTGTCATATGACATGTCGGCCATCTTGCAGGTTTACTCAGTGAATCGACTCTAGTCATGTTTTTGAGGGCAAGAAGGAGGATTTGATAATGAGTTTTATAATACCTCTTAGATAACGCTAGTTATACAATATGAATTCCATTCGTATCTATTTTTGTCTCCCACATTTCTGACTGCTTTACCTGAAATTATGAAAGAGGGATCTTTTATATGTAAAAAAGTTGTACTTCATTAATCTCGACAATTAGTTTATAAGATAATTGGGTTTAAATGACAAGAAACATTTAAATAAACATCTTTCCTAACGACACACATTTATTGAAAATTAACCGTGCGTTCTTAAGCATAAATGACATATTTTCAAGTCTACTATCACCAGTTGCTGTATTTGCCCCTTAGTTATGAGACATCCTGTATATAAGTAAATGTGATTTATGGTTTAACTAGGCACTTTATTGATTTCACACCTGGGCTGCCATGCATACTGGGGAGGCAACTTAAGTAAAACTGTAAAAAATTAATGAAGAAGTGTACACTCGAAATTCGTAGCAACCTACTGGAGGATACATACAAAAAAGTGTATATACTAAAAAACAAGAAGTTTGAGTTTTATCCAAGAAAACATAAAATATTACCGCTTTTTCGTTGCTCCTAGCCTTCATTCTCCATGTACGCAGAAAGAAATCTTCATCTCTCGTCTCCTATAGGTACATGGCCTTTCCATGAGTGCCCGCCTGTTATCATTTCTGTAGGTGAAAAAGCCTAAGCTCTTTATACAAGCATTTCGTCACCTGAGGTCAGAACTAGAGTATGTCCTAATTTATCCAAAATGCGTTTTTTCCCCCATTATACTAAACAAGATCTCGTGAATTCAGTGCAGAAGTAGGCTAACAGCGATCGATCGATCGATTTGTTCCTCAAATCGAACAATGGTAAATAGTCTATGTCACATAACAATATATTATTTTGTGCAGAAGGAGCCTAAGTTCCAATGCTAGTCTATGTGACTTTTAAACTCGGTTTTAAAGGTGGACATAGGATAGTTCTAGTTGACATTGGATATTTGAGTGCATCTGTTTAAATGGACATAGGCTTATTCTGACTTAAGTTAGGACTCGCAGAAAATGAAGTTTTCCTTTTTATTTATGAATTATTTCTGCAATGTTCTAAATTCTTTCGAAAACGATTTATAGGCAGCGAACACAAAGAGTTCTTGGTGTAATTCACCAATCAGAAACGACGAGGAAAAATGGTACAAGTCAAATTTAAATTATTTTGTTTTATATTTTAGAAAAAAATACGCTTATTTTTACTTTGCTTATTTAAACCTTTTTTATTTTCTACACCAGCGAAAATTATGTTGGTTACCTCGGATAATCGGGGTTCTACTGTATTTTAAGTACTTTTTGTAGGTGTGGGCGATCAACAATAATCATTGTTAATTACAAATTATGTGTAGTAGTGCCAATTTGATACCTTCTCCCGAAGTTGATATAGAAAATTTCACTTATTTTAACTCAATATTTGCTCCAGACAGCGATGTTATCGACAAAATTATGTAAAACCTCTTCAAAGAGCGCTTTGACCGAAGCGAATACGAAATTGTTCGCTGTACCCGATCATCCAAATTGTGACATGGGAAAAACTGAAATGCACCTCTGATACATGCGAAAATATAGGGCAGTTATCTGGTGAACAAGATGCTAAATGTGACGAAGTAACGCCAATCATAAATGAACTTCTACAAAAAAACGAACGTCATTTCGATGTACAGTTAATATTAGACACTCCTAATAGTGTCTTGACCGCGGCAAATACGAATTTATCAGCTGTATCCGATCATCCAAATTCTGAGATCAGCCAAGTTAAAATGGAATCTTCTTTGCAAAAAGTAGCCAATAATGCTACTGAGAGCATGTACACAGAAATGTTTAAGAACGATTTTAACCTATCTTTTCATCATCCGAAGAAAGATTTGTGTGACATTTGTAACAAATATCAATACTCCACACCAAAAGAACGGATAGATTTAAAAAAAGAGTCCCAAAATCATGTTCAAAACAAAAATATTGCTGGGGATCTAAATAATTCTGACAAAGAGAAGGCTCAAGGTAATACTCAAATCTGTGCAGCTGTCTTTGATTTGCAGCAAATATTACCTGTTCCAAAATCAGAGGTAGGTTTAGCCTATTTCAACCTTAAATTATCTACCATCAATTTTACTGTATTCAACTTAGCCACCAAGGAATGTGATTGCTTCATGTGGTATGAATGTGTTGCAAAAAGAGGCTCTACTGAAATTGAAAGATGCCTGCTAATATTTATATCAGAACATATTTCCAAAGGCATCAATGAATTCTGTTTCTACTCTGATAATTGTGCAGGGCAGAATAGAAACAAAAACTTTTCACTGTACAACGATCTGTCGCAAGAATATAACATTAATATAAATCATACATACTTCAAACGTGGACATACACGATCAGAAGGTGATTGCGTCCACAGCGTGATCGAAAAAGCAGCAAAAAGTGTACCCATAGCAACACCTGAGCAGTGGTATACACTCGTAAGAACTGCCAAAAGAAAGCAACCTTACATCCGAGCTTATATCGTTCACGAAATTTCCCAAGATTCAGTTTTTGATATAAAGTACCTACATTTCAAAACCACCCTAAATACTTAAAAAGACACAGCGGTTGAAAGTCAACTGGAATAAAATAAAGATCATAAAGAGTTCTCTGGATCATCCCGATTGTATCTAATTGAAATACAGTTATAAACAAGAGGCATTCAATATTATAAATTTGCTAGAAAAGGGAAGAAAATAAATGATTAGTGTTACCAGAGATTATAAATTAAAGACACTTATAAAACAAGCCTATTGCACAAAAATAAAATACGACCATTTACAGTTTTTTTGTGAAAAATGCGTTATTGGTAGGACATATCATGACTTTTTCCGTAATCTTCTACATTCCAAGCAAGCAATACTGAACAATGATTCTGATAGTGAATAATGTTTGCTTTTTTATTTAAATTTTTTATGTTCCATTTTTTTGTCAGAATAAAATAAACCTAGCGTTTTGTGCTTAGGCATTAATTTTTTATAAACAAGAGCCATGTTGATTTAGAGGATGGTAATAAATATTTTTTGTAAGTTGTTCTCCTTCCTTTAATACCCTGAAAACATTATAATACCGTTTTAAAAAAAATTAGCTCAAAATTTTGCTAATAATTAAACTTTATGTAAAGTATTGGAATAAATTTTAAAAATCGGAACTAGCCTATGTCCTATGCATTTCCAAATACTTAGTAGCTTATGTTAAATGATGGACATAGAATATGTATCCAAGTTGCTATGTCCTTTATTTTTCAAAAACATTGGAATAGGATAATTCATTATTCCTTATTTTGTTTTAACGCCTCTAAAGATGATTGGACTAAATTTTGAAGAACATTCTTCAAAAGGGTTTTTATGTATATAAAAAAAGCTTTTTCTGTCAAATTTTAAAAATGTCACTTAGGATAGTTCTGATCTCAAGCGACGATTTGTACTGTGCTAAGGTTTCCAGTAAAGCAGGAGCTGAGCATGCATGCATTGCATTGCGCGGTAACTGTTTTTTCTACACACAGTTTTATAAATAAAGTAAAATATACAAAAAACATTAAAGCTTTCTAATTCTAAGATGGCTTCTGGCTGTGTAAAAAAAAGTACAAATCAAAAAATATAGAAATCGATAATTCTGATGTTAGGGAAATATTCCAATACAGAAGGCCCCTTTCAGTAAATATTACAGTAATAAATTTAAATAATTGGTGTATATTACCTTGTTTCCTTCGACAATATCAACTGGACCATTGAGCACACAGTAATGATTATCCATAGCCATCTAAACTCAAAAATTTTCAGTCACTAATTGTAAGATATCGTTATTATAAACATTTATTTCTAGTCATTGGCACTGTACAAATACTCGTTTTTAGAAGAATGATAATATAAAAGGATGGATGGGACTTTACAACATTCTTATAAAACTGCGGAGGTTTGGAGAAAAGCTCTTTTGTGTGATGCGTGTTGTTTACTTTTCCATGATGAATCAAAGCAATAAATCAACCAACTCGGCATCGAGAATAAAATTTATCATCGAAGCAATGTGATAGTGACAAATTATATTTTTAAATGTGACAAATAATAAACTTATTTATTCCTGTCCGGTTTTCTTGGAGGGCATTCCTTAAGCAGAGGGCTCTATAAATGATAATAAAGTTAATGAATAAGGCGTCTCAGAGATTAACCGAAATCCTGATTTTTTTATTCGACTTGAGTAAATAAAAACATCAGCACAACAAAAAATATTTTTTTTTGGAAAAGCGAATTACTCTTTTAAAAAAAAGTCAGTAAAATTCGAATTGATTTTGCGTGATTTTCTTATTGTGAAAATCACTCCACCTAAGTATGTTTAAGGACTTGAAGTAAATAAGAGGCTAAGTAAAGTGTTTCTTAGGTCAATTTAATGACATTAAACTATGGGAATTTCCTAACCATAGGCGTTCCACACAAATAATAAATATGCGTGTACACACTTATAAGTTTGTTTTACAATAGGTGTTTGTACATACTACACTTTATAAACCCACTGTATATATAATAATATTATATTAAAATAATAAATATAAGGTAACTAAAAAATTCTATATACAAAACTAAAATCAGAAAAATAAACCTGACACTGCTCAGAAAATGCTTTAATTTTTTTTACCAGAACTTCATTCTCGTCAACTAGACTCCAGCCCGTTCATCAAGGCATAACCACGTATATTTTATCTCCGTCTCTTCCACGCCATCGGCGGTCACTGGCCTATCTCTGTCTGGCAGAATCGATCGTCAGACGGGCCGGGTACCGGTTCAGCTTATATCCTGGCGCTTGCAATCGCAACAAATTACATGCTGTTGCCAATTCTTCAAAATTTTCGGATTTGTAAGCACAATGTTAGTATATACGAGAAACAAGGGTTTGTTAATTAGTTGTTTTTAAACACTGAAAACACTTTTTGTCTTGGTTTCAGTTATATTGTTTCTTAAGGACTAAAGAATGTATTATTATAACAATGAATGGCTTGTATTTTTTTCTGTCACACTCAAAACTCCTCGGTTTAAAGTATATTTGCAAACTAGCTTTCAAAGAAAGTTACTTACTAACAATTGAATACTGATATACAGTGTGTACATAAAGTAAGGAACAAATTCATTATTTAATAATCTATAAACATTTCGTAAAAATCCTCGGACACGTATGTAATAATTTTTGATTGCGCATATTTTGACATATACACATATTATACAGGGTAGCTCATGTAGTAGATATGACATTATCGACGATTTTTTTAAATGAAAACTCCTATATTTTAGTTCAGATTTGTAATCTCCAAGAATAGATGATTTCAAAAACATAACATACTTAGGGTCTAAAGTTGATAGTTTCGTAGCTACAGGGTAGAACAAATAATTTTATTTAAGATACATTTTTTTTTTAAGGTAGGCTTATTTGCTGTTATGTAACTATGGTTATTTAGATAATGATGATATTATGCTGTCATTACAGTGAATTTTGCTATTAAGATTAGTAGAAGTAAAAAATTAATTTTAATATTTGTTAATATGCGTTTATCTAACACACAAAGAATAGAAATTCTAATGATGATTGGATATGGCGATAGGATTCGTACTCAGCAAGAAGTGTGCATTTTGTTCAACGCTAAGTACCCAGAAAGACCAATCACTAGATCAACTGTAAGTAAACTTGAAACAAAATTTCGAGAAACGGGTTCTGTGGAAGATATTCCCAGGAACGGCCGTCCAACTATTCCGGATGATAAAAAATTAAATATTTTATTGGCTATAGAAGAAAATCCCCATAACAGCGTCCGCCAGATTGGCATGGATCATGAGGCAGCTGCTATGACCGTACATAACCTATTAACAGTAAAAAAATGGCATCCGTTTAAAATCCGACTGGTTCATGAGTTGAATGAAGATGATCCAGATCGTAGGATGGAGTTTTGTCAAATATTAATGGAAAGATGTAATGTAGATCCTTTGTTTGTTGAAAATATCATATTTTCGGATGAATCTACTTTTAAATTAAATGGTGAAGTAAACCGACAAAACTGTAGATATTGGGCAAAAGAAAATCCCAGGTGGATGCGTGAGCATCATACTCAATATCCCCAAAAAATTAATGTTTGGACGGGTATAGTGAAGAACAAAATTATTGGGCCATATTTCTTTGACAATAATGTAAACGGGCTAAATTACATTCAGATTCTTCAAGAATTTCTTATCCCTACGCTAGTTAACTTATACCCGAGTAGAAATAATCCTGGAATTCTAGATGAAAATTTATGGTACCAACAAGACGGCGCACCTCCACATTATGCAGCAGTAGTGCGCCATTATCTCGATCAAGTTTTTCCGAACAGGTGGATTGGAAGACGTGGGTCTATTGAATGGCCGCCTAGGTCTCCAGACCTTACACCACTGGACTTCTTCTTGTGGGGTCACCTGAAAAATGTCGTTTATAAAATAAGACCTGCCAATATTGAAGATTTAAAAAATCGAATCACAACAGAATGCAGGAATATTTCAGAAGAAACCATAATAAAAGTCCAACAAGAGTTTATTAATCGCTTGGGGTACTGCCAGACACAAGAAGGAGGACAATTTCAACACTTAATTAAATAGCCTATTTAATTTTATTTAAATTTTTTAAAATTAAAAATACTTCACATTTTTTTTTCTTGCCCTGTAGCTACGAAACTATCAACTTTAGACCCTTAATATGTTATGTTTTTGAAATCAGCTATTCTTGGAGATTACAAATCTGAACTAAAATATAGGGGTTTTCATTTAAAAAAATCGTCGATAATGTCATATCTACTACATGAGCTACCCTGTATAATATGTGTATATGTCAAAATATGCGCAATCAAAAATTATTACATACGTGTCCGAGAATTTTTACGAAATGTTTTTAGATTATTAAATAATGAATTTGTTCCTTACTTTATGTACACACTGTATATGAAATATCTTTAATAAAAAAACTTAAAGAATTGAAGAAGAAAGATCCGATAACCCTGGTTGTGCGTTCGGTCTCTTTGAGACTGTTTACCGCCGTATGGAATGATTGGAATGTGCTCAAACTGAGATTGGATAAATAATACCAAAAAAATTATTTTAAGTTATTTAAGAAAAATATTTTAAAACATAATATATTTTTTCTACAGACGTGTGGAAAAATTTTTCGGCACGATTATGTCAAAATCAATAATATATCAATAATCGCGGTAATTGATATTGTTTGTATTAACAAAAACTATAGCTGCCCAATAATAAATTTCGTTTTCCTACAGTGACTTTATACAAGACAGTGGCGACAATAGAGCCTAAATTTATACGAAGTTTTTAGTTGTATTAAAAATAAAAATATAAAACAAAGGTAACAAAATACGTTCCCGCAACATGGCGACTTGGGCCACTATTGTCGCCACTGTAATGTATAAAGTCACTGTAGTTTTTCTTAGCTACCAGGTTACTAAGGAAGCTTACAGTAATAATTAGAAATCAACAAACTGTCATTTTGACATTATTATTAATATTAGTTATTTGGGAGTTAATTTCGTAGTAATTTAAATTACAACGCACAAGGCACAATTGTGCCTATATTTCGTAATTTTGCAATCTCGGAATGAGTTTAGATAGGGTTCCAGAGTACCTTATGAGTGCAGCAAAAAAAGTAGATTTAGATTTGCTTCCAGAAAAATCCAAAGTAAGGTACATTCAAGAATATGAAAATTTTACGAAATGGTGCACCGACAAGAAAATAAGCAACATTAGTAAGGAAAAGGTGCTTTTGTTTTATTTCCAAAAAATTTCAAAGAATTTTCAAGCTTCTATAATGTGGTCCAAGGACTCAATGGTAAAATCTATGCTGAAATTGAAAAAAAAAACGTTGATATTAGCAGGCAATTTAAATTAATTGCTTTTTTAAAAAGAAAAATGGCGGGTTTTAGACCAAACAAGTCTAAAGCCTTAAGCCACGAAGATGTTTAAATATTTTTAAGCACTGCGCCTGACGATACTTATTTGCTTATTAAAGTTGCAACTATATTTGGAGTCGCTGGAGCCTGTAGGCGCGAAGAATTGACCTATCTGTTGTGTGAAAACGTGGTCGAACCAAATGAGTTGTTTCTGGTGAAAATACCAGATAGCAAGACTCACCAGAGTAGAAGCTTTGTTGTAACGGGAGAAAAAAATCTCAATTTAATTAAGAAGTACATCTCGCTGCGTCCCAAAAGTACACCGTATCAAAGGTTTTTGTGAATTTCAAAAAGGGAAAATGTACTAATCAAACTGTTGGCATTAATAAGTTTGGTAAGATGCCATCAGATGTGGTTGCTTTTTTAAGACTTCCAAATCTAGAGACCTATACTGGGTACTGTTATAGATGCTCTTCAGCTACTATGCCGACGCTGGTGTGGATATTACCAATTTGAAACGTCTCGGGGGATGGCAATCGACAAAAGTTGCAGAATCATATGTGGACGAGTCCATGGGGAACAAAAAACGTATAGCCAACCACATTCTACACTCTAAAGAAAAAAAATTGCCTCCACCTTCACCCTTGCCTTCTACAAGTTTTGCGTATGAATATATAATATAATAATATTCCTGACCAGCGAACCCGCACCAGTATGACAAATTAAGAAAAGAAAGTGTCAACATTATTGCCAACACCAAGGAAGCCAACCAACAAAATGCTCCAAATTTAGTTAATAATGCTTATAATTGTCACTTTTCGGTTACCTACCATGTCAATTTTAACAAAGAATAAGTTTTTTTAACAGCTTCCTATAACTTAATGCACCTAGTCATTACTTTTTTCTCAGAATTAGTTACTGTTACATATGTATGTGATTGTTATAGTTAACTAAAAATTATTAAATTTCTTTGAAATATGAGTTACTTATTTCCGCACGTCTGTAGAAAAACTATTGTACCTGACACGTGCAAAAAACGTTTTCTCTGCACTCGGCTGCTTCACAAAACTTCGCTACGCGTCCTTCGGTGAACGGCAGACTCGTGCGGAATCATTCATTTTCCGCACTTGTTAGGTAAATAGCTATTATTTAGAAACGTCTTTATTTTTTGAAAAGTTGGTGCATATTGCATAGCCGGTTTTTACGTTAAAGGCGATGGCACATAGACTACTTTTTCGAAATAAAACCAATTTGGAAATTTTTGTCATTTATTGTCATTTTGTATACTTATTTATTTACTTTAAGTATTCATTTTCAGATTTTTTTACTGATATATAATAATTATGAGATATTAGGTACGAACGTAAGACAATGATTTTTTCGACTTATTTGCGAATTTTAACAACCAAATTTTTTTTCAACAGCAAATATAATAATATTTAAGAAATATAAATTTCTTAAAATCTAATGGTTTCATCACTGTATTAGCAGAAAGTTGGATATACCATATAGCAGACACTATCTCGTCTTAATTTCAAGTTAGCAAATAACGAATCGGCAGTTTCTTAAAACGTAAAAATCATTTCCCCGTCTTCATAAGGTTTCTTCTTCTGCGCAATTACCTCGGACACACGATATAATGCTTCAGTTGCAGACTTATTTTTTGTCGACTGTTTTTAAAAATATTGATTTATGTCCAAATAACTGTTTTTTTAATCGTTTGTTTTTCCTTTTTGGTGGCAGAACGTAACGGGAATGGTTTCTCAAAATTTGAATGTAGAGTTGTATAATGTCTCTCGATATTTTCATTTTTAGCAACGGATATAGAAGTATTACACAACAAACACACATTTTTACCTTTAACCTCTGTGAAAAATATTGTTCTTCCCATCCCAAATAAAAATGATGTCTTCACTTTCTTACTACTGCTTGCCACATTTTTATTTGTGGGCCAACGCCAATCCAACCGCTGAATATTCTGCGATTCAGTTTTAAACTGTGCCTGGGCTTCGCGCCTTGCGTACTTATACCGTTCAAAGTAACCCAGATTTTTCCCGAACACTAAGGCGTTGTCGCGCTGATCGGTTCTAGCCTATTTTAGCGTGGTGACGTGACGGCGGTCGCGTCGGCTACAGATCGTTTACCGCAGTATTGCCGTCACTTGTGTTTATTATGAGAATTTGCGGAATTTAGGAAATATAAACCTTTTGTATTTTAAAAATATTTTGCGAGCTACCAGAATTGCCTTTGCGAGCTACCGGTAGCTCGCGATCGACGGGTTGACGACCACTGTACTAGGAGATCCAATCCCGGTCAATATTGCTATCTCGGGATTTCAGGATTCATTATTTTTCAGTTCCGGGATCCAGGGATTAATCCCTGGCTTAAAACATACATACGTGCAATATATAAACAGGGTGGCGCATCAAAAACGAAACAGAGACATTTACTGGCAGCTCAGTTCTTTTTTGGAAAAACGTTCCGAACCGTCGATTTTGTTTTCGAGGGGGACACAAAATTGGCAAAAAATCACGTTAACACGTGCAGCCCTCTAAACGGGGGTGGCACCACCGCTAAAATCTTAAATGGAAAAAGGGGTCGAGTGATATCTTATTTTGAAGGTATTTCAATTCCCTTTATAATGATGTAAAATTCATGTACTTCAGTTCAGTAGTTTTAGAGATTTAATCATTTAAAGCTTAAATAAAACTTTAATACATCATCATTAGTGGAGATCAATACATTTGGCAGCAAAGTAGTTTAAAAATGAAGAATGAACTGACCCGTCAGACAAGTAAATGTTGAAAATGACCATCATCACTCTCCATGCAGTAATAAAGATTTTGCTCAAAACGTTGCGGCACATTTTGCAATATTTGAGAAGTAATTTGAAGGCACTCATTCACAATTCTTTGTCGCAAATCTTCTAACGATGTTGGCTGAGTAGCATAGATTTTGCTTTTTAAGTGACCCCACAGAAAGAAATCCAAAGTTGCTAAATCTGGTGATCTTGGGGGCCATTTAATGGCACCTCATCTACCAATCCATCGACCTGGACACGTCTGATCTAAATATAGTCGAATACGTAATGCGTATAATGTGGTGGGGCACCATCCTGTTGGAACATCAACCTATTCGCAATGTACCGCCGATCATTCTGATTTGTATGGCTGTTAATGCAGGATCTATGGCGTCTTGCAGTAATTCCAAATACATTTCACCCGTCAAATTTCCAGGTAAGAAAAAAGGACCAACTAAATGATCGTCAAAAATACCAGCCCTAACATTTAATTTTTGTGGCTGCTGTGTGTGTACCTCATGATAAATTCTGGGATTAAAATCGAACCAATATCGGCAGTTATGACGATTTACTACGCCATTTAAGAAAAAACATTCGTCAGAAAAGCAAGTGTTGAATAGAAAATCTTCATCGTTTATAATTTGTTCACTCATATCTTTACAAAATTGTAATCGCCGATCAAAATCGTCTTCATTAAGTTCTTGTACTAGGTGAATTTTATATGGATGAAAACTATGGGCCTTTAGAATCCGTTGGATATTACGTCGACTAACACCACACACTGTATCCAATTTGCAGGTACTTAACGTAGGATCTATATAAACTTGCCCTAAAACCCACACTTCTATTGCTTCGTTCCTTATGGGATTTTCAATGTTGTGTTTTTTATTGGTTACTGATCCAGTTTCCTCAAATTTAGGTACAAGTTCTAGAACATACTTTCAATGCACGTTACTGTTCTTATGTAGCTCATTAAATATTTGTGCTGCTCTATTAGCGCACTGATTATTTCCGAAAAAAATTTGATAATTTCAACCCTTTCTGCATGGTTAATTTATGTATAAAGCGTTAAAAGGTATTTTAACAACAAAGTTTTGTCGAATCAATCACAAACTATGTACTACATTCCTATTTAAAATAAGTACCTACGAGACATTTCCTTCTTATATTTCTTCAAGAAACAACTTTTTTGACACGCCCCTATGTATTTATTATCAAATTTATTCCATTTGGCTGATACACACGGTATACCGGGTGTTTCTCAAAAGACGTTCACCCCTCTAACTATTCTGTATTTATAGATATTAAAATGAAATTTTGAGATTATGCATAAGAGATGAGTCTGCATTTATAGGCATAATTTTCAATTTGTTAGCACTTCCGGTTGCATTTTTGTATCGAGCGTCCAGTACATCGCATTCGGGTGATTTCGCATTAACCGAGGTCTGTCTAAAAACGAGCGGCCGATATTCCGATCGATTGTCAAGCTACCATACGACAGCTGTCAACTTTTGACTGGTATAGTCAGATCTGGTCTTAACGTGCGGGTCCCAAGGTCACTGATCATATGCGTCAAATCAGACAACACAGAGGCTATCAAAATGTTGTGAGATTATTTACAAATATACCGAAGTAAGGAAAAATAGTTTCATTATTTTAGCTATCGCAAAGATAGCCACATATACCTAATATTATTAGTTTTGTAAAAATTATGTACAGGGGAGTTGAAAAAGTTACAAAAAAATTATATAATCGTTAATTATATACCTACTGTACCCTTTAATTAAAAACGACAATAATAAACAGTACAATTTATTTTAACAATTTTACTACTAAAACCTAAAAATACAATGGCATTTAATCTGGTAAACTATTTCGATAATGAAAGAAAAAGTGTAAATTCGCAAACCAATATTCAGGAAACCGTAATGAAAACACTGGGAATTAGTTTAAGGACTATGCAGAATAATGTGCATGAAAAAAAGCATAATATAATACCCAAGAATACTAAAAAATGTAAACGCAAAACACCGTTTATAATTATAGCCTAAAAACTCTCATCGTCACTTATAAAATCTGAAAAGTCCTCGTCGTCTGAGTCGTCTTCGAATGGAGCAATTGTCATTGGCGCTACTTCGACATCTAGTACTTGTTTTCGATCCCACCAATCCCTTATTAATATTTCTGTATGTTCCACCGATTTCTTCCAGTACTCTTGTGTAATATGATCTAACGAATCTTGCCAAACTATTTGTACCTGGTCGGATTTAAGACCATCACCTACATGTTTTTCATAATAAGACTTTGCACCAGCCCATATTAATTCTATTGCGTTAAACTGGCAATGATATGGCGGCAGTCGTAGAACCTCATGACCATATTCACGCAGTATTTCATCTACCGCGTATATTTTGGGTTTTTTAAGAGACTTTGCTATTGATAGGAGTTCCGATTTAAGCATATTTGGTAAAGGATTTTGGTTGTGTTTTTCCAGCTACTCATAAATATTACTTTTCCTCCAAGATGAAGTAGGCTGTTTATTTAAAATTCTTGAATGATATAATGCATTATCTAATACAATTAAAGACGGAGCATCCAAATTTGGTATCAATTGAACTTTTAACCATTTTTCAAACATTTCGCAATTCATATTATCATGATAGTCAGCACTTTTTGATGTTGAAGAAAAAATTAAACTCGCACCTGCAACATATCCTGTTGCAGAACCGGCATGCAAAATAATAAAACGCTTTCCCGTACCGCACCCCTTTTTCCTTTTAACACTTTTTACAGACTCATCTTGCCAAGATTTTGAACCACTTCCATTCGAAAATATCCACGTTTTGTCTAAAAATACCACTTTTCTAAATTTCGATTTGTAATTGTCCGTATATTTTTTTAAAAACTGAACACGCTAACTCACTATCTGTGGCTGCTCACATTAAAATCTTCGGTTACAGTCTTTTTTATAGCGAAAACCTAAATTTTTTATTAATTTTGATAACGCTTCAAGTCCAATTTCCAAAACACCCCGAATTTTTAATGTTTTTTGTAAAACTGGAAGAGTTACATTGGTTTTTGATTTGTATAAATCGTAAATCACATTTCGAACTCCCATTTTAATATTTTCGCTTAAATCTTCAGTCTTTGGCTTTCTTCGTTTAAACTTTTTAGTATTCTTGGGTATTATGTTATGTTTTGTTTCATGCACAATTTTCTGCACAGTCCTTAAACTAATTCCCAGTGCTTTGGCTACTGTTTCCTGAATATTGGTTGGCGAATTTCCACTTTTTCTTTCATTTTCGAAATAGTTTATCAGATTAAGTATCATTTTTTTTTGATTTGGGATGAAAAAACCCAGAAAATTGTTTCATTTTGTCACAAACTGTCAAAGTCACAAAACTGGCATATTTAAAATAAAACGTAGCTGGTGCTATTATAAGCTTTTTTAGAATCACTGGAAAGTAAATACATATCCTTTTTTTTTCATGTCAACATGGAATAAGTCTGTCTCATTTATCTTACGTATTTTATTTAGAGGGTAAAATTAAACGCAAGTAAAGAAAACAAAAACTAAGAGTATGTCTTTCTTGAATCGTATGACCCGCACGGTAAGACCAGATCCGACTATAAGTGTAATTTTTTTTAGCTTTTTTCTTATAGAGGATCATAGCTGTAAGAATCCTTAATTTTTACGCGAAAAACAGCCCCGGGTTTTTGTACCGAGCGTTCAGTAAGCCGCATTCGTGATGCTCGACCTCGGCACGTATCGAGCGTTCGGTACTACGACAACAGTCGGACTACCGTACGCTCGATTATGCTGAAATCTTGGTCCATACAGCACCTTACAAATAATGACTTGTGGAATTATTGGTATACTATATAATATACAATACCCTTAGAAAACTTCGCAGAACTGGTATCACAGAATATACGATAATATTTTCAATTAAGGATTCTTACAGCTATAATCCAGGAGGCGATAACTAGAGGAACAAATTCCGTCTAAAAGGTATATTGGCAACCGGTTTGCTCGTTGTTACCCAGAGCATTTTTTAAAAATTTAATTTAAATTTTATTTTTATAAAATAATATTAGTTGAAAAAATTGAATTAAAAAAAATGCTCTGGGTAACAACGAACAAACCGGTTGCCAATATACGTTTTAGACGGAATTTGTTCCTCTAGTTATCGGCTCCTTATAATCCTCTACTTATAAGAAAAAAGCTTAAAAAATTAACGCTTATCAGTGAAAAGTTGACAGCTGTCGTATGATAGCTTGACAATCGACGATAGACAGACCTCGGTTAATGCGAAATTACCCGAATGCGGTATACTGGACGCTTGATACAAAAATGCCTTCCGGTTTGACCGGAAGTGACCTTGACTTTGGTATTTTAAATGGGACATCTTGTATATTTTTACTTATTGGGATTCAGCATAACATTCTTAGTAAAATGACACCGCACTTGTAATTTTTTTACGTGTTATAACATTTTTATGTTTATTTTTTATTTGCAATCTAGAGTGCTACAAAGTAATTAAATCTGTTAATTTATAATCACGTAGTATATGAAAATAAAAAAGACGTTTACTCCATTTTTCCAAATGGAACGATGGTGGTTCACTAGGATATTTAAAACGAGCATTTTTTTCCAATTATTTGATACCATACACTCCTATGCTATTTTAAAATTGAGACGAAAAAATTTGCCTTAACTCCCAATCGCAAATTTAAAAGCGTTATGCATTATTGCTTTTCTAAAGAAATATAAAGGCGGCTTTGAAAAACAATGGAATGGTTTTGAAAACCAATATGGTTTTAAATTAAAATTGTAATGTTATTCGTTTATTAAACTTACATTGTAAATCAGATAAAATGGTTAGTTTTACTAGAAATGAACAAATTGATATGCTCCTAATTTTTGCAGTGACCAGAAATATTCTTCTTACGCCGCAAGATTGTATTTATTGTATGTTTTATAAACTAATAACATTACAACTTTAAATTAAAGCCATATTGCTTTACAAAACCATTCCATTGTTTTTCAAAGCCGCCTTTATATTTCTTTAGAAAAGAGAGGGCGGCAATAATGCATAACGCTTTTAAATTTGCGATTGGGATTTAAGGCAAATTTTTCAGTGTAAATTTTAAAATAGCATAGGAGTATATGGTATCAAATTATTGAAAAAACATGCTCGTTTTAAATATCCTAGTGAACCACCATCGTTCCATTTGGAGAAATGGAGTAAACGTCAAGAAAACAAAATTTAATTTTTTAAACGCTTGTGAAACTTAGAAAGTCAATTATTATGACTTAATTTTCATATACTACTTGACTATAAACTAACAGATTTTATTAATTTGTAGCACTCTAGATTAAAAATTAAAAAAAAAACATAAAAATGTTATAATGCGTCAAAAAATGACAAATGAGGTGTCATTTTACTCAGAATGTTATGCTGAATCCCAATAAGTAAAAATATACAAGATGTCTCATTTAAAATACCAAAGTCAAAATCACTTCCGGTCAAACCGGAAGTGCTAACAAATTAAAAATTATGCCAATAAATGCAGACTCATCTCTTATGCACAATCTCAAAATTTCATTTTAATATCTATAAATATAAAAAAGTTATAGGGGTGAACGTCTTTTGAGAAACACCCGGTATAGGTAACCACGCAATTAAAAAAACATCCCCCCGCTATATCAAAAATTTCCAAACAGAAAAGTTTGGTGTTTATAACGGTCTCTTCGATTACCGACTGGCAGACGGTAACCTTTCATTATCGAATTTGCGCGCTATTTCCCTGATTATTATTGTATATTTTGAATGGACAAAGTTGTATCGCTTCGGGCAAAGCCGAGGGTACAAGCTGGTAAGAGATAAATCAGTACCATATAAAATGCTTTTAAGGTATTATAAGCTATAAAAATACCCTTTTATCGTTAAAAATTCGAAGCACTTTTAACATTTCTCACGTTTTGCCTCCATTTGTGGGTATTAAATTGATTTTAGAAAAAATTTATGGGGCCGTAAAAAATATATAGGTAAAGAAAATTGATATCGATATATCTTCAAATGTTGGGGTGTTAAGACAAATCGAGAAATAATCTGTCAAAAGAAAGTGCCACCCTACTTGGTGCCCCTGAGCGCTATTTCAGATTTTCCTTGGAGGCCTGACAACTTTACTTTGTATGGATTGCTGGTATTTTTAGGAAATATACTACGGTTTTAAAGATTTGTCACATTATTATTTGCCACTAGCAACTTTACCTGCGGTATATGTTCTGTATAATCTTCCATTAAGAAAACCCAATTTCTATTGGATATATTCTATATTCGTTTTTGAATTTATAAAGTTTACTCCAAAACCAATAGGGCTCTCGAATTTATATTGGGAAGTTTTTTCAAAAGTTTTTATGATATTTTTGAGATTTAATAGAGTTTTCCAAATTAATATATTCTATCAAACCTTTATAAAAAATATACTTATAAGCTAATGTTTAGACATTCTATCCACATCAAAATATTGATTAGTTTTTGTGTTAAAATTGTGATGGTTGGATTTTTTTGAACAATCAGGCAATAAATTATTTTTAATTCTATGTATAAAGATATAATATACTAAATAAAAGAAATAAATTTCTGACATTCAACCAATCTAAATTTTTTAACATAAATTTATGTCCATATATTTGTCACAATTTAAGTTTATCCGCATTGCTTTATTTTGTAAAATTTGTAATTTATTAAATATTTCCTCACTAGCACAATATAAATAGAAGAACAATAAAGAAAATATGATAATATAATAGTATTAAATACAGTGTTTCAGAAAACAAACTTAAATTAGAACTGATTCTTTTAAAAAAAGCTACTTTTTTCGGCAATCTTATGATATATGATAATATGATACTTTCAAAATAATTTAAAAAACTTTAATTTTAAATCAATAATTATCCCTAAATATTTAGAACTGTTTACTAATTCCAATTTTTCACCATCGGTAACAACATTTGGGTGTTTCTCCCAAAAACGTACCTCTTTTAGTCCCCGCTTGGAATCTGAATTATTAACAGGAAAAATAAAACATTTTACGGCTTAAATAAAGCCTCAAGAGTATATACAATTAGGCCACATATAAATATGAGAATAATTAATTTCCCTTATTATTTTTTTTTTATCTCAACAGCCCAATTCTCACTACCGTACCATGTCCCCTACTGTAGGTTGAACAGTTCCGTCGTTTCTGGCAAGTCTGATTATCAATTAAATTTTAATATATTTTACAGTTTGTATACATAAACTCAAAATATTTTTAATTTAGTGTATTAATCTTTCAAATAATAACCCCAATAACCGATTTTTACTATAAATGGTGTTGTCCCCATATTTTTTTATCACTACCGTGAATGCAAATTAAAGTGCCAATAAAAACTGTAAGGTGGCGCGAATGGTGTTTATGCTTGCTTAAACTGTTCAACCGTTCAGTCTAAGTTCGACAGTCAAGGTGACGGCACGCGATTGGTAGCATCTGGAAAATTTTAGTTAAAAAAGTGCTTTTAGTGGTGTGAGGTAAGTTCAATTTTCTCATTACCGTTGTACTATTTTAAAATGATAATTGAAGAAAAAAATAATAACTAATTATGTTAATCTTTTGCTTTATTATTAACGTTATAAATTCTACAAACCCGCCAAATTTAAGTTGTTAGTAAATTATTTACCGCCATTAAACCTATAAAATTCTCACTTCCGTGGTCTCACGACCGTTACCTACTATACATTATTCACGGCTGTGAGGTACTTACCACAGAAGTGATAATTTAGCTTAGGAATGTCAAATTACAGTACACACAGTAAATTAGCCACAATACAGTAAATTATTTTTTCAAGGGCAAAATGGAAAGTCCAGAATTGAGAAAAAAAAACAGAAAGTAAATAAACTTAGCGAAAAGGAGCGTAAATTACGAAATGAAAAGAAAAAAGATACTATGCAAAGATTAAGGGAAAAAATTAAAAATTAAAAATTACCCAAAAAACATGAGGCGTACAAAGAAAGAGAGAGAGAAAGATACCAAAGACGAAAGGCTGGGGGAAAAATTAAGTTAATATCCGACCTTAACGAGCGAGAACAAAGGGAAGTAAGAAAACAATGGAGAATACGAAGCAAGAAAAGTTATGATAAAAAAAAAATTACATAGAAATGTGCAAAGGTTTCTTGCAGATACTATACCCCCATCATCACCCACGCAGTTTAATTATATTGCTGCGATCGCACCTACTACTGTAAATGCTGATGAAACCCCCACGTCCATCCGGAAGAAACATTGCAGGAAAGCGAAAAGCAAGAAGAAATAGACAAAAACTTAAAAACCAAATATTGAAACTTAAGAACCAGCTACGAAAAGAACAAATAAAGAAAGAAAAATATAAAAAGAGATTACAGCGCATAAGAAATAAAGCTAAGATCAACAGTCCTAACACTCGAATTACAAATGTTCTGAGATCCCCTAATATAGCTGTAAATGTTAAAAGAAAACTACTTTTTGGAGAAGTGCTAGCGGATCAAATTAAAGAAAATATTCGCAATCAGAAAACATCTAAGGGAAAGAGAAGCTAGTAGGTGCTATTTCGGGCCATTTAATAAAAAAATATAAATTTCAGAAACAAGTACAGTCACTGTCTTCTTATAGGCTTTTTAGAAAACAACCTAGAACTCATCCAAAATCACTTTCCACAGAGATAAGAAAAAAGATACACAAATTTTACGTGTCGGATGAGTCCAGTATTTTAAATAATCATATAAGTAGCTGTACTTCAGGATCCAGAAATTAAACATGGTTAACATGTTTTTAAAATTCCCAGGGTAGAAAATTTATGTTAAATTATTATAGTTGATAATTATTATTAATTAAAACGGTTTATAAATAATATTTTGTAAGCATAAATAATAAAATAGGTTTATTCTAGATTTGGTTGTTTTTCATCTGGTAAATTAAGGTTTTTCTTACGTCTTACAACTTGTTTTCAGATTTAGTTAACGTAATAATAAAAAACGAAAGTGTCCCTAGAATCCTCTTTACCGTTTAAAACCTCTCACCTCCGTGAAGTCGCTTCTTAAAAATTGCTGTTTTTTTTCTTAAATCGTAGCCTAGATTTATGACCACTAGGTTTTTATTAACAAGTAAATAAAACTGAAGGAGAAAATACTTATATAAAATAAAATTTTCAAATTTGAATTTTCTAAAATTGTTGATAGGAAATAGGTACGCTTTTGGAAGAAACACCCATTTATGTTTTGACAATTTAAATTATTACCCATAACCATACATTTAGTTTTTGAAATATTTAATTTTAATTTATTTACTTTTAGTCAATTTAATAATATATTTATCTCAGAATTTTGAGTATTTAGACCATAAATAGGTATTTATACAATAAGTTGCGAAATGAGTGTCTTTTAGGCACTTGTCCAACGAGGACGAGTCAAAGTGACTAAAAGACATTGTTTCGTAACGAATTGTATACAATATTTTTTCTACTGAGGTTTTATAATAAAAACTTAATTTTACTAACATTTTATTACCTATGTTTCATATACACCTTTCATGTCAAAAAAATTGACAGTTGTAAAAAAAAATTCTAAATATTTTTTTGTCAAAAACTGCGACAAATATAAAAGTAAAAATGAGTGATTTAGAGGACTCAGACATTAAAAATGCCGCAAATGAGGCAATGGTGTACCTTGTTCCCCAAAAATCAAGAAGTTTGTATGAGGACACATACGAAAAATTCAAAAAATGGTGTGAAGAAAAAAAGGTAAAAAACTTATCAGAAAAAGTATTTTTGGCATATTTTTCACTATTATCCGATGCCTATAAGACATCAACTTTGTGGAGTACTTACTCAATGCTTCGAACGATGGTTTGTTTGAATAAAAATGTTGAGATGAAGACATTTACAAATCTAATCGCATTTTTGAAAAGAAAATCTACGGGGTATAAACCCAAAAAGTCGAAAGTTTTTTCTAAGGAACAAATAGAAAGGTTTGTCAAAGAAGCAGACGATAAGAACTATTTATTGGACAAAGTCATACTTATTGTGGGAATCTCTGGAGCATGTCGCAGAGAAGAACTCACATATTTAAATATAAATAATATCGACATTTCGGAGTCTTTAATTAAAATATCCATTCCAAACACTAAAACAAATGTTGCAAGAAGCTTTGTAATTAGCGAAGGCTCTATTGACGGCATCAAATTCTTGAATATTTTCCGATAGTACGCGCGGTTACGTCTAGCACACATAACCCAAGAAAGATTTTTTTATCGCATACAGAAACTCCAAATGTTCCAGACTTCCAGTGGGTATTAATACCATTGGAGCAACACCAAGAGTTTTTTGAGTTTCCAAACGCTAAAGAATATACAGGCCACTGCTTTCGGAGATCTTCAGCAACTTTTTTAGCTGACTCTGGAGCGGATATATTGATGCTAAAGCGACATGGAGGTTGGCGGTCAAATACCGTGGCTGAGGGGTATATAGACGATTCTTTAGAAAATAAAAGAAAAATTTCCGAAAAAATTCTTGGTGAAAAATCTTTGGACGCTAACAACAAACGTGTTAAATCTAATGAATCCAAGTGTTCTACCAGCTCTATCTACTAGTGGCTTGGGTTTAATTGATATTGCTGTTGCAGATTTTATTTCTATTTCAAGTTCAAATTCCTCATCAATTTTACAAAGAGAAATATATCAACGTACTGTTTTAGGTTACCCCAGCAACTGTACTGTTAATATTTATAATAAATAGGTAAAACTATAGTCTGCATTTATATAGCTATTATTTGTAAATAATTACTTATTATTAGCTGTTACATTTGCCCCTTTCAAAAATTGACACTTGCCATAAAATATTAAATTATACCTAGTCTGTGGTTACGTTTTAATTGTAAATAATTACCTGCGTTACTTTTAAGCACGTTGCTCCTGGTAACGTGCTTAAAAGTTTTTTAAGCACGCTGCGCTTAAAAGGAGGTTATTAAAAAATCATAATGACAATCGAAAAGAGGTTATTATAAAACGTCAGTAGAAAAAAATATTTAAAAACATTTATGTAAATTAAGGTGTCATCAGCAAACATTTGTAAGTTACATATTTTTAAAACTACAGCACTAAGAAAAAGTTGACACTAGCTACCTAAAAATATAACGTGCTTAGGTACGGTAGGTAAAATTTCTGTAATTAGCAAAGCAATTTTTTACACTTTGAGAACTAATGTGACTTTTATTAATTTTTGACAATGTCTAAATTGGATATTTACTTTGACAGCTATTTAAAAAAAAGTGTAGTTCCTTTTAAATTGTGCGCATGCTCAATTATGTTGGGTATGCGCACCGAGACCGGTGAGCCGTGCACTCGGACGTATTTTTTCACCCACAAAATTTAACTTTTGTTTGTGCACGAGATAAACTGTACGTATCTATAGGTAAATATCTATGGATAATCCACCTCTCTTCATAAAGAATTAACCGACATATTGTGAGATGTTTAATTAGTCAATTTCAAACTAAAAGAAATCGGCAACTATCGTTATACTTAAGTATAATATTTTAGATCTTACCTAAATCGAAAGACAAAAAGCGAAAATGTTTTCCCGTTTGGGCTAAATGAAACCTTTTCTAGAAAGAGATTTCCGCACCAATAATGAGGCCTCCGGAAAATTCATTATTCTGTGTAACGACCTATTTTTTGTCATGACAAAAAGTTTATGAGCCAGATCATTGCCAAGATAGGTACGTATCAAATCAGGTCAAAGGCCAATGTTATGCTCATTTGCACTAATTCTAAAATAATTATTGGAAAAATAAAATAAAATGTTTTTTGGTGTTATATCAATTTTAGATTTGCTAGAACAGTGTTTTTATTGCTAGTAATCAGTTCCATTAGGAGCATAGTCTTGTTGAATCATAAACTACTTTTAATACAGCAATTTTGTTAAGAAATAAATTATATCTTCTCAATGAGACGCATTTTGTTCCCAGTAAAGCGCTTTCTCTAAAATTAAGAAAACAGAACAGCATCCCCAAAAATGAATTGTATCCGTTAGAACCTATAATCAACAAGACGTTGGTGGGGGCTTGTAGCGATCGGCAATCGTCGCGCGCCGTAGTATTAGTTTTAACGCATTTGTTGCACAGGTCACATCGTTGTTCGGAGTCTTCTAGCTGTCCTGTCTGAATTTAAATTTTATTGATCATACTAATACCTGTATCAATTAATTTATTTTTACTTTGTATTTAAGTTTTTTTTGACTTTGCATGTCATAGAATGTTCTTAGGTATTTCGCACAACCCGTCATTAGTATTCGACTTTATAACCATGTTGCCTAATAGATAATCATATATGCAATGTTAAACGACAAGAACAATATCACACTAGAAGCTAGTTAAATTTTTGAGAACTTCAGTACTAATTTTTAGTTGTAAGTATATGCTTTATTAACCGTAGCAAGCAAATATTGTTATGAATAATGTCAAGTATCATTACAACTGCCAGTCGGAACTAATACAGTATATTAAACCAGAGTACACCCCCAATATAGAACTTGATAATAATTACTGTGAGCAATAATGGCTATAAACCATTCTATAGTAGCAATAAGTCCTATTTCCTGTTGGCTAAATTACCGTGATATTATCACTACACAACGGTCTAGCAATTTTCGTTGTTTTACAGTAGGAAAGCGCGTTACTGTCACATAAAGTACTAGCGTGTACCCGGCATGCGTTGCAACCCGCTGGTATAAATAATTAGTACCCGGCATGCCACTTTCTGAAATTGCACCCGTGCGAAGCCGGGGCGGGTCGCTAATTATACATAAAAACCTTCCTCTTGAATCACTCTATCTATTAAAAAAACCGCTTCAAAATCCGTTGCGTAGTTTTAAAGATTTAAGCACATATAGGGATATAGCGACTTTGTTTTATACTATGTTAAGATAAGATTAAACAGTTGTATTAAGAATATGTAAATAAGGAATAGAAGGATTTTTCTCCACGACCATTACTGAATGCAATAATTCCAAAATCATTTTTGATAATAGAATCTAAAAATTCTCGCTCTTGAGTTGGAATATTTATTCTGAAACACTTGCTTCTTATGCGTTTTGCGTGTATTTTCATTCCATAACAAGATACGGAATGAATATTCTGTAATTGATATAAACGACATAGGTTGCCATGAATTTCGAAACTGTCAGTGTCAGATAAAAATGGCCGCGTTGTAATAATTATTTTCAGACAAATTTTAGTGCAAGTCAAAAAAAGAGTGAAAAATCGGATGAATCAGATATGGAACTGGATGGTCGTGGAGCAAATATAGTCTGCTACTCGGTTAGAATGAAAATTCGATACTCGTGGTTCCCCACGCTTGCTACGCTCGCGTTCGGAATCTTCCACTCGGATCGAATTTTCATTCCAACCTCGGTACAGAATCTACTATTCTCAGTATACAAAATTAGTAGTAAGTACTGATAAAAAAACAACTACACGAATTTTATAGAAGTAGTTTAAAAGAGAGCGTGCTATACTGTCGTCATTTCTATCATCACAGATAATCTTTATACAGTACGTCCATAAAGTCTTAAACAAATTCATTTAACCCTAGAACCACCTTCCGAACCGGCGTCGCCGGCGACCATCAAAATGCAATATCCCCATTTGTATTGATGTCATTTTAGTCTCGTTGCTTAGCGCCTAAGTACCTTCCGCATTTTTAGCAATCTTTTGATGGCTTAGTGAGACGGTGCGTGTAGTTAAATTTTGGTCAAAAAAATATGACCCACCTAATCAATTTTGAACTATTCCCACCAAGACGTTTAACTTTTGAGGGTGTTGTGTATGGCAAGTTTGTATCCAATGTGAGTTTGTGTTTGACCAGTATCGAACATTAATTTGGTCGATTAACATGACCAAAAAGAAAGAAGGTGGCTTCATCTGAAAAAATTATATTTTTGGAGAAGTCCGGATTTTCATCGCACTTTGCCATCATGATATCACAAAATTCAGTTCTGCGGTCGAAGTCATCTTCAGCTAACGCATGGACTAATCTGACTTTATATGGATGATATTTGGCAGCATTAAAAATATTGGAAATACTCGATTTTCCAAAGTTATATTGATCATCTATACTTCATACATTTATATGCGAATTTTCTATTGCCGAAAGTAACACATTTGTCTTAGTTTCTCCGTCAATTGTTGGCCTTCCAGTTATCAGTTTATCTTTAACAAATCTTAACAAATCCAGTTTCTCTAAACTTTTTATCAATGCGACTTACAGCCGATCTAGATATCTGATGTTCTGGATGAGCAGCATTAAATAAATTACGAACCTCTTCATGCGTACGGACTCGATCTCGGTATCCAATCATCATTAAAATGGTAATTCGATCTTTTTTTTCACTAAGATAATGTGCCATTACTATAATTGATAATCGATCATTATTTCACAGAACAACTTTGACGTTTTATAAATACAGAAACAGTGACACCTGATTATGGCCGTCATTGCCTACTTTACTTATTTTCAATCAGTTATAACAAAATGAGTATAGCTAGTACAGTCATCATTCGGGTGTAAAGGCCGTCGTCGGTTGGAATTGCTTCCTAACGTTTCGCTAGCACGAGTGGCGAGCTTCTACAGAGATCCTTCCATCTCTGGTGCTGGAAGTAGACTAACGAATTCTCGGGCGCAGGTTGTATTTATACTGGTGGGCAGGGGGCGGAGCTTGTTCCGCTTCGGTTAACTTCGGGATATCTATCGGCATTACTCGGGAGTGTCTGAGGATAGGATTCCAGATCTGGTTGAGCCTGAGGGTCTCTTCTTTTCTGTTGAAATTGTCAGGATGCTTATGGATCTCGATGGCTTCTCTGACGAGCCTGTTGTGATAGCCATCGACTGATGCTAATAACTTGCAGTTCTCAAAATGTATCCTGTGGTCCCCGTTACTCAGTGCGTGTTCGGCTACTGCAGACTTCTCAGTTCGTCCTAGTCGGCAGCTTGCTTTATGCTCCTTGAGTCTCGTTCCCATTGATCTTTTAGTGGTTCCAATGTAGACCTTTCCGCAGGAACAGGGTATGCGGTAGACGCCTGCAGCTGAAAGTGGGTCCCTCTTGTCCTTTGCTGATCTAATGGTCTGCTGGATCTTCTTTGTTGGCCTGAAGATTGTCCCGATGTCGTGTCTTCTCAAAACTTTGCCAATCCTGTCCGTGACTCTAGGAACATATGGTAGATATGCCCGAGAGGTGGTGGATGTCCGTTCGGTTTCCCGTGGCCTAGATGATCTCAAGCCCATTGATCTCTCAATCTCTCTCTTGTTGTAGCCATTCGCCTCGAACGCAGATTTTAGGTGTTCAAGTTCCGCCTGGAGGTTCTCAGGTTCGCAAATCCTTCGAGCTCGTTCTGTCAGGGTTTTGAGGACTCCATACTTTTGACCTGGGTGATGGTTGGAAAGAGCGTGTAGGTATCTGTCCGTGTGTGTTGGTTTCCTGTACACTGTATGGCCCAGCTTGTCTCCCCGCTTCCTCACTAGCACATCTAGGAATGCCAGTTGTTGGTCTTTCTCAGTTTCCATGGTAAACTGGATGCTGGGATGCTGACTGTTGAGGTGCTGCAGAAAAACGCTGAGTTTGTCCATACCGTGTCCCCAAATCACGAATGTGTCATCCACGTATCGGAACCATGTTGCCGGCTTGTACTGTGATGTGTTGATCGCCTTTTTCTCAAAGCTCTCCATGAAGAGGTTGGCTATAACTGGGCTCAGTGGACTTCCCATTGCCACTCCGTCCACTTGTTCGTAGAAGTCTCCTCCCTACACGAAGTAACTTCCGGTGAGGCAGATCTCAAATAGCTTGCAGATGTCGGCCGGGAAGAAACTAGTCACTAGGTCCAGACACTCTTTTAGGGGTACCTTAGTGAAGAGCGAGACGATGTCGAAGCTCACCAGGATGTCGTTGGGTCCAACGTTGATGTCTTGAATCTTGCGCACGAAGTCGGCGGAGTCTTTATGTAGCTGGTACCCTTCCCCACGTGTGGTTGAATGGCAATGGGAAGTCCACTGAGCCCAGTTATAGCCAACCTCTTCATGGAGAGCACAGTACAAGCCGGCAACATGGTTCCGATACGTGGATGACACATTCGTGATTTGGGGACACGGTATGGACAAACTCAGCGTTTTTCTGCAGCACCTCAACAGTCAGCATCCCAGCATCCAGTTTACCATGGAAACTGAGAAAGACCAACAACTGGCATTCCTAGATGTGCTAGTGAGGGAGCGGGGAGACAAGCTGGGCCATACAGTGTACAGGAAACCAACACACACGGACAGATACCTACACGCTCTTTCCAACCATCACCCAGGTCAAAAGTATGGAGTCCTCAAAACCCTGACAGAACGAGCTCGAAGGATTTGCGAACCTGAGAACCTCCAGGCGGAACTTGAACACCTAAAATCTGCGTTCGAGGCGAATGGCTACAACAAGAGAGAGATTGAGAGATCAATGGGCTTGAGATCATCTAGGCCACGGGAAACCGAACGGACATCCACCACCTCTCGGGCATATCTACCATATGTTCCTAGAGTCACGGACAGGATTGGCAAAGTTTTGAGAAGACACGACATCGGGACAATCTTCAGGCCAACAAAGAAGATCCAGCAGACCATTAGATCAGCAAAGGACAAGAGGGACCCACTTTCAGCTGCAGGCGTCTACCGCATACCCTGTTCCTGCGGAAAGGTCTACATTGGAACCACTAAAAGATCAATGGAAACGAGACTCAAGGAGCATAAAGCAAGCTGCCGACTAGGACGAACTGAGAAGTCTGCAGTAGCCGAACACGCACTGAGTAACGGGGACCACAGGATACATTTTGAGAACTGCAAGTTATTAGCATCAGTCGATGGCTATCACAACAGGCTCGTCAGAGAAGCCATCGAGATCCATAAGCATCCTGACAATTTCAACAGAAAAGAAGAGACCCTCAGGCTCAACCAGATCTGGAATCCTATCCTCAGACACTCCCGAGTAATGCCGATAGATATCCCGAAGTTAACCGAAGCGGAACAAGCTCCGCCCCCTGCCCACCAGTATAAATACAACCTGCGCCCGAGAAATCGTCAGTCTACTTCCAGCACCGGAGATGGAAGGACCTCTGAAGAAGCTCGCCACTCGTGCTAGCGAAATGTTAGGAAGCAATTCCAACCAACGACGGCCTTTACACCCGAATGATGACTACACTAGCTCACCGACTGGCCGCGAAAGCCTAAACCAATTTGTCAAAATGAGTATAGTTGATAATAATAATTGTTGTTATACCTTTAATTTAAGTTTTCAAACGTCAATATTTCAGAGACCGTGATTTCCAGAGGTGTGGTTGTTTATATAAAAAGTTTTAAGTTTCCATCGTAGAATTTAAAATTGATATAATATACAAGGTGTTCCATTTAAAAATTCATCGATAACATTATACCTCCTACATGGGACATCCTGTATAAAAACATTTTACCTTAAGAAATGCTCAAATAAAAACACTTATTAACGTGTCCGATCGTTTTAAAAAAATAGTAAATCCCGGAATTTTAAATGAATTTGTGCAAGATTTTATGGACGCACAGTATGTACTTATGGGCGCACAGTATGTAGATACTATCATAATATGCTTTTTTCTATTTTACGTTCATAATAAGCTCAGTACGATACGCATTTGCGTATCGTAATGAAGCCATTTCGATACGCGTTTTTTCTTTATTTGATGTTGGTAACATTTAAATGTTTTATTTCATGGACTGGCGCGGCCTTTGTGATTTACGAGAAAACCCATTTTTCGCAGAGGAAAAATAGCTTGATAACTTACTTTTTTATTCTGTGTGGTTAACAGTCATGTATGTTGGTTGCATAAATCTATAAATCAATCTTTTGTAGATGCTTCAAGCTATCATTTTTTGCCAAATCCTATCCAAAATTCAATCTACTAACCTTCCAATGTCAATTTTAACTTCAACTTTATTTGAATTTTCCATCTTCCCTATACTAAATTGCAATGCCGTGACGTAAAATCACGTGTTTTGAAATTCGAAAAAAAGTAGCAAAATCTCCCGAATTTTCGATCTGTATATGTACCGAATGTCCAAGGATCACACAACGTATTCCGTCCAATTTCAAATCTCATATCGCTAAAATAACTTTAGAATCTCGTGGTGAAAATGGGTCAACAAATCAAAAAATGACAGTGTGCAAAATAATTTTTGTTGTCCAGAGGCTACTATGATAAAAAATAGTGTTACCAACATAAAATTTAGACAGAAAAATTTACAAAATTTGAAGGATATATTTTCTTTTTAAAATGTATTTTTCTTGATTATAAAAGGTGAAATAGAAAAAAATGTATAAAGCACATGTTTCATAAGGCGTTTTAGCGCACGTGTCAATAAAAAACTCGCCACTTTGTGGCTCGTTTTTTAAAATAGACGCGTACGCTAAAACCGCTTCTTATGAAACGTGTACTTTAATATACTATTATAATGGATGTAGTACCGTAAGGAAAAAGTACAGAAAGTCATATTTTCAAAAGAAATGTTTTAAAGGAATAAAAGAGGGCTTTTTAAACTTTTGGCACACAACATTGTTATTCTCCGCTAGGTGTAAAAATCGTCTTAAAGTTAAAGCAAAAATCATAGTAACTTTATTTTCTTCTGAAAAATCTTCTTTGCTTTTTTAATAAAACTAGCGGGTAGGTACTAGCGGGTAGGTACCATCTGCTCCGCTCGCGCAATTTAATTGTTATAAAACTCGCTATAGAAACACATCAGCGGGTACCATACCAACTACCCAATAGAAGCTTTAAAATGTTCATGAAACTAATGACAAACGTATATATTCGTCATTGTTAATAAATTTGGCTTTTACTTGGTGGAAATCCATTATTAATTGTGTTAAATAAATGGTAAAAAAATCAAAAAAAAATCTAATTTTACACTTTCCACAGATTTTTATTTTCTACAAATAAATACCAAAGAACCATAAAACACACGTTACATACTGGTAAAAGCTTATCTTTTTATAAGGATTTACGCAAATTAACACTCATGAATCCTTTATCCCCTAAGCTATACGCTCTCTTAAAAATACATACCTAAAATAGGTAATCCAATTAGACCTGTTGTCTCATTTTTTTCAGCGCCTTCTTATAATGTTTCAAAACTTTTAATCGATATCATAAAAACGAATACCTACTAACTTTTCGGCAAGATGCTGTATTAAAAATTCTTATGATTTGGTTGACAAGATCAAAAATGTTATCTTACCTAGTAACGCTAAGTTTGTTTCTATTGACGTCTGTAACTTATTCCCTAGTATTCTTATAATAGACTCTGTAAAACTAGTCGAGTTATTAAAAATAAAGTTAATCTTGTTAAAAAACAGGAAATTTTGAACACTTTAGAGGTTTGTTTACAAAAAAAACTATTTCGAATTTAATGGCGAATTTTATACTATAGTAAACAAGGTCTCATTATGGGTAACCCTTTAAGTCCTCTCCTAGCTGAAATCTTTATGGACAAAATAGAGTCAATTTCGAAACACAACAAACAGACGATGTATTGACTTGTTTTATAGGTACTAAAAGGCAATTAGATCAGTTTTTAGAATTCATAAATACCTAATATACATAACAATATAAAATTTACAATTGAAAAATAAATCAATAATTCTATTAACTTTTTAGACCTAACCATAAAAAAATCCGAAAATAAACATGATTTTTAAGTATACCATAAACCTACTTACACTGATACTACTATACATAACACATCTTGCCATCCAGTACAATATAAATTAGCTTCTTTCTTTAGTATGATACATCGACTAGTAACATTACCTTTAAAGAGAACTAATTTTCATACTGAATTAAATATTATTAAGCAAATTGCAGTAAATAATGGTTATTCCGCGATAACAATAAATAAAATACTAAATAAAAAATTATACTTAGTTTTTCCAACAGCAAACAATAATAAAAATAATTATAAAGTTATTTCTTACGTAGGTCATATTAGCACTAAAATAAAAAACTTTTTAAATTAAAACTTAAATATTAATATTGCTTTCAAAACTAACAATACTCTAGGGAAACACATTAAAAATAATAGAAGTAAATTGAACAAAGAAAATAAATCTGGTGTTTACAAATTAAAATGTAATGATTGCTCGAAAGCTTATATCGGACAAACATGCCGAAACTTCGACAAACGGATTAATGAACATCATGCTAGTTTTATAAAAAACAAATCAGATCCTAACTATTCTAACCATCTGTTAGAAGTAAATCATACATTTAATTATAACTACGATATCTTGCACATTGAAAATAAAAGTACAAAATTAAATTTTCTTGAATCCTTAGAAACAAATAGGCTTAAAAATAACAATACTCTTCCTAATGATCAATTTGATTTAAACGGATCACCTCTTTTGAATCTCTTTAATTAGTCTGTAAACATTATTATTGGTTTTTCCAATAATTTAAACAACCTAATAATTACCTGCAATTTTATTGTTACACCTAAGTTATAACTTTTAAAATACCATTTTTAAGTACTCCTTTGAAGAAGCAACGATTTTGCAAATCATGTGGAGGAAAAATAAAAATCTGTGGAAATGTAAAATTATAATTTATGTATGTTATTTTTTTACCATTTATTTAACATAATTCGTCATTATTATTAAAAAATATATATATTTCATTACAGATCGTTAATAACGCTCACAGAACCTTTTTATGTACTCCTTTGGGGTGAAATTAATTGAAATATTGTAATACGTTAAGAAAGCCGATCAAAAATATTTTTTCCAATAATTAAACTTTTATGACTCCTATTCACACCTTTGGGGCAGATGTAAAAAAAAAATTTGAAATAAGTGTTCCATTACTTACTTTTATTTAGAGTAAATTTCAAGAAATAATTCAGATCAAAAATATTTTTCCAATATAAACCCTTGTATCCCCTTTTCCACCCCTTAGGGGCTATATTTTCGTAAATGCCTAAACACCGTGTTTATTTCTTCCAAGCTACATTTTTTACTGATATCTTTTTCTATAGCGATTGCGTTGGAAACTTACTCCATATGGGCAAAATTTCCCAAAACACCAAGACACGTAGTTGCGTACTTTAACAGAAGAAGCATAGTATCAATTTTTAGCAATAAAGCGTAAAATTATAGACAGTACCCCCTCAAAATAGGCTAAACACCTTTTTTCAACCCCTAAGTGAATTTTGGAAAAAATGACGAATCAAGTATGTTATTATTTAATTAAATAAACTTATTTACCAATTTATAGATCTCCACCAGTTTTAGTTTCTGCGTTACAAAATTTCCTATACAAATTTTAACCACCGTTTTTACCCCCTTAGAGGTTGATTTTCAAAAAATCCCTTTTTCATGAATGTCTACGCTAAAAAGGAGAAGACATTCTCGAAAAACTATTTTATAAGCATATATTTAGCTTTTTAAGTGACCCCACAGAAAGAAATCCAAAGGTGATAAATCTGGCGATCTTGGGAGCCATTCAATTACACCTCTTCTACCAATCCATCGACCTGGAAACATGTGATCTAAACATTGTCGAACACGTAATGCGTAATGTGGTGGGGCACCATCCTGTTGGAACATCAACCTATTCGCAATGTACCGCCGATCATTCTGATCAGCATCTATGGCGTCTTGCAGTAATTCCAAATAGATTTCACCCGTCAAATTTCCAGGTAAGAAAAAAGGACCAACTAAATAATGATCGCCAAAAATATCAGCCCAAACATTTAATTTTTGTGGCTGCTGTGTGTGTACCTCATGATAAATTCTGGGATTATAATCGGACCAATATCGGCAGTTATGATGATTTACTATGCCATTTAATAAAAATGACCATTCGTCGGAAAAGCAAGTGTTGAATAGAAAATATTCATCGTTTATAATTCGTTCACTCATATCTTCACAAAATTGTAATCGCCGATCAAAATCGTCTTCATTAAGTTCTTGTACAAGGTGAATTTTATACGGATGAAAACTATGGGCCTTTAGAATCCGCAGTATCAAATTTGTGGGTACTTAACGTAGAATCTACATAAACTTGCCCTAAAACCCCCACTTCTATGGCTTGGTTCCTTATGGGATTTTCAATGTTGCGTTTTTTATTGGCGACTGATCCAGTTTTCCGAAATTTAGCTACAAGTTCTAGAACATATTTTCGATGCACATTACTGTTTTCATGTCGCTCATTAAATATTTGTGCTGTAAAATGATAAACAAACCATGGGCGTAGTGAAGAAAAGCATTTACTTCTTAAGTAAATATAGGAACGAAAGAAAAACTCAAAGTCTTCCTCCACATAGTTTAATAATAAAATTATTTAGCAAAAGTCTTTACATGTTTCGAACGTAGTGACGTTCATCATCAGGAGACAGAAAATAAAACTTAGTGCTGATGGTTTTAGCAGGAGAGAAAATGGCGTCGAACCTTAATGGAGCTTTTATGGAATTAAAAATTTGATATGGAAATCAAACCCAATATGAAGAAATTGATGAAATTTAAAAACATACTGAGTATGTGAGAAGTTAGTTAGTAAGGTCTAAACCAACCAAATAAACTGGGGGGGGGGGGGGGAAAGAAAAAATTTTTTTCTAAAAAGGTGTCGAAGAATATTTAAAATTTTTTAAAAAACATTATGGTACATGTAGGTTATCTATAAAAAATAGAAATTGAAATTAAAATTAAAAATTGAAGCAAGAAAAAGTTTTTGAGTATTATTTTTGATAAAAGGTAAGTACCTACGAATGTTGCATTCAAGAAAATTTGTTTAGTGGGGTACTGAGATTTCAAACTCAGTAACCCCGCAGGTTTTTAATTTAAAATTGGTAAAGATCATTAAAAAATTGAACATTTCAAAAATGAGAGGAAAAGCAGATGTTTGTAAAAGAAATTATTTTTGTCAGTAATAAAGATTAGATGAATGGTGTATATAAGAAAATAAGTGGATTTTGTAGTCGTAACAAAAGGAGAAAATTGAAAGTGTTGTCTTTGAAAATAATCATAGATAAAGAACAACAGAGAAGGAAAAGGCCAAAGCGAAAATTATTATATTAATTTAATCATTAAAGTTTAGTGCATTGAAAAAAGAAGTATCGGGTGATTGGTTATATTTTGCACCCCCACCTATCTCATTTATTTGAAGAGGTATCAAAAAACTTTAAATACCAAAGTTGTAGGCTTTTTGATGAATTTTTATTTTAGAATATCAGAAGAAAAAAAAGATTATAGCATAACTGTGAAATACGTACAAATTGTGTTTTTTTAAATGAAACACCCTGTATATTATATGATATTCTTGTAGAAAATCTTCTTCTCATTTCAAATATATATTTTATATGGTCTATTTTGAACGCTTGGGTAAATAAGTATAATTTAAAAACATAGCATAAGTAGGCTTAGACAATATGGCCGATTGAATATAAGGCAATTGTTCACCTATTATTGGTCTGCTATATGAATATTAATGTTTATAAACAAATTAATATTAATTATTCTTAGAAATACTCATCCAGATTGGATATCGATTGGAAATAAAACCATACGTTTTATATAATATGTTTTAGTTAATATTTATTATAATAAAAAAAAAACTTACTAAACTTTAAACTACATTTAAAATACCAAATTCTTACAATTATTTATAGAAACATATTTTATGTAAGACGATTTTATGGGGAATATTGCGGTAATAGCCGACATTCAATCTAATGAATATGTTCGAAATGGCCCCCATTCGCTTCTATACATTTTTGGTAACCGGCTTTCAATTTGTCTATAGCCATGGATATCCAATCTGGATGAGTATTTCTAAGAATAATTAATATTAATTTGTTTATAAACATTAATATTTATATAGCAGACCAATAATAGGTGAACAATTGCCTTATACTTATTCAATCGGCCATATTGTCTAAGCCTACTTATGCTATATTTTTAAATTATACTTATTTACCCAAGCGTTCAAAATAGACCATATAAAATGTATATATTTGAAATGAGAAGAAGATTTTCTACAAGAATATCATATAATATACAGGGTGTTTCATTTAAAAAAACACAATTTGTACGTACTTCACAGTTATGCGATAATCTTTTTTTTCTTCTGATATTGTATAATAAAAATTCATCAAAAAGCCTACAACTTTGGTATTTAAAGTTTTTTGATACCTCTTCAAATAAATGAGATAGGTGGGGGTGCAAAATATAACCAATCACCCGGTACAACTATGTTGGATTTGATCATTCAAGCAAAGGACGTTCTTGTTATTTAATGTTTTGTTAATTTCAAGAATTTCTAAAAGATCTAGTCTATTTCCTTTGTTGCAAAAGTGTAAACATTTTGTGTGAGAATCAGAGTTAAAAGTATGATTATTTGAAAAGATATGTCTGGAAAAATTATTCTTTATTTTTGAAGGGGAAATATTTTGGCTAGTGGCTCTTTCAATTTCTTTACAATGTTCTTTTATTCCAGAAGAAAATTTACGTCCTGTTTGACCAATATAGGTCGCCGTACAATCCTCAGTGGAACAGCTGATGCTGTAAACACCAGATTTATCAGACATTGGGACAGAATCTTTAGAATTGACTAAAAACTTTTTTAAAGAGTGTTGAGTTTTAAAAACGATGTTAATATTAAAAGGTTTAAATACATATTTTAGTTTGTAAGAGATAGGGCCCCAAAAAGGTAAGGAGAAAAATTTCTTTAAAGGTTTATCGTTAGATAAAATATTTCTATTAAGAGATTTATTTAAGTGTTTGTAATAAATTTTGTTAATTAGGTTTAATGGGAAACCATTATTGACACCTATTTGTTTGATTAGGTTGAGTTCCGATTTAAATTCATTATTTTCAAGGGGAATAGCGAAAGGTCTAGAGAAAAATGAGTGAAATGAGGCGAATTTTTGACTGTGAGGATGGTTTGATTGAAACGGTATATTAAGTAAATGATTTTACTAAATTTTTTTTCTGAAAGTAGTACAAATTAATCTGATGTACCTACCTATTTAAGTCTACTTTAAGCTTTAAATCAATAAATATCCAAAACTACTGAACTGAAGCACATTAATTTTACATCATTATAAAGGGAATTGAAATACCTTTAAAATGAGGTATCACTCGACCCCCTTTTCATTTAAGATTTTATGGGTGGTGCCACCCCCGCCCAGGGGGCTGCACGTGTTAACGTCATTGTTTGCCAATTTTGTGCCCCCCTCGAAAACAAAATCGACGGGTCTGAGCGTTTTTCCAAAAAATAACTGAGCTGCCAGTAAATGCCACTGTTTCGTTATCGATGCGCCACCATCTATTAATATAGATATGTATATCGAACCGAAAGTTTATCTGATCCTGATCTTGAAAATCTTAATGAGCAACACAATTTCGTCCGGGGCAGTCAAATAGTTTTTGGTCTTCAAATCAACAGAAAGAAAAAACAAGGAAAATTGGAAACATGATCTAAAGAGGCTCTAAAGTATCAATATTTGATGAAATCTCTAGAATAAACTAATCGCTAAGTTGACGACAGTTATTGTTGCATATTGCACCACAGGATAGTAACCTGGCTCCATTACTGTTTCCGCTTTTTATTAATGACTTACCTAGATTCATCAATAGCCTTTTACTTCTGTTTGTAGATGACCTTAAGATTTTTAGGACTATTTATTCCTCTCTCGATTGCGATTGTTTGGAAAATTACCTTAACCTGCTTATCCCGTGGTGTATAGACAATCAACTACCCTTAAATATTGACAAATATAAAATAATTACCCTCACTATTAAAAAACATAAAATTCTATATCAATAGATTAATGTTGATTTACTTGGGGACCTAGGGATTAAATTTGGATTACCGGATCGAAATATATTTCCAAATTAGGTTTTTTAAATTAAAATTTTAAAAGTTTATTTTCATTAATTTATTATCTGTGCAAGTTTGTTTATAACTTTCTATATTATAAGTACACATAAAATGTTATAACCGGCAGTGAACTGAAGATTTTCTTTATATTATTTTTTAAAATACGATCTGAAAATAAAGTTGTTAAACACGTCTGTAGGGAGAATATCGGAATACAATACACACTGGAAATTCGTCATAAATTGAAATTTGCAACTTGGCAGAGCATGTAAATATAAATGTAAATATTAGTCAGCGTTTCCAGAGTATCCGTGTTGGTTTGTTTAATTTTATTATTTGTTAACATTTCGAAATGTTGTTTTAATTAATTTAAAATTGAATTTTCATTCCAAACATTTTGTTCTCTATAATGTAATATTGGAGCCGAGAAGATATCTTATTCATATTGCTATATTTGTATTTTAATGAAGTTATTTAAATATTGTCTTGTTCTTCCTATTAAAATTATTATTACTATTATTTTCTTTTCGCAGCTTTTTGTTGGTAGGTATAGCTGGAATTTTTTTAGAGTTCAGAGAATAAATCTTGTACTGTTTAAAAAGTTCCTTATTACACAGGAAGAAAAAATAATAACTACTTGTTATGTTTCACAAATTTAATCAGTTTCCTGACACGTATTTCGGCACTTGCGGGCCATTGTCAAAGGAGTGCAAGGAGATACTAAATTCTACTTGACATTACAAAGGTATTTATATTATATTATGGTAGTTATAAACGTGTCAAGAAATTAAAATTAGAATTAGAAGTTTGAATGGTTAACTGTGGGTTTTCCTAACTTTGAAAGGTACAGATGCATATTGAGTCCTAAATTAGTATGCTATTAAGAATTAGGAAAGCGCCTGACGGTATTTCGGTTTGATTATTAACAACATTACATTTGTTTTTTATGGCTTTTTTGATAGCTATTGTTTCTAGTAAATTTAGTTTTCTACTTTAATTGTGTATGTATATGGGTTTTATGTTGTTAGAGATTGAGTGATTGTCTTTAATGCAGTGATCAGCTAACCCTATTTTATTTTGTTTTTTAAAATAGATATTTTGTATTCTTTAAGCCTGGTGTCAAAATTTCTACCTATTTGTCCTCGCAGTTGTCGCATTCTATTTGGTAGACTCCACTTTGTAAAAGTTTGTTTTTAGTTTATATTTTAGCATTGGATATGTGTTTGTGGGGAAGAGGGAACACGAGCCAAAAAATCGCCAAAAACTTAAAACCCTTAATATCATTCATATACAAGTCAATAAAAACAACTTACACAAACACAAATCCAATTCTAGAATAGAAACTAAAAACAAAATTTTATAAAGTGAGGTCTACCAAATAGAATGCGACAACTTCGAGGCTATCTACATTGGGCAAACAGGTAGAAATTTTGACACCAGGCTTAAAGAACACAAAATATCTATTAAAAAAACAAATAAAATAAAACAGGTTTAGCAGAACACTGCATATTACACAATCACTCAATCTCAAACAACATAAAACCCATATACATACACAATAAAAGCTTAAAACTAAATTTACTAGAAACAATAGCTATCAAAAAAGCCATAAAAAAACAATGTAATGTTGTTAATAATCAAACCGAAATACTTTTAGGCGCTTCCCTAATTCTTAATAGCACACTAGTTTAGGACTAAAATTTAGTCCTAAAATACCATGCATCTGTATCTTTTAAAGTTAGAAAAACCCACAGTTGACCATTCAATCTTCTAATTCAAATTTTAATTTTATGAGATGTTTATAACTACTATAATATGATATAAATACCTTTGTAATGTCACTTAGAATTTGATATCTTCTTGTACTCCTTTGACAATGACACGCAAGGATTGAAACACGTGTCAAAAAACTGATTCAATTTGTGAAACATAACAAGTAGTTATTATTTTTTCTTCCTGTGTAATGGAACAACAGTTTCACCAAGCATGTTGTAACAACCACTTTGTGCTTCTTACAACTGATTTTGTTATTTTCAAAATTATTTAATTATCTTTAAAATTTAAGAAATTTATATCAAATATCATGATTAAATTTCCTAAGGCGCCTTCGGGTAATACCGCCCACCTAAGTCTATATGCTTTTCAGAAATTTCATTTTTAGATACAGGGTAGAAAAAATGTGTCAGATGCAAAAGAAAATTATATTTGTCGTTAACTAGCATAACAAAATAATTAAAAATCGACGTTGTGGTCTACTGGTCAGCGCAGCGGCCTCACAGATCGTAGGCCCGGTGCCGGCAACGTCGATGTTAAATTTGGAATTTGGTTTAAGAGGTGCGCCGTCTTTCGGAAGAGACGTTAAACTGTGGGCCCCGTGTCATGGATGTTGGCACGTTAAAGAACCCTACCCTCGACAAAGAGGGATTTGGCAAAATTACCAGATAGTGTGTGACAAATTCCCTGGCGTTGGTGATTGGCCTCGTTGCGGAAAAAGGCCGACGTAAAATAAATTAATAAAAAAAAAAAAAATAAAAATAATTAAAAAAAAATTCTTACCGACAAAAGTTGGACTTTTAAAAAATATGAGAAATGGGTGGTTTTTCAACCCGTTATTATATTATCGCCCACGTGGTTTAAAATATCGCCCATGACTCACTACGACTAACACTTATGTTTAGTTTACATTTTAAGGTTATGTATTTTTTTGAAAAAACTTGCTTCCACATATTATATACTTTGAAGTGCAAGACCTAACGATGGTGAATATATTAAGCTATATTTCTTACCTTACAAACTATTTCACTAGAAGTTAAACCTTATTTAAAACAACTATAATCTTATAAAAACGGAATACGTTGAACATTTTCGCCGTTAGCGGTGGAATGTATTGGTTTGTATTGCAGATTTCATCAGGCAATTTCGATTGGTTACTACTACGACCGATCCTTGCTAGTGGCTGGTCAAAATATATGGATTAGGAGGGTAATTCGAAAGCGGGCGATATTTCAGACTGGGCGATATAACCCGAAGACACCTTACTACGCCCCTGGCGATTCACTTTGATTGAAGTACCTTGAAACTCAAACAGGCTTTTAAGATAATTTGTACGCAACTTTATATACATCACCCTTCTGGGAGGCTGGAAAACGGGGTTATTCACCTTTTCTAATTTAGTTCGTTTTGTTCCATGCGTCTAAGCTGTCAGAGTGAACGTGAAAATAGGGTTAATTTTATAATTTTATGGGTCAAGTTCAAATTTTCATCTAGTTTTTCTTCCCCTACGTTATAGTTGATCGGAGGTAATGTGATTGGTGTTTGGTTTAGGATTGGAGTGTGTTCTGTCATTTCTTATGAGGTCAAGTGAGTAAAACCGACGCAGGAATGCGAAATCCTTTCTTCTCACATCTGGTACCAGCCCAGAAAGGCGATAAGTGAAAGTATGAACTGTTTTAAATAAAAAAGGAATCTTGTGCTGCGGGAGTTCCCGGATTAAAAGTTTTTATCAGTTAAATGCTCTTCAAGTCTTCAATGGCGTTTAATTTCACCTCCTAGGGCTAAAGGAAACCCGAACAACAGCATCAATAATGCTTTAATTGGCTTACTACATTTTTTGCTGCGTGCGAGTCCAATTTTGTCAGAGAGGAGTAAGTGCTTATATATGGTCTGTCTGGAGCTGCTGTTCGATGCCTATTCCAGAAGACATTAGAAGTATAGCTACTATCCTGCTCCTATGTGAAGTGCTGTAAAATCCAAGTCGCTTGCCGTGTGGTGTGACCAAGGAACTATTGTATATAATGTTTAATTTATAGCAATAAATCTCTTATACAGGGTGACAATTTAAAAAACTTGAAATGGCCATATCTTAGGAACGAAAAACTGAAGAAAAAAACGCAAAAAACCATTTTTATAAAACGAAGGGGGAACAAAAACAAGCGTATTATCCCACCCTTATCTGCAACCTCTTGGACAGGGTGAGATACACCCCTAAAATCTTAAATAGAAAGGGGGGTCGAGTGATACATCATTTTGAAGCTCTTAAAAAATGCTTTCCAATGGTACCATAGAAAGCTACATTTCAGGAAATTATTCTCTGTTTATTAAGGAAAACAATAATTAAGGAAAACACAATTTTTAAACTTTTTATTATTATTTAATTAAATGTTCAAAATGATTGCTACCAATATCCTGGCATATTAAGAGATATCTCTTAAGAATTCTAAACTTTTAAGCCTAGGTATTTTGTTTTGGTTTATTTGCTATGGTTTTTTTGTCGAAAAAAAATTTGTTTATAAATATTCGCATTTTATTATCACAGAATTTACTTTAAAAGTAACTTATACTAGTATTATTATTTTAAGAACAGTTGACTTTCGGTTCAGTTTAAACGAAAAGCAGCACTTCTTATCTTTAACAATGGTGTACAGCATAGCTAAACGTGTAGAAATTATTTTTATTTATGGTTCCCAGGATCAATGTTTCTTAAGGACAGCTCAACGTTTTAACGAAAGGTATCCAGGTCAAAATGTAAGCCCGGAGTATGTTCGCCAACTAGTAGCAAAATTTGAAGAAACTGGTTCTGTCGCGAATAAAAAGATAAATCAACCAAGACTAGCCAACGAAGCAGCGCAAATTCAAATTCTGGGGCAGTTTGCAATGAATTTAACTTCATTAACTCGTCAAGCAGCTAAATTTCATAAGTTTTATCCCTATAAACTGCACATACTGCAAGAACTTGGTGACGACGACCCGGACAGAAGAATTCAGTTTTGTGAAATAATGACAGATAGAATTACGGCAGAACCTCGACTAGTTAAAAATATTTGCTTCAGTGATGAGTGTACCATTTATTTAAATGGGCGTGTTAATAAGCAAAATTGTCGTTACTGGAATGACGAAAACCCCCACGTATTTAGAGAAGGGCATACCCAGTACCCCCAGAAAATTAATGTTTGGGCTGGTATATTGGGAGATGGTATTATCGGCCCAATATTTATAGAAGGAAATTTAAATGGCGACAAGTATGCTGAAATGCTACAGAGGTCTATCGAACCACTAATAGTGCGAGAATTAGAAAATCAGAGGGACGTACTCGGAAATTTATCTTTAGAAGAACGCTTACTACATTTCCAACAGGATGGAGCACCTCCGCATTATGTAGTTTCCGTTAGGCAGTGGTTGGATGATAATTATCTCAACCAGTGGATTGGAAGAAGAGGTCCTGTTGAATGGCCACCTAGATCCCCGGACTTAACACCCCTTGACTTCTTTTTGTGGGGTCACCTAAAATCTGTGGTTTTTAAAACGCAACCTGAAACACTAGAGCAACTTCAGCATAGAATAGTTCAGGAATGCCGTGCTATATCCAGAGAAACATTTGCAAATGTACGTGAAGAATTTGAAAGTAGGCTTTATTATTGTCTTCAAAACAACGGAAATAATAATAAACATTTAATTAAATAATAATAAAAAATTTCAAAATTGTGTTTTCATTTATTTTTTTTTTTTTTTTTTTTTTTTTTTTATGATCGAGCACAAGCACTATAGGAAAATCCTTTAAGGCGCTCTGGGAGCGGTGCGTGTGCGAAGAAAGCGATTCACGTTTTTCTTGAATCGTTGGAGGTTATATTCGGTTGGAAACACGGTCTCAGAAAGGCCGTTCCACAAAGATGACGTCCTCCAAATGAAAGAGTTCTGAAACAATGATGTTCGGGGAGTACTAAGTTGAACCACATAGGGATGGGCGGCAGTGGTTCGTCGTGTGTTTCTGCTATGCATTACTCTAGGTGGAATCGAGCGGGCAATATCTGTCGAACACTTGCCATGAAAATATCTGTAGAAGAGAGTCAAATCACCAACCTGTCTTCGATGTTCTAAGCTGTCGAGGTTCTTAGTCAGCTCGTGGTCGCCGATTAGACGAACGGCTCTCCTTTGGATGGAATCCAACAACCGAAGGGTATGCTTCGGTGCAGAACTCCAGATATGAGAGCAGTATTCCAGTGATGGTCGAATCTGGGCTTTATAAAGTGTCAAAAGTTGTTGAGGTGTATACAACTTTTTGGTACGGAAAAGTATACCGAGCTTCTGAGAAGCTGCCCTGGCGATTGCCACTACGTGATTATGCCAAGACATATTTCCTCCCAGGTTGACACCCAGCAAATTAATAGACGAAGTCAGTGGAATTGCGTGTCCTGCCATAACGATATCGGGTTCTGCAATGTTGACCTTCTTAGAGAAAACTGCAGCCTGGGTTTTTTGAGCGTTAAATTCGACTTGGTTACTGTCACCCCAAGACAAAATTTCTTCCAGGTCTTTATTGAGGCGTGATACCTCATGTTGTCTGCGAAGATGTGCGTCAGTAGCCGATGTTTGAGGTTTCAAAGTAAAAGATGAGATAAGTGTGCTGTCGTCAGCAAAGCAATATAATGGATTTTCTGTTTTCGCTAGAAGGTCGTTAATGTACAGTAAGAAGAGAGTGGGAGATAATATGGACCCTTGAGGAACACCAGCATTGATGGTGAAGGTGTCTGAGAGAAACCCGTCAATCGCCACTTGCAGAGAGCGGTCCTTGAGGAAGCTAGACAACCATGAACAAAATCGACCGGGCATACCATAAGAACGCAGTTTGCTTAGGAGCCCCTCGTGCCAGACACGGTCAAAGGCTTTAGAGATGTCCAGTGCAATAGCCCGGGACTCCCCATGATGTTCGATTGCGTTGCTCCAAAGATGAGTGACATAGGCTAGCAGGTCTCCTGTTGATCTGGACTTACGAAAACCATACTGATGGTCGCTGATAATTTTAAGGCCTTCCAGGTATTTTATAAGTTGTTGGTTAATAGCTTTCTCCATCACCTTTGATATAACTGAAAGCAATGCGACTGGTCGATAGTTGTTTGGCAGGGTTTTCTTGCCTTTCTTTGGTATAGGCTGGACTCGCGCCTTTTTCCAGCAAGATGGAAATATTCCTTTTTTGTAGGATAAGTTAAAAAGTCTACAAAATACTGGTGTGAGTTCATCGGCGCATTTCTTGAGCACTATAATAGGAATTTCATCTGGACCAGAAGCTTTTTTGGCATCGAGCCCCTTCAGAATTCGTTTGACAGGACGCTGACGGAATACGATATCAGTCATTTCCGATCGAACTGCTGGAATGTTCGGGGGTGTTTTTCCCTGAAAGTCTACCGTGGAGTGTGAAGCAAAGAGTTCCGCGAGTAAGTTCGCTTTATCTTCAGCCGTGGTTGCTATTGTGCCGTCAGAACGTGTTAGCGGTGGAATATTTGATTTGGTAAAATTTTGACTGACGGCCTTAGCGACTGACCAAAAGGACCTAGATCCGTTAGGACTGGCGAGAAGTTTATTTTTGATCCTCATGTTGTGAGCCTCTTTGTTTTGATCTATCGTTTGCTTGCACTGGTTTCGAGCGGTAACAAAGATGGTGCGATTCACATCGGTAGGATTTTTACGCCATTGTCGGTAAGCTAGATTTTTAGCTCTGACAGCACGCTCGCAGTTCTTGCTAAACCAGGGCTTGCCATTTGAAGGGCGCTTCTTGGAGAAAGGAATAAAGGCTTCCATGCCAGTAAGAATGACATCGGAGACCTCTTGAGCACAAGCGGATGGATCATCTGAAGAGAAGCATACTTCCAGCCAAGGAAAAGTGCGATTGTTTTCCTAAATAAACAGAGAAGAATTTCCTGAAATGTAGCTTTCTATGGTACCATTGGAAATCATTTTTCAAGAGCTTCAAAATGATGTATCACTCGACCACCCTTTCTATTTAAGATTTTAGGGGTGTATCTCACCCTGTCCAAGGGGTTGCAGATAAGGGTGGGATAATACGCTTGTTTTTGTTCCCCCTTCGTTTTATAGAAACTGTTTTTTTCGTTTTTTTCTTCAGTTTTTCGTTCCTAAGATATGGCCATTTCAAGTTTTTAAATTGTCATCCTGTATATTTCCTAGAGAGCTTATTTTATTTCCAGTCGTTAATTCCTTTTGTAAATTATTAGTTACGTGACCTTAGGTTTTGAAGAACCTAAAAATATGTTTAATTATTGTTGTAAGATTTTGTACCAAGAAATGGGTACGCTGTCTTTATTGTCATTATCTCAAACTATAATTTTTTTTGTAATACGTCTAATATTTTTTCTCCGAATTTGTTATTTACAACAATAGATTTGTCTTCCAAAATGTCTTTTCTTCTTAAGAAAGTTGACTTGAGTACGAAAAATCCCATATTTCAAATGCTTGGGTGCCGCAAAATTCCATGATCGCACCCCTTTATAAAACGAAACCACTGTGCATGCCTGCCGGACCAGAACACAGATAGGAACTTTACACGAAGAATTTCATTCACAGATAAAGCCTGTTTTCCGCGGAGTAGCATAACTAATTTGCACAATGAATATTTATATGTTGACTAAAGTAACCCATTATCAGCATGAGTTTAAGATCAATGTGTGGGAAGGAATCATAGACACTTTCATAATAATTGGTCCTGTCATTTTACCACCTTGACTAAATGACAATATTTTTTGGAACATCTGCGAAACGAAATATCAAATTTATTAGTTCCTCTGCCCTTGTAAATGCCCAAAAGAGGAATGTGGTTTATGCATGACGGTGCTTTTCCACATTATCCAAATAGGCCGCTCGATCGCAAATTGGCCAGCTCGATCTCCAGATATTACCCTTATGGATTATCTTTATAGAAAACTTTGAAAGCTCTTGTGTTTTCTGGGCCAGTAGATATAGATGATGAATTAAGGAGATGTATTCAAACTGGAATTGACGCTTTGAGAAATGAGGACGAAATCTCCGAAGAAATGGTCCAAAGAGTTCAATTAACAACAACATTTGTATATATTAAATAAACATTTGTTAAAATTAACACAACACCAATAGAGCTTTTCCTCTCTGAATGTGTTCCTCTCGTTCATTTTTTTGATTTAAACCGCCATGTTGTTGTCTTGTATCTAAACTGTCAATCCATTTTCTTTCACTTTCGTTCTAGCACGTGAAGAGTTGAACAGCCTTTTTATATTCTATATTTCATAAAATGTTTAAATAGGAAGTTGGTTTGCTTAATTTGAAATTAATATCTGGTGGGTTTACTGAACCTTAAAATTCAGTGCCCCAAACCACTTTTTCGAAAAAATATTCTGTACTTTCTCTACATTTATAAAAAAATCTCATATTTCAATCTCCTTTTTATTTTTACAGATTTTAATACATCATGCCTACAATGCCTAATTTGTATAAATGAAATAATATTTCCATATTTTACTATGTCTTCAAGACATTTTTTTATTAGGAAAACTTTTTTGACATCTTCTTTTTAGAAGTGTTTTTCTACCACCACGTTCCCTTTTTTGGTTTTTCTAAATCCTTTCAACTGACTTTTCCACATACTACGTATGTTTTAACTTATCTTCATTTCTAATGTCTTCACATAATGTAATTTCAATAATCCAATATTTGATGCCATAAAAGCTCCATTAAAGTTTTATGCCTACCACTTATCATTTTCTCTTTTGCTTAAACCATCAGCAATATATTTTTCTGTCTCCTGATGATGAATGTTTCTGCGTTCGAAACATGTAGAGACCTTTAAACAAAGAATTTTTTATTGTATTAAATTTTGTGAAGGAAGACTTTGTGTTTTTCTTTCATATTCATACTTTCAACTCCACTTTAAGTATGGACTATTTCTTCAAATTTGTTAAAATCGTTTTTTTTTTAATTAAATTAAATTTTTGTTGTTGTAACAACACATTTTTTAAATTTTTTTCTTGTTTTAAGTGACACTTATTTTAATTTAACGCCTTTGCTTCAAATTGTGTTTAATTGCTACAATAATTTAGATCTAGCCATATCTACACGAATTTTTTAAATCCAGATACCTCAAAACGGCTGCCCAAATCAACTCTTACTACGTATACCTTTTTTAGGTAAAAGACGTTGGAGAATAAAAATGTTTATTTAGAAGTTCAATGCAGAGTGGCTCAAAAAGGTTATTTCGTTTTAAATATGTGCAAAGTACCGCAGGTGGCGCCCTCTAAATTTTACAATAAAAATAAAAGCAGATTTTAATTTTTCACCCCAAAACCCCCCTTAGTCGAATATTGTGACAATACACCAATTATTAAAAAAAAAAATCATCCACTTTTGGACTAAGGTAAGTTGGGTTATATCGTCATATTTAAGCCTCAGGAATTTGTGATAGCTTTTTTTATTTTATTTTGTCCGGTAAATCAACTTACCATGTACTTATTTGCGGCCGGTAAGTGGAACATTACAGTATCAGGTACTGGTAAAGTATTGCCTAGCAACCATCTTTTGTTTTTAGAAATAATAACTTTTTACTTTGGATTTTTGACAAGTTGTCACTTAAAATTATAGGAAACAAAATGTTCAAGTACAGTGTTATCAATTTAGTTTGTCCCACTTTTAAGAGCCTGTAAGTTTTTTGTATTTTGAGTTAGCGAGTTCATTCAAAAAACAAGATGTACCATTTTTAGCCAAGTTTTCATGAGTGTTGTCAAAAATGACAGTAGGTGTCACATGTCACATTGAAAAGCAAAAATTTTTTTTTTAATGGGACACCCTGTATATTAGAGGCGAATTAGATGGTCCCTTTTCTTCCGATTTCAAAAATATAACACACATATGCATTCTTTTCTTCATTCCATCAAACATTGACAAAAATATAAAAAATATATTATTGTTAAAAAGCATCAAGATAGCTATGCAACTGTTTTGGTTGTTAGCTTATATGATCAATGAAACACGACACATTGAAACGAATAAACAATTTTATTATATTAACTAGAAAATAACAATCGTTTCTACTGAACCATGCGATATAGGCAGCTTCCGTAGTTAATCGGGTATAGATTTGTAGGGAAATGCCCGAAAATAGGCTAATACCGAGGCTAATACATTCATTTCCATTTCTTCTGTAATAATTGTTTCCCGCCTAATTATTCGTTTTTTCTTTATATTTACCTCCAGTCTCGAAAAATGTCTTCTTCAGCCGATAAAATATTTTTTGGAAGGAACCCGTCTATTGGGAAGCTGAAGCCTACCTATACCTCCTAAGGTTGCACTGCCCGTTTGACGAAAAATATCAAACATAAAACACTTTTCCTCCACTGAATAATAATATCTCATGTTAGTTAATTTTTGCATACAAAATAACTTTTCTACAATATTCGAAACGATTACCTAATAATGCTGAGAATGACAGACTGAAATATAAATGATGCTAAAATCCATAGCAACCAACACAGTTGCATAGCTATCTTGATGTGTTTTAACAATAATATATTTTTTCATATTTTTGTCAATGTTTGATGGAATGAAGAAAATAATTCATATGTGTGTTATATTTTTGAAATCGGAAGAAAAGGGACCATCTAATGCGCCTCTAATATACAGGGTGTCCCATTTGAAAAAAATAAACTTTTGCTTTTCAATGTGACATGTGACACCTACTGTCATTTTTGACAACACCCATAAAAACTTGGCTGAAAATGGTACATCTTGTTTTTTGAATGAGCTCGCTAACTCAAAATACAAAAAAGTTACAGGCTCTTAAAAGTGGGACAAACTAAATTGATAACACTGTACACATATTGAGCATTAATTATTTAATTCATCATAATATATACATTAAACTAAATTAAACTTGGAATATAATAATACCTATATAAGTTTTTAAAACTTATAATAACAGTAACTGTCATAATTTAAAACAAAATAAAGGCAATCATGACCGACTATAAAAATGCGTTCCACGCCCCGACTAGTATTTATTGGAAAATCGCTATTCTGGCAGCATGTCTTACTATAAATTATAATATACTTTTTTCTACCAACTTTAGTAAATAAAAAATGTTACGCAATTACAGAATAGGCCCTCTTTTACATTTTTTAAAATAGTTTGCTTAACTAAAGTTAGTAATTTTTATTTTATTTTGAATATATTATTATATCTATCGATACCAAATAACTTTGTGTAGAATGTAGAGGCTTTAAATTGTAAACGTATTTTTTCTACCAACTTTAGTAAATTAAAATTATTACGCAACTACAGAGTAGACTCTCTTTTACAATTTTTTAAATATTTTGCTTAACTAAAGTTAGTAATTTTTATTTTGTTTTGACTATATATTTATCGATCCCAAGTAACTCTGTTTAGATGCTTTAACTTGTAAAATTATTTTTTCTACCAACTTTAGTAAATAAAAAATATTACGCAACTACAGAATGGACTCTCTTTTACAATTTTTTAAATATTTTGCTTAACTAAGTTAGTAATTTTTATTTTATTTAAACTATATCCAGTGATACCAATTAATAATGCCAATAATATTTTATAATTTGTAATAAATATTTTTATTAAATCTTTTTAAAAAGGATTATAATCACAAAATGAAATAAAATATCATACAACACACGTCCGTTAGGTGTTATTACAGTCACCCACCGGCCTTGTAACGTAAGATACTATTCCACACCTTTAAAGACACAGAACATTTTTGACAAATTATTTTTCCGTGGCTACATTTTACCCTAACTGCATCGATATTATATTATCGTGTATTATTTATCGTGCAACCATGCATTCAATCAAACACAGAATACCTAATTCGATCTCATCCTCCATCAAACATGAAATAATAATAATATGCAGTTTCTGTGTAGCTAAATTCCACGTTCCTCCCTTATTTATTACGTCCGAAATATGTTTTATACTCAAGAGAATTGATTAATCCGGATATTAGAATTCAAATTTAGCCCGGGCGTATCTCGTATAGGGAGGCCTTTGAACCTAAACTTTGGGGTCTCCCCACAAGAAAAATTCAATTTAATTCTTATAGTACAGTGTGACCAGTAAAGTCCGCATCAATGGGATTTTTTTTATTAATAACTTTATTAGAAATTTGACTTTGGCATCAAGTTCTGCTTCGATCGAGATGAAAATTAAGCAAAAAAATAGTAGTCACGTGATTCCCATTATCTGTCAAATTTTAATTTTTTCCAAAAAATAATTCAAAAGGGGAGTTATTTCTGAAAGTATCAAAAAAAGTTATTAAAAAAAGTTTTTTTTTAAATGCAGTTTCTAGCTCACATGCAAAATTTTAGCTGCATAAGATAATTTTGATTTTTACCCATATTTTGTAAATTGCACCACTTTTGCAAAATAAGACTCAACGCAACCTACATAAAACTTCTTAGTTTTGACAATGCTTTATTTCAGATACATGTTCTTTAAGGTAGCGCCATATTAAATGTGTGTTTTTCTACAAAATTAAAATTTGGTCGCATGTGATGCAAAGTTTATTTGTTTTTGACCCTGTAGGTAAGTTTATAAAATAAGTATTTTCAAAAACGTAGTTTGTGTTTGAAAGTAATACACCTTAATATTAGGACAAAAAATAACACAGTGTCATCAGTAAAGTGTTCATTAAGTGGAAATAGTATGTTACATAACAAGTGTTGAAAGTGGCAATCTTCAAACGAGGAGGTATTTAGCACGAGGTGCCAGCCGAGTGCGGAAATTCTCCGAGTATGAGAAAATCACTTTCACACGAGTAATGTACACAATTTTTCCTACGACCATACAAAATAATCAAAAAGAGTTTGTTTGGTTTTTAATAGTTTGTACACCATTGTGTTAAAAAAAATTGACAAAGTACAAACGCAATAAATGCAAAACAAATTTCAAGTCGGATTCCAACACAAGCGTCTATATTAAAACAAAATAAAAACAATTCCTACTTACAAATTTTAACTTACCTAGATTTAAATAAAAATAATAACTTTTTCTCCTATTTGCTTACGCACATCATACCTAGTATCTATGTACAGTGAATAAATTTCGTTTCTGATTTTTTTAGCTGCTTGCATTCTTTCAATAAAACAATAATATACCTAAATATACATACAAAAACAACAAAACACAAACACATAGTGATGGGATAACTCGAGTGAAAAATAACCTTTCACTCGGTTTTTTCAATCACTTGAATTATTCGATTATCTTCGGAAATAACTCGAGTGACCAAATGAGTGACGAACATATGGTTTTTATTTTTCAACGCGTCTCCAAAGTTGCTGACTTGCTGCCCGCCTGTCAATCACTCACTGCGGCCAGAGCCATCTCGTAGCGAGCGGCTACACCGAGTGGTTTCGGTTATTATTGGCGATATTATTCAAATTAAATACTGCATTACGGGTTGCCTGTGTAAGATAATAAATATGATTTATTTAGATTTAAATTTAAATATCATGAGTTATGCAATATCGTGACATCTCAAGGTCAAGTAGTCAAGTGGTTAGTTAAATTAAATTGTATTTTGTAAGATCTGGGAACTGGGAACCATGCCAAAAAATCCACAAATATCTCCGCCACATTTAATAATCCGCAAAAAATCAATCGATTAACAACACCGAGTCAGTTATTCCCAATACAAATGTTGTATATCAACATGAACCATGATGAACCGCCAATATTAATAATTAATATTAGCATTTGAGTGAAAAAAAAATCGATTATCATTCGGTTTTTTAAATCACTCGAATTCGCGGTAGTCGATTATTAAAATAAGTCGATTTTTCTCAACACTACAAACACAAAACTAGAACATAAAACATAACCTCAACATCTTGTCTTGTTCTTAATGGCTCTGCTCCCTGGGGGCAATTTGCCAGCACAGTAGGTGTGATAGTAATGTTGTCTGGTCTGTACCATATCACGACCACTGACTTTTCTTCTTTGCATACAATGCGGTTTGGACTGCTTAATATGAGTCTCTGGATTTGTGTATTTGACCTTTTCTTAGCTGCTATTTTAAGGGTCAAGGATTTAGTATTGACATTTACAACATAGGATAGGAGTGACATTTACTAAAAAGAAGGGATTTAGGGGTTAGTAGACAGTACAATCATTTACTGAGTAGACTAACTAGACACTTCACTAACTTATTTTTTTTTTTATTATAGTTTTATTTTATGATAATTAATGTACCGCATTATTAAACCTCAACATTATTGAAAGATAGAGATGGAGTTAAATATCGATAGCTTGCTAATTATAAAAGTTCTGTCTATATTCGATTTGTTTTAAATATTGCTAAAATAAATTTACTTACATAAAGCACTTTCACTTAGTACACCAATATAATTAAACATCCGAGATAATGGCAAAATTATAAATCGGTATTTCCTAGGGTATTCTATTTCTGCTCTATAGCTGCCCCTTTTTTTTCTGTGGTTCAACTCGGTTGACATAAACCCTTTATTTTTCTGTGAGTTGACATGTAAACATGAAACATGAGAGTTGGTGGGTTGCCTGCCATATTATTATTTTCCCTTTTCGATAATATTATTTTTATCATAAACAAGTACTCTTCGGTTCCCAAAAATAACGAAAAATTTGCAGTAATGCCCTAGTGTACTTTACCCCCACCCAGCACCCCAATTCACTCCACGTGTCCCGTAAGTTTGTTATGTTTAATAAATAGTTTTGTCGTCAAATTGACACCTGTTTAATTTAAATATCTTAGTGTGCTTGGTATTTCCACACTCGTGTTGAAATATTTTTTTTCAACACGCGTGTGATATTTAGCACTTTCTAGCCAAGTTAACCGTGCTGTTATTATCATTTTCGTAGGTGGTCGTAGGAAAATAAATTTTAATGGTGGGTAAAAAATCAAAATTATCTTATGCAGCTGAAATTTTGCATGTGGGCTAGAAACTGCATTTAAAAAAACTTTTTCTAATAACTTTTTTTCGATATTTTCAGAAATAACCCCATTTTTGAATTATTTTTTGGAAAAAATTAAAATTTGACAGATAATGCGAATCACGTGACTACTATTTATTTGCCTAATTTTCATCTCGATCGAAGCAGGACTTGATGCAAAATTTCAAATGAAGCTATTAATAAAAAAAATCCCATATGATGCGGACTTTACGGTTCACCCTGTATTTATTTTTTAATATATTTTCGGTAGAGTTTCGCGAGACGAGACGAGGGAGAGTATTTTTTGCAAGAATCTCGCGAGACGAGACAAAAATATGCGAGAACGAGAAACCTCGCAAAATCTTAAGATTTTGATTAGGATTTGCGATAAACTTTAAAAATAATCCAATTAGTATCATTCGATAAAAAAGCCATCTTTATTACCGATATTGCAAAGTGGCAAGGGAAAAATCGGGACACGTTGCCGAAAAACAATAGAAACAAGGACCAACAGAAAAAGTGACCCTTTTTTTATAACGTTTTCCATTTGTCTCTGGAAATTGCTTTTAATAATTTTTTTTCTATAAAACACAACTGGCCGGAAATTTTAATGTAGATAAGTTTCTTATCTTGTTTTTGGGAGCTACGGTGATTTGATTTGCGCCTTGGAAAAATGCAAAAATTTTTTTCCGGTATGATTATTTAAATATAATGCCATTGTCAATCAAAACAATTTACATACAGACATACAGACAATAATATTATCGCAAATAACAATATTATAACACTGACATTGTTTTTTGCTGTTATGTTATTACACACACAAACACGAAACGAATATTACAACGAGCAATAAAAACTTAAATTTTCACAATGGTTTATGGAAAAAAAATTCACAGATCTTGCATCTTACGCAAGTATCATAGGCGTATTGAAAATACCTACCACATACAGTGGCCAGAAGTAAACCATTATGTCACAGACTACTCCTATCTGTGAGTATGTAACGTGTTGACACAATGGAGCCGCTATCACGCGTTATTATGAGGGCATGGATGCTCCGATTTAGTTTTAAATAATAATAATTAAATTATTATACTTACAAAATTGACTGTTTTGTTAAAATAAAAAATATAGGATAATCTGTATATTAGTACTTACATATTGAAGAGAGCTCAAAACCACCGTTTCAAAAATAGCGACAAAATTATTTCTTTAGCTATACACATCCATTTACCTGCTGGTCCTTGTACTCTTTGTTCATGAAATGTCTTAATCTTAAGTTGGCTATGAAATGTTTTGGATTGGTATACTTATCCATTCTCCCCTGACTTTCTGTGTAATACGCCAAGACCGCCGCGCTATTTCGCTTTGTTTCAGCGACATTCACTGTTTATTTTTTTAAATTCTTTACCCCCAATTTCCTTTGTAATATTTTAAAACCGCCGCGCTATTGTTCTAAGTTCCAGAGATAAGCATTTTTGAGTTTTTCCTGTTTTTTTGCAATCTTCGCCCCCCGACTTTCTTTGTAATACGTCAAGACCGCCGCGCTATTTATCTTTGTTTCAGCGATATTCACTTTTTGGTTTTTTCCACTTTTTTTTATTTCTTTACCTTAACTTCCTTTGTAATATTTTAAGACCGCCGCATTACACGTTCGATATTATGAAATTTGTTAATGAAACTTGTACAATTAAACCACTCGACTGACGCCTAGTGTTTTAACGTTGCACACGTTTAATTATAGCGTTAATATCGAACTAGTATCATTATTAACTATAATTTAACCTGCAAATAATTTTATAATATGACAATAACAAACATAAAGCTCTTGGAAGCCGTCCGTTCTAATAAAAAATATTCTGTATAATGGGCGGTGTCGATAAAAACCATGTCTTAAGCGACACATTTTTATATAAAAAAGGTGCTCCTGTCGGGTAATACACCAACAAAATTTGCTTCCAGTATATAAGATAATTTTGCTGTTTTATCTATATTTTGTAAATTGCACCCCTTTTGCAAAATAAGACTTAACGCAACCTACATAAAACTTCTCAGTTTTGACAAGGCTTTATTTCAGATACGTTTTCTTTAAAGTAGCGCCATATTAAATGTGTGTTTTTCTACAAAATCAAAATTGGGCTACTTATTACAATTTGGTCGCAAATGATGCAAAGTTTATTTATTCTTGACCCTGTATAAGGTAACTTCATAAAATAATTATTTTTGAAAACGTAGTTTGTGTCTGAAAGTAATACACCTTAATCTTAAGACAAAAAGAACACAGTGTCTTCAGTAAAGTGTTTTTTAAATAGAAAGTAAATTTTAGTTTAACAACGTAAAGTTTATCTATTTTCAACGACTTAATGAACACTTTACTGATGAGACTGTGTTCTTTTTTGTCATAATAGAAATCAATTGAAAATGGTAAAAAGCGAAAAAAAATAATAGTAGGATAAAACCCATTGAAAAAGGAAGAGAATATAACAAAAATGAAAGGAAAAATAATTTACGGGCGATCCGACGTCGGGAAGTGGAAAGGGGTGAGTTTTTAAGGGTAGAAAACGATTTATCTCGATTTCCGGCAGAACTACAAGTCCTATGGAAAAACGTTAAAAGGCAAAGTTGTAGGTAATAAAAATATCTGTAACTTTTGTATTTACACTTTTTTCACATAACCTCAAAATTTATGTGAAAAATTCAAATAACCAAGTTTTTGGTTTTTTATTTTTCTCTACTACTACTACTACTACTACTACTACTACTACTACTACTACTACTACTCAAAATTGTACATAATGATTAAAAAAAAATCGGATTCGAGTTTTTTTCGTTTCTTTACATTTTTTGAGAACATTTGCCATAGTAATGTATATATTTTTTTACAGCATCAGAAAGTAGAGATTTCAACGAACAAAAAGCCCACCGACTTTTTAAAAAAAGCAGATATTTTTACGTGAGAATTTTCGATTGAAAATTAGGGTGCCTTTTCGATATTATGTCAAAATAAGGTGAAAAAATAAATATTTTAAATCAAAAAAATTACAGTGTGTTTAAGACATAAAAATGTACGTTTTCACCAAATTTCGAAAAAAAAAAAAATTTGTTGTAAAAGATAAAAATAGAAAACCATTTGTAATTGAATTTTTCACATAAATTTTGAGGTTATGTGAAATAAGTGTAAATACAGAAGTAGTAGATCTTTTTATTACCTACAACTTTGCCATTTAACGTTTTTCCATAGGACTTGTAGTTTTGCCGGAAATCGAGATAAATCGTTTTCTACCCTTAAAAACTCACCTCTTTCCACTTCCCGACCTCGGATCGCCCGTAAATTATTTTTCTTTTATTTTTGTTATATTCTATTCCTTTTCCAATGGGTTTCATCCTACTATTATTTTTTTTGGTTTTAAAATTATCGACGCTGGTCTACAAAAAATACTATCTCATTATTCAGATTAGTTGATATTACTAAATTATTGCGCGGAACACCTGGAAGAGGTTTGCGGAACACCGGTGTTCCGCGGAACGGCGATTGAGAACCACTGGTCTAAACCATCGTTCAGTATCCAGGATTATACCCAGATTTTTAGCTGTTTTAACTACGGGGAGCCTAACACCATTAATAACTATATTGATATAGTAAGATCTGGTCTTAACGTGCGGGTCCAAAGGTCACTGATCATATGCGTCAAATCAGACAACACAGAGGCTATCAAAATGTTGTGAGATTATTTACAAATATACCGAAGGAAGGAAAAATAGTTTCATTATTTTAGCTATCGCGAAGGTAGCCACATATACCTAATATTATTAGTTTTGTAAAAATTATGTACAGGGGAGTTGAAAAAGTTACAAAAAAAATATATAATCGTTAATTATAAACCTACTGTACCCTTTAATTAAAAACGACAATAATAAACAGTGCAATTTATTTTAACAATTATACTACTAAAACCTAAAAATACAATGGCATTTAGTCTGATAAACTATTTCGATAATGAAAGAAAAAGTGGAAATTCGCAAACCAATATGCAGGAAACCGTAATGAAAACACTGGGAATTAGTTTAAGGACTATGCAGAATAATGTGCATGAAAAAAAAGCATAATATAATACCCAAGAATACTAAAAAATGTAAACGAAAAACACCGTTTATAATTATAGCCTAAACACTTTCATCGTCACTTATAAAATCTGAAAAGTCCTCGTCGTCTGAGTCGTCTTCGAATGGAGCAATTATCATTGGCGCTACTTCGACATCTAGTACTTGTTCTCGATCCCACCAATCCCTTATTAATATTTCTGTGTGTTCCACCGATTTCTTCCAGTACTCTTGTGTAATATGATCTAACGAATCTTGCCAAACTATTTGTACTTGGTCGGATTTAAGACCATCACCTACATGTTTTTCATAATAAGACTTTGCACCAGCCCATATTAATTCTATTGCGTTAAACTGGCAATGATATGGCGGCTGTCGTAGAACCTCATGACTATATTCACGCAGTATTTCATCTACCGCGTATATTTTGGGTTTTTTAAGAGACTTTGCTATTGATAGGAGTTCCGATTTAAGCATATTTGGTAAAGGATTTTGGTTGTATTTTTCTTTCCTCCAAGATGAAGTAAGCTGTCTATTTAAAATTCTTAAATGATATGATGCATTATCTAATACAATTAAAGACGGAGCATCCAAATTTTGTATCAATTGAACTTTTAACCATTTTTCAAACATTTCGCAATTCATATTATCATAATAGTCAGCACTTTTTGATGTTGTAGAAAAAATTAAACTCGCACCTGCAACATATCCTGTTGCAGAACCGGCATGCAAAATGATAAAACGCTTTCCCGTACCGCACCCCTTTTTCCTTTTAACACTTTTTACAGACTCATCTTACCAAGATTTTGAACCACTTCCATTTGAAAATATCCACGTTTCGTCTAAAAATACCACTTTTCTAAATTTCGATTTGTAATTGTCTGTATATTTTTTTTAAAACTGAACATGCTGACTCACTATCTGTGGCTGCTCACATAAAAATCTTCGGTTACAGTCTTTTTTATAGCGAAAACCTAAATTTTTTATTAATTTTGATAACGCTTCAAGTCCAATTTCCAAAACACCCCGAATTTTTAATGTTTTTGTAAAACTGGAAGAGTTACATTGGTTTTTGATTTGAATAAATCGTAAATCACATTTCGAACTCCCATTTTATAATTTCGCTTAAATCCTCAGTCTTTGGCGTTCTTCGTTTACACTTTTTAGTATTCTGGGGTATTATGTTATGTTTTGTTTCATGCACAATTTTCTGCACAGTCCTTAAACTAATTCCCAGTGCTTTGGCTACTGTTTCCTGAATATTGGTTGGCGAATGTCCACTTTTTCTTTCATTTTCGAAATAGTTTATCAGATTAAGTACCATTTTTTTTTGATTGGGGATGCAAAAACCCAGAAAATTGTTTCATTTTGTCACAAACTGTCAAAGTCATAAAACTGGCATATTTAAAATAAAACGTAGCTGGTGCTATTATAAGCTTTTTTAGAATCGCTGGAAAGTAAAACCATATCCTTTTTTTTCATGTCAAAATGGAATAAGTCTGTCTCATTTATCTTACGTATTTTATTTAGAGGGTAAAATTAAACGCAAGTAAAGAAAGCAAAAACTGAGAGTATGTATTTCTTGAATCATATGACCCGCACGATAAGACCAGATCCGACTATATTATGGTAATACATGGTAATCAAATCAAATCAAAATATGCTTTATTGTTTTAAAGAACAGTCATTCTTATTAACAAAGCTAAAAAGAAATACAAGTAATATACTACGCATACTTACATAAATTAAAAGAAGTAAAAATAATTATTTTTTTCTTAAGGTAATAGGTACATCGTCAAAAATATAAAGGTAAATAACTACAAACATAGTAAACAGGACAAAGACAAACTCAACAAAACAAAACGAAATGCCTGCCGGAAATACTTAGTTAAAAGGCGTCGTTGTAATACTCGACCACCTCGTAATAGGCCCTTTCCACCAGTAGTTCCTTTATAGTTCTTTTAAAAGTTTTAAGGGTAGGTATGTTTCGTATTTGCTCAGGAAGATGGTTAAATAATTTACGGCTTTCGTAAATTATAGAGTTTCTAATAAGGCCAGAAGAAGGTACGGGCAGGTACGGGTTTTTTGATCCTCTAGTGTCATGAGTGTGGTCAGGCACCGGCAAAGTATCCCTATGCTTGTATATCATGCAGACAGTTTCAAGGATAAACAGGCATGGCAAAGTTAAAATTTTCTTAGATATAAATAAGGGTCTGCATGACTCTCTGCCATACACACCACAAAGACATCTTACAGCACGCTTTTGCAGAATAAACACTGAGTTCAGCAGGTAGTCATACGTATTCCCCCAGAACACAATGCCATATCGCAAGTGAGACTCCACTAGTGAATGGTAGACCCTCTTAGCCAAGGTTGCTCCAACCTCCATCGATGTTAATCGCACTGCGTAGCATCCCGAAGCCACTTTGCGAGCAAGTCCCAAGATATGGGAGTCAAACCTTAGACAGTCATCAATTAAAAGTCCCAAAAACTTTGTGTTAGCTTGTTTTGATAGTGGAGCTCCTCCTAGATACAAACCATCCATATCACATCGAAAACCCACAATGTTGGTCTTGTCAAAGTTTAGGGTCAATAGGTTAGCATCACACCATTGTCTAATTTTAGAAAGATCAGACGAAACCTTGATCTTTAATATATTGGGATCTGAATCATGCCAGAGGACAGTGGTGTCGTCAGCAAAAATTGTAAACCGGCCCGCAATGTCTATAGAAGCAAGATCATTAATATAAATAAGGAAAAGGATAGGACCCAGCACTGAGCCCTGAGGAACACCATAGTATATGTTACTAGCTTTTGATGTCTCAGAGCCTACTACGACCTTTTGCGTACGTCCCTCAAGGAAAGATCGAAACCACTCCAAAGTCTGCCCCTTGAATCCGTATAATATACTGAGCTTGCGCAGCAGAATTTCATGACTCACACAGTCGAATGCTTTTGATAAGTCACAAAAAACCGCCGCCATGGCCTCTCTAGCATTAAGACCAAAATAGACGTGCTCGAGAAATTTAAACATTGCGTCGTCAGTGCCCTTCCCCGATTGAAAGCCAAATTGGCTCGGATGCAAGATATGATGTTGGTTAAGAAAAGATACAATACGTTCCTTAACCAACTTTTCGATGATTTTCGAAAGGGTCGACAATAAAGAAATTGGTCGATAGTTACTGGGATCATCAAGAGGGCCACCCTTGTGGATAGGAATAACTCTCGCAAGCTTCAGACAATCCGGAAACCTTCCCTTAACCCAGGAACAATTAATTGCACCCGCCAGAGCCCCCAGTGCAGAATCAGGAAGAGAGAGAAATATCTTCGCAGAGAGACCATCATCACCACATGAATTTTTATTTTTTATCATCTCCATGACCTGCCTAACTTCTATTTGATCAGTGGGTCGAAAGAAAAATGACTGATCAATCTGAATATGCCTTAAATAGTCCATTGGATCTGCTACTGGGTTTAATTTGGATCTAAGAGAACCTGCCACAGAACAATAATAATCATTTAAGACATTCGGCGACATATCAGGAACGTTCAAGCACGATTTCTTATTAATACCCCTTAGTTCATTTATAATTCTCCAACCCTCTCTCTGTGGATTGCCGGCTGTTGATAGACGAGTGAAGTAATAGAGTTCTTTTGCGACCTTTATTAGTTTACGATACAGCGATCTATATCTTTGAAAATATTGTAGAAAAGCGTCATTGTCAGTAAATTTTCGAATTGTATGTAGGCACCTCATATTAGCAGCAGAAACCTTTAATCCAACAGTGATCCAAGGTTTTCTTCGCTTTGCTTTAATAATAATAAAAACCCTTATGTACAACTTGGAGCATTTTAATTTTTTTTATACCGTCATATTGCGAGAACAAGAAATAGCGAAATTCTCGCGGGACGAGAAAATAAAACATCTTGCGAGATGTTAGCGAGGCGAGATTTGCAAAAATCTCGCCTCGATTTGTCGATATGAGGGTTTTATAAAAAGTGCGAAATTGTTCCTTATTAAGCTTTTAATTTTTTGTCGAAAATTAATTGTCGAAAGAAAAGAGAACGAAAAGGTATGATTTCACTGTTTTGTTACTAAAGAGTCTAACTTCTAGAAATCTGTATTAAAAATCAAGCCTATATTATTGTCATGATTGCTTTCACCTCCGTACTACTGGTTTCTATAATATACCTGTCAACTCGGAAGCTGCAGATAACATACGTCATTGAGCAAGTGATATGTAGAATACCTACAAGTATTAAATCGAGCAGTATTTATGGTCAAAACGTCTAACTAAATGGCTTTATGGGTTATCTATTTATCTATCTTCACATCAACTATTCCCTTTACTAGGTTTATCCATTATTAGCGGTTGGTTATGTTATCACTGTTATCAGTGATTAGATTCGAATTTATTCGACCGGAAAAAGATAAGGATGCGTTAAATTTGGACTCTTGCTCGAGAAATTAGGGATGATATTGATTTGTCATATATAGGTTGATATATCTTTTTACCGGAAACATATACAGGGTGGTGCATCGATCCACGCAACATAGGAAGGCCCATGCAAATTTTGAGATGGTAAAATATTGGCTCCCTTGTTTATTTAAGACCGATAATTTATTTAACTTTATTAAAGGGAATACTTTGACGAAATTTTAGCACGATTTATTAAGTAATTAAGGGCTTATTTAAAAAAAACGTCAATCTATAATTGGCGAAAATTAACAAATACGATTCTAAAGCTCTATAATAAAAACACCAGTAAATGTCAGTAACTGACAAGAAGGATGTATTATCACAATACATTTGTATTCGGGTAAAATAGGTTAAAAGCTTCAAGGTTTAATATTTTTAATACAATTTGGTTTGTCTCTCCGTTATACATACAAAAATATATTGGAGGAGATAAATCAATAAAACAGTTTTGGTAAACAAAAAGTACTTTATTTTTCGAGAGTTTGACTTTCAATGCATAATAAAACAAATAAATTACATACTTAATTAATTATTTAATAAGATGTTCAAACAACCCTATTTGCTGCCAGACAATACCCGAAACGATCATAAAATTCATTTCGAACATTTCTTAATTGATACACGGACAGTCTTTCATACTCTAATGTAATAGCATTTTTTAAATCCTCCAGCGTCTCGTATTTAAAATTTTTGAGATGGTTGTTTTTAGGTGTCCCCATAAGAAAAAGTCATTCGGCGAAAGATCGGGAGACCTAGCTGGCCAATTAATTGTGTAATTTAGTCCAATAATGTTACCTACAAAAACATTTTCTAAATACTCCCTAACTACTGCGGAGTTATGAGCTGGGCAGCCATCCATCTGGAACCAAATTTCTTGATTTTCTCGAACAACTTCATCCATTTTGAAGCAGTTCAATACTGTTCGGTTAAATTTTGATTTAAAAACAGTGGTCCAATGATATGATGTCCCAAAATGCCAGCCCATACGTTAACTTTTTAGGGATACTGCGTCCTTGTTTCAATAAACCGAAATTCATTTTTTTGGCTCCAGTATCGTAAATTTTGTACATTAGGTTCGTTATTCAGGGTAAAAGTACATTCGTCGGTGAAACAAATATTTTGCAAAAATTCCCTGTCATTGTTTGCCCTCTCCATCATATTAAAACAAAAATCAGCCCTTCGAATCATGTCCCCATCTCTTAATTCTTGAACTCTATGGTATTTATATGGATAATATTTATGTTTAAAAACGGTTGTATGATGTTTCCCCGCTTCATCTCCAATATGCCTAGTACTTAAAATTATAATTCCCTTATTTTCTTCCACAAAATATTTAAATATTTATCATTATCTGCATGATTATTACCTTCGTCTTCTCTTTCGCATTTACATTTATTGAGAAGCATATAATTTATCCAAAGTCAGTGTGATGACATTCCAATCATTCCATACGACATACAAACGGCGGTAAACAGTCTCAAAGAGATGGAATGATTGGAATGTCATCACACTGACTTTGGATAAATTATACCACTATTTTCAAATTTGTTAATTATTCTGATTACGGTGGATATTGCTGGAATTGGCCTCTCTGGATAATGTACTGCAAACATATCGGATACATTTCTGCTGCTGTTTCCCGCATAATACCACTTAACTATAGCATACTTTTTAGACGTAGAATAGTTAATAACGAAATAATATTTATGGTTAAAAAAATTGTCTTGGTTTGAATTTGACACTGACATAATCAATCAAAATATCGTCATTAAAATTCAGACCCGTATTATCCATTTTAGGATAATAAAAGATAATATTATTTTTTAAATAACTTTGGATAGACTGCATGAAAATTATTAAAATTTTGCAATTGAGTTTAGTTTATTGAATTCTTTAAAAAGTTTAGATAAACTTTTGTTCTAAAATAAATTGGGGAGCCAATATTTTACCATCTCAAAATTTTCATGGGATTTCCTATGTTGCGTGGATGGATGCACCACCCTGTATACAGTGTCCGTAAGAAAGTCCGCATCAAATGGGATTTCTTTTTATTATTAGGTATAGGTAAAAATTGAAAAAGCGGTTAGTTTTTGCTTACCTAAAAACCAAAAATGACGTATACTGAAGCAGCTGCACGACTTGCGTTACCTGTCAAATTTGACATTTTTAATAAAATAGGTTCAAAAATGCCCTTATTTATCAAAATATCGAAAAACTTTATTCGTGAAAGTTGTTTATTTAGGCATTTTTAGCCTCTGTATGAAATTTTGACAGTCTAATACAATTTTTATTTTCTGCCAGGTTCTTGAAAATTTTGATCAACCCTCGTAGATTTACTTTTATACATCGATGTAAAACCATTTGCCTTTACTTGATTTGTAATCTTAATGCAATTTTGTGTAAAATTTTTGTTTCCAATTATTTATTTTGCTTCAAAAACTGAAATTGTTAGTGATCAGTACGTAATTTTGATGCAAAGTTTATCTAATTACATCAGTTTTGCCAAAACCGACGTTTCTCATTTTTTTTAAGTTAGTAAACAGATGTACAAAAAGAAAATATTAGGAAGCTTTTGTTGAAATTTTACTTAATTAATATTGGATCAAAAAGAATAAATATCCTAATCGCTCGAAACATTTATGTGGTTTCAACTGGATGGAGCGCCAACATTTATTCTTTTTGATCCAATATTAATTAAGTAAAATTTCAACAAAAGCTTCCTAATATTTTCTTTTTGTACATCTGATTACTAACTTAAGAAAAATGAGAAACGTCGGTTTTGGCAAAACTGATGTAATTAGATAAACTTTGCATCAAACATTACGTACTGATCAATAACAATTTCAGTTTTTGATGCAAAATAAATAATTGGAAACAAAAATTTTAAACAAAATTGCATTAAGATTACAAATGAAGTAAAGGCAAATGGTTTTACATCGATGTATAAAAGTTAATCTACGAGGGTTGATCAAAATATTCAAGAACCTGGCAAAAAATAAAAATTGTATTGGACTGTCAAAATTTTGTACAGAGGTTAAAAATGCCTAAATAAACAACTTTCTCGAATAAAGTTTTTCCATATTTTGATAAATAAGGGCATTTTTGAACCTATTTTATTAAAAATATCAAATTTGACAGGTAACGCAAGTCGTGCAGTTGCTTCAGTATACGTCATTTTTGGTTTTTAGGTAAGCAAAAACTAACTGCTTTTTTAATTTTCGCCTATACCTACTAATAAAAAAAAATCTCATTTGATGCTGACTTTCTTGCGGACACTGTATATATTTTTAGTGATTACCACTGTATTAAATTTACCCAATTTTGTTTTAATATAAAGGGTAACAATAATATTTTTCCAAAAAAAACATTCTTAATCCAAAAAGACATATTTTTTTTAACGGTTGATGTAAAATATGCCCAAACCATAAACAATTATATTATCTTTAGATACGTACAGCTTATCTCTTGCGCAAACAAAAGTTACGTTTTATGGGTGAAAAAATACGTCCGAGCGCACGGTTCACCGGTCAGATGCCTTCCCTCCCAGCAGAATTGGGCATGCGCACAAACCTATTGTTATCGGCTTGGCGCCATTTTTGTTGTTGTGTTTTAAGACAGATTATTTTGATGCATGTTTTGGTATATTTTATTTGCAGCCCTGCAATCTAATTAGGTACCTACGCCTATTTTTCGAACAATATATTGCTTCAAAAAGTTTAAAAGGCACTTTTCTCTATACTTATATTATAAAAAAAAGTAAATACCTGGGTATGTTTATATTAATCCAAGGGTGAAAGCATTGTACGAGTCAAGTTCTCGGGAAAAACTTTTCAAACTCTTGAACAAGAAATTGTGCTTGAAAATATTTTACACGTAGGTACCCACGTTTTTGCCAAACTGTAAAAATCAGTACAAGTTATATACGAACTAATATCTGACTTAAGGTAAGGACGCATAAATATTGAAGATGGGTTATTTTGCCGGTTTTGTTTGTTTTTTATATTCGATTTTATAAGACTAGTTTAATTGACTTGTTCTCTTCCTTTTTGAACTAAAAACACGACGACGAATCATTTTTAAATAAATTTAGGAAACAAAACCTTAAAAACAACTTTCTATCTTCAAAATCTGATAGGTTTGCAACTATTAAAATTACCAGAAATCACTACCTTTTTTTCTCAACTTGATAAAAATATGAGAAGAAATGAAGAAATTTTTTGGCAAGAATTTGGGGCAAATTTTAGCTGTTTACACGTAAAAATAAATTGAAGGTCAGCTTTTACAATTTCTTGAGCAAGAACTTAAATTATAAACCCCGGACTCATCTATTTTCTCATTCGTCTAATGATAATGTTGCAGTGCGCATGTCTAATCGTGTGTAGCTCTGTTTACATGCGCGAGGCCATACATTTGCCACTTTCATGATCATTGTTTACCTATCTATGGCCCAAACTCATAACATCTACTGATTTTTATCTAGCAGTAATAATAATAATAATTGTACATTTAAAGAAAGCATTCATTTAATTTTTTTGTTCTATCCACTCACCCTATAATATATCGAGGTGAAAGTCCATCCTGTTTTAAGCAGTGTAAATAACAAAATTTCAACGCTTCCTGTTAAGTATTTTTTGATGGTTCGATCCAACAGACCAATACTTAGAACGGCAGACTTATGGAAATTGCAAACTTGCTATAATATAAAGGCGTTCAAAATTATGAAAAAAAATAAACTAATAGATTTTACTTTAAAATTTAACAAACATTTTTACAAGAAAATTTTAATGGAGTAATATTTTATGAGCTTTAATAAATTCAGACATATATTTCAAGTAGGAATAGGAAATGTTCTCGCCTATCCCTTTAATAAACCAGAAGCGTAGCATTGTATTGAAAGAAATTAAGTTTTTTAATTTTTTTTATATAGATCAAAAATTGTAATTTTTCCACTTCTCAGTATATAAAATTCCATTTTTTGACAATTCATTATCGGACACTACAGCGTGTATTCGGAAGTTCTTACCAAATGGGAAACTTTTTTATTATTAATTTTACGAAAAAAATTATTCTTTATAAAAAGCTCTGCATGGTCTAAAACCTAAAATGCAACCATCAAATATCGAAATTTTCCAGTCATATACGAGGTTTGTCAAAAAATGTGAATTTTTCCCAAGAATGTGATTTTTTCCCAATAGTAAAGTACCTTTATTTTTGACATTATCAAAATTGTTATTAAAAAAAGTTGATCAGAACTAAAAACCATGTCTAAATATGCAATAACACGCAGTAAATTAATTAAAAAATAAAATAATTTTTCAACATAAATGCGTATAATTGCACATATAGCTGTAGTTTTTAGTTCTGATCAACTTTTTTTAATAACAATTTTTGATAATGTCAAAAATAAAGGTACTTTACTCTTGGGAAAAATTCACATTCTTGGGAAAAATTCACATTTTTTGACAAACCTCGTATATGACTGGAAAATTTCGATATTTGATGGTTGCATTTTAGGTTTTAGACCATGCTGAGCTTTTTATAAAGAATAATTTTTTTTCGTAAAATTAATAATAAAAAAGTTTCCCATTTGGTAAGAACTTCCGAATACACGCTGTATAATATTTAATTCGACAATAGAAATTTTGAATTTTACTGTTTTATCTTGAATATATTCAATTTTATCGTTGTTGTTAAAGGTCAACACTTGAGAAAATTTTTGCAAGTCTACAGGGTAGGCCAAAAAACTTGTACAATAATAAGGTACCCCTATTTCAGAAAATTCAGCAAAATGTTATTAAGAAAAGTTGTTTAGAATTAAACGTTATGCATAAATTCAAAAACGTGACCTTATTGGTTTTTTTTGATTTCATGTTTCTCGCTTAATTTGTACAGTTTTTTTAATAAACATTTAAAATAAAAATTTTGCATTTTGAATGATAGTTTTTTAAATAAGTTTATTACTAATGTTTTATCTTGTTAAAAATAATTTTTAGGATATTTAAGTTGTGTTTAATATTGTTGCAACAAACATGAAGTTTGTGATTCCTTAATAAATTACAAATTCAAGTAAATTTTACAAATATGCTTGAATTTCAACAAAGATATGTAAAATTGATTGGATTTTGATTAATTTATAAAGGTCTTTATGGTGAATATAAAAGAAAATTTTTTGGGAAATTATTAATGTTTTTTAAAAAATATAATTTTTTATTTTACGAGGTCACGATTTTGAATCTATGCATAACTTTTAATTCTAAACAACTTTTCTTTATAACAATTTGCTTAATTTTCTGAAATAGGGGTACTTTATTCTTGTACAAGTTTTATATTTTTTGGTCTATGACGATTTTTTTTTTAATATGGCCAAAACGGAAATACAACTGTCCTTCCTTGTTCAAAAAGTCGATAATTCATATAAAAGCCCAAGCTATTATTTATATAAATAAACTAATTTAGTTTTCAATAAAAAGGGCACTTAGAGTACAAAATAAAAGAAATAACCCGATAATTTTCTCAAAAAAAGAGCCTTCTTGTCCACTTCCGCACCTGTCCTACGTAGCAACTGCTAAATTGGATACAATTTAATTGTTTGATCAAAATACAATTATAATAAAAACAATATATCATAGATTTGGTTATTCTTTCTACTAAAATATTCAATGACATAACCGAGATAACCCGCAATAGTCTTTGCACTATTAGCTTTCTAGGACTGTCACCTCGGAAAATGTCCATTCCGCACCTACGAGATGCACACATTAAGACAGCGTCAGTTTGGCATCAGTGCGTTTTTATCATTTCTGGTTTTGTTATAGTGTTGTGCGCCGTTTGGTAAGTACTCGTTTTTTGATATATATTGGTAAAACAGTTAATTAAAAATAGAAAGTAAAAAATGCTCACTTTCTTGCGTGTCCCCTCTGCACCGCAGTTTCCGTTTACGTTACGTATTTCTTTTAGAAAAATAGATTATGGTATGGTGCATTTTTAGGCCGGCAAAACATAACCTAAGAATAATTAAAATCAGCGTTGCCAGATTCTGTGAATAAATTAAAAAGTCAAAAAATGTTCATTCGGCACCGTCCGTTCCGTGCCTGTTTTACGTTGGTGCAGATTGGACAGTTAGGTGCGGATTTGACATAAATAAGTATTTATCGGTGTTGATTAATGGTAATGTTGTCTTTTCTTAGTACTTATTTGAAATTAACATTTTGGTTTTTAATAAATAGTTCTTTACCTTTTTATATTGATTTAATCGAATTTAATCATATACGATGTCCAATCCGCACCTTAAGTGTCAAGTCCGCACCTTTTGTAAAAACGGTTAAAAAAAAAAGTTGAGGCACCCAATTAATATTTTTAGTCTATTTTTTATAAAGACTCGAAACGTTCTTTAATTTCCTTAAAATATTCTAGGGGCATTTACCGATGAAAAATATATCCCAAAATATTATTTTAATATTTGGGTCAATAAATTTTCCTCTTAGTTTTTTTCAAGATATAGTATTTTATTCACACAAGATATATTTTTTGAAGATCTGGACGTCTATTCTCCAATTTAAGAGAAGTGAACGCTCTCTCGCGAGAAGGGACAATTCACATCATATGCTCACATCGTATGGAAATAAATAGTAATTTTAAGTTTCAAGAATACAGTTTAAACATTTTTAAGAGAAAAAGTAATCACTTCTCTCTTGAAATGATCATTCGCCCATTTCGAGAAGAGACGTCCTGTTGTAATTTAAGTTTTGTTAATATATAATGCATCATTTCTTCTTACTTTTTAGCATAAAAAATTGCCTTGGTTTTTAAGGTGCGGAATGGACAAAATTATCGACCTTTTTGAGCAAAATAGCGTTTTGAGACCTTATTTTACAAAAAGTTGTTGATTTTATTCCCGAATATCTATCCTCACACCTTTGTTAAGTAAGGCAAATAACAAAAATATTAATATCTAAACTTTAAAAAATTAGAGTATAAAAAATGGTTTTGGCCATATTAAAAAAAAATCGTCCTATACTGTACGCCGTTTGACTTGCAACCATTCCAACTGCACCTAATATGATTATCGAACATGTACCAAATTTATCAAGAATACCATTTTCTGAGAAATTGGCAATAAAAAAAATGTCCATATATGTTGCACACTTAAACAATCACACTGTATAGGACAAAAAACTTTTAATAAAATTTATTTAAAATAAAGAAAGGAACTCAGAAAATATAATACTGGGGTTTTTATTTAAAATAAGCAAGTCTGTAAAACTTCTGGTATATCCGGAAGGCACATAATATATTCGCTGTTATTTTATTTGAAGAGAGCATCTCCGAAAACCGCATTATCCAACTTTGCAGGACTCGAATCGCTTTACTTTCCATAATATTCTATGGACGATCACCATGAGATACCCTGTAAAAAACAAATAAACTTTCTTGACTTTATTTAATCGGAAAATACTAATTCACTTCCTTGCATCTGACAAATCGGTGCCGAGTTCATACGTCCTGGCGATTCTGAAAAGCAGGAAAAGTGCCGAGCAAAGTATATTTTCCGGTCTTTCTCAGTTTTGGTCGTTTTTCCTATTTGCTCTTCGAATAATCTCGAAGTTATGTGCTTAAAGACCGACGACAAGAAACTTACTAAACGGAATACGAATATCAAATTCTAAAAGGTAACGGAAATCCGAATTATTAGATTTTTTTTATATAAAATAATTATTTTTTGAGGTGATCGTAAATTAGATTGTTACCTAAAAATCCTCAAACGTCAATACACAAAGGTAAAATGGGCATCCTAAATTAAACAACTGAAGTGCAATTAAGCAATTAATTAGTTACTTTCTCTTATTTTTCTGCCCTCAATTTGAGGAACTCTGAGCTGACATTTTTTTGCTTGTTAGGCTTTACTTTCATTTAGTTCTTAGAAAAGGAAAGTGAAGTACTTGTTAATGAAATCTGATTCTGTTCCGCATCATGGGATATTTTTTTCTTAATAGCTTTATTCGAAATTTGACTTTGGCATCAAGTTCTGCTTCGATCGAGATGAAATCTAAGCAAAAAAAATAGTAGTCATGTGATTCGCATTATCTGCCAAATTTTAATTTTTTCCAAAAAATAATTCAAAAGTGGGGTTATTTCTGAAAATATCGAAAAAAGTTATAAGAAAAAATTTTTTTAAATGCATTTTCTAGCCCAGGTGCAAAAATTTCAGCTGCATAAGATAATTTTGATTTTTTACCCACCACTAAAATTTATTTTCCACTTAATGAACACTTTACTGATGACACTGTGTTCTTTGTTGTCTTAATATTATGGTGTTTGACTTTCAGACACAAACTACCTTTTCAAAAATACTTATTTTATGAAGTTACCTTATACAGGGTCAAAAACAAATAAACTTTGCATCACATGCGACCAAATTTTAATAGCCCAATTATGATTTTGCAGAAAAACACACATTTAATATGGCACTATTTTAAAGAAAATGTATCTAAATTAAAGCATTGTCAAAACTAAGAAGTTTTATGTAGGTTGCATTGAGTCTTATTTTGCAAAAGTGGTGCAATTTACAAAATATGGGTAAAAAATCAAAATTATCTTATGTTGCTATAATTTTGCATGTTGGCTAGAAACTGCATTTAAAAAAACTTTTTCTAATAACTTTTTTCGATAGTTTCAGAAATAACCCTACTTTTGAATTATTTTTTGAAAATTTTTTTAATTTGACAGATAATGCGAATCACTTGACTACCACTTTTTTGCTTAATTTTCATCTCGATCGAAGCAGAACTTGGTGCCAAAGTCAAATTTCGATTAAAGTTATTAATAAAAAAAATCCCATATGATGCGGACTTTACTGGTCACACTGTATATTTTTTACTTCTCCACTTCTACAATCTTCCTGCCGTAAAATAAACTGCATTATGTATTATAAAACGTAGCTACTGTAAACTGTATAATTATTCTGTTTAACTCATAAACATTATGCTTGTATTTAGAACTACTGAATTCTTGATTTAAAGAGTATTATATTTTATGGTATTTTTAGGATAGTTCAAACTATTCCATTGGTTATTCAATGCGATTTTATGAACGCGGTTGATTTCAAATAACAATTATCCTTCTCCTGAACGTTGTTAATTATGGTCTGTCTTTTGCTTCCCTCTACTTTTCCATATGATATTAATAAATTATTTTGACTGGGTATTTAAGACAAAAAGTAATCATGCATTTAAAAAAATTGTTTAACCACAAGTAAATACATATTTTAAATGCACAATAATTTCGAAAGTTCTATCATTGCTCTTTGAATCTAAAAACATTTTTTTGGAATATGACTGGCATTTATTTATTTATCTCACAATTTGTTAGTATCCGACAAACAATTTTTATTTCTTTTGTTTGCCATTTGAGCACACCCTGTGTATACAACATGGTTTGTTATCGTTAAAAAACAAATAAACTTTCTTGACTTTATTTAATCGGAAAATACTAATTCACTTCCTTGCATCTGACAAATCGGTGCCGAGTTCATACATGACGGTGATTCTGAAAAGCAGGAAAAGTGCCGAGCAAAGTACATTTTCCGGTCTTTTTCAATTTTGCTCGTTTTTCCTATTTGCTCTTCGAATAATCTCGTAGTTCTGTGCTTAAAGACCGATGACAACAAACCGACTGAACGGAATACGAAAATCAAGTTCTAAAAGGTAACGGAAATCCAAATTATTAGATTTTTTTTTATATAAAATAGTTATTTTTTGAGGTGATCGTAAATTAGATTGTTACCGAAAAAACCTCAAACGTCAATACACAAAGGTAAAATGGGCATCCTAAATAAAACAACTGAATTGCAATTAAGCAATTAATTAGTTACTTTGTCTCATTATTTTGCCCTAAATTTGAGGAACTCTGAGCTGACATTTTTTTCTTGTCAGGCTTTATTTACATTTAGTTCTTAGAGAAGAAAAGTGAAGTGAAAAATTACTTGTTAATGAAATCTGTTACCAATATATATTTTTTACTTCTTCACTTCTACAAACTTCCTGCCATAAAATAAACTGCATTATGTATTGTAAAACGTAGCTACTGTAAACTGTATAATTATTCTATTTAACTCGTGAATATTATGCTTATATTTTGAACTACTGAATTCTTAATTTAAAGAGTATTATATTTTATGGTATTTTTAGGATAGTTAAAACTATTCCATTGGTTATTCAATGCGACTTTATGAACGCGGTTGATTTAAAATAACAATTATCCTTCTCCTGAACGTTGTTAATTATGGTCTGTCTTTTGCTTCCCTCTACTTTTCCATAACATATTAATAAATTATTTTGACTGGGTATTTAAGACAAAAAGCAATCATGCATTTAAAAAAAAATACATATTTTAAATGTACAATAATTTCGAAAGTTCTATCCTTGCTCTTTGAATCTAAACCCAATTTTTTGGAATATGACTGCCATTTATTTATTTATCTCACAATTTGTTAGTATCCGACAAACTATTTTTATTTCTTTAGTTTGCCATGTGAGCACGATTCCAAAAATTTCATCGAAGTTTTTAATATAGTATTTTAAAATATACATTACCACTTCTTGGCTATATAGCTTCTGTTTATAGAATTTTTTACTCCTGTCAACATTGAACGAAAAAGTACGTAATATTAATAAAAAAGCACATGAAATCAGTGAACGTCTACATTAATTTTCAGCCGATTACGGGTGTTATTGAAACAATGAACGGTCGAACGTTAACTTTCTTATTCATCAAGTTACGATTGTTGTACGTTGAATTAATGAACAGTAAACATGATTCCATGATCGCAGTTTATTAATATTATGAACGATGGACATTGGTTTAATAGTTACTGTGCATTGAATCAGTGAACATGGATCGATGATCGCTGGTAATAGATATTACGAACCGAATTTATTGGTATTTAGTGTACTGACAATAATAGTACTCGTCTATGATAATATAATGTAGCAGTAGTATAGTCTGTTTCAAAAAGCATGAATAGAGACATATTCAGTGGGTAGTTTTTTTTTATTTTAAAAGGGCTTTACAAATCATATGAACCTTTGGACTATCAAGAAGAACCTTCTGTTTATAAAAGGCCAGTTCCAAGAAGTTCCAGAACATCGAACATCTTACTTTTCTGGGTTAAATCTAAATTAAAAATAATAATTTATATATACCGGGTGTCCACGAAAGGTGGTTCGCCTCTCTAACTTTTTTGTTTTTCAAGATACCGGAATAAAATTCGGGGGATTTGTATACGACATAAAACTGCATTTTTTGACAGGTGACTAAACATTATGGACCTTTCGGTTTAACCGGAAGTGACTTAAACTTTCGATTTTTAAATGGGACTCCTGGTATATTTTTCCGTTTTTTCACTCCATATGCGACATTCTAAAAACAACAATGTGTCACTTCTCACTTTTTGTCACCAAGAAATTATTTTTTTTGTTTTATTTAGAGGGCTATGAATACCTTAAAATCGCTTATTTTAGTTCTTTAATCTTGGGAAAAATATAATTTTACTATTTTTGGTTCAATGCCATGTGCTGTGTAAAATTTAATCTTTAAAGTTGTATAACTAATTTTTTTAAACGGCAACATGGTGGCTCGTCGGGTTAAGAAAAAAGACGATTTTATTATGATTATTTTGATACCATACACTATTAGGTTTTAGAAAAGCTGCCATTAAAAAACTTTAAAAAGTTAACTTAGAACTTTCCTAAAATAAAGCATCTTTTGAGAATAAATTTAGATTTAAATGCATCAAGTAGCCTGTGATCAGCAAAACTGATAAAACAAAATAATGCCTTGAAGAAAATTGACGTTCCAACAGCTTCTGCCAAAGTAAATTAGTCTGTAGTTTTGGACGCCGATTAAAATATCTTTGTGCGTAAAGTCGTGCAGCATCATTTGAATTCTTTCTACATTCTCCAAGCACTAATAACATATCAACTTTTTCACTTCTTGTAAAACTATTATTTTCGCTGTTTTTTAAACAACAAACTAATTTACTTTGGCAGAAGCTGTTACTTAATTTTTTAAAGTTTTTTAATGGCAGCTTTTCTAAAATCGAATAGTGTATGGTATCAACATAATCGTAATAAAATCCTCTTTTGTCTTAACCCGACGAGCTACCATGTTGTCGTATAAAAAAACTGAGTTATACTACTTTAAAGATTAAATTTTACATAGCATATAGCATTGGACCAGAAATAGTTCAATTGTATTTTTCCCAAGATTAAAGAACTAAAATAACTGATTTTAAGGTATTCATAAGACCGACAATCAAGACTTCAGCATACTGAAAAGTCAAGGGTTAGTGCAAAGGCAATGTCCTGGGCATAAAAATGAGGAGAGCAAAAGAAAAATTAGGGAGTTTTAAAAACATTATTTCTGAAAATCATCTTGTATACCTGACACGTGCTGGTCGCAGTGGAACTTCTCCAACAAAGATGTTCTAGTAAAACAAAAAACTTTTTTAAAATATTAATTTTGCACTGAATGTGTATGTTTTGACTTCTGCCGGGGTAACTGGGCGGTAAAAACCTGGTACCCCAACAGTATTTTACTTTAGGCCAAATGATACTTCGACTTTTATGAAAAACGACTTTTTTTTTCTTTTGTTTCCATCTCACTTCAATACTTTCACATGTCTCTGATAAAGCTAAATAAAACTCAAGATTTTTCTTCACTTAATATTAATTTTCACAAATAAGTTTTTTAAAACTCCCTAATTTTTCTTTTGCTCTTCTTATTTTTCTGCCCAGGACAGTGCCTTTGCACTAACCGTTGACTTTTCAGTGTGCTGAAGTCTTGATTGTCGGTCTTTTGACTATTCAATTTTACACATCTTGTACACCATTAAAAGCTCCATTACGGCTCAATCCCACTATTATTTTCTCTACTGCTAACAATATCAGCATTTTACCATTCATTTTGTTTTCCTGATGATGAGTGTTTCTACACTCGAAACATGTCGATTTGAATTATTATGAATTATTCTAGGTTCGCCTAGTTATTCTAATAAAAAATTGTGAAGAAAGACTTTGTGCTTTTCTTTTTTCTATATTTATTTATTTATATTTTTATAAAATAAAAATGTTTTATGTACTTATGGGTTTGTGCAATTTCACAAAAAGTGAAATTAATTTCAGTTCTTCATCTAGATATTAAACAATGGTTAGATTTTTAAGTTTCCCGCCTTTTAAGAACTTTATTCTTAAAAATCCGTCGATTTTCTATGATGAAATATATTAGATATCTCCAGTTGCTCGCTGATATTATGATAAACGGAGGGCGCGGGCGTTCAGATTTCTCTCTGTCTTCTAAAACATTAAACGAACGGCCGCGGAGTAATCCGACAAATCTGATGGTAAAACCGATCTCCCTTAAAGTGTCATTATTTATCTCCTAGATTTGTTCGAGAAAATAATGCCATTTTGTTATTATTACCGATTTTAGTATTCTCTTTTCTTAGTTATAAAGATGAAAAATAAATATATTCTTTAATTTCTTTAAATTTATTGAAATTGACCGACCCCAGGTGTGTTGATCATTAGAAACTTTTACACTCGATTCCATTCTCCCCTTTAGGGGGTGGGCTGATTAAAAAAATATATACTTTTTTTCATTATTTGTGTTTTAGTGCTACTACTACTACTACCTTTGGCAGTTAGAGCTGGATGTTGATAAATCAGTTGTAGATAGATTTTTACCTTCTAGGGGTAAAGTTCCAAAATGAAAAAATGTAGTTTTATATATAAAAAATTAAATAAAATTGACCTATATTAACGTTTTTTAGAACTAAGTAGGTAGTTTTTAAAATACTAAAATAATTTAGTTTTTAGGGGTTGCTTTAACCCCTGTAGAAAGTTTTTTGCTGAAAAAATATTTCTCTTAAAGGTATTTGCCGACTTTTTAACTTCAGAGGTCATCAACGTAGGCATATTCAGGGTGTCCGGGAAAATGTGGGAAATCCCCCGGTAAAACACGTAAAAAGAATACTACAAGTTTATATAAAGTTCTTTCGTATCGGCCTTCTCTTCGGAGATATGGGTTCCCAAAGAGCTCCCATGGAATTAAGATTTGGCACATAATTATTAAACCAACAGGTATATTTTAATTTTTTTTCAGATGATGTATACCAGGTAAGACTCTTCAAAGTACTATCCCAGAAAGTGTTGCGAATTACTCACAGCTGCAGGAACGGACTAGCTGTGACACTAATGTGCCAATTTTTTTCACGCCCTGTATGATAAAACCTTTGGACAACGTTTTTTACATAGCTTTAACAATTGACTAAAAATTAAGTGCTCTTCATTCATGTCGCTAATCCTAACCGTTTTCGGAAAAATGTAATTTTATTTACATCATGTATTTAGCGTATTTAGATAAAAGATACATTTGTCAAAAAATAAAAGTTTAAACTTTACCTGCTTATTTAAAAACTTCATCAGACTTCACGGAGCCCATGTTGAATCCACTTACGAAGTTTTTAACTAAGGAGGTAAAGTTCAAATTTTTATTTTTTGACAAAGATGTATCTTTTATCGAAATACACTAAATACATAATGTAAATAAAATTACGTTTTTCCGAAAACGGTTAGGATTAGCGACATGAATGAAGAGTACTTAATTTTTAGTCAATATAGTTAAAGGTATATATAAAGAACGTTGTTCAAAGTTTTTATCATACAGGGTGTGAAAAAAATGGGCACATTAGTGTCATAGCTAGTCCGTCCCTGCAGCTGTAAGTAATTCGCAACACTTTCTGGGATAGTAATCTGGTATACATCATGTGGAAAAAAAATATACCTGTTGGTTTAATAATTATGTACCATAAACTTAATTCCATGGGACCTCTATGGGAGCCCATATTTCCGAAGAGGAGGCCGATACGAAAGAGGTTTATATGAACTTGAAGTATTCTTTTCACGTATTTTTTTCATATCCGGGAGATTTTCCACATTTTCCCGGACACCCTGTATAATAAACCCATGTTTTGCTCTCAGGTACTACTAAGCTTTTTTAAATTGACACATACGATTAACGTCAATTTAAGGTTGAATTCTCAACGTCATTCAATCTATTGCCAACCTATAACCTATTTCGCGTTGATTTTTTGAGTTTATTATTGTAACAACTAACATTTAAAGAAAATCAATATCGTCGATACATTATTTAGGTAGTATCTGATTTATTACAAAAATATCAATTTATTTCATTGCTAATTTTGGGAGAATTGTATAGTGAAAGAACAATGAGTGACAATGACATAATAATGTTAAAAAAAATCTTACCCGATATTTTTCACTATACAATTCTCCTAAAATAAGTTATGAAATTCCTTGATATTTATTAAATATGTCAATTATTACTTATAGAATATCAAGTCGATACTGATTTTCTTTAAATTTTGTATAAAAGCTAGAAAACATAAATAAATCTACGCAAAATAGGTTATAGGTTGGCAAGCATGTTGATACTCCCACCTTAAAGACAACAAAAGACGAACTATTAAACTGTGTTTCACGTGTATGTAACAGAATTTCTGATTTTTATTTTCGAAATAATATTAAGCTTAATTAATAAACACTAAGACAATTTAGACACCAAAGTCTAAAAGAAAATGCTTAAAACACGCACTAATTGTTGTTATAGATTTTCCTATTACCAATAAAAAATATTTTATCTATTATCATTTGCTAATGAAAATAAGCCCTAAAATATATAATATTTTAATCAAATTTCAACGTCTAACTATAATATAATTTTTGTAGATATAGTTTCTTCTGCTATACTTAAGTGTTTTTATTAAAATTTGTTCTTTTATTTTTTACTAAAAAAAAGTGGCTTAGAGGGACCAGGTCCCTACGTCATGTTATTATAAATTCATAATGGCACTGAGTGCTATTATGAAGGTTATAATGACATCTAAATCATAATGCTAAATACGTCATAATGGCACTGTCGTTGATTAACGCATTTATGTATTCTTTTTATTGTAGAGATACTAAATGTCTATTACTTAAAATAAAAGTAAAATGTTTGTAGTAGAAATTTCTTAGGCAAAAATGTGTTATAGTTACCAAAAATTAAATTGCAAGAACATTCCTCTCTGCTGTCGTAAACGATTTACTTACTACATATTTTTTATTTTTTCCAAAAATGAATTTAAGAATTTTTCAACCTTGGACATACTTAATTAAATCCTAATTAGGTATGCTACAAATTCAGTTGCATTTAAAATTCACCCTTATAATACTGATAGAGAAGGAGATACACAAAGTATACTTTAGGAGAATCTGTTTATATCCGGGAAATTATTTTGGTTGAATTATTATCTTGAGGCCGCAGATGTAGGTTAGCTTTTCCATCAAAATAATTATTATTGATCCAGCCTAGCATATTAATAATTCAAATAGAACTCACCCGAAGTTACAATGATTATTGCTGGACAAAATAAGCTCGCCGATGTTACTTTAAGACTGGTGTAAATTATGATGAAACAGCCGATCAAGTGCAAGTTGAAATCTTGTGAAAAGGATTTTGTAGTCTATTGGAACATCTTCTAATCGTAATATTATAAGTATAGTATTTGTAAAATTATACCGTTGATCTTTTGACTGCAATAAACCCTCATAATTCCTTTGACCATAAAATAAATAATGAAATCCCAAATTTTAAAACCTTTTCGAGCAGAGCCGGACCAGGTACAAATTCAATTTATACCTATGCCTGATTCATATATAAATACAAACTGATTTTTAATAATCTTTTGTCTTTAGTGGTTTTCCGGCTAGTAATTTTTAGTTAGGCTTATTAGTGGTAGAATGTGGCGTCCTTGGAATTGTGCTGATAGGGGGGCATCTTCAAGTGTCATTTTTAAAAGAAAGCATTTTACCGATGCCAAACTAATAATTAAAAATGTGTATCAATCTTTGTTGAGTAGAAATTTTAATTCGATGGATGCTTTAGCAGAGACGTCTACTTTGACAAAAACTCCTTTATCTTCGGTACGAGACATAGTACTTAAACCTGTTAATCCTAGAAAAAATCGGAGTGATTCTGGCACATTTATAAGCATTGACGAAAATGACATGGATTTATTTAGAATGGATTTACCTAATGTATGAGGCACAAACTGTACCCACTTTGATTTCCCTCAAAGAGCGTCTGATTAAAGACGAAACAAATATCTCTTGTTGCCTTTCAAGCCTTAGGAAAATATTGCGTAAAATGGGTTTTAAATACCGAAGCATTAATAAAAGACAAACAATAATGGAATCTCAACGTTTACGGGAATGGAGACTTAAATATTTAACAGCTGTTAAACAATTTAGAGAAGAAAATCATCCAATTATTTACCTTGACGAAACATGGTTCGATACCCATAACACTCCAAGAAAAGGATGGGATAATTCTTCCAAAAAATGTCAAACCAAGGCACCATCAAATAATAATAATAAGTTTATTTAAAATTTAATAATATAATAAATATGTTTATGTTGTCTTCGATAAACTTATTTTTCAATCCCCTGAAGCTGAGCTTGTTTAAATAAAGGCAAAAGAATCACAATATTACATGCTGGTTCCGAGAACGGGTTTGTTCCAAATTGTCTGTTGCTTTCAGCTAAAAACATAGCAAATTCTTCATAGATTACCATCAAGATACTGACGCACAACTTTTTGAAGATTGGTTTAAACATAGACTCCTTAAAAATATACCTGAAAATAGCGTCATTGTAATGGACAATGCTAGTTATCATAATCGGCAAGCAAAAATCATTCCCAATTCTAATAATAAAAAAGCATAAATTCAAAATTTTATAATTGAAAATGATTTATATTTTGAAGAAACTTACAAGAAACGAGAACTGCTAGAAGTATTAAAAGCTTTTAAAATAAATAAGGAATACGAGTGTGATAAACTTGCAGCAGAAAATGGACATACAGTGTTGCGTCTTCCTCCATACTATTGTATATTCAATCCTATTGAGCTAATATGGCACCAATTAAAATCCAATATTAGGAGAAATAATATTTCTCCTACATTAAATGCATCTGTAGTAGAATTAATTAAAAACGAAGTAAGAAAAATTTCTGCAGACAGCTGGAAAAACTGTGTACAGCATGTACTTAAGGTGGAAAATTCTTACAATTGTATGATTACAAATGTTCAACCCTTAATTATAAGTTTAGGCTTAGATGAAGATAGTGATAGTGATACAGAGTTAAATTTTGAATAAATTATCAATAGTTTTTTAGAATTTAATTAATTTTTATTGTATTTGTTATCCTAATAGTTATACTTTTAAATTATATTATTTTTAATTATCATTAATTGTTATCATTATTTTAAATTTGAATCGTTTATTTTTGAAAGGATATAAGTCACCTTTTTGACAAAAATGAGATTATGGCGGAATATAATTCCTAAACCCTATACGCTCCTTTAAGACATGAAAGGATACAAGTCACTGCTGCCGTTAGCTTTCTGCCGCCACATTATTCATTGCGTTTAATTGTGAAAGGTTATAAGTCAGCGACTTATATCGTTTCATAAATTAACGTTCGGTGTTCGGTGCTGTTGGTACCGCCACAAGTATCAGCTGTGAGTGCATCGAATATTTCGTCGGTAACAATAAACTATTTTATAGTTATAATTTTATAAATTCCCAATTCGTGGCCAATCTTTTTTGCCATGCCATCGCGATTTTGGTGCAGTCAGACGCAAATTAAATCGCATAGATAGGCTTTACACTCCAATGGAAATTTGCGAAGTGATATGCAATTTTGCAAAGGGGAATATATTCTCTGTGGAAATGGTTAATAATGAAGATATTATAAACTTTAAGGACTGGTGGCCCAAATGTTACAAAAAAATAAGTCTTTCATTAGAAAAGACTGTCAGATCCATTCCACGATCCAAAAAGGGGCCATTTGCACTATCTACTTTTATAGAGTTTCACTTCAGTCATGAAACAAAAGGAACTGTTAAGGCACTAAAGTTTATTGATGGGTTACAAACTAGTACATTCGTACTTTACGCAGAAAACCAAATTCCAATGAATGTTAAGAAGATAAACGATATCCAAAAAGTTACTCAGTATAGGTATACCAGAAGAATTTAAGGTATTTTATGAAGAAATACTTGGTTGGCCGACTACTGAAGCCGATAGTGACGCATGTAATTTTTATTAAAAAACTTTCCTTTGGTATTTACTCTTAGGTGTAAATTTTTCTTTTGTCATTAGTATTAAAAACAGGTTTAAAATAAATAATATTCTGTGTTGCCATTGTGTTTTACTTGTTAATTTTTAAAAGGATTTAAGTCAGTCCAACAAAATTACTTCAAAACCTAATCAGTTACAACAAAATAAATAAATAAACAGAAATTGTATATACTACCTTTTATAAGCTATTACTATTCGCCAAGCAAAACTTCAAATTTTGGATAGTTTGAGCTACAAATACATTTTATTCATTTTCTCAAAACTATACTCGTATGACTTATATCCTTTCACAAATAAGCGATTCATTTATTATAGGTACCTACCTAAAACTAAAAATACCTATCTATTTATTTTAAATTATAAAAATAAATCATGTTGTGTAGGTACATTTTCAAGCCGACCCTGATCCAATTTAATCCCTTTTGAAGAGGTTGAGGCGTGTGCAATAGGGTTTAATCAGGTAGTTTATTTTTGGCAGAAAGAGTCAACGGTATAATTCTGCAAATACTATATCTGTAAATTAATAAAATTGAAAAACGGTATTTAATGTGGGTTATTTTTGGTGGGCTTTAGCGATAGATTAGAGTTAACTTTTTCTTAAAACAAAACGTTTCGACAGAAGACAACAACATTTGACATTAACAGCTGATCTGGTTTCGTCGTTAAAGTTCCCAGATCAGCCGTGGGCCGTAGCAAGCTCACGCGTCAGGTTGCGTCATATTATCTCCTTTCTATTTTTGTGTTTCTTAAGTGTTTCTGTGGCTGTTTTCTGTGTAGTGTGTGTTTTAAACATTTTACTTATCGATCTTATCGAATATAATTCAGAGACAGATTTTCTTGGTGTTTATTGTTTAAGTTTAATGGTGAATACAAATACCATTTTGGTTAACTCATCTATTATCAATAATATTTTTGAGTTTCGACGATTATGGATCATGACTATTGTGTGCTCAATGGTCCAGTTGATATTAGTAGTGTAGAGATGAGAGACCCTCCTCCTCCTTTTACGCTAAAACCAATGGGAGAGCTAAAGAGGAATCCGTAAATTAATAAGTAAGGATCCTCGGTAAAGGTCAGTAATATATATCAAGGTCAAAAAATTCCCACCAAGACCTAAGCTAAAGTGCTTAAAGGAGTTAAAGTATTTAGTTTTATTACAAACATTTAAACAAAATTGTATCAGTATGGTATTCGCGGAAACGTTTATGAATGGTTTAAAAATTATTTAAGTAACAGGTCACAAAAAACAAAAATTTCAAAAACATATTCAAATAAAAAAAATAAATAATATAGGAGTTCCTCAAGGAAGTATACTAGGTCTAATATTATTTATTTTATACATCAACGATATGCCTTTAGTTTTAAAAATGTGTAAGTTACAAATGTTTGCTGATGACACCTTAATTTACATTATTGTTTTAAATATTTTTGATGGTGTAAATACTTTAAATTCTGAGATAAGTATATTATTAAATTGGCTAAAAGTAAATAAATTAAAATTAAATATTTCAAAAACTAAATGTATGGTTATGGGTAATAATTTAAATTGTCAAAATATAAATGTTGTAATTGATGGTGAAAAATTGAAATTAGTAAACAGTTTTAAATATTTAGGGATAATCATTGATTCAAAATTAAAATTTTTAAATTATTTTGAAAGTATTATATCGAAGATTGCGGGAAAAGTAGATTATTTTAAAAGAATTAGTTCTAATTTAAGTTTGTTTTCTAAAAAACTGTATTTAATACTATTATATTACCACATTTTCTTTATTGTTCTTCCATTTTATATTGTGCTAGTGAGGAAATATTTGATAAATTACAAATTTTACAAAATAAGGCAATGCGGATTATTTTAAATTGTGACAAATATACAAAAATTAATTTTATGTTGAAAAATTTAGACTGGTTGAATGTAAGAAATTTAATTTTTTATTTAGTATGCATCTTTATACATAAAATTAAAAATAATTTATTGCCTGATTGTTTAAAAAATTTTTGTTCTTTTAATTATGACCATCATAATTATAAAACAAGAACTAATCAAAATTTTTATATGAATAGAGTGTCTAAAACATTAGCTTATAAATGTATTTTTTATAAAGGTTTGATAGAATATAATAATTTGGAAAATTCTATTAAATCTCAAAAATCATTAAAACTGTTTAAAAATTTTTTAAAATTATATTTAATTAAAAAACAAAATGATACGTAATATTTGATACAATTTGCAAAATGTTTAACTTTTCTGTCTGTTTTTGTTAAAAGAAGGTTACGTTTTAAAATTTAAAAATACGTCTATAAAAATGTGTTAAAAAATGTATTAAAAAATATTTAATTGTAGCTTTTTGCTAAATAAATCATGTTACTACTACTACTACTACAACGCGGCCATTTTTATCTGACACTGACAGTTTCGAAATTCATGGCAACCTATGTCGTTTATATCAATTACATAATATTCATTCCGTATCTTGTTATGGAATGAAAATACACGCAAAACGCATAAGAAGCAAGTGTTTCAGAATAAATATTCCAACTCAAGAGCGAGAATTTTTACATTCTATTATCAAAAATGATTTTGGAATTATTGCATTCAGTATAGTGGTCGTGGAGAAAATTAATTTTCTACGCGTCGTTACCCAACTCTGTGCACATTGACATGTTTATCGAGCAACGTTCTGAACTCACGTAACAATCGATCTTTAAGGCATTGATAATGACATGTATTGCTATTTAAGTTTATGACGTCAAAAAATGTCAGTAATTGTTAATCAAATTTGAATTTTGCTCTGCTATTACATCCGAAATGCGGCTCGCTGAAGATAAACGAAGTCCGTGACATATTCAATGAAAAATATCCATATCACTCGCCTATTAGCCAATTGATAGTGTCTGGGGTACCAATTAAGTGGAGAATTTCCCGTACTGTTAAAGATAGTGTTAAAAGTGGTTGTCTGATATACCTGAGAAGAAAAAATATACATTATCACCACAGTAAGATTTTCATAGCTCAAGCACACAACTGATGGGGGCGTGACTAGGATACTCGCCAAACTATTGGATTTAATTTTAAAAAATAGTTTCATCCCAAGAAACCAGTAATTGTACAAGAGTTTTTGTTGAACGACGATCCTGATGGGTGAAAGTAATTTTGTAAAATAATAATTGAGCTAACAGATAATCACGCACGAATTGTCCGAAAAATTCGTTTTTCAGATGAAGCTACATTTTCTTAAAATGGTTAGGTTAAGTAATAGTAATGTCAAAAATATTATTAGCATTCAGTTTATATGAGGCTGTTAAAAAAATTAAACGTAAATTCATAAAAGAAATTAATATAAATACTAAAAGTGCTATAGTTAGCAGGCCAGAGATAGCCTATTTTTATAATGATATGATAGAATATTATAACAAGGTGTAAAGTTGTGAAAAGTTTATTATGAAGAAGACAATTTAGTAAAGTTATTGGAAGGTTATTTTGAAAATGGAAATTATCAAAAAAACATATGTGTCAAAGGATCAAACGAATGCGTTGCTCATAATTAAAGTGGCAGAAGATGATATGGAAAATACTAGACATTCTGATAGTAATTGTGTGTAAATATGAAGACCCTAGTTCGTGAAATGTGTGAAGACTAGTAGAGGGAGAAAGGGCATTCTACGCCACTTTACTCACATGCCCCAGCAGTGAGCAGGCGTGTGCCATATGTCAAATGTCAATTGTCAGATGACATACGTCATCTGTTAGCTGTCAAACGTCATATTTTTAGGCGTTAACTACTTTGGGCCTTAGCTAATTGGGCGGTAGGTACTTTGGGCAATAATATTTAATATAAGCCACAAGTTTGGGATAACGTCATTACGTATAGAAAAATATGGCGGCTGTCACATGTCAATTAAGACAACTCAAGGTAACCTGTCATTTATAAATTGTTTAATGAAAAATATGATATATGGGTGATATTTAGGATGACGTAACAAGTTATTAGGAAGAATCCCGAGGCCCGCAGGTCGAGGTGTACTACTTTAGTTACTGAAACGGTGATTCTTGCATTTAAAAAAAAAATATTAGAAAGAAAATCCAAAAGGGGTTCGACAGTCTTGCTCCTTCACCACAAAACATCAAAAAGGCATTTTTGTGTAACTAGCGTTCTCTAGGAGGTATTATAAAACTCATTATGGAATCCTATTTCTATAAATTATAAACTATCCTTAAATGCGCCATAAAGAAGTGCTTGTAAAAAGTTATTTTCCTTTTCCAATATGTTTATAAACAACAACTTTTTAAATTTAAATAAAACTTTAAAAAACATATTTCCGATGAGTTTAGTTTAATATGACGCACAATATTTTTACAATAGAAGTTGATTTTACTTGTTAGTAACTAAGGTTTATTACTAAAATTTCAGGAATATTAAAAACATTAATTCGTTTTCAACCATAACATCTGATATAACATGTCTACATAGTTTCAAATGAAACTTAAAAAAACATATTTCCGATCAGTTTAGTTAAATATTACGCACTATATTTTTACAACAGAAGTTGATTTTACTTGTTAGTAACTAAGGTTTATTACTAAAATTTCAGGAACATTAAAAACATTAATTTGTTTTCAACCATTACATCTGATATTACATGTCTACATAGTTTCAAATGAAACTTAAAAAAACATATTTCCGATTAGTTTAGTTAAATATGACGCACTATATTTTTACAATAGAAGTTGGTTTTACTTGTTACTAACTAAGGTTTATTACTAAAATTTCAGGAATATTAAAACCATTAATTCGTTTTCAACCATAACATCTGATATTACATGTCTACATAGTTTCAAATGAAACTTAAAAAAACATATTTCCTATCAGTTTAGTTAAATATTACGCAGTATATTTTTACAATAGAAGTTGATTTTACTTGTTAGTAACCAAGGTTTATTACTAAAATTTCAGGAACATTAAAACCATTAATTCGTTTTCAACCATAACATCTGATATTACATGTCTACATTGTTTCAAATGAAACTTAAAAAAACATATTTCCGATAAGTTTAGTTAAATATGACGCACTATATTTTTACAATAGAAGTTGATTTTACTTGTTAGTACCTAAGGCTTATTACTAAAATTTCAGGAACATTAAAATAAAAACACTAATTCGTTTTCAAATCTGAAATTATATGACTGTGTCTACATAGTTTCAAATGAAACTTAAAAAAAAACATATTTCCGATGAGTTTAGTTAAATTTTTGATGTGTCTCTTTTAGCCTTGGTATTCGATATGTAAAGCAAATTGGTTAATATCAAAAAAAAAATAATAAGTTAGCAACAAACTGTATTTTGATTTTATTCTGAGTGACTTTTGCCAATAGATATAAAGCACGATAATCTCCCGTTGCTATAAGCAACGTAAACAAAAAGAAGCCTTCTAATTGGTTGAAAATAAATTTATGTAATTTTCATTTAAATATTTAATTAGCATATTTTTTGCAAAACTGTCGGTTAAGACTGTCTTGTAAACAGAATTTTACTCGCGCTGGACCGCATTGTTGTTTATCATAATAATTATTTTTATAAAAGTTTATTGCCTTGAATGACGGAAAGTCATTAATGAATTTTCTCCATAAGCTACGGTAAAATTAAGGAACGTACACAAACTGTTTATGAAAGAAAATCAATTTTTAAAGATACCGCATTGGCGTTATTTTTAGTGATTGCTGGTGACCTAAAAAAAAAGTAAAGCAGGAAACATCATGAAATATTAAACAGATCAGACTTAGCTTTCGGGGTAGCTTTTATTGCACTAAAAAGTGCCAAATTACTGTGGTAAAAATGCACTAAGAACTTATAATTTTAATATTTTTGTGTAGCGGTAAAGTTTGTATTTTCATTTTTATTTTTTTTATTTATTTTTTATTTGTTCCTCAGGGTACTGTTTTGGGACCAATTTTATTCTTAATTTATATTAATGATATGTTAAAATTAGAGTTAAATGAAAAAATATTTTCATATGCAGATGATACTGTACTAATAACTAATAATTTAAATATTTTTGAGTAGCGGTAAAGTTTGTATTTTTATTTTTATTTTTTTTATTTATTTTTTGTTTGTTCCTCAGGGTACTGTTTTATGACCAATTTTATTCTTACCTTATATCAATGATATATTAAAATCAGAAATGAAAAATGTTAATCGGCATGCAGGCAAAGTTTTTAAAATTGGAAAAAGTTTTTCACCTCCGCCGGGATTCGAACCCAGAACCTCTCGATTACTAGTCTAACGCTCTAACCAACTGCGCTACGGATACACTGAGAGTTTCTGACCAACTTCGGTAATATAACTTTATTCAATTTTAATGTTAGTATCTACAGTTTGAAATGTCCTGTGATTTCTAACCGGGGAGGGGGTTATTATGGGAAAGGAACTCACTTATGACCACTGATCAGTAAGATCTGTTTTATCATTCATCCCGTGTCATCGACATATAGCGACTTCTGCAGGAATCCGATATTAGACCCCTGAACAGTGATATCTAGAAAAGCAGTGGCGTAGCGTGGTTGAAGGGGCGGAGGGGGCGAAAGCCTCAAAGGTAAGGGCGTGGATGTTTTTTTATGGGGGGGGGGGGGGGTAAAAAGGTTGCGGAGCCAAAAGAAATAGCGCCGCAGGCGAAAATTTTGTAGGTGTCACGCCCTTTTTTCAATGATGTCTGATTTTCAAGTATATAGAAAAAATATAAAATACACAAGGTCCTTAAGAAAATCACAAAAAAATTGGTCAAGTAAAAAAGTGCTTTGTTTTTATGGCTTATTATGGGTCCTGGGGGGGGGGGGGTAATTACCCCCTTATCTACGCCCTTGTTCAAAGGGCGCCTCACTGCTAATGTATAATTTCGTTTATTTAGTAAATTTTGGCCAGAGAAATAAAGTTTTTGTTTCGTCATGTCTAAAATGGCCACATGAAAACAAAATATGAACCAGCAAGGGGTGGGAATTTTGTTAAAACTCTGAGTATATATATTCTCATTGGCGACAATAACACACTTTTAAAAAGATAAAATTTAGTCTTTAGTAAATTAGATATTTCAAGCAATTTTTAATTGTTAAAGCAAAATAACTGAAAGAATACAAATTATTGGTCGTGGCAAAATATTTTTATTATAAATTAAATCAAGTAGTGGAAATAAAATAGAATCTCGAAATAGGTAACAGGGTTCTTTTATCTATTTCTATAGTCTAAAAGTTATAAACAAATTACAACCTAATTAAAACCTGGAACTGGGAGAGTGGGAAGGGGGCGCCGTTTAGGAAAAGACTTAAAGGGCGGGGGGGGGGCGGTCGCCCCCCCTGGCCCCCTGCACGCTACGCCACTGTAGAAAAGCCGTAATAATTTTTAGAAATGGTAGTGAATGGTAGTGAAATACCATCGTTCCATTTGGAACAATGGAGTAAATGCCAAGAAAACAAAATTTCATTTTTTAAACGCTTGTGAAACTTAGAAAGTCAATTATTATGACATAATTTTAATTTTCATATACTACTTGACTATAAATTAACAGATTTAATTAATTTGTAGCACTCTAGATTGAAAATAAAAAATAAACATAAAACTGTTATAACACAACAAAAATGATAAGTGAGGTATCATTTTACTCAGAATGTTATGCTAAATCCCAATAAGTATCTAACAATATACAAGATGTCCCATTTAAAATACCAAGGTCACTTCCGGACAAACCGGAAGTGCTAACAAATTGAAAATTATGCCAATAAATATAAACTCATCTCTTATTCATAATCTCAAAATTTCATTTTAATATCTATAAATGCAGAAAAGTTATAAGGGTGAACGTCTTTTGAGAAACACCCGGTAAGTATATAAAATGAGAGACAAAACGCAAATCTCAAACTATTGACCAATAGCTCTCCTGAACAACATCAGTAAAATTTTTGAAAAGATTATTTATAAAAGATTCCTGGAATTTTTGGGATAAGCATAATATAATAAATATCTATCAACATGGCTTTCGGCTAGGTAAATCAACAGCTCACTAAAACTGCTGTCTATTAGGCTCTTACTAAAGTCCTTGATGCTCTGAATAAAATTAAGAATATACTTGCAGTTTATCTTGACTTGTCCCGGGCATTTGACAGTATATAATATTCTTTTAAGGAAAATGGAAAGCTATATGGTTTTAGAGGAACTGCCTTAAAACTAATAAAAACTTACCTGGACTGCCGACAGCAGTATGTTATTGGGGCTGATAGGTTTGAGGGCACGTTGACCTCCGACATTCAGTTGGTCAAAAGGGGTGGTGTGTCTCAGGGATCTATCCTGGGGCCGCTACTGCACAATCTGTACACTAACGAATTGCCGGGGGTGACGTGTCACCACGCTGACGATACGACCCTTCTTATTGGTTTGGAGGGTACCTCCAGTGTGTACGCCTAGGTAGATCATTCCCCGAGACTATTAAATATGGATCGTTTAAAATGATCTTATATTTAACTCAAATGAAACATATATAGTTATTAAAATTTTCTTATCAAAATTCTGGGGAAGCAGATGATCTAAATTTTAATTATATTCTCTAAAAAATGTCAAATCAGCTGTGTTTCTTGGAGTAACCTTACATACCAGCCTCGATTGGAGGGAGCACATCCATGTTCTGGCTGGGAAAATATCAAATCAAATCAAAAATGACTTTATATCGTAATAATACAACAATTTAAAGAAAATAAACTTATCGGGTGGCGGTACATAGTTGCTCATACAACCACCCAAAACTACAATATTTAAGTTTATTAAAATATATAAACAAATCGATAACCAAATGCCTAAGGCTAGGGTAAAGAAACGAGAGAAAAATTAAAGAAATGATAAGTATAATACTAAAATGCTAAAAATGAAAATTACATTTTTTAAGAACATTTCCTTAAAAACCTGAAGGATCTCCTATCCATAATATTTTTTTTCGCTCAGTTCAACGCTGCCGGGCTGGGTGTAATCATCGCCTCGATGGACAGGTGGTCGTAAATTATGGCGTCGTTTTAACTAAAAGATCTTTGAAATGAAGATGACTGATGCCTTGGAACACTAAAAAGTTTTCTATTTCGGGTTTCGCGATTATGCACATCAGAGCCTTTGGCTAAAAGATCGCTTAAATAAATTGGGAGACCAGACGAAATAATACAATAACATTTTTAAATTTATTCCATCTGTTCCAGTGGCATTAGTTCTAATTCTACTCTACTAACACTCTCAATTTGAATTGTTGTAACGGGCTCCAAGTTAAACCAGAAAACTTTTTGTCAATATAGTTGAGTTCAATAAGATCCTGAACAGATACTACATTTTGCAGTAAGCTGTTTAAAAAATAATTATTAAAATCGTTGTAAGTACCAATATTTATTATTATTAAACTTGACTGCCATATTAATATTGTTTCTTAAAGATTTATATTCATTCCATAGAATATCCATCCTATTTTTTTTTTATACCTACCGTATAGATTCATCGTTATTTAATCATGAAGTTTAAGTCAGGAGTAAGCCATGGTGCTGGAGCTTTTGTGATTCTTGACTTTTGAAACGAAATGAATATCAAAGAGTGAGTGAAAATGATTACACAAAAATCTATCATCTCATTAACATTGTCAAGCTCAAAAATATGATTCAAATTAATAAGATTTAAAACGTTCAGCGCTCATTGCTCCATTCGAGGACGACTCAAATGACGAGGACTTTTCAGAATTTCTAAGTGATGATAACAGTTTTTAAGTTATTAGTCTATAATAACTATAAACGGTTTTCTTTGTTTGAATTTTTTAGTATTCTTTGATATTATATTATGCTTTCTTTCATGGACAATTTTCTGTACAATCCTTAAATTGATTATCAGTGCTTTTGCTACTGTTTTCTACTTATTGGTTGGCAAATTACCATTTTTTCTTTTTATTTTTGAAATAGTTAATCGGAGTAAATTCCATTGTCTTTTTAGGTTACGTAATTTTATTGCTAAAACAAATTACACTGTTTATTATTGTCGTTTTTAATAAATATATCTAGTGGATATACTATTTACAGGGATAGTAAACCAGTGGCACGCGACATAAAATTTCGAGTCACAAAGTTTACTATAAATTATTATATTACGAATTTGACGGCATGTTTATGGCCTCATTAAACATTTCTTTGAAAAATGGCACGTTAATACAAAAAGGTTCGCCACCACTGTACTATTATGTACCTACATAATTTTTGCAAAAATAATAATATTTTAATGTGGCTATCTTCACGACAGTTAAAATAATAAAACTATGTTTCTTTTCTTCGGGTATATTAATATCTACATAATATCACAACATTTTGATAAGCCCCGAAATTTTCGAATTGATTTATATGATCGGTGACCTTTGGACCCGCATAATAAGGCCAGATTTGACTATACCTACATAACCTCACAATATTTTGATAAGCTTTGGAATTTTCGAATTGACTCATATGATCGGTGACCTTTGGACCTGCATGATAAGACCAGATTTGACTATAGAAACAATTGTGAAGATTAAGCCCCATGGATAAATAAAAATTAAATAACCAAAAAGTTCGGAAAACCCAGTAAAACAATTTAAGCTTACCTCTAGCTTGATAGCTTGAGGGAATTCACCAGATGATGCATCATGGCACATACAGCTTGGGACTTATCCCACAAGAGGAACAGGAGGTATATACGGCATTTAGTATGCTTAATATATCAAATTACTTGAAACGTACTATAAAAATTAGTACTTAAAATAGCACCCAAAAAAACGAAAACTAAAGACACGAAGGTGTCCTGCTCATATCAATTCTCGTGCCTGCTATCGACGCCTCGTAATACCAAAGGTATAAAAGTATAAACGTTATCGTACTTGCATGTAGTACGAGGTGGTGAAAGCGCTAGGAAATAAATGTACCTACCTCTAAGATAGAATAAAAATAATAAATTTTAAACGCTACATGGTGCTGTATGAGAATGATTTTGATAAATAATGAAACTTCAAAGTTGCAAGTTTTATCAATAAATAAACTTCAAGGGTATTGCCGTACGAAAGAAAAATAGTCTTATAGGTTTGACTTCTTTTTTCAGTGCTTTATTTGATACGACAAGTTATAAGACCGTATTAGATTGACAGGGGGCTCTAAACCTTTTTGCAAATAATTTGTCGTCGAATTGAAAAACGTGCAACTTTTTTTACCGGAAAGATTCCCCTGAGATACTAAGTTCGTTCAGCCTTTATTTTGAGGAAACTTATTTAGGTTTGTAAAGAAAATTGAGCCGTATTCTGGTCAAGACTGTAATAACGTGCGTTACGCCATCCAGGTAAAGCTAATGCCAATAAGGTAAAATTGCAAAAACTTATACAGGGTTAGTTGAAATAACCAGAACGGCTAATTTTCTGTAAAACTACCAATTCTAAATCAATGAATTTTCGTACAGGTGAATAACTTAAAAAATTGAATTAAAAATTGACATTTGCGACGTTGCCAGATTTTTAGTTTTTTCTGTAACTTAGGGAATATTTTTTTTTCAAATGTAACACTACTCTTTTTTTTTATTAAATTCGATTTCCTTTTCCTGATAGTATCAAATTTTTATCTCAAATAGTTCTATGCGAGGGGAAAATCACTGGGGAGTTTTAGTGTACAAAGTAAGAAATTGCAGGGGCATTTTGAGGTATTTTGGGGAATTTAGAGGTATTTCGTCGAATTTCAAGGTATTTTGGGGAGTTTCGGGGAATTTCGGGGGAATTTCAAGGTATTTCGGGGTATTTCGAGGCACAAACGTATTTTTCATAATATTTAATAATATCTTTTACAATTTGGCAACGTTGTTGTAAATGTAATCGGCCGAATTTTGCTGGCAATTTCAAGAGCCCTTTGGGGAATTGCAGGGAATTGCAGGGAATTTTGGAGAACTTTTGGGGAATTGCAGAAAAATTAAAGGTGGAAATTCCTTCAAAATTTAGGGTATTTCGGGGAATTTCAAAAAATTTTGGAGGAATTTTTTCTGAAAGGGGAATTTCAGTGTACAAATTTTTTTAGTGATTTCCCCCTCGGTTCTATGGGAAAAAAGTTAATTAGTTGCAACTCAAACTTTAAAAAAATGCTATCTATTTCCATTTAAAAACGTTTCAAATAATGTGAAAAGGAAGGTTGGTAGACATAATGTACCTAATAGTACACACATTGACACCTTAAACTGATCAGGATGTTGCCAGAGTTCTTTACCAACAACACTAGCACTATTATATTTGAGGTTAACGATGTTAGCAGGATGTACACAAAATCGTCTTTTTCTCTTCGCTTCTAACTTCTTTCGGCGGTTTACCCACCACAACAAAATGACATTTTCATCCTAGGACATGTTAAAGAATATTGTTGTAGAAGCAAGTTTCTCGAGTGTGCATTGACATTAAAAAAAAGTTTGACATAACTTGCTTCAGCCACAAGTTTTATGAAACTTATTTCTCTAGTGTGTCACCCGCCTAACAAACAACTACAAACAATAACATAGCTAGTAAAAATTAAAATTCGGTCAAACAAATCTGGAGCCATGACACTCTCGATATTTTGCAAACAAAATAAGGCCTTTGATTTTGCGTTAACACACACGTGGCACCCGCGATGAATTCAAAATATTTGTAATTGTTTCGACCAATGTTTATTATTGAGTAGTTAATGAGTAATAATAATTAATTATACCTTACTATTTAGTGAGTTTAAACACAAATATGGACTAACTTCTTAATTCAAGTATAGGTCAAAAGTTAGTACATACATAATACAATTTTGAGTGAAGAAAAAATCATGGATAGGTTTCATAATCAAATTAATGTACTACTACATATAATATGAAAGTAATTTTTACTAGCTATGTTATTGTTAGTAGTTGTTTGTTAGTTGTTATTATCGTTATCGATACTATATTAGGTAGGGGAAGGAGGGGCACAGTGTTACACGGGGTACAGTGTTATATTCGGAATTATAAACTTACGCGAAGCAACACGGCGCTGGAATAATTGCCACTTCCAGTTAAGACTATTAGCTTCAATTATCCGAACGCGTGGTGAAATGTGAATTGTTTATACCACCCAAGTAAGTTTTTTATATTTTTTTAGTCAAAAAGTAAATTTTTTATACAGTTTTACAATTGTCTTGTGTTTCTTGACAATAATATATCGTAAATTTTATGGTATCATGTTTAAGGAACATGTTTGTAGATTAGCATGCCATGTAAAACATAACCTAAAAAAATTTTGTTTCCTAAAAACTAGCATATTTTTGGTAAAAATGCGATTGGGGCACAAAGTTACACACTATAAATACTGGGGGAACAGTGTTACATGTAAAACAATAATAAAAGATCAGAAATGTTAATTTTTTTGTTGATTTGCACATATACTATAATGAATTAAAATAGTGTTTAATGTGTACACTTCTTTGTTATTTGATACTAATTTAAATATTCTAAATTGAAATATTTGAGTTTTTATTTTTTAAATCATTACATTTTGAACTGTCTGAGTTTTGACTTGTTTTTTATTGTTTAGACTGATTTTTATTTTATTACCTGTTATTTTTTTGTATTTGTAAATGTTCTGAATAAAACGAGCATTATTAGTAAAGGTAATTTAAATTTATTTGACACGTTAACATTGTTCCCCCCCTTGTGTAACAGAGTGCCCGCTAGTGGGGTACAGTGTTACATTCGACACGTGTAGAGATAATTATTTTTTTATAAAAAACCTATGTATTTAGGGCAATAGACGCTCCGAAAATCAGTTGCTAAACATCACCAAACCTATGCAAAATTAAATTGTTATTTTAATTTGACAAATAAAAAAAATTATTAATCAAAATGTTTTTTGTGTAACACTGTGCCCCACCTTCCCCTAAACTAGAAAATTTTTTTTTCCTAAAAACTAGCATATTTTTGGTAAAAATGCGATTGGGGCAAAGAGTTACTATATACTGGGGGAACGGTAATCAGATCAAAAATGTTAATTTTTTCCTGTTGATTTGCACTTATACTATAATGAATTAAAATAGTGTTTAATGTGTACACTTCTTTGTTATTTGATACTCATTTAAATATTCTGAATTGAAAAATTTGAGTTTTTATTTTTTAAATCATTACATTTTGAGATTCTGTCTGAGTTCTGACTTGTTTTTTATTGTTTAGACTGATGTTTATTTTTATACTTGTTATTGTTTTGCATTTGTAAATGTTCTGAATAAAAAGAGCACTATTAGTAAAGGTAATCTAAATTTGTTTGAAACATTAACATTGTTCCCCCCCTTGTGTAAGAGAGTGCCCCGCTAGTGGGGTACAGTGTTACATTCGACACGTGTAGAGATAATTATTTTTTTTATAAAAAACCTATGTATTTAGGGCAACAGACGCTCCGAAAATCAGTTGCTAAACATCACCAAACCTATGCAAAATTAAATTGTTATTTTAATTTGATAAATAAAAAAATTATTAATCGAAATGTTTTTTATGTAACTCTGTGCCCCACCTTCCCCTACATTATGTCTACCAACCTTCCTTTTCACATTATTTGACACGTTTTTAAATGAAAATAGATTGGATTTTTTAGAGTTAGAGTTGTAACTAATTAACTTTTTTCCCATACAAATATTTGAGATAAAAATTTGATATTATCAGGAAAAGGTAATGTTGATGGGAGGAATCGAATTCAATAAAAAAAAAGAGTAGTGTTACATTTGAAAAAAAAAACATTCCTTAAGTTACAGAAAAAAGTAAAAATCTGGCAACGTCGCAATTGTCAATTTACAATTCAATTTTTTAAGTTATCCACCTGTACCAAAATTCATTGATTCAGCCTTGGTAGTTTTGAAGAAAATTAGCCGTTCCGGTTATTTCAACTAACCCTATATATTTTTATTGATTATCGTTGGTGTCCAATAAAACTATATTTGCTCACTATTGGCTTTTCAGCTGTTATACAGGGTATTTCACTAAGGGGGGGGGGGTACCATATTTCAGGAACTAATTATCATAGAGGTTTGGAAAAAGTTTATCTTAAGGAAATTGGGCACGAGAAATAGCTGGAAACAAATTTTGAGATTCTTTTTTTACCGTTAGGGGGCGTAATTTAAGATTAAATAAAAAACAGTGGAAACGTTTTTTTAGGTCAACTTTTTTATTTCTAAAGAAATATAACTATTGTGGATTGTTTAGTAGGTGAATCGTAAATAAAGTTATTCTTTAAATACTATAATCACGTTACGGTGACCTCTACATAAAATCGCAACGGATTTTTTTGGATCTCAACAGTTCGCTTTGTAACGTAACCGCTACGCGCCCGGTTGTAACATTTTTGTCGCTCCAAAGTCACGTTATTCTGTAGCGGTATATTTTTGGAGTGCTTGCGATTGTAACGCTCCAGACGGGAAATCGTTTTTTTACCTCTAGTACAAAACGAGTATTCCGACGACTAACCACGACATCGCAAAACAAATACTAGGATTACTCAGAGAACAAAAGAAGGGTTTGCTCGAGTACTACAGCTGTTTTTGTTGCTACCCGTGAATAGCCGACGCGTGAAAAGGGAAAGCGAGGTTCCCGCTATCATTCTGGATTTTGTCACCATGGAACTAAAATAAGTATCTATGTACCGTGCGAGCAAAAATTATTTTCATCAAAGAAGGCTTGGATTGGATTAGAAAACGTAGGGCTTAATTTAGATTACAATGATATGGGGACGATATATCTAACCAAATCTAGGTTAAAATTTTGTCAAATTCATATTATGACATGATATGCCAAACTAATGAGTAATAAAATAAGTAGACAAATACAAATTTATTTTTCTTGTTTACAAAATTCACAAGTTAAGAATATACAGAAAGAAAAAGAAAAATAATTATATAAATTGCTGAAATTGGCCACCGCCATGCTCCAAGCATTAATTCACACGTCTCTTCATATTTTCGAAAGTGTTGACCAGCATCTCTGGAGAAATGTTACCACATTCTTGGATAATCCTTTCTTGTAATTGTTCTAAATTTGCAACTGGTGTTTTAAAAATAGTGTTCTTTAAATGAGGAAAAACGAAGTAATCCATAACCGTTAAACAAGGTGATCTAGGTGGGAATTCAATGTCGAATGATCGAAAACTGATCAATCGGTCGTCGAAAAAATTGCGTAAGTAGTTAATAGTTTCGGCGGCTGTATGAGCGGTTGCACCGTCCTGTTGAAAATACCCAAAACGTAGTTCGTCGTCAAGTAATTGCTCCACAAATGGATTCAAAATATTGTCTCTATACCGCTGTGCTGTAACTGTGTCATGGAAAAAAATAGGACCAACAATAATTCTTCTTCGGGAAACAGCTAACCAGACACCAATTTTTTGAGGGTGCAATGTGGACTCTACACAAAAAAATGGGGATTTTCACTACTCCACATGCGTGTATATTGAGAATTCACATAACCGGAGAGGTGGAACCAGGCTTTATCCGAAAAAAATTTCAGGTCTAATAAATCATTTATTTCCAATAAACTTTGGGTAAACCATTGAGAGTAATTCCTGCGTCTTTCAAAATCTGCGGCTTGTATTTCTTGGAATACTTGCACTTTATAAGGAAATACATTTGGCTGCTTCTTAAGAATAGTCCTGCATGTTCCATAAGATCTTCTCACATCTTGGGACAGGCGTCTTATATAATTTCTTGGCGTATTTTGCATTATTTCACGAACGTTTGCAACAAGTTCTTCTGTTCTTACAGATGGCCTTCCCGCTCCTTTATTATGTTGTATAGAACATGTTTCCCTAAACACAGCCACGGTTCTTTTCAGGCAGTGATAAAAATCCCCAGCAATAAAAGCAGCGTTAGGAAAATGTTCGTGAAAATCGTCCATACACAAACCCGGATTGTATTGCCACTCACCATTTACTCTAACCCCGTTTCGAAAATGCGCTTTAACCATGAATGTTTTGTGCTGTTCCGTAAAGCCGATTGTGTGAATTGTTCAAGAAATTGGAAAAATTAGCGATGAATAAAATTACTTGTAACGACTGTCAAAGATGACGGAAAAACTGATTGATTGTTAATTCAGGTAGTTACTGATACCCAACAGGTATTAAGCTCTACGGCTAAGCATTACGTCCATAAATGCAAGGCCCTCTTTGATGCAAATAATTTTTGCTCGCACGGTTCTAAATACAAAGATCTAAGAGAATCATATTTATTTTATTTAAACCAACAAAACATTAACTTGTTCTACCTATAGTATCTTGTTAACGTTTGTAATTTTTCTGAATTATGTATGTAAAACGTGTATTCTATTAATTTTATGAATCTTATATTATGTGACTTAACAGTTAGTTTGATAACAGCGCTTCTTTTGATGCACGTGTTAAATGCAGCTAATCAGACAAATTATGAATGCTGTAATCTTTGATTTCTTTAAAACGTAAACAATGTGGTCTATTCTATAAGAATTCTATGGTTTTACCTAATAGTGAGAACAGTGCGGCAGAGGATATCTCTTTCAACAAGTAATAAATTTTAATAGGTGCATTGCAAGACCTACTATAAATATCATAAAGAAATTTATATATAAGTTGTCAAATAAACGCTACCATGCCATTGTTACTGAAATTCTATGCGTCTTTTTGGTTTAATACGTTTTAGTCTAGGACGTAAAATAAGGACAAGGGCGAAAGTTTACTGATTAAAGTGCCTATTTATTTGGTTTAGCTTATTCGAATTCCGTTAACTCGGTCTCGCTTTAGAATAGAAGCTTTGTAAATTAAAAAAAATTGAGACATAATATTAATAACTTTACAGCATTCGAAAGAAGGCGTCATTGGAGAAAGTTGCCATTTTTTTGATTTTGCTTCGATATTTTAAATGCAATGTAATATAATTATCATTCTTATCTAATAATAATAAAAAATTTGTAGCAAAAATCGTGAAAACCGAAGTTCGATATCACTAAAGGCTGGATTACATGCACTTAAATTCAGCCAAAATAAGCGCATATATATGCCTTGTTTACCTTTAAAATATGCAGTTATCGCATTTTTTTTAATCAAATATGCAAACTGGTATGCAATATTTCTGAATTTATTATAGGAGGTAAAGAAACACGTTGGGTTCTAAAAAATCAAAAAAAAAAACAAAGAAAAATAAAAGTAAACAATTTTTTACCCTAAAATTTTATAAAAGGCATTTATCACTAAATAGTTTTCAAAATTTTTTACTAAAAAAGATTATTTTCTATTAGTAAAAATTATTTTTATGCAAAGAGAAGGTTCTTTCATCATCTACCGATGTAATCGGATAATAATGCAACTTAGGTAGCAAAATATATGGCCAAGATACAACTTCGTTGGATGGTTATACTTTTTGCTGCAGTTAAGTATTTAAATCCATCATTATTTTTAACAGTTCCATCCAATTTGTTTTTAACTTGACCTCATAATTTACCGGAAATGTTGTTACATTTAGCGGAAAAAGTTTCAACAATACTTATTGAGTCTCCTAAACTTAAATTTCTACTCTCCAATGAGGATATTATGTCCGGTATTAAACTGAAATTAACCTTAAGAAAAACAAGATCTTTAGCTACACTTGCACTTTTTAACAACTCTTTACTTTGCACAATAAACAACCCGTAATAATATACCTGCAAACCCCGGAAACCCCCAATAAATACCTTGTGTATAACCACAATGTAAATAAAGTCGATTCAGCCAGTAAACCTGCAAAATGGCCGACATGTCATATGACAAAAGTCATTGAAAATGCAAAGATTCATTTTATTTAGCTGGAACATGACTTTTGTCATATGACATGTCGGCCATCTTGCAGGTTTACTGGGTGAATCGACCTTATAATTATTATAATCTTCAGATTGCAAAATCCCTGAAATAAATACCGAACTGAACATTAAACCTTTAACGTTTTAAATTTTTTGATAAAGCCGAAAACATGAAAATATGCTCTTAAAATAATAATTTATAAAAACATGCATTTTATTATAAAAGTGACAAAATATGCAAAAATGCATTTATGCATTTTGCATATATTCCGTCCTGTAGATATCACTATTCGTTTAACAGTTATTGCAAAAAAATAAATTATTTACACGACGTTATTATTACAAAAACCATTATTGTTTTTAAAGTTTCGGAAAATATTTTCAATGTCGCCCCCTAGTAGTACCGGATGATTCAATAAGAAAGGCAGCCGGCTATATCTCGGAAACTACTAAACGTAGAAACTTGGGATAAAAATAATTATGATTAAAGCGGTCATGAGAAAATTCTGGAAATAATTTCCGTAAGTTCCGCATTTTGCCGCAAGAGGGCATTGAAAAGTAAATTTAAAAATTTTACATAACTCCGAAAATTCCACATTGAGGTATATGTTTCATAACACCATTTTAAAGCTTGTACAATTGTGCATCATTTTGGTCTTATGCTCATTGGCGTACCGACTTTAATAAGAGTGGGAGAAGCTATTGAAAGTGTAAACATTAAAATCGCTGTAACTTCTAAACGACTTATCCAATTTTAGCAAACTAAAGGCTGTTTGGAAGAGAAATGTATGCACTTTGACCAATCGTATTTAGTTGTCCATGATAGTTCTCAAAAAAAAGCTAGAGATATGAGAGAGATATCCGATTTCACTCAATTTAAGCTTGTTTCGAAGAGAAATGTAAGTACCTTTAATTGCCTTATCCAATGGTACACAATAGTTTCAAATAAAATTGCTAGAGGGCGCAATTTGTATTAAAAATTAATGTTTTGGCAATAACTCTGAAACGAACAAAGATATCGAGCTGCGGTTTTAATATTTTTCTAGCATATTTAATCTACTTTTCGATTATGGTATCATAATTATACCGTATGATTTGAATTTTCGGGATAAAATCAAAAAAACTATTATTATTACAAATTGCGCCCTCTAGCAATTTTATTGAGAACTATTATGGACAACCAAATACGATTGATGAAAGTGTATACATTTCTCTTCCAGTTTTTAGTTTGCTAAAATCGGATAAGTCGTTTAGAAGTTACAGCGATTTAAATGTATACACTTTCAACAGCTTCCTCCACTCTTATTAAAGTCGGTACGTCAATGAGCATAAGACCAAAATGATGCATAATTGTCCAAGCTTCAAAATGGTGTTAGCAAACATATACCTTAATGTGGAATTTTCGAAGTTATGTAAAATTTTAAAATTTACTTTTCAATTACGCCCTCTTGCGGCAAAATGCGGAACTTAAAAATTATTTCCAGAATTTTCTCAGGACCGCTTTAATCATAATTTTTTATCCCAAGTTTCTACGTTTAGTAGTTTCCGAGATATAGCCGGCTGCCTTTCTTATTGAATCACCCGGTACAGTTAGAATCTTAAAAATTATTTCCAGCAATAATTACACTTGTCCATTTTTCTTAAGATGATGTATTTTCCCAAAACTGTAGGAGAATTAGTTTTTGATATATTATGGTACACACTTAATGAAATACCCATATACCGTGACATATTAACGAGTTTTCATTTTGACAAAGTGAGTGGCAGAAATGTTCCAATGGCAAAAATCGTATTAAAATGTATTTCCTCAATCACCTACTTAATTTACATAGCTGGGAATATGCTTTATTTGTCGTTAGGGGTTATTTTATTTTAATACATGGCAACATTTTTGTAAAACACTGTTCTTATTATTCTTTTCAAATAGGATTACATTAAGAAAAAACCTTCTATTCCTTATAAGAATTCACATACCTACACTTTATAAAAATGTTTAATACTATGTGAGAGCAACGCGCTTTCATAAAATCGCTGGACCGTTGTGTAGTGATAATATCACGGTAATTGAGCCAATAGAAAATAGGAGTTAATGTTACCATAGACTGGTTTATAGCCATTATTGCTTTAAATACTCACAGTAATTATCAAGTTGTATTGGGGGAGTAATCTGGTTTTATATACTGGATTAGTTCCGACTGGCAGTTGTACTGGACCTTGACATTAGGTACTCATAATAATATTTGCTTGCTACGGTTAATAAAGCATATACTTACCACTAAAAATCAGTAATGTAGCAATTTATTTAATATGGGTTAATAAAAAATAAACTATCAATACCAACTATGTCCTAGCAAATCTATTATTGTATTAGATCATTTTTCTCAGTGTACAGGGTGTCCAGTTTTCGACACTTTTGACGGGTATCAGTTATTAGTACAGATAGAATGATGCGGTTTTCGCAAACCTGTATCACTTTTTTGTGAAACAAACGATGCCCTTAACGGATTTATCATGGCCATCTTGGTTTTTGAGATACAGGGCGAAATTGAAAACGGTGCATTTTCAGACACCCCTTGTTATTTAGTTATCTTATACCTTATCGAAAATATAAGAACGGAGTGTTATACAGTTTTTTACGTAGAATCCAGTGGCGTAGTCAGTATTTTTCCAGGTATCTCCATTTTTGAGAAATATACCAAAGTTATGTTTTTTTAAATGGAACGCCCTGTATATTTTTTCATATTTGCATTCTGCTTACTGAGAGCTTTCCAAAAATATATAATAGTTAGCACTTTGTTTTAACAGGAAGGTCAAAATTCATATTTTTTTAAAAATTGGGAGCAGGCCTTGGATTTTGTTTCACTAGAACAATTAAATTGTGGATTAAAATGCATCCTTTTTATTTATAAATATTGTTGAAAATTGATGCCATTTCTAAGAAAATATAAATACCATCCATACAAATTTAAAATTGTGCAAAATTTACATCCTGGAGATGCAGATCGGCGATTAATCTTTTGTCGTTGGTATACAGAACAAATCCGGGCCAATGCCAATTTTGGAAGATTAGTAATCTGGTCCAATGAGAACCATATTTCTAGTGCTGGAATTTTTAACCGGCATAATACAAGGCATTGGTCTGAAGAAAATCAACATGTTATTTACGAAAGGGAGCAGCAAGGGCGCTTTGGATTTGGTGTTTCTTGCTTCATATTAGGTAATCAAATAACTTACCGTATTTATGAGGGAGGCCTTACGGAAAACATATATCTGGAAATCTTGGAAGAGGTTTTATACCCGAGTTATTAGAAATCGTTCCCCTTGCCCAGCTAAATGCTATACATTTCCAGCAAGACGGTGCACCGAGTCATAACTCTCACGTAGTAAGGCATTTTCTAGAAAATTATTTTCAACAAAAATGGATAGGCACAAATGGAGCTGTAAGATGGCCACCGTGATCGCCCGATCTATCGGTGTTGGACTTCTTTCTTTGAGGTTTTTTGCAGAGCAAGATATACAATACCAGGCACAGAACTGTAGAGGAACTTCGACAGGCTACCCATTTAGCATTTCAATTTCTACAAAACCACAGGCCTATAATAATTTTAAACGCCTTGAGACTTATTACAGAAATGTGTCAGCGTTGTATTAGGGAGAATGGCAACCATTTTCAACAATATTTATAAATAAAAAGTATGCATTTTAATCCACAATTTAATTGTTCTAGTGAAACAAAATCCAAGGCCTGCTCCCAATTTTTTTAAAAATATTAATTTTAACCTTCCTGTTAAAACAAAGTGCCAACTATTATATATTTTTGGAAAGCTCTCAGTAAGCAAAATGAAAATATGAAAAAATATACAGGGCGTTCCATTTAAAAAAAACATTACTTTGGTATATTTCTCAAAAATGGGAACACCTGGAAAAATACTAACTACGCCACTGGATTCTACGTAAAAAACTGTATAATACCCCGATCTTATATTTTTAATAAGGTATAAGATAATTAAAATACAAGGGGTGTCTGAAAATGCACCGTTTTCAATTTCGCCCTGTATCTCAAAAACCAAGATGGCCATGATAAATCCGTTAAGGGCATCGTTTGTTTCACAAAAACACAGGTTTGCGAAAACCGCATCATTCTATCTGTACTAATAACTGAGATACCCGTCAAAAGTGTCGAAAACTGGACACCCTGTACACGTTACTTTGTGCATTAAATTTTTAAGCAAACTTTTAATACAATTTCGCATTGTGCTGGTATGCAACAACTAAACACAATATCGTTGGTAGCATCAAAAAATATGCACAAAATTGTAAACATGTGTTTGAATAAAGACCGGGCCAGAAGCGTTATGCAGCATTACACATCAAACTTTAACTTCAAAACTATTTTTAGAAAATTTGCATCTAAACTTGGTAATAGAGGCATTATGCTCGCGTAAGCACGTATCGTGAACGTCTAATAGTTTCATTACACAGCCTTATTATTCGTGTAATTTCTTCAAACGTTTAGTGGAATGTAGAATATTCCAATATAATAATAATTTTCCCATGTAATATTATTTTCCTAATAAAAACCATCCTATGTGAAATACAGTGAGTTGTAATTTTTTTAATATAAGAAAGAAGGTAAATTTTATTAATATTACTAGCGGGTATCCGTCCAATTCAATTGTTACAAATTTGCTTTTGGAACAAAGCAGCGGGTATCATACATACTACCCAATAGAACATTACCCATATTATTTTAAAAAATAAATTTTTATAACCCTTTTCATCTCTTAGGTCAATTTCCAAAAAAATACATCCTTCATGATTTGCGTTGTAGAGTATTTCTGCTAAATTTCAAAACAATAAAAGGAAAAATGTTTTCAAATCGAAACTTTTATATTCCTTTCACCCCTTTAGAGATTGATTTAAAAAAAATAAGAAATACATGTTTTATTAATTATTGTTTATAGAATAATCCCGAAAGTCGTCAAAAATATTTTTTCAATATAAACTTTTTAACTCCTTTTCCTTGCTTTAAGGCCGACGTAAAAATACTAAATACGTATTTTCTTACTTCAGTTTAGGGTATTTATGGTGAGTTTCAAGAAATTCAAACCAAAAATATTTGTATACCCCTTTTTTCACCCCTTAAAGGCAAAATTTTTGTAATTGCCCTAAAACATATTTATTGGTACCAAGCGAGGAATTTGCCTAAATTTTTTTTCTTGCATCTTTTTCTCTAGCAGTTGCGTTACAAATTTACCTCCTCCAATTCCACTCCTTATGGGCAAAATTTACTAAAACATCAATACACATTTGCGTTTGTAGGTTAGTTTTCGTAACGCTTGAGAACTTAAACTACATTTATATCTGCCCGCTAAGTTGAGTATATACACTGAAAAAAAAGTCCCCAATAAATGATGTATTTGCTTTATTTTTGTTAGTCACAAATAAGCTTTATTTAGCTCAAACAAATATTGTTTGCAACAAATAAATTGAATTATTTGACTTTTATTTCATATTTGTTTGGTTTTTGTTTATTTATGTGAAATAAAACTTATTCGCGCCAAACAAAAAATTGTTTGCTACTTCTCTGCCTTTAAACGTCTACATTTCAAACAAAATATTATTTGCTGCAAATAACTTTTTATTTCGCCACTGCTTTTTGAGATCTAGGCAGGTACCAGGTAGAGACTGGAGAGTAGTGGAGAGTTTAGTCGTTTAGTGAGCGTCTTTCGACAAGGTGATATATAATTTTGTGTGGCAATGGACGTTCGCGATTGGCTAGTTGGCCATAACATGTGTGGCCCTCCTTCGAAGGTAAGATTTTAATTTTAATGTTTATTACTTACAAAAGACAGATAAAACATATTATACAAAATAATAATTACTAAATCATGCATGCCATGGAGAAATGCCCATTTAAAAACGTTTCAATTATTTTTGTATATAATAGAAAAAGTTAACAAATTTGTCTTTGCCATATTATTATATTATTTTATAAACATGCATATCGTTATTGTTTTGATTTCTGTTTTCAATATAATTATTAATATTCATATATCAAGATGGCCGCGAACGCGTCTCTTGCAGCCCCTTTGTGTAAAATTATTCATTTGCCTTAAATATTTATTTGCTTTAAATAAATAAATATTTCGGGGAAACAATTATTTATTTATAACTATTTTTGATTGTTTGTGATAAATTTAATTTATTTCCCTCAAACAAGATGTTATTTTACAGGAACATTTAGTTATTGCAGTAAATATGGATGTTTAAGGAGAATAAGGCTCTCGTAGGCGCAGACCGAGTTTAATAACTCATGTTAATTACAGTTTTGTTTTCTTTTCTTATATAGTTATGTTATTTTTCGTAACAATAAACAGAACATATATAAAAACTGTGGTATGATTTATTTCTTTTTGCAGCACCTCTTCTAAATAGTTTGGGAGATTATACCCTATTTTAATTATTTAATTTAAATACCTTATTGTTTATTACAAATATAGTTTTTACCAAAAAATATTTAATAATAATTATATTATATATTATTATGTTCAATAGTAAAAAATTATTTATTTATAGGAAACAATAAGTTATTTAAATTAAATGCCTAAAAGCACACATCCTAATTTCGAAATTATTTGAACAGAATAAATATTTATTTAATAGAAATAAATATAAAGTATAATAAACAATTCGTGATTTGGATTAAATAAATGTGTTGCCGATTTAAATAAATTATTATTTGGACAGAATAAATATTTATTTATTAGAAATAAATACATTTTTGTTGGTTACCTACATTGCTTCGTGCTAAATAACGGAATTATTTTATTTAAATAATATTTATTTGAATATCATATATTTCCCTCTCAAAAGTCAAATAATTTTGGACAAAATTTCAAATAATTATTTGTTCAGGCCATAGGGAACAAATATTTGTTTCGGCGAACTCCATTTTTGTTTAGATCAAATAAATTCTTTTTTCAGTGTAATAATAATAATAATAATAAACGTTTTTTTTCGGTGTTGATTAATTTTACAGGTTTTTTTTGTCTATAAACATAATATACAGCCATTACAGAGCGAGATTTAGCTGCGGTAGCTATTCTTGCACCTAACCCCGTATGTCTATGTACAGTAAAAATGATAAGTAACTAAATAAATAAATTTAATCTATGACAGTGCCATTATGACGTATTTAGCATTATCATTTAGATGTCATTATGACCTTCATAATAGCACTCGGTGCCATAATGAATTCATAATAACATCCAAATGTTAAGATACAAAAACAAAAAGAAAGTCGGTGCAAACTATTTATTTGTTATTATTACTTAGAAAAACGGATATTACGCTTTGCGCGATACCTTCGACATCCGAAGGGACACTTTGGGATTCAGAGTCTCCCATATTTAAATTATTTTTGTCCAACACTTTGTATACAATAGAAAATTAGACGGCAATAATGACGTTGTCAAAATCGAAATTGAAACAATCAAAAATGCGGTTATCATGATATCGACTAATATGGACACCTGAACAAATGAACAAACCCGAACGCCTCGTGGTTTAATGTTGCACACGCTTCATTATAGTGTTCATATCGAACTAGTATCATTAATAACTATAACATACCCATAACCATAGTAACAACGAAAAAAAGAAGGAAAACATTATATATAGGTACAGTATGTCTCTGTAAGTTTGCATCATATGGAAAACTTTTTTATTATTCATTTTACGAAAAAAAATTATTCCTCATAAAAAGCTCTGCATGGTCTAAAACCTAAAATGCAACCATCAAATATCGAAATTTTTCAGTCATATACGAGGTTTGTCAAAAAATGTGAATTTTTCCCAAGAATGTAAATTTTTCCCAAGAGTAAAGTAGGTACCTTTATTTTTGACATTATCAAAAATTGTTATTAAAAAAAGTTGATCAGAACTAAAAACCACGTCTAAATATGCAATAACACGCATTAAATTAATTAAATAATTAAAAATTTAAATAATTATTAATAAATTAATAAAATAATTTTTCAACATAAATGCGTATAATTGCATATTTAGACGTAATTTTTAGTTCTGATCAACTTTTTTTTAATAACAATTTTTGATAATGTCAAAAATAAAGGTACTTTACTCTTGGGAAAAATTTACATTTTTGGGAAAAATTCACATTTTTTGACAAACCTCGTATATGACTGGAAAATTTTGATATTTGATGGCTGCATTTTAGGTTTTAGACCATGCAGAGCTTTTTAAGAAGAATAACTTTTTTTCGTAAAATAAATAATAAAAAAGTTTTCCATATGATGCAAACTTACGGAGACATACTGTATATAATACAAATTAAAAACTAGGCAGGCACCTATACTTAACATAAAATATAAAACAAAACTTTAAGAGATTTTGGTTACAATAAGCTAGGCAACTGTGACGCCAACAGTATTCGTTTGTAATGAATTTTAAATGCTATAGGTTGCAACATCTTAAGGTCGCCATCCAATTTATTATAAAAGTGTGGCGCTTGGTAACTGAAAGACCTTTGAAACAATGCTGTTGAATGCTTCGGAGTATCAAAAAGTGATTTAAAACGGGTGTATCGCTGATGTATTCGAGTTCTTGGGATCAATCTGTCATTGAGGTAAGAAGGAGATCCCGTAATTACTATCTAATGAACAAAAACAGCAAAGTGAAGGTGCCTTCTATTGTTCATGTTTAGGCATTTAAGCTTAAGAAGGGAATCTGATATTCGATCGTACCTCGAAGCGAACAGACAACATGAATTTTGCACTCTCTGAATTTTTCTATTCTCGAGACACGAATTAAATCTTCGAACACGAGATTTGTATTTTTAAAAATATTTATTTTCAACTTAGAAATTAATTTTACAAAATATAGTATATGTATTGTTAGCGTGACAATAAAAACCCGACTGAATATTAATTCCCATGAAGATCTTGGCTTCGGTAAAGTCTGTTGATGCTTATTCAGCAACTCAGCATTTTCTTGGGAAATGCAATATTATCCTATGGTTAAGGGTGATATAATTCCTCCCCCCTAAAATCCAACTTTAAGGGCTAGCGAGGAAGTTGGACGTCGGCGAAGTCGATAGCTTCTTTTTCCTTATGGGCGGTTCTTTTAAGGGTGCATAATTTGGGGTATATCTTCTTATAGGCAAGGTATATGATTCCCAAAATTAAAAGTACATAGATCGCCAAAGTCCAAATATTTGGGGTATTAGAGATAGTATCGTAGACTAGCTTAGGCTGGTTTTCGATTATATGGCTTCTTATTGATTTCAGATCGAGTTCGATTTCTTCCAATCGAAGTGTCGCATTACTGATAGCTTGTTGGGCCAAATTTGTATCCAGGTCAGGAAATAATATAGGCTGGTTTAAATTCGTGGATTGTTTTTCATTAATGATTATTTCATTTTGGGTGGATATACGGCATCCAATGGGCAGGTTAATTAGATATGTGCCGGCCATTGGTTTTTGTATTTCTTCTTGTTTCTCGCATTTTAGTTGAAGAGTTTCTTGTTGTGGCAACATCGCAATCCATTGGCTAGAGTCGCTTAACCGTTTGATGATCGATTTCGATACCTTAATTAGTGTTTTTTCGCAGGCGGAGGTGTTTTTGACGTCAAGAAGCTGAACTTCACAAGGGTTGTCTTCTTTGATGTCCTTGATGTCCATTTTAAGGCAGATGAATCGTTGTGGGGATATTTCATCGCAGGGGTTGCTTGCAAATGCATAGTGCAATTCATTTTTTACCAAGAATTTGTTTCGCGGTATTATCGCCTTAAACTGACTCTAAAAAAATATAGGTGTCGAAAATAAATGAAAATAATTAAAGGTCTCAGGATACGTAATTGGAACATATAAAATGTAATGTATTTTATTGTTTAAAATAAAACTATTAACTTTTATAAATTTTGAAAACAGGGGTATATTTTCTAAAGTTAATTCGACTGGAAATTGTTCCTTATTTAAGTATTGTTTAAGAGTTTTTAATTCGCTTAATAAATCAGCAGTTTTAATTATGCTAGGATGCATAATTTGCAGCTGTGAGAAAGAAATAGAATTTTCAATGTCTTGCAGTACAGAGTTTAGAATTTCATACATGTTGATAATCTGGTTCATGAGATCCTTGATAAACATAGCGTTCTCACGGTGTGTTTGATTCTTTATAAATAAAGAAATTTGGTATATGCGTGATTCCAATAATTTTTCATTATGTCTAATTTGTTGAATGGTATTATTGAATTTATCAATTAGGGCAACTAATAGAGTATTTTGCCTTTTAATATTATTAGCTAAATTCATTTGGTTATTTTGCAACTCTTGAATTAATTTATCATATTTTTCTCCGTCCGCATAATCTAAGTTTCCTGAAATTGATTTGAAGATTGAACCTAAGCCGTTTATAAGACCACGTTTTGATCGAAAAGGTTTCGGTAATATTTCGCGTATTTTTATGTCTACTTTATCTCTAATGAAACTTAATATCTTCCTGTAATTAGAAGTGTCATAGAAGTAGTCTTCGTTCTTGTGAATTAGATTAAATAGGGTATTTGATTGATTATTTAATTTATTGATTTCTATCAATATCGGGTTTAAGTCATAGAAATGTATAAGCTTGTGTGAATAATGTTCTACTTTCGTAGTTCCTAATTTAAGAGGGATAAGTCCAGGGTTGTTGTCTAATTTCCGAATGGAAATTGTTTCTTGGAATCCGAGGGTTCCAGAAAATCTGAAAAGGAAATTTAATTTTAATTATCAAAAAAATAGGTCTTTCTAAGCGGTCGTCTTAGATTGTCCATATGTATTTTTGGTTGGTTCTCGGTGGAAACTGTTTTTCTTTGGGGATTAGTATTTGTTAATTTAGAAGATTTTTGAAATTTATTTGCGTTTTTCTGCCGCGTGTGTTTTCTAATAAATACTTGATCATCTGGTTGGAAAATTTCGGGGTTATCTCGGTTTTCGTTCCGTTTTTCTATAATTTGTTCTTTATTTTGTATTAAGTCAGAGTTTAATTTTGAATAAATAAGTTTTGCCTTTTCTTTGTGTTCGTTGACATAGTCATTAAGTAATATTTTGTCTATTTCTAAATTAAATGGGTCGTTTGATGAAATGTGACCGTTTATAACATCTATAGGCTTCATTTTGGTAACAGAGTGTAAAGAATTATTATAGGCTAGAATAGCATATAACATTTTCATATTCATTGGTGTTTTGGAAAAGCCTTGTGTATTTAAAAGTCGTACGTGCTCTGTTATTGTAGAGTGAAAGCGTTCGATTACACCGTTTGACTGAGGGTGGTTTGGTGAAATGAAATGAATTTTGATTTTATGCAGGCCTAAAAGTTCGGTTATTAGAGAGTTTTTGAATTCCGTTCCGTGATCGCAAATTATTTGGCATGGAATACGGTGGTGCGAAAAGTATCTAATTAAATTATCCGCAATTTCTGTACCGCTTGCCGAATTTATGGGGTACGCTTGAGCATATTTTGAAAAACTGTCGACAAGTGTCAAGAATTTTGACTGTTCAAAAGTGAATGTGTCAATGTGAACGATTTCAAAAGGCTTGGAAGCAGTGGGCGTGATGTTCATTTTTATTTTTACAGGGTTACGTTTATATTTGCTTTGTTGACAGATCTCGCACTCGTTAATATAATATGTCTGTATAGAATTTTTTGTGTTCGGCCAATAATATTTTTCTTTAATTTTAAGATAAGTTTCGTCTATGCCGCGGTGGTTGGTTTTACTTTCATGGTAGTTTTTTATTACTTCTACTATATCGTCTTTGTGTGTAACGTCAATTAATTTTTTCATACAGCGTTTAAATTTTATAGATGGCCATTTAAAATATGTCTGCAAGGTTGTTGAGAACGGTTCGTATAGTTTTGCGTCTAGGAAATAAACATGGTATTGTATGTCGGGAGAAATATAATCTTTAATAAAATTGATAACGTCGTGTTCAAAATTGTTCTCGGATAATTGTACAGTAAGGCGTTTTTTCTTTTCGAATAAAATTGTTATCTTAGTTTTCGCGGGGGAATGTAAGACAGAGGTGACGAATATCTGGTTGTTGCCGTAATTAACTGGGTCATCAGTTATGGGGATTCCAACTATAGGGTTTTGCTCCGCGTTAGAATGCACTGTTGCATTTTCGTCGTCAGGTAGGTCATGGTCGACATTGGCGTCCTCAATGTTTTGTTCGTCATCTGTTTGTACAATAAGCGATACATTATCGTTGTTGTCTTTGTCTTGATTATTTGACGTTTGTCCGAGAAGTTGGTCAATCTGATCTAATTGATCAATGTCAATATTTTGGTTTTGATTATCGTTATTGTCTGAGATTAAGTTTTCTATGTCGATATAATCCGAATTTATTTCTTTTGTATGTATCTCGATACGCGAAAGTGCGTCTGCGTTACTATTAAGAGAACCTTTTTTATAAATTATATTATAATCATACTCTTCTAATCTTATTCGCCAGCGCAACATTTTTGAATTGGGATCTTTCAATGAAAAAAGCCATTGGAGGGGCTTATGATCGGTTATGATATTAAATTTTCGTCCGAATAAGTACGGTCGGAAATATTTGGTGGCCCAAACTATTGCCAACAGTTCCTTTTCGATAGTTGAATAATTCTGCTCGGAATCGTTCAAGGTTCTTGAAGCATACGCTATTGGTCGATCTTGTCCAATAGGTCCTTGAGATAGTACTGATCCGATCGCGACGTTGCTTGCGTCACAAGTCAAATTAAATGTTTTTGTAAAATCTGGGTACTGAAGGATTGGATCGTTTATAAGCAGGTTTTTACACGTTTCGAAGCAGGTTATAAATTCTTGATTATGTTCTATTTTCGCGCCCTTTTTTAAGCATTTTGTTAAAGGTTTTGTGATTTTAGCAAAGTTATTGATGAAACGTCTATAGTAACCTAATAAACCGAGAAAGCCTTTTATTTGTTTAGTAGTTGATGGTATTGGATAATTTTTAATTGCTTTGATCTTGTCAGGGTTGGGCTTAACTCCGTCAGGGGTGACTATATGTCCTAGATATGCTACTTCTTTTCTCAAGAATTCTGATTTGTCAAGCTGAATTTTGAAGTTTGAATCTCTAAGGCGTTGGAAAACTAATTTTAAACGTTCGATATGTTCCTGCAAGGATGTGGAAAAAATAATTATATCGTCCAGGTACACTGCGCATTTTTCGTTTTGCAACCCTCGCAATATATTATCGATTACCCGTTGAAACGTCGCCGGAGCCCCCTTTAATCCAAAGGGCATGCGCAGATACTCGAAGTGCCCAAATTCGGTGCTAAAAGCCGTTTTTTCGATATCTTTTTCTTCCATTTCGATTTGGTGGAAACCACTAGCCAAATCTAACGTAGTAAAGTATTGGCATTTACCGAGCTTATCTAATATGTCACTTATGTTAGGAAGGTTATACCGGTCGTCTATCGATTTTTCGTTCAATTTCCTATAATCGACGACAACGCGCCATTTCTGTTTACCGGAGGCATCAGCCTTTTTTGGGACTACCCAAATAGGTGAACTCCACGGTGAGTGACTTGGCCTGATTATTTTTTGGTCTAACATTTTACTAATTTGGGATTCAACTTCGCGTTTATGAACATATGGGTATCGGTACGATTTTGTGTATATAGGTACTTCGTCCGTAGTGCGAATCTGATGTTTTATTTTATTGGTAAAGGTCAGGGGTGTATTTTCATCGTAGAAAATATCGGCATATTCGTTTATTAACTTTAAAATTTCGCGTTTTTCCTCGTAATTTAGGTGGTCTGTACGGAATTTAGAAAAATCTATTCTCTGCTTAGGTGAATCATCAAAGTTGTCAAAATTTATTTCTTGAATAAGCTTTTCGTCGAATTTTTCTACTGATATCGGTTCTGAGAAATTTAAAGTTATTGAATTGGTTGTATTATTTAAAATGGTCGTTATGGCTTCGCCATTTTTCGCAATTGTCAATGATTCCGGTATTTCACAATTGTGAAATTTTTGATGGGGTATAATGATCTCGCCGTTTTTTATCGTAGTTTTTATTTTTATAACTTGTTCGGAACGAGGTGTAATTGTTATTAAATTAAGATCGCTTTTAGTTTTATAATAATTTAATTTTATTGTGGCAAAAGGTGTAACTAGGATGCCTTTGTCAAAATCTAAATTTGCCTGTAAAATTTTTAGGTTATCGAGCCCTAAAAGTCCTTGAAAGGTATTATGAAATTTAAATAAAAAGAATTTAAGGTTTGTAATTTGCGGTAGATTAAAAATTTTTGAAGCTGGTATAGAAGCACTGTGTCTATGAGCTGATTTTTGGAAGACCGTTGAAACAATAAATGGGTCTTCTTGGATTAAATTTGGGAAAATTTTAAAAGCAATTTGTGGGTCGATGAACGATTTTGTTGACCCGGAGTCTATTAAAATTTTAATATTGTATTCAGGAAAGATTATATATGAAAGTTCGCTTGAATTATTGGTATTATTAAGCGAAATTATCGGGGGTGATATTTGATATGTCATATTTGGTCGTTTTTCGTATGGGTTAACGGAAAATTTTCATTTTGGTTGCCTTCGTTAAAATTAGTATCAACGTCAGTTGGAAGGTCATTTGGTTCTTCGACAAAATAGTTATTGTTAGATGGGTTATCGGTGTCCTCATAGTAATAGTGTTGGTCATGGTCCTGATAATATTGACTGGGTTGTCCTAGGTCATAGTATGGGTGATCAGGTTGCATTTCGTTTGTTTGGGTATAAAATAATTCTTCAGCAATCCATTTGTTTTGCTGAGGGGGTTGAAACTGGTTGAATGGACGGTTCTGTCCAAAATTTGTATTTCGAGTAGATATGGTCATAGGTGTGGGTTTAGGAAATGTTTTCTGTGGGTTTGGTTTAAAGACGTTTTGATTTTGTTGCGGTCGTTGTTTAAAGACTTGCGAATTTGTAAAATATCTTTGGGGTTGATAATTAAATCGGGGTTGAATGGGTATAGGCTGTGATGGAAATCTATTTGGCATTTGATTTCTAAAGAAATTGTTTGGCGTGTTTGAATTAAAATTAATGGGTGTGCTGTGCACTGTTTTTTGTATTTGATCGGGTCTTATTTGGCTGGGCCCTGGTCTGATCGAAATTTTGTTATTGGAATTTTGAAAATAATGTACATTGTCTTCTCGGAGGACGATTTGCAATGCCTCACTAAGATCTTTTGGTTTCATACATCTGATTGTTGTGCCTAAAGGTTCGCGTAGGCCTGACAAAAATGTTTTTAAAGCCAAATCTTGATACAGGTCGCGTTTTAAAACTTTATTTTCGTCTTTCGTTTCGTGTAAATCTACATAAGCACACAAAAGGTTCAAAATATTTAAAACTCTATCATAATATTGCTGCGGTTTTTCTAATGTATTTTGTCGCAACATAACCAAATCTCTGTTTAAACATGACTCATCTCTTTGATCTGCAAAATTGCGTGTAAGTGTGTTACGCACATCTTGCCATGAACTTACATTTTGAATATTGACAACTACTTTTGCATTTCCAGATAATTTTGAAATCAAAGAGTTAAGTAAATAGACATTTTGAAAACCTGTTGTATTATTTGCCTCGTAAAATTCGCTTATCAAGGCTTCACACACAGATATATATCTATTAAGATCATTGGGATTTCCGTTAAATTCCGGAACGCACTTTAAATATTCAGGATTAAAACGGGACATTTTATCAGTATTTTCAGGTAACTGAATTGAAACTTGCTGATTTAAATGTTCTGAAATTTGTTGTTGGATATTTTTTATCGAATGATTAACAGATTCTATAGTTAAAGGTACTTGATTTTCTGGTAAAATTTGAGAGCCGGTTGAAGGGTTATTGTCAATTTTCAAATTTTTCAGAAAATCAGCTAAATTTTCGACTGACATTAAATTGCACTTACATAAATATCGCAACGATGAAACTGGCCTTCATTATCTTCTATAAGAACCTCGTAGTAGGTAGGCGATGTGGTCCTTCCCAAAACTTCGATTCTCGCAAAATTGGACAATTTGTGTTCCAACTTTCGATAGTGGCTTGCCTAGGTGGGTCCAATGGTCTGCGATAGATTGGACGACGGATCCTTGATGGATGATGACGTCACTCCACTAAACACCTCCGCGCAACAAAGTCACTAACAGGTTCGATTTTTCGGTAAATCGTTGACACGAAAATCGCCCGTTCGATACGATCGACTCCGAAAATCCTACCGACTGCGCCAATTAAATCTTCGAACACGAGATTTGTATTTTTAAAAATATTTATTTTCAACTTAGAAATTAATTTTACAAAATATAGTATATGTATTGTTAGCGTGACAATAAAAACCCGACTGAATATTAATTCCCATGAAGATCTTGGCTTCGGTAAAGTCTGTTGATGCTTATTCAGCAACTCAGCATTTTCTTGGGAAATGCAATATTATCCTATGGTTAAGGGTGATATAATTCACGTAAGAAAAGGGCCATAAACAAAGGAACAATAATTAAAGTATGACAATACTAATGACTTGCATAACAAACGTCGAAGACTTTTTGACAACATAATATGCCTGTTAGCATATAATACCTTCAACCTATGGAATGCTCTTTGAACAGTCTTATTGACCTGATCAACAAAGTTCAAATTAGAGTCAACTAAAATGCCTAGGGACTTTGTCACTGTACGCACTGGCAATGGAATGCCATCTATTTGCAACTGTACAACCTCTCCAAAAAACACCATATATATGAGACAATTTGCTGGAAGCTTAACTACAAATGTACCACTGTTCCATTTTTATCGTACCTTTGTTGTTTTTCACATTAATTTACCTTGATTTAATACCCATTAGACCTACCTAACTAAATTCAATTTTCAAACCGTTGTTTTATTTATCTTGAACCACTCTATCGAAACACAGTAATTTCGTTTCTCTGGCTAATTATTAATTAAGTTGGCCAACTCTTCGGTATTATTGGAAAGACCATACAGTTTTTTTACATACGTCATAAAGGATGATCCACGTAGTGGGGAGAGTGGCTGTATCCTCAAAACCATACATGCAGCGACTTTGGAGTAAAAAAATTATTATAAAATATGACCAAAACATTTCTACTAATAACTGCAATACAATGTAGGTCAGAAATTAAGTTTTTACATGCTCTGTAATATCCTCTATAAATTTTGTAATAACAATTTTCTTATAGTTACCATGGTAACAGCGTGGAGAAGGGTAACAACTAAAAGTACTTAAAGGGCTGTAACTCTGGGCTGCGTTAACCGAATTTAACAAACTATGATTTATTTTATTGAACGTCTTATCCTGATTGAACGTTGATATAAATAATATTAAAATTAATGCGTGCAGTTAATAATAGGGGGCACTTTTGAAAAAAATATATTCCTAGCGTCGATTTCTTAAAAAAAATTAATGCAATTTTCAAACCATTTTAACTCTATTCTAGAGTTAACTAGTTGGTAAAGAGAACTGGAAAAACCTTTAGCAGTTTCGTCTGCTCTCCTAAAAGTTATTGCAAACATAGTGAAATAGTATAATAATCTAGTTCGGCTTTTAGCAAAGTTTTGCAATTTTCCTTTTATTAAAACGTTGAAATCCTACAGGAATAGCTTTTTTGTCTATATTTAATAATTTTAGGCGTTTTAAAAAAAATATAATGTATATAAATATAATTATGATATTTTGTTATTGATTTTAGTTATTAATATAATTATTATAAGCCAAATGTTACATTTGTTGCCGTGGACAAAATCGAACATAGTTCTAGGCGGTTGATACAAGAGGAATCATTGGTTTTTACTCTATTTTATAGTTTATTAGTTAGAAAAAGGAATAAATAAAAAACTTAGGTATAATTCAAATCATGAAAATTTTTCTGGAATAAGGATAACGCCTAGTGTATTCCCTTGAAGACAAAACTGCGTTTTCAAACAATTGAAAATATCGTACGTATCGTAGACTTCCTCATTCATAAAAGGTATTTTTTCTTAAAAAATATTGCTTATTTTACAAAATTACACTTAATAATCACGACAGTAACTCACATAGACGAAATGACAATAAGGTTATTCTTTTGTTTTATTTCGTAGTTGTCCACGGCCGCCTTTGCAATAAAACATGTAATATTTGGACAATTATTGCATTTTTTAGATAAATAGAAATACTAAATCAGCAACAAATATAATAATTTATTTTTTAAAACGCCTAAAATTAATAACTATAGCCAAAAAAGCTATTCCTGTAGGATTTCAACGTTATAATAAAAGGAAAATTGCAAAACTTTGCTAAAAGCCGAACTAGAATTATACTCTTTCACTATGTCTGCAAAAACTTTTAGGAGAGAAGACGAAACTAGTAAAGGTTTTCCAGTTCTATTTACTTACTAGTTAACTATAGAATAGAGTTGAAATGCTTTAATAATTATTGCTTTTAAATTTTTTAAGAAATATAAGCTAGAAATATATTTTTCAAAAAGTGCCCTCTATTATTAATTGCACGCATTAATTTTAATAATATTTATATCAACGTTCATTCAGGATAAAACGTTCTTTAAAATAAACCATAGTTTGTTAAATTTGATCAACGCAGACCGGAGTTACACACCTTAAGGTTGAATTCTCAACGTCATTCCATCTATTGCCAACCTATAACCTATTTCGCGTTGATTTTTTGAGTTTATTATTTTAATAACTAACATTTAAAGAAAATCAATATCGTCGGTACATTATTTAGGTAGTATCCGATATATTACAAAAATATCAATTTATTTCATTGCTAATTTTGGGAGAATTGTATAGTGAAAGAACAATGAGTGACAATGACATAATAATGTTAAAAAAAATCTTACCCGATATTTTTCGTTATACAATTCTCCTAAAATAAGTTATGAAATTCCTTGATATTAATTAAATATGTCAATTATTACCTATAGAATATCAAGTCGATACTGATTTCCTTTAAATTTTGTATAAAAGCTAGAAAACATAAATAAATCTACGCGAAATAGGTTATAGGTTGGCAAGCATGTTGATACTGCCGCCTTAAGTACTTTTAGTTGTTACCCTTCTACGCTGTTACCATGGTAACTACAAAAAAAATGTTGTTACAAAATTTATAGAGGATATTACAAAGCAATTAAAAAAACTTATTTCTGACCTACATTGTATTGCAGTTATTAGTAGAAATTAAGGATTTTTTTATCATAACAGCGACTGGGCACCCTAGCGGTAAAATTAGGAACATACAAATTATTTCTAGTGATTTTCTTTGTCCTATTATTTCATAATAAATTTTTAAATTTTACAGCCGCTCGCCACCTGTCTTGGATCACCCTATAAACCACACGGGACGAATTTAGTTTTTTTTTTCTTTAAATTTAAAATAATCACAACAGATTTGTTTTGGTTGGGAACCGCATCTTTTTTTACACGCTTTTATAAGCTTCACCTGTATGTTTGTTTGTTTGTTTGTTTGTCCGTAACCGACTTCATTGAACCCGATTTTGACCCACTTTAAACGGTCAGATTTAATTTAAATTTTGTAGACTTATCAAGAACCGCTGACAATACAATAATCTACACACAAATAATTCTCCTGTCAAGTTTTGACAGCTGTCAGGTATAAAAAAAAGAAGCGATTTTGACAAAACAAATTACAGGGTCGTATAGAATAGAATAGAATATATTACTTAGATATAGATTTACATTGGTATCATAATACTACGAATTTATGTACACAATGGACTAGTGTCTGTGTGTGCACATGTGTATAGTGACTAAACTGATATACAATACACAATTAATTTAATTTTATTAAATTAATTTAATTTATGAATATAATAATATTACAATAATATCCATTTAAACCAAAGTAGGGAGTTAACTATGCCTAGCTACTAAACCAGGTCACTTCTTTATCTATCAACCAGTTAGGTATGTAATTCATTCTTTATTTTCTTAAAAGGTTTTCTTTTGATCTTATTAGGCAACATATTATATATTTTAGGCGCAGTGTAGTATAGGCTACGTTGACATTTTGTTTTCTTTGCATTCGGAATGTTAGCAATGTGATATTTTATTTGCCTTGTATTTTTGTTGTGATTAAAAGGCCGAATATAATCCATACTTCTACAAATAAACCGTACAACTGACTTAACATAGATTTGATTCAGTTGCACGACTCTGGCCTCCCGAAATAGCCGAACACTAGAAAACATTCTGTCTCTGCCAAATATTACTTTTAATATATATTTTTGAGTGACAATAATTGAGTTTAAAACAGTTTTACAAGCAGAACCCCATACAGTTATGCAATAACCCAGGATGGATTCGACCAGCGCAAAATAAACAGTTTTTCGAGTTTGAATTTGCATAAATTGTTTTAGTTGTTTAAACTTATATATTAATTTGCGAATCCTACCTGTTACATATTCTGCGTGAGCATTCCACTTTAGATTGGAGTCAAAATATACACCCAAATATTTCAGCTTATCTTGTTTTTTTATTCTAAGCACGCAATATACAATTTACATTTACAGGACAGTCATAATTATGTAGTTTTATTTCACTTACTTCAGCAGATGTAGTCCTACCAATCGAGAAGCATACAAAGCTTGATTTTTCTGCATTTAATGTAAGGTACTTTGCATCAAACCATGATTTTATTCTTTTCATAGCTATTTCAGCTTTTTTTGTGACTGCTTCCCAGTCTTTGTCTTTCACTATAACAGCAGTGTCATCTGCAAAACAGACCACATCAACCTCTTGCGTTAGTTGCAACAGTTCGTTCACATAAATTGAAAAAAGTATAGGTCCGAGCACCGTCCCCTGTGGCACCCCGTAATCGACTGTTATGGAAGAGCTAATGGTATTATTGATCTTCACTTTTTGTGAACGATTGTTAAGTTAGCAAGTTCAGGCTAGTTCCGCGTATTCCATTTTTTTCCAATTTATCCAGGAGGATTCGGTGTGTCACAGTGTCGAATGCTTTATCCAGGTCAAGAAAAATCACCATGCACCTTCTGTTTTCTTTGAGGCATTGGTTGACGTGATCTGTCACACAGGTGACAGCATCTTCTGTTTTACATCCTTCACGGAACCAATATTGATTTTTTTTCAAGATGTTAAAAGCATTTGGATACTCGCTCAATCTAAGCTTTATGCACTTCTCAACAAGCTTGGACACACTGCTGGTCAAAGCAATTGGACGATAGTTGTTAAGCATTTTTTTATCCCCTGATTTAAGCACCGGAGTCACAATTGTGTACTTAAATATTTCAGGAAATTCCCCATTTTTAAAAATTAAGTTTACTAGATGCAGAAGTGGTCGAATTAGGCTAACATGATTTGCCTTGATTACCCCAGATGTTATGTTATCTTCTCCAGGAGCAGCAGAATTTTTTAAAGATTTAATCAACATTATTAATTCATTTCTAGAGATTGGTTTTAGGAACATTGTATTTTAAGTTGATTTATTATTTATTGCAGTACCAGCATTTTGATTTTTGATTTTTTTTTGCCATTTTACTCCCTATAGTACCAAAAAATTTATTAAAAGCTTCGGCCATCTCTGCATCCTTGTAGAGTTCTTCACCTTGCTCAATAATTATGGAGGTAAGTTTACAATCGTACTTGTTTTTTTTATTTGTAGCCTGTCTAACCACCCTCCAAGTATGTTTAATATCATTTCTTGCCAGCTCCATTTTTTGAGCACAAAACCTGTTTTTTGTAGAATTAATTAACAGGGAAAGCTGGCGCCTATAATTAACAAATTTTTGTTCTGCTTCGTTAGTTTTAAGTATTACAGCTTCCTTTTTTAAATTATCTCTCTGCCTGATGGAGTTAACCAGCCCCTGTGTAATCCAAGGCTTAAATTTACGATCTTTACATTTGATATATTTTTTTTCAGTTGAGTTTTCATTGTGTAACTTTAGAGTATCTACAAAGGACCTAGCACACTGGTTGACATTATCACTCATCAGCACGCTTACCCAACTTTCATGAGCAATCGCGTCCCTTAATCGTTGAGAGTTAGTTTTTAAGATACATTTATTATCTGCCCCATTATTAGTATTGACATTGGTCCTTAAATAAAGTAAGATTAGATAGTGGTCAGATGGGCCGCTGTATACGATTTTGGATCTAACGCCAAATTGATTCAAACCACTCGCAAAAAAATGGTCCAAGCAAGAGGGCTGTTGCCCTGTTCTAACCCTAGTTGGTTTATTAATTGCCTGGCAGATGCGGAGACTTCGGGAAAAATAAGCAAAAAATCCTGTCAAAATTTGACAGCTATCAATATGTCAAATCGATTAAAAAAAATTATAAAAAAAAATATAAAAAATTATAGAAAAAACTATAAGGTCGGGTATATTGATGGTGGAAAGTTGAAAAAAATACGCAAAAAAATCTCTTGTCAAAATTTGACACCTGTCAATATGTCAGAATTATTACAATAACCGATAGTAATAAAACAAACGTGGGGTCGTATAGATATTGTCGCTAAGAATAGACAAAAATTTAAAAAAAAATTCTACCCGTCAAAATAAAATTTTGACAAATTTTTTTTTTAAATTTTGAAAATGTTTGTCCTTTGTTCGGATTTGTATGTATGCTTGTTTGTAACCGACTTCTTTGAACACGATTTTGACCCACTTTAAACGGTCAGATTTAATTTAAATTTTGTAGGCTTATCAAGAACCGCTGGCACCACAATAATCTACTAATCTAACTCAATCTACTCAAAAATTTTTTTTTTCTTAACAATAACTCAAACTAAAAAATGAAAAGTAAATTAATATTATTTTAATTATATTTATTTACAGTAAAGTTAAAAGTAAAGATTTTATTAAGTTATGACCAATAAATGGATACATTTGTTAAATGACAAATAAAGCTGATGATGTGGCCGAATTTTTCCAGCGAATCATTATAAAAGGCACACATTTTTTCGCACCGATAAGAACTCCAACATAAAACATTTTAAATATTAACTCTGTTCGTCCTTATCCCTAAATATAAAAGTGCTTTAAAGTCCATTAAAGTCCTTGGAGCTTTTTATACCCGACTTGGTTCTTAACTTCCATATAAAAACATATTAAAAAGATGTTGTTAATAAAAAAATTCAAGCTGCGTTATTTAAATTTTCTGTTAAAAATGAATAATTCAAATAATAAAATGTGGTTCTGGCTTAAACGTAAAATGAATACTTACTTTTTGGGATTTCTTAGCCATATGGACACATTTTTTTATCTGTCGTACGACCCTCCGGTCAGGGACGTTTATAGTAAATTTTAATATATACTGTTCAAAAGAATTTTTATTTGACTTTCAAAATGTCTTCATTCCAAACTAACTTTTACAGTTCATTACATGGAAAGTGACAACATAATATAGACAATAATAACCATTAAAAAAACAATAAAAAATGGAAGTTAAACCAATTTAATACATTAATAAAATCAATTTAAAAAAAATAGTATAAATAATTTATAATTAATTATAATTTAGTAAATATCTCTTTAATTGTTTTTTAAAAGTTGCAAATTTTTTAATTTTTCTGATATTTTTTAGAAGATTGTTATATTTTATTATTCAGTCCTATAAAAGCGATTTTTTTCCGAAATTACTTTTTACTGGTATAGTTAGATAATTTATACGTCTGGTGTTATGATCATGTCATTGTAATGTCTTATTCTCCTAAAGTGTTATGTTTGATTTTTTTTTCTTTTAAAATAATAGAGTGAATTAGAATACAAATTTTAAATTTATAAATGTTTTGAACGTGTAAATACCATTTCGGTGTATATAGATTAACAGTAACAGTTGGTTCTAAATATGGTAATTTGTGTATACATTTAATAACTTTATTTTGCAATTTTTGTAATGGTTTTAAGTTTGATAAACAAGCAGATCCCCATACAGTAGTTAAGTATTGTAATTTTGAAAATATTAATGAAAAATATATATTTTTTAAAGTATTTCAAAGGAATGAAATATCTAGCTCTATACAAAACAGATACCAAAGGAGACATAGAGTTGATAATATATTGGATATGGCCTTTCCAACTTAAATTTTCGTCTAAAACCAATCCTAAAAATTTTGTCGTTTTTGAATATTGAATATTTTTATTATTAAACATTAAGGGGTTAATGATAGCATTTATTTTATTTTCAGTTGTAAAAAAAAGAAGATTTTGTAAACTTTTGAAAATCATGACATAATTATTCTAATTATTATGCCAAAATTATTTTTTTTAACTGTTTTGAAACAATATTCCCACACATTATAAACGTTCAATTTGCTTTCATAAAATAAAAAATAAAAGGTACGTAGTCACCTCGAAAATGTATACCCAACATACGGTGTTACCTCATATATAACACTGTCACCTCAGATTTATAAAGCGACAAGGTTTTACATGCATTTTAATTTTATGGGCATCTCTGTCTTCGTCTCCTCCATTTCACAAAAAAATCGTCTTTGCTTCGGTAACTGCAACCATGTTTTACGGGCCTCGCTAATATCTCGTTAGATGTTTTCAGCACAAAACATTCATGGTTGAAGCGTATTTTCGAAACGGGGTTAGAGTAAATGGTGAGTGGCAATACAATCCTGAAGTTATGGCGAAGTTATGGCTGCTCTCTAGAAGGGTCATTGTTTAGATAGTTTAAAGGTGTTGGGGAAGAAAAGTCCTTTCTACCTTCTTACATATAAAATATAATTGCCTACGCGTTTCGGCTCACATAAGCCATCATCAGGGCGCAGCTGTAAGTAAAGAACATGATGTTATGTAATAATTTTTTTTTTTTTTTTATAATTTTGAAAATAATGAACGTCAGTAAACAAATATAAAATATGTCCTAAAACTTACAGGTATGAAAAATCACATACAGGGCTACACAGTGAGACGCACCCAGTCAACACACAAACAAATAACATCAAAACAATATAAAAGTTACGACACAATCATGATTTTTAAAAAATAAATAAATACAAACTAACGTGTAGAGCAACAAAAAGGTACTGAATGTTGACAGAGGAACCAGATGGTGACTGAAAAAACCCAAACAAGAGCAAAAACCATCATGAGAAACGAGTTCGAAGTCCCAGAGTCGAAAAGAAAAAGGGTGGTGTATAATAAAGATCATTCCTTAAAAAGTTTAATTGCAGAAACGTAGTTACGGTAGGCGGTGTAATCTTGTTCATTAAGATTTCTTGGAGACCTTGACTGTGACAAAGCTATCTCCAAATTCTCAAGAATGTCCAACCTTTTCCCTTTATTTTGGTGGTGTAAGGCTTGAAAATTGGACTGAACATTAAAATTATGTTGAGACACTTTAAGATGTGTTCCAAAAGCTGATTTATTATCGTGTTGTAATCTGCTTGATCTCAAATGTTCGTTAATTCTTGTTTGAAAAGATCGTCCCGTTTGTCCTACGTATTCTGCTGGACAAGAGTCATAAGAAAGCAAATAAATGCCGTTTTTATACAACATTTCCAGTTTGTCTTTAAGCCTAGAAAACAAGCTTGAAACAGAACCAACTGATTTATAGCAAATAAAAATATTATTATTAAGGTTTTTTAAGGAGCGGCCCATAATGGTTGATATAATTCCAAGGTAGGGGATGGAAACGAATTTCTTAGTTAAAAGCTTTTCGGCACTCTTAAACCTAGTATAGGCGTTCTCACATAAAATGCGTCGTAGTTTTCTCTGGAAATTGTTGTTTATGATATGAAATGGGAAACCATTTTTAAGTGCCATCTGAAAAATAATGTTTTTTTCCTTCTCAAAAGATTCTTTCTTCATTGGAATAGTAAAGAGACGGTGAAAATTGGTATTTAGAGCAGATCATTTTTGAGAAAAATGGTGGCAGGAGTCCCAAGGTATCATTGTGTGGATTTTCTAACTGAAATCTATTGTGTTGTCTTTTCTTTCCAAAGTGAGATCCAGAAAATTTAAGGTGTTATTAGATTCAACTTTCATAGTAAACTTTATGTTTGAGTGAAGACTGTTAAGAAAAGAAAGAAATGAATTTAGTTCATCCATGGTACCCGTCCAACCAACCAAGGTGTCATCTACATAGCGGTACCAAAATGATATATTCTTGACAAGATGGTGGCCGGAATTAAAAATAAGGTTTGTTTCAAAGTGGTTCCTGAAGATTTCAGCTACCAGAGGTGACAACGAAGATCCCATTGGTAGACCGTCAACTTGTTTATAAAACCTGTCATTGAATCTACAGAAATCAGAATCTAGACATTTTTTCAAAAGTGACAGTATGCAAGAATTTTGGGTCAAGTTAAATTTATGTCAGATGTTGTCAGAGGAAAGTTTTCACTTACCTTAAAAAAATTTTCAAAGAATAATTTGAATAAGAAAATAATTTCTCACAAGGGCCTAATTAAGAGCATAAAATCGAAAATTAAAAATTTTGACTTGATTTTAGGGAAGGCAGACAAGGGCAATTGTTTGGTCATACTTGATAAACAGTCTTATATCAACAAGGTTAATAACTTTTTGCTGAACAACAACAGTTTTGTCAACCTAAATAAAGACCCTTGCAAAAAATATACAGAAGAACTTAAGACACTAATTTCCCAACATCAAGATGTTTTTGACTCCTTTAACTTCTCCAAACCAAGGATTCCTATGAATCCTATCACCCCTTTTTTATATGGTATGGTCAAAATTCATAAAGACGATAAGCCCATTCGCCCTGTCGTTTCTTTTATTAATTCTCCCGCTTATTCTCTCGCTATCTGGCTTAACAGTTTTCTAAAAAATAATTTAAATTTAAATTTTGTCTACAGTATAAGAAATACTTTTGAATTAGTTAAAAAATTACGTAATACAACTCTTCCTGATAACTTTATCCTAGTCTCTTTCGACAATGTCAACCTTTTTCCCAGCATTCCAAGAATGCAAAGCTTTAGAATCATAGAAAAACTATTGAAAGACTCAAATAAATTTAACTTGTCCCAAAATTCTTGCATACTGTCACTTTTGAAAAATGTCTAGATTCTGATTTCTGTAGATTCAATGACAGGTTTTATAAACAAGTTGACGGTCTACCAATGGGATCTTCGTTGTCACCTCTGGTAGCTGAAATCTTCATGAACCACTTTGAAACAAACCTTATTTTTAATTCCGGCCACCATCTTGTCAAGAATATATCATTTTGGTACCGTTATGTAGATGACACCTTGGTTGGTTGGACGGGTAATATGGATGAACTAAATTCATTTCTTTCTTTTCTTAACAGTCTTCACTCAAACATAAAGTTTACTATGGAAGTTGAATCTAATAACACCTTAAATTTTCTGGATCTCACTTTGGAAAGAAAAGACAACACAATAGATTTCAGTATCTTTAGAAAATCCACACAAACTGACCATATGATACCTTGGGACTCCTGCCACCATTTTTCTCAAAAATTATCTGCTCTAAATACCTATTTTCACCGTCTCTTTACTATTGCAATGAAGAAAGAATCTTTTGAGAAGGAAAAAAACCTTATTTTTCAGATGGCACTTAAAAATGGTTTCCCATTTCATATCATAAACAACAATTTCCAGAGAAAACTACGACGCATTTTATGTGAGAACGCCTATACTAGGTTTAAGAGTGCCGAAAAGCTTTTAACTAAGAAATTCGTTTCCATCCCCTACCTTGGAATTATATCAACCATTATGGGCCGCTCCTTAAAAAAACCTTAATAATAATATTTTTATTTGCTATAAATCAGTTGGTTCTGTTTCAAGCTTGTTTTCTAGGCTTAAAGACAAACTGGAAATGTTGTATAAAAACGGCATTTATTTGCTTTCTTGTGACTCTTGTCCAGCAGAATACGTAGGACAAACGGGACGATCTTTTCAAACAAGAATTAACGAATATTTGAGATCAAGCAGATTACAACACGATAATAAATCAGCTTTTGGAACACATCTTAAAGTGTCTCAACATAATTTTAATGTTCAGTCCAATTTTCAAGCCTTACACCACCAAAATAAAGAGAAAAGGTTGGACATTCTTGAGAATTTGGAGATAGCTTTGTCACAGTCAAGGTCTCCAAGAAATCTTAATGAACAAGATTACACCGCCTACCGTAACTACGTTTCTGCAATTAAACTTTTTAAGGAATGATCTTTATTATACACCACCCTTTTTCTTTTCGACTCTGGGACTTCGAACTCGTTTCTCATGATGGTTTTTGCTCTTGTTTGGGTTTTTTCAGTCACCATCTGATTCCTCTGTCAACATTCAGTACCTTTTTGTTGCTCTACACGTTAGTTTGTATTTATTTATTTTTTAAAAATCATGATTGTGTCGTAACTTTTATATTGTTTTGATGTTATTTGTTTGTGTGTTGACTGGGTTCGTCTCACTGTGTAGCCCTGTATGTGATTTTTCATACCTGTAAGTTTTAGGACATATTTTATATTTGTTTACTGACGTTCATTATTTTCAAAATTATAAAAAAAAAAAAAAAAAAAAAAAAAAAAATGTATTACATAACATCATGTTCTTTACTTACAGCTGCGCCCTGATAATGGCTTATGTGAGCCGAAACGCGTAGGCAATTATATTTTATATGTAAGAAGGTAGAAAGGACTTTTCTTCCCCAACACCTTTAAACTATCTAATACAATCCTGGTTTGTGCATGGACGATTTTCACGAATATTTTCCTAACGTTGCTTTTATTGCTGGGGATTTTTATCATTGCCTGAAAAGAACCGTGGCTGTGTTTAGGAAAACAGGTTCTATATAAAACAAAAAAGGACCAGGAAGACTATCTGTAAGAACAGAAGAACTTGTTGCAAACGTTCGTGGAATAATGTAAAATACGCCAACAAATTGTATAAGACGCCTGTCCCAAGAAGTGGGAAGATCTTATGGAACATGCAGGACTATTCTTAAGAAGCAGCTTAATTTATTTCCTTATAAAGTGCAAGTATTCCAAGAAATACAAGCCGCAGATTTTGAAAGACGCAGGAATTACTCTTAATGGTTTACCCAAAATTTATTGGAAAAAAATGATTTATTAGACCTAACATTTTTTTCGGATGAAGCCTGGTTCCACCTCTCCGGTTATGGGAATTCTCAGAATACACGAATGTGGAGTAGTGAAAATCCCCATTTTTTTGTAGAGTCCACATTACACTCTCAAAAAATTGGTGTCTGGTTAGCTGTTTTCCGAAGAAGAATTGTTGGTCCTATTTTTTTCCATGACTCCGTTACAGCACAGCGGTAGAGAGACAATATTTTGAATCCATTTGTGGAGCAATTACTTGACGACGAACTACGTTTTGGATATTTTCAGCAGGACGGTGCAACCGCCCATACAGCCGCCGAAACTATTAACTACTTACGCAATTTTTTCGATGACAGATTGATCAGTTTTCTATCAGACATTGAATTCCCACCTAGATCACCTTGTTTAACGGTTATGGATTACTTCGTTTTTCCTCATTTAAAAAACATTATTTTTAGAACCTATTTTTAAAACACCAGTTGCAAATTTAGAACAATTACAAGAAAGGATTATCCAAGAATGTGGTAACATTTCTATTGAGATGCTGGTCAACACTTTCGAAAATATGAAGAGAAATGTGAATTTATGCTTGAGCATGGCGGTGGCCAATTTCAGCAATTTATGTAATTATTTTTCTTTTTCTTTCTGTATATTCTTACTTTGTTAATTTTGTAAACAACAAAAATAAATTTGTAATTGTCTACTTATTTTATTACTCATTATTTTGGCATATTATGTCATAATATGAATTTGACAAAATTTTAACCTAGATAACTAGGTAGATATATCGTCCCCATATCATTGTGATATAAACCAAGCCCTACGTTTTTTAATCCAAGCCCTCTTTGATGCAAATAATGACCAAGATAATAGTCCTTATATTACATACGCATGTGTCACTGAAACCGAACTCAAACAAAAACGAATGACTACGGTGCTCTTCAAGGTTCTCGCCGTTGCCTTTAAATTTAAATCATGTTTTTAGGGTTGCATTTGTATACAAAAATAACATTTTTCAATATTAAAAGTAAGCTAGACCCTTCTTCAGTATTCAAGGCACAAAACTGCTTCGCTGGTTGCCTGCACGTGGCGGAACAGAATGCACGCAAGTGCAAAAATAGGTCTGATACCTGCGATAGCCTTTTAAAAACACGTGTCTGTCTTGTTTATCTATGTTTTTATTATATTATACAGTGTGACCACTAAAGTCCGCATCATATGGGATTTTTTTTTATTAATAACTTTCTTTGAAATTTGACTTTGGCATTAAGCTTCGATCGAGATGAAAATTAAGCAAAAAAATTGTAGTCACGTGATTCGCATTATCTGTCAAATTTTCATAATTTCCAAAAAATAATTCAAAAGTGGGGTTATTTCTGAAAGTATCGAAACAAGTTATTAAAAAAAGTTTTTTTAAATGCAGTTTCTTGCCAACATGCAAAATTTTTTAGCTGCATAAGATAATTTTGATTTTTTACCTATATTTAATAAATTGCACCACTTTTGCAAAATAAGACTCAACGCAACCTACATAAAACTTCTTAGTTTTGACGATGCTTTATTTCAGATACATTTTCTTTAAAGTAGCGCGATATTAAATGTGTGTTTTTCGACAAAATCAAAATTGGGCTATTAAAATTTGGTCGCATGTGATGCAAAGTTTATTTGTTTTGGACCCTGTATAAAGTAACTTCATAAAATAAGTATTTTTGTAAACGTAGTTTTTGTCTGAAAGTAATACACCTTAATATTAAGACAAAAAGAACACAGTGTCATCAGTAAAGTGTTCATTAAGTGCAAAATAAATTTAGTGGTGGGTAAAAAATCAATATTATCTTATGCAGTTGAAATTTTGCATGTGGGCTGGAAACTGCATTTAAAAAAACTTTTTCTAATAACTTTTTCGATATTTTCAGAAATAACCACATTTTGACATTATTTTTTGGAAAAAATTAAAATTTGACAGATAATGCGAATCACATGACTAGGATTTTTTTGCTTAATTTTCATCTCGATCGAAGCAAAACTTGATATGCCAAAGTCAAATTTCGAATAAAGCTATTAATAAAAAAAAATCGTACCTATATGATGCGGATTTTACTGGTCACACTGTATATATACAGAGTGGTCTTTAAGTACATCAAGAAAATCTAGGATATGATTCCTGGCATCAATTTAAGTTGAAAAGTTCATATGGACTTATGCCCTAAAATGCTTACCCTCTAAGATACAGGGTGTTAAAATATTTTCCATTTTCCTTTAAAACTACCATTTTTTTCAAAAACATAGTAGAGACAACTTTTGTTCCGCTTATATCAGTAATGCATAAAAATGCATCAGAGTTTAAAAAAAAACAGTGGCGTATCACATATTTTCACAAAAAAAATATTGATGGTATCTTCATGCACGCCACTGGTGGAAGTAGGCAAACCCTTTTTTAACCAAAAAGTGCAGTTTAATACGAAATCAATCGACATCAATTTTTAATACCGTATCTTCAAGGAGTTTCGAAATTAAAAAAAAAACAATTATTTAAAAAAAATATTTTAACACCCTGTATCTTTGAGGGTAAGCATTTTAGGGCATAAGTCCATATAAACTTTTCAACTTAAATTGATGCCAGGAATCATATCCTAGATTTTCTTGATGTACTTAAGGACCACCCTGTATATATTTTATTTATTATATATTATTTGTATAGTTTAATATTGTTTTAACTGGATAATAAATAAACCGGGAAGTTTCCTTGGTTTTTTTTCCATAAACCATTGTGGAAATTTAAGTTTTTATTGCTCGTTGTTATATTTGTTTCGTATTTGTGTGTATAATAACCTCACAACAAAAAACAATGTCGGTGTTATAATAATACTGTAGTCTGCGATAATATTATTGTCTGTCTTCATTTGCGATTGACAACGGCGGTATTTTAAAATAATCATACCGTAAACAAAACTTGGAGTGTTCCAAGGTGCAAATTAAATTACCGGAGCTTCTTAAAACAAGGCAAGAAACTTTATCTACATTAAAATTTCCGGCCAGTTATGATTTATAGAAAAAAATGAGTAAAAGCAATTCCCACAGACAACTGGACACCATCAAAATAGTATGTTATTTGGTTAAAAGTGGCATAATATTATACTTAATTCGCGATGACGATTTATCGTTTATCAAATGGTTCTCTGTATCAACCATTTCGACATAAACTGTTACTATAAACGTTATAAAAAGTTTTCTTTTGGTCCTTTTTTCTATTATTTTTCGGCAATGTGTCCCGATTTTTCCCTAGCCACCTTGCAATATCGGTAATAAAGATAGCTTTTTTGTCGAGGGGTTCTTTTTAAAGTTTATCGCAAATCCTAATTAAAATCTTAAGATTTTGCGAGATTTCTCGTTCTCGCATATTTTTGTCTCGTGTCACGAGATTGTAGCAGAAAAAACTCTCTTCTTATCTCGCAGGAGACCGGACCCCTCTCGTCTCGTTCTTGTCTCGCGTCGTTCTTGTCTCATCTCGTGAGAACGAGGTGTACATTTGTTACCATCACCGATGATTTATTTTTACCAACGATTTGTTTTCTATCTTTTTCCCTAATTCTAGATTTGGAAAAAAAATCGATTGTTATTGGCCTAGCATTTACCTATTAACAAAAATTCAATTCTCTGCAAGAGCAAAGTCCAGTCCTAATTTATTACTCTCCCCCAAACTTTCGGGGATGAACACCGAGGATTTGGAGGCGATTTTGTGCCATTTTAATAATTTTTTAATTCTAAATTTTTAAAGTATACTAACTTTTTGCTTTCTAAAATATTTAGACAATTTTTTACCCTCTCGAGGGTTTAGACTGAATTTTTGATAATTTAAAATTTTCTTTTATAATACTGGCTTTCGGGTTTCTACTTATACATTCTGTTACCCCTGCGAAGGTTACGTGTGAATTTTGGATTTTTCATACATGTTTCATTATGTTTGTTGTATGGTATATTATGCTAAGTTTCAAAAAGAATACGACAAAAACAAATATTTTTCCTATACACATTCACGGTTTAGAAGTTGATTGCCAGAGAAATAAGATACACAGTGAGGACCTAAATTCCGTCCCCCCCCCTCTAACTTCTAAACCGTTCGGTATATTTTAATGAAATTTTGAACGATAATATTTGAGCAAGTCTTGCACTTTTTGACATACCAATGACAGCTTTAAATGTCAAGATGACAGGTGGGTCCGCTTTTGGAATATTTTTTTAAATGGAACACCCTGTATATTTTTACATTTTTAAATTCCACATAAAATTATAATTATTTTTTATTAAATGCATTATTTGTCTATACTTAATAGTTTCCGAGATATTGACTCTCGAAAAGTGACATTTTTGAACTTTGACAGCGTCTAGCTTTCTAACTGTACGTCTTAGAGCAAAACGGCTTACATGTCCCTATCTTCGATTTTTATTATCTTTCCAATAGTGTAAACTTTCGGTGAAACCGGAACAACTAGATTTCCTGCTTTCGAGTTACATCCGGTTTAACCGGAAGTTGATTTTTTTGGGAAGATAATAAAAATTTAAGATAGGGACATGTAAGCCGTTTTGCTCTAAGACGTACTGTTAGAAGGTTATAAGCTGTCAAAATTCAAAAATGTCACTTTTCGATAGTCAATATCTCGGAAACTATGAAGTATAGACTAATAATGCATTTAATAAAAAATAATAATAATTTTATGTGGAATTTAAAAATGTAAAAATATACAGGGTGTTCCATTTAAAAAAATATTATAAAAGCGGACCCAGCTGTCATCTTGACATTTAAAGCTGTCATTGGTATGTCAAAAAGTGCAAGACTTGCTCAAATATTATCGTTCAAAATTTCATTAAAATATACCGAACGGTTTAGAAGTTAGAGGGGGGGGGGGGCGGACTTTAGGTCCTCACTGTATGTTTATTATTTGTACCTTCAACTACTTTCACCAAGTTTTAGGTAAATAGGATGTTTAATTATAAAGTTTCCCATAATAAACTTTCAACTTCCTTGTGACTCCTTTAAAAATTGAATTTTAAAAAATCGCTCCTCAGTAGATCTCTTCATTATAAGATTAAGCTATTGGCCAAATTTCATATTTATAGCTTCAGCGGTTTCCATTTGTCGTTGATGAATCAGTTAGTCAGTCGTAATATTTTATATACTTAGTGATATAATAGAATAGATTAATTACCTAAAAAATATGCATGCCGCCTTCACTGGACCCGATGCTAACCTTCGAATTTGATTTATTCTTAAAAAAAAATTAAATAGTTACTACTTGTTATGTTGTAACTATATACAGTGAGGACCTAAAGTCCGTCCCCCCCCTTCTAACTTCTAAACCGTTCGGTATATTTTATTGAAATTTTGAACGATAATATTTGAGCAAGTCTTGCACCTTTTGACATACCAATGATAGCTTTAAATGTCAAGATGACAGCTGGGTCCGCTTTTGGAATATTTTTTTAAATGGAACATCCTGTATATTTTTACATTTTTAAATTCCGCATAAAATTATAATTATTTTTTATTAAATGCATTATTAGTCTATACTTCATAGTTTCCGAGATATTGGCTCTCGAAAAGGGACATTTTTGAAATTTGACAGCTTATAACCTTCTAACAGTACGTCTTAGAGCAAAACGGCTTACATGTCCCTATCTTCAATTTTTATTATCTTCCCAAAAAAATCAACTTCCAGTTAAACCGGAACAACTATATTTCCTGCTTTTGAGTTACATCCGGTTTAACCGGAAGTTGATTTTTTTGGGAAGATAATAAAAATTGATGATAGGGACATGTAAGCCGTTTTGCTCTAAGACGTACTGTTAGAAGGTTATAAGCTGTCAAAGTTCAAAAATGTCACTTTTCGAGAGTCAATATCTCGGAAACTATGAAGTATAGACTAATAATGCATTTAATAAAAAATAATTATAATTTTATGTGAAATTTAAAAATGTAAAAATATACAGGGTGTTCCATTTAAAAAAATATTCCAAAAGCGGACCCAGCTGTCATATTGACATTTAAAGCTGTCATTGGTATGTCAAAAAGTGCAAGACTTGCTCAAATATTATCGTTCAAAGTTTTATTAAAATATACCGAACGGTTTAGAAGTTAGAGTGGGGGGGACGGACTTTAGGTCCTCACTGTATATAGTTACCATAACGATATAAATACCTTTGTAATGTCACGTAGAATTTAGTATCTTTTTGTACTCCTTTGAAAATGACCCGAGAGGGCCGAAACACGAGCCAGGAAACTGATTAAATTTGTGAAACATAACAAGTAGGTAGTTATTATTTTTTCTTCCTGTGCAATGGAACCACAGTTTCGCCAAGCATGTAGACCAACAAAAATTAATTATAAATTAAAAAGTTAACAAAGCCAAATTTGATCAATAGGTAAATTTAAAAAAAATTACAGGGGTGGGAGCTAAGAGGGGATGAAGTAACAGTTTAATTTAAAGTGTTTTTTTTATAGTTTTTTTAAGTGTTATTTTAGGTCAAATAAACCGATTTTGATCAATAATATGCCAAAAAACTTGAAAAGGCGGGTTTAAGAGAAAATAAACTAATATTTTTGATAAAAATGAGGTTGGGTAGGTATCTATTATTTGCCAGAAAAGTTTAAAGACTTGTTAAATTATCGAACTTTAAATTGTAACAAAACATGTGCTTATAAAATTAAAAAACAGTAAAAATATAGAAATATATATTTTTATGAAAAACTACTCAAAATCAAGTATAAATTTTATTAGTAGATATATTTTGTTTGTTAAGTTTAAATTTTTTGTAAAAACGTTTCTTTCTGGGCTAGTTCTTCTTCCTGTTTTAAAGATATTTAATCTCCAAAGCAGTATTTTTCTTACCCCCAGTCAGTCCTTCTGGCTGCGCCACTGGCATATTTTTTTTAACTGTTAAAAATAAAGGATATTATAGAAATGATTTATTTAAACCTGTATAAATCCTGATATGAAAGCACGTCGCAGAAAAATATTTTTTAATATCGCTTTGCTATAATAAGCGAGATAATTCACTTTTGAAAGTATAGCTCGCCGCCACTGGTTAATTATAAATACAGCCGCATGGGATGAAAAACACAGTGCCGAGTGGTCACCCGTTTCAATATGAAAAGTTGATAATTTCTATTGCACCCTGTATACTAGGATAGTTCATTTAATTTCCATCATATAGGGAAATTTTGGATTTCAAAATGTATAATTTTAGAGAATATAATTTGTAAGCCTGGGGCGTTTTGGTGTTTATATGTATTAAAATACACAAGTTAAATATAATATGCCAAAAGGTTTGGGGTAATGGTCCCTAAATTATACTGAGATGTGAATAATCTTCTATTATGTTAAGCTGTTACAAATTCACCACTAAAATATTCTAAAACTCCTAATGATGGAAGGAAGGGTAAATAATTGGGCCAAGTAATTAATTTTAAATTATGGTAGATTTTATTTATTCTACTAAATCCGTTAAAAAATCGACGGTGATAATTAAAGGTCGGAATATGTGCAAAATGCATATATATATCCATGTTTTTGCATGTTTTGTCAATTTTATATTAAAATGTATATTTTTCATAAATTAATATTTTAAGAGCATATTTTTATGTTTTCGACTTTATGAAAAAATTTAAAACGTTAAAGGTTTAATGTCCAGTTTGGTACTTGTTTCAGGGATTTTCCAATCTGAAGATTATAATAATTATATTTAAGTTTTATATAAAATTGGGGGTTTTCGGGGTTGTTTATTGTCACTTAATATTTATTTATTTATTTATTGATTTATTCAATATTAGATCCATAAAAGTACCCCTAGGGCTAGGGTGTAGACCGTGTCAATTAATACAAAATAAAATTAAAACTTAAATCTATCACAATAAATACTAAAAATAGAAATTTAAAATACATTCAGACACAATAATAATAATTTATATAAGACACAGATAACCAACATGTTGGAGAGTAACTGGATAAATTGGACAACAATATTCACAAAAGATTGTTAAGATTTTTTTCTTCTAAAAACTCTTTGGCATTATAATAACATTTTTGATTAAGAAACTGTTTTAATTTACGTTTTTGTCTACTTTTTGGCATGATCTTAAAATTATGTGGTAATTTATTCCATATAGATACAACATTGAAGGTGATATTTCTTTGTACATATGAGAACCGTGCCTTATCTATTATTAAATCATTTTTATTCCTTGTGTCATATATAGGATTGTACTCCAGTTCAACAAATAGAGAAGGGTTGTTAATTATAAACATAATACACTAATATATATGCACACCATACATTGTTAAAACATTGTTATCAATAAAGGCATTTCTGCAAGTCTCAATCTGTTTAAGTTTAAATATCGTTCTAAGTTTGTTTTTTTTTGAAGTAGAAAAATTCTGTCTGCTTCTACAGAGTTTCCCCAAAATATAATACCATACCGTATAATGAATAAAAGCATGATATGCTGATAGGGCTGCCCTAACACTAATCGTATCCGCAATAACTCTGAGAGCATAGCAATAGCGCGCGATTTTCCCAGCAAGCCCGTCTAAGTGTATTTTCCAGTCTAAACGTTGATCTACCTGTAGTCCGAGAAATGAGAGGCTCTTCACTGACTCAACCACTGTATTTCTAAATTCAATATTAAGCTTTTGTTGTTTACGTCTGCCAAAGACAATAAGTTTCGTTTTTGATACATTTAACAGTAGATTGTTCATGGAGAACCAATCATTCAGATCATCAAGGGCGTTGATTACTCTACCACCACACTCCCCCTCAGTCTCTCCCGCAAAGATAACCGAGGTGTCATCGGCAAATATTACCAAGTCATCCTGAACAGTACTCACCACTTAATTTGTGTAAATAATGTAAAGAAGAGGGCCTAAGATTGAACCCTGAGGCCCCCCCTTACTGACATATTGATATCCCGACATTACTCTGTCTCCATTTCCCCCAAAGTCTATTACTCTTTGCTTCCTGTTACTTAAGTAAGATTTAAAGAGTTGTAAGGCGACACCCCTAACTCCACAAAGCTCCATTTTTTCCAATAACATCCCATGGTCTACGCTGTCAAACGCATAATGTAGCTGTTACTTTATGGTTGTTTAATAAATCCAAGATTTTTTTCATGGCTTGATACATATCAGTTATTGTTGATTTTCCTTTCCGAAAGCCATTTTGTTGCTCTGCAATGACGATTAAAAATTGCCCTCTCAAAAACTTTGTTGACATTTGACAGGAGTGAGATCGGTTTGTAGTTGTCAAATTTATTCTTATCTCCTTTTTTTTGAATTGGTCTGATCCAGGCTTCCTTCAGCGCATCAGGGTAAATGCCAGTTGTAAATGCTAAATTTATTATGTGTGATAATGGAGTTGCCACACTACCTGCCACGTGCTTAAGTATAGATACTGGTATCTCATCACACCCCACAGACTTTTTATCTTTTATTTTCATTATATATACATAGATCTCATGTTCTGACTGGTTCAAAGAAAATACTGTGATTTGTCACCTTAATTTTTGAGAAGTCTTTTTGCTTATTTTTGTTTATATCAGCACATACAGTTACATAAAAGTTATTCATCTCATTTAGTAAGTCAACCTCACTCTTATTTGGAAAAGACTGAAATATGGATGTGTTTGTTCCTTTATTTTTATTTGTAATATTTTTTATAATAGTCCAAGTTGCTTTTGTCTTATTCTCTGCATTATTTATGTATGTGGTTTGATCAGTGATCTTTGCCTGTTTTATCACCTGTTTTAGTATTTTTGATTAGGTTTTATAGAAATGATCAGAAGTCCCACCAGCAACTACCCCCTCATAAAGTGCTCTTTTTCTTTTACTTGAAATTTTAATTCCTTGTGTAATCCAAGTACGTGTTGCACATTTTGATAACAATTTTTTTACAGGAAATATAAGATCGATTTTTGACTTAATAAATTTATTAAAGCTATCATAAGCCTTGTTTACATCAGCCTCACTCAGCACATCACACCATGTGTAGTCTTGCATACTCAAAATTAATTGCTGAATTTTATTTTTAGAAAATATTCTTTTTTTAACAAGGACAGAATTTGTTTCTGTTCTTTTTCCTTTAACTGTAATAAATTGAGCAAAGTGATCAGAAAGCCCCGACATTTTTACAGTATTATTTTCAAAATCTCTACTATTTATAAATATGTTATCTATGAGAGTTTGTGTAGTTTTTGTTACCCTAATTGGTTGGAAAATTGTCTGGGTAAGATTGAAACTCCCAAGAACATCCAAAAAATTCATTCTGTAGTCTTTTTCCAACCTAAAATTAACATTAAAATCACCACATATTACTATATTAAATTTGACAAACTTTTTACTTATTTCGTTTAAGACATTATCAATAACATTAATAAAATTAATTCGAAAAAGGTTTTTCTGTTTCCTTCCGCCAAACCCATCCCCAGACGCGTTTCGCCGTTATTACGGCTCATCAGTGAGGCTCGGTTTGGCAGAAGGAAACAGGACTCAAAGACAAATCACTTGTCAGGATCGATCATCACAAGTGATTTGTCTTTGAGTCCTGTTTCCTTCTGCCAAACCGAGCCTCACTGATGAGCCGTAATAACGGCGAAACGCGTCTGGGGATGGGTTTGGCGGAAGGAAACAGAAAAACCTTTTTCGAATTAATATCTGTGGTCCGGCACTTATACCGGTTTTGAGGGCATCTTGCATAATTTTCTGTTTTTACAGAATAACCCTTTACGACTGACCTTTTCTAAGGTACCGTACTGGGACGCAAGATGTCGCACTGGGTTTTATAAATCCCGTTGATGATTAATAAAATTGTTAAAATTCCCTAGACAGGTTCTATATATAGATAAAATAATAATTTGTCTAGCCTTTCTCACTATGGACGAGATTTCTATTTTACCCTCGATACTTTTTTCTTTGGCACAATTTAGTTCTTGAAAGTCATGAATATCACTTTTTATCATAATACATGTATAAAGTTTTCTCTTGCAAAATATGAGATCATCCTATAATTTTGCACTTTGACAACATCCCCCTCATCTCTGTTGAGCCAGTGCTCTGTTAAACATAAAACATCAGGAATATCATCCAATGTGTTGATATACAATTCAACATCCAACGTTTTATTTCGCAAGCACTGAATGTTTTGGTGTAGTATATTAATTTTCCCTTGTTCATCCTCTTGCAATGTGATTGTTTCACTGACACCGTTTACTGAGCTACTTCTGAGGAAGTGCCCTGTTTCGTTTGACGGGTCTGAAGATTCAGAAAATGGTTCACCTTTATTCCGTTTGGCCAGAAGTCAGGATTCAGTATATCGTTATTGTATTCTTTTGGTACTCCAAGCTTAAAAGAGCCTATTAGTTTGTTTTAGTCAGCATCCTCTCACAACTGCAACCACGGACGGTATTTTTTGACTTTAAGAAGTCTAGTATGTCCCTGGCCTGCGTGTCTGCGGATAGTCCGGAAACAAAAAACCAGTTCAGATTTTGTGCTACTTGTAGACCACCCTGTTGATTCGAACCTTTAATCGGCGGTGGTCGAGTATTTTTGAGTCCCTTTCTTCAATTTATAACCGTCTTCCATCAACTACTGTCATATTTTTGTTTGTTGTTTTCATATTCAAGAGTAGGGTTATTTTTTGGTGACATTTCGTTGCGTCCAGTCGGTACACTAGCAACAGTGCTGCCATCCTCATGTTTGTTGCAATCATTGTCAACACTGGGATGTGTCGTTTTTGGTTGCATACTCACTGGTAAATGACCTTCATCTTTCTCGTTCCTGTTGTTATCTACTAGTTGGTTTTGCACAGTTTTTTGTTTACCTTTGCTTTCGAGCGCTTGCGTTGTTGCCGGCTTTAATGCCGTCTTTCCTGAATCGGATGATTTTTTACTTTGATCTTTCTTCAGTTCAACCAGGTTTTTCTCCATTTTTCCATTTTTTGCTTAAGCATTCCATAGTTCTTTTCCAAATGGATGTATTGAATCTGTAGTTCTTTTATTATGCCTTTTAATTCAGCTATTTCTGTTTGAGGTTCACTATCACATTGGGGGTTAGAATCGTCGTCCAATGCAACATGCTTACAGACGGCCGATTTAGCGTTCGCCGCCTGCAATAAGCAAGCTGGATGGAAGCTGTTCTTACATTTTACACATTTAACAAAGGTTACCACTTTTTTGTTACAGTGGAAACACACACTTTCTACACTTTTCTTAGAGCGAATTTCGTCGTTAACGCTACTGGCCACGTTGCCAACTCTCTCTAATAATGCGTTATTATTACCTGCTTAACAAACTGTATTTATATCGATTTGTAATACATACTAAACTTGTGTTTTAGTTTGTCGAAAGATTTCTTTTTCCTCTAAATGTAATAACATTCCCGGTAAACTAGGAGGTCAAGTAAGGAACAAATTTTATGTAACTGTAAAAAAAATTAAGGATTTAAATACTTAACTGCAGTAAAAAGCATTTATGACGGTAAACCATTCAACGAAGATGTATCTTAACCTTATATTTTGCTACCTAAGTTGCAGTATTGTCCGATTACATCAGTAGATGTTGAAAGAAGCTTCTCTTCGTATAAATATATTTTTACTAATAGAAGACAATCCTTTTTAGTTGAAAATTTTGAAAAATATTTAGTAATAAATGCATTTTATACAAGTTTGGATAAAAAAATTGTTTACTTTTATTTTTCTATATTTTTTTTCATTTAAAAATAAATTAACATATTTTTTAGAACCCAATGTGTTTCTTAATCTCCTTGTACTATAATAAATTAAGAAATATTGCATACCAGTATGCATATTTGGTAAAAAAGCAAATAACTGCATATTTTAAAGGCAAACTAGGCATATATATGCGCATATTTTGGTTGAATTTAAGTGCATATAATCCGCCCTTTAGTGGTAGAGAATGATTCTTATATTATTGCTAAACTTGTTTTACGAATTTATGGACTGGGAACGAAAGAAAATCCACAATTTTATTAGAATAAAAATAATTCTTAAAAACTGAATTGTAGTTCTCCCTGGGTTCCTGATCTAACCTGATTCAACCCCCTTTAATTTGTATCACTTTAAATTATTTATTTTTTCAAACCTATCAAATGTTAGAGAATTAGTTCTCACCTCCTAGTACGACCCATGTTAGCATAACATATAATCCACGCAGCCAATCGGGGTGATTCTTGACTAAAACCCTGCCTCAAGTCAAAAAACTGCGTAGTCCCAAAGTATGCTTGAAGAGTTAGCCACAAGATGACACTACTAGTCCAAGGGCTGAGTTTTAATTAATAATTTCCGTCTCTTTATGTTTACTTAAAACTATTACCTATGTATTTAATAAGACGTATTAAAAACGTAATTAATTATAATAATAATAAAAAACGAGCCTAAACCACAAAATTAGATATGTTTAAAAAAACCTTCTACCTATTGTCCTTTCTTCGAAGGAAAATAAAGAACAAATCTGACTCGGCTTTTTCAAATATTTGAACGGTCAAGATACAAGGTCCATTTTCCTTCTTAATTATATTTTCCATTTTTCCCCAATATAAGATTCATATTATCTGATTATGAGAGACCACCGACGAGGGTTTTCTTAAGTTATGGCTGCTCTCTAGAAGGGTCATTGCTAAGATAATTTTAAAGGTTGTAAGAAGGTAGAGAATACTTTTCTTCCCCAACAACCTTTAGAAGGTTTTCTTGTTTATTATTGCTCATCAGTGGTTTATTTTAGGTATTACAAAGTTACATTATCTTCGGCAAATCTGCTGAACTAGAGATTGTTAAATTTATTATTATGGTTTAGTTATTGCTATCAACCCGATTTTAAGGGAGGATATAGAAAATATACTTTATGACATAACAAATCTTTAGAATAATTTCGGCAAGTTGTTTATTTACCTAAGAAATTGGTTGGTTTACAATAGTTGAGTAAAATCGGCTTTATTATCATATTTACTTTGCGAATAAAGAACTTTTAGGGCCCCTCTTTGTATTAAAAGGAAACATCCTGTTCTGACTCGTTAGAACGCAATTTTTAATAAAAACAATTATATAAAAAGATAGATATTTTGTTCTCTTACAATATTATTAACATGAACCTCTTACAATCAATTTAGGTTTTATTTATTTTTATTTGACGAAATTATAAAACAAATAAATTCTAGTGTAGATCTAGTACGAAATTCTTAGTGTGACAAAACTAGAAACCACGTGACACTACGCCCCTATAAGCTTTGTAATATTTTGTGCCCTTCTAATATTTTTTTTTTGAACTTGTCAACACACTTTTTGTGTGTTATATTTTGTCCTTTTTGCATTTATTATTTATTTTGTATTCAGACCTATTTAAAAACTTTTGTGGCGTGTATGTAAAAGTTTTTCGGTATCCGCAAACCGTAATTCCTTAGGGACTTATAAATACTTATAAAAGCTTTATTCCAACTTTTATTCAAAAAAAAAGAAAACATGAAATAAGAAATAATCTCTATTTTGATATAGGTACTTTTTGATGTTATAAAACTCCAATAACAGTCAGCAGTATACAGGGAAAAATATAAGGATTAATCGGTTGAAAGGCTTTAAAATCGAAGGTACTTATAATAAAATATATAAATATCTACTATACTAACGTATCTTCCAAAAGTTTAGGCACAACATTTTAAATAATCAACATAGTTGGCTTTGAAAACAAAAAATGTTCAATGGCTTGCTTTTATTTTCATAATTTGTTCTAACAAGCTCAGCTTCCGGGGATTGAAGAATAAGTTTATCGAAGATAACATATTTATTACATTATTAAATTTTAAATAAACTTATTATTATTATTATTATTATTATTATTATTATTATTATTATCTTTTTTTTCTCACATAATTGGGGTTTTATTTTGGACTGACGGGCTATGCAAGTTATTATATTCTAATATTACTATTCAGAATTAAGAAATGATCTAACAATATGGCATGTTTTTAGAATGACTGGTTTCTGAAAGTTTCGATGTATATTTGTGTTGATTCCTAGTTGTTTCAAGTGTGATTTGAATGTTCCTGGTGTGAGGCCTGTCACTGACATGATGAGAGGGATAATAGTGACTTTTTCTTGCTTCCAAAGTATTTTTATTTTCATAGCCAGGTCTGTGTATTTTGAGATTTTCTCATTATATTTCCTTTGGATGTTTGTATCACTAGGAATAGCTATGTCAATTAGGTATGTGGTTTTTTCTTTTTTTAACTGATGAGTGATATCTGGTCTATTTGCGGATATTGTTTTGTCTGTTTAAATATTTTTATCCCAGTACAGTTTGAAATCTTTGTTTTCGAGTATGGATGTTGGTGTGTATTTGTAGTATGGTTCTGAGTTTTCTACGAGCTTACACGCTATGGCCAGTGCTTGGTGAACTACTTTTGCTGCTGCGTTGTGTCTTGCTTTGTATTCTTAGCCAGCAATAATTTTACATCCACTTGTAATATGTTCAATTGTTTCCTTCTGGAGGTGGTATTTTCTGCATGTGTCGTCTGTTATAGCCGAGTCTTTGATTATATGTTTTTGATAATTCCTTGTTGCTACAACTCTATCTTGAATAGCGAGTAAGAACCCTTTTGTTTCGGGAAAGAGCTGACCATCTTTTAACCATGTATACGATGATCCTTTGTCGATGTAATCTTGTTTCACGCGGTATCTATGCTGTCCATGGAGGATTTTCTCTGACCAGGTATTGATTTTATCTTGATGTAATTGTGTATCATTGTATGTGTCTGCTGGATGGTTTGTTTGGGATAGGTTGAGGGGCGTATATTTTTTATCTGCATTGCTTATCGCTGTGTGGAGACTGATATTTTTAGTATATGGGTGATTCTACAGAAATTGGATAAATCAGATTAACCCAATAAAATAACACAAACCGCAAAAAAATGTTAAACTTTTATTACAAATATTTAAAGGCTGTGTTCTAATTCAAATCGGTAGTTAATAAAATTATGAAGTTTTTAATATTAACTACATTTAATTATAATATTAAGAACTACATTATCAGTACCCTGGAGTGTAACTGGGATAGGTCTCACGTCAAATATTGGTTTGTCTGGGTCGTAAATTTTTATATTTGATATTTTCATAGTGCATATAAAATAACTGTAATAAGATTTCTCATGGTAATGAGTAATTCAATTTTTTATTATTGATTTAGGAAAAAATAAACATTTAACTTTGTAACTCGTATAAACCATCAGTCCCCTGGCACTTTATTAAATTTAAAAAAGCGCGCCTATAAAGTAACCAATAAAATTCAAACTAAGCAGATGCCGACGTTCATTGGTTGTGAGCGGAGTGGTAGTTGATTAGTCGGTTCCTGATGTTTTATTTAGTCTGATATGAGCCGTTACTGTGCGAGCACGTATGGGGACCATTCGACGGGTCAGTCCACTGGTAAGTGTTTTAATTATTATATTTCAATGTTTTTTCTTTTATTTTTATTTGAATGTTCGTGTTTTGATATACTATAACAGTTAACAGTTAAATACTCGTATCAAACTGTAACTTAAAAGGAATACATTTATTATTTATAAATTTAATCAGTCCCCTGTCGCCAGTCCCCTGACTAATTTAGATCCAGGGGACTGACGTTTTTACAGAGGACTGACTATAATCCTTTCTACAACATTTTCTTAGGTTTTTCATTGTATTTTTTTTTTGTTTTAGAAACAGAAATGCCTTTAAAAGACAAGCAATCAAAAGATGAGTGCTTAAAAAAGAAAAGGGAAGCTGAAAAAGCATATGAAAAATTTGACAATTCGGTGAACATTAAATTTGTTCAGTGGATAAGTAGTCTATGTTGATCCTAAAACTAAAAAAAAAATTAGTAAATAAATACAGACAAGTATTTGAGTTACCACCTTGTGAGGTAATTTTAAAATTGGACAACGCTTCTTTAAATTTGATTGTTAGACTGACATTAACATACCACAGTTTAAATGCTATTTTAATATCTATATTTTATACAAGAATATTTCGTTTGTATTTTCCCTACCTAGGTAGGTTAGCTTTTAATTAATTTGTTTTTGTTTTGTTAGTAGCTCTGTAATACCTACACAAGTTTTTAAAAAAACATGTTTTGTTAAGTAATAATTATGAAATAAATAGTACATGTTATTTTTCAGTCCCCTGTCAATTTTGCTCTATAATCTTAAAACCATTTCTATACCATACAAAATTTTTAAAAAAATTTAAAAATATGTATTTATTTCGTTTGGGCAACTTACCTGTAAATTTAGTCAGTCCCCTGATGCATTTTTTTTTAAAGTAGCCAAAATCTCTAAATAGTAAATAATTTTACTGGTCCTTCTGGGAACTGAATCTATGCTTGGTCCTTGGTTGTTTAACAGTTATTTTAATGACATTTAAAAAGAAAAATGTGTAACACACTTATGAATGTAATATGACCTTACTTTCATAGAATTACCCATATAGTATATTATTATTATTATTATTATTATTATTATTATTATTATTATTATTATTTACGCAGATTATTTGCTATGGCTTATAAATTAGACTTAGAAAAAGTATTTACAATTTTGTTAGGCAGATGCCTAAACCTGAAATAGTTAGAGTGTTCCAAAATCAAAATATTTTTTCCCGTACTATTTATCGTACAATAGCTGAATGTGAGCAAATCATCCCTAAATTCACCGAAAAGTGGATCACCCAGAATTATTACCCAAGAAAGAGCAAATAGATTGGCTGATTGTATACCCGATAATTATTCTGAAGATGTGTACCGAGAAAATATAGCCCCCTAACCCTTAACTGGTATATATCTTTTTTAAAACATAACTGGTATTATGGGGTCACAGTTGACCTCAATTTAAAACTGGTATAATAGAAAAATAAAAGTTGATAAAAGCATTCTGGGGAAAGAAGATAATTTCTCAGCAAAATAATTAGTATATTGATTAATGAAAACAAATATTTCCTCTAAATACCAAAAAAATTGTAACATTTTTAAACGCATAACAAAAATACTTCATTTTTACAGGGTTCTGCATAATTGGTCCTAAAACTCAAACGGATAATGTCATGGTCCCAACACAGCCTATTCTTCTTTCTTTAGGCTTCATCAGACGACCTGTAATTAACAAAAACATAATTAGATCTATGGTAAAAAAAAATGACAGGAACGTTCTGTCTTACATTTCCAATGGTATTGGTGCAGGCGTTACATATCAATATGTTCAGCATGTTGCTTGCAGATGGGTTTTCTACTCTTCAAAATCTCCAGACGGTATTGGCCCTTCTTCTATGTCTCTATAATTCACTAAAATATCTTCAAGTTCTTTGTCAGATAAAAATTTGCGTGTCATTTTTAAACAAAAAAAACGTAACTGGTATATTGGGGTCAGAACTGACCCCAACGGACTATATCTCCACAATTGTAAAACCTTAAGCGTCGCGCGTTACGCTACGACTAAACGGCCCCGATTCAAAAGTATACTAAGCGGCGCGGCGCCGTGTTGCCAAAACTAACAAATTCTCTTCAGTTTTACTGCGCTTGGGGTCAGGAGTGACCCCAGTATACCAGTTAAGGGCTAACCTGCCACAGGCCGTCCAATTAAAGATTTTCGGGCAATTTTGTCTAGAAATGTTTACGATGGATAATGGGGAGCTGAAAATGAAGAGCAGTTATGGCGAAGGACCTACGGGAAAATTCTATGTACTGATTGGCACAAAAACGCGCGGAAATACGCGATTCTTTCCGAATCGTGGCGAAACAATAAAGTCTGTCGTACAAGTTTAATTTAAGTAGAAAAGATTTGGTGTAAATACGTAAGTATATCATATACCCTTAATAACACCCTATTTATTATTGTTTAACGACTTTTGACGGTTTAAATGACTTCAAATGCATTATTATCATGAAAAGCATAAACTCATATGAATAGGTGAAAGTTTATAATTATGGTACAATTTTTTAAAACAAAATAGTATATTACTATACATTGTAGAAAACATATAACTTTATCGTTGGCGTTTAATTATTATTATACCATAACCAAATATATTACCAAAAAAGTATAACATTCCGGACCGGGTGTTCCTCAAAAGACGTTCACCCCTATAACTTTTCTGTATTTATAGATATTAAAATGAAATTTTGAGATTATACATAAGAGATAAGTTTGCATTTATTGGCATAATTTTCAATTTGTTAGTACTTACGGTTTGACCGAAAGTGACCTTGACTTGGGTATTTTAAATGGGACATATTTTTACTTATTGGGATTCAGCATAACATTCTGAGTAAAATGACAACTCACATCATTTTTATGTTTATTTTTTATTTTAAATCTAGAGTGCTACAAATTAATTAAATCTGTTAATTTTTAGTCAAGTAGTACCTAAAGTCGCCACGCCACAGTGGATCTTTTCCCGTGCGTCATCAATCAACGATCAGGACTCAACGTGGTTAATAACTCTGCATCCTTATTTATTACAGTAACCCAACAAACATGAATAAATGGCCCCTTAACGGAAACGCAAACAGTTGCCACAATTGACCTGTTGGGCATTTAAATAGCAACCATTTATGGACCACCTACATTATGTCCGCTGGCTTCCTTATGGGCCATCAGTAGGATCGTGATTAAGGTGTTTTTGTGGTCCACCAAAGAACCATTAATGGTACACTTGCGGCTTAATACTGTAGGGCCATCACTGGTTAGTTTTCCATTTACCAATGAAGATACGTTACAGTTACTTGGTAAGGCCACTTAAGATCTGATTATGGCGCTCCAGTATTTAGCCTTTAAAAGTTAGGGCTAGTGGCGCATTCGCCAGTTTATTTTTTGATCAATATTTCGTATCCTTTTTCCCTTATCCAAAAAGTAGGGTAGCAATTACCTACAGTTTTAATATGTAGCCATTTTTATAGATGAATTAAAGTAAAAAACGAAATTTCGTGAAATTTATCGATATTTCTATTCGTGCTTTTATTTGTGTATAAATTAAACTCTTAACTTTAAACTGCAGGTAATTATGCTCTGAACATAGGTATGTATATAGCCAATTTTTGGATAAAACGAAAAAGTAACGAAATATTGATAAAAAAAAGAAATGGCGAATACGTTTTAATTCTTAATGTAAACCAGAGGATGAGGCTTTTAAACAAAAAAATTAAATAACAATATTATACATTAGCAAGCCTCTATATTTATAAAAACAGTTTTATACATTAACATAAGGTAATAATCGTGAATATCGTCGCCTGATTCATTACTCATTTTCCTGCAAAAAAAAAGCAATATACAAGGCTTGATCAAAATAGCTCGAAAAACACACAGTCTAAGTGGTAACACCTAGGTGCATTAAATATAATGTTGATCAGGTAAGTTTATTTAGTTGTATTAATTAAAAACACATGATATGTGACTACAATACATTAAATTAAATAAAATTACCATAATGCAGCCGCTCAAAAGGAGTTTAGACTACCTACTATGAGTTAGGTGGCGTTTACTTGGCCAGACCTCATAGGTCATAGCCTCTTTTAAGAGTTGAATAGCAATTCATATTTCCCTTTTAATAAATATTGGGATAAATTGTACAACGTCATTTTTACTATGCCTTGGTTAATAAGCTTAACAAAAATAATAATAAACTTTACATGTAGGTACATAATATATCCCCTGAAGGGGTGCTTGTTGCGGTCAAATTTTTTTGTCAATCGTTTTGTGCAATATCTGTCTTTTTAATAAATTTAAAATTTCTTAAAACGCGTTCAAAAATATAAGTTAACTTTTGGTGCTAAATTAAACCCAAAGTGTAGGTAATTTAATCAGTTAACTGTAAAAATATAAAGGGTTCATAGAAGTATTTAGAGAAGTTTTGCTATTAGTTTCTAATTATTATTACCTTCAGTGGTTTAAAATATATAAACGCTTGCGAACTTCCTACTGACTACAGTCAAGCAGGTCAACTTGCAAATGCAAATTAGACTATTTATTGCCACAGTAATTTAAGAAGAGAAGAATAGGCAATATTCTAAATAACTTGCATCTGCAAATTGACCTGCAGGGCCTTCTGTAATCTCACCTCTTATATGTAACAGAAAAAGTGAAATTTTACCTTCTGCCTTCGCTGTCGACCACCTCCTCGGTCTATAGCTCCCCTCAGCCACTGCTTTATAACAGTATATATTTCTTGCTGCGTAGTATTGTGGGCCAAAAGGTTGTTTCTTACCGTGTATCTGCAATTCATTGTACAAAATTAAAGACGCAGAACCTCTTTTCTAAAATCTATAAGAAATATTTACTCCCCAAAAACTTACGTAAAACGTAGTGTAATATAGATAAAAATAAATAAACCCGAACACACAGGTTCTAGTAAAGACTTATACTGAGAGAGCAAAAAATATTTTCATCCAAGAAGGCCTGCAATGAAATACGTAGGGCTTGGTTTAGATAAAATTACTTATATAATATTGAGGTGCGATAACTTGTGTTTTAACCGAGTCAACAATTCGCTTAACATTTTGTTTAAGAAATCTCGTAGAATGTCTAGCACCATACTTTTTATAAATACCTCTAGTTTCTGGTAATGGCATTATTATTATATCTATTATTAAGAAAAAAGTATAGAAATACTCACTTTTTTGTTTCTTGAGTTGAGACATGCTTTAAAAACTCTGAATGATCTCACCGACCCAAACCTGTAAATTAAAAGAAAAACACATATAGCATGCTGTTTTTTGTCTAAGCTTTCACTAATATCTTCCCCAATCACTGTTATCACTATAAAAACTTACCGTTTAGATCGATTACAAATATATTTAAAATAAACAGCACATCGTCACCATACATGTTCGTCGCCGTTGTTCGTCGCAAATACCTAACCTTAAACTACCAAACCGTCCGAACCAACCAAAGCGGGAGCCGGGAAACGACAATACACGTCATAAATGATGGCTTCACTTTTTACCAACGTTAAACCATTTAAGTTCCTTTGCCGGCAATAAATCACAATTTTGCCAACGTTCAATTGTTAATGTTCTTTAAATGGCAAAAATATAACGGTCAGCCAATTAAAAAAAATAAATGGACCATAGTTGGCTTATTTGCAACAGCAAGAAACCATCAATACCATCAATGGCCCATTTAAAATCCCTCAATCCATGTTTGTTGGGAACAAGTTTGAATAAAAGCATAAAAGAACGTCTCCAAGATTCCGCAATAATATAACGTGCTAGACAAGAATAAAACTATAAACGTCAATTAATTACTTTTTTATTTGTTTAGTTGACTACCGTTGTATTTTAGAACGTCATTGTCAACCTTATTTTGATCTGCCAATCTAATTCGTATTTTGTAAATTTGTGTGCCTTAAAACTGTTCCTTTTTCTAAAAATAGTTCTTTTTAGAGCTAATTATACCCACCATCTGTTTTGGCGGTAAGTATTTATGGATTTTTATAATACCCAATTTATTTATTTTAAATATTCTAACCGTGAAAGTTCTTTGAAAAGTTTACGGCAGTGGCTAAATTCCCTTTAATGAAAGGATGTCAAAAATTTGACTTTTGCGATTTTAATAGTCAATAAAACAACAAACTTTTCTAGATTTTAAGCTTTAAAAATAGTATTAAATGTAATAACATTTGTTTGTCAATTTCTTTTAGATAATAGAGAATGCCGGGCAAAACTTAAAATAAATAATAATTTTTCGGGATATTATGTAGTTACGTCAAACGGTAGGCAGGCACGTCCATTTTATGAATTTAGACTTAGTTTTGACTTTTTTCGTCTCGTAATTTTGATTTGATTCATACGATTTTGATGACGTGAAAGTGATGACGCACGGGAAAAGAACCACTGTGGCGACTTTATATAAAAATTAAAATTATTTCATAATAATTGACTTTCTAAGTGTCACAAGCGTTTAAAAAATGAAATTTTGTTTTCTTGACGTTTACTTAATTTTTCCAAATGAAACAATGGTAGTTCACTAGGATATTTAATCCTTTCAGTACGGCTGACCTATAGATCTGCCATATCGAAATTAATTTAGCGCATAGACGGCTGTCTGATATATATGACATCGAGTTATTCATGCTACATGAACTAATGTCATATATTTCGGTCAACTTTCAAAAATCAATTTGCCGTACAGACGACTGACCGAATAATCGTGAGCACATATCCGTGCTATACCGATGAACGACCGATATATCTGCCCGAAATCTGCCGATGGTGGAAATATATGACAGTCGTCGAGGTGGCAAATTTAGTGGCCTATGTAGTATCGCACACCAAACCAAAAGTGCTTCAAGAAGGTGCATTGTCTGTTCCCAGACAAACCTAGGTGAAAAGAAGAGAAGGGTGTCCAGATATATGTGCAAAGAATGCGATGTGGGATTATGCGTGGTTCCGTGTTTCCAAGAATTTCACACTAAAGCTAAATTTTAAGTATTTGAAATAAATTAGTCGTTTCGTTTTGATGCTTAAGTTGTTTTTTTGGGCACACATATAAATTATTTGTTTATCTAGTTTTACTTAATTAAAAACTTATGCATTTACGTCTAATATTCATTTATTTTAAAATAAATACTAGGTGGTAGATATATATGACACCGCATCTGGCATGCAAAAAACTGCCGTCCACACGGCAAAACAAGAGAAATTAGTGCCGTCCTGAAAGGGTTAAAACAAGCATTTTTTTTCCAAAAATTTGATACCATACACTCCTATGCTATTTTAAAATTGACACGAAAATATGTGCCTTACTTTTAAATGGCCAATTTAAAAGCAATATGCATTACTGTCTGTTCTAAAGGAATATAAAGGCGGCTTTGAAAAACAATGGAATGGTTTTGAAAATCAGTACCTACCTAAGTATATGGTTTTAAATTAAAATTGTAATGTCATTCGTTTATTAAACTTACATTGTAAATCAGTTAAAATTGTTAGTTTTAATAAAAATGAACAAATTGATATGCTCCTAATTTTTGGAGTGACCAGAAAAAATCTTCTGAGCCGCAAGATTGTATGTATTGTATGTTTTATAAACTAATGACATTACAACTTTAAATTAAAGCCATATTGCTTTTCAAAACCATACCTACCATTGTTTTGGAAAGCCGCCTTTATATTTCTTCAGGAAAGACAGAGCGGCAATAATGCATAACGCTTTTAAATTTGCGATTGAGATTTAAGGCAAATTATTCAGTGTCAATTTTAAAGTATATATATTTTGTAAGTATAGTTCTTGATAACAACTTTTTAATTACTCTTGGAACATACTTTCCTACCTGCAATATTGCTTTCTCCAAAATTGAATTCTTGTTTTTAACTTTTATGTCCGGGTAGCTCCAAAACCCCCCATGCTTCTAAAATGCAAAATTTATCCACCCTTCCAAAAATACAATCGCTGAAAATTGAATAAAAACAACGAAATTTTATTATTTCTTGAAATTGTGGCCCAAGGACGGTCTTTGCATTAATTTTTAATGTTCTTAAAATATAAATGGAAAGGTCTCATTGAGAATATATGGTAGAAAGGATAAATTATTGAGAGAAATGTGACAATTTTAGAAAAATTATACTATGAAGTGGAGTCTTGAAAAAGTCCCCAAAACCACAGAATTATTTCTAGTTACAAAAACTGGTCAATTATAAAATCTATTAAATGTGTCTGAGTTACTCGACCAGACAGTGTGACTAGTAAAGCCCGCATCACATGGGATTTTTCAACAACTCAAAATTTGACAATTTGAAAATTATCTTATGCAGCTGAAATTTTACATGTGGACTAGAAAATACATTTAAAAAAACTTTTTCTTATAACTTTTTTCGAGATTTTCAGAAATAAACCCACTTTTGAATTATTTTTTGAAAAATATTAAAATTTTACAGATAATGCGAATCACGTGACTACCATTTTTTTGCTTAATTTTCATCTCGATTGAAGCAGAACTTGATGCTAAAGTCAAATTTCGAATACCTAAAGCTATTAATAAAAAAAAATCCCATATGATGGGGACTTTACTGGTAGTAGTAGTAGTAATTGAGGGGAGGTTCCGAAAACCTGGCAAGTAGACCAACCGCGATCCTTTTTGCCTACCCCCAGAGTCTTCCCCCAATCACGCTAACCACCTTGGCCCCCGCCAAAGCGTCCCGACCTCTTTATGAAGTTGAGTATGTCGCTCCAGGCCAGGGCCGTGATTTCTTCCTTCTGGAGAGCCGCTGATCCCAGGACCTGGTGCCTGAGTCTTCCCAGGGCCTCGCAGGTACCCAGAAAATGCAGTGGGGTCTCTTCCTCCTCCAGGCATTCGGCACAGATTGGGTCGTCTTCGACACCAATTAGTGATAGGTGCTTCCTCAGCTTGCAGTGTCCTGTCAGTATCCCAATCAAGGGATTTAGGACACATCGTCTTCTATTTAGAATCCAATCTAGCTTAGCCTTGCTCGGCCAAGCTATAAAGTCCTTAGCTTGTCTGCACCCTTGGATCGTCCGCCATTGCTCCCTAGAGCGGCGTTTAGCCCACTCGTTGAGTGCGGATCCTACCTGCTTTTTTGTTATTCCTATAGCCGGTTCTGGTCCAAGGAATGGGGTCTCAGCTCCACCTCTGGCAGGTTCGTCTGCCAGCTCGTTACCCTGAACCCCTTGGTGTCCGGGGACCCAGACCAGGTTTACCTCTTTCCTCCTCGAGAGTCTCTCCAAGGCATCGACGCATTCGCTGACGAGGTTGGTTGTGACTCTTGGTTTACAGATGGCTTTTAGGGCAGCTTGGCTGTCGGAGCATACATATACCGCACGCTCTTCGCAGCCTCTGACCTCTGCCATGCTGGCCGTCATTAAGATGGCAAACACCTCTGCTTGAAAGACTGTTGCGAGCCGTCCTAGTGGGTAGCTCTCTCGGGTGTCAGTCTTTTCAATATATACTCCGGCTCCTGAGGATTCCGTTCCGGCCATGCGCGACCCATCGGTGTAGCATACCAGGGCATCCTCTGGGGGGACTTTACTGGTCACACTGTACTTATTACAATAATCTATCAAGAGAAAATTCAAATTATTTCAAGAAGTGGTGAAAATTATCACATATGTCTAAAATCATCCTCGCCATATTTACTACATTTAAGTAGTATACCCTTTCCTTTATTTCGTTAGATCCTAGCGTTACTGATGAGCCGTGATATGACGAAACGCGTCTAACGATGAATCTGGCGAAACTGAAGGAACCATTTTGTTCTTACTTTATTAAAAACCCTCAAATGTCATTCTCTGAAAGGGAGAAGAAACTGTTTCCGAACATTCAGTTAGACGAATTTTTGAAGCCATCAAGTAGAAGCCATACAAGCCAAAGTTAATTTATACTTTTAGAGAGGGATTTAGCTGCGCGTATTGATTTCTGCTTTTGGTATCAAAGTATGGTAGAAGATGACTAACATTTTAACAAATATGTGATTTTTACAGACGAATTTACCTTTTCGTCCAGTGGTCGCGTCGGCTCGCGAAATTCATGGTGGTGGGTGGGCCAGTGAAAATATTCATTTTGTTATTGAGTGTAAAGACCAAGACAAATGTTTAGTGCGGAATATTGGGCAATCGAATATCTAGGCCGCAAAATTTAAATGCAGCTCGTTACTTACAATTTTTACAAACTGTAATTTTCAATATTTTAGATGAATTATCATTACAAATTCGAAGAAAATTATTTTTTCAACAAGATGGTGCACCCATCAATAGTAGAGGAAAGTCTCCTAATATGGGGGTAGCGCCTAATATGGGGTAGTTCACTTTTGAGCCAGTACTAGTTCCGACATCTATTGTGTGTATTTTGTACTAACTTCGACTTGCCAGAAAGCGACCATTCTTTATTTTGACGCCAACATAATGTTCGGTTTTGACGTTTGAAGTTACAATAATTTTGTCCTGTGCTGAAAGTTATTTCAGTGGTATAGATTTTGCCCGATTAAGGAGACTTAAAGGTAAGTTTTAAAAGTTTTACTAATATAATTCTATACAAAATTATGCGTAGTTTATGAAAATGGTTTTGTTTTTTTAAAACACACCACATTTTTTGCAAAAGGTAGCCCTTTCAATAATTTAATTTGCTCCTAATATGGGGTACCAATCAATTCCTAATTTGGGGTACCCCATAATAGGATTATAATTTTAATTAAAATTTTTGTTTTTTATTTTTGTGTAATACCAAAATATGTTCTTTTAGATGCATAAAAAACGAAAGTTTGGAGTAAGGAAGAAATGATTTCCGAAATTTTAGCTGTTCGGCAAGGAGAAATGGGCTATATGAAGAGTGCGCGAATTCACAATGGGCCCCAAACGACTTTAGAGAGATATTTAAAAATGAATAGATATAATTAAATTAATTTAAAACCACAGAATGAAATAGATTTTTTTGTAAGAGTTAGTTTTTATATTCTCATTTTAAAAATAAATAGTTCTTATACAAACCTAAAAGAGTTTTAGATACATATATATTTTTAAATTTTACATATTAAATTTGTAATCTCTATATTAGGATACCCTATGCCCCTAATATGGGGTAGGTAAACTTTTTTTCAATGCTGCATATTTTCTTCAACAATGTTTTAAAACCTGTTTCTTCTTATTAAATGCTTAAAAATCGTCCAAGGAAACGTAAAATTTAGAAATAGTTTCTAAAATTCAACTCGTTTTTTTATTATAGTGTTTTTAAAAAAAATTAAGTACCCTATATTAGGAGACTTTCCTCTACATTAGAAGTAAGAAGGTTTAATGCGCATTTCCTCAATCGCTGAATCGGAAGATTCTCTACACATTCATGGCCTGCTAGATCGCCGTATCTTACGCCATTAGACTTTTTCTTGTGGGGATATCTTAAAATAAGGTGCATAAACATTGACCATTCGAAAACATAGACCATTCGAAAAATGTAATAACTGAGTGCATTCCAAGAATTCCACCTATCTTTTTAAGAAAGAATTGTTTGAAGGGAAATAATCATAAGAATAATAGACTGTGTTCAAAACGACACATTCAAGTTTAAAAGAAAGGATGTTTCCTGAATATTGTTGTTACACTCTGAATCTCCCTTAATACTATTTTTTAACTGCATTCTAATAAAGATGTAAAGTAATTTAAGAAGATCCTCAATATATCATTATTATTCAACATTAACTTTGGTTTAATCCTAATTGCTCCAAAAATAAACGAATTTTGACCTAATTTTTTTTTTGAATGGTTTAACAAAAATTAGAAATAACAAGAAATTTAAATTTAGACCAATATTCTTAAAATAAACCATAAAAAGAACTTTTAAAAATTATTTGATGTCTTCAATCTGACCTTCATACAGGGCAAGACAAAAAAATAAGAATTTTTTTCGTTTTTTGAATAGAAGGCGACTTTCAAAAAAATATGAAAGTTTGAAGAACTCGGATCAAACGTATTTTCTCCAATATAAACTTTTAAACCCCTTTCCTTACCCCCAAATGTTCGTAAATTAAATGTTTAGTTGTTCCATGCAAAGAATTTTTTTCAAATTTTTTCCTTATATCTTTTTCTCTGGCGGTTGCGTTGAAAACTTACCTCCTCCATTTCTACTCCCTAGGAGCAAAATTGCCAAAAACATTTAAATAATTACTTGCTTATTTTAACAGAGTAAGTATACCATTGATTCTCAGTAATATAGCTTAAAATTACAGTTAGTGTGTTAGAGTGTCTCCCTCAGAATAGGCCTTAAGTGAATTTTGAAACAATGACGAAACACGTTTATTCTTATTTTATGAAAGGAATGTAATTTTTAGGCGTCCACCAGGTTTAGTTTCTCAGATACAAAAATTTCTATAAAACTTTCAACCTACATTTTTACCCCTTTAGGGGTTGATTCTCCAAAAATACCTTCTTAGTGGATGCCCACGTGTCAGTCAGTCACTTTACATTAATTTAATATAATAGTATAATTTAAAAAAATATATTTTGAATAGATTACATTTTATGTAGGTATAAATAATAATAATATACTGGGTGTGATCGAAATGACTTACTAATAAAGGGCGGATTATATGCACTTAAATTCAGCCAACATATGCGCATATATATGCCTTGTTTGCGTTTAAAATATGCAGTTATTTAAATTTTTTTTACCCAATATACATACTGGTATGCAATATTTCTTAAATTATTATAGTCAAATGAGGTAGATAAACACATAGGGTTCTAAAAAATATTATTATTTTTAAAAATGCAAAAAAACAAAAAAAACTAAAAGTAAACAATTTTTTAACCTAAAATTGTATAAATGGCATTTATAACTAAATATTTTTCAAAATTTATGCAGAGGTGTTTCCAAATGTTGATCGATTTGGAACTTCTTTTCACAAACAATAATTTTTGTACAAGCTTTAAAGAATACTTTTTCTCCTCTAAACTCTAACTCTGGAAAATTTTTAATCCACGAAGACAACCCCTAACAATATACCTGCAAATCCCGGAAACCCCCCAATAAATAGGTACCGAACTGGACATTCAAGTTTTAACGTTTTAAATTTTTTGATAAAGCCGAAAACATAAGTATGCTCATAAATAATAATTTATGAAAAATATCCATTTTATTATAAAATTGACAAAATATGCAATAAATGCATATAAATGCATTGCATGCAATGCAACAATAGTAAAATGAAATATCTTTCTGCAATTTGTTCTTATATCAGTTGCAGCACCCAGTAAAAAGAAAAAAGAAAATATCTTAAAAGATTAACATAACAATATACTCAAACAATTTGCTCGGTGCAATTCTTATTTAGCTATAAACGCTACATTAAACTAAAGTACTCTGCTAGAAGTGGATGCTAAATTCTTATATCTCCAGACAGACATGGCAGAGAAAACACAAAGTATATAATATATTCTAGTTAGAAGTAATTAAAAATAAAGTAGAGAAAGAAAACTTTTTGCATCACTCTAATAATGCAAATAATTCAAGCGTACAAGCACAACCACCTTGAAAAGAAGCCATGAAGTGACATCGGACAACGCCGCATCAGCTGGGAGTTGCGGATCCACAAGCTATTATTATGATTATTGAGTTTTTTTATTCTTTCTGATATTTTTTGTGTTTTTTTAGCTCTGTTGCCACTATATTGATATTGAAAAATGTACAAAAAGGTAATAAATAGTTTTGGATAACAGAAACAACTTACCTAATTATTAAATAATAGTAATATTGCGTTTAGAATTTTTTTTTCTTTCACTACCAGTAGATTTATTTGATTGATCAAAAGTAATATTCTATTATACAAATTATTATCTTCTGCGTTTAAATTACAGGATTGACTTCTGAAATCTCAAAATTTAGTATGCTTAAGGCTTTGATTAAGAATCTACGCTTGTCTTAAGAAAGTCACCTACTATCTGGGTAACTTCATTACTTTCACACTGTATGAATTGGTACCGAGGCAATAAGTTTTCAAGCTAAGACCACCTGCTTAGTTTCATTTCAAAGGGTAAAATCCATTTTAAATCATTGTAAACCAATTCAATATCTTTTAAAAAAACCTTTACCTTCATACCAATGTCCACTGAAACCTGATTAACAATATTTATACAGTCATTGGTCAAATCTAAACTATACAAATATATTAATTACACTTTCTTCGCCTGCTTTTAAAAACACTTTTATAGTTAGAGTTACACCCAGGAATACAGCAGGGGCTTGGCATGTTGATAAATAAACAAACTAAAAGAAAACTATTACTTACCTAAGTACCTAGGTATTTAGAGGTATCCTACCTACTTATGAACTATCTCTACTAGTGATATTTTTAAACTAATTCACATATAGTACCTTCAAGTTAAATAAACACTTTAATATTTGAAAAGGAAAGAAAAACACAAAGTCTTCCTTCACAAAATTTATTGGAAAGTATTCCAAGTTTAAGGGTATCTACATGTTTCGAACGCAGAAACGTTCATCTTCAGGAGACAGAAAGTTTTTTAAATTTATGCTGATGGTGTTAGCAAAAGAGAAATTGAAATTTAGAACCCTAATGGAGCTTTTATGGATTTAAAACTGAAGTATAGAAGAAACATGAAATAAAAGATTTGATGATGGTAAAACCATAGAGTGTTTAAAACATTATGAAGGGGTGTAAACCAACCAAATAAATTGGGGAAGAAGAAAACCTATCTAAGGTGTCGAAGCTTATTTAAAAACATTTAAAGGAGCTTATGGATATAAGACATTATTGTGAAGGTACAATCGTTGTGTTTTCACATAAAATTGTTGTAGTGAAAAGAATTGTTGGGGTCTTGATTAATATTTAATATTTAATAAATTAACTGCAGCCACAAAACAATAAAGTTTATCCCAAATAGCTAACTAGAATACAAAAAGCACAACTTTTAAATTAAAACAAATACAATTTTGCCGTCATTTGTGAGACCCGTAAACAAACCGCCAGGCCGGCTAGACTGTTGGATTTTTTACTTTATTAATGCTATTAGAGCAAACCCGCACCAAAAATTTTCATCAGTATTTTGTAGAGGTTCTTAGCAATCATGTCACTTAAATTTTCTATTAGATATCAATCGAAGACCGGATGAAAATATAAATTAATACGACACCTACACCTAGTTCGCGCGTAAATTACATACTAAACCATGGCTAACCTCAAAAAAATCACGTGACACATGGATCTTTAAGCAGTGTTGTCGATGTTTTTGTTTCACGGCTTCTTTTAAGGTGGTTGTAGTAGAAGTCTCAAAAATGTATTGTTATTTTTCTAAATTCCTGAATTTCCTTATAAACGTTATAATAGTATATTAACGTACACGTTTTATAAAGCATCATTCTATAGCACATGCCCATGTTAAAAAACGAGCCGCTTGCGGCGAGTTTTATAACGGGACAAGTGCTTAAAACTGCTTTATATAACACGTACGTTATACTATTTTTTCTAATTTGTAGTTTTTTCAATAAAAAACACATATTTAAAAAGAAAATAAATCCTTCAAATTTTGTAAATTTTTATGTCTAAATTTTATGTTGGTAACACTATTTTTTATCATAGTAGCCTCTGGGCAACAAAAATTATTTTGCGAACTGTCATTTTTGATTTATTGACCCATTTTCACCACGAGATTCTAAAGTTATTTTAGCGATATGAGATTTGAAATTGGACGAAATACGTTGTGTGATCCTTGTACATTCGGTACATATACAGAGCGTTCGGAAATTCGGGCGATTTTGCTACTTTTTTCGAATTTCAAAAGACGTGATTTTTACGTCACGGCATTGTAATTTAGTATAGGGAAGATGGAAAATTCAAATAAAGTTTAAGTTTAAATCGACATTGGAAGGTTAGTAGATTGAATTTTGGATAGGATTTGGCAGAAAATAATAGCTTGAAGCATCTACAAAAGATTGATTTATAGATTTATGCAACCAACATACATGACTGTTATCCACACAGAATAAAAAAGTAGGTTATCAAGCTATTTTTCCTCTGCGAAAAATGGGTTTTCTCGTAAATCACAAAGGCCGCTTAAGTCAATGAAATAAAACATTTAAATGTTACCAACATCAAATAAAGAAAAAACGCGTATCGAAATAGCTTCATTACGATACGCAAATGCGTATCGTAATAGATTTGTTATGATACAAAATGAGAAAATAGCTATTTATACAATAAGTTGCGAAATGAGTGTCTTTTAGGCACGCGACGTGAAATTGTCCAACGAGGCAAAGCCGAGTTGGACAACACGTCAAAGTGACTAAAAGACATTGTTTCGTAATGAATTGTATACAATATTTTTTCTACTGAGGTTTTATAAATATGTAACGAAGTTACTATATTTTCCGGGGTTTTTAATAATTTTACCGCTTTATTTTTGTTTTTTAAAAGGTTAGTATGCGTGTCCGATATTACTTTCTTATTTTTCGTGCTATAACGTTCGTTCTTGTACGTAAATAATTCATTTAATTTTTACTGTTTAAATCTATTAAGTTTTCCGTCGCGAAACATCGAGAAAATAGTTTTCATCATTTTCCGGCCACAGTCGTTAGTACTGTTGAGCGCGCCGCCAAGTCCAAGCGCGTACCGTACCCCCAGAGGCTTCCGCGCGAGATCGAAGCGCGTGCGGTACCATCGCGTCTATGACCGTGACGTAGTTTCGCCGAGTCAATTTATACGGGAAATCAACCCATTTTAAATCAGAACTCGTGTTCTCACCGTCCCGACCACTCGACACCGTAGAACCGCTCCCGATCCGACCGACGACCACCGAGGCTGACCGACCGACTTCCGACGGTAAGAAACTACCATCCGAACCGCCGTTTCCCCGCGCCGCTTCCATCTTCATAGACCGCTGCACGTTCTGGTTATAAGGTATGGTTCTCACTCTTACACACAGGTTTAGGTACTATTTTACACTTTCTCATACACACACCGGGCCGACCATATGTTTGCTTTGTTTCTTACATATAGGATAGAGCTGCTCTCGGAATAAGTACCGGGTGGCTATGTCTTATTTTAAAACACGCGAGCCGTCATATTATTGTTGTCACATACGTAAGCGATCGAACTGCTCTCGGAATAAGCACCGGGTAGTTCGGTCTCTCTCTAAACACATACAACACCACTAATCTACACACCTACACACACGCGACCGAACTACTCTCGGAATAAGCACCGGGTAGTTCTGTCTCACTCACTCATACGCACACCGATCAATGTTTGTTCTCACATATGACGCCCAGCTGCTCTCGGAATAAGGACCGGGTAGCTTGGTCTCATTCTTAGCCTTCAGCTATTTTTGTTGTCTCTGTCACATACGAAACCGGATTTCTGCAGGATCCTGTCTCGTTCTAACTAGTAGTTAAAACGGGTAAATATCGGGTTTCTACACACACACACACCGTCTTTGTCTTACACACACCTTTACCGTCTCTGTCACATACACATAGTACCTTCTCCGTCATACACATTACTTCAATACCAGAACGCGCCCAGCCGCAGGTTAAGTTTTTAATATGTTATAATTAGCCGCGTATTCGCAGGGAAGCGACGTCTTACCGATTTACCACCGATCATTGTTCGTATTACCGCTTAGTTAGGAACTTTTTCCGGCCGCCTCGGTTAAAGTTTTACGTCCGCGCCCGTCTTCGCAAAAACACCGCACACCTGTCCGTAGATAGCACAAACAAACCGCGTTTTTAAGCACAGCCGCAAGTCCGCGTACCGCGTTACCTTTCTACTGACCGAATCTGATAAAGTTAACCGCAAACCTTACTTGCCGCCTGCTACCGATCGCGACCGTTTACCGCTACCGCTGAGACAACCGCCGCGTTTCTTGCGAATTTGATAACATGCGCACTATTCAAGACCGATATTATTAGAATAGAATCGCCGGATCATTTTATTGCATTTCATTTCATTAAGACCGATTTGTCGCGAGCATACACGCATACTTTCCCTTTCTCTCTCTCTTTCATTCATATCATTTCACCGCATCTCATTTAGACACATTGTAATTTACAGAGAGTTGATTTATAATACAAAATGTTGTACTGAATCGATTGTTTTATTTTCCTTCACCGAAACTGTTTCTTTCAGGACGCTTAAAAAAAAATATAGTCGCTAAATGCGTAGTTGAACGCCTGGTTTAATTTTCTCCACTGTAACAAGCTACCTGGTGCATCGTGGGCCCCTTACCACATTAATCCAAGGGGTGGCGCCCGAGATACCGTTGGAAACTTATTTTCCATCCGTCCGATATATATTGAAAGAAAAAGCTTTATTCATATGTCAGTACTGTTCGCTAAATGAGCAGATATTGGCATTGAAACGAAAAGCGACAAAACAATATTTTCAAACCGATATTTTATTTTTATATAGATAGATTTTCTTTTCTAAAAATTTGAAAAGCACCATTACAAATATTAAATTACACCTAGTCTGTGGTTACGATTTAATTGTAAATAATTACCTGCGTTACTTTTAAGCACGTAGCTCCTGGTAACGTGCTTAAAAAATTTTTAAGCACGCTGCGCTTAAAAGGAGGTTATTAAAAAACCATAATGACAATCGAAAAGAGGTTATTATAAAACGTCAGTAGAAAAAATTATTTATAGAGCATTTTAAAGTCGATTTTATTTTTTTAAATAAAAATCTTATTATCCGCGTTTACAAAATCAACCACCGCTTGTTCGTGCTGTCATTTCGTGTTAGGATGTTACCGTAATCCGCAAACGATCCCCAATATTTAATTAAGACTGCTTTTAATATCAAAACGACAATGCGAAAGATAAATACCTCGACCTAGTTTGCTGCCAGTAAAATAAATACCCGTAAAACCTAATTGGATTTGATGCCATTTAAACCATCATTTTAGACCCATTATTGTGGCCTTAACGGAGCAGGAAATGAGCAGAAGCTATTCATGTCGACGTCAGAAGAATTTTAATAAGGGAAAACACAATGCTGGAATTTTTCTTAACGATTTGTTTACTTGACGTACCTTTTATATTATTACAGTTGTTATAAGGTAAATTGTTAAAAAAAAACATCTGTTACGATATGTTATAAAACCATAGACTTCTCATTGAATAGACCACGTTGTTTACGTTTTAAGGAAATCAAAGATTCCACCGTTTACAATAATTTATCTGGTTGGCTGTATGGTCCGCTATACTTAACACGTGCATCAAAAGAAGCGTTGTTATCAAACTGTTAAGTCGCACATTAGATTTAAAAAATTAATAAAATATTCGTTACCAAGTATAAGTGAGATAAATTACAAACGTGAATAAGATACTATAGGTAGAACAAGTTATTAATTTGTTACATAAAATAAATATGATTATTACATATAGGTCTTTGTATTTAGTACCTATTTATTTTAGTTAAATGGTGACAAAATCTAGAATGATAGTGGTCACCTCGCTTTCCTTTTTTACGCATCGGCCATTTGCCTACGGGTAGCAACAAAAACAAGTGTAGTAATCGAACAAACCCTTCTTTTTTCTGGGAGTAATCTTACTATTTGTTTTTGCAATATCGTGGTTAGTCGTCGGAATGCACGTATTTGTACGTGTTTTGTGTTTTTCTTTTAGTTTTATGTAAATAATTTTTTTATTTTATTGCTATGGGTACTTAACAAAATGGTACGGGTTTGTTCGTGTCAGTTCAGTGTCAGATTTCTAGAAAATTAAATTCTTATATTCCTAAATTATCATTTCATAGGTAAGGTTATAATCTGTATTATTTGCCCATTTAGTGATGTAGTAATCAGAAAAAGAGTCAATAAAAATAATTCTTATTAACATTTTTAACTGTGGGATAAGCTCTAAGGTTACCATTATTGGAACAATTATTGTTGTCATGGTAGTTAGGTACCGTGCGAGCAAAAATTATTTGCATCAAAGAGGGCCTTGCATCTAAGGACGTAATGCTTAGCCGTAGAGCTTAATACCTGTTGGGTGTCAGTAACTACCTGAATTAACCGTCATCTTGGACAGTCGTTACAAGTAATTTGATTTATCGCTAATTTTTCCAATTTCTTGAACAATTCACACAATGGGCTTTACGGAACAGCACAAAACATTTATGGTTGAAGCGTATTTTCGAAACGGGGTTAGAGTAAAGGTAAGTGGAAATACAATCGCGGTTTGTGCATGTACGATTTTCACAAACATTTTCCTAACGTGGCTTTTATTGCTGGGGATTTTTATCATTGCCTGAAAAGAACCGTGGCTGTGTTTAGGGAAACAGGTTCTATGCAACACCAAAAAGGAGCAGGCAGACCATCTGTAAGAACAGAAGAACTTGTTGCAAACGTTCGTGAAATAATACAAAATACGCCAACAAATTGTATAAGATGCCTGTCCCAAGAAGTAGGAAGATGTTATGGAACATGCAGGACTATTCTTAAGAAGCAGCTAAATTTATTTCCTTATAAAGTGCAAGTATTCCAAGAAATACAAGCCGCAGATTTTGAAAGACGCAGGAATTACTCTCAATGGTTTACCCAAAATTTATTGGAAAGAAATGATTTATTAGACCTGACATTTTTTTCGGATGAAGCCTGGTTCCACCTCTCCGCTTATGTGAATTCTCAGAATACACGCATGTGGAGTAGTGAAAATCCCCATTTTTTTGCAGAGTCCACATTGCACCCTCAAAAAATTGGTGTCTGGTTAGCTGTTTCCCGAAGAAGAATTGTTGGTTCTATTTTTCTCCATGACACAGTTACAGCACAGCGGTATAGACAATATTTTGAATCCATTTGTGGAGGAATTACTTGACGACGAACTACGTTTTGGATATTTTCAACAGGACGGTGCAACCGCCCATACAGCCGCCGCAACTGTTAACTATTTACTCAATTTTTTTGACAAAAGATTGATCAGTTTTCGATCAGACATTGAATTTCCACCTAGATCACCTTGTTTACCGGTTATGAATTACTTGGTTTTTCCTCATTTAAAGAACACTATTTTTAAAACACCAGTTGCAAATTTAGAACAATTACAAGAAAGGATTAGCCAAGAATGTGGTAACATTTCTGCAGAGATGCTGGTCAACACTTTCGAAAATATGAAGAGACGTGTGAATTTATGCTTGGAGCATGGTGGTGGCCAATTTCAGCAATTTATGTAAATATTTTTCTTCTTCTTTCTGTATATTCTTACTTTGTTAATTTTGTAAACAACAAAAATAAATTTGTATTTGTCTACTTATTTTATTACTCATTAGTTTGGCATATCATGTCATAATATGAATTTGACAAAATATTAACCTAAATTTGGTTAGATATATCGCCCCCATATTATTGTGATCTAAACCAAGCCCTACGTTTTTTAATCCAAGCCCTCTTTGATGCAAATAATTTTTGCTCGCACGGTATTACATATTAGATAATTAAAGGGCTTTATCAAAAAATTTTAAACGTTAAAGGTTTAAAGTCCAGTTCTGTACTTATATTTGAGGGATTTTCCAATTTGAAGATTATAATAATTATATTTACATTTTGGTTATACCTACATAAGGTATTCATTGGGGGTTTTCGGGGTTTGCAGGTATATTGTTAGGGGTTGTTTGTTGTCACTTAAAAATGCGTTATTATTACCTACTTAACAAACTGTTTTTTATATCGATTTGTGATACATACTTCTGGTAAATAAACCTTTGGTAAATAAATTAATTTCAAATGTAAAAAAAAATATTTCTAAAAGCACCTCTACGAGTGCAGTTGTATAAGGAGATTACCAGGAGTTAGTTTACCTCCAGAACCTGTAATTACCCGGCGGATTAAGGCCGCAATATTCTACCCAGAGCATTTCGAAGCCATTAAAGAACTAATTTTGGATTTAGATTACGATTCGCAGTGTTGTGCAAAGTAAAGATCTTGTTTTTATTAAGGTTAATATACAGGGTTGGGCAAATGGCGAACGAAAAGTGATACCGGATCCGGGTTTTAGGCAATCTATAGGACTAAAATTTTACTATTTGACTATTATACCATATGTCAGTAATGTCACCAACTGTCAAGTGTTGACGTTATTTTTATTTTTTTTTAAACGGACCACCCTGTATATTTTTACATTTTTAAATTCCACATAAAATTATAATTATTTTTTATTAAATACACTATTAGTCTATACTTCATAGTTTCCGAGATATTGACTCTCGAAAAGTGACATTTTTGAACTTTGACAGCTTATAACTTTCTAACAGTACGTCTTAGAGCAAAACGGCTCCTCTCTTTTTTTGCATTTTTTTTTTAATAAAAATATTTGTTAGATCCCATTGTGTTTCTTTTCCTCATTAAATAAATTAAGAAATATTGCATACCTACCAGTATACATATTTGGTACTAAAAGTGCAAATAACTGCATATTTTAAAGGCAAACAAGGCTTATTTTGGCTAAATTTAAGTGCATATAATCCGCTCTTTATAGATAATTATTATTATTATTATACATACAAAAACAAATTCCACAAAAACAAACCAATAAAAGGTGTCGCGCTTACGATATCAATATTTTTATATTCATGTTAGCCCAAAAACTGTGATGTGATGAAAATATCGATTGAAACGGACCGGGCGATTTATATGGTGGCAAAAAGCCGAACAAGAAGTAATAATTCTTGTTGGAAGTTTGCACTAATTCCTCGTAATCCGTTAGATAAACGTGTAACATTAGTGATTATTTATTATGGTATCTAGAAAAAGAACTGCTTCATTTGGCAGTGGCATGCAACGTATTCGTTCTATGTAAGTAGGTATTTTACTCTAAAAATAAACGAAGACTTTTTTATGGCTCCATTAGGGTTTAATAGTAATGGTTTTCGTTAAAATCGAAGCATTCAAAATAATAGTCTATTAATATTAATTTTTTTTAAAACCGACCAGAAAATATACACTTTCTGGACAATTTTTCGTCCAGAAAATAACGTTTTGTCGATCAAGACCGGAAAATTGACGTTAGAGACCGGAAAAGATTTTTCCGGTCCCTGTTTTTTGTTTTTCCAATCGCTCTTTGATAATACAAGCTACCTTGATTTCGTTACTATGACAACAACATTTCGATGTATTGTCGAGCAAAATTTAACAATATGAATTCAGATTTTGAATTATCCGACACGGAAAATGAGATTTCAAAAGAAATTTTGGAAGCAGCAAGGAAAGCGACTTACGATATATTGCCAGTAAAATCAAAAGCCCGTTACGAGAAGTCATACGACGCATTTAAAAATAATCTAATGGAAGTATATCGAAGTGTCGGTCTTAAAAAAAAAATATTGTACGTCACGCAACCAAAAATTAGTGTTTTCCAGTCTCTCCAAGCATCCAGGACTCGCCTACGGCTCGCCCTGTAAATGCTTGTCTCGACCTGAAAAATACTACTTTCCGGTCTTGTAACGCAAATTACTATTCCGGTCACTGTTTTTTGTTTTTCCAATCGCTCTTTGATAATACAAGCTACCTTGATTTCGTTACTATGACAACAACAATTCGATGTATTGTCGGGTGACGGTTCGTTGATTTTTAATTTGTTATTTATGTCAAACTTGTTTCGCGAGTGCGCAAATTTAACAATATGAATTCAGATCTTGAATTATCCGACACGGAAAATGAGATATCAGCAGAAATTTTGGAAGCAGCAAGGAAAGCGACTTACGATATATTGCCAGTAAAATCAAAAGCCCGTTACGAGAAGTCATACGACGCATTTAAAAATAATATAAAATAAAATAATTTAATGTAAGTATATCGAAGTGTCGGTCTTAAAAAAAATATTGTATCTCAAGCAACCAAAAATTAGTGTTTTCCAGGTCTCTCCAAGCTTCCAGGACTCGCCTACGGCTAGCCCTGGAAATGCTTGTCTCGACCTGAAAAACACTACTTTCCGGTCTTGTAACGTAAATTACTATTCCGGTCCCTGTTTTTTGTTTTTCCAATCGCTCTTTGATAATACAAGCTACCTTGATTTCGTTACTATGACAACAACATTTCGATGTATTGTCGAGTGACAGTTCGTTGATTTTTAATTTGTTGTTTATGTCAAACTTGTTTCGCGAGTGCGCAAATTTAACAATATGAATTCAGATTTTGAATTATCCGACACGGAAAATGAGATTTCAGAAGAAATTTTGGAAGCAGCAAGGAAAGCGACTTACGATATAATGCCAGTAAAATCAAAAGCCCGTTACGAGAAGTCATACGACGCATTTAAAAATAATATAAAATAAAATAATTTAATGTAAGTAGGTATATCGAAGTGTCGGTATTAAAAAAAATATTGTACGTCACGCAACCGAAAATTAGTGTCGTGCAGGTCTCTCCAAGCTTCCAGGACTCGCCTACGGCTCGCCCTGGAAATGCTTGTCTCGACCTGAAAAACACTACTTTCCGGTCTTGTAACGTAATTTATTATTCCTAGTTGTCAAAAACACGAATTTTTCAACAATGCCCTGTCTGGTTACCTAAAAAATTAAAATTTGGGGTTTACAATTGAAAACGGTTAAAGATAAAGTCTGTTCAATGACCGCTGACCGTTACGTCACGACTAGTCCTTATCTTTCTAACATTCGTGAACTAGGTGCGTCAATAATTAATGTCGTATAATTTTATCAGTTAATAAAGTTTTATTGTCATTTTTGACAGTGACATTTTTAATCAACATTATTTTAAAAAAGTCACGCCTATTGTGAAAAAACAAGCTTTAATTTTAAAGTTATTTGATTATTTTCAAAGAGAAAGTGATGCCGGAAAGACCCTTTTAACCTTTAACGCATTTTACGAGGTAATGAGATATAATAAAGCAGAAATTGTGAAAACATAACTAATAAACATGAAAAATATAAGGCTATGTTTTTATAAATGCTACCTATCTGTCTGTTTTAGAGAGTTTCCTATGCTTTGCGAGATTCGTGTTCGACAATCCATTGAATTAAGGCAAAGGGAGAAGGATGTGGATTTTAAGAATAGCAATAATGTAGCTATTTTATCATTCCGTGGTCGATAACTTCACAAAATTGATGAATATACCATAAGAGAGCGTATTTATGGGATGTATAATAGAACAGGTGCACACTGCACACGTTACAATACAACTAAACCTTAAAATCATTGATGGTGTTGAAATATCCACTGGTTCATTAGCGGACTGTTTAAAACAGTTTAAATTTAAATGGCGTAAATTTACAGTATCAAGCAGGTGTTTTTTAGTAGAGCAACCCCATATAGCCGGATACGAGTAGAGTTTTTAAGAGAATTTAAGAATAACGGCAACTTTCAATTTCCCTTAAAAATTGTTTTTCTTAATGAAACCTGGATATACAGGGTTGGGCAAATGTTCCGGAACGGCTTAATTACAGGCGAACGAAAAGTGATATCGGATCCGGGTTTTGGGCAATCTATAGGACTAAAATTTTATTTGACTATTATACCATATGTCAGTAATGTCACCAACTGTCAAGTGTTGACGTTATTTTTATTTTTTTTTAAATGAAACACCCCGTATATTTTTACATTTTTAAATTTGACATAAAATTATAATTATTTTTTATTAAATGCACTATTAGTCTATACTTCATAGTTTCCGAGATATTTACTCTCGAAAAGTGACATTTTTGAACTTTGACAGCTTATAACTTTCTAACAGTACGTCTTAGAGTAAAACGGATTACATGTCCCTATCTTCAATTTTTATTATCTTCCCAAAAAAAATCAACTTCCGGTTAAACCGGATGTAACTCGAAAGCAGGAAATATAGTTGTTCCGGTTTAACTGAAAATTGACTTTTTTGGGAAGATAATAAAAATTGAAGATAGGGACATGTAAGCCGTTTTGCTCTAAGACGTACTGTTAGAAAGTTATAAGCGGTCAGAGTTCAAAAATGTCACTTTTCGAGAGTCAATATCTCGGAAACTATGAAGTATAGACTAATAGTGCATTTAATAAAAAATAATTATAATTTTATGTGGAATTTAAAAATGTAAAATTATACAGGGTGTTCCATTTAAAAAAAAAAATAACGTCAACACTTGACAGTTGGTGCCATTACTGACATATGGTATAATAGTCAAATAGTAAAATTTTAGTCCTATAGATTGCCCAAAACCCCGATCCGATATCACTTTTCGTTCGCCTGTAATTAAGCCGTTCCGGAACATTTGCCCAACCCTGTATATTAAATAGGTTTTTAGGTGAAGTTAAATAAAATCGTCAGAGGCTGTACGGTATATTACTCTACATGCTGGTTCAGAAAATGGATTTGTGAATAATGCAAGTTTAATATTCTCGTTTGGCCTGAAATCTGATGGTGATTATTATGATTCGATGAATAGTGAAAACTTAGAAAAATGGGTTGAAGAAAAATTGTTACCAAACTTGGAAGAACCTTCGCTTATTATTATCATGGACTAGCGTGTACCCGGCATGCGTTGCAACCCGCTGGTATAAATACAAACCCGAAATATTAGTACCCGGCATGCCACTTTCTGAAATTGCACCCATGCGAAGCCGGGGCGGGTCGCTAGTTATACATAAAAACCTTCCCCTTGAATCACTCTATCTATTAAAAAAAACCGCTTCAAAATCCGTTGCGTAGTTTTAAAGATTTAAGCACATATAGGGACAGGACCGGCGATAGCGACTTTGTTTTATACTATGTTAAGATATAACTGTCTGCGTAGTTTTAAAGATTTAAGCATACAGGATGTTAATTAAGTACGTAGACAAACTTTAAGGGATAATTCCTTGTATAATTTTAAGATAAAAAGTTCATATAAACGTATATCCTAAAATGCTTGGTTTTTGATATACAGGGTGCTAAAGTTTTCATTTTTTTTTGGTTTTCTTAATATTCCTTTGGAATCTTTAGGAATAATTAATTCAAATTTTGCACAAATAATAAATTTACCAGTATCTACGAACTAACATTATTAATATTTAAATTAATCTACAGGGTCCTCGTTTTTTTGTGGTCATGACCACTTTACGCCCGTCCAATTTACTTAATACGACGTCACTGACTTATTTTAAGAACAAAATCTAATTTGTCATTTTATTCTCTAACATTTACCTATCTTAAAGTTTTTGACTATCTCTTACGGCTTAGAATATATCTTGAGAAAAATAAAATAATGCATTGTTAATATTGGATAATTTGCAAATGGTAAGTTGGCAGCGTCCTTAAGCCAAAAATAACAAAGTCGGCTTTGGCAAACAATAAAAATAATAAAATCAACAATTATGACAGTTTAGTTATCAAAACTAATTTTTATTTTTGAACTTTGTCAACTTAAGTAAGAGATTTTTCAGTTTTGTTTTTGTTAAAATGGTTGAATTTACAAACGCTAAAATGGCAGATTGCATTTTGTGTATGGAATGGCTAATGGTAGCGCTCGTGCAGCAAGACTAATGTATCAAGAAGGATTTCCTAAACGTCGTGTGCCTAACAAACAAACTTTTACTAATATTTACTCCAGACTTAGTGAGACAGGTAGTTTCAGAAGATAAAATGCCCTTGTAGGAAGACCCAGAACAGTAAGGACAGTTCAATTAGAGGAAGCTATTCTTAATATTATAGGAGAAAATCCTGCAACAAGTACACGAAAAATTGCCGCTGAGTTAAATATTACACATGTTTTGGTATGGCAAATTTTACAGGAACGGCAACTTTATCCATATCACATACAGCGTGTGCAAGCCCTTTTACCGCGAGATTTTCCCCAGAGAGTAGCCTTTAGTACTTGGATACAAAATAAGCTAGTGAGAAATGTGAGGTTTTTATCGAAGGTATTGTTTACGGATGAGGCATGTTTTTCCCGAAATGCCATAATAAATTTTCACAATAATCACATTTGGGCAGAAGATAACCCACACGCTATAGTTGAAAATAATTTTCAAGCGCAATTTTCAGTAAATGTTTAGGTGGGAATTGTTGGCAATTTTCTTATTGGGCCATATTTTCTGCCTCCCAGACTTAATGGCGATAATTATCGGCAATTTCTGGAGTATGTTTTACCCGAACTATTAGAATATGTCCAAATAGGAGAAAGAGCTCGAATTTGGCTTATGCATGATGGTGCTCCTCCACACTTTAGTTTAGTTGCACAACAGTATTTAGATGAAAATTATGCCGATCGATGGATCGGGCGTGGAGGACCTCAACCTTGGCCACCCAGGTCGCCCGATCTCAATCCAATTGATTTCTTTCTTTGGGGGCACCTAAAATCGCTAGTATACATAACTCCAGTTCTGAATGAAGGAGATCTAAGAAACAGGATACATCAGTCGTGCGAAACTATACGGAATTCTCCTGGTATTTTCGAGAGGGGTCCGCCAGTCGATGGTGACGCGCACCAATGCATGTGTTAAAATCGGAGGGGGCCATTTCCAGCAGTTGCTTTAGGTTAAGTTTATTTCTTAGCTTAAGTTTTAATTCAGTTTACCATAATTTTGGTTTTAAAATGTATCAAATAACGTTGTCTCATGGACGAAACAATACTTATTAAATTATCCAATATTAATGCCTGTATGCTCCGTTTTAACGTTAAGTTCAGCTTTATAAAGTCATACTTAAAGTTAAGATAATCTTTTTTATGCATCGCATCTAGATTAAGTTGTCTTTGTTAAGGAAACAATACATTTGTCAACGTTGAGAAATTTAGTAATTTTCTTTATTTTACTGTTTTCTACACTGATATGTCACGAAGCTTTTCTGTGCTTATACCCTTTAATTTTCTGTGGCTTATCCACCCAACCTCACATTTACCGCGCCCTTGCGATTTGAACAGGCGAATTTGATTAAAATCAAAAGTTTATTGTTGTTATTCCTTTTTATTTCAACAAAATGGGTGAAAATGACGAAAAAAAACGCAAACGGAAATTAGCTATTTAAGATATTATTATGTAAAAGTATGCCTAAAGAATTATCGCTGTACTTACAAATCATTATTAAATTTCTTATAAATGTTAAATTTCTTATAACGTTGCACTTGTAAAACCGTGTTTTTTCGTAAGCGAAATCGACGGAAAAACGATAAATTGTCCAGAGTATCAAAATACTCTTCTCTATCGTATTGTCTGCGTGGGAAACCCATTTCAATTATATAATATCAAATCGTCTGCTTCCAAGAAGATAGCGTCTTCCACTTTCATATTTTTTTTAAAGGTTGAAGCAAAACAGTTTAGTATTTTTATTCAAGCAAAATATTTTGCAGAAATAAAAAAAAATCTTAAATGTTAATGTTATTTCTTGTCAGATAATGACAGTAATAACATAAGTCATGCAATAAAAACAACTTAATTTCTTAAGTCCAGGATTTTAATAACTTAAAATTAAGAACGACTTTTGCTTGTTTTGTTGTTCGTGCATAAGAATTTTGTGACTTAAGTCGAAAAGTTCCACTCAGTAAGAAATTATGCTAACGGTGCATACGGCCATAACAATGCATTATTTTATTTTTTTCAAGATATCTTCTAAGCCGTAAGAGGTAGTAAAAAACTTCAAGATAGCTAAATGTTAGAGAATAAAATGACAAATTAGATTTTGTTCTTAAAATTAGTCAGTGACGTCGTATTAAGTAAATTGGACGGGCGTAAATGGGTCATGACCACAAAAAAACGAGAACCCTGTAGATTAATTTAAATATTAATAATGTTAGTTGGTAGATACTGGTAAATCTATTATTTGTACAAAATTTGAATTAATTATTCCTAAAGATTCCAAAGGAGTATTAAGAAAACAAAAAAAAAATGAAAACTTTAGCACCCTGTATATCGAAAACCAAGCATTTTAGGATATACGTTTATATGAACTTTTTATCTTAAAATTATACAAGGAATTATCCCTTAAAGTTTGCCTACGTACTTAATTAACACCCTACCCTGTATATAGGTAGGGACGGACAGACAGCGACAGCGACTTTGTTTTATACTATGTTAAGATAATGACACCTATTATTCAGGGCTAATTTAAGATATTCCAAATACAAGTTGGTCAAAAAGATTACTTATTGCATGGTTAGAACAAAGACAAATTCCGGTTTCAGCATTTATTGCAATGAAGGATCGGATCTAGATAATAGTGAAGCAGCATATAATAATAATAATAATAATAATAATAATAATAAATCTACTTTTATTCTTGATAAATTGCAAATTATAACAAATATATTCAACGTATATATGGTAAAGACACAGCCATAGCAAGGCGATATCCCCCCAAACGTTACAGGTAATCTGAAAACCGCTATTTATTTTACTTTAATAGGTTGGACAAACTAGCATTGCAACATGGACATGGAGTTTTAAAACTTCCTCCATATTATTGCCACTTTAATCGTATTGAAATGGTTTGTTCGAAATGAAAGCGCTATTATGATACAAAAATAGTTCTATGTATTCTGTAACAAATAACATAGTTTTGGGTCTGTGAAATGAAGCCATAAAAAATGTAACAGTGGAAAAATGAAAAAAATTATAAGTATAACACACACTAATAAAATTTTTAATGATGTGTGGGAACGGGAAAAATTTATCGATGCTTCAGGTACTCTTTCCCTTATTATTAACTTGGACGAATCTAATGATGATGATGATCCTAACGGAGATGATTTTATGTTAATTATTAAAAACTGTATTTTGTTGTGTTGTAATTTTGTATTATAATTTATGATTTTATAAATAAGATGAAAATATGTGAAACAAAATTTTATAGACTAATACACTAGAGATGCACTAAAGAAAAAAATATATGATTCAATTTTAAATTTTATAAATTAGTTTTTTCTAATTTGGTATCATAACAACTCTATTACGATACGCATTTGCCTATCGTAATGAAGCTATTTCGATACGCGTTTTTTCTTTATTTGATGTTGGTAACATTTAACTGTTTTATTTCATTGACTTGTGCGGCCTTTGTGATTTACGAGAAAACCCATTTTTCGCAGAAAAAAAAAGAGCTTGATAACCTACTTTTTTATTCTGTGTGGATAACAGTCGTGTATGTTGGTTGCATAAATCTATAAATCAATCTTTTGTTGATGCTTCAAGCTTTCATTTTCTGCTAAATCCTATCCAAAATTCAATCTACTAAACTTCCAATGACGATTTTAGCTTTAACTTTATTTGAATTTTCCATCTTCCCTATACTAAATTGTAATGCCGTGACGTAAAATCACGTCTTTTGAAATTCGAAAAAAAGTAGCAAAATCGCCCGAATTTCCGAACGCTCTGTATATGTACCGAATGTACAAGGATCACAAAACGTATTCCGTCCAATTTCAAATCTCATATCGCTAAAATAACTTTGGAACCTCGTGGTGAAAATGGGTCAATAAATCAAAAAATTACAGTTCGCAAAATAATTTTTGTTGCCCAGAGGCTCCTATGATAAAAAATAGTATTACCAACATAAAATTTAGACATAAAAATTTACAAAATTTGAAGGATTTATTTTCTTTTTAAAAATGTGTTTTTTATTGAAAAAACTACAAATTAAAAAAAAAATAGTATAACGTACGTGTTATATAAAGCAGTTTTAAGCACTGTCCCGTTATAAAACTCGCCGCAAGCGGCTCGTTTTTTAACATGGACGCGTGCTATAAAATTATGCTTTATAAAACGTGTATGTTAATATACTATTATTTATTTTTCAGTAAATTTAAATTAATTAAAACATTCATACTGATTTTCAAAAACAAAATGTTTCGTTCCATGATACCTTTTACCCTAAATAAACTACTTTTTTCTGACTTTATTAACAGTATAAAAATTATAACTAAAAATTCGAAAAAACGCGCTTGTAGTTTACTTATTCACATGCTGATGTCTTCATGTAGATTAAGCCTAAGAAAAATCGTAATCTTTACCACCGGTAAGTCAAACTGACTGAATTAATTTACGACGTACCGCTAATATTAAGAATATGACGTAACGGTCAGCGGTCACTGAACATACTTTACTAACTAACCGAAATGTTGTGTTAAAAGTAACAAAATAAAGACATGAAAGTCCGACAAGATATTTTTTTTTATCTTCATTGTTACTACCTTCAAATAAACTGAAGTTTACCTGTTATGTAAATCATAATTTTATTAGGGAAATATTTAAATCTAAATATGCCATATTATTATGTTAATGATTATTTTCCTAGGAATTTTGCATTAAATTTCATGAAATATTTGATGGGAGGTCATTAAATACATAATTAACATAATTAGGGGTTCCCTATATATAACACTGGGAGTTGTAACCATTTTCAGTTTCCACTTATAACTTTAAAACATAACATTATATTTCAAATTTTTTCTTATAATGGCTCCTATTCAGTCGCAAATAGTATCCAGACCTAGTACTTATTTTGAAGGCAAGTGGAAAAAATTTGAGTCGAACTCTACATTTAAATTAGGACAAGTTGATCTTAGAAAATGCCTCACAAGAAGATTATGGCTTGAAAATATTGCAAAGAAATTAAAACAATTTCTACGAGAGCAGAGTAATCTAAGCAAGGACAAACGGTGCAGTGCTGCGGATATTGAGAAAATTCTATCCATGTTGCCTAAAAGAGTGTAACGTGAAGACAAATATTAATCATATATACATAAGATATATATTAGAAATAATGGTTATTTATGCTAGTTTTTCGATCATCTGTTGTATAAATAATGTTAATGTCAAGTAAGATTATAGTTGTGACCTAAATAAGTAAATATATGTTTGATTTAAAAAGTAAATTATTTTAGTAAATGACAATATACGATGTATCTTTTTATATGGATTTTTATTTTAAACAAACACCCATATTCACTAAAGAGTTTTAAATTTAGTTCATCAAAATATTTAGATTTTATAGTCTTCTGGTCGTATTTTCACCGTGTCATTGTTTTAACACACCATATGTATGACGTGTACGACTTCCTTTAATATTTTTACTGATAATTTTACCGGGATGTATTGCCAAAAAAGTTTTAGTTCTACTAAAGTAAGTATAGTAGGTACCGTGCGAGCAAAAATTATTTGCATCAAAGAGGGCCTTGCATCTAAGGACGTCATGCTTAGCCGTAGAGCTTAATACCTGTTGGGTGTCAATAACTACCTGAAGTAACAATCAATCAGTTATTCCATCATCTTTGACAGTCGTTACAAGTAATTTGATTCATCGCTAATTTTTCCAATTTCTTGGACAATTCATACAATGGGCTTTACGGAACAGCACAAAACATTCATGGTTGAATGGTAGGAGCAGGAAGACCATCTGTAAGAATAAAAGAACTTGTTGCAAACGTTCGTGAAATAATGCAAAATACGCCAACAAATTGTATAAGACGCCTGTCCCAAGAAGTGGGATGATCTTATGGAACATGCAGGACTATTCTTAAGAAGCAGCTAAATTTATTTCCTTATAAAGTGCAATTATTTCAAGAAATACAAGCCGCAGATTTTGAAAGACGCAGGAATGCTCTCAATGGTTTACCCAAAATTTATTGGAAATAAATGATTTATTAGACCTGACATTTTTTTCCAAATGAAGAAAGAACATGGAATAACAGCAAAAGACATCCACATCATGAAGACCAACTACAGACCCTTATACATGCTGATAACCGACGCGACGTACAAATTGACCCAATTAGAAAAAATCAAATACCTAAATTTCGTACGTGTAACATGGGAAAGGCGAAAACAAAACCTCATGATTATACAGTGCAAACGATGCGGGCAATGGGGACATGCTACCTCGAATTGTTTCAGACAGCCGAAATGCTTACAATGCGCAGAAGATTATTTCACGTCGGAATGTGCGCCAGAAAAACCACTGAAATGTATTAATTGCCAAAATAATCACCGAGCAAGCTCACCCAGTCTATAAGTACAAAGCCGACATAATTCAACAAAACAACAGCAAAAAACAACAGAAATACGTACCAGCACCGACTCCCAACACGAACCCATGGACAGCCAGGGCAAGTGGCTAAGCTAATGTCAGGGCAAGTGACATCGACGAAGACGAACGAACATACAACAGACAACAAGAACCAACCCCTAGCACCAGCAGAGCACCCCAACCGAAAAATCGACAAGACTTCCCCGAGTTACCAGGGACATGCCCATCCAACAATGCAAAAAATGGCCAAAATCAACAATCAACATTAAATCAGGCAAGTGACCTTTTTTCTGCTATGCAAGAGTTCAATAATTTAATTAATATAAAGAATTCATAAGATTTTTTATGGTTCAATGGATTGCTCTACAAACTCATTACACAACATAATTACCCACTACACTTCATTACACTTTTACACTCATACATGACACACAGAACACTTACAGTAAGGGTGGAAAGCAGCCTCTCAGCCCCTGTAAAACTACATGCTGGCTTGCAACAGGGCACCACTTTGGCAGGGCCCTTATTTAACATGTACACAGCTGACATCCCATCTCATCCAAATTCTCACCTGGCCATATTCGTTGATGACATGCTTCTGCACGCCAGTTCATATTACGCAAATGTGGCGAGGCAACACATTACAAACCACCTACATACCCTGCTCCCCTGGTATAAAAAGTGGAAATTGAAACTCAATGAAGGTAAATGCGAATGTGTAATAATTACAAGAAAACGAACAAACAACCACATAAACCAATACATAACAATAAATGACAGACAAATAATACCCAAAGACAACATAAAATACCTTGGAGTAGTACTGGACAAATCGCTTAGATTTAATAATAATACAACAAAACTAATACAAAAATATTATGCAACTACACACAGACTATACAAACTATTAAATAATTACAGATCTCCTTTATCACCGACACAGGGGCGTCTTTGGGGGGGGGCAGGAGGGGGGGCAGGAGGGGGGGCAGGGGGGGGCATTCCCCTTCCCCCCTGTGTATTCATACACAAAAATCAAAAGTTGGCTTTTACAAATAAAAACAACTTTTAACTTAAATATACCTACTACGGTTTACCGCATCGCATATAGTTTGAACACTTTGTTGCAGAAAAAATGCGTAGGTACATGGAAAAGTAAAATACATGTGTGTCACCATTTAAATATATCGTGGGATTCAATATCTGTAAGCTATTTTTGCGCAACTGAGTGTAGGTACTTCTACAAACTAGTTGACGAATTTGCTGCAATAAGGCATCGCCGTTACCAACTAAACCATTAATTTAGTGAAAGGAGAGAAATAATACACTTTAAGTCTTCCTCCACTGGTGTATAAAAATAAAGTTTTATTGAAGGGTAAATTCTCTACATGTTTCGAATATACAGTGTGGTTGTTTAAGTGTGCAACATATGGGCATTTTTTTTATTCCCGATTTCTCAGAAAATTTTATTTTTGATAAAAGTTGGTGCATGTTCGATAATCATATTTGGTGCACTTGGAATGGTTGCAAGTCCAACGGCGTACAGGGTAGGCCAAAAAATATAAAACTTGTACAAGAGTAAAGTACCCCTATTTCAGAAAATTCAGCAAAATGTTAATAAGAAAAGTTGTTTAGAATTAAAAGTTATGCATAATTTCAAAAACGTGACCTCCTAAAATAAATATATATATATTTCTTAAAAAACAATAATAATTTCCCACAAATTTTTTTTTATATTCACCATAAAGACCTTCATAAATTATTCAAAATCAAATCAATTTCACATACCTTTGTTCCAATTCAAGCACATTCGTAAAATTTACTTGAATTTTTAATTTATTAAGGAATCGGAAACTTCATGTTTGTTGCAACGATATTAAACACAACTTTAAAATATCCTAAAAATTCTTTTTAACAAGATAAAACATTGGTAATGATAATATGCTAACTAAAAAACTATCATTTAAAGTGCAAAATTTTTATTTTAAATGTTTATTAAAAAACTTTATTCTTATACAAGTTTTATATTTTTTGGCCTACCCTGTACGCCGTTTGACTTGCAATCATTCCAAGTGCACCTAATATGATTATCGAACATGCACCAACTTTTATCAAGAATAAAATTTTCTGAGAAATCGGTAATTAAAAAAATGCCCATATGTTGCACACTTAAACAACCACACTGTATATAATATGTTGTAGGCTGATAGTGAAATCCGTCATTTCATGAAAAGCCTAGTCACTTCATGAAGCGTCGGCAGATTGTGTAAAAACATGAAATTACACGATCTGCCGCGTCACTTCATGAAGAGGCCTTGACGTTTCGGCGTATTATGTATAACACAATCTGCCTAATTTTAAATATCGTCACTTCATGAAATGCCACAAAAACAAGGCATATTGTGTAATTCCGTGTAAGGTATATTGGCAACTGGTTTGTTCGGGTTTGTCAGAGCATTTTTTTTATTTTTATAAAATAATATTAGTTAAAAAAATTTAATTAAAAAAAAAACATTGTGTGTGCTTAAGACCACACGACAGAAGTGAAAACTTCAACAAGGTTAATTCACTTCCCACAAAAAAGTGCTAAACGCGCCTAAAGAAGTTTTCACTTCAAAAATAACATAAACTTGGAATACGGGATAATTTTACTGCATACGAAAAAAGATATTTCCTAAAATTGAACAACCCTTGAATTTTAACATCTTCAACAGAAGTCAGAAATCATAATAAATTAGGTCCACGGAATAAGCAATTACGGTAAACCTTACTTCACCCTACGTAAATATATAATTTAAAAAATGCCAGAACATACCTGAGACTCAGACAAGTGTCTAGACAACGCATACTGACTGTTTCCACGTCGATACGTCGATACTGAATGCGACCGATGGCGGCATGCTCTTTCATATAACGTTCATTCGGGTCAGGGTCAGTTCGGATTGAATATAGCAGTTGAATGCGAGCGTAGCACACCCGAGTCTGCGCGTGACGGCTCAGTTTAATTTAGTGCCCACAAAGAGTGCTAAAGGCGCCTAAAGACGTTTTCACTTCAAAAATGCTGTGGGGAACAACGAACAAACCAGTTGCCAATATACCTTTTAGACGGAATTACACAATCTGCCGACTGACATGACATCGTTATATAGGTACTACATGAAGTGACGATATTTAAAATTAGGCAGATTGTGTTATACATAATACGCCGAAACGTCAAGGTCTCTTCATGAAGTGACGCGGCAGATCGTGTAATTTCATGTTTTTACACAATCTGCCGACGCTTCATGAAGTGACTAGGCTTTTCATGAAATGACGGATTTCACTATCAGCCTACGACATATACATTCATCATCAAGAGAATAGAATAAGAAAAATAAGAAATACAATAGGTGCGAACAGTCCAAACGGAGCTACAAGATGATGGAAAGGTCGAGTTAGGTATTTGGAGAAACTTCAAACATAATGATAGGCCAAGTATTTGTAATAAAGAGAGAAAAAAGCAGATTGTTGTAAAGGAGGAACAGAAAGAATTGAAAAAAATGAATGGTCGATTCAATTGACCAATTAAAGGGACTAATAAAGAAATAATTTTGTGTGAGGTCACATATTAGTGAAACAGAACTGTAAGTGTGAGGAGAGAAAATTATATAGAAAATTTAAAAAGCAGTAATGTTATAAAAAAATTTTCATAGTAATAGGTAATAGTTTAAAATCTTGGCTCTCGACATTTCTTAATTAGAAATTAAAGTTTAAAAAGTTTTGAATGTGAACTGAAGCTGACAGTTCTGAAAATACAAGGTAAAGAAAAAGATTAAAAAAAAAAATATTATATCAATAATTTAGTGTTTAGGTCGGAGCTTCTTTGTTTTTGTTTTTTTTATGTATGTTTTACCAAAAAATTTGTTTTGTTTTTTATGTTTATTTTTGTTAATTTGGCATCAATGGCAAAGTGTTTTTTTTTCGTCCATAAAGTTTTTTTTTGAAATTAGGTATGCCCCCCCCCCCTCCCAAGAGAAATGTGAAATGACGCCCCTGCACCGACAAACAAACAAATTATTTACAATCAATTCATAAGTCTAACTAAACGTACGCAGGACCAGTCTGGTGTAGCATGGCCGATACTCATTTTAAAAAATTGCAAGTCCTGCAAAATAAAGTCTTAAGACAAATATTATTAGCACAAATAAGAACACCAGTACGGCATCTACACCAGGCTACAGACACCCCTTACATTACAGATTACATAAGACAAAATGCAATAAATTTTTAAAATACCTAACCCCAAAACTCAACACTAACAGAACATATAACAGACTTAAGATATGACGAACATCGCATTCATCCCCCAATACATTCTAAATTGCCAATTTATTTTCAAGATAATTAAAACTTAGTTTCAATTTCCACTGAAAACCGCAAAAATCCTAAAATCCAAAACCACGCCCCCAAAAACTTCAGACCGCCCACTACCAAAAAATTTTAAAGCTGGTTACATAAGATTTAAGCTGGTTTTTTTATCTGTTTTCCAGTGACCCTCAATGCAAACCCATAACAGTCAAAATTACATAACAACAAAAATATTTCTAAAATTATAAAAAATCGAACTCTTGCATAGCAGTAAAAGGTTACTGAAACTGTCTGAACAAAAATGCATTTAAGGTGGGAGTATCAACATGCTTGCCAACCTATAACCTAGTTCGCGTAGATTTATTTATGTTTTCTAGCTTTTATACAATATTTAAAGAAAATCAGTATCGACTTGATATTCTATAGGTAATAATTGACATATTTAATAAATATCAAGGAATTTCATAACTTATTTTAGGAGAATGGTATAGCGAAAAATATCGGGTAAGATTTTTTTTAACAATATTATGTCATTGTCACTCATTGTTCTTTCACTATACAATTCTCCCAAAATTAGCAATGAAATAAATTGATATTTTTGTAATATATCAGATACTACATAAATAATATACCGACGATATTGATTTTCTTTAAATGTTAGTTTAAAAAATAATAGACTTGAAAAAACAACGCAAAATAGGTTATAGGTTGGCAATAGATTGAATGACGTTGAGAATTCAATCTTAAATGCATTTATTAGTACCAAGGCCAACACCAGCCACCCTGCACTGTAGGGCGTATCCCTGGTAACTAAGAAACCAGGAAGAGCAAAATACAATATTGTAAATTGTAAAATAGTACTAGTAATGCAATGTGAAAATAATATTAGAATAAATAAAGAGATTTTAAAAGTAAAAGTACAGGGTGTTTCATTAAGGTCGAAGAGCGGCCATATCTCGGAAACTACTGGGCATAGAAACTCAGGAAAAGAAAAATGATAATAAAAGTGGCCATGAGAAAATTCTGGAAATAATTTTCAAGTTCCGCATTTTGCCGCAAGAGGGCGTAATTGAAAAGTAAATTTTTAAATTTTACATAACTCCGAAAATTCCACATTAAGGTATATGTTTGATAACACCATTTTAAGGCTTGGACAATTATGCATCATTTTGAACTTATGCTCATTGGCGTATCGACTTTAATAAGAGTGGGGGAAGCTGTTGAAAGTGTAATCATTTAAATCGCTGTAACTTATAAACGACTTATCCGATTTTAGCAAACTAAAGACTGTTTAGAAGAGAAATGTATGCACTTTGACCAACCGTATTTAGTTGTCCATAATAGTTCTCAAAAAAAATGCTAGAGGGCTCAATTTGCAATAACAATACATTTTTTGATTTTCCTCCGAAAAAATAAATCATACGGTATAATTACCATAATCGAGAAGGAGATAAAATTTGCTAGAAAAAATATTAAAACCGCAGCTCGATATCTCCGTTCGTTTCTGAGTTATTGCCAAAACAATAATTTTTAACAGAAATTGCGCCCTTTAGCAATTTTATTAGAAACTATCTTATACCATTAGATACGAAAATTGAAGGTTCTTCCAAACAAGCTTAAATTTAGTAAAATCGGATAAGTCGTTTAGAAGTTACAGCGATTTTAATGTTTAAACTTTCAATAGCTTCTCCCACTCTTATCAAGTGAAACTGTAAACATTAAAATCGCTGTAACGTCTAAACGACTTAACCAATTTTACTGAATTTAAGCTTGTTTGGAAGAGAAAGGTAAGTACCTTTAATTGTCGTATCCAATGTACAAGATAGTTTCTAATAAAATTGCTACAGGGCGCAATTTGTGTTAAAAATTATTGTTTTGGCAATAACTCTGAAACGAACGGAGATATCGAGCTGCGGTTTTAATATTTTTTCTAGCAAATTTCATCTCCTCGATTATGGTATCATAATTATACCGTATGATTTATTTTTTCGGAGGAAAATAAAAAAATGTATTGTTATTGCAAATTGCGCCCTCTAGCATTTTTTTTGAGAACTATCATGGACAACTAAATACGATTGGTCAAAGTGCATACATTTCTCTTCCAAACAGTATTTAGTTTGCTAAACTCGGATAAGTCGTTTATAAGTTACAGCGATTTAAATGATTACACTTTCAACAGCTTCCCCCACTCTTATTAAAGTCGGTACGCCAATGAGCTTAAATCCAAAATGATGCATAATTGTCCAAGCTTTAAAATGGTGTTATCAAACATATACCTTAATGTGGAATTTTCGGAGTTATGTAAAATTTAAAAATTTACTTTTCAATTACGCCCTCTTGCGGCAAAATGCGGAACTTGAAAATTATTTCCAGAATTTTTTCATGGCCACTTTTATTATCATTTTTCTTTTCCTGAGTTTCTATGCCCAGTAGTTTCCGAGATATGGCCGCTCTTCGACCTTAATGAAACACCCTGTATGTCATAATATGAATTTGACAAAGTTTTAACCTAGATTTGGTTAGATATATCGTCCCCATATCATTGAGATCTAAACCACGCCCTACGTTTTTTAATCCAAGCCCTCTTTGATGCAAATAATTTTTGCTCGCACGGTACTTATGAAAAAACTTTTTTTTTTATGAAAAAAGGAAAAAATATTTACTAAACAAGACTTAGTTGACTTTCTAGAACTGTCAATGTACGAATCTTTTAAATTTAAACCCCTTTTTAATTTTTAATACGGCTGTTTAATGAAGAGAGGGCTTCTTAAGCCTATTACAACTAATGCAAACTTTGAATATTTGGCCTTTGCGTTATCACAGACTCAATTAACTTAAGGTGTAAGCGCCATTAAAGTAAAAATAAGGCCCGTAAAGATGCCCTTTCGCTGGCGCGATCAATTGCAGCGGATGGCGATCGCGTTCTAGCAACTGGTTTAAAAGTCTACTATCGCTATTACTCGTGACATGCATTTATGTTACTGGAAATTCTCTAAACCTATCGAATTTATTTCAAAACATACAGTGTCCGCGAAAAAGTCTGCATCATATGAATATCATTTTAATGCGTTTTTTTTTGGAAATCTTTTTTTTGCATTAGGTTCTACATGACCCAAAACAAAAGCTTAAACCTTTTGACTTGTGACGTGTCGTGACCTGTCAAATACCATTAAAAAGTTTGAAACTTACGAAAGTGTAATTGTTTTTAGAGATACGAAAAAAGTGTAAATTTTTTTAAAATTTTGTTTCAAATTCAACTTATCGTCACTTTTTTTTAAATTCTTTTGTGTACCGTAGAGGGAGGATATTTGGTTTCTGTGTGGCAAAATATTCAAATTTGCCGCAAAAATGTATATGTCGTACGATCTCCGCGTTTTAGTTGTCATCGTGGCCGTTAAACCCAACATGTTCTAGGAGCACCAGTATGAATTCTAATTCAAACGTGTAGGTGTCTTTTTGTGCGTGTTTTTTTTGCCGCCTTTTTTAAAAAATTGTGTTGGGCTTGAAACTTCCATGGGTACAGGATAAACGGTAAGTACTATGGAAATATTATGATGGCTGTTCAAAAATATGATGTCTTGCAATGGCTTCGTTTTGCTCGTGTGATAATTAATGTTAGTTTTTACTTAGGGGCAGTCATCTTTATAAAGAGGGGCTAATTGAGTTTCATTGGGGGCTATTTGGTTTATAAGTTTTTATGCATGTTTACGTCTTTTTTGTTGAATGATGAAAGAGTTTTGGACTTCCATTGTCTTTATTTGTTTTAAATCACAACGTTTCAACTGGTAAGTATCTCCAGTCGTCTTCAGGTGAATACTAAATAAGTAACGTAGGGGAGAGTTTGATAAAACCGGGTAGGTTGATAAAACCGGGTACCGCCTAATTCGTCTAAATTTGTGGTGCCATCTATCGAACGGTGGGTAAATTAGTGTCGTTAAACCGCCTAGAGTCGCGTGTGTTCATTTCTATATCATTTGAGTAAAACGTGGTGGAGCAGGAAGACCTTTAGTGTATTTCGGTGTACCAAACCCGATTTTTAAGGTAGGTTTATAGTCCTTTTTTTCCTCTACTGAATAACTAATGACCGCTTTAAAATTTATTGTATGTAACCTAATACATTACCTATAATTTGATCAAAAATTTTGAATATTATCTCATAACCTAAAATTTTTACATACTATTTAATGTCTTGTTTACGAGTTCGACAAAACCGGGTAGTGCTGGTTGTTACAAAACCGGATACCCGATTTTATCATACCTGTTGTTACTTCTACTTACTGCAGCGTTTTTTAATGTTTTTAGTGAACTTTAACATGTCGCGTTATAAAAGAAAAACTACTCGTCAGTCATGGGATTCAGAAAGCATGAAAAATGCAATAATTGAAGTCCTAGAGCATAGGATGGGATATAAAAAGGCCTCTCAAAGTTTTAATGTTCCCCAATCAACATTAGAAGATCGTGTCAAAAAAGCAAGAAATGGTAACTCTGTTGAAGAAGCTAGTAAGAAAGGTACAAATTACCTTGAATTTAATTCAGTTTTTTTATTTTTAAATAAAGCGTTTTTTTATATTAAAACACAATTGGGTTTGTGTTAAGTGTAATGTTTGGGGTTTTTTAGGTCTGGGTCGATACAAGACTGTGTTTAGCGTTGCCCAAGAAGATGAGCTAGTTTCGCATATTTTACAAATGGAAAGTAGACTATTCGGATTTACTTTATCAGAACTAAGAATTCTTGCTTACGAACTAGCCGTACAGAATAACATCACCCACAATTTTAATAAAGAAAAGAAAATGGCTGGGAAGTGTTGGCTTTATTCGTTTTTGTCGCGACATCCAAAACTTCGATTGAGAACTCCAGAAGCTACTTCAATTGGACGAGCTATAGGATTTAACCGAGCAGCAGTAGAAAAGTTTTTTACTCTATTAACACAAGTTTATGACCAACACAAGTTTCCTCCTGAGCGCATATGGAATGTTGATGAAACGGGAATTACCACTGTCCCCAACAAGCAGTCTAAAGTTATTTCTATGAGAGGAAAACGACAAATTGGAGCTCTGGTTTCCGCTGAAAGAGGAACCTTGGTTACCGCAGAAATCTGTATGAGCGCAAGTGGTTCCTATATGCCTACAATGCTGATTTTTCCTAGAAAACTTCCCAACGCACAGCTTCTAGACCACACACCTCCTGGAACATTTGCTGAATTCCACCCAAGTGGATGGATCCAAACAAATATTTTTATTAAGTGGTTTAAAAAGTTCGTCGAGTTTACTAACCCTACATCAGAAAATCCCGTTCTGTTGCTTCTAGATGGACATGCTACGCATACCAAAAGCTTGGAGTTGATAAGTCTGGCCAGAAAAAGTCATGTTGTTATAATATGCTTTCCACCGCATACCACACACAGATTACAACCCCTTGACGTATCATTTATGGCTCCCCTGAACACCTATTATGGAGAAGAAGTAAGAAAATGGATGCGCCAGTATCCTGGAAGACGTATTACAATTTATGAAGTGGGAGAACTCTTTGGTGAAGCTTTTGTTAAATCGGCAGTTATGAAGACTGCAATAAATGGTTTTAGGAAAACTGGAATTTATCCTCTTAATCCTGAAGTTTTTTCTGAGTGGATGTTTGCTCCCTCAGAAACTACGGAGCGAGAACTAAATATACAAGAAAATGGATCTACGCCACCAAATTTGGACAATAATTTAGGCGAAGAACTCGATAAGTCTACTTCGTCTACAAAGCCGACAGCTACACAATCATTAGCTCCGTTACCTCCACGCATCGATGCTCCCCAACCAAGCTGTAGCTCTTTAAACTCCCACACTGCAAATTCTACTGACAGCTCTTCATTTTCTAAACAAGCCACCACTAAATCTGACAGTTTACAAGCAACATTCCCAAAATCAATATCTGACTTTTCAGTCTCTCCAAAAGAGGTTTTTCCGATTCCTAGGGCATCGAGGAAGCCGCCCAACGATAACAGAAGAAGAGGCAAGGCTGCTGTAATAACATCATCTCCTTATAAGTCTGAGTTGGAGGAAAATTTTAAAAAATCTCCCGTCGTAAAAAAATTAAAGCTAAATGAAATAAAAGGAAAATATGTGGTAAAAAGGGCTGCTCCAAAAAAAAAATTGGTTTCAAAATTACCGATTGCAGTTTCTGATAGTTCGGAGGAAGAAGATGATAATGACGACGCGTGTCTATATTGCAACGAACTATTTTCAAACTCTAAATCAAACGAAGGCTGGGTGAAATGTGGGTCTTGCAACAAATGGGCTCATGAAGCATGTAGTGCCTATGATGATGTAGATGAAGTTTTTATTTGCGACTTTTGTTCATAGATTTTTGATTTTTTGTTCATATATTTTAAATAAATATTTTATTTTCTCCCTATTGACCTTTTTACATGGTATTTAAGTTACTACCCGGTTTTATCATACCGGTTGGACAAAATCGGGTATTTTGCAGTATTTTCATAATAATAATAATAAAAAAAAATATAGGAATATTTATAAAAATTGACATTGGTATATCAAACTTAAGTCATCTGGGAATATTTCAATCTACAACCAAAGGTTTGATACTCTAAAATACCACGAGAAGTCAGTTTTTGAAGTGATACCCGATTTTGTCCAACTCTCCCCTAACTACAAGACTATTTATACTAGCTAGGTGCACCGAAGCACAACTGAGGTGGGTGCAGTCATGCGTTCAGTTAGCACGCGATCTTATCCTAAGCTTACATCTATCTAACAAAGGTTTCCAGATATTTCTTAAGTCTAACGATGGTTTACTAAAACAGCCTGGATTCTGGTGAATAGTAGCAGCTTCCTTAAACTTTCTTTTCCTCCAGTGTGGCTCCTTATGTAGGATTTCAGCTTCTGACCACATGATATGGTGGCCATGTTTCCAGGCATGGTCAGCTGCACCTGACTTTTAGGTCTCTCCTTTTAGCGTCTTTTTTGTTGTTTAATTTTAGTTGAAATATATATTTTCATTTTCAGACGGTTCGTACCTATAAAAGACGTTACCTACACAAATGCACGCAGGGGTCGTCAATTTAATCCATATAAATCTTACACGGAGGATGATTTAAGAAGTGCTGTCCAGGCCATCAAAGAACAGGGTTTGAGCTATGAAGAAGCTTCAGAGAGGTTTAAAATTCCCTCATCTACAATTGGAAGGAAAGTTCGACGTGAAAATACCACACAGCCATCTGCTTGACACCCTACTCTGTTTTCAACGGAAGAACAAAATGCCTTTATTTAGGTGTTGGCGCTTTCTGAATGGGGGTTTCCTTGCGATCTTTTAGATCTTAGATTTCTGGCTAAGCGATATCTGGATAAATATGGAAGAAAGGTTGACATGCTTAAAAACAGTAACAACTTTCCTGGAAAAGACTGGGCACTTTTCCTAGTTCCCTTTTAGTTTACCGACCTTTTCTTATAGTGTGCCATTTTGTATGCCTTTTGTACCTGTTGATATAAATATTTTTGAGCAAAAAAACATGATTTATTAATAAAAAAAAAGTTAAAATAAACGTACCGGTGCTTGGGTGTACCTTTGCTATTTTTAATTAACACTTTTGTATATGTGACCCAAATAAACCGACCCGCGGGGCAATTTGGGTTTGAAAAGTTTTTTTTTTTTAAAAGCAAAGCTTGAAATTGGTTGAAATTTCTGTTAGAACTGTGGATAATATACACATCAAACATAACTATGACATAAATTTAATTAATTTTGAAATTTGTGTGAAAGTTTTATTAGAAAAGCAAAATATAAAAAGGAATACAATTACCCAAATATCCCCCTTCTACGGTACCTAGTTTATTTAAAATACTTATTTTGAATCAGACCAACTAAATTTTAAAATTTAGTTATGACAAAACCATTTTATAGCAAAAAAAAATGTATTTAAAAATTTTAAGGTGCCTCTGAACTACTTGTTTTGTTTGCCGAGGTTAAATTTAATTTAAAGAAAACAATGTACCAAATTAAAAAAAAGTTAACTTTTTTAAAAAATGAAAAAAAATTTAAACATAAATTTTAAAATAAAAATTGAGTATAGACTCAAAATATGATAAGAAGCAATATTTTCTTGTAACTTTTTTTCGTTTCTCTACAAAAAATTACACTTTTGAAAGTTTGAGCTCCGAGAGGCGTGATCATTCTCAGATGGTTTCTTAAAATCAGCGGCACCGGAGATCAACTAAATAATTTGAGGTTAAGTTAGTTTTGCTTGTCAATTCATGACAACACGTTGACGTCGATTTGTTTTTACTTCAATAAATGTTTAAACTTCTGCTGAACTTATTATTTTAAAATAAAACTGTTTAATATAAATCTTGTGTCTTGCTTTATAAAAGTTATAAAATAAGGGAGTTGTACCCATACTCTTTTATGAGATACGTTAAAAATAATTATGGGAAAAGAAACTCACAGTCATCTTCACAAATAATACATGAAAAGTCAATTTATTGGGGTGTACATTAGGCTGGGCCGAAAAAGTGAAAAATTGGAAATTGCAAATGGTATATTTGCCAATATCTGACTATACATCTAAAAGTGATTTGTGGAAAATTTTATTAAAATCCGTAAATGTTTCGCCGCGCCCCTGTGACCTTGAAAATTAGTAAAAAGGCCGATTTTTCAATATTTAATATTTTTTAAATCCAAAACTATAATTTTTTTTGTGACTTCTTGTGGATGTGGGAATGTGTTTAAAAGTAATTTTTTCAATAAAATATTTTTCTGTTGGATGGAAATTACAAATGTGTCCTCAAAATCTTCATTTACACGTAATTTAACGTTTTCAGAGACAAATTTGTAATTTCCATCCAACAGAAAAATATTTTATTGAAAAAAATATTTTTATACACATTCCCACATCCACAAGAAGCCACAAAAAAATAATAATTTTGGATTTAAAAAATATTAAATATTGAAAAATCGGCCTTTTTACTAATTTTCAAGGTCGCAGGGGCGCGGCGAAACATTTACGGATTTTAATAAAATTTTCCACAAATTACTTTTAGATGTATAGTCAGATATTGGCAAATATACCATTTGCAATTTCCAATTTTTCAGTTTTTCGGCCTAGCCTAGTGTACATGCTTCGGTACTAAAAAGTACCATCATCAGCACCGAAGGGCCCAAGTGCCACTTACACGAACGAAACAAGTGGCACTTGATAATAGACTACTTGCGTAAAATTAAAAATAATTGCCAAAATTAGGAAAGTTATCGAGAAGATAATAAAAATAATTATAATCAACGCTGTCAAAATTAACAACAGTGTTTTCTTGCAATATTTTAAGGAGGACACAGCGATATTTTACTATATAAAGCCTTATATTTTCAAGTGACTGAAATATTATTAGTATTTTATTATAGCACTGCCGTCCGTCCCGTCTCGTATTCATGAATTCTGTGACGAGTGACCTTACTAAATCAGCTGGATTTATTCGATGTTGGTTTTGCATGGATTTTCTTTTATGCATATAAATCATTAAGTGCATTTCCCTTGTCTATTTTAATTCCTGGTTTACTTTTTCAAGTTTTATAGTAAAAATGCCATATTGTTGTTGCGTTCATGGATGCAAGTCCAACTTTATATAAATGCCGGTCAAAATATTTCTGTTTCAACTTTCCAAAAAACAAGTAAAAATACTTACTTTAAATTATAAAAAAAGTAGGTACCTAAATATTCTATGCAATAATTTGGATGACCGTAAATATATTATATGGGTAATGATGCATTTAAAGAAATGTTTTTAACCCCTGATTAAAATACCATTCAACAGATTTAAAAAATACTCGATTTTCTATTTTGGGTGTAATTTTAATGAAGCTATATTAACACACATTAAATAACTATACCGTGCGAGCAAAAATTATTTGCGTCAAAGAGGGCCTTGCATCTAAGGAAGTAATGCTTAGCCGTAAATCTTAATACCTGTTAGGTGTCAGTAACTACCTGAATTAACAATCAATCAGTTATTCCGTCATCTTTGACAGTCGTTACAAATAATTTGATTAATCGCTAATTTTATCAATTTTTTGAACAATTCACACAATGGGCTTTACGGAACAGCACAAAACATTCATGGTTGAAGCGTATTTTCAAAACGGGGTTAGAGTAAATGGTGAGTGGCAATACAATCCGGGTTTGTGCATGGACGATTTTCACGAATATTTTCCTAACGTTGCTTTTATCGCTGGGGATTTTTATCATTGCCTGAAAAGAACCGTGGCTGTGTGTAGGAAAACAGGTTCTATACAACACAAGCAGCAGCAGACCATCTGTAAGAACAGAAGAACTTGTTGCAAACGCAAAAACGACGACACATTAATCAGTTTTCGATATAATATATCGATATTAAATTCCCACCTAGATCACCTTGTTTAACCGTTATGGATTACTTCGTTTTTCCTCATTTAAAGAACACTATTTTTAAAACATTAGTTGCAAATTTAGAACAATTACAAGAAAGGATTATATAAGAATGTGGTAACATTTCTCCAGAGATGCTGGTCAACACTTTCGAAAATATGAAGACACGTGCGAATTTATGTTTTGAGCATGGCGGTGGCCAATTTCAGCAATTTATGTAATTCTTTTTCTTTTTCTTTCTGTATATTCTTACTTTGTTAATTTTGTAAACAACAAAAAGAAATTTGTATTTGTCTACTTATTTTATTACTCATTAGTTTGACATATCATATCATAATATAAATTTGACAAAATTTTAACCTAGATTTGGTTAGATATATCATCCCCATATCATTATGATCTAAACCAAGCCCCACGTTTTTTAATCCAAGCCCTCTTTGATGCAAAAAATTTTTGCTCGCACGGTATTATTGTTTCACCATTCAAAAAAGAAGGCTTGTGGCAACCATTATATTTCTATATTAGATTATTCGCGGGCCGTTCAACAAAAGCAATGACTGAATAATTCGGATATGAGCCCCTTTATCACCATTTCTTCAAAGTCCAAAAAGTACCGACATTGATAAAAAAAATTGCAATTGAAGAGGTACAAATTACCTTTTTGTTACTTTGAAATAAAACGATCGTAATTATTTCAAAAAATTCGTGACTTCCATATTGTTTCTGTGACAAAAGTATCAAAATACAACTGCCATTGTGGTTTGCTTCTAAAGTATACAGTTTGATTTGTTGGTGTTGATCTTTGCTCCACGAGATAAACGCCAAAATTACATACATTTTTTTAATGAACAGGCCTGTATTCTGTTTCACTTACTTCTGCTTAAATCTCAGAAGACCTTGCTATTAATGATAGCCAATATAAATATTTCAAAAATATTTGCAGGCGTTCGGCTGTCATCAAATTTCACCAGTAAAATTTAATTAAACAGGAATACATTTGATATCACTGGAAGCTAAAGGTTCAATCGTTTTTTGTCTTGTAATAGATTTTTAATTTAGGCGATCTTCTGGAAAATATAGTTTTTGAAGCTGACCTATTTATAATAACACAAAATTATATTATACAGGGTGGTCCTTAAGTACATCAAGAAAATCTAAGATATGATTCCTGGCATCAATTTAAGTTGAAAAGTTCATATGGACTTATGCCCTAAAATGCTTACCCTCTAAGATATTATATATAAAGTCTGGAAACGGCTTAATAACATCACAATTTACTGGCCGATTTAAACCAAATTTGGTACAGTTGTATAAGGGGATCTAACGCACCGTATGACGATATTGGCGTTGTTGCCAGCTTTTTAGTTTGTCTGGAATTCGAACGAATTTTATATTTTTAAATATAACACCCAGTATATTTTTACATTTTTAAATTCCACATAAAATTATAATTATTTTTTATTAGATGCATTATTAGTCTATACTTCATAGTTTCCGAGATATTGACTCTCGAAAAGTGACATTTTTGAATTTTGACAGCTTATAACTTTCTAACAGTACGTCTTAGAGCAAAACGGCTTACATGTCCCTATCTTCAATTTTTATTATCTTCCCAAAAAAATCAACTTCCGGTTAAACCGGATGTAACTCGAAAGCAGGAAATATAGTTGTTCCGGTTTAACTGGAAGTTGATTTTTTTGGGAAGATAATAAAAATTGAAGATAGGGACATGTAAGCCGTTTTGCTCTAAGACGTACTGTTAGAAAGTTATAAGCTGTCAAATTTCAAAAATGTCACTTTTCGAGAGTCAATATCTCGAAAACTATGAAGTATAGACTAATAATGCATTTAATAAAAAATAATTATAATTTTATGTGGAATTTAAAAATGTGAAAATATCTTGGGTGTTATATTTAAAAATATAAAATTCGTTCGAATTCCAGACAAACTAAAAAGCTGGCAACAACGCCAATATCGCCATTCGGTGCGTTAGATCCTCTTACACAACTGTACCAAACTTGGTTTAAATCGGCCAGTAAATTGTGATGTTATTAAGCCGTTTCCAGACTTTATACACACACTGTATATAAATATTTTTAAAAAATAATTGTTTTTGTTAAATTTCCGAAACTCCTTGAAGATACGGTATTGAAAATTGATGTCGATTGATTTCGTATTAAACTGCACTTTTTGATTAAAAAAGGGTTTGCCTACTTTCACCAGTGGCGTGCATAAAGATACCATCAATATTTTTTTTGTGAAAATATGTGATACGCCACTGTTTTTTTTAAACTCTGATGCATTTTTATGCATTACTGATATAAGCGGAACAAAAGTTGTCTCTACTATGTTTTTGAAAAAAATTGTAGTTTTAAAGGAAAATGGAAAATATTTTAACACCCTGTATCTTAGAGGGTAAGCATTTTAGGGCATAAGTCCATATGAACTTTTCAACTGAAATTGATGCCAGGAATCATATCCTAGATTTTCTTGATGTACTTAAGGACCACCCTGTATTTTGAGAACAAATTTCTAATCGGAAAATCTGCTACATGAGAAATAGAATGTAAGGATAGGTATTTTTATAGTTTTAAATTAAAGTAAATTGTATAAGTGATTTCGGAGAAATTCGGAGACGCGCGCTTTATTGCAATAGATAGCTCGCTCGAACGCGATCGCCCGTCGTCGCAACTGATCGCGCCAGCGAAAGAAGGTTTAAGGTTCAAGTTTCTGCGTAACAATTTAAAAAAGGAAAGAAAGAAAAATCTAAAAGTCTTCCTCAACAAAATTTAATAGAATATAGAAATTCTTAAGGGGTCTCTACATGTTTCGAACGTAGAAACGTTCATCATCAGGAGACAGAAAATTTATATAGTACTGATGATATTAGCAGAAGAGACATAATAATATATGAAAAAATTCACAGATCTTGCACCTTACGCAAGCATCCTATGTATTGAAAATACCTGACACAGCTTTAAAATTTTACTGACCTATGTCATGTAATTAAAGCCCACATTCTAATTTGGATTTTGTAAAAGTTTAAAAAATGTTCTTTAATTTTACAGGGTCCGCCCAAATTTGGTTTTAACAAATGGGATAATTTTTTATTATTGATTTCTCAGAAAATTTTATTCTACATAAAAGTTTTGCATCTTGAGTAAATCGTTTTGACGTATTCAATCTTCTGTGGCATAGACAGGGTGAATATAAAAGAGAAAAATATGACGTCAGTGACTCAAAAAATTTTAAAAATTTAAAAACTGAAACAGCCATATTAACAGTTAATGTGGAAAGTTAATATGAAAAGTGTAAAAATTCAATAAGGGCAAAAATTTGATTTTTAACTTGACTTTTCTTGAAAACTATTAGCACTAGAAAAAAACTTTATTTAACTTTTTATCTTGGATTTATTAGTTCTTTAATATGGCTGTTTCAGTTTTTAAATTTTAAAAAAATTTTGAGTCACTAACGTCATATTTTTCTATTTTATAGTCACCTTGTTTATGCCACAGAAGATTTGAATACGTCAAAATGATTTACTCAAGATGCAAAACTTTTATGTAGAATAACATTTTCTGAGAAAACAATAATAAAAAATTTATTTCTAAGAATAATTCATATAAATTTGTTTATAAACAATAATATTCACATAGCAGACCAACCAAGGTGAACTATAAATAATCCCAAAAAAACGAAAACATAAATAAAAGTTTGACACCCTTTATCTTGGTTGTTATCAATTTTGGGATAATGCAAGTTTAAATAAATCGCATTATTTCGCCTTAAGGAGCCTGCTGTTGCTCTGTGTCCCATTACGTTTGGGACACCCTGTATATTAACTAAAACATATTATATTAACTGTATGGTTTCATTTCTAAGAATAATTAATATTAATTTGTTTATAAACAATAATATTCACATAGCAGACCAACCAAGGTGAACAATTGCCTTATATTCAATCGGTCATATTGTCTAAGCCTACTTATGCTATGTTTTTAAATTATACTTATTTACCCAAGCGTTCAAAATAGACCATGAAGATTTTCATGAGGTAGGTAGGGGTGTACCTTAATTATAACTTATCTCAATAAAACACTTTTTAACAAAGTTACTATGGCGTTCTTTAAAACACAAACTAAACTAAACATTATTCATTATTTACTTGCCGACTTTACGCTGATTCATATTTATATTTCTACCAAGTCTTATCAGAGTATTATGTTACAAGACCGATCTAGATATAGCGCTGCAGAGCGACATCGACATGAGCGACATCGACATGAGCGACATCGACATGAGCGACATCGACATGAGCGACATCGACATGAGCGACATCGACATGAGCGACATCGACATGCAATGCAAAGTTTGCGTAAACACGATCCTAATAGTATTTTCAATACTAAAAGGTTGAGGATAATTAAAACACGCTGAGCATGCGAAGAAAGTTACTAAAGGAAGTCTAAACAACCAAATAAAATAAGGAAGAAGAAAAAGGCATTCTAAAGATAAGGTGTCTAGGATTTTTTAAATTTTTTATATAAACATTTTTGTAAAATTATTGATATGCCTGTAAGACAGTAGGTATAAAGATAATAATTGTCATTTTTATAGAAGTCATAATATCGAAATTGTTGAAGAATGGTTTTTGGGGTACTGAGGGTTGAAGCCCAGTAACCCCTCGAGAGGTTAAATTGAAAGATTCATCTTCTTTCAATCACTCTCCGCTACACGTGGACGTGAACATAAAAATTTTCAGTTTCATTTTCTAAAATGTGTGATTACATTACTAATTTCAGCGTATTTAAATTAGCCTCTCGAGGGGTTACTGGGCCATTCTTCCAACCATTCTTTAACAATTTGAAATTATATCTTCTACAAATGACAATTCTTATCTTTATACTGTGTTACAGACATCAATAATTTTACAATTTAAAAAATTCTCGACATCTTCTCTTTAGAAGGCCTTTTTCTTCTTCCTCATTTTATTTGGTTGTTTAGACTTCCTTTACTAACTTTCTTCGCATGCTGCAAGGCAGAACCCGATATGTCAAGAAATATCCATTTTCCCTTTTTAAAGCCAATATATGCAGTTAGTGGTGACGAATATGATGGCAAAACCCGATATGGTTCTGTTACTCCTATACAATGTGGGTTAATAAAACAAGATCCCGATATGTTTCATAAATGAAAATTGGTCGCTGGCAAAACCCAATATGCTAGACATATCGGGTTGTGGTGTCGTCCCGCACCGCCAAACATTTATTTGTATATCCCGGTATGTCTGACATATCGGTTTATGCCACAGTTTCAACTTGTCGGAATTGGTTTTACCACGCGACATGTCAATTTTATTGGTGAAACTAAAGAGGGAAAAACACGATATGTCCAACTAATCTAAATATCTTCGTTATCCGGAAAAATTTTAACTTGAAATGCGACAAGCGAAAAGGATGTTTATTGTAAAATATTTTACTGGACTTGCCAAGTTACCGTAAATGCAACCTTAATTTTGGCGATATGGCGAACTTCAAAATTCGTTTTCTGAAAAATCAAGTATTTTGACATATCGGGTTCTGCCTTAGTACCACAGAACTCTCCTCAACCTTTTTGAAGTGAAAACGTCTTTAGGCGCGTTTAGCACTTTTTGTGGGCACTGAATTAAAGTGAGCCGTCACGCGTCACTGTCAGGCGTCAGGCGTCAGACTCGGCTGTGCTACGCTCGAATTCAACTGCTATATTCAATCCGAACTGACCCTGACCCGAATGAACGTTATATGAAAGAGCATGGCCGCAAACAGTGTGCGTTGTATAGACACTCGTCTGCGTCTCAGGTGTGTGGCTTTTTTAAATTATATATTTACGTAGGGTGAAGTAAGGTTTACCGTAATTGCTTATTCCGTGGACCTAATTTATTATGATTTCTGACTTCTGTTGAAGATGTAAAAATTCAAGGGTTGTTCAATTTTAGGAAATATCTTTTTTCGTATGCAGTAAAATTATCCCGTATTCCAAGTTTATGTTATTTTTATGATTGCTTACGAACCTAACCTAAAAGAAACAAAATTGAAAAATTGTATTTGATATTGTTAATTTCACCTTGTTGAAGTTTTCACTTCTGTCGTGTGCATGGTCTTAAGCACACACAATTTTTTTTATATAAGACACTTTTACATTTCAATTTTTCAATGCCATAAAGCTCCATCAAGGTTTTATACCATTTTCTATTCTGCTAATACCATCAGCACTATATACATTTTCTGTCTCCTGATGATGAGCGTTTCTACGTTCGAAACATGTAGAGGCCCCTAAAGAATTTCTATATTCTATTAAATTTTGTGGAGGAAGACTTTTAGTTTTTTCTTTTTTTCCTATACTTTCAACTCCAATTTAAGCATGGACTACTTCTTTACATTTAAGAAAATCTGTCATTTATAGTGTGTATCACAGGAAAATTAATATACATAATAATATGATCTATGATTTTTGTGCTGTTTTATTGCAAGCTAACAACGTAAATTTTAATCTAATTTAAACTATGCAATATGTTGCACATCAAAACGTAACATTCTCATGTTTACACGAGAATTTTTATATTTATTATGGGTGACTGACTATAAACTACCGACAACTATTAAGCCATTTAGAAATACTATCCATAAATTACAGAAACCATAAATTTATAAAATTTATTAGAAACGATTATTTATTACAACAGAAATCAAAAATCATTTTTTGAAATGGATTACAAAAGAAAGACGCATCATAAATATTTAACAATAATTTATGAATGTCATGCATGCATAGTTTCGTTATCACTGTAAATTTTTTTGTTAAGGTTTCAATACAGGATGTTACGAGATAAAAATTTACATTTTAATAAAGCCATAATAATGCCTATATCAGGAAGTTTACAATAAAAGAGATTAACAAAATAAGGTTCCACACAACAACAGCGTGTCCCGAACCAGGGGTTCGTGTTGTTTCTTCTTCCTTTTGCTCACTGTCTTCCGTTGATGGTAATTCAGTTGTTGTTACTGGCGTATTTTCGCTTGCTTCACTAGTAGCTGAGGACGATGAACCAGGTGACGAATTACTGGTTGGTAGTGACGATTCACTATTTGGTGGTGTAGGCTCATCGGAACTAGATGGTAATGATGGTGAGGTTGGATCAGAACTAGACGATGATTCACTTGCATCAGTTGACGAGGCAGTAGATGGTGGTAGCGTTGTTTCCAGTTCATCTTCTACAAGCGTATGGGTATTGCATAAGCTACTTGTGCATCCTTCACAACTAAATGTTACATCTGATGATATATCATTTACATTGGACATAACGACATTCCTAATCGTGGGACATATTATGGATGCTTGGTTGATGCATACTCTTACGGTGTGGTCCTCATGAGCTAGATATAAATAAACACATTTAAAATAAATTAAATGATGTACCAAGAAACGTGTGATGGAAAATTACAGAGGTTGCAATGTAAAACAATGTAAAGGCTGTCAATGTAATTTTTCAAGTATAGTCTACCACCATTTTAAATAAAAGGATAATAAATCATTTTTCTAAAACTGAAAATATACAAAAAATATACTAATAAAAGGTACAACTGCAAATTAATTAATTTAAGCCTAACCTTGTTGTTTGTAATTTAGTTTAATTTCTTGCGTTTGCTCCTACACCGACAGTTACTCTTTTTTCTGTTTCAGAAATCTTTACAAAAATATACTTTATTGGATTTATTTTTTCGTTTCAATTTTCTTGATACCGTGCGAGCAAAAATTATTTGCATCAAAGAGGGCTTGGATTAAAAAACGTAGGGCTTGGTTTAGATCATATGGGGACGCGATTATGGAGAACTAGAGGGTAGGAGGCCGATCGACAATGGCAGCATTTTCAATTTCTGTCCCGGTTTTTTGGTTAGTTCTCTATTGGCCGATAGATGGCTCTAACGTCCGAAGTTGGCTGATGTCTTCTTCTTTGTTTTTAATATGGAAAACTAGATCCTCCATAGTTTTTAACTTTTACTTTTGACAATTGACATTTTATTTTTCGAAATAACAAATAACGTTTGAAGGCAAGACAAGACAAATAACGCTGTATTGTAATTAATTTCCATATTTATAATGAATAATGGTACAATTTATAAAAGTAGAGTTTGCTTTGTGTCGGGGTGTAAGACAGGATCTTCTTCAGAGATGAAACGCAGCCAAATAAGTCTCTTTCTAGCTCCAAAGGTAAAACCCTCTAGCTAGAATGTTCCTGTATTTTAAAAACGAAGCATCGTTGGAACTTTATACAGGCCGAGATTACTAATAAGTATAACAAAGTAAGTGTAAATTCATATAAAAGTCCCTATTTGTTCCTTAAAGAACTAATTTAAATAAAAATAGTTATTGCGTCCATAAGAAACCATTTATTTGATAGCCCACTTCGAACACGAGCGCCATCTTATGGCAACTCGTAAAGCTGAATTACCGATGCTAATTTGGGACCGAATCCAATGCATTGCGTTCGGCCTCCTACCTCAAGTCCTCCATAGACGCGATATATCAAACCAAATCTAGGTTAAAATTTTGTCAAATTCATATTATGACATGATATGCCAAACTAATGAGTAATAAAATAAGTAGAGAAATACAAATTTATTTTCGTTGTTTACAAAATTAACAAAGTAAGAATATATAGAAAGAAAAAGAAAAATAAAAATAATTACATAAATTGCTGAAATTGGCCATCGCCATACTCCAAGCATAAATTCACACGTCTCTTCATATTTTTGAAAGCGTTGACAAGCATCTCTGGAGAAATGTTACCACATTCTTGGATAATCCTTTCTTGTAACTGTTCTAAATTTGCAACTGGTGTTTTAAAAATAGTGTTCTTTAAATGAGAAAAAACGGAGTAATCCATAACCGTTAAACAAGGTGATCTAGGTGGGAATTCAATGTCTGATCAATCTGTCGTCGAAAAAATTGCGTAAGTAGTTAATAGTTTCGGCGGCTAACCAGACACTAATTTTTTGAGGGTGCAATGTGGACTCTATAAAAAAATGGGGATTTTCACTACTCCACATGCGTGTATTCTGAGAATTCACATAACCGGAGAGGTGGAACCTGGCTACATCCGAAAAAATGTCAGGTCTAAAAAATTATTTATTTCCAATAAATTTTGGGTAAACCATTGAGATTAATTCCCGCGTCTTTCAAAATCTGCGGCTTGTATTTCTTGGAATACTTGTACTTTATAAGGAAATAAATTTAGCTGCTTCTTAAGAATAGTCCTGCATGTTCCATAAAATCTTCCCACTTCTTGTGACAGGCGTCTTATACAATTTGTTGGCGCATTTTGCATTTTTTCACGAACGTTTGCAACTAGTTCTTCTGTTCTTACAGATGGTCTTCCTGCTCCTTTTTTGTGTTGTATAGAACCTGTTTTCCTAAACACAGCCGCGGTTCTTTTCAGGCAACGATAAAGATCCCCAGCAATAAAAGCAACGTTAGGAAAATGTTCGTTAAAATCGTCCATGCACAAACCCGGATTGTACCCATTTAGTCTAACCCCGTTTCAAAAATAAGCTTTAACCATGAATGTTTTGTGCTGTTCCGTAAAGCCCATTGTGTGAATTGTTCAAGAAACTGGAATAATTAGCGAAGAATCAAATTACTTTTAACGACTGTCAAAGATGACGGAATAACTGATTGATTGTTAATTCCGGTAGTTACTGACACCCAACAGGTATTAAGCTATACGGCTAAGCATTACGTTCTTAGATGCAAGGCCCTTTTTTGATGCAAATAATTTTTGCTCGCACGGTACCTGATGATAATGTTTGAACAGAAATAACAAGGGCGAAATGAATTTAAAGCAAAAGGATTTTTATGTTTATTATTTTAAGATAAATAATAAAATAGGCTTTAAAACAACAATAATAATTCCTTAATAATTTGGTCACAAAATAATGAACTTAGTCGACAATACATAAAGTTAGCTTAGTCGAACCAGAAAAACAAAACTTTATTATACGTTTCGGTAGAATTGTCTCTCTTAAACGTCGCTGTTCTAATAACTAAATCAAATTTTGCTTGCCAAACTTTTTCTACGTTCTACCTTATTTGAGGGCTACAATAAAAATCAGCAAATTCTTTTCATCCAAAGAAAATTACTTTCCGCAAGAGATCGGATCAACAATTTTACGTTTTTTTTTTTAAATTCATAATATTAATGTAAATTACTCTCCTATGCGTGCGAAAAAAATTATCCGCACGCCGAACGAAGTTGTATCTTGGGCTTATATTTTGTTACCTAAGTTGCAGTATTGTCCGATTACATCAGTAGATGTTGAAAGAAGCTTCTCTTTGTATAGTTATATTTTTACTAATAGAAGACAATCCTTTTTAGTTGAAAATTTTGAAAAAATATTTAATAATAAATGCCTTTTATACAATTTTAGGTTAAAAAATTGTTTACTTTTATTTTTCTTTGTTTCTTTTGCATTTTTTTTTAAATAAACAATTTTTTTAGAACCAAATGTGTTTTTTTTACCTCATTTTACTATAATAAATTAAGAAATATTTCATACCAATATGCATATTTGGTAAAAAAATGCAAATAACTGCATATTTTAAAGGCAAACTATATGGGCATATTTTGGCTGAATTTAAGTGGATATAATTCGCCCTTTATAAATAACTTTTGCAAATAATTTTTAAAATTATTTTTTTATGTAAAAACATACCCAGAAGAAAGTTTAGTAGCTTTAAAACTAATAAAGCTAAAAATTAAAAATGTTGACAGCTTTTAACTAACACATATATTTTGAAGAAGTAGTCCATACTCAAAGTGGAGTTAAATGATATAGAAAAAAGAAAAGCACAAAGTATTTCTCCACAATTTTTATTAAAATAACTAGGCGAACCTAGAATAACTCATAATAATTCAAATCGACATGTTTCGAGTGTAGAAACACTCATCATCAGGAAAACAAAGTGAAAGGTACAATGCTGATGTTGTTAGCGATAGAGAAAATAATAGTGGGATTAAGCCGTAATGGAGCTTTTAATGGTGTACATGTACAACAGGTGTAAAATTGAATAGTCAAAAGACCAACAATCAAGACTTCAGCATACTGAAACGTCAAGGGTTAGTACAAAGGTACTGCCCTGGGCAGAAAAATGAGGAGAACAAAAGAAAAATTAGGGAGTTTTAAAAGACTTAACTGTGAAAATCATTATTAAGTAGTGAAAAGTCTTAAGTTTTATTCAGCTGTGTCAGAGACATGAGAAAGTATTGAAGTAAGATGAAAAGAAAAAGAAAAAAAAAGTTGTTTTTCATAAAAGTCGAAGCATCATTTAGCTTAAAGTAAAATACTGTTGGGGTACTAGGCTTTTTACGGCCCAGTCACCTAGCCCAGTCAGTAGGGCATTTTGCTATGCAAAAGGTGGAGGATATATTTTTATTTTTTTATAATGATTATGGATAGGGTCAGATTAAAAATCCAACTTTTTGACCTTGGGCGTGGTCTGCGTTCGCCGCCATCTTGGATTTTTTGTACAAAAATTGATATTTTTAACATTATCTCCGTAACGGTTTGTCTGACGACAAAATATGAAGAAACCAAATTTAAAGAAAATTAAATTTACTAAATTTTATGTATTGACGTTTTTTTTGTACGTCTAATCTATAAAGAGTTGCACGAGCCCAAAGATCAAACTTTTTAAAAATGACATGAAACCTGCCATTTTTTAGCTTTAAAAGATAGTTATAGTTGTTCATTTTCTAACAATAGTATTTTTTTATATTTCTCCGATATTTTCAATGAAAAAACTACCACAGGCAACTTTAAGCCTATTTCCACACCACCCAGGAGGTAAGGCTAAATGGCGCGTTTTTTTTTTAACGTGGTGTCCCCAGTAGGCCTATACCACGTGGTCGGCTTGGTGGAAAAAGTAATTTAGAATACCTGACAAAAGAAAAGCACTTGTGTGATCATCTCACAGTACATCAAGAATATTTCAGTACGAGTTATATCGTCTGTTAGTTTTTCTTTCTTTTAGATGGTCCGGGTTGATTTTTATCCTCTTCATCCTGAATTTCGTCTTCTAAGTCGCTCTCGGTGCTTTGTATAATCTGACTTTCAATTTGAAACAGTTCCTCGTATTCATCCTCGTTGTCGATGCGAATTTGTGCAGTATTGTCGCATAGCTGAGCGTTGTTACAGAAACCACACATAATAGAGCAATTCAATACAGCTTTTTTGCAGCTACATGCTCCGCTGCACCCTTTTTTTACAGTTGCATGAAATTATTTTCAGTAATACTTCGGGGGCTGCTTTCTGTGTCATAGGTACGGGAGAAAGACCACTTGCACCAGATTCCATCAAACCCCAATCTACGGCATTTTTTTAAATTCCACACCACTGCTGAACTTGATGGTATGTTCTAAAACCGTGATACCTTGCAGCGTTCCTAGTTGGAGGCAGAGAGGCAAGATTAAATTTATTTTTTGTCGATGATCTTACAAAAAAATGTGTAGCGGAGTTCTTCCAAAGTTACTTTTTTCATATCGCCGCCATACAAAGCAATAAGAAATAGTACTCCGGCTTCTTCAATGCTTCTTGGTGTAGCATCAGGTTGTTTGAAGATGTCAATTGTGCTATTGAGTTTTGCATGTTTCTCGACAAGCGAGAAAAATTAAATTTTTCCTTGGTTTAACAGAGACGATGTTGTGTCGCAGCCACTAAACGCATGAAGAAAGAGAATATTTGCAGCTGCTTCTTTCTGTTTCAAGCCATTTGCAGAATACAGCCTTTCAGGAGTTTTTCCTCTACCAGGTTTGCGAAAGTAAATGTTGCTTAAATGGTTTGCCAATGCTAATAAGAGAACCAGAAGATCCACGTCCTCTCCAATGACGAAAACTGCATCAAACTTTGAACACAAAGAAATAGCTGTATTCACAATAGTCACATCAGCATCTTCTTCAGTCTGTTTAGCTGTAATAGTAGTTTCATTAAATTTTTGTGTCAGCATCGAAATCAAACGAACCTTGTTGCTTTGATTGGCTAAAAAAACGTTCTTGCGAAACTTGAACTAACATTGATTCGTCAAAAATTACATCGACAGTTTTCTGTTTTTTCGATCGGCGTAGTCGTTCGATTGTCTTTGTACTATTTTGACCATCTTCCGGATATCCATCAAAAACAACTACTGCATTGGCACCGTAGAGATATTATACATACTGAACATAGTTTTGGCAAATTAACTTAAAAGAATCATTGCGATTCCATACAACTTTGTGTAAAAGGTATCCTCCATCCACAACATTGATTATGTTATGCCCGAGTTCGACGGCTTCTGTACATGGCGCAAAAGCTGAGTACAACGAGGATTCTGTGCCTTTTCGCATTCCACCTCCTGAAAAAAGGGACAGTGGAAATGGAGAAAGCTCAAATTTTAGGTATTCCTTTAACTCGTCGTCGGACTTTTTCGCAATACACATTCTCTGGAACAACGTTAGTGGGTTGATTGGAACTGTGTCTTCACCGACTTTTATACTACTATTAACTGCTTCCAATGGAATAATTTTGTCCTTGCGTTTAAATTTAATAATATGGAAATAGGCTTAAAGTTGCCTGTGGTATTTTTTTCATTGAAAATATCGGAGAAATATAAAAAAAATACTATTGTTAAAAATGAACAACTATAACTATCTTTTAAAGCTAAAAAATGGCAGGCTTCATGTCATTTTTAAAAAGTTTTATCTTTGGGCTCGTGTAACTCTTTATAGGTTAGACGTACAAAAAAACCGTAAATACATAAAATTTAGGAAATTTAATTTTCTTAAAATTTGGTATCTTCATATTTTGTCGTCAGACAAACGGAGATAATGTTAAAAATATCAATTTTTGTACATATAATCTAAGATGGCGGCAAACGCAGACCACGCCCAAGGTCGAAAACTTGGATTTTTGATCAGACCATAGCCATAAATAATATTAAAAAATTAAAAAAACTCCTCCACCTTTTGCATGCCAATGGTCTTTTTTTGTACCCACTTATTGGCCTAACCCCGGCAGGAGTCAAAACATACACATTTAGTGCAAAATTAATATTTTAAAAAAGTTTTTAAAAGTTTTTGTTTTACTCATCTTTGTTGGAGAAGTTCCACTGCAACCAGCACGTGTCAGATGGAAATTAATTTTGCACTAAATGTGTATGTTTTGACTATTATCGATACTATAAGGTACATTATGTCTACCAACCTTCATTTTCACATTATTTGTAACGTTTTTAAATGGAAATAGATTAGATTTTTTGAGAGTTAGAGTTGTAAAAAATTAAATTTTTTCCCATGGAACCATTTGAGATAAAAATTTGATACTATTATGAAATGGTAATGTAGATAGGAGGAATCTAATTCAATAAAAAAAGAGTAGTGTTACATTTGAGAAAAAAACATTCATTGAGTTACAGAAAAAACTAAAAATCTGGCAACGTCGCAATTGTCAATTTTCAATTCAATTTTTTAAGTTATCCACCTGTACTAAAATTCATTGAGCCTTGGTAGTTTTGAAGAAAATTAGCCGTTACGGTCATTTCAACTAACCCTGTATTATTATAGGCGAAGTTTGTGAGAGAATCTCAGTGTCTCCGTGACGCAATTGGTATAGCGCTCGACTGGTAATCGAAAAGTTCTGGGTTCGAATACCAGCGGAGGTAAATTTTTTTTCAATTTTAAAAACTTTGCTCGCCGATTAACATTTTTCAGTTCTACAAAAAATTTTCTGTGAATTAAGCATTAACCCTGTTCAAGTGTTCGAAATCGATTATCCTTTCAGCTTAATATATTAAAATTTATACATGACAGAATTTTTAGACGTTTTGTCTCGCTTTTATTTCCTGTACCCTTCAATTACCTTCATGAACAGTGGCAGTCACGCATCCCATCAACGACCCTTGGTAGTTTTCTGACCCATTAATGCTCTCCGCAACAGTTCTTAGACTGTCCAGCAAACTTTGTGTGTAAGGATTATTCCCCTCACTAGAAAATGTGTTCGGGGTTTGACATTCGACTTCGTGAACGTTCTGTTCAAACGATGGATCTGTGAAGTCGTTGCACCAATTGCTTCCAAAACATCTGTAGCAATGGGAAGCTTGAGGAACCACTGAAAAAAGTGTGTCGTAATAAAATTATGGTACTTAATGCAATTTTACATTATAAAAGTACAAAGTTCGATATTTCGAAAAATGCGTAAATATTAGAGTAAAAAATATAACCTAACTTTTTGGAAAAGAAAAAAAAAACGATTTATCTAAAATTGAATAAAATTATAAAATAATAATTTCTTGAAACATTTTTTAAATTTTTATAGTTTTTTTAAATGAAATTAATTTTTGTTGAATTATTGTTAATAGAGGTAAACTACTGGTAAACAAAATATTAAAGTAAAATTAATCTGAGAACTCGCCGCATAACCTGTCATTAATGGCACCCTGTTAAAGTGTGGTATATTTTACGTTAAGCGGTTGGCTACAGAAACAGAACCGGACCAAGTTATTTTACCTTCGCATTCGCCATCTGTTAAATTTTGTAAGGGAGTCTTACATACTAATTTTATTATTTATAAAATAATAATAAATATTGACGGACCCGTTCCTACCAAGAAAGAATGCGAAAACATTATAAAACTAAAGGAAAATAAGGAAAAAACATTTTTTTCTTTAAGTATTTATTTATAAAAAGCAATAGGTTTTTGTATTTATTATACAAGGAAAAAGTAATACATTTTTGGCGAGGTGTAAGTTTTGTGGTGCACATCTAATTAAAACGCCATACTGGGAACACTTTTGGTATTGTTACTTTTGTGGGAATTTTATTTATGGATATACCCCGTAACTAAGGGGGCTATACAGCAACAGGTGATAGTGAACTTGAAAATATGTCATTTAATTTGATTTCTTATAAGGTTAAAGAGATACAGGGTGATCCAAGAAAATATTTACTTTATAAAATTGGTGATGATTTGATGTCAAGCGGGTATGAATCAAATTGGGTAGAGTTATGTTTTTGAGGGTAAGAAAGAGGATTCCATAATGAGTTTTAAGATATCTCCTAGAGAACGCTAGCTACACAATACGAGTTTGATAAATTCTCGCATATATTTTGTGTCGTTCACATTTCTGACCTCAAATTGTGGAAGAGCGATCTTTTATACGTTAAAAAGTTATACTTCATTAATCTCGATATTTCAATTAGTTTTTGAGATAATTGCGTTTAAATGCTAGATGACAAGAAATATTTAAATAAACACCTTTCATAACGAAACATATTCATGGAAAATTAACCGTGCGTTCTTACGCATAAATGACATATTTCAAGTCTACTAGCTCCTGTTGCTGTATTTGGCCCTTAGTTATGAGACATCCTGTATATAACGATAAGTAAATAGTTTAACTAGGCACAGGGCCGTTTCTGAGTGGTGTGCTGGGAGTGCCCCCGCACAAGGGCGGCCAAAGTTATAGGGCGGCGAAAGCCGCCTGCAGTTTCACAGAAAAAAATGTTAGACGTAAAAAAAAATTCTAGGAGATTTCATAAATATGAAGGGTCAAATAAGAATGGTAAATTCAGTTTTCAAAAAAAAATTATGCAGTAGCTGTCAAGAATGAGGCAGCCGCCCTTTGTGTTAATTAGAGATTTCTTTTTAGATAGATAAGTATCGGAAAAAGAAAAAGAATTCTCAACGGAGGTGGCCGCCCTGCAACCCACGTCAATTACATTTTGTCTTAGGTTTACTCAAAAAATTAAAACTAATTGATATTATTTGAATAATTATGTAGGTATAGTTGAATGCACATAAACTTTTAATGCCGTGACATTTCAGTTCTGTCATACTTGTCAAATACTGCAGCAACTCATAAAATATAAATTTCTAATGGCTAAATTTAATTAGTATAATTGTACTGCACACAAAGTATGTCTATCTTGTATTATTTCATACGATTAAAAAGAGTTAGAAATAAAAAGAGTTGACCGAGCAATTCCAGAAAAGAAAAATTAAAAACACTGACCAATCTCAGCTGTATAAGAAATTTAGTAAGTTGGTGAAATCTAAAGTAACTAGACAATGACAAGTCTTGACAATTGGCATTAAAAATTTATGTGAATTTAACTATAGGTCTTATTAATTTGGTAGTAGGGTAGGTGGGGGCACAAATGCTCACAGGGCAAAAGAACGCACCCTATTTAAATTTGCCGCCGATGTCCGGTTTCAAATGCTGTTACAAATAACTTTTCCGACGCCGAAAAAAATTACCCAGACATTTTGATTACGAATTAAAAAATGACCCCATCGTCGAGGCCAAACAAAGTTTCAATGTGAATTTTTATTTCTCGATTTTGGATATTTTTTTTTTGCCAGGGGAAACCCTTTACGGGCACCGGTTACTTGTTCTTTGGATATTGCGATAGAATCAATTAAGGAGAGATTCGTTTCACTTAATAAGTGTAATGAAACTTTTGGGTTTTTGTCGAACTTCTATGAAGCTAATGCCATAAATGACGAGAAATTGTTAAAATCCTGCAAAGATCTCGATATAGCGCTTCAATAGCAAGGAAGTCCCACAAACAAAGATATTGATCGCTCAGAGCTCGACCAGGAAATTTTGTCGTTCCGAGAAATTTTTCCAATAAAACGTACAAAATAATAATTGTAGATACGCTAAAATTCATAGCTGAAAAAGATTTCATCTCATCATTTCCAAATCTTTGTGTTGCGCTGAGAATTTTTATTACTCTGCCGGTTACTGTTGCATCTATCGAACGTAGTTTTTCAAAGTTAAAATTAATTAAAAATTACTTGCGGTCAATTATGTCCGAAGAAAGGATTAGTGGCTTGGCCCTGATCGCCATTGAAAGCCAAATTGCTGAGTCCCTCTGTAGGTAAGTATGAATAAAAGAAAAATATTAAAAATATACACCTATTAAAGATTATTTTTCTGACAATTGCTTTGCGCCATAATTTCAGGTAGGTAATTGTAAAATAGTAACTGATTTGATTTAAAGGGCAGCCAGTTCATATGTCGCACAAGGGCGGCCAACAGGCCAGAAACGGCCCTGACTAGACACTTTATTGATTTTATAATCGATGAGTTAACCAAAATGGTGTTTGTACTTAAATAATAAACACCAAGAAAATCTGTGTCTGAAATATATAAAATCCAAAAGTAAAATGTTTAAAAGATACACTACACAAAAACCAGCCACGGGAACACTTAAAAAACACCAAAATCGGAAGAAAATTATATGACGCAATCTGACGCGTGAGCTTGCGACGGCCCACCGCTGATCTGGGAATTTTAACGACGAAACCAGATCAGCTGTTAATGTCAAATGTCGTGGTCTTCTGTCGAAACGTTTTGTTTTAAGAAAAAGTAAACTCTAACTAAAAAAGCACCGTACAAAGGTCCATGCATATATATGTTTTAAAGTAGGTAGTTTCCAACAAATTAAAAGTGTGAAGAAAGTGCTGCCACCGTTGGCGGTGGTCAATAATAGAGGTGGGTAATTTAATCAATTCCTAGAGATCGAATAGTTCACTGAGGGATTTCTAAAATGAATAGAATCTTTTATTCAAAAAATCATTATTATAATCCCAGCAAACATGCCATGCAGGCAAAACGCTTTTAAAGCATTGGCATTGCCCTCCTTGTTCATTGGCACAGTATTGGCAGCCATTACCGCAAATGTATCTTTTTGACCCGCTGGCCGTCAGTAGGCCGCCAGGCACTTTGCCTTGCTGGGCAAATCAAGGCAAATTAATATTTAGCCTTTACATGTTAAATGGTAAAAATAAAGCACCAGCGTTTCTGTACATAATATGTATTCAAAAATATTTACATATGCAATACCTGTTAAATTACATCTTTTATGTGTAGGTAAAATAGTGATATTTAATGTATAAAGGAATAAAATGGCGGCTTATTATTTCTTCCCGATCAATTTATTACCAAGGCAAAGTCGTGTCCAATTAACTTGGTCATAACCCTCCTAGTTGTGTCTGTGGATGAGTCTTCGCCCCCGTGAAGTTTCAGAACATTTACCTGAAAAAAAAATAATAGAATTATTATTTTAAGCTTCACGGCCATACAATTTTTTTGTGGATTTACTAGTAGTTTTAAACATGTTTTGTGTATTATTATAAACGTACCTATATCATATTATAACTGTTTCCAATAAGTATAAAAAAATACTTACTTTGGCGATTTATTATTCCACTCTCACGTATCCGTCATTCTTCTGCAGAAAAAAAGGCAGTAAGCAACTAAAGCACAAAACGGGCTGAATCCCCCGTCGAGAAATGGCGTCTGCGTTTTAACGTGGTTTTGACCATAGGTAAAGCTTCAACTGCCTGTGTTGGTAAAATACTGTATCTGGTTTAAATTCAAAGTTCGCTTTTTATTTATTGTATAGGTATACTTAGGTTGCAGGAAATCGGAGAGAAAAACTTATAATAATACCTATAATGATTAGAAAATTTACCGTCAAATCGGTCGAAACTGAAAACAAGAATACTACAAACAAACTAAAGATATTTCTAACCCCATTCCCATAATCCCGCTTTGCGACCAATCATCTACCAATGCAGATTAACGTGAGACCAATGATATCATCATGTCACACAGTTAAAGCGCGGGATTTATAAATTAAGAAAAAGATCAACATTTTTTGGCCATATTTAGGCTAACAAAATGCATTTACTCATTCTTTGTCGCTATATCGGAAATGGGCATTTACTGGTTGCCTGCTATTAGAAATTCATAGGCGGAAATACACAATGTAGATACATTTAGGACGTTAGAAATAATTTATCATTTAATTTTTAATCCTAGAATAGTTAAACGCATTCACACATGCATTATCAAAGAAAATGTAATGGGACATTAACGGGCTGCCTGACGTTAAATAATATTGGCATTTCTGTAAAAAAAATGTAATTTAAATTCATTGGCAAGTTAAAAAAGTTAGGATTACCTTTTTTGGAATGATGGACCAATGCATATTTTTTATTGGGGAATTATGCATGTTTGCCATTGTTGCAAATTTAAGAATAATGTATTGGCAACATTTTGCCATCATGAAGCCAACATTGCTAATACCATATCTTTACCTTGCCTAATAACACTGTTTGCTGGGATATGTGCATTTTACATCTATCTATCGTCGATACTCGCCGTTCGGGTTTGTTCCCGTAATAATCCCGTATAAATCGTCATACCAGTTGAACGGTTGACTGATCGAAGGCATGGTGCCGCCTGGCTATCGAACAATGCACAGGCATGGTGCCGCCTGGCTATCGAACAATGCACGAAGGACGGCACCAGCGAATGATAGACTCATGAACTCCGATCGGTCATGTAATAATAATTTTCCCCTTAAAACGATCGTTTGATCGCTGTTGTGTGCCGCGAGCGTCGTATTATTTCGATTCTTCGATTGTGTGTGGAATGATTGGTTTATTTTGAGTAAACAAGATTCGATCGTTCATGACTCATGGGTGATTCGGTCATAGTGATCGAATCATTTACGAGTGATAACATACACACAAAACAGTTCTCCTTCATAACATTTTTTTGTAAGCACAGAGCAATCGAGACTCATCTTACACCCAAACAAAATACATTTTTTAGAAAAAGCAATTTCCCGAACGGCCTTAAAGGTGTCGGTAATCCCTTCGGTTGATTTATTTTTATATATTATTATGAACGTTTAAGCTCGATATTGTTCGGTTATAAAAAACATGCGGTAAGAAATATTTGAAAGGGACCGTGCGTCCCACAGCGCAGCGGGTAAACAAGAAAAGGGGGACAAAATACAAACTTGGGAAATGAAACATGGGAATAATGTTATACTAAGGCAATGCTTTTTACCAGAAGGGGAAAATCTTCAAAATTGGTAAACATTAAAACAATAGATAGAAATGCATAAAAATGAAAAATAATTACACAAATAATATTTTAGTGCTCCACACATAGACATTTACCTTTAGATATGTACAGCTTATCTCGTGCGCAAGCTTCATGGGTGAAAAAAAACGTCCGAGCGCAAGGCTCACCGGTCAGATGCCTTCCTTTCCAGCAGCATTGGGCATGCCCACAAACCTCTTCACTGGCCGACAAGATTTTTCTAACACAGGTCAGCTCTTTATTTTTATAATGAAAATACCCTTCTAATAATAGAAAAAATATTGGGAAAGCCCCAATACATACCATTTTTCAATAGCTTAATAAGACCATTTTACATTAGCTGGTAGTCAATTTAATTAGGGGCGGTAAAAATTGATGTATTTTATAACAGAAAAATTACCTGAACTGTAGGAATTTTAGTAGAACTTCAGGGAGGATTTACAAAATATTGCTGTTTTCTTTGTTTGTGGGACAGTCGTGCAGTAGATCAGCATTATGTAATAAAAGATTGGCCACAAAGAAGTGAATTTCAGCCGGGATCTCAAAATGTTAAGTTTGCACGTCTTGTAGACCCCAAAAAAGTCCTTCTGCCTCCTCTTCACATTAAACTTGAGCTGATGAAAAACTTTGTGAAAGCTATGAATAAAGACGGTGATGGATTCAAATACCTAAGACAAGTCTTTCCCCAGTTAGGTGATGCCAAATTAAAGGAAGGTATTTTTATTGGGCCACAAATCAGAAAATTGCTGGACGATGTCAACTTTACAGAGAAGCTTACCAGGCAGGAACTCAGAGCATGGAACTCATTTGTTAGTATAGTAAGGGATTTTTGGGCAACAATATGGATGCAAACTATCAACAGTTAGTTGATGAACTTTTAGATTCCTACAAATCGCTTGGTGCCCGAATGTCATTAAAAATTCACTTTCTCCATTCCCATCTATCATTTTTTCCTAAAAATTTGGGAGCTGTCAGTGACGAGCAGGGTAAAAGGTTCCACCAGGATATCAGGACAATGGAAATTCGCTATCAAGGACGATGGGATCCAGCCATGATGGGTGATTCCTGTTGGTTTTTGAAAAGAGAAGATATGACCCCTCATAAAAGGAAAAAATAAAATTTAATTAGTGTGTTCAGTTAATATTTGCAATGTTTGTATTTTTTCTAGATGTAAGGTATGTTTAGTAGGTGTAAAAATTTAAATATAGTCGATATACACAGTTAGAAAATTCTTAAATTATTTTTTCAATAGATATTAAATATTGTAACATTAAATGTGGTTCTATAAATGTAACAAGAAAACGTTACGTGTTACAACTTTTTTATTCTCATTTTCGTATTTGGATAGGTCCATTCTACCACAAGATGCTATTTAGCTTTGTGTTACAACAAAAAAAAAATTTTGTCGGCCAGTGTTATCGGCCTGTTCTTTTTTAGCAACGTACTCAAAATACACTTCAGAATCGGATCGGCGCCATTTTTGTTGTTGCGTTTTAAGTTTTCTCTGTGGATTCCTTGTTGTTTATTGTGGGTATTTAATATTTACGAATTTCTAGTTTTTGTGTAGTTTTATGTGCTTTTAGTGACTCGGATACTACGATTGGAATATAAACAATGACTAGTAACAGCCGTTAGTAAATACCGGGTATTTCGTATTTTTAGTAAGTATGAAGTAGTGAGGTATATAAATTTATTTTATAATGATCAATTAAAACACATTAAACTAGGCATAGGATACATAAACAAGGTATGAAAATAAAGAGAAACACACACCAAGACAGATTATTCCAATGCATATTTTGGCATATTTTATATTACAGCAATGTAATTAGGTACGCCTATTTTTCAGGCAATATAATATATTGCTTTAAAAAGTTTAAAAGATACTTATATTATATAAAATAAAAAAGTTAATACCTAAGTATGTTTATACAGGGTATCCCATAACTTATGGGCCGTAGAGTAACTGGAGATAATAGACATCAAACTAAGCCGATTAAGTCATATACGTTTTTTCGGATTGATACTCGTTCTAGAGATACAGGGTGTTGAAAGTAAATGTTCATTCTCGAAAATAAGCCATAATTTTAAAACGGTTTAATAAATCGAATTGAAAGTTGGCAGTATTATGTTTTTATGAGCAAGAAATAAGAATTTGTAGAACTTTTTAAGTTTCACACTAGAGGGCGCTAGTTGCATACACTGGGCTTCATAAATCTATGATTTTCTTTCTTACCTATGATATTAGGTGTTTTTCAATTAAAGTTTCTTAAAGAAGGGCATTTTCTGAGTCAAAAAGGTGTACTTGATTGATCCTAATATCTTTAATGGTTTTCGAGATATTATCCTTTAAACATCCCAAAGCATAAAAAAACATAGTACATAATTAAATTAATATTTTAATTATCACAACGCAATAAATTCCAAACAGTGGAACAAAAACAAGAAGCTCACTTTAGGAAATGTTGAAAGTGACCACCGTTGACCTCAATACACTTTATTAAACTTTTAGCTAAATAAATAATAATAATAATAATAATAATAATAATAATAATAATAATAATAATAATAATAATAATAATAATAATAATAATAATAATAATAAACTTTTACTTTCAACACCCTGTATCTCTAGAACGAGTAACAATCCGAAAAAACTTATATGACTTAATTAGCTTAGTTTGATGTCTAGTATCTCCAGTTAATCTACGGCCCATAAGTTATGGGACAGCCTGTATAAATCCAAGGGTGAAAGTATTCCACGGTCAAGTTAACGGAAAAAAACTCTTTTAAATTCTTGAACAAGAAATTGTGCTTGAAAATGTTTTACACGTACCCAAGTTTTGCCAAATTGTAAAAATCAATACAACTTCTTTACCAACTAATATATGACTTGAGGTTAGGTACGCGATAACATAGAAGATTGGTTATTTTGCTGATTTTTGTTTCGTTTTTATATTTGATTTTATAAATTTTATAGTTTAATTGACTTGTTCTCTTCCTTTTTGAACTAAAAACACGACGACGAATAATTTTTAAACAAATTTTAGAAACCAAACCTTAATTACAATTTTCTATCCTCAAACTCTGATAGGTTTGCAACTACTAAAAATGTCAGAAATTTACTACCTTTTTCCCAACTTGATCAAAAAATGAGAAAAAATTCCAATTTTTCGGCAAGAATTTGGGGCAAAGTTTAGCTTTTTATCATAGACAATTTACCTTTAGATAAGCAAACAATAATCACGAAAGTGACAGATTTATGGCCTCGCGCATGTAAACAAAGCTAGACACTATTAGACATGCGCACTGCAACATTATCGTTTGACGAATGGAAAAAAAACAGGTCCGGGCTTCAAAATTTAAATTCTTGCCAATAAATTGGCATTTGGCAAATCTTTGGTCAAGTTGGGAAAAAAGGTAGTAATTTCTGGCAGTACTAGCAAACCTATCAGATTTTAAAGATAGAAAATTGTTTTTAGGGTTTTGTTTTTAAAATTTGTTTAAAAATGATTCGTCGTCGTGTTTTTAGTTCGAAAAGGAAGAGAACATGAACAAGTGAATTAAACTAGTCTTATAAAATCGAATATAAAAACAAACATAACCAGCAAAATAACCAATCTACGGTGTTATCGCATGCCTATCCTCAAATCAAATACTAGTTGGTATATAACTTGTATTGATTTTTACAATTTGGCACAAACTTGTGTACGTGTAAAATATTTTCAAGCAAAATTTCTTGTTCAAAAATTTGAAAAGTGTTTGCCCGAGAATTTGACCCGTGAAATATTGGCTTTATTAAAAGCTTAATGTCGGGATGTACAGATTTTAGCCAAAAAATTAACTAACCAGCAACTTTGACAGAATTAATTTTCTCACAATCAGACACAATTCACTAAACTACACCAAAACTAGAAATCCGTAAATATTAAACACCCTGCACAATCCACAATAGCAAAGAAAACTACAAGGAATCCAGACAGAAACCTTAAAATACAACAACAAAAATGGCGGCCGAGCCGGTTCAGGCCGATACCACGGTAACACAAGGTTTGTGCGCGTGCCCGAAGGTGCCCAGAGGGAAGACAGCTGGCGAGTCATGCGCTCGAACGTATTTTTTCACCCAAAAAACGTACTTTTGTTTGCGCACGAGATAAGCTGTACGTATCTAAAGGTAAATTGTCTAAGCTCTTTATACGTAAAAATAAATTGAGGGTCAACTTTTACAGTTTCTTGAGCAAGAACTTAAATACATTTTAAAGTCCGGACCTGTCTATTTTCCCATTTGTCAAATGATAATGTTGCAGTGCGCAATGCGCATGTCTAATCGTGTGTAGCTTTGTTTACATGCGCGAGGCCGAAAATTTGCCACTTTCGTAATAATAATTGTTTGCGTATCTAAAGGTAAATATTTATGGCTCCGCAGCTATCAAATTATCGCTATAGTGGATTTCACCTTAGTTTTTAATGGCCTCTGCTGACACATGTCATTTATAACATTTCTTTTTACAGAACTTAAGGCTTGGCCAGGGCCGGACTTAAAAATTATGTGTGAACATGGGTCAATTTATTTGTAGTTGTAATTATGGATGGAAACGAGAATTACCTAAGCAATTTTTAAGATCTTCAAAAAAAAAAACACTGAAGGGGAATGGAAATAGGATAGAATATCAGAAAAACAATTTCATTTAATTTTTATTCATAATATAATAAAGTGCTGTTATTTTGGTAAAAACACACTCTTAATTTAGTACAATAAAAAATATACAAGGGGCAGTCGTGAATCTAGTATCATCAATAATTAACTACGTTTTTTATTAAAGAATTATTTTGTTTTTTAATTTGATTTTAGACCATGCAGTGTTAAGTTGAAAAAATCTATATATTATATTTAATAGCTTATTGTTTACTTTTTTATTTTCTTATTCATGGGTAGATTTTTTTTTCTTTAGACTAGGTTCTAAAGAGTTTGAAGTTTACAATAGGTCTAACTTTTCGTTGGTTTATAATAAAACAATAAAAGTTTGTAATGTTATCGAATTAGGTATTTTTTTTAATGAATAAAGAAAAAATAATATAAGTAGATACTACAAAAAAAGATTTTTGTCCATGCGTTTGCAGAACAGATACCTCAAGCACTCTTTAATACAACTGTATGTAAAACTTATTTTAGCATAATGGTTCACTGTGGTTTTCAAATTTAATTTTGTTGCAAGTTCCCTATAATTTTTGGTCTTCATCTGACAAGCTGTCGATGTCGTCGTCACCGTCCGAGACATTAATAATTATTAACTTACTTTTCCATAAAAAGAAACACGTCACAGGTACACACAGTCCGGCAGTTTAAAACAAAAAAGTCTAATACGCACAAAATATAAGCAAAATGCTGTCTGAAAAATACCAAAAACAATAACACGAACGATCAAGAATTAACAGCAGAATGCACGCGGTGCGCGGTGTGTCCCAATGCGGCTCTGTGATATTTAAAGAACGCGACGAGATAATCGAATTAATGAAGTACGAAAAGAGATATGCGAGAGCAAATGCGCAAGACAAAGATGCACATACTAACGGCATATACGAGCGATGCTGTGCTTTTGACGAGTTTGAGCTCATTGAAGGGCAACATATTGAACTGTGCAGTGCAGTGTGCATCTTCGTCATGTACATGTAACTATACGGTCAGATATATATCCATCTCTTGTTAATCTAGCCAATGCCCGTGCCTGAAAGCCGTTTATAGAATTAGGGATTTTAAAATCACGTGTTGGCTAATATGTTTGACAAGAGAGACGTCAAAGCATTAAAAACTAAGGTGAAATCCACTATACTTTTCCCCATTTTGTTCACATGTCGCTGCACTGTGTGTCCCCGTGACCTCTTCCATAAATCGCCAATCGCTTGCCGTGCTTTTCGCGTAAACCGCATTTTTCTTTAACATGTGTTGTATTTGCCAACTTGCACCAACTTGTTATAAAACCGGGAAATAAATCAAATTTTGTTTTGGCCCTTTTCCTGGGATATTGAACATTATATTAAATATTTTCAATGAGGTGTAAAAAAATATAGGTATATATTTTGGCAAATAACAAAAATTAGTAAATATGATTTTTAAAATAATCTAAAAATACCTTTAATGACAAAAATTATTTTTTTTTATAATTTTACTATGATATTGTTTGGAATTTCCTTTTTTTTTTTGTTAATCGGTTTTTAAAATTAATTATTATAAATTGATTTTATTGATAATGCTGATATATTCGTTTACTATGCCTAGAGATTTAAATTGTTGGCAGTGTATGAATATTTAATGTATAAAGCGCATGATTCAAAATATAAAACTCCACAATCTAGAGTGGTACGACAGCGACGATAAAGTGAGGGTCAAAAACAGCTAGTTGGGGAGCAAAAACCCAGCATGTTTCAAAAGTAAAAAGAGTGATTTCATAAAAGAAAGAGAAGCACTTCAATCTATCCCCAGAGCAACACCAAGGTGAGTAGAGTTTATTTGCCTATTTTAATTTTTTTTTCTTTCACGTGTTACAATTATTATACAGTCCACTAATTTTTTTATCCGAACCAAACCTAAATACGCTACAGATATTGTTAGAAATTTGAAAAATGAACTCTGAAAAACTCAATATGTTTACTAGTTTTTATTCGTATACATCACTGATTTAGGCTCTCCAAACAAAATAAGCTGGCCACGCATTTGTTCACTGAGAAAAAATTCTTTCTGGTGGCAATTAAGCGATTTTTACCATTTATAGTATTGGTTTTTTAATTGGATAAATAAGATTATAGTTCACTACACTAAATTACTCTTGACATAATTTTGTAAAATATTTTTGATTAATTCGGGCAACTAAAAAATCGAATTGGAATATATATGGTTAAATTAACAACAGTTTAATGCAATCAATTACAGTTTACTAATATTATTTACTTTCAATTTTCTTAATAAATATTTTATTAAAGGAATTTAGATATTTGTTAGCATAGTATGCTATGTGACGGTTTTTTCTCAGGGTATATTTTACGTGGGTTTAGACCAATAAAACTCAGAGCATGCCAGTAAATTTACTTTTAATTGGAGACAGGCTTTCTTGCTTCTTTTATCTTTTTGGTAAATCTGGAAACACATATAAAAATAAGGTAAGTCCCAGATAGGTAACCATTCTTCTAAGAACATAATAAAGAGTAAGCATTTTTAACATCAACCTAATTACAGAGAAATTTAAAACTCAATAAAATACCTCAATATCATGAACTGCAACACTTTATTTGAGAATTAGATATAATAAGGAAATTCACCTACCTGGTACTTAGCGTGAAACTTTTAATTAGGGTAAAATAATTAAATAAGTTTTCAAAGCCGAACAGCTGCTAGCTTTGCCAAAGGTTCAAGAAAGAAAGGAATTTGTCGATTTTGGTAGGTATCAACGTAGTACTCGCAGTGAACGAATAGTGCAAAAAAGGTCGCAAAAAAAAGTACAGGATAAGGTGAGATAAAACGCGCGCTACACTGTAATTATTCAAAACTAGTACTCATAGGTCCCTCTGGTGTCTATTCTTCCAAGCGCCAAAACCAACCAGGAAGGTAACCTACAAACTCGGTGTAATTTCAGCTATCCGCAACAACGCCCCCTAGAAGAGAGTAGTTAAACCTTGAGAAACAATAAAAAGAAATCCTACCTGTTGACCGAAAAGAAAACTGCAACGTGAACAGAAAGTAGATAGTAGATTCCCGTTCACTTGACGTTAGTTGTTAGTTCAAAATGGTAGAAAACCAAAACAAGTCAACGGTATATTTGCAAGCAAAATGACAACAAACATTGTCCAGGCTTATAAAACAAGGAAAGCCAAACCAAAGGTAAGAATTAAGGAAATTCTGCCTCAACTGCCCCCCTTTTTAGGTTTAATATGAAAGCTCAAAGCTCCAGTGAAACCTAAAAACAAACATTAACCTTCTCTCTTAAAATACGGTCTCAACAAACTGGCATGAAAAGAACCTCTTTCCTTTTTACCGTCTGTAGAAGTCAAAATAAAAGTAGAAAAACTGATTTTCTTTTTAATTAAATACGGACCTTCAAACAGAAGAAGAAATTTTTTTGTTTCTGACTTCAGTTTAGAAGATATGTAGTTGGAACGTAAAAGTACCCAATCACCCTCGACGAATGCAGGGTAGGGCCTACTAGGGTATAATACCGCCCGTCGAGCGGCCTTACTAACCAAAGTTTCCTTGGCTAGAACTAACTTTACATCGGTGGATAAAAGTTCGGTACCTGGTATCAAAAAATCCTCGGGTAACAATTTTGGCGGTGAGGTACCATGATGCAATTCAGTGGGTGTGAAACCGGTGGACTCATGCACCACATTATTAAGGAAGAAAACTAATTTATTAACCTCGAATGCCCACCTGGAGTGTTTTTCATTACAAAACACCCGGAACAAACGACCCAATTCTCTCATAACCCTCTCAGAAGGGTTGGCCTGGGGATGCCGGATGGAAGAAAAAATAACTTGAACTCCCAAAGACTCTAAGGTAGATCTCCAGGACTTGGCCGTAAATTGTGTACCATGATCACTAAGAATTCTCAATGGTTTTCCCATGTTAGGAAAATAGTCAAGAGTCAGTCTACTCAAAACTGCTCGGGTAGTAGCTCGTTTAAGAGGATAAAGAGCAGTATATTTGGTGTAAACGTCTAGAACGACAAGCAAATAGGTAGCTCCACCACGGCTACGAATTAAAGGTCCATAAAGATCCAAGGCCACTAAATCCCCCTTGGAATTTGGAATAATGGGATGGATACCTGGCTTTGGTAAGGAAACAGTCTTACTTTTTTGACAAATATCACAGCTACGAATATTTTTTTTAATTTCAGGGTACATATTAGACCACCAAACCTCGTGTTTTAAGGCTGACCAAGTTTTAAAAGCGCCATAGTGCCCCAAGGTTTCGTGATAAGCCACACAAAAATCTGATGTCAGTGTCTTGGGCACACAAAGCCGATAAGGTTCATCATCGGAGTGCCTTATGTACAGCGTATCGTTAAACAACAAGAAACGACTTTGCAGGTTAGAACACTCATTGGATTCAACTTGCAGTTTGATAATAATATCTCCTAATTTTTTATCTTCCCTTTGAAGACGAGGGATATCCTTTAATTTTTTCCTGAAATTACTAGAAAGAGTGAAGCTCAAAATTTTAAAACATTTATTATCTGGTACAGGTAAACGGACACAGGCAAAGCGTGAAAGGGCATCAGCCACAACATTTTGAGGACCTGGAACATATTGTACTGTAAAATCATATTCTTGCAGTAAAAGTGCCCACCTGCTTATACGAGGAGATAACAAACGACAGGAATTAATGAAGGTAATACATCGATTGTCAGTATGCAAATAGAAATGCTTTCCTAATAAAAAAGTCCTCCATCTTTTTAAGGCCCAGACAGCACAAAGTACTTCTTGTTCATTAGAGTGGTACCTGGACTCCCGTGGCAGCAAGAGCCTACTTGCCCAAGCAACAACCCTCTTTTCATTTCCGGCTACCTGAAATAACTCTGCACCTAACCCGGTGCCAGAACTGTCAACAGACACGTGAAAAGGTAATGAAGGATCTGGAAAGTAAAGAAGCGTTGACTCCATTAGGATTTCTTTTATTTTAGCAAAAGCTTCCTTCTGTTCCTCCCCCCAACACCATTTTGTTCCCTTGTGAAGTAGACGAGTAAGAGGCTCCGTAGCCTTAGCAAGGTTTGGGCAAAAGCCCCTATCAAAATTGACGAGTCCCAGGAACTTTTGTACCTCTTTTTTGTTAGAAGGACTGATGTAATCCTTAACAGCTGAAACTCGGTCTGGATTAGGCTTGACACCCTCTTGGTTTAAAATATAACCAAGAAAAGGTAATTCTTGTTTAAAAAAACGACACTTTTTTATATTTAATTTAAGTCCTACCTGACATAAACGATTAAAAATGTTTTGCAGGTGTAGCAAATGAGTATTGAAATCTGGAGACAAAACTAAAGAGTCGTCCAAATACTTTACTAAAAAATTCTCAAAACCTTCACCAAAAACAAGATCTAAACATCGAGTAAAGGAAGAGACGGCTGTGCTGAGACCGAAAGGAAGAACCTTAAACTGATAAGTTTTAGTACCTACCATAAAACCTGTATATTTTCTGGATTCCTCTTTTAATGGAATCTGCCAGTAACCCATGGTTAAGTCTAGAGAAGACAGAAACTGTGAACCCTGAAGGCTCCTTAGGATATCCTCAATTGGTCGAGGCAACTCAAAGTCTTTGGACATAACTGAATTTAAATGACGAGCATCCAGACAAATTCTTACAGATCCATCTTTTTTAACCACAGTACTTAAGGGTGAAATATAGGGTGGACTAGCACGTTCAATTATACCCTACTTGACCATATCGGCAATAGACCTCTCCACAGCTTCCCTATGTGCCAAAGGTATGGGATAGGGTTTTATAAAAAATTCTGATTCATCTTTTAATTTAATTTCATGCGAATAAATTTTAGTAAGACCCGGAGTCTCAGAAAAAACCTCCCTGTTCTTTTGTAAAAAATCACGAAAAATATTTTTTTGTTCTTCTAAAAGCTGACTATCCCTTAAGACAGCATTTACTTGCTCCTCAAAGGTATTGTCAGGGAAAGACGCCGGAGAAACGATTTCATTTACCTTTTCCGAAACCAAACGAGCACAAATTTTTTCTGGCTCGCCCATGAAAGTAACCGAAGGAATTTCAGGGACTGTCAACGTTTTATCTTTTAAAAAAAATATTAGGCAATCTTTTCCTAAATCAATTTTTGCTTTTACTAAACGCAAAAAATCTATACCCAATATAACAGGGTAATTTAATTCATTAATAATTAAAAATTCATGTGTAAACTTCTCTTTCTCGATGGAAAAAGACATAGAAACTTGTTTTTCTACACGTTTGTGTTTGGTTTTAAAAGCCCCAATAACTTTAACGCCTGCACAAGAAAAAGAGGGGATGAAATGATGGTTAGGCTCTAGTTGAGCCCAAACATCTGAAGAAAAACATGAAATTTCACTGCCAGTGTCAACCAAAGCAGGGAAATTAAAGTTAAAAAAATTTACTGTTATTATAGGCGATTTAAAGTTCTCACTAGCTTTCAAAACATTATCGAGGTCAATTTGTTCATCAGAAAAAGTTTCTAGTACGGTCCTTTTTATTAAATTTTCCCGGATAGGACCTTTATTTTCCGAGAAAATTAACAGTTTTCCGACTCGTCTACGGTTTCTGACACTTCCAGATTAAAAGTGTGTTTTTTATTGTTCTTATCGTTAAAATATTTTTTAGGCTGGGTAGAATAATTTTTGGAAGGTATCGTAACCGATGTGACTACGTCATCATGACCCCTAAAATAGTACTCGGCCTGTCGTAGCCTCCTTAGGGCTTCCTCTAAAGTATTAGCTCCCACCAATAATACAGAAATACTGGGCGAAAAATGACGTGCTATAGTGGATATTAATAATTCAATGGGATATGGTGGGTCTAAAAATTTAGCTAGGCTTACAAAATAATTAAAATGGTCCACTAGGGAGTCACCTTCTCTGTACCTACCAGAATCTAATTGTAACCTAACTTGCAACTGCTTTGTTGCCCCCCAAAAATGCTCACAAAAATTTTGTTTAAAATTTATATAATTTTGGAAAGTATGTAAAAAGGCATCCGCCCATAGGCGTGCGCGCCCCTTAAAAGAATTAATGAGGATCTTATAAATGTCGTGATAAGGCAATTGATTGACTGCTAAACTACTTTCAAATCTACTCAAAAATTCCATGGGGTGCAACGAACCATTATTTTCGAAAACTGGCAGCTGTTTAATATCGAATGGAATATTTATGTTATTTAACTGAGATTGAGGTAAATTATTGTTACAATTATTATTTATATTTAAATTTTGCATTGTAGCTACCACTTGTGTTACTATTCTTAATATATCTTCGTTCTGGACATTTAACGGATTAGCAGGAGCAAAAAACATATGCTGTTGAGGGGGTGGAACCTCCATAGACGATGATGGGGGTGGCGGCACGTTCTGGGCAGACTGTCCAGCTGCGCTGATCGGCCCAGAATGGTTGAAGCCCGCAGTGAAGGGCTCCATACGAAAAGTTGGGTTAGTTCGATTTAAATTTGGTTGGATCCTACCTTGAATATTGATATTCGGTATATTTTCAGTTGGTGGATCCAGAGACCATCTGCGTCTTTCAGGCAGAAGGCGAGGCTCTGAAGATGGCTGCCTTCTAGAGTTTGACATCTCAAACTGGTCCAAGTAGGAAGGAAGACGGATGTTTCTACCACTTCTGGTGAACCTAGGTGTTCCTACACCCGAAGATGGATTATTTTCTGCCTCTGGCGAATGTTGTAAATTTGGCATGTCAAATTTTCTGGCCTCTTGATTGGGTGCCAAGATGTGACGGTTTTTTCTCAGGGTATATTTTACGTGGGTTTAGACCAATAAAACTCAGAGCATGCCAGTAAATTTACTTTTAATTGGAGACAGGCTTTCTTGCTTCTTTTATCTTTTTGGTAAATCTGGAAACACATATAAAAATAAGGTAAGTCCCAGATAGGTAACCATTCTTCTAAGAACATAATAAAGAGTAAGCATTTTTAACATCAACCTAATTACAGAGAAATTTAAAACTCAATAAAATACCTCAATATCATGAACTGCAACACTTTATTTGAGAATTAGATATAATAAGGAAATTCACCTACCTGGTACTTAGCGTGAAACTTTTAATTAGGGTAAAATAATTAAATAAGTTTTCAAAGCCGAACAGCTACTAGCTTTGCCAAAGGTTCAAGAAAGAAAGGAATTTGTCGATTTTGGTAGGTATCAACGTAGTACTCGCAGTGAACAAATAGTGCAAAAAAGGTCGCAAAAAAAAGTACAGGATAAGGTGAGATAAAACGCGCGCTACACTGTAATTATTCAAAACTAGTACTCATAGGTCCCTCTGGTGTCTATTCTTCCAAGCGCCAAAACCAACCAGGAAGGTAACCTACAAACTCGGTGTAATTTCAGCTATCCGCAACAACGCCCCCTAGAAGAGAGTAGTTAAACCTTGAGAAACAATAAAAAGAAATCCTACCTGTTGACCGAAAAGAAAACTGCAACGTGAACAGAAAGTAGATAGTAGATTCCCGTTCACTTGACGTTAGTTGTTAGTTCAAAATGGTAGAAAACCAAAACAAGTCAACGGTATATTTGCAAGCAAAATGACAACAAACATTGTCCAGGCTTATAAAACAAGGAAAGCCAAACCAAAGGTAAGAATTAAGGAAATTCTGCCTCAGCTATAAGAAATATAGAGATTATAATTTAATACTGCAAATATAACAGATATTCCAAAATAAATTTATTTTGCCAGAGTTCCGCGAACGAAATTTTACTGTAGGCAAGTTAGTTGGTGATTCCCAGAATTACGGCTCGAGTCTCAACGTAAAAACCACCGCGACGCGAAGCATTTAATTCGAAGCGCGGGGTTGGTATCGGGTGCCGGTATTTTCTTTTGTTTGTCTTCAAGTGGTCCAATTATAATAATAAAGTTATGGATGAAATGGAGGAAATATTAAAAACCTGGGGGTTACCCATGTTAGTACCTGTGTTTGTCGGTAAGTCATAAATTACTATACCTATTTTCTTATCTAATATTTTAGTTGTTATCTACTAGGTAGGTATATGGTTCTAGAATTGCCGCGCCGCGCCTGGAAGATCGCGTACATTATTATAATATGTATGTGTTGCGAATTGCGCTACGAAAATCCAACAATTTTACTAAATTTTCCAATGCGCAGGCTGTATAACCGTACCAATTTTTCTACAAATAACATTAAATTTATTAATGCATTTATAAATATTCAATGGAATTTAAACCAAATTATTTTCAATAAGTTCCTAAGTAGTTTGAGAAATCCTGTCTTAAATAATTGTATATAAAATATGGCTGCCAAAATAAATATGATAATAATTGTTTTAAACTTGAGGATTATTTAAAATTTAATTTTTTAACCAATTAATCAGAAAATGGTAAAAATAAAATAAATATGCACATAGGAATTTAAGTAAGTGCATTATACAGGGTGTTTTACGGTAAATGGAACGTTAGAAGATTATAGAAAACGGGTCAATATCTCGGAAACTATTAAGTAAATATACTACAATAATATGCATTTTTATTAAAAAATAAATATAATTTTCCGTATAGAATATAGAGGATGGCTCATTAATAAGGGACGCCGGCTATAGGTATTTCAGGATCCGTTAATAGGACGACCCTGAGAAAAAAAATTATTGGCAAATCAGCAAAGTCCACCGCTAGAGGGCGTAAATCCAACCTCGGAGCAGAAAATATTGTTTTAATCAAAATTGTTTCAAGTGAACCTATATTGAAATTTTTCTTTTGTAACCTACTGAAAATACCACAACTTTTTTGTATTAACGTTTTTTCCCTACCTTGTCAAATAAAGGGTGGGGAAGGGGTAAACGTTGGTTTGAAAAAAAGTCAATAACTTTTTTTTTGGAATAACCGATTTCAAATAACTTTTTTTAATTTTAAAGCACTTTTATAGGCGCTCTACTAGAATAATAACATTTTGAGTCAGTTATTTTTCGTGTCAGTAGGTGGCGCTTTATGACAAGGTCGCAGATTTTTATGATTTTCTCGAAAATTTGAAATGGTATTTTTATTTTTTTCTAGGAAGATGAGCATCAAAATATTACAGTTACTGGTGAAAACCGCTGTCCGAAATGTTTATTCCTTATACAGTGTCCGGCAAAAAGTTGGACCCATATGGGAAACTTTTTTATTATATTTTACGAAAAACAGTTACTTATTCTTCATAAAAAGTTCCGCTTGGTCTAAAACCTAAAATGCAACTATCAAATATTAAATTTTTCCAGGCGTATACGAGGTTTGTCAAAAATAAAGATTATTTCTAAAACATATTGTTTTATTTCTTACAATCTGATATAATTGCGCCAATAAAATAATATTATTCTCAAATGCATGCAATAGTTGACTAAATAAAATCAACATATTGTTACAATTATAAATTAGTTTTAAAAAATATCTTGAGGGTTTAAAATAAATCTATAAATAATTGTTACAATTAAATTTACCTTTTTTTAGCAATAATACATTATTTCTAAAACATATTTTTCTATTTCTTACAATCTGATATAATTGCGCCAATAAAATGATATTATTTTTGGAATAACGCATTTCTTTTGAGCAAAATTGATTTCGTTTTTGCAAACTATAGTATAGTTGTCACAAGAATATTAAAATCTGTTCAAAATAAAATATAATTATCACAACGAATTATTATTCATTACATGAATTAAATCGTCATTGTGACAACAAAATTTTAATTTTGCTAAATATGCACTATTCAAAAATCAAATAAATTATAATTTACGCAATTTAATTTCTATTAAACATTTTTGGTATAGTTGTGAATCAATTAAACTTTTATTGAAATTCCAATTAAATTATGTAATTCTTTGAATTCGGTGATTTAGTTGCTCGTTACCAACTCGATTATTTAGTTGGATGAAATATATCTGGGTATTGGAAATTAATCCTTTTTCTCAGTGTACCAACGAATAAAGATATTTTTTCCAGTGGCGTAACAGACACCCCGCACCGTGGGGGGCCCGGCCAGCCGGGGGCCCACATTAACGGCCCCTTCAAAACTTGCTACCAGCTTTGCTTTTCATTGGTATTTCATTTCATATTTAATTTTATTTTTTTATATCCTGAGAATTTAACTTCGTTAGGTGAAGAGAAATTATACGTGAAAGCGCGGAATTTACAAACGATATACCATAAAGACTTATCCATTGACTTTTCTAGTCAAATTTTGAGGTCTCAGAAAATGACTTGGATATAGTAATTCAAAACTGAAAACAGTGTATAAACTTGCGGATCATTTATTAATAAAAATTCAGTGTGTTTCTTTAAATTCTCCAGATGTATCTAGGGCAGTGATGTTATTTCTAACTTTACCAGTTAGTGTGGCATCAGCAGAACGGTCTTTTTCCAAACTTAAAATAGTAAAAACCTATTTACGTAAGACCATGGGACAACAACGCCTTTCGAATTTATCCTTAATCAGTATCGAGCACGAGTTTGTTAAAACATTAAATATCGACGAAATTATAAACGATTTTGCAAAAAAACTCTCGACGATCTGGTTGTTTTGTATAATACCTTGCATAGTACTTAGTGACATAATGTTTGGGCAGACATGTTGAGTGTTCATGTGTTTTACTGTTTTCTGTCTTTTGGATTTTATGAGGCTCGATCACTGCTACCCCCGTTACTACCATACATCGTAAGTAACAGTAACAGTATAAGTGGTGTTTTAAAATTTTTTGATTTTGCATCATAATTGTTGGAATATTACGTATAATGACTTAATAACTATCTACCTATGTTATGTCTGTCAGTCTACCTAGGATTATAAAATAAATTCAAATTGTTTGCTGTTTTAATAGTAGGTACTTAACACATAATGTGGGTTTAACCATAATTATACTATTACACGATTAATGAATTCAAAAATTCATAAAACTGAACCTAATAATAATAAAAATAAGAATTATCATTTTTCATTCGTTATAGAGAGGGGGCCCCTGAAAACGTTTGCGAGGGGCACTCAGTTTTTGTTGCGCCACTGATTTTTTCGGTTATTACCCGAATGTAATCGAAGCGCTCGTATTGCATATTATTTTCAGGAGGTATATGTTTCTAAGCAGCATGGTAATTAATCAATATTTTCTGACATTGGCGATAATAATCAAGTTTTAATTACAGAAAAACAAATATGTGACACTATTGATGCTCTGGATCATAAACAATGTCTTGGTTCAGATAATATTCCTGGCATATGATAAAAAACTTTTCATATTAAGCCTTTTTTGCACATTTATAACATCTCATTGGTAAAGGGTATTTTTCCTACAATGAGGAAAACATCTCATATTACTCGTTTACCCAAGGGGGGACAAACATAATGTATAAAATCTATAGACCCATAATAAGCAAACTATGCATTTTCGGAAAAATGTTTGAAAAAATTATTTTTAAACATTATATTTGAGCAAGTTAAAGATATAATTTTAAAACAACAACACGGGTTTTTTCCACGTAGGTCCATTGAAAGTACACTAGTGGAATTTACAGATTTCATTTTAAGAAACATGTATAAGCGAAAGCAGGTCGACGTTGTGTATACGGACTTCAGTAAGGCGTTTGACAACATTTGTCATTCCATTCTGATTCAGTGCCTTGCTGATGTCGGTATGCACGGGGACTTGCTGAAATTGATTTGGTTCTATCTTAATGATAAACGAGAAATGGTTTCCATTGGTGGTTTTTACTCTAAGATTTTTAACGTACTGTCTGGTGTGCCTCAGGGCAGTTCCTCGGTCCCTTGTTTTTATTATATACAGTGTCACAAGTAAAGTCCGCATCAAATAGGATTTTTTTTTATTAATAGCTTTATTCAAAATTTAACTTTGGCATCAAGTTTTGTTTCGATCGAGATAAAAATTAAGCAAAGAAATAGTAGTCGCGTGATTCGCATTATCTGTCAAATTTTGATTTTTTTAAAAAAATAATTCAAAATTGGGGTTATTTCTGAAAAAATCGAAAAAAGTTATTAGAAAAAGTTTTTTTAAATGCAGTTTCTAGCCGACGTGCAAAATTTCAGTTGCATAAAATTATTTAGATTTTTTACCTATATTTTGTAAATTGCACTTTTGCAAAATAAGACTCAACGCAACCTACATAAAACCTCTTAGTTTTGACAATGCTTTATTTCAGATACATTTTCTTTATAGTAGCGCCATATTAAATGTGTGTTTTTCTACAAAATTAAAATTGGCCTATTAAAATTTGGTCGTATGTGATGCAAAGTTTATTTGTTTTTGGCCCTGTAGAAGGTAACTTCATAAAATAAGTATATTTGAAAACGTAGTTTGTGTCTGAAAGTAATACCTACACCTTAATATTAAGACAAAAAAGAACACAATGTCATCAGTAAAATGTTCATTAGTGGAAAATACATTTTAGTGATGCGTAAAAAATCAAAATTATCTTATGCAGCCGAAATTTTGCATGTGGGCTAGAAACTGCATTTAAAAAAAACTTTTTCTTTTAAGTTCTTTCGATATTTTCAGAAATAACCCCACTTTTGAATTATTGTTTGGAAAAAATTAAAATTTGACAGATAATGCGAATCACATGACTACTATTTTTTTGCTTAATTTTTATTTCGATCGAAGCATAACTTGATGCCAAAGTCAACTTTTGAATAAAGCTATTAATAAAAAAAATCCCATATGATGCGGACTTTACTGGTGACACTACATTAACAACATTCAACAATGCTTTAGAATTTCTAAATTTTTGATGTACGCAGATGACCTAAAATGTTTCGAATAATCAGGGTACCGGGGGATTGCAATGGGCTGCAGGAGATCTTAATGCCTTGGTAAGATTCTGTGAAAGAGTTTATTTCTTAATCTAGACAAGTGTGTTTCGATAACGTTTACCTGAAACAAAAATGTACATAATTTTCGTTATACTATTAATAATAGTGATCTTAAATCGGTTAATGAAAAACGTGATTTAAGTGTTATAATGGACAGGAAGTTAATTTTTTGACTCTCACATTGAACAGGTTGTCAATAAGTCTCAAAGAAAGTCACATGAATTGCCTAGTTGTATGTACTATAATAACAAAGTAGCCGATAATGGTCATGACATTGCAAATCTTTTTGTGAGTATTTTTCAACGGTATATAGTAGCAGTGATAAAACTGTACCTGATTATAAAATAAACAACCCCATTGACATTGAAATAGGCGCTATAAGCTTGGCTGATGTTTTTGAGAAGATCTCCCATTTACCATTAAAAATGTCATCTGGACCTGATAATATACCAGAATATTTATTAAGTAACCTTAGATTTAGTGTTTCTAAACCACTTTGTATACTGTTTAATAAGTCACTGGTTGAGGGTGAGCTTCCAGAGATCTGGAAAAAGAGCTTCATTATACCTATTTTTAAATCTGGGGAAAGGGAATGTATCAATAATTATAGAAGCATTTCTAAGCAGTCAGCAATTCCTAAACTGCTTGATGGCCTTGTATATGATCAGTTAAGCTGGAAATGTAAGCAGTTTATTGATAATCGTCAACACGGTTTTATTAGTGGAAGATCTACTGTATCAAACCTTAGTCTCATATGAGACTGCCCTGTTAGGCGCCTTGGAGGGGGGTTGTCGGGTGGATGCGATCTACACGGACTTCTCCAAGGCGTTTGATAGGGTGAATCATAAATTGCTTGTTGCCAAATTCAGTGCGATCGGTTTTGGTACGCAATCGGTGAGATGGTTTCAGAGCTTTTTGATAGGACGTACACAGAGGGTTAGGATTGGAAATTTTGAATCTGATAGCATAGATGTGACCTCTGGTGTGCCTCAGGGTGGCCACTGTTCGCCTCTGTTGTTTAACCTATTTCTCTGTGACATTGAAAATTACATTGGTTGCAGCGAGTATCTGGTCTATGCCGACGATCTCAAAATGTTTAGAATTGTAAATGATGAAGGTCACACCACATTACTACAAGAATCTTTACCATCCTTTGTAGAATGGTCCGACCTCAATGAACTTTCCCTAAACCCTACTAAATGTTCCTTTATTTGTTTTTCTAAACACAAGAATAGAAATGACAATCCTACGTATAACATTAACGTTAACGAATTGAATGTCGTCAACTCAATTAAGGATTTGGGGGTATTTTTTGATTCGGAAATTACTTTTAGGGATCATATAAAACACATAACAGGAAAAGCTCTCCAGGTATTGGGCTTCATTTTTAGGGTTGGTAAAGATCTGTCGGTCGACTCACTTCGTCTACTGTATTGCTCACTAGTAAGATCTCATTTGGAATATGCCTCAGTTGTGTGGTCACCATTCTACAACATCTATAAAGAACAACTTGAGAGAGTTCAACGAAAGTTTTTTAAATACTGTGCTTACAAGCTTAACATGAATAATAGACTCGAATAGGTTCAACAACATCTTCATCTTCCAACCCTTGAGTACAGAAGAAAAACTTCTGACCTGAACTTCATATACAAATTGATTAATGGTTATATAGACTGTCCTCATCTTCTCAGTCAAATTTCTCTTAGAGTACCGTCCCGATTTCTTAGAAAAAATGAAGTATTCTCGTTGAATGTACATAGGACTAATTACGGCGCTCATTCTCCTCTAACCCGTAGCCTAGCAGTTTTTAATGCCTATCCTGAAATTGATCCCTTCGGAAGCTCACTCAACAGGTTTCAAAATAGTATTATGCGATCAAAAATATGAATAAGTGTTATGTTTGGACATATTTAGTTATTTAAATTATTGTTAGTATTTGTACGATTAGATTATTTCAATTAGAAATGTAAATTTATAAATGGGGCATCCCGTATATTGTTAATAAATAAATAAGTGTAATCGATTTTTAGGATTTATTATAACAAATCTTTTAAATTTTAATAATCCTCAAACAGTTCTAAACTTGTATTACGCGTTTACTATTAGCAAACCTAATTTTGCATCGGTTTTTGAAATCTTCAGTACGCAGTTTACCAGCGAAGGCTGGAAAGTATTTAAAATAAATTTTTACGATTCATTTCACGTAAAACAGGCATAGCTATAATAGTCAATACCCATTATAAACCTATATTATGAAAAAGTATTCAATAACGACACTTACTGAAAGACGGATGGTTTCAGATCTTATTATGATTTACAAATTGGTGAACTGCAATGTTAATTCACCAACACTCAGAAGTTAAGCTTTAATGTACCGATGCGGGACTTTAAGATTCAAAATACTTTTAATATTTCACTTAGAAATACTATTCTGGAAATTTAATAATTATCCTCTCTGTAGAGCGACTCGTGCCTCTAACAGGCTGTCTTTAGGAATAGACATTTTCGATATGTCTATAATTAGATTTAAAAAATATGTAAAATCACTGCTGTGATCTTTTTACAACTTTTACGTTAACATAAATTTATGTACGTACTTAATTTAAATATTATAAATTCCCAATAGCTAATACCACAACGTCGATGCTATATTGGGCTCAGTGTCTGTTGTATCCCTATTTGTAAATAAATAAATTGGTGGACTAAAAACTACAACAAAGCTTGACTCTTACAGTAGAAAATCTATCGGTTAATGACTACAGTAAGACCCTTTTATAGGTGATCATTTATGCAAGTAAGCGCGCGGTGTCGGCTCATAATAATTTGCTTATAGAAAATTTATTTACCAAACTTCATCGGATCTCTCTATAGAATCGGGCTAAAACATATGGCGCATACTAAAAATTACCATTCCTTTGGGAGCTATGAGGGTCTGCCTTTTCTGCAAAATTTAATTCCTTACGCACCAGTAAACCTTAAAGATTTACTTGCTTCCTTGCAATAAATTTCATGTCTGAACTGGAAATTCCGTCTAAGGCTTGACGGTAAGAAATTGTTGTTAGGCTTCCACTTGGGTGGAATTGGAAAAGTAAAAATTGTATTGTCGGCGCTGTCCATAGACATTTACCTGTAGATCTGTATAGGTATAGCTTATCTCGTGCGCATACAAAAGTTAAGTTTTATGGGTGAGAAAATACGTCTTAGCGCACGACTCCCGGTCATATGCCTACCCTCCCAGCAGGGTTGGGCATGCGCACAAACCTCTTTTCGTATCGGCCTGTTCTTTTTTAGCGACAAGCTCAAAATACATTCCAGAACCGACTCGGCGCCATTTTTGCTATTGTGTTTTAAGTTTTCTCTGTGGATTCCTTGTTGTTTATTGTGGGTGTTTAATATTTACGGATTTCTAGTTTTTGTGTAGTTTAGTAAATTGTGTTTGTGCTTTTAGTGACTCGGATAAGAATATCAACAATGACTAGTAACAGTCGTTGTATGATTTTATTACGTTGAAATAGGGGTAAAATACTAGGTATTTCGTATTTTCAGTAAGTATGGCGTAGTGATGGACACTTTATTTTATTATAATCAATTTAAACACATCTAACTAGACCTAGGCTACACAAAGTATGAAAATAAAGAGAAACACACACTAAAATAGATCATCCCGATGAATGTTTTGGTATATTTTATTTGCAGTCCTGCAATCTAATTAGGTAGGTACGCCTAGTTTTCGTGCAATATATTGCTTTAAAAAGTTTATAAGACACTTTTCTCTATATTTATATTATACAAAAGAAAAAAAAATACCTATATAGTGGATTTCACCTTAGTTTTTAATGCTTTGACGTCTCTCTTGTCAAACATATTAGCCAACACGTGATTTTAAAATCCCTAATTCTATAAACGGCTTTCAGGCACGGGCATTGGCTAGATTAACAAGAGATGGATATATAACTGACCGTATAGTTGCATGTACATGACGAAGATGCACACTACACAGTTCAATACGTTGCCCTTCAATGAGCTCAAACTCGTCAAAAGCACAGCATCGCTTGTATATGCCGTCAGTATGTGCATCTTTGTATTACGCATTTGCTCTCGCATATCTCTTTTCGTACTTCATTAATTCGATTGTCTCGTCGCGTTCTTTAAATATCACAGAGCCGCATTGGGACACACCGCGCACCGCGTGCACTCCGCTGTTAATTCTTGATCGTTCGTGTTATTGTTTTTGGTATTTTTCAGGCAACATTTTGCTTATATTTTGTGCGTATTAGACTTTTTGGTTTTAAACTGCCGGACTGTGTGTATCTGTGACGTGTTTCTTTTTATGCAAAAGTAAGTAAATAATTATTAATGTCTCGGATGGTGACGACGACATCAACAGCTTGTCAGATGAAGACCAAAAATAATAGGGAACTTGCAACAAAATTAAATTTGAAAACCACAGTGAACCATTATGCTAAAATAAGTTTTACATACAGTTGTATTAAAGAGTGCTTGAACTTCAAACTCTTTAGAACCTAAAGAAAAAAATATCTACCCGTGAATAAGAAAATAAAAAAGTAAACAATAAGCTATTAAATATAATATATAGATTTTTTCAACTTAACACTGCATGGTCTAAAATCAAATTTAAAAAAAAATAATTCTTTAATAAAAAACGTAGTCAATTATTGATGATACTAGATTCACGACTGCCCCATGTATATTTTTTATTGTACTAAATTAAGAGTGTGTTTTTACCAAAATAACAGCACTTTATTATATTATGAATAAAAATTAAATGAAATTGTTTTTCTGATACTCTATCCTATTTCCATTCCCCTTCAGTGTTTTTTTTTGAAATATCTTAAAAATTGCGTAGGTAATTCTCGTTTCCATCCATAATTACAACTACAAATAGATTGACCCATGTTCACACATAATTTTTAAGTCCGGCCCTGGCCAATCCTTAAGTTCTGTAAAAAGAAATGTTATAAATGACATGTGTCAGCGGCGGCAATTAAAAACTAAGGTGAAATCCACTATAGGTATTAATCCATTCCACGGATCAAGTTGTCGGACCAAATTTTTTTCAAATTCTTCAACAAGAAATAATTGTGCTTGAAATTGTTATACACGTACCCTAGTTTTTGCCAAATTGTAAAAATTAATGCAAGTTATATACCAACTAATATTTGACTTGAGTTTGATTTGCGATAAAGTCGAAGATTTGTGATTTTGCTGGTTTGGTTTGTTTTTTATATTCGCTTTTATAAGTTTTATAGTTTAATTGACTTGTTCTCTTCCTTTTTGAACTAAAAACAGCACGACGAATCATTTTTAAATAAATTTTAAAAACAAACCCTTAAAAACAATGTTCACTCCTCAAAATCTGATAGGTTTGCAACAACTAAAAATGCCTAAAATCACTACCTTATTACTCAACTTGATCCAAAATTGAGAAGAAATTCCAATTTTTTGACAATAATTTGTTGCAAATTTTAGCTCTTTACACGTAAAAATAAATTGAAGGTCAACTTAAACAATTTCTTAAGAAAAAACTTAAATTTTAAAGCCCGAACCTGTCTATTTTTTCATTTGTCAAATGATAATGTTGCAGTGCGCATGCCTAATCCGGCGTGGCTTTGTTTACATGCGCGAGGCCATAAATTTGCCGCTTTCGTGGTTATTGTTTGCTTATCTAAAGGTAAATATCTATGGTTGATCTCGGTGTAAATAAAATCTGAATATAGTATAGTAAAACCAAGCGTGAGAAAAAAAATTAATTATATTGTAAGTAAATTAACATACCAAATATATTACGGCTGAAAGAGGATTGGGGGGGGGGTTGCAACCGGGCAGCCTCCCCCCTCCCCCTTCCTGGTTGCACCTTCTTCTTCTTCTTCTTCTTCTTCTTCTTCTTCTTCTTCTTCTTCTTCTTCTTCTTCTTCTTCTTCTTCTTCTTCTTCTTCTTCTTCTTCTTCTTCTTCTTCTTCTTCTTCTTCTTCTTCTTCTTCTTCTTCTTCTTCTTCTTCTTCTTCTTCTTCTTCTTCTTCTTCTTCTTCTTCTTCTTCTTCTTCTTCTTCTTCTTCTTCTTCTTCTTCTTCTTCTTCTTCTTCTTCTTCTTCTTCTTCTTCTTCTTCTTCTTCTTCTTCTTCTTCTTCTTCTTCTTCTTCTTCTTCTTCTTCTTCTTCTTCTTCTTCTTTGAGTTGAGTGCCTATCCAATCCGGATGTTGGCTATCAACCCAGCAATTATCACCTTGTTGACCGCAGCTCGAAAAAGACCACCGCGTTGTCCAAGGATTTTTCCTTGTAATATCTGTTGAAGTAACTGGAATCTGTTCGGGTTTCTCATAATATGTCCTAAATATTCGAGCTTTCTCGACTTTACCGTGATAAGTACTTCCTTTTAATTGTTTATCCTCCTCATCACCTCCTCGTTGGTAACGCGATCGGTCCATGATATACGTAGCAATCTACGGTAAAGCCACATTTCAAACGACTCCAGTTTTTTGCTTGTAGCTTTAGTCAGCGTCCACGACTCTACCCCGTACAGAAGAACGGAGAGCACATAGCAGCGCAGTAATCTTATCTTTGTTGTTAGGGTTAGATCCCTGCTTCTAAAAACATTTCTCATTTTCAAGAATATCGCCCTGGCCTTCGCTATACGACATCGAATTTCCTGTGAGTGGTCCCACTTGTCCTTAACGGTAGTTCCAAGATAGGTGTAGTTACTAACTCTTTCAATCTGCTGCTGGCCTATTGTTATTCTTCCTGCTGCCACTGCGTTCTTACTGATCACCATAAATTTTGTTTTACTACTATTCAGATCAAGGCCATATTGTTTACTTGTTTGTGTTATTTTGGTCATGATTTCTTGGAGATCTTCAAGGCTGTCCGCGAACACTACAGTATCTTCTGCATATCTAATGTTATTAATGCGGTTCCCGTTTATTAGTATACCACATTCCGTTTCCTCACATGCTTCTTTCAATATTTGTTCGGAGTAAATGTTAAATAATAACGGTGAGAGTATACACCCCTGCCTTACACCGCGCAGTATCTCTATTTCTTCTGTTTTCTCTCCTTTCACTTGAACAAAGGCGGACTGGTTCCAGTACAGGTTGATAATTCTTCTAATATCCTTGTCGTCCAAACCAACGTTCTTTAATATTTCAACCATTTTTCCATGTTGAACTCTATCAAATGCCTTTTGGTAATCTATAAAACAGGAATAGACATCGCAGTTAACATCTCTACTTCTCTGGAACAGTACCTGTATGCAAAATAATGCCTCTCTTGTTCCAACAGCATCTCGGAAGCCGAACTGTATATTTGACATTTGCTCTTCACAAAGTTTGTATACTCTTCTGTGTACGACCTTTAGAAACACCTTTAGAAAATGGCTCATCAGACTAATAGTTCTGTATTCGTTACATTTCTTAGCACCAGATTTTTTGGGAAGCGTGATAAATTCTGATACGAGCCAGTCTTGAGGGAGAGTTCCATTATCATTGGTGCACCACTGGGTATATATTATTGAAACAAAACAAAATTATGACTGCTGATGACGTAGACGTTAGTTTTTAACATGTTTTCGCAAATAAAGTATTCCACACGTGATTCGCGTCGATATGCGGTATAAAAATTGTTCCGAAGAGAGTAATTTCTCTGCAAATTAAACTCTGACTATTCTTGTCGGCAAGAATTGCTTTCTCGGCGATAATCCATCACTGACAAGATGTTTTTTGTGTAATTGAGAGTTCTAAAAGAACTGCAGATGGTTCAAGTTTCGCAATATCTATACCACTTTATTAATTTTTCTCTCGAATTATATTTAGCCCAACGTTGCAGATATTAAAGATAAAATCATTTATTAATAAGACAACATTTAGTTTTTTAATAAAATAATAACAATAATTATTATAATTATGGAAGAAAATTTTTTTCTAACCATCTAAAAAATCCCCATACAATAAGGTCATCCAACACAGTTAGATATTTGAAAACAGATTCAGGATGCAGACCGGTTTCCAACTTTTTTGTTCTCATCAGTACAGGGTAGATATTAACACCTTCGATCAGACAACTTTCGTACTAAAAACTATCATATTAACGTTTGTTACTTGTATACTGTCATCTCTTAGTAGTCCCATATAATCTGAACAGACATAATATACTGTGGATAGACATACAGATAGAGTTTGGAAGAGGAAAAACTTTTTTATTAGTAGATATAGAAGAAAAAGTCATTGTGTATGAAAACGTCTGCTTATGCTGAAACAATAATTTCGAATATCAAATTTGCGATTACCATACAGGGTTCGTCGCAAACAACAATTTAATTATGTAGATCTCTTTTTCTCAATTCCTTGATTTATTAAATGAATTTTGCACGTGTTGAAACTACAATTCAAACTATTAGATTTGCGATTACTCTACAGGATTCGTCAGAAACAACAGTTTTTTTTTTGGATTTTTATTCAATTATAATTTTCAATTTGTTTTGATGATTGACTAAATCACTTAGGGAACAAATGGATTGGATGGTCTAAATCAGTTGGCACGTAGGAGTCCCGATCTCACAATTATCGACTTTCATTGATGGGGATATCTGAAGCCACATGTGTATAAAACTTATTTTAATAATCACTTGAAAGAAAAAAAAAGAGTAGTTGTTGCAAATATCCCAAAACAGCAAGTTAGGAACTGTTATCGGGAGTTCAGATGTCGAGTTGAACCATGCGCTAACTCGGTGGTACCACGTTTGAATAAAAGTTTTATAATTTTGATTGAATAAATTAAAGAAATATAGATGTAATAATAAAAATGCTTCAAAAAAAAGTAAAAAAAAAATGGTGTTCTTACAACAAAATCGTTCCTCGGCCAGATATAAAATCATATTCGAAGTAAGAAAGCAACAATAGTTGTTTGTTTTTCCGTAAATTTATTTTAAGCGAAATCCAAAAAACTAAAAATGTTGTTTGTGACAAACCCTGTATAGTAATCGCAAATGTGATATCTGAAATTGTAGTTTCAGCATAAGCAAAATTCATTTAATAAATCAAGGAATTAAAAGCAGACGCTTTTGTTAAGAATGACTTTTTCCTCTATAACTACTAATAAAAAAGTTTTTCTTCTTCCAAAATATATCAGTGGACACACTGTATATATTATAAATTACTTTAGTAGTATGATCTTATACCAGTAGATTCAAAAATGTTGTTTACCATTAATCTTAATTGCAATTTAATGTTGGAGAAAAAATTGCATAATAAAAATAAAACAGGCAATTAAAGTAGCTTAGCATAAGAATTTTTTTATTTTACAATTTTTATTGCACCATTTTTATTTATTCCTTTTTAATGCTTTGTAGGTAATAATTTAATTATAGACATATTTGTCACCTATTAATTCGACCCTTTTTTTACTTTATCGACCGTAATAATCCAGAAATCCAGAAAAGGGTTAACATTTTTACCAACAAAATTATTTTATCCCCTATACCGGGTGTCGACGGAAGATGGTTCGCCCCTCTAACTTTTTTGTTTTTCAAGATAATGGAATAAAACTTGGGGGATTTATATACGACATAAAACTGCATTTTTTGACAGGTGACTCAACATTATGGAACTTTCGGTTTAACCGGAAGTGACATAAACTTTCGATTTTTAAATAGGACCCCTGGTATATTTTTCCTTTTTTTTTACTCCATATGACATTCTAAATATAACGATGTGTCACTTGTCACTTTTTGTCAACAAGAAAATATTTTTTTTTCCAAATGTATTGTTTTATTTAGAGAGCTATGAATACCTTAAAATCACTTATTTTAGTTCTTTAACTTCCGGTTTAATCGGAAGCGACCATAATGTTTTTGTTTTATCAGTTTTGGTGGTCACAGGCTACTTGATGCATTTAAATCTAAATTTATTCTCAAAGGATGCTTCATTTTAGGAAAGTTCCAAGTTAACTTTTTAAAGTTTTTTAATGGCAGCTTTAGGTTTTAGATCTAATAGTGTGTGGTATTAAAATAATCGTAATAAAATCCTCTTTTTTCTTAACCCGACGAGCCACCATGTTGCCGTTTAAAAAAATGAGTTATACAACTTTAAAGATTCAATTTAACCTAGCACATAGCATTGGAACCAAAATAGTAAAATTGTATTTTTCCGAAGATTAAAGAACTGAAATAAGTAAGTCATTTTAAGGTATTCATAGCCCTCGAGATAAAACAACTTGGAAAAAAATACTTTCTTGGTGACAAAAAGTGACAAGTGATACATCGTTATATTAAGAATCTCATATGGAGTCAAAAAAAAGAAAAATATATCAGGGGTCCTATTTAAAAATCGAAAGTTTTATGTCACCTCCGGTTAAACCGGAAGTTCCATAATGTTGAGTCACCTGTCAAAAAATGCAGTTTTATGTTGTATACAAATCCTCCAAATTTTATTCCATTATCTTAAAAAACCAAAAAGTTAGACCTTCCGTGGGCACCCGGTATAGTTCAATTCGTCGCAAATATATTACTCTAGATCCAAAGTCAATTACATAATATTCACCGAGTAAAAACTTTCTCCAAAGTCAAATTTTTTAAACCGATAAACCTGATTAAGGAAACTGAAAACCCGTTCATTGTTCTTGACAGGTTAAAAGACAAATGGATGTTGTCACACATGATACAAAGATTAACATGAAAATTACATAAATTTATTTTCAACCAATTAGAAAACTCCTTTTTGTTTATGTTGCTTATAGCAACGGGAGTTTATCGCGATAATTTTGTTAGTTCCTATTAGCTTAATGAAATTAATAAGTGATAATTTTTCTGTCAAAAATGAATTGCTTTATATCTATTGGCAAAAGTCACTGAGAATAAAATGGAAATACATTTTGTTGCTAACTTATAATTTTTATTAATACTAACTAATTTGCTTTACATATCGAACACCGGGGCTAAAAGAGACACATCAGAAATTTAACCAAACTCATCGGAAATATGTTTTTTTAAGTTTTATTCGAAAATATGTAGACATGTAATTTCAGATGTTATGGTTAAAAACGAATTACTTAATGTTTTTAATGTTCCTGAAATTTTAGTTATAAACCTTAGTTAATAACAAGTAATATCAGCTTCTATTGTAAAAATACAGTGCGTCATATTAAACTAAACTCATCGGAAATATGTTTTTTAAAGTTTTATTTAAAATTAAAACTATAAATACCTTGGATTTCAGATAACAAATTTGTTATTTTTTAATGTTTTTAACATTTTAGTAATAAAAATGAGTTACTAACGGGTAAAATGAACTTCATTTCTAAAACTCTAATTAGTTACAATTAACTAAAGCCGTCGGAAATATGTTTTTGTAGCATTTTAGCAAAAAAATTATAATAAGAAAAAACTCCAATTTATGAAATTTTCTTACCGAATCTCCCACGCAGCAGAATTAATTTCCCATAATTCTGCTGCTAGGGAGATTTATAAGTGATAATACATTATCTTCAAAGGCTATGACGTTATGTGGTAATAGAAACAGTTGGTCATTTTAATTGCCTTTTTATGGATGTCAGAGCCTCTGAAAATCATATCTTGATTAGGGTTAGGCGATTATGATATTTCATAATAAATTGATTATTCGATTATAATATTTACATTTTTTATAATCGAATAATCGATTTTTTTAATTAATCAATTTAATCGAAAGAATCTATGAAATTGTATCATAGTATAATAGCTCTAAATTAATTTACAACAAATATGAATTTTATACAATTTTTTAAATTTTTTTTTCTAAAAACATTTGCCTAAAAGATCCTAACTTTATTTTAAATAAATCTGAACAAATTATACATAACAAAAGTCAGGAGGACGTATTTTCCCAAGTAGGGCTGGGCAATTATTATGAAATTTCATAGTCGATTTTCGATTATAAAAAAAATCGATATTCTCGATTAAATCGATTAATCGAAAGAAGATTAATCTGTTAATCGATTTAAAAAAATGTTATAATCGATTAATGGAAAGACGATTTCAAAATTAGTTTTAAGATACTTCCTAGAGGCCGCTAGTTAGACAATATGTGTTTGGGAAATGATCGCATATACATAAAGTATTGCACGAATTCATTTAACATTCAGGGATTTACTTTTTTTTTAAACGCTCGGACACGTCAATTAGTGTTTTTATTTGCGCATTTTTTAAGGTAAAATGTTGTTATACAGAATGTCCCACGTAGAAAGTATGACGTCATCGATGACTTTTTTAAATGGAACACCCTGTATATTATATCAATTTTGAATTCTAAGATGAAAACTTAAAACTTTTTATATAACCAATCATACCTCGGTAAATCACGGTTTCTAAAATTTTCACGTTTGAAAACTTAAATGTATTATAATATTATTCAAATAAATCAGCATTATTTCAATAAATGTTTTTAAAGTAAATTTTCAATTGTGAATATTTCAAAAACCGTGATATACAGAGGTATGATTGGTTATATAAAAAGTTTTAAGTTTTCATCATAGAATTCAAAATTGATATAATATACAGGGTGTTCCATTTGAAAAAATCATCGATGACGTCATACCTCCTACGTAGGACATCCTGTATAACAACATTTTACCTTAAAAAATGCGCAAATAAAAACACTAATTGACGGGTCCGAGCGTTTAAAAAAATAGTAAATTCCTGAATGTTAAATGAATTTGTGCAATACTTTATGGACGCTGTATATCTTTTGTATCTCACATTTCCGACCTCTTAACCTTAAATTATAAAAGATGGGCATTTTATATGTAGACAATTTGTACTTTATTATTCTTTATATTGTATTTAGTTTTTGAGATATTTGCGTTTAAAAGTTTGCAGCCTAATATACAGTGTGTCCAAAAAAGTATGCAAAACAATATGGGAAAGTTTTTTTATCACCGATTTCTCGGAAAATTTTATTCTTTTTAAAAGTTGGTGCATTCCTTAAAACTATAAATGTATATTTCATATTTCACCTGCGGCTAATAGTAGGGGAACAAATGCCATTTTTTCGAAATTGCCTTAAGAGTAAAGTAAGTATCTTAATTATTAGCAATACAGCAAAATTTATGGAAATGTTCTTGCAAATTAGTAAATTAGTCCAAATACGAAATTTGAGTTAGGTGTCATAATTTTTAATTTTTTTTGGTTAATCTCTATTTTCCCCTAAAAGGTAGACCTCTGGTCGATTTTTTGTTTATTCAATTTTAATATATTTATTAAATTACTTAAACGTGGGTTTATAATAAAAATGGATTAAGTAGTTGCAAACTCTTTAAAACCTTTCAATATTACGAGTTGGTTCAGATATTAGCGTGTTGCACGCCTACTTAAACACATTTTAGCCAACTTATGTTCTAAACAAAATTATGATAGAATCCAAAAATAATTAATAATTTATTTGTCATTTTCACCCAGCTCAACTCAAATTTCGTATTTGGACCAAGTTTTTAATTTGCAAAAACATTTCCTAATAAAATTGTGCTGTATTTCTAATAATTAAGGTACTTTACTCTTAAGGCAATTTCGAAAAAATGGCATTTGCTCCCCTACTATTAGCAGCAGGTGAAATATGAAATATGCATTTATAGTTTTTAGGAATGCACCAACTTTTATAAAGAATAAAATTTTCTGAGAAATCGGTGATAAAAAACTTTCCCATATTATGTTGCATACTTTTTTGGACACACTGTATAGGATATTTTACCATAAGAAATTAAGCATATAAATGCGACCTATTTTCAAGTCTACCAGCTCCTGTTGCTGTATTTTTCCTTAGTTATCGTATACCCTATAAACCGGGTGTCCCTTTTAGTGTGTCGGTGCATGGACGATATCTTGTTAACGGTCGACTTTAGCAAAAACTGTAAATACAAAAATTGTAGCATCTGATATAGTGCAGGCGCCAGAGGTAATCGAGTATGCAAAATGTGAGGACCGGCAACTATGCTCAAATTCTTTTACCTAAGACACCAAACAAAAAAAAAACCATGTTGCCACCAGCTGTGTTGGTACATTTCGTTTTTCCTCGCTCTTTTGCGTATCGCTTAATTTTTTAGTTTTCACGTATAGCTTACATTACATATTAGGAACATATTCTCTGATACATAAGATTTAGGTCAGATTATGGGCCCCAATTTAGCTCTTATGTGTTAAAAAAAAGTTTAAAGACATGGAACGTTACATTTTCTCCCTCCACTCCATATTACCCACAAGCTGGCGGAAGCTGCTTTAAAAGCTATGAAAAATTTGATCACTAAATGTACATATAACGGACAGTTAGATGAAAATAAATACCATGCAGGTTTGTTGGAGTCAAAAACACACCTAAAATGGATGGTAGTTCACCTGATCAAATTTTGTATGGACATTCTTTAAGGTCGTTAGTACCGGCGCATTTAAAATTATTTACCAAAGAGTGAAAAGAAGTAGCGAATATTCGAGATCGAAAAGTTGTATAACAAAATAAAGATGAAATATTTTTACAATCGGACTTCTAAGGGCCTAACTAACCCCAATTCCATTAGGAAGCAAGGTTTGGATACAAGACAAAGTAAAAAAACCATGGGATAAAATGGGCGAATTTATAGAAGTCGAAGGAAACAATCGAAAATATACTGTTAAAGCACCAAGTGGAAGAGTATATTTAGAAATAAGCGATTTCTTCGAAAAGCAGTTCCGAAAGGGGAAGAAGGAAGGAATTATGAGGAAGGATGTGAGAAATCTGGTTTACTTGTTATATCATAAAGTATATCAATGCTTGCAATCCTTACAATGACAACGAGAACTGCGCGCTTCGAAATATTTACACTGGTGAACTTGCTGATGAATCTTCTTCGCAATGTTTGCTAAATCCAGTAAAAAATGGAGAAAATCTGTTAAGCACATATGAAAGAGACCGATTTGTACTGAAAAGCAAAAAGTTATACGATCCTATTAAAAAAATTAAATTTGACAACTTTGTAACTACTTCTGAAAAATCGAGCAAAAGTACTTGTAATAAAAAGTTGCAAGGTGCAACAGATATAAGTCTCTTTCAAAAAACATATATGTTGGCTAATCAACGTGGATTTGACACAAAAATTTTAGCATCTTACGAAATTTTGAATTACTGCAAGTACCTTTTTGACGCAGATGGATTTTACAGGAAGTCTCCAAAATCGGAACTCGGACTTGAAATTGAAAATAATTATCAGTGTGGTACAAACACTCGACAGGACGTTGTAAATTTACATCTTTCAAAAATTTATATTGTTTATGGTATGGCACTTGTTCATCGAATCCAGTTAAAAAATTTCAGCACCTTTGGCGATTTTGCTGAGGCATTCTTCAAAAGAATCCATAATCGTTTCTTGCAGCTAAATGTAAAACGAATAGATATTGTATTTCACAGATATGATGATATTTCGATAAAATATTTGGAGTCAACTTTACGGAGTAAAGGTCAAACGATGAGAAATTTTATAATTTCAAATGATCATACAAATATTCCAGCTAATTGTAAAAATTTATTTTCGAGCAAAGAAAATAAGTTCCAGCTCGTTCGATTTCTCTGTACTGCTGCTCCTAGATATGCACAAGTAAAAGAAGATTGTGAGTTATATATTTGTGGAGGATTTGATGATCCAACAAAATGTTTTAAATTACAAGGCTCTTCGGTTTTTGAAGTACCTGACTTAAATTCGAACCATTTAGAAGCCGATTCAAGGGTGTTTTGTCACATATTTCACGCAGTAAGAATCCAATCTGCCCATATCATTATCCTTTGCGCTGTACAGATGTTTTCATCCTGGGAATTTTTTTCTGGAATAAGCTAGCACGTCTAGGTTGTTTAGGTGTATGGTTCGACGGTTCTTATAAAAAGAGATATATTTCAGGATGTCATTTGGCTGCTCAATCCCTTGGAGAAAATATTTGTCGTATTTTGCCAGCATTACACTCTCCAAGTGGTTGCGATTCGACTAGCAGATTGGGATCGAAAAAAATGCTTTAAGAGCTGCATCGTTGAATTTCGTAAAAAAATCTCTTAAGCATTTAGGAAATCCATACCTAACTGTCGAACAGTTAACAGAATTGGAAACTATTTGCGCCTATCTTTTCTCCAATAAAAAATTAATTGCTGATGAACTTCGCTATAAATTAATATCTCAAAATATCGGCTTCGGCTTAAATTTATTAAAAGTAATTTTGCACATCAGATGCTCTACATTTACATTTGTTAAGAGCTTCAGCACAAACATATTATTATATATGGATGAATGCTGCCAAACACTACTACTGCCTATTGATTACACGTTATTAGGGTATGAAGAAAAAAATGGCAAATTGTTCCCACGGCAACTGATGCAGCGCCCATTACCAGAATTGTTGATGCAGCCCTGTAAATGCACGTCAAATTGTCGAACGAAGGCTTGTTTTTGTAAAAAATTAACACTAGATTGTATTTCGTTGTGCAAATGTATAAATAATAAATGTTAAAATAAATAAAAATTTATTTTTTGACTTATGTTCAAATTTGCTTTTTTGCATTAAATAATTTTTTTATCAACAATTCTTGTTTTTATTTTCACTTGACTAGCTATCATTAATCACAATCACAATCTTTAATATAAGAAAAAATTGGATATTGTCACTAAAACAATCATTAAAATGGTTCCAAAGCATTTGGTCAGTCTATTTACTTGATATCTAAAGGGATGGGGTGTAAAAAAAAATGGACCAATAATCCCCCTGGCAACATCCAGAATCATAATCTGCAAGCTTTTCTGAGTACAAAACCATGCTCAGAATGCGGTCCTCATATTTTGGACACTCAACTCCATCAAGCGCCCGCACTAATAGTGTGCACCATTTAAAAATTGTACATATGTTTTTATTACCTATTTTTGTTTTTTTGAACACATTTTTAGAAAATTCTAATACAATTTGAAATGCCTTGAATTAAAAGTCTACATATTGGTATCAAATTAAAGGAAATTTAAAGCTCTTTTCAACGAAATGATCCATTAAAAAAAATTACGAAAACAGACATAGAAAATATGTAAGTTTCGATCAAAATTTTGAACACTGTACCCTTATGTTTATTTTATTAAAAGTTTAGTGATCTACATAATATTTATAACGATATCCTTTACCCGAATTTTCGTAAGAAAGCTTTAAATAATATCTAGTAAAAACTAGACCTTTTAATTGTGTTACATAAATGCTAAAAAAAAATTATAATTTTACACTTTCCACAGATTTTTATTTTGACTCAACACACATACAAAAAGCTATTAACTTAGTTTTTCCAACAGCAAACAATAATAGAAATAATTATAAAGTTATTTCTTACATTGGTCATATTAGCACTAAAATAAAAAACGTTTTAAAAAACTTGAATATTAATATTGCTTTCAAAACTAACAATACTCTAGGCCCTATAGGAAAACACATTAAAAGTAAATTGAACAAAGGAAATTAATCTGGTGTTTACAAATTAAAATGTAATGATTGCTCTAAAGTTTATATCGGACAAACAGCTCGAAACTTCGAAAAACGAATAAAAGAACATCATGCTAGTTTTATAAAAAACAAAACAGATTCTAATTATTCTAATCATTTGTTAGAAGCAAATCATACATTTAATCATAACTACGATATCTTGCACATTGAAGACAAAAGTACAAAATTAAATTGGCTTGAATCCTTAGAAATAAATAGGCTTACAAATAACAATACCCTTCTTAATGATCAATTGGATTTAAACGGATCACCTCTTTTGAATCTCTTTAATTAGTCTGTAAATATTATTATTGGTTTTTCCAACAATTTAAACAATCTGAAAATTACCTGCAATTTTATTGTTACACCTAAGTTATAACTTTTAAAATACCATTTTTAAGTACTCCTTTGAAGAAGCAACTGTGTTGCGAAACATGTCGAGTCAAAATAAAAATCTGTGGAAAGTTTAAAATTATAATTTTTTATATTTTTTTACCATTTATACACAATTAATAATGAATTTCCACCAAGTCAGAGCCGAATCAATTCTACTAGAACTTTTAATATGATCCTATTTTCTCCTAAAAATTATTTTAAAATTTCTTATCTTTTGCAAAGTCGCATTTGGCGTCAATTTTTTTTTGGAAAATGCCATCTTTGGTTTACCTGCATGTTTGAGACATCCTGTATATTTGAAATTATTTTTAAAAGGTGCACACAATCGGACACTACAACTTTTGTATTTACAGTTTTTCCCTTAATTCTGCCGTTAATGAGATATCGTACACCGGCACACTAAATGGACACCCGGTATAGTTCCATTTATTTTGTCCTTTAAAAAACTATAGCAAAAACGTTATTGAGAAGGAAGCGCCTATTTTTCATCTCGATGAACATACAATTTTTATTTATTATCTTAAATAATAAATAAGACTGCTACACGGCTTGCTGGCCGCCATTTTGGTTGGGGTATATGCATAACTTATTTCAATAAAAAACATTTATCAAACCCAAAGATAAAATTTTTCCATTGGCTGCCCACTGACTTTCGGCTGGACACTTTATAAAAATTCGTTCTAGCGTAACGTTAGGAGGTCGAACACTAAAGAAAAATATGGTGCGAAACTGGGGCATATCTATTATCCTGAAACGCCAAAAATATAATAAAACCGGTCAAGATACACACGTGGTGTATGCCAATAGGATCCTGTACCCTTGAAAATTAATTTGATAAATCCAAAATATGCCTGACGACAAATTATTGTAAATATTTAATATGATTTGAAATTTTAATCAAAGTTTAAATTAATTTTGGTGCCCTAGCTGTTTTCATAAAATACCATGCGAGCAAAAATTATTTGCATCAAAGAGTGCATTGCATCTAAGGACGTAATGCTTAGCCGTAGAGCTTAATACCTGTTGGGTGTCAGTAACTACCTGAATTAACAATCAATCCGTTATTCCGTCATCTTTGACAGTCGTTACAAGTAATTTGATTCATCGATAATTTTTCCAGTTTCTTGAACAATTCACACAATGGGCTTTACGGAACATAGGCGTAGTTAGACGGTCAACACTGGGGGTGCTGAAGTCCAGTGGCGGCTCGTGACATGTTAACGTGGGGGCGCACAAAAAGCCCACGCCCACATTTCGTCAATAATTTTTAGTAAATATTTTAATGTGATGTTAATAGCAAGTTTAGGTCTTTCAATGTTCTTGACAATCACTTTCTCCTCCAACGGTCAGTTGCTAAAAGATTTTTTCAAAAATTCCACAGGGTATTTTATATTCGACGACGCACTCAATGTTTTTTCGTGTTTATTTAACTTTAAACTTTAACTGAATTCAATAAAACCATATTAAACCTTAATAAACAAAAAAAATAGTCAAACTACCGGCTAAAAAAAAATTCCGCGAATTTGAACGACTACGACTGGTTAAATTTAAATTATCAAATTAATGCAGAATTGCAGAACATGACATACACAAGCTATTATGCCGCTCTCGTATTTAACGAGATTTTTATGATCATAGACCCGCTCTGACAAGTAAACTGGGCGTGAACTACACGGTACACGGAGAGAAATTTTGAACAGAATCCGTAACTACCTAAATTTACTTGAATTTGTACCAGAATTCGAATGCTTAAAATATTAATATGAAAAATTCATTACATATAATGTACCTATATTATAATAATAGGTTAGTTCTAAAATTAGCCTATATATTGTAAATTTTTTTTGGTGGTGCTAATTTAGATTTCGGGGGTGCTTAGCACCCCCAAATAACCCCCTAACTACGCCTATGGTGTGTTACGGAAGAGCACAAAACATTCATGGTTGAAGCGTATTAACGTTGCTTTTATTGCTGGGGATTTTTATCATTGCCTAAAAAGAACCGTGGCTGTGTTTAGGGAAACAGGTTCTATACAACACAAAAAAGAAGCAGTAAGACCATCTGTAATAACAGATGAACTTGTTGCAAACGTTCGTGAAATAATACAAAATATCAATTTTAGCAATTTATGTAATTATTTTCCTTTTTCTTTCTGTATATTCTTACTTTGTTAATTTTGTAAACAACAAAAATAAATTTGTATTTGTCTACTTATTTTATTACTCATCAGTTTGGCATATCATGTCATAATATAAATTTGACAAAATTTTAACCTAGATTTGGTTAGATATATCGTCCCCATATCATTGTGATCTAAACCAAGCCCTACGTTTTTTAATCCAAGCTCTCTTTGATGCAAATAATGTTTGCTCGCACGGTATATTATAATATTTCGCTTTTCTGGAGTTTTCGGTTACTTTTTAATGGGAGGAGAATTTCGGCTCCGGCCAGGTAGCGACCAGATTTTGACAGGAACTTTCGGCTTAGGGATGGAAGGGTGATGTTTTTATTACAGGCATTTTCGGCCCCAACAGTCCAATATTATAACATTTTAATTTTTTAACCATTTTAACGATGATTTTTATGATCTTTTCGGTTTTTTATCATTTATGAAATGAAAATACTATGTATGGTTGGTATATTTCGGGTTTTTATTTCAAAATTAAATTCTAGCATTTTCATACATGGAAGGTGGGGCAATAGCGTTAGGTTTTTTTTGATGTACTATATCTAAGTAAATATTAAATTATTTTACTTTAAATTCGGTACAGTTATAGAATAATATTTGATCTTTTATGTTCCTCGTAGAAAACAATTTTATTTAAAAAATTGTTTTTTTTATTTTATTTTTTTTCAAACTATGCAATCGCGCTGTTGCCCCAAGAGGTTTGGGTAATAGCGGGAAGTTTTCACGCTATTACCTACTAATTTAAAAAAATGGGTTAAATGAATAAAAAATGTAAAGAAATTTTAAATTTATTTTTTATTTATTATTGGTTTAGCGAACATCAAACCTATCAAAGGAAATGCCAAATTCTAAAAATGAATTTTGTCTTTTTGTTGTTCCGTGAAACTTCGGAGTAGGAAGTAGCATTTTAATCCTATCTGCATTAACCATAGATATATCAGGTGCATTTGGAGAAACAAATGCGTTAGCCACTTTCAAGCTTTTACGGAAAAATAATATTTCGTAGTCCTGATTTTCGTCAATTTCAGATAATATCTTGCCAACGTAATAAACAGGCTGTTTTGATTTGGGAATTTCGAATTGTACAAGAACATGGTCATGTTGCTTTGGTTCTTCTGTTAACGATGGAAATTCCCGTAACAAATCAGAGAACGATTCTGTATCATCGTCACTGGATGTTAAACTTGGGGCCTCGCTCTCTGAAGAAGAGGTGAACTCATTTTGCTTCTTTTTACGATGATTCTTTCTTTCTATCACTTTTTCGTCTGGTTTCCCAACAAAAACCTTTCTTATGTGAGTTGCTTTTACTTTATTCAAGGCTTTATTCTTCTTTACATCAATTTTTCTTTGCTTTTCCTCAAGAACGTCTTTCATCGGTGTAGATGTTAATATTTCAGATGATTTCCTCTTGATATTTCTTTTTGAGTGACGTTGCTAATTTGTGTAGGCATGGGTAAAATATCCTTCAGCTTAATGATTGATGACTCGATTTTTTGTTTCTCTGGAGTATTATCAATAATTTGTGTAGAAGTTGGCATTTCTTGAAGCCCGGGTTGTATTCCTGTTTGTGCGTTATTTGAATTAGAAATTTTTGGCTGTAAAGCACTTGAAGCAGCAAAATCTTCGTCCGTAAATATCGTTGGTTGAAATGGCCAGATCCCAGCCGATCTAAATCTATTTACACACTTCTCAATTGTTGCGCATTTTTGATATGCTGCAGAAAATAATTCCGCAATTTCATAGATGGATATTCTTTTGCATGGATTTGTTTTCATCCAATAAGAGCACTGATAGTCTGAAGGTCTAGAGGCTGAGTTCGGTGAGAAGTGTGCGGCGGTAAGGAAACCATGTCTATCCCATTTTCTTTCGCCATATCATAAACGGCTAACGATAAATGACTTTCGTGGTTGTCAAGTGCCAACAAAACTCGCCGTTCTTTGGTAGGCTTTGCGTGACCTATAAAATGAGCCATCCATTTTGTAAAAGTCTCAGAGTTGCTCCATCCATTTCCAGTTGCAGCACCTATAGTTCCAGGAGGAGCACTTTTCAACAATCTGTCGTTCATAAGTTTTCTTGGAAATATTAACATATGGGGGTATATAATTACCCGCCGCATTCATGCAACAAATTGTTGTTACTAAGTCCCCTCGTTCAGCACTTGTAATTTTTCCTATCTGTTTGACGCCTTTTTGTGATATTATCCTTCCTGGTCTATGCACTGTATGAAGGCCGCTTTCATCTACGTTGTAGATATCTGCTGGAGAATATGCATGTTTTTCGTAGAGCATGTTTAAATTGTTAAAATATCTATCAATGGCTTTCTTATTAAAACTTATTACTCGATTAAGGCTCGTCGCCTCGGGTGTTCTTAGAGACAAATTTTGGTGCCTTTTCATAAACCCATAGTAAAAATCCATCCCAGCTTTTTTTTTCATTTGTATTAAAAGGGTGATTCAGGACTAGTTTTCCTGCAAATTGAAAAATTATGGCTCTAAATTCGTTTATAGTAAGACCATAAAACCGTTTTGTACCATCTGAAAAAATTAGGTTTGTTCAAAATTAGGTAGCCTATAAGCTTTTGTACGATCAATAAAGGTTAAGTAAGGAAATAAATACATCTAATTTAATTGTTGCATGCACAACCAATTATCAAGAATTTACATAAAGTAGAGTAAAGAAGATGGTTGTATGTATCATGCTATTACCCAACACAGATTGGGGTAACAGCATGATCCCGCTATTGCCCAAAACAAATTTCACGCTTTTGCTCCTCTAACAGACACCTAGAAATCCAAACAAAATGTCAGGTTAGAATTTTGTTTAAAAACTATTTACTGCAAATAAGCCAAAAAGACACACCCCAATATAGTATAATTACATAAAACTACATATACTTACATTTCTAAAGGAATTACGAGTTTTCCTTTTCCCGTATCCGAGTTCTACGAACGTAAAAGTAAAAACAAATTCTAATTATTCTAAAGCGCACGTGAATACACCCACAGACTATAACACACTAAAGAAAAGAACTTATTAGCCACCCGCTACCAGCGACACAATACTGCCATCTATGGTATGTTCTCTAAAAACGATTATCACGCTATTCCCCGATTCGCGCTAATCCCCCATTCTCCCCCCTACCTAATTTATTTACATATTACAAAATATTTTAAATAAAATCTGAAAATTACTTATTGCTACTACTGGAATGAAATACTACAGTTTTAATAAAATCTAACCTCAGCATATTACTGCCCCAATTGGAAGTTCTGCACCATTTTTTCTAAAAATGCCAACTTATTTTTTACATTTTTGTCCTTAATTTTCGCCGTTGTGTGAATACTTTTCATTTTAATATAAGCGTCAATTTGGAATTCTTTTAATTTTTCCATAAAAACATATACTTATACGAAATCAAAAACAAATTGTTACCTAAAAAAATGTAGTTTTGAAGTCACTGGCGCACGTACTAAAAAATTGAGGGTCAGAGGGACTTAACTCCGCCCTATCTTGAATATTTGACAATTGTTTTTTATTTTGTTTTTCTCACAAGATGTAACGCTTTATGGTAAAGCAATGTACTGAATTTGAAATTTATATCTTATAAATTCTCGAATTATTTAAAAAATCAGTTTTTAATTTTAAACTTTGACGCCCTGTATATCAAAGATGAGGGTCAAAAATGAAAATTGCCATTATAAAAGTCATCTTAGTTTTGCTCAAGGAATATATTGTGGTTAACGGATTGGCATTCATTTTCCGGACACATTGTATTTATACATTATTGTGCTATCCTTTAATTCTGTGGTTAGCCCCATAAAAAAAAAGTTCAGTGGGTTGAGATCGGGTGATCTAGGTGGCACTTCGTCAACCTATCCACCGACCTATAAAAAATTGTATTTAAGTACTCTCACGACTCATGAAAAGCATAGTGCAGTGGAGCACCATCCTGTTGAAATCATTCAAATTCAGCAAGTTGGGTGAGAACTCTAGGACAAGTGTTTGTGGGTTCGTATCCCACTGCCGGCAAACTGGTTCCAGCCCGGTGGATTTTAGTGGTATAAGTCTTGACGTGGGTCCAGTGACGAGCAAAAATTAGGAAAGGGTAAAAAATCCATCATCCCCCAAACCCATCCCATTTACGCCGGTAACAAGACCGGATGAGATCGGATATCTCATGGGGTATGGGGAAAGGAACACACTTGGGGGGTGCTTCTAATGACTGAGTATTGGGGTTCGGAGCTCACGATAAACCGTAGGTCCCCTCGGGAACGGCCTTGGCAGCAAACAAAGGGGAAAAATCCGAAAATAATAACGAAAAAAACAGCCGATAAAAATTAAAATTTAATTAAAAATGTATTGACATTTAATTGACTGGTTAATTAATACTTTCAAAATCAGAAACATTTGAGATGCGGATAAATTCTGGTAAATAAGTTACTTATTTTTTAACTTGAAATATTGATATTTCGAAAACAGTTAAAGTTAGGTAAATATGACATTTAATAAAAAATATCCAGAATTGATTGCATAATCTGAAAATGTAATAATTTACGATGTGTGTGATGCACCTATTCGGTTTTAACATGTACAGTATCACCAGTAAAGTCCGCATCATATGGGATTTTTTTTTATTAATAGCCTTATTCAAAATTTGACTTCGGCATCAAGTTCTGCTTCGATTGAGATGAAAATTAAGCAAAAAAATAGTAATCACGTGATTCGCATTATCTGTCAAATTTAAATTTTTTTTTAAAAATAATTCAAAAGTAAGGTTATTTCTGAAAATATCGGAAAAAGTTATTAGAAAAAGTTTTTTAAAAAAAATAAATTTTAGTTTATCTTAACGTAAAGTTTATCTATTTTCAACTATTTAATTTAAAACCCCTTTATGTTATTTTTTATTTTTTTCTTTTCAGACACAAACTACGTTTTCAAAAATACTTATTTTATGAAGTTACCTTATACAGGGTTAAAAACAAATAAACTTTTCATCACATGCGACCAAATTTTAATAGCCCAATTTTAATTTTGTAGAAAAACACACATTTAATATGGCTCAACTTTAAAGGCAATGTATCTGAAATAAAGCATTGTCAAAACTAATAAGTTTTATGTAGGTTGCGTTGAGTCTTATTTTGCAAAAGTGGTGCAATTTCCAAAATATAGGTAAAAAAATCAAAATTATCTTATCCAGCTGAAATTTTGCATGTGGGCTAGAAACTGCATTTAAAAGAACTTTTTCTGATAACTTTTTTCGATATTTTCTGAAATAACCCCACTTTTGAATTATTTTTTGGAAAAAATTAAAATTTGACAGATAATGCGAATCACGTGACTACTATTTTTTTAGGCTTCATTTTCATCTTGATCGAAGCAGAACTTGATGCCAAAGTCAAATTTTGAATAAAGCTATTAATAAAAAAAATCCCATATGATGCGGACTTTACTGGTGACACGGTATAAAAATTTTTTTCTAAAAAAAATTATTTCAAAAATATAAAATTGTCTTGTCCGGCTCTAAATTCGCCTTTGTATAGAAAATAAATTCAGTTAGAAATTTCATACGATGTAGTAAATATACAATTCGAACCAAACTTAGAACTTATACGCGTACAAAGAAAACTTTATCATAAAAAAACTAAATGAAGCAGCAAGTGGAAATTACGGAAGGCCATGTTTCCAGGCTAGACATTTTACCCCACTATAAATTATAAAGTTCCGTAAGGAGTACAATGGAAATTTCAAAATACTATTGGATTTAAAGAAGTAGTCCATGCTTAAAATGGAGGTAAAAGTATAGGAAAGAAAGAAAAAACTAAATGTCTTCGTCCACAAAATTTAATAGAATTTAGGCTTTAACCCCCCCCCCCCCCCCCCAGTACCCCAAAAACCATTCTTCAACAATTTTGTCATGACTTCTACAAATGACAATTCTTATCTTTATACTGTCGGACTTCTTACAGACATATCAATAATTTTACAAAAAATTTTAAAAATCCCCGACATCTTCTCTTTAGAAGGCCTTTTTCTTCTTCCTCATTTTATTTGGTTGTTTAGATTTCCTTTACTTACTTTCTTCAGATGCTCAGCATGTTTTAACTCTCATCAACCTTTTTTATATACAGTGTGACCAGTAAAGTCCGCATCATATGGAATTTTTTTTTTTAATTCAGCTGCATTAGATAATTTTGATTTTTTACCCACCACTAAAATTTATTTTCCACTTAATGAACACTTTACTAATGACACTGTGTTCTTTTTTGTCTTAATGTTAAAGTATATTACTTTCAAACACAAACTACGTTTTCAAAAGTATACTTACATATTTTATGAATTTACCTTATACAGGGTCAAAAACAAATAAATTTTGCATCACATGCGACCAAATTTTAATAGCCCAATTTTGATTTTGTAGAAAAACACACATTTAATATGGCGCTACTTTAGAGAAAATGTATCTGAAATAAGGCATTGTCAAAACTAAGAAGTTTTATGGAGGTTGGGTTGAGTCTTATTTTGCAAAAGTGGTGCAATTTACAAAATATGGGTAAAAAATCAAAATTATCTTATGCAGCTAAAATCTTGCATATGGACTAGAAACTACATTAAAAAAAACTTTTTGTTATAACTTTTTTCGATATTTTCAGAAATAACCTCACCGCACTTTTGAATTATTTTTTGACATTTGACAGATAATGCGAATCAAGTAACTACCATTTTTTTGCTTAATTTTCATCTCGATCGAAGCAGAACTTGATGCCAAAGTCAAATTTCAAATAAAGCTATTAATAAAAAAAATCCCATATGATGCGGACTTTACTGGTCACACTCAGTGTGTGTCACTTCTACATTTCAATTTTTTAATGCCATAAAAGCTCCATTAAGGTTTTATACCATTTTCTCTTCTAATTCAAGAAAGTTTTGTCTGTTTCCTTCCTTTTTTCTCTTCTGCTTATACCATCAGCAATATATAAATTTTCTGTCTCCTGATGATGAACGTTTCTACGTTCAAAACATGTTGAAACCCCTAATGAATTTCTATATTCTAATAAATTTTGTAGAGGAATACTTTTATTTTTTCTCTCTTTCCTATATTATTAAATGTAAAAAACTGTAAATTTATTGAAAAAAAAAGAAACAGATAGGTCCGAATTGACTTTCAATGCCTCAAAAAAAAATTACCAATACCTGTATTGTAATACAAAAATAACTGCATTCGTAGCCAACCTCCACAAGGCGGAAGGACGAACAAGAAGCTACATCTTATATCGAACTAAAGAGATAGAACTATGGAAAAGGACCTAATACGGCCTGAAAGGACAAGAAGCAACTCTATTAAGCAAGAAGTAGGTATATGAGAAAACAGGAAAGAGGTCCTGCGAGATGTTAAATATCAGTGAAATGTAGTCGAGTTCTAGGAATTTAATTAAAGGTAACGAATAAACCAGTGAAAATAAGTAGTAGATAGCAAGGTAAAGTCAATAATTAGATCAAAATAACCATAAGGGCCTAATTAACCCGTTACTTAATGATAAAATTAAACTGTTACAATCTTTCACAGTATATATTAAAAAATTGGGCTCGGTATGTTACTGAAAAATTGAGTTTTAAAATGTATGTATAACACAAATTTACAGTTTTTACTGAAAATTGTAATTACTTTTTAAATTTTATTGTCAATTTAGGCTTTTCCAATAAATTTTCGAAATTATCTATAGTAGGTACCATTAAATATATTTTGTATGCAAATAATAAATATTCGAAAATCAGATTTGCGATTTGCGATTACTATACAGGGTTTGTTCGTCACAAACAAGATTTCCAGTTTTTTGGATCTTTTTTTTCAATTCCTTGATTTAATAAATAAATTTTGCTATTGTTTAATTTCAACTATAAGATTTGCGATTACTATACAGAGTTCGTCAGAAACAACAGTTTTTGTTTTTTGGATTTTGTTTTTCAATTCTAATTTTCACATTATTTTAATGATTGGCTAAATCATCACTTTAGGAACAAATGGATTGGATGGTACCTAAATCAGTTGGCACGTAGGAATCCCGATCTCACACATATCGACTTTTATTTATGGGGATATCTGAAACCACATGTGTATAAAACGAATTTCAATACCTAAGAACTTATAGATCTCTTAAAAGAAAAAATAAGAGTAGTTATTGCAAATATCCCAATACATCAAGTTAGAAACTGTTATCGGGAATTCAGATGTCGAGTTGAACTATGCGCTATTCACTGATAGTAAATTACTTAATAACCATATTTTAAAGGCAGAACTTATAAAACATAAAGATTGTATCTTTATATATACTGATGCGTCTAAAACAGATGAAGGCAATGGAGCAGCTATATATATACCCCAAATCAACAATGAATTTAAGTTTAAAGTTGAAAAAAATTGTAGTATTTTTACTACAGAGGCCTTAGCTATTTTTAAAGCACTTAATTTTGCTCTTGAATATGACAATCAATATTTTGTTATTCTGTCTGATTCTTTGTCCGTTCTAAAAGCATTAACCAATATTAAACCTTGGTCCTACAAAACTAATCCTTTATTATGGAACATTCGAAAACTATTACGATATATTACGTTAAGAAAAAAGCACATAACATTTATTTGGGTTAAAGCACACACTGGTATAACAGGTAACGAGTATGTGGATACTCTAGCAAAGGATAGTATTCGTAATGGAACACCCATTAGTTCTAGTCTCAACCTTAGCGAGGCAGATGCTCTTCTAAAATCAGAAATATTAGATAAATGGAACGTAAGATGGAAAACCTATTGTACCACATCTCGCACTAGATATTCACTTCTTGTAAAAAACATTCCTAATAAGCACTGGCATAAGGAGATAATAGTTCCAAGACGGTTTATTACAACCATTATACGACTGAAATTGGGCCATGCTTGTTATCCAGCCCACCTAAATAAAATAGGTATTTTCCCTTCGGACAAATGTGATTTGTGCAATGTCAGATGTGATTTGGACCATCTATTCTTGGAGTGTAAAAAGTATGAAAATGAAATTAATAGCCTCTTCAAGCAATTGATTCAAGAATGTAAAGTCGAGTGCCCTTTTAAAATCCTATCCATGCCCTTTTGTCACTAGGAAATATAAAAATATTTAATGTTCTTGTAACATATTTATATAAGGTCAATTTAAAATTGTAACTCTTAATTATTTAAAAAACAAACCTGCCCTATTTTTTCCTTATATGTAAACCCCTTTTTTTTAGTGGTCTTCATTCCCTGTGTGTTTTTAAATAAAGTCGCCCTGACAGACCCCAGTGGCGTGAAGCGTGTGTATTTCGTATAATAATGTTCTTCTTTTTTACTTTGCGACTGGCTGCATGGCTAATTAGCCAAATGCCAATTATATATATAAAAAAAAACACAAGCATAATTCATTTAGTAATCAAAGAATTGAAAAAAAAATCTTTAAAATAAAAAATTTGGTTTTGACGAACCCTGTATAGTAATTGCAAATCTGATATTCGAAATTACAGTTTCAGCACAAACAGACGTTTTCTATAAAGAATGACTTTTTCTTCCATACCAACTAATAAAAAAGTTTTCCCTCTTCTAAACTCTATCCTTGGACACACTATAATATAATATATCATTCAAGCCTGTTTTACATAAGAAATTATACCTTAGTTAAAATATCAGTGAAATGTAGTCGAGTTCTAGGAATTTAATTAAAGGTAACGAATAAACCAGTAAAAATAAGTAGTAGATAGTAAGGTAAAGTCAATAATTAGATCAAAATAACCATAAGGGCCTAATTAACCCGTTATTTAATGGTAAAATTAAACTGTTACAATCTTTCACAATATATTTAAAAATTGTGTTTATATTTTAATGCAAAATTGAGTTAAAAAATGTATAACACAAATTTATAGTTTTTAACTTTTTAAATTTTATTGTAATTTTTCGACTTTTCGAATAAATTTTCGAAATTATCTATAGTGCCTTTAAACATATGGTTGGTGAAGTACTAATACCTCGTAACCCACAAAAAATCAAATTTGCGTTTTTCGTGGCGTTGGGTAGCGTAAACCAAATTCTACAAGGTAGCCAATATATTTTATAACAAAAAAATTACTTCGCTGAATATTTGGGATTTCCAATACCTTGTATTGTAAATGCCCATATTATAGATATTATATTATAAATATACGCTATATCCATTTTTTAAAATAAGAGCAGGACATGCATAAATATGGGACATTTTAAAATCGTAGCCTAAGCTCGTAATAAAAACATAATTTTACTTTTGACGGTGTTTACAAGGTAACCCTTTATAAAAAATAATATATTCATTAAAAATATAGACATGTTGTTGGGGACTACTACAAATTACTATTAATTGAAAAATTATTTTATTTTAATTTAAAAAATCCCCTTAACAAAAATTATATAAATAATTTAGAGAACTGGTTGGAATAAGTATAGCAAAAATGAGGGCAGGCAATGAAATGACACAATTGTATTTATCCCAATGTTTCGCTTTATATAAAAATTTTATCAAGGGTCTGAAAAGAGAGAAGACAATTACAATAAGTTAATGCGAATAAAATTCAAATTACAAATACAGTCATTGCAAAAATTAAAACGAGGCAGTAGGTCCCTACTCAATATATAAATACATCACAACTTTGGCCATTAAATAAAATTGTTGTTGTTTGGATACATGGAAAATATGATTTAATAACAAATGCACATTAGGTACAGGGTGTCCCAACGATAGAGTAAAGTAAGTTTTCGCTTAACTGATAATCTTTGTGACAAAATCGTATCCGCCATAAGGTAAGGTATAAAAATGCGCACATTTTAAAAATATTGGAAATTATATAGAGTGTGCCACAAAAGTAGGACAGCAAAAAGTAAGATTTTTTAAAATGGAACACCCTATATTTGCTTTTATTTTTGGGTTCTATGTATTAATACAAACGTTTTTGGTCATATATGACATGAGCTGAAATTTGATAGTTTTTGAGAAATTTCGAAATAACGATGAAAATTAGAATTTTCATGGTGTTGATAAATGAACAGTTTCTCCGTCAATTCATAATTGCAAACTTCAATATTTGGTAGGAGGAAGGACTGGTTACTATATTATTATTTGGTATGCGCAATATTTGCATTTGTTCTACAGGTTGTTTATTATAAGCGTCCAAATTCGCACATCTTCAAACTAGGAAATCTCAATTTTTTTAAATGGAACACCCCGTATATTTTAATTTTGTTTTATTCAGATTTAAACAGCCTTTCATTTTTGCTAAATATGTCCTAGTTATAGTTATAGTTACCAAGAAATTTCGATTTTTTCAAATTGCTACACGATATATTCTATACCAGAGCATTGTTGGATCACGATAGCCATGAAAAACAATTATTCATGTGCCAAAATAAAATGCTTATAGTCCGGAATTTTAAGTTTTTATTCAACATTACGTCTCAATAAATGTTCAAAAATATGGCCTTCGTGTTGAATACACGTATTTAATCTTTTTTGTAGGTTGTGTCTCACTTTCGACAACATAGGAGGTGTCACTGTTCGACAAACTTCTCTAATTCTGTTCTTCATATCTTCCCTGGCGGTTGGTTTATTGACATATTATACCCGATCTTTTATGTAACCCCATAGGAAGAAGTCTAACGGTGTTAAATCACATGACCGTGGTGGCCACGAAATAAAGCCTCCACGCCCAATCCATTTTTCGGGGTATTGTCTGTTCAAGAAATCCCGGACTTCACGATGGAAATGTGGAGGTGCACCATCATGTTGCAGCCACATATTTTGCCGTACGCCTAAATTAACATCCTCAAGTAACTGAGGCAATTCTTCACGTAAGAAAAGTAAATAGCTGCGGCCCGATAAAGGTTTATTAAAAAAATGGGGACCAATAATCATTTATCAACACCATGAAAATTCTAATTTTCATCGTTATTTCGAAATTTCTCAAAAACTATCAAATTTCAGCTCATGTCATATATGACCAAAAACGTTTGTATTAATACATAGAACCCAAAAATAGAAGCAAATATAGGGTGTTCCATTTAAAAAAATCTTACTTTTTGCTGTCCTACTTTTGTGGCACACCCTGTATAATTTCCAATATTTTTAAAATGTGCGCATTTTTATACCTTACCTTATGGCGGATACGATTTTGTCACAAAGATTATCAGTTAAGCGAAAACTTACTTTACTCTATCGTTGGGATACCCTGTACATACCAATAAAAAGTTCTTTAAGCCTGTATATTCATACTGTTGAATATGACCACACATTTTCTCGAAAACACATTGGAATTATATGTAGTTCCGAACTGTCAGTACCAACTACTACAACGGATTTTGAAGGTGAAGTGAGATGTAGATGGACTCCTCAGTTAAGTTAATAACGAGCTCCCGTACGGGAGACATTAGTAGTTCCTCCATTCTTGTAGTGAGAGTGAGGGGGAGAACTAACTTCACAGTCGGTTGTCTCGTTTTGTTATATTTGTCGATTTTTCAAAACATACTATTGTTATAACCGAGCTCGTTATTAACTTGACCGAGGAGTCCATCTACAATAGCTATCTATAATTTAAATCTAACCTCACCATCAAAATCCACTGTTTACGTTTTACTATCAAATTGATACTGACAGTTCGGAACTACACATGGTTCCAATGTGTTTTCGAGAAAATGTGTGGTCATTAGGGTGGAGCGAAAAAATTTTTTTTCAAAATTTTGATATTGGCTAGGAGCCAAAATGTTCTAGGGGAGAGCAAGGCATAATGGCATAGCAGGCAAAATGACATATTACCTGTTTTCGGCCCAATTCGATTATATTCGTGTTGAGTTCTCTACTACAAAATACACCTTAATACCGCTAAGATCGTCAGTCGTAATAAAATAGCATAGTCGATCGTTTGTTGTTTTCTAGAGAGTTTGTGTATTTTCCTATGTAAAATATCAAGATAAGTAATTGTTTAAATATTTTTGGTTAAAATATATAAGGTCGCTGCCAATGTTTTAGTGTTAACCCACAACTATTAGCCCTCTAGTTTTAATATTACACTAACATTTAAATGATTGAATAAAATTATAACCTAGAAAATATATTTATTCTTTATATTGCACATTGGGCAAAATGACATAGCAGTGTGTCATTTTGCCTGTATAGCAGTATGTCGTCCTTAATTTATTCATATTTTGTTTCAATATTTTTTTTTAATTTCGTTAATGTACAACAAGCATAAAATATAAACAATAGAAACTACATTTTACACTTACATTGTTATTTTTTTTTACTCACTGGACAGTTAATTTCATACAACCATGTCATTATGCCTTTAAGGGGAAAATTTGGTATGTCAATTTGCCTTACCCTATAAGGTTAAATGGTTTTTGTAATGCTTGTTATTTTTTGAAATTTTTCCTAAATGTTGCAATTCTTACAAGTAAAATATTTTAATTCACTTAAAACGTTAAGAGGCCATATTAAAAAAAAATAATAAAACCTAATATACCTTTTGGTTTAGTAAAAATTGATTTTCAGAAGATAGTATGTCATATTGCCTTGCCCTCCCCTATCTATAAACAATATTTTCTGCCCAAAATTTTAACTTTCTACTCATTTGTTTTGAGGGGTCACACAATCCTCAAAGTTATAACAATTTAGGTATATTATTTTCTTTTTGATATCGGTTAAATTATGTTGGACTTTCGCTAGTTCATGGTATATTTTAAAAGAAATAGGCAATGAACTACCCAGAACTCACCACGTGGAGGTATCCGACCTAGAGTCCCTCCGCCCTCCCACCCTTATATTCGCAAATCAGTTAAATTCTCTCGGAGGGCGGATACCTCCACGTGGTGAGTTCTGGGTAGTTCATTGCATATTTCTTTTAAAATATACCATGAACTAGCGAAAGTCCGACATAATTTAACCGATATCAAAAAAAAATAATATACCTAAATTGCCATAACTTTGAGGATTGTGTGACCCCTCAAAACAAATGAGTAGGAAGTTAAAATTTTGCGCAGGAAATAGTGTTTATAGATAGAACATTTTGGCTCCTAGCCAATATCAAAATTAAAAAAAAAAATTTATTCGCTTCACCCTAGTGGTCATATTCAACAGTATGAATATACAGGCTTAAAGACCTTTTTATTGGTATGTACCTAATGTGCATTATTTGTTATTAAATCAAATTTTTCATGTTTATTTTATCTAAACAACAACAATTTATTTAATGGCTAAAGTTGTGATGTATTTATATATTGATTAAGAACCTACTGCCTCATTTCAATTTTTGCTATGACTGTATTTGTAATTTGAATTATTCGCATTAATTTATTGTAATTGTCTTCTGTCTCTCTCTCTTTTCAGACCCTTGATAAAGTTTTATATAAAAACGAAACGTTGGGATAAACACAAATGTTTCACTTCATTGCCGACCCTCATTCCCGCTATGCTTATTCCAATCTACTAGGAAGGGCGCTATACTTACCTAACAATTTAGAGAACTTTTTTTTTCACCTATAAAACAACTACTTGAAATAATCTTTTTTTTGCAAAATTTTCATTTTTCTGTATAACGGCCCCGGCCATAGTTTTTTACATTATTATATTTATTTTGCCAAATTTAATCTTTTAAACCAACATAGTTTAGGATACAATTCCTTGTAACAAACTACCAAGCTTAAGCTAAAAAAACTCAAAGTATTTCTACAGTGAGGACCTAAAGTCCGTCCCCCCCCTCTAACTTCTAAACCATTCGGTATATTTTAATGAAATTTTAAACGATAATATTTAAGCAAGTCTTGCACTTTTTGACATACCAATGACAGCTTTAAATGTCAAGATGACAGCTGGGTCCGCTTTTGGAATATTTTTTTAAATGGAACACCCTGTATATTTTTACATTTTTAAATTCCACATAAAATTATAATTATTTTTTATTAAACGCATTATTAGTCTATACTTCATAGTTTCCGAGATATTGACTCTCGAAAAGTGACATTTTTGAACTTTGACAGCTTATAACCTTCTAACAGTACGTCTTAGAGCAAAACGGCTTACATGTCCCTATCTTCAATTTTTATTATCTTCCCAAAAAAATCAACTTTCGGTTAAACCGGATGTAACTCGAAAGCAGGAAATATAGTTGTTCCGGTTTAACTGGAAGTTGATTTTTTTGGGAAGATAATAAAAATTGAAGATAGGGACATGTAAGCCGTTTTGCTCTAAGACGTACTGTTGGAAGGTTATAAGCTGTCAAAGTTCAAAAATGTCACTTTTCGAGAGTCAATATCTCGGAAACTATGAAGTATAGACTAATAATGCATTTAATAAAAAATAGTTATAATTTTATGCGGAATTTAAAAATGTAAAAATATACAGGGTGTTCCATTTAAAAAAATATTCCAAAAGCGGACCCAGCTGTCATTTTGACATTTAAACCTGTCATTGGTATGTCAAAAAGTGCAAGACTTGCTCAAATATTATCGTTCAAAATTTCATTAAAATATACCGAACGGTTTAGAAGTTAGAGGGGGGGGGGGGGACGGACTTTAGGTCCTCACTGTATACAGGGTGTCCCAGATAAGAATGCACTCTACAGAGATCTCGTAAACCATAGGAAATACAGAGATGGTTAAATTAGAGAAAAGTTGCGCATTACTGAATCCTGTAACGTCATGTTTTCAAATTTAAAAAATTCGGAATGCTTCCGAAGATATTTGGATAAAACCGAATTTTCGCAATTTCGTTTTAATTGATTTATGATTCTATTTGAAGAGACATGTCAAAATAAATTTTACATTCTTATTGCCACTTTTTCTCCCCTACAAGATTGTTTAATTACATTTTTGATCCGACGTTTCATTTAGTCACAACCATCATCAACTTTGTTATTTTAAATAGTCGGAAAATTTTATTTTATGCTTAATAAATTATACATTTTATTTTAAATCTAACGGTGCATCACACGTATTATTTATTAGACGTTTCGATATAGAAAAACACGTCATCAATGAAAATAAGCACATTATCGAAAATATTTTTGTTTTTATTGTTGTATTTAAACACTAGTTGGATTTTAAAACATTTTTTTAAAAGAAACTTATAACAAAACATAATATCTAATAAAACTTATCTGAAAAATGCAACAAGTAATAATTAATTATTTTAAATGTTAAATACAATTATTTTTTATTTTAAAAAAATGCATGATAATTTTCAAACATAACGTAACGTACCATTTATATTCGGCATGCTATGGGTGGCTATGAAATTAATTGACGTTCGCAATTGTTTAAATAGTTTCTTTAGATCTGTCACTTAGTTACAGGGAACCGTTAGTTTTAAATTTGGTAATTATTATTATGTTTTTGCGCACAATTCTTATGACTCTCGATGTAACAGCAAATTATGTCAAACTTTTCTTCGTTAGAATAATGTTCCATTATTTTAAATTTTACTGCACAATGCAACAGTTAAAAATTTAAAAAAACAATAATAATTATCAAATTTAAAACTAACGGGTCTCTGTAACTAAGTGACAGATCTAAAGAAACTATTTAAACAATTGCGAACGGAACGTCAATCAATTTCATAGCCACCCATATGATGCCGAATTTAAATGGTACGTTATGTTTGAAAATTATCATGCATTTTTTTAAAATAAAAAATAATTGTATTTAATAATTAAAATTAATTATTACTTGTTGCATTTTTCAGATAAGTTTTATTAGATATTATGTTTTGTTATAAGTTTCTATTAAAAAAATTATTTAAAATCCAACTAGTGTTTAAATACAACAATAAAAATAAAAATATTTTCGATAATGTGCCTATTTTCATTGATGACGTGTTTTTCTATATCGAAACGTCTAATAAATAATACGTGTGATACACTGTTAGATTTAAAATAAAACGTAGAATTTATTAAGCATAAAATAACATTTTCCGACTATTTAAAATAACAAAGTTGATGATGGTTGTGACTAAACGAAACGTCGGATCAAAAATCTAATTAAACAATCTTGTAGGGGAGAAAAAGTGGCAATGAGAATGTGAAATTTATTTTGACATGTTTCTTTAAATAGAATCATAAATCAATTAAAACGAAATCGCGAAAATTCGGTTTTATCCAAATATCTTCGGAAGCATTCGGAATTTTTTAAATTTGAAAACATGACGTTACAGGATTCAGTAATGCGCAACTTTTCTCTAATTTAACCATCTTTGTATCTCCTATGGTTTACGAGATCCCTGTAGAGTGAATTCTTATCTGGGACACCCTGTATATACACTATACACTGTGGGCCAAATTTATTTGGAACCCAATTTCACTCTGAATAACTTTTGCTATATTTGTCGGATTTTGGTGGTATTTTGTGTAAATATTAAAGAGGCCTTTCCCTAATTGTAGAACAAATATCCAATCACTATGTACAGGGGGAGCCAAGTAACAAGAAATATTTGTAATCATTGCCTTTGGGGCTGTTGCAAAATTAAATGGTTTACTCTAAAACTACAAAAATTATTTAAAATTATTAGGAGACTATCGGAAAAGAGGCTCTGAAAAAATTGTTCTAGAAACTTTAGGTTATGTATTAAAAACGTATTTTTTTCGAAAGTTTATTAAATAATATTACCATACAGCTTTATTAAATGTCAAGTTAACAGAGCAAAAATACGTAAATAATTGGATGTCGAGTTACCTATAAAACAAAAGAAAAAATGCCCTTGACAACAGTATGTAAATATTAGTAACTTGGCAGTGTATTAAATTTATTTCAAAATAGTGTACTCGTATTTATCATTTGAAGATATAATTTTAATTTCATCTCTATAAGAGTCAAAGGTTATGGTGCAAAAAAGATTACTAAAAGTTACCCAGAACGTATTTGGAAATTAAGTACCGTTAGTTATTTTCTACGGCATTTACTCGAGACCAATGGTTCATTCCAAATGAAGCTTGGAAGAGGAAGAAAAAAAACTGGTACAAGTATCGAAAACGTTGAAAGAGTTAGGGCAATTCTTAATGATGTCGAACCCGGTAATACGATAAGTTCAAGAAAAATAACAAAACCGACTACTATTAAAAGATCATCGGTAAGAAGAATTATTAAAATTGATTTGAAGTTTCGACCCTTTAAAAAAAATAAACTGTCATCAATTTTCAAATGATGTTAAAAATAAAAGAGTAGAAAGATGTCAAGCATTGTTTAGAATATTTAGACGACGCGATGATATTGAATGAATTTGGTTCTCAGATGAAAAATTTTTTCTTTGCGCTAGCCAAAAATTCTCAGAACAACAGGGTATATTCTAATGTACAAAGAAAATCGGAGATACCACTGGAACATCTTCTGGTTCCCAGAGATCATTTTTCTTAGTCAGTTATCGTTTCTCTGGCTGTATTGATGCTAGGAAAAACTGAAATTTATTTTATTGACTCTGGAGTAAAAATTAATTCCGAAGTTTATCAACGGGACATTTTAGAAGGTATGCTTCGAGAAAAATAAATAGTTAGCGACAACTACACATTTCAGCAAGATGGCGCATCAAGCCATACGTCAAGAGTACTGTAAGATACCTGCAGGAAAATTGTCCTGATTTCATTGAACCAAACATGTGGCCTCCAAATAGCCCGGAGTTAAACCCCGTCGACTTTAACATTTGGGGGACATTAGAGGGAAAAGTTTATGAAAATACTCGGATTAATACGATTGATCAGCTTAAAAAGAGGATATTCT